>OX383306.1:11192177-12562007 GCA_947523025.1 Dryobota labecula | reverse complement strand
CCGAAAAAGACGTACGGAAAAGTCAAGTCAGGTTTAAAGAATTGAACATAAATAGATTAAATTATTTACACAAAGTACCTGCCTGGGTTCGAACCCACGATCGTAAGTCGGGACCGTTGCCACTGGGCCACCACTGCTCTATTTATTAGTGTTAATTAAACCAATTAACAAACTAATAACTCAATTGATTTCCTACGTGCAGTGAATACAACATAACTGCAGATTTTTATTCGGCAACACCATCGCATAAGCACCCATTGTGTTTCGTCCTTAACCTGTGGCTAATGCCATATACCGACAGTTAATGAATAATGCATTAACCAACGGTTAGTTGTTATGGCCAGCAATAGGCATTTTGAATGGTGGAAAAGAAATCAGTCATCTTCAAGTCGAGTTTTGTCAAATGTTTCAAATTAATTCAGTGAGATTGGTGTTTTCTCAGAGGTTTGTACAACTAAACGAATTTGGAATTCAGTCTTATGTGTCTCGATTCACAATTCTAGCGAATCCACAAAGATGTTAAAAGATTTTTAGGGTATGAGGCTCATCATTAGCAAAAGGATAGCTAAAGAATTTTTGAGGGAGTTGAAAGATCCCGGTCGCTTTTTTTTTTTTTTTTTTGTAGCCATGTAAACAGCTGTAACATGTACAGCTTTAATAATAAAAAAAATTATGACTAATGTCACTAATTTTGTATTAAGAAGTACTTTAAAACAATACACATATAAATAAAATTAAAATTCAGAGTCTACGCCTTATACTTTTTTTTAATTTGTGTTTGAATGTAAAATTAGGTTTTTTTTTAAATAAAACAATAAAAATTCGATACAAAAAAAAATCCACGGGGCATGAGAGGTGTTAAGGGGTCTGAAAGGATAGCAGATGACCCCTTCAGTCGACCATTTCAATTTGGCACACGATGCACCAAACACCCTGTATATGCTACTGCCGTGAATTTACCCCACTATACTTTCGAGCCAGTACCCTAAAAAAACAAGATTTTATTTTACCATTGCATCGGACCCATTTCAAATAGTTCAGTCGCAGAATGTACCTTTCTCAAGATGTGCATTTCTCAATATGTACCTTTCTCATAATACACCTTTCTCATAATGTACCTTTCTCATAATGCACCTTTCTTATAATGCACCTTTCGCAAAACGTACCTTTGTGCTTTTGAACCAGAAGAAGACGGTCGACGTCAGGGGCACCTCGAGGTTTGATTTGGTTAGGTTCCTTTAAACCAGATGCAGATGGAAATAGGGGCCCCGCGAAGCGGGGCTCCGTCTACTAAGCCTTATTATTCATCAGTAATAAATCAGGTCGAATAAAAAAAAGTTTAAAAAAATATATCAATAAAAGCCACCACGCCGCCGCCGGTGGCAAAGTAGAAGGGGGCAGATGGGAATAAAGGTAAAAAAGGTACGTTTTGAGAAAGGTGCATTATGAGAAAAGTACATTATGAGAAAGGTACATTTTGAGCAAGGTGAATTTTGCAAATTATACGGGGTGCATTTTGCGAAAGGTACATTTTGCGACTGAACCTTCCAAATTACAGCTTTCGAGTATTAAGAGTCTCTGAGCTAAGCCAAGGACAGACAGACAGACATGGCGAAACTATAAGGGTTCCTTCTTGAGTACGGAACCCTAAAATCCGTGTGAAGCAGGCGGGTGCTAGTACTCAATGCGGCTACCTACATGAGAGATCAGATATTCGGATGCATAATTACTTAAAGTTAATTTTGAGCTATGAAAGTATGAAAGCGGCTTCCTAAAATATTTTATTGTAGAAAAAATCCCGTGTCGCCAGGAACAACGGGAATGCATAACTAGTTGAGTGTGTATGTAGTATGTGACTTCTAAAAATATTTATTTAAAATTAAAAAAACCCGGGATTCTTGGATTGCATAACTAATCTGATGCATATTTATTTAAAATTGGGATTTTTACCAACATTTGAAAGTAAGTAAATAATATATACACATAAATATCAGAAACCTAAACTTGTAGATCCCAGAACCGCGGGATTTTTTCGATACAAAAGCGCATTCCATATTACCCAACATCTCAACTTTAGGTGAATATGCATCCGAATATCCGATCTCTACGATGAGTCATACATCCACGACATAATATCGCAATCCTAGCCTTGATCTTACTTCTGTCGTACGTGTAGAGGTTAAGGGCACAGCTATACGCAAATACGCATAATTACAGAAATAAATAATACAAATAAATAGTGCCTGATCATGTCCTGTTATTGTATTTCCATATTATGATGTGTTATTTCTATGACAGCTATTCTTGGAGTGTTTCTTCCGTGATTTGTTGTTGGTTTATTTATAACAATTTGTTTATACTTATAGACGAGCAGATGGGAAAATTACGGACAACTACTTCTACCTACTTACTATTTGCATTCCATGCAAGTAGCTATCAGTAATTCGAAAACACGAGATATTGGTGCCGATCCCTTGTTCACAAACTAAACTAAATTTAAGTTCAGTGCATCCTTTTCTTTCTGTTTCATTAAGAAAAGGACAGAAGATAAATTTTAGTTTAGTCCTGTCAAATTAATCAGCGATTGACGTAAATTGACGTAATTTTAGTCAGCAAGTTTTTAATCACGTCTAAACTTGTATGAAGTAGTGACAGTAATTATAATCATTAGAATGAGCATTACAACTCCTTTAGTTAGAATTGGGATATGTCCTGGGTAAAAAAAAAATACTGTTTAGTCCGTCAATCAGATAATACAAAAATATTAGACACGTATTTTTTGCTTTATCATATTAATAAAAAAATTACTTAGAAAACTGACTTAGAATGACGTATAAAAGCGAGCAGCGAGCACTTACCTCGCCGCCGAGGCCCCGCGCGAAATCCCCGACTAAATAGTCCTCCCCGACCCTTGCTTGTAAGCGAAGCGCCAGCACGCGCTATAGCTGAGCCTATAGCTTTAAATCTCCCTGATAATAATCATAACTCTGATTTTATCCAGCCACCGACAGTCCCTTGCCATCCTCCCTCCGACGCTGCCCTAAGCCGAGGTTCGTACCCCACAGGGGGTGCCCTTAGCGTGCAGTCGTTTAGTTTATAAGTTTTTCACGCCCTGGCTGGAGGCATTAAGTTTCGTTAGGAGCTTAAGGCAACCACAGGAAAGTCCGGTTAAAGAGTCTCAACCCCTAGTAGTTAACTCTGAGATGCCCTAGATAAAAAAAAAGTGACATCATGCCACATTTGAACTCAATGTATCGCCGTAATGTTTTGATTACGTCTCTCTCTCTCTCTGTGGTCGGTCCCTCATATCTGAGGATGGTGGTCAGCTTTGGATTTGCATCTGGATTACGTAAAAAGAGAAAAATTTGAGAAAATTTGAGAGAGATTTTTTAATAATTTACATAACAGACGAAACGTTTTTTTTTGTCATCATCCCTGTCATCATCCTTGTCCTCAAATGTCACGATTTCATGAAATAGTCATTCAATAGGATCATTACGAGTATATGAACTTAAAGAGTTGTATTGATGATTTTTATGATTATAATTCTGTAAAGAAATATTTGATACGGCCGCGAAACATATTTAGATCAACATATAAACTGATACTGACCTGCAAAGAGCAAGAAACGTAAGAAAATTTGAATTTCGCGACTACCCTGACGAAACTATTAACAAATTATGAAATAACATATAACAATATTAAAATATGGCGTCGAAAAATTCTTCCGCATCGCTGTCGACTGGTAAAATGTACCCAAGAGACTTGTGGCATTGCCAAGTTATATGACAATGCCCCCTTGGCCAAGGTAAATGCTAGTCGTTGGGTCACGGGAACACCAACGTCACCAAAACCTGAAATATGAACCAAATTATCTGTTATTCCTTAGTAAATACAATACCTACGCGATTAAAATGTAGCGAACAGCTGATTTTTGGGGAAGCACTCTCTTAATGTACATACATCAAAAGTGTCTAGGGATAGAGAAAAATCTGGTCGTTTATTATATTTTTTGTAACTCCTATGGATACTTTTTAGTATATTTCGTCATTTAAAATAGACATTTTTATTTAATTTCAATAGACCATCAAAATATACAGGGTGTTTGGCAGAACGTTGAACATACGAAAATGGTGGATAGGTGGGGTCATCTGCTACTTACTCAGGCCTAATTTATTTGGCCCTGGCCCCCTGGATATTAAAAAAAAAAAATTTTTGCTTTCTTCTAGTTTCACCACTTTCTTAACTTTAAATTGTAATTTGTATTAAAAATGGGTAAAACAGGCAATATTTTTATTTATTACATCTTTCTGTAAGTTTGAGGAGTCATAACTTTTTTTCTAGCTAACATCTGAATAAAGCAATAATTTTATAAGAATCTGCCAATATTAAAGATAAAAAAATAAACTAAAATATTGCCTGTTTTACCCATTTTTAATAAAAAAATACACTTTAAAGTTAAGAAAGTGGTGAAACTAAAAGAAAGCAAACAAATTTTTTTTTTATATTCAGGGGGCCAGGGCCAAATAAATTAGGGCTGAGTAAGTAGCAGATGACCCCACCTATCCACCATTTTCGTATGTTCAACGTTCTGCCAAACACCCTGTATATTTTTTTAATACTTTTACCCCTACAGACGCTTTTGATGTGTGTATTTCCCTCGTTAAACCTAACATCCTGTATATTGTAGGTATCTAATACTAGGCATTAACCTTATAATTCATTCATCCACTCATTGCAGCGGTCATTGGAACACCCAGGTCAATCAATAGTCGTTTACAGGCTAATAATAGCAACATCGTTGTGGAAATCAGTATATTGCAATATAAATACTCTTATGTTTTCACGTACTCGTACTCGTATAATGGTTAAAGAGCCGTCGTTTACGCATTGATGTGTTGAGTACTTTGAAGTTCTTTAAAATGAATTCATTATCGTCATATCAGCCGAAAGACGTCTATTGCTGGACATAGGCCTCACTAAGCGTCGCCACATCTACCAGTCCGGTGCTGCTCACATCGTCCTGTGCTTCATAAGATCATCAGTCCACTTTGGCCTTCCAACGCTACGTCCTCCGGTACGCGGTCGCCACTCCAGAGCCTTTCGGCCCCATCGGCTATCTGTTCTGCGGGCAATGTGCCTTACCCACTGCCACTTAAGTTTGGCAATGCTTAGTAACCGACAGAGCCCGGTACCTTGGTTTTCGTCGTCTATGCATAGTTAAAATGGTACAAGCTATCCAAGGCTGGTAGTCAGGCAGGTGTCTTCGGATATAAGAACTGAAGTAGCAAAACCACAACAGTTTTACGTATCACGTCACATAACTAATACATATTAAAATTAAATCTTATACAGTTCTAACTAACACCAATAAGCAGCTTATGTAGGTACAGTCAACAATAAATCGTACAGTACGCAGACATAAAACAAACAATTAATAAATAACACTTCGGGCAATAAGAACTGTTTAAATATAAAAATTACTTAAATCAGAGATGGCCATCTCTGATTTAAGTAATTTTTATATTCAAAAAGTTCTTATTGGACGGACTTCACCATTCAGCACGTCATAGACATTTATGGACTATTAAGTAGCTGTATGGTCTGTTCTAAAAGTGTAACAAATGGATCATAAAATGTATCTGCGGATACCAATTTGTAGTGCACTTACAAATTGAGTGTTTTGATTTGATTATAAATTATTAACGAAATAGGAGTTTGGCCGAATAATATTCTAGAACTTTAACACAACGGTATATTTTGAACAGAATTGTTCTTAGCATATCATTTTTCAAAACTACATAGCTGTCACTCATGGGATGTCGCTACGCTCCCGCAAGTAGGAGTGGCCAGCGGAGCCGGAGCGTAGCTCCCCGTCCGCGGAGGGTTTGGTTTCTCCTTAGGGCAGCCTAATGCGGCTTACGGCTGAGGGACCCGCGGACAAACGCGGGTCCTGATTAGCTGTCCCAATTATGTTTTACCCAAATAGGGTACATTTACAATTTTAGTCAAAATACAATCAAGTAATTATTAGATGTTGTCTAGAATAATGAATTAATTATTTAAATGTAAATGTAAAATAATCTAATCAATTATAGAGCATTTCTTAATATGAATTCTAATGCGATACTTAACAATCACTGCATAATACGTAATCAGTCGTTAACAATACTTAAACCTGAAATTCTATTATAAATCGGAGTTTGATTTAAATTGAGGCTAATCCTACCTGCAGATACCAATTTGTAATGTCACCTTACTACAAATTGAGTGTTCTGATTTAATTGAATACTTATTTAGAGGTATGAGGAACAGGGTGTAAAGTTCACTCATACTCTATAGTAAAGGGAGGATCCTCCGACCAGACGGGTATTGTGTCTGGTGGGCAACTGCCCAACGGTTGATGTCGGGATGTTGTATATATGCTAGTCGCGCGGTAAACTCTGATAGCGCGATGCAGGATTTGTGACCTCAGGTCTTTGTTCGCATGTGGCGTTGTTGATACCGCCACACTTAAACCTTAAATTCTATTTGAAATTGGAGTCTAATTTAAATTGATGTTTATTTTATAGCCTCAATTTGCGACGATAATTTTTCAATTACCTATTTACAATTTAGTAAAGTTATTCAAACAATAATTGTTGGCAAAAGTGGTAAGATATAAAGTTGAAACCTTCTAAATAGAGATGAATTTATAATTCCCTCAACTGAGTTATAGCGTAAGAATTGAACATGAACAGGTTTTGTTTACACGTTCCTCAGATACTTTTTGAATAGACAATAGTTAGTTATACCTTCTTGACTGTACATTGGCGAATTTACACATTATCTATGTGTGTAACCGAGCTCATTTAGCTACAAAAGTCGCGGTAATAAACTCAACGTACCAACAGAAAATTAATTTAATCACATAACTATATTAATTAAGGCGTGGTTCTTCGAGCGTGCATTTTGTTTTAGAGATGGCAGCTGGACGCGAGTAAATTGTGCCGTGAATTTCGTTAAATTTAAAATTATATGTTTTACGATATTAACAATGTTAAACCCGACGGACATTACATCATCATAGAGGTTTATTTTGATGTGATTTTCAATACATAATGTGGTATAATATTGAAATAAAATGATTTTAATCTACAAAATAAGGGTATGTTTGGACTTTTTTTCTATAGAGCGAACTTTATCCAATTATGTAACGAGTACCCGACGTACCTACAGAAAGGTCTCAAAAGCAACACATATTTTTTCACGTGTTTAATCATTACCGTTTCTAAATAAAATGACATTAAAATTACATTTCCTAGAGGTTAACTTGAAGAACCTCGCCTTAACATTCAATCCTAATTAACGTAAAATATTCAGTAGCTCCAATTACGTTGCAGATCCTCGCTATTCGGCACATTAGTATGCGCTTGCGCAACGTGCTCAGTCACAGCTGATCTAATGAGGTTACCTCAGCATTAGTGTTCGCTCTACTTGCGTCGTCTGTACCCTGTCTAATGTCTAGTGTAACGCCTGTCTGTCTGTGTGTGTCTTAAAGTGGGCTGAGCTTTTTAGGGTTCCGTTCCTCAAAAGGAAAAAACAGAACCCTTATAGGATCATTCGTGTGTTTGTCTGTTTGTCCGTCTGTCACAGCCGTTGAAATTTGGTACACATATGAACTATTGTGACCCAAATACGGACGAGTAACGTAAATAAATGAATTTTAAATATGGGGGCACATTTGAGGGCAAATCATAAAATTTTAAATAAAGTATTAAAAAATGTTTTGCTTACTGTACCATGTGACATATAGGGGTTTATTTATAAACGCTGCTTAAAGTTAAGTAATGATTAGCGACTGTTTAACCATACATTTTTAACATTTGAACGTCACTTAACTTTAAGAAACGTTTATGAATAAACCCCATTAAACGAAAGTTATTGTAAGAACTACGAAAAGGGTCATTGTGTATGGTCCGACACGCACTTGGCCGGTCGCACATGTCCGATGTGACGCCTGTCTGTCTGTCTGTTTGTTTTATTGCAGTAATAAGGTAGAACAGTACAGGTTATTTTTAATGTTATGCTAAGTAATCACTTACTTGGTCAGCAACTTTTTAGGTTCATCAAAAATATCAACAATAATGAGTAAGATATATATTAGCGTAGGTAAGTAATTTTAATGCTACCAGAGACACATTTTTCTTTAAACTGCTGTCCAAAGCTATGCATAAATGCGAACGTGGGAATAACTTACGATGAGAAAAAATCGTTTTAACTATTAATTACAAGAATATCAAGTAATTTTTTTTTAGTTCATCATCATCACTTCAGCCGAACGACGTCCACTGCTGGACATAAGCCTCCCCCAATTGGGGGGTTTGCCATAATCGCCACGCTTGGCAGGCGGGTTGGCGATCGCAGTATGGTGTTAAAAACGCATAGAGAACGCTGCTGCCCATTCTCTAGTACTCGTAAGTCCCTTAGTCGCCTTTTACGACACCCACGGGAGGAAATGGGATGGACGCGACGACGATAGATCGTTGTGGAGCAAAATGAAAAGATAGGGGACTGTAAAACAAGTATAATGTGATGTGAATATAAATAAAAAGGAAATTAAATATCAACGGTCGGTTAAATATGTAAACAAGAGAGAGGTATTAAAACGCGCAAGGACAGCCGTGTATAAAGGCGAGCAACAGCTGACTCTTGTGGCGGTGTTTGGTCCATCGAGCCGGATGACTCCCCGCTATCCCCGCACCCTATCATTCACAGCCGCTAGCGCGCGGCGATGTTGAGTGGATCGGTCTCAACATAAATAAATAATAAAATAATAATAATAAAAATTTGTAAAATAGTGTAATGACTCCCACACACTGGTGCGATATTGCGGGCGCGACAAGGGTCGTGCTGCCTGTCGCGCCTGCGATATCGCGCCAGGCTGCATGAGCCCTAAATCATAGAAATAATGTAGGTATTATAAATTACGATATAAGTTTTAAGAATAGTGATATAGATAACTTATTATGTTATTTATTATAATAATTTATAATAAATAACATATATTATAATTTACTTAAAAACACTAATAATTAATGTATTAGAAAATTTCTATATTATTTGAGGAAAATAGTTGTTAAGCACTTACATATACCCAAAGTCTCAAATTCAGATAATTTATGTAAACAAAGGGCATAACATAACAAAAAAATATCTTCGTAATGGTAATTCACATAAAATGGCGAAAAAAGAGGTAGCATTTTCTTTTAAGTACTGATTTTAAGAAATAATAATTAATAAAATAGTAGCGTTGGAAGGCCTCCCATCACAAGGTGGACCGATGACCTTATGAAAGCCGCAGGAATCCGCTGGATGCGGGAAGCACAGAACCGGTCGAGGTGGCGGTGCTTGGGGGAGGCCTATGTCCAGCAGTGGACGTCTTTCGGCTGAAATGATGAATTAAAAAATTATCATACCGTAATTATTTTTAGAAATTTTCGGTTTTAAACAAAGTTATTAAAAAAGGAGATTTTCTGGTATAAAATATTTTATGATACTGGTAACAATGCAGGAGATCCAAACATTTTCAAAATTTTTACATGTTCAACAACAACAACAACTAATATTACAACTCTAATTCATAGATTTATATTGTAAGTAGCATATCTAGCCACATTTTGGATGAAAACGGCTGTAAACTGTTTCGAGTGGAAATCGATTTTGGGAGGCGTATGTCCAGCACTGGACTTAAAAAGGGCTGATTATGACGATCATATGCCGTGTCTCTGACATACTACACAAAACATTGTTTGGCAACGGTATTTTTTTTGCATAGTTCTTATAATTAATTCACTTTAATTTTATCGATGACTATTTACAAAAAAAAAAGAAAACAATATGATAAAATGTTTTGTACCACTGTCCTGTCATTTTGACAGTGACATTTCTTGACATAACTTTGTTTACATAAATTATCTGAATTAGAGACTTCGGATAGTTACGCTTATGATAGCAAAAAAATTATAATAAACAAACAAAAACAAACAAACCCACAAATAGCTAATTAACAAACGCTTCCTCTCTCCTAACTCACTTATTTTTCTGTGCCCGACAGGGTCCATAATGATCTAATTATAAATTTACCACCTAAGAATACCTACATGTGGAATGCAATAAAAGTATTGAGTATAGCGTCAGCAGTATTCATATCGTCATATCCTACGAATAGTGCCCTAACGAACATAGGGGCTTTCTTTTTTTATTGCATAATTCATTTCTACTCATCATACCACATATAACCAGGGCCTCGAGTCTGCTATTACAATGGTGTCAGAATGGTCTCGCCATTGTGAGTATTTGACAGTGTTTGTATGGCAAATCTGTCAAAAACTCACAATGAAGAGACCATTCTGACACTATTGTAATAGCAGACTTGAGGCCCAGTTCAACAAAACAATTAAAAACGGGATTTAAAGGACAAAATGCGTATAAAATATAAAGATAATTTATTGAAAATAATCCTAGCCGAGCCTTAAAATATCAATACACATTATAAGAAATCACCAATACATATTTTTTCATATTTAATTTAATTAAACACAAAAAAGTGTCTCCTGAAAAGTAGCTATTATGCAGTTACGCCCCTATTCGTAATATACACATATATACTGACTGGGTAATACCAATATTCTAACATTAGAAGGACCAACACCCTATTTAATTGCTAATAGGTAAACATATTACCAACAGTAGGAGGTCTGTCTACCCTAGATATAGGAAAGACAGGCTGCCCATACAAAGTGTCAATTCAGTGCGGTTATTACCATGCAAATGTGGAGCGTTGCTCAAGCACAGCGCATCTTGCACTGTCTGTTACGTCACTGGTTCATGTTAGACGTCGAACATGGTGCGTGGCAAGGAGTAGAGTGTAGATGAGACAAGTTCCTGAGATGATCAGATTTGTTACTGTAGTCGTAATGGCAATCATATCAATAGGGTTTCATTTTTATATACAGGAAAAGTTTTTAACCAGTGCCCAATATTTTTTTTTTTTTTGGTGGATCAGTATCAGTAATAGAATACATTTCCATGATTTGTTCTACACTTTTTTTTTTCACCCCATTACCTCCCGTGGGTGTCGTAAAAGGCGACTAAGGGACTTACCTACTAGAGAATGGGCAGCAGTGTTCTCTATGCACTTTTAACATCATACTGCGATCGCCAACCCGCCTGCCAAGCGTGGCGATTATGGCAAACCCCCCCAATTGGGGGAGGCTTATGTCCAGCAGTAGACGGCCACATTCCTCTAGATCGTATTTTGTTGCTTCGTGTCTCAATAAAAAACTTTATAAAAGGTATTAGAAAAAATTCTACACACTTACCGAGACAGCTGATTAAGCCATTTTTAGGGTTCCGTAGCCAATTGGCAAAAAACGGAACCCTTATGGATTCGTCATATCTGTCTGTCTGTCCGTCCGAATGTCACAGTCACTTTTTTCCGAAACTATAAGAACTATACTGTTGAAACTTGGGAAGTAGATGTATTCTGTGATCCGCATTAAGATTTTCACACAAAAATAGAAAAAAAATAATTTTGGGGTTCCCCATACTTAAAACTGAAAATCAAAAAAAAAAAAAACATCAAAACCATACGTGTGGGGTATCTATGGATAGTTCTACAAAAATGATATTGAGGTTTCTAATATCATTATTTTCTAAACTGAATAGTTTGCGCGAGAGACACTTCCAAAGTGGTAAAATGTGTGTCCCCCTATAACTTCTATAATAAGATAATGATAAGACTAAAAAAATATATATGATGTACATTACCATGTAAACTTCCATCGAAAATTGGTTTGAACGAGATCTAGTAAGTAGTTTTTTTTTTTAATCCGTCATAAATCGTAAACCGCGCTTGCTGCTACGGAAGCCTTCATGGGCGAGTCCGACTCACACTTGGCCGCTTTTTTTATAATTCCTTCTCAGTCACGAGATAATATTTGTACAAGATTTTGTTGCCGATAATCAAATTGAATGGAGCTTCATTCCACCTGCGTCGCCTTTTATGGGTGGCTGTTGGGAGAGACTCATACGCTCTGTGAAGACAGCCCTTCAGGTGACTTTAAGAGAAAAGGCCCCACGAGAAGAACTTCTACACACGTTCCTATTAGAAGCCGAAGCAATTGTTAATTCGAGGCCTTTGACATATGTTGCAGCTAATAATGAATATTATATTTTTTAATAGGCAGCTCATCAAATCAGCAGTTACCTACCTCTCTGGACGACGGAGTTTTTTCATTAAGAAAAGAGTGGAAAAAGGCTCTTCGCCTCTCTGAAACTTTTTATATATATTTTTGGTTTTTTACTCTTTTAGATGTTTTTAAAAATAAAGTCAGTTGTGTCAGCGCTTCGTAATTTTATTGCTAGCTATTGATACAGTCCACATTTTTCCTACAATATTTTTTTTTAAGGTTTGGCATTAGTGGACTCGAGACAGGACTCTTAAAAGCATGGCACATTGGTACAGCAACGTTGTAACTTTTAACTTATAAGGAGCATGAACTATATTGGAACCATTTTCCACCCACAACACACTTCGTTGATTTTGAAAACAAAATATATTGGTTGCTTCATTGTTGCCTTCTTAAGCTCCAATATCCTGTTCGCACTTTCGCCATTCAGCATATAAATAAGTATGAAGGAAAAAACTGAGTATTACTCATCGTGACGATATGGCGTCAACAGTTATAACAATGACACCGATCTCCTTAGTGATTTTGCAGTTTGTACATATTTCATGATGGTTTTCATATTTCAATAGATCTACCGGGATAATAAAATGCCTATAATGGTACCGTGTGGTGCCGGACGTAAAGAATAGTACTACTCCATTTCCTCCCGTGGCTGTCGTAAAAGGCGACTAAGGGACTTATTAGAGAATGGGCAGCAGCGTTCTCTATGCACTTTTAACACCATACTGCGATCGCCAACCCACCTGCCAAGCGTGGCGATTATGGCAAACCCCCCCCAATTGGGGGAGGCTTATGTCCAGCAGTGGACATCTTTCGGCTGAAATGATGATGATGATGATAAATAAAATGCCTTGTGTACTACTAAACAATAAGAAAACGAAATAATAGCGAGGGTGGGCAACGGGATGTGACGCGGAGGGTCGGGGGCCGAAATTTCTGGCGGATAAGGTCGCGGGACAGAAGCTAGTCCATCTAATATTATAAACTTGAAAGTAACTCTGTCTATCTGTCTGTCTGTATGTTACGTTTTCACGCCTAAACCGCTGAACCGATCGTCATGAAATTTGGCAGAGATATGGAGAAGGACATAGGCTACTTTTTTACGCGATAACCGACATCCACGCGGGCGGAGCCAAGGGCAAAAACTAGTATTATATATATGAAACTTTTTCTAATTTTACGAGACCAACTCTATTTCCAAGAATTTTCTTGTATTTGTAACAGACAAACCAAAGGCATTGAGTTGTAAAGGTATTACGGTTTCAAATCAATGAGTTTTCGATATTTGTAAGACTTATTATAAAACCGGCCAAGTGCCGGCGAACAATGAAGGGTTCCGTTTGGAATGAATTTATCCCATTAACAAACTTAACATTGAAATTGAAAAACAACTTCTCCCATACATTCCAACTACAAAGGTAAGTTTGTACGCACAATATTGGGAGATTTACCATGTTATTATAAGACCAAAGACTTCTTATAGGTTTTCCTATAATCTATAAGTATAGAACAATTTTCAAAATTTTAGGCTCAGTAGTTTTGGAGATAAGGGGGAATGGTCAATTATAATTTATTTTCTTAAATATCTTTATTTAAAACGATTTATATTAAAATTAAAAAAAATTAAAACTTGTGACCCCCCCCCAGTAAGCCCCTTTTATTTCACATGTCACCTTTTGTTTTTTTTTTTTTGTCCCCCAAAAATACCCCCAGAATTCATTTATTTACGTAACACGTCCGTATTCGGGTCACAATAATTTATATGTGTACCAAATTTCAACTTAATCGGTCCATTAGATTCGGAGAAAATTGGCTGTGATAGACGGACAGACACACGAGTGATCCTATAAGGGATCGGTTTGTTAAACCGGACCCTAAAAACCATTTCCTTTTGACATAAACAAAACCGAATTCCTTACCATATAAGGAAAACAGAGATAAATTACCAACACATAGAAAAATAACTTCGTTCCAATCATTGCTACATTTTGATTCTCCACAAAAACTTGCTCTGTGCTCGAGTTACCTATATTCCCATGTTAGGTCGTGTCCAGGAAACGCAGGGTTATGACGAAATGTAATGCTTTATATGCATGCTTTGATAATACCCCTGCATGCCAGGGTTATATGTTGATTACAGGCTTTTGACAGGGTAATGGTATGGGTTAGAAAATTACAATGTTCGAATGAATTTCTGAAGTTTGTGAGGTAATTTATGAGGGTGAATTGTTTTCTGGTTTTAGTTGCAAAAGTAGGTACTCGTAAGTGTTCCCGTTGTTTGGTCATTTTGTAATTGATTTCAGCTTCATCAAGTATCTATATATAAATAAAAAGAGAAGTCCTGACTGACTGACTGACTGATTGACTGACTCATCAACGCCCAGCCCAAACCCTTGGACCTAGAAAGCTGAAATTGTGCACAGAGGTTCCCTTTATAATGTAGACAAGGAATAAGGAAGGATTTTTCGAAATTCAATCCCTAAAGGGGTAAAATAGGGGATGAAAGTTTATATGAAAGTCCGTCAGTTTTGAAGTTAGGATCTTCAACATGTCTCAGCATTTTTGATAATTCCACCCCGGAAGGGTTACATAGGGGGATTAAGTTGCGTAAGGAAAGTTCTTAATTTTTGAAGTAAAAATCACTAAATTTACTATCTAGGCTTACGGTTAGAAGCTAATGCAATAGCGTTGTTAGAATTTCAACCCTTACGGGGGTGAAAAAGGGGGTGAAATTTTATTTTTAATAAAAGTTCTTTATTTTTTAAGTTAAAATCACAAATATTTCGGCTTATGGTTGGAAATGAACATAATGTAAAACTTTTTCTTTTTTTTTTTCAACCCACTTGGGGTTGGAAATGGGGATGAAGTTGCATCAACGCCCAGCCCAAACTCTTTAGCTTTAGCCTTTATTATGTGGACAAGGAATAAGGAAGGATTTTTCGAAATTCAACACCTAAGGGAGTTAAATAGGGGATGCAAGTTTGTATGGAAAATCGTCATTTTTGTAGGAAAATCGTCATTTTTGTAGTTCAAACCATGAACATTTGTATTTAGCCTTTTGTTTGTTAATTAATAATTACATCTATCAGCGTTTTTAAAAATCATCCCAGAAGAGAATAAAATAGGGTGTGAAAAATTTGTATAGGAAACCCTTAAATTTTAAAGCTAACCCATAAAATTGGTATTAAAAGCCTTTTGGCGTTTTTGGAAAATCATCCCCTAGGCGATTAAAAACCCTTACTAACTCATCATCGCTCAACCCAACTTCCGTCATCGACAAAGACACCTTAGTAAATCTGAGAACAATAACTTTACTCAGGGATCCAATGAGTTATAATATTTAGAGAAGACATTTTCTTGCCTGGATTAAAACATAGGGTACTTTTAATCCCGGTAGTACGTTCCCGAGGGATATTTTCCGACATCCACCCGGGCGAAGCCGCGGGCAAAAGCTAGTTATATATAAAAAGGAGGGGTATATAAAAGGAAGGAGAAAGAATCAAAGGGCATCAAAAAATTCGTCCGCAACACTGTCATCGCTTTTTCCCACCCTTTTTATTATTATTATTTATTATAATGTGTTTACATATCTCGGGACAACGGGGTCCCAGTCCTTTGGGCCGAAGACTTCCGCAGACAATTAGACATTTAAAATGGAATGAGGCACCAAGCGACGATTATCCCTGTTCGGACTATGCAAGTGCACCCAAGGACAACTCCCAGTTGGTGTAGGACTATTGCAGGATATGGAAACAAAGATATTTGGTTATGGGTTTGTGGGGCTAAAGTGAACTGGTTATCTTGGAGTATGGAAATACTATGGCCATTGCCTGACCAATGTTTTATTAAAATACACAGATGAAATGGCCCGTGGTGACTTGCACACTCAATAATGGGCCCCCGAAAACGGTCGCTAGCACATAGTGTTGTAGCAATAAGGGGGCAACATGTCCTGAGATGCTTATGAGGAGTAGAGAGCCACGGAAATCAAGACAATCCCGTAAGTACGGTCAAGATCCCTATATACCAACATCTTACTGGAATACTTCCTTCCTCCGAGCACGTTTGCTCTTGCGAATCTCCACTCAAGCCAGCCAATAAAGACAAGAAAGAGGGAGAGCTCCCCCCTGGAGCTCTGTTCCTCATCAGTGATCACTCCAGCCGGCCAATAAAGGCAAGCTAGAGGTGAGGAACAAGACTTCCCCTGGGAGATAGGGTTCGTGTGGTCGCTACTGCCACAACTGCGGGTTTCGGTATCTCTCTTGGTCTGGCTCCTCACCTTACACTTGTTTCGGCAAAGTAAACTCTACCGGCACAGAGCTACAGTTCCAAGCGCGCAAGCCCCACCACAACGTCAACGTAGAGATACGGCGGTGGGGTTATTATTGTTATTATTTTAAGACTATTCGCTTTTCAGTTATGTAAATAATATTTCTTTAAATATAAAATGAAAATAAATCTGAATACCCCAAGCTTCATCAATAAGTTTGACATTTCCCAAACTTTTCTAGAGGAGGTTCTATGTTTGTTTTTTTTTTTTTCGTCTTGATGTTGGTATATGATTTTCATTTTTTAACATATAATAAGTCAGTGTATGAGTTAAAGTATACGTATTATTCACAGAAAATAAAATGAATATCATGAAAAATATAAAGAATATAATTAAATTAGCAACCAGTTTGATTTACATACTTTATTCCTTTCCAGATACAAATACCTTCATCGCTAAAGACTTTCCCATTTTAATTACCAAAAGACTAATAACTATAAGTTATAATCTTCTAACATTTCTAACTAATGCAAACCCGTCTATTGCCATCTTCGCAGACATCCTTTCGAAATCATGGCAATTAGGCATTTATCGATACAACTATCGATTTATGTTAGGGTAGGGCGTTATTGGCATATGATCTAACCGCTTAGGTTAGTGATTTGTTAGAGCAGTGTTTTTCAACCTTTTTCATAGTGTGGCCCCCTTAGTATGGAAAAATATTTCGCGACCCTCTACCCTCCGCGGTTTCTAACTTGGAATTCAAGTCTGTCACTTTGGTTACTTTTTGGTTAAGCAGAAAAACAGAATACCCACAATTAACCAGAGAAGCTTCAAAGTGTTTGATTCCATTTGGAACCTCCTACTTGTGCTAGATAACAATTTTCATCGATGGTTCAATTAAAATGCAAACAGAGAAATCGCTGAAATTTAGAGACCGAGTTAATCGTATGTGTAAAATAAAAAATTTGTCAACGAGAAACAGGCGCAACTATCACAATAATGTGAATGGGTGCGTATGTTCAACTTCACATTAATAAATTCATGTGACTATTAGGTATTTGTTGATTTGTGTTCACCTAAGCCTTTAATATATATTTTTTTGTTAACAAATTTATATTTGTTAACAAAAAAAAAAAATAATTAAATTAATTAATTTATACGATTTGTAAGTCCATTGGTAGTCAAAATACTTATCCTCTAACACAGTGTTTTTCAACGAGTGAGTCGCGACCCCCTAGGGGGTCACCAAGCCTCTTTAAGAGGGTCGCCGTTACTTTAAAATTTAATGCTTATAAATATGTAATCATATTAGTTCAAAATGATAAAAAAATGATAAAATTTAATGCTTATAAATATGTAATCAAATTAGTTCAAAATGATCATTTTGAACTAATATGATTACATATTTATAAGCATTAAATTTTAAAGTAACGGCGACCCTCTTAAAGAGGCTTGGCGACCCCCTAGGGGGTCGCGACTCACTCGTTGAAAAACACTGTGTTAGAGGATAAGTATTTTGACTACCAATGGACTTACAAATCGTATAAATGGAGAAATAAGATGGACAACAGCGTATTAGTATTTTTTTTAATAATAATAATTAATAATTTAAAATCTTATAACAATAAACAGCGATCAACCATCGGTGAATCTGTCAGCAAAGTGTGGAAATAACGATACTTATGGTCCTTCGATTTAATTCGGTCATAAGGAGGCGCAAGATTGGAAATGGATTTCCCCTATATTGGAGTTGGCGTCCAATCTAACCGCCATCCGGAAATGGTTTTTCCAAATGAGTAATACAAAAATCTTTTTTATTTTTTATTTTTATTTTCATGTAACTTGTTGTTGCCCGCTGATTCGGCGGCGTAGCTTTTTCTAAAATAGCCAGTGAAAGTCCCGTCAAAATCTGTCCAGCCGTTTCGGAGATTAGCTGGAACAAACAGACAGACAATTTTTTTTTTGTTATTCGTACCTTACCAAGCTTGGCTTATTGCCGCTACCGTCTCTTTACTTATATGAAGCATGGATGTTTGTGAGGAAGCATAAGGAATTATTTAGTAATGCAGATGATTTATATCCTCGTAACCGACGAGACCCCCACAGGCTCGTACTGGATGTCCTTCGGAGACTAGCTAAATATAATAAAAGTTGTGTATCTATGTGTGTACGTATCCATACTAATATTATAAATGTGAAAGTAACTCTGTCTGTCTATCTGTCTGTCTGTCTGTCTGTATGTTACGTTTTCACGCCTAAACCGCTGAACCGATCGTCATGAAATTTGGCAGAGATATAGCCTGGGATATGGAGATGGACATAGGCTACTTTTTTACGCGATAACCGACATCCACGCGGGCGGAGCCGCGGGCAAAAGCTAGTATATAATAAGATACCAAGTAATCTAAAGACTTTAAATATGAGATTATTCAAAAATAAATTGCATGAATGGTTGTGTAGTCATAGTTTTTATAGTGTCAAAGACTTATTTGACAATAGATGTTAAATAAGCTTGTGATTTGTACGCTTATAACTGTTAAACAAAAACATGTATGCCCTTGTTATTTTGTATTTTACCATCTTTTTATACCATGTTTTTAAACAAATAAATATTATTCTTATTCTTATACTTATACTTTTAGCTTAGTTATCTAGCTTAGTTTATCTCTTATTTTGACATTACAAACAAACACTTCAATTTAATTAATTGTTTAGATTTGGAAAAGACCTGCCAGACTCAGAACTAGCAGCTTAATCTGCGACAATTAGCCGCTGTGAGAGATTTTTAGGCCATGTAATGGCCATGTAATGGTCGAGATTTTTTTACTAACAAACGGTACAATTTTTTTTTTTTTTCTAGTTTTGGGTAGGTTTCGTATAGGTATTTAAATTAAATTAAGAATAATAAAATTCTATCGTTCCGTATTCAAAAAAATCTCAACCATTTATGCAAGGGGCTGTCCCGGGCATGTCAGCTAATTGTGTATAAAAGGTACCGCCAAATCCTTCGATGTGCTTCTTAAGACATTGAAGAGGTACGCGAGAAAACAAAAAGAAGAAAGTGAGATAGCGTATGAACCTAACTAGGTACCGACAGTCTAAAATTTTGGCGAACAAAGAGGCTGAGTTAGCCAAATACTTGGAAAAGGAATAAATATTTATTTATTAAATCTTTATGCACAAGTAAAAACTGTACAACGGCGGACTTAAATATATATAAGATTAAATAAACAAAATATTTTGTACCTAATAGTATTTTTGTTCAATTATCCCCCATAATCATGTCTACCCGATACTATGATCAAGTGTCCCAGAACAAGGGACACTTGATCATTTTGTAGTGTTCTGGGAAAACGAGAAAAAAACAGGGAAATACAGCTATATTTCACAATTGAATGATGCAAAAAGGTAGGAGGATAAATTTTCTAGGTAGTAATGAAAAAATATCTTGCATTAAACTAATATTTTATAAAATATGACCGAACAACCAAAATGGGGATCAAGTGTCCCCAGTCTCCCCTAACGATCAGTTTTACGCAGAAGCATCTTTTACCCGATTCTGATCTTTACTGAACCAGTTCCTATTAATCTATCCATGTCTCCAACTGACACTTGCTCTTTACAAAACCCGAGCCTAGCCAACCATTACGCATGCGCGTACCTACGTATAGTGCTCGTCCACAACCAAGCAACCAGTCGGTAATTGCCCACCGTGACATATACCGACCTATCGCCTTTCTCGGAGCTACATACACGTGTGGAATATATTATTAGTATGTGGATTTCCTCACTTGACTGTTTTACGCAGTAGGTAATCATCAAGCTAGGTATGTTTTGGACTGTGTTGAAGAAATTATCAATTACTTGAAATAGGTATTGGACAAAACAATGTTATAGAAAGAGTTATACTTAGTTGGAATAGATCGGTAAGTAAGCTCATAAAATATTACACTACTGCTATCCTACTATTTATGTATTTGTGTATCTATTTTATTAATACCTAGCTTCTGTCCGCAAACTTGTTCCCCCGTTCTCCAATCCGTCCTCGAGATATCATCAAAAAAGCCATTCCATACAAAATCTATGAGAAAATGAATGGTCTTCATATTTTTTTTTTTTTCGTCTTTAATAAAACATAAATGGTGCAATGTGGTCTTAAACCTAGAGATAGTTGTGAATCTCTGTTCAAGTCTTCGAAAATTCTTAGTTTTCCGTCGTTATATATTTTGGAAATGGCAATTTTTGTAAAAATAAATAAAAATTTGTTTTTTCCCGGACACCAAGAAAGGTCCCGTGAGAAGTCAATACAAAAACCTTTTAATTGTCGGTGGCTATAAAACAGCACTACTTAGAAAAAGTGTTTTCTGCATGGGTCCAATAATATTTAATAAACTACCGCAGCATAAAAAGTGACACCCTTCAACAATTTAAATATAAACTCAAGGCTTTTTTGATACAGAAATGTTATTATTCCATAAGTGATTTTTTGAATGACCCCATGTGTGACATCTAAACAATTTAAGTGACATCTAAACAATTTTTATATTATTGACATTATTTGTAACATTTTTTGTGCATGATCTGGATTTGTTAAAATGATTTATTAATTTATTATCTATTTCTTAATTTTGCTTATGAGCTTATTTGACATTATTTGTTAAATTTTGCATGCCAAAAATCAGGCAGAATGTACCTGGCTCACTATATTTTTATAACAACTTTATTATACAATACCTACATTCTATGCAAATAAATGATTTGATTTGATTTGATTTGATTAATGTAACTAACCCCTTTGTTTTATAAATATATTTAGATTCATTAACAAATCAAAAAAAAAAAATATCTCTCGAACTGAACATCATCTAATATTTTCACCACCCTTAGTTGACTGGTAGAGAATGCCTTTTTTTTTTGAGTTTGGGAAAACATCAAATGACCTCTCCCGCTCTGGGTGGACCGGAAGGGAGTGTCAGACTCTTACTGACTAAAACCCACCCGTGTTCCATCCTTGGCCCTTTATGTTCCGGGGCATTACAACCGTATATAACTTTTAATTCCGATTTTGATATTGCACGACTTGACATACCTAATAATTATATTGTCTCGACATACCTAATATGTTTATATATATGTTTGTATAATCTGTTAGTCAATTCGCTGTAACTGGTCAACGCAAATAACGCGTAACTAAGTAGATTTAAACTTGTGGAAGCTTGTAATTAGCAAATTTCAAAACATAATCAGGATATTCAATGTTGTTATTAGTCTGTAAGCTTTCTTTAAAATTAAATAAATAAATATATATTAAAGCCGGCTTTACGCCCGTACCTTTTTTGAATGCGAAAAGTTTAAATACCAAAATAAATAAACTAATGGCTGAAGGGAAAGATAAAATGAAAAGCTCGTTTATTTCACCATTATTGACATGAAGCTACTCCTATCAGACTCAATTGATGAAAGCGTATTAGTCACTTCGGAAGAAAACAAAATGTACAAAGTTTACAGAAAGAAAATGGATGCCGTCCAAATCCGAACCCAATCATTGTAAGTTACAGGCCACGCTCTGGACTATTTATGAATTAATTACAATTTTATGCACAAGTAAAAAAATACTGTACGAAGGCGGACTTAATGCCTGAGGCATTTTCTACCAGTCAACCTTAGGGTGATGCAGGGACAAAACATGGCAGGTGCAACATAAGGGATAGATAACTCGAAAACGGACAAATAAATATATACTTGAGGCGGTATCATTAACGCCACATATGAACTACGCATCAAAGACCTGATGACGTCACAAATCCTGCATCGCGCTATCAGAGTGCATCGCGCGACTAGCATATAAATATACAACATCCCGACATCAACCGTTGGGCAGTTGCCCACCAGACACAATACCCGTCTGGTGGGAGGATCCTCCCTTTTCCATAGAGTATGAGTGAACTTTACACCCTGTTCCTCATACCTATAAATTTGTGACCCCGAACATGGTCTCCGGAGGGGAGTAATGTGGCGGTATCAACAACGCCACATACGAACTACGCATCAAAGACCTGACGTCACAAATCCTGCATCGCGCTATCAGAGTTTACCGCGCGATTAGCATATATACAACATCCCGACATCAACCGTTGGGCAGTTGCCCACCAGACACAACACCCGTCTGGTCGGAGGATCCTCTCTTTACTATAGAGTATGAGTGAACTTTACACCCTGTTCCTCATACCTCTATACTAACACATAGATACATACATAAATATAATCAAAATACTACTATACTACTACTACCACTATCACTTTTTTATCGCACAGAAAAACCTGCTAATGATATCTGTGTAACTTCAAAATGATTGATCAAATCCTACCAATCTTACAAAATGATTAATCGCCACTTACAATTACATTGTGCAAATAAGTTTCAAAGTATAGAAGGCAAAACGGCAAATGTAATGGAGAATGACCCCAACGACCTGAAGATGGTAGGAATATACTGGATGCGGAAGAGGACCAAGTGTTGTGGCGCAAGTTTAGAGAGGCTAGACTAACGATTACATTACAAATGATGTTATGATAGGAAAAAGTCTGCAACACGCCTAAGTTCATCGTTTTGTATTATGAGAAATGGATAAATGACATTGTATTGTATGTGACAAGCAGTGGCGTAGCTTATCATAAAGGGATCCTGTATCGAAAAGTAAAAAGGGCCTCTTGTGCCTTTTTACCCGACGCGACGGCGGCGAAACTCCAAAGGAAGGGATTTTTGTTTATAAAATACCTTACTGACATGGCAGGTTAAGTTTTAAATTTTACTAAGAGAATGCAAGAGCAAGCGAGGTGAGGTACAAAATTTGAGCACTCTGACTCGGATACTAGGGGTACAAAATTTGAGCTGTCGTTGTGATTCTACTAAGAAAATGCAAGAACGAGCGATGCGAGCTCGAAAGTTGGAGCATCCTGACTGGTACTAGGTTTAGCTGTCATTGAGAATACGGGGGGCTCATGTAGCTTGAGGCCCCCGTATCATTGATACGGCTGATATGGTGGTACCTAGCTACGCCCCTGGTGACAAGTAATAAAACAATCAGCGAGGTAATTGCTTAACACAGTTCAATGGGTTTCATTTTGACAGTTTAACAATATTCATTGCGTTATTTACGTTGTAGTGCAGACAATCTATTCAAACATATGAAGCAATGGATTAGCAATAATATCCTTCAAAATTATTCAGATTGTGTTTGAATTCACCGCTAGTGTAGTGTGAGGTCTCCGAAATGTTAAATGTCACTGTTTGTGGGTGGACTACGCGGGTTTATTTCAAATAAGATGAATGCTGTGAATATTTTGCAATACCTGAGATTAACTATGGCAAATATGAGTTACGGGTCAATGAATGTCAATGCTTTGAGACAGTTTCATCCTTCGGAAACTTATGTTCTCCTTTTTTCTGAACAAAACGGGACAACACTGCGGCATGCTCGAAAATTTTATGGTATCTACGGTTTGAAGGTATTAAATATGATTTAAATGTAAACTTTAGCAGCTATGCTTCAGGACCTTACTCGATAGTGGTGCCAA
The DNA here is from genome assembly GCA_947523025.1 of Dryobota labecula. Lineage (NCBI taxonomy): Eukaryota > Metazoa > Arthropoda > Insecta > Lepidoptera > Noctuidae > Dryobota > Dryobota labecula. The sequence continues at coordinate 12,537,923 of OX383306.1, read as the reverse complement.
CTAGTGAGCACTAAAACGGTAGCCCTCATTAGGGTTCTCATGATGAGTGATGGCTATGAGCTGGACGATGGTGCCGGAATTTCCAAAAAAATAATCTTTTAGGATGGACATCAAATTAGTTTTTAACTGGGCCGAACACAAAGGTATACAAAACATGGTCGTTGAGGAAGAATTATGAAAGAGGGTTCGCGAAACAGAAAGTAATGATGAATTCCAAACTGAAAGGTCATTTCGACAGTCCAACATTCGACTTCCTGCAACTTTGCACATCTTCAAAACGCTGATTCATCATAGGTAAGTAGGTTCCCATTCTACAAATCGCAAGCAATAATTATTAAATCCTCAAAAAACCGGCACAAATCAAGCTGAAACACTTAGCCGTCATATCTTCGCTTAAATATCAGAACGAGACTGTAACTAACATTAGCTGGCCCGCTAATTTTGCACTTTCGACTCACAAGTAATTACAACTTGCAGCTTGCGTAACTGAGGCCGAGAGTCGCTTCTGCAGTCACGACCAAACTGTAACACAAACTTACTTTTGCCGCTGAAAAAAAACTGAACTTTCTAAATTCAACTCTACGTCATCGCAAAAAGAAAGATGGCGGAGTTTTTCCGCGCCAAAACTTTACTTGTCGGAACACAAAGCGGTAAAAATTATATCAAAACTCCAAAGGCAGTGGTTGCATAACCTCGTGCCCAATAGAATAATAATAGATGTCGCAGAAAAAAAAAACGAAAGTGCATGAATTGGAGCGGGCAATGGATACAATGGCATAGTAAGCACGATTGTGTATCAAAAACTTATAACAATATTTGATAATAGTCTGTATGGCCAGTAGAGGGTTACTAATGTGGTTTTCTGAAAGGAATATGCCTGTTTTACGCAAGTATTTGAAACACATCTAGCTCAAACATGATTGCTGTGTTGAAATAAAGATGTCTGCAGTGTAACTCTTGACCTACACAACCATATCAGAAATGTTAAGTTAATCCAAGAGACAGACGGATTCCGAATGACTTGACAATTTTAATTGATGCCACTTAACAATCACCATTGAATTCTATAAGTTGGAATTCATTGATGAGAAAAAAAGTTTCACGAAATACTTATCGAAGAAGCAAAAATTAAGCAAGCAAGCTTCAAGTATATAAGTACTATACATATTGATTATTTTTAAATAGGTACTTATTATTCTGGCTTAAAACTTCGTACATATAAGATCTATGCGATAACCTATAAGTAAATGAATCAATGGCCAGTTGGCCACTAAACATTTTGTGTAAAAACAAAGCCTCTGAATTTGATAAACAAGCTAAGACGTAGCGTAAACTCCTCTTGAATTTGCACACAGCAATGACTTGCTTGGCAGACTGATTGCTATTGCTGTATTGTGAGAAACAGGGAGCCAAACTTCTATAATAGCAATACGACAATTAATTTTGCAGGATATTAATAATACGAGTATACCTAATCATGTTTATTTGCCTTACATTTGTGCTTTACATTTCCATATAATTATATAGTTTAATAATCTAATTAGTAGATAGGTTTACATTTTTTTAATATGACGTAAAGAAAGTATGTTGCTAATGAACTCCATCCTAGGTCGAGCCTGTCTCATAGAGTGCTCGGGTGGTAGCACATGAAAGTGAAAAAAATAAAGTTTTCATTTGTTATAGCAAATAAAACATTGTCTAGACTAAAAACAGTTAAATTAGAAGAATAAAGAAGGAGGAGGATTTACAGGATTTTTTTATAAAGGATCATTAAACCATAGCTTTAGAGGAAGCTCATGAAACTGTACTTTAACTGAAGGGAGAGGGTAAAACATAGGATCCTGTCAAAGGTACACTGAAAGCGTCAAACGGACCCCTCTGCTTGCCACAGATCGGAGGACATCCCTGACGATCTCCCGACAAAAAGCAAAAATGGTGTCAAGAACAGCGTTGATTTGGATTGACTGCAAGTGTTTCAACTAAATAGTCAAAATAACTGGCATGGGTGTTTGCAGAAGACACGTACATACCTATTCCATCTGGAGGAAAATGGCCTCGTTCTGTGAGGGAATTTAGGGTCACGGGGGCTCAGAGTGGGGACTCTGTCCCCCACTGAGTAACCTCAGGGAAGACGGCGCACAGAGATGACGTGCCGCCTTGCATACTTGCACAGTCAGGTTTCGGGGAGACCAATTAACAATCTCCCCAGAGATGTGCCTTAACAGGCGTTGCACAGAGGGTTTCGAATCGGTCTTTTGAGGGGTTTCGGGGCAGACGGTGACCACCGGGGTGGTTTTAGTGAGGTAAAAATCCCACACTCCCCGGTCTTATGCCGAGGCGCGGCGGGTTTTGGGCGCCTTTTGAAGGTTTCCACCGGAAAACAATAAAAAAAGGTACCTATTCTATATTATATTATTATGTCTCGGGTGCAATGCTACTTTGCGCTAGGCCGACCGATCTGCAAATCGGAACCTATTTTTTATAATGTAAGGCAATTTATTATCCAGGTAGTTATATCATAAAATAATTGATTACATCTCGTTACCTAAAGACTAAACCAGTAGTAGGCTGTTATGTATTGATATTTATTGATAATACATTTATGTAAATACATTCCGAACTGTGTAACTAGGTGAAATCGACCTAGAGTTCAATAACGCATTGCAATTGATAAACCATTTTTTACGAATATTTTTTTACATTACACCACGAGAGGTAGAGTCTGATCTTTATGAAGCAGAAAATAAGACCCAAAATAGCGGTACATTTATTCTTCCTATTGTAATATTATTTCAATTTATTAGACATCAAATGTCATAAAGCACAATCACTTATGAAACTGTAGTCCGTTTGTCAGAAAAGGGGGCAAGGCGCATGTTTTATGCTTAGTGTTGCTAGGATAAAAACGGTTTGAGTACAATGGGGTGAAAAACTGAAAGCTCTTTATAGGTGGCAGCACAGTAGTCAGTCTACAAACCGCCATTGTTTATGCGAAAACTGGATAAATATGTATGCGACTTGGAGTGTAGCACTATTAAAAGACAATCTAAGGACAGGAGAAGCGTCTACCACTTGTAAAAAAGCAGCTTTAGTGGAAAAGTCAATACATTATGAACATTTTATAATTTATAGGTGTTTGTGGACTTTTAGTTCTTTTTTTTTTTTTTTTGTCGAAGATTGGAGGCGTACGCCATAAATAACCTGATCAAAGTTGAAAACCAACTCGAGGATGATCGTCCTGACTGAAAACTGTAGCTGTACTGTGTAGCTGGATGTACTCGCTACTGTACCTACCATTTTTGGTTTCCATACCTAACCTTTTCCGATAGGGGTACCGCTGCCCTGCCCCGAAACATAAAGGGCCAAGGAAGGAACATGGGTGGGTTTTAGTCAATAAGAGTCTGACACTCCCTTCCGCTCCACCCAGAGCGGGAGGGGTCATTTGATGATTACCCAAACTCAAAAAAAAAAAAAGTACCTAATATTTACAAATGAAGCCCACATAAGGGAAGTTTTTTTAATAAAAAATTCAAAACACTTGATTATGTATGCTTTCACTAAATATTCCTTGCCAATAAGTCAATAACTAATCGACGCCTATCAGGAAAATTACAATTTTCGTCTTACCAAATAAGTAGGTAGTCTGAAAAACTCGACTTTACAAAACAAAAAAAGTGAGGCACGTCACTCTCACACACTCATATTTTATTTAGGTGATTTTATTTTGTTCGTAATCCATATTCCTTTTTACCAATAATACATTTTTATAAGGCCCAAGGGCATCCAGCATGCTATCTCAGCGAGGTAACTTAAGACGCCTTGGAGAGACGTCAGTTTCTGGTCTAAAATACATAGATATTGATGTCTACTAACACGACTGGACATTCAACTCTAATAATAGCAATAAATCACAAATCTACGGCATAACGTAAATACAACAACAACACTCGCTCAAAAACACACCTAACGACCTCAACAATAGAATTCATATTCTTATATCAGAATGGTATTAGCCGGAACAAAAGCAGTAATAATCCATTGGACTCAAACCCGCGGCTATCCTAGTACTTTCACTGGTGGTCCCAATAGCAGAGCAGGTCGGAGCACTTCCTGAGACATATCTACTGGTCACGATCTACCTAAATAGGTACTTACCTACCTAATTGTCACAATTCTAGTATACACCTACTTTCTTGGACAATTCATTGAATGCATTTGATGAATGGGATTAACTATACTCCATTTATAATAGCATTAGACAGAAGTTAAAAAAGGTTATTTTTGATGCACACTTTATAACAAAAGTACAATAAACTTGTTATAGTTACGATTGACGCCAAATCGATTAAAATGAATTTATATATCAGCTATCACACTTAATTGTAATCATTTAAAAAAACAACCATATGAAATTAAGTAGCTTTCATTTAGATATATTATTTCATTCCAATTTAAAATTACAGTGCCTATGCTAAAAACCTAAAAGAAGCAGGAGTCAACAATACTGCAACGCTTTTTGTTTCACTATAATCCTACCAAATCTAAAATATTACTTAATCCCTTCATAAGCTGTGACAGCCGGGGATTTCTAATTTTACTGGTTTATGTCGTCTGTGAAATTGACTTGACAATGTTCTAAGATTGTCATGTATGTCATTTACTTGTGAATACTTTGTTTGTTATTGTTTAATTTTCGTGATTTTGTTGTTATTTATTAAAATAATAAATAATATTTAGTTATTTTTTTATTATTGTATTGTTATCAGTGTTGTCATTGGGTTGTTTGTACAAAACGTTACTTTTTTTTTGAGCTATGATTGATCCCGGTGCGGGACCGAGTGGCTTACAACATATAAGTGCTGAGTCTGACCAAAGCCAACGGCGAAAAAAACGTGGTCCAAAAGTTGACTCCGACGAAATAATAATGTCTCCCAAAAAAAAAGAGAACGCTGCGTGCTGTAGAAAAACAACCTGTGATAAATATTTTTAAGCAATTGGAGTCCTGGCCTGCAGATACTCCTCATTATAGGACTGAGATGATAAACAAAATCGCAGAAGTTGCCGGTAAGGATGATTCATAAAATTATTACTATAAAAATATTTGAAACTAACATGCATTGTGATAAAATGTATTATTATATTTTAGAAACTCCGCACATGATTTTATTATTTACAGGCGTATCTCGGGCTACTCTATCCAATATTCTCAAAGAGTAAAACATAAAAAGTCGCCTGCAATCTCCCCCTCCCCAACAGAAGCACATGAAACGTGATGATTTTGATGACATCACATTTAGTGGAATATGCAGGAAAATTAATTCCTTCTTCTTTAATAATGAGTTGCCCACCTTGGACAAGATGCTGGAAGCAGTTAACAGTGACGAGTCTCTGCCAGATTTAAAAAAAAAACAGTCTGTGTAAAATAATTAAATAAACATTAAAGTTCACATAAATCAAACGGAGCAAAAAAGTGCACTTATAGAAGTCATAGACAAGCAGGAGATCGTCCTTTGGAGACTAAAATATCTTCATGAAATAAAAAGGCTAAGGAATAAAGGAAGGAAAATATATTATTATTTAGATGACACTTGGCTAAATGAAGGTACAGTGCCTCTGAATTTCATAACAGCTATTTATGCACTAAGCAGTGTATGACCTCTTGCATTCAATAACATTATAATTAATTATACAATTAAACATAATTTCATAAAATTGATTCGTGAAATGAATGGTATTTATATTAATAACCTTTTATCATACAAACAGGTCACACGGAAAGCCTAATATGGCATGACACTAATAATAAGTCTTCAAAAGAAGCACATTGGGAAGGTCTATCTGCTGGTTTAAAAAATCAAACTTATAATCGGTCATACTGGTATGTATGTTATGGACTGTCCTCGCCATAAAAAGATGAACACCCCATTGTTATTGACTATTAATTAAGTAATACATATTATATTGTATTATGAATTAACGCATGCAAAGCGAACTCTCAAAGTTATAAATTTTGTTATAGTATTTATCTATGAACTATTTCCAGCAGTGAAATTATATAGGGGGTACGGAATAATTGACTTGTATTAATTTTATTTCACAGGGTTTGTGAAGGGTTTTTAATGGATGCTGCATTAATATTTGATGCAAAGAAAGGTGATGAAGATGACCATTTCGAAATGGACGCCTTCAACTTTAATAATAATAATAATTTATTTATTTACACTTCAAGACACAATCATCTGTGTAGCCCTGACTCTTGTACTAGGATTTCCTATTTCATAAGAGCCAGACCTCTCAATTTACAGGGAATATGTTATAGAAGCGCGATAGACAAAAGTGAAAATGGTTCAAGTAAATTTTGTCAAAAATTTAGAGTGGCGCTGTAATTGTTATGGACAATGCGCTATACCACTCAAGGACATTGGAGAAGCTGCCAACCACAGCTACACGAAAGGCAGATATACAGGAATGGTTTAAAAGCAAAAATATTCCTTTTGAGGAAAAAGATCTTAGGGCAACTTTATTAGAAAAAGCAAAAATACAAAGACATTTATACCAAAAGTTTGTTGTAGATGAGATGGCTAGAGAGAAGGGTATTTCAGTATTGCGCCTCCCACCCTACCACTGCGAGTTCAACCCTATAGAATTAATATGGGCTCAAATGATGGGGTATGTGGCTCAACATAACAAAACGTTCAAATTAGACAAGGAGAAACAATTACTCCCGCAAGATCTGGATAGTATTACGCTAGAACGATGGCAGTCTTGCGTTGCTCATGCAATTAAAGAAGAGAAAAGGTTAAAGCATAATGGATGATGTGGTAGAAAGATTTATTATTAGGTAACGTCGGTGAAACTTCTTCATCTTTATTCTCTGATGATAGTGACTAAATTATATGATGAAGACGAAGAAGTTACACCAAATATTGTGTGTTGAAAGTTGTTGTTTTAAATAAAATATTGTAAAAAAAAAGACTTTTATTTCCTTCAATCTTAATTAAATTTAAATCATCACGACGTAATCGTTTGTTTCATTCATTCGTTTTGTTGTAAGTAATGTGTGATGAAGATGTTATTACGACCTATTTATCAAAGTTATGTTAAAACATTTTTAGTTTAATTGTTTAAACTTTTAACTTTGAATAAAATGTTTCGCACTCCTGCTTCTACGAGCCTCTTTTTTCTAATGCTATAGTAAATGGAGTATAGGTATAATAAACGCACATGCATACGTGAGTCCGTGTGTCTGATTTATTCGTCTTCATGAATAAACTTTCAGACTTTGATTATTCTTGGGAGTCGGTTCACTTGGTAGGTACCTACTGGGATACTAGACAGGCATTCTCAAAAGCAATGCAGGGGAATCCGTGGGTACAGCTGCAATTACCACACTGAAAAATCTTTAATTGATGAAATAGTTATTTCCCTTTTTGTCAAATTATCTGACCAGACAGATGTTGCCCGATGGGATAATGTCTCAATCACATACAAAAATCCTGGAGAAAAAAGGAAGTTCAGTTTTTCCCGCATTTGAACACTTTCCAGGGAATTTTTAAAATTTTCATTCCATAAAAACCTAATTCGGACTATAAGGAACTAACCACACTTATTCAGCTCTGTTCAGCTTTTGCTCATAAAAAACAACGATTTTGTGTGGAGATGCGTAGATACGCATCCATTCAGCTTTCCGCCTCTATCAGATGCGTACGCTTCTCCATACAATATCGTTGTTTTCTATGGGCAAAATCTGAACAGAGCTGAATAAGTGTGGTTAGTCCCTTACGAACATTTAAAACAAATGCTAGCCAAATCGGTCCAGCCGCTCTCAAGTGATAAGCTTCCCAACGAACAGCATTTTATATTATATGTTTGACAGTTACGAAACCAGTGAACATTTTGGATGGGAAAATCACTTGTGTTTCTTTTATTTTATTTTTTCGTAAATTTTCCAATGTTTTTAATACTTATTATCCTATTCCGGACGAAGGCAAATCCAAAAACACAAAAATCATAAAAATTGGTCCAGCCGTTCTTGAGTTATAAATTAACGGTGTAACTAACACGACTTTGTTTTATATATATATAGACTAGATTTGCCCGCATGGATGTCGGTTATCGCGTAAAAAGTAGCCTATGTCCTTCTCCATATCCCAGGCTATACATATCTCTGCCAAATTTCAGGACGATCGGTTCAGCGGTTTAGGCGTGAAAACGTAACATACAATAATAATATTAGTATGGAAGTATGGATATACACTGCCTCATGCCTCCCCCCCGACCCTTGCTCGACGAAGCGCCAGCCCGCGCTGCAGCTGAGCCTGTAGCTTTAAATTCCCCGTATAATAATAATAACCCCAATTTGATCCAGCCTGACCCTTGCTGTTCTCCCCCGACGCTGCCCTATGCCGAGGTTCGTACCCCACAGGGGGTGCCCTTAGCGTGCAGTCGTTTAGTTTATAAGTTTTATGCCCTGGCTTGAGGCTTTAAGTTTCGCTTAAGGCAGCCTCAACTCCAAACTGCCATAATTTTAAAAAAAATGCCTCATGCCTGCCTGGCACTGCATGATGTAAACTACGACGGAGAGTTAAAGAGCGACAAAACTCTAGTTCCTAATTTATCACGATCTCATAAAAACGAACATACCAATCTCCTAAATAATTTTGATAGCAATAATTAGCAAAGATGCGAAAATTCAAAATCCAAATTGATGAAAATACGAAGCAAGTCAGTACAATACCTACACCTATCCTTAACCCAAATGAAAGGAGTTTCATGCTTTACGTTAATTAGGCAAAGTTGACCAGAACTTATAATAATTCAGTAGGTATCTTTCATGTTGTTGAAATGAGACATCAACTCCAAATAAATCCACAAAATTTTTTGTGTAACTTACCGCCGGCGATTAACGAGAAGCGAGTACAGTTAGTAAGTGAAAACGAGCAGCGAGTGTGCGACGGCGACGACGCTTACTCGCTGGTAGGCGTATGTACCAAACGTGAGTTCCTCAGCGAGTTTTAAGCGCAGACCACATCGCCAGCTAGCGAGCGAGCGAGCAAACCGGGCGAGCATCGTTGCACCTCTTTTTATACTTCGGTTCACACCCCGAACTACAGAGATAAGCTACGTCAACGATACAAACGATGCGAAAGAAATATCAGATGATGCCAGCGATGATATTCGTGAACCTCGTTAGTGTAACTTAGCTCTGTAGTACACTGTGTGAACCGAAGTATGAAAAGAGCCCGGTGCGCCCGCTCGCTCACGCTTTGGCGATCTTCTTCGGACTAGGGACTAGTCCACGTTCGTCTTTCGAATAGGAGTGTAATTACATTGCGAATATGAAGTTCAGATGATGATTTAATGCAAAATGTTAAAAGATAATCTCTCCCGCCCACCCGCTCGCTCGCCCGTCCGTCCGTAGTTTTCGGTGAGAACCCACATAGTTTAGCTCGCCATTTTTTTTTTAAATCTAGTGCATCTCAAAGTTAACCACGAGGGGTTGAGACTCTTTAACCGGACTTTCCTGTGGTTGCCTTAAGCTCCTAAAAACTTAATGCCTCCAGCCAGGGCGTAAAAACTTATAAACTAAACGACTGCATGCTAAGGGCACCCCCTGTGGGGTACGAACTTCGGCTTAGGGCAGCGTTGGAGGGAGGGTGGCAAGGGACCGTCGGTGGCTGGATAAAATCAGAGTTATGATTATTATCCGGGGGATTTAAAGCTACAGGCTCAGCTATAGCGCGTGCTGGCGCTTCACTTACAAGCAAGGGTCGGGGAAGACAATTTAGTCGGGGATTTCGCGCGGGGCCTCGGCGGCGAGGTCGGAAGTTAGCTCGCCAAAGCTTCGCTTAGTTTATATAGTTTCCCTCGCCTCGCTCCACTCGCCAGCTCGCTTGCTGATGGTGGAGTGGCCTGTGCTTTAGGCTCGCCAACTGAGCATCGCTGAGCGAGAACTCTTTTTGATAGCTCTTGTCGTTGCGACAAATGAGTACTCGCGGGTGTGATCAGTCAGCGATCAACTATTGGTATATGCATCTCTTCTCTTCTTTATACGGGACCTATAATCATTTGTACGTTTCTTGAGCAACAAAATCGTTGATATAGCTAGTCACTTCCTCGTCAGCGCGTCCGTGGGACAGGTGCCATTGCCATTCAGATTCGGCAATGCAAGTACATCTGGGTTATGCAGAAATCAAAAGATTTCAAACAAAACGACTTTTACATTTTATAATTATAATTTATTTACATTATTTACGGTGGCCAGACAACAAGTTACCACAAACTGTTAAATTTTCTCATTTGATTTAGAACTTAATCATCAACATTTTAAAGTTTAAAATCGATTGGAGAAATTGTGAAACTGTACTTAAAACTTACTTTACATGAAATTTTGAAACCAAGCCTTAACAATTTAATGTTGCTAACCCACAGTGAGTGCATGGAGATCAATGATTGTTTTGTCTTTGCTTGGTGCAGGAAGAGACGCATACTGTCTCCAAATAGGTCCGGGAAGCTAGTGCATAAATTGGCTGGACTCCAGTGCAACAGGTAACAACGGCAAAGCGAGCACTGACGGGTACTGCGGCCATCGCTCCGAAAAAGTGTTTACAACATGGGATGAGCTTAAACACAAGTGGGCACGAAATTTTGAGCGCACGTAAGAAAAAATCAAACAAATCGTGCATGGATTACTTGCTCACCATAAAAGATATGGGCAAGAGAGAGAAGCTGGCCGATCGCGTCACCATCAAATACATAGTAGTCGACATTCAGGATTATGAAATAAATCAAATGCAATACTGCATTATATGTCGTAATATCTTACATGGAACTGAAGTTTATAAAATAACTAGCTACGCCCCGCGGTTTTATCCGCATAAGTGTCGATCCCGTGGGAATATCGGGATGAAAAGTATATGTTAATCCAGGGTGTCAGCTACGTCCATACCAAATTTTATAAAAATTAGTCCCGCCGTTTGAGCGTAAAGAAGAGACAAACATACACACTCACAAACTTTCGCCTTTATAATATTAGTGTGATGGGAAAAACTTAGTACTAATTAAAATTTATTATAGAAATCAGACTGGGATTTTTTTTATAATGGTATTTTTGAATAGTTAGATTTTACTTCTTATCTAAGGAATAGATATTGGGATTTGAAAGCTTTTGTAAGGAAAATATGTAAAATTTTCATAATTATTTATTGTTTAGATATAAATTATCTGGCTATTGAACAATGAGCCCAAAATCTTCATCCTCACTACTTAAATGGGAACTGGGCTTGGCAACTCTTTTTGGTCTCTTTTATGTCACAAAATAATCCTAGAACATTTACCTAGTAACATGTGACCCGAGGTAACCCCAAGCAACATGGTACAGGGCAGGAAGGTGATGATAATCCTACAACAATTAGTTACAACACAATGGCCTATCACCTCTGTGAACCCTGAGGAGCAGACATAGCTGTGACTTTCTCTCCAATCTCAGTAAGCAACTGAGCTGATTTCTGTATGTTCTCAAACTGGTACCCCATGTGGACTGCAATCAACTGCATCTTCTTCAGATTCTCTTCACTGCTCTCAATTTGATGCTCAGCTGATGCCATATCTCTGGCTGCTTTTGACAGTAGCTGGAAAATTAAAAAAAAAATAAACAATAAGGGCTACACTAAACCATAGACTAGTATATCAATGCAAGGAGTTTGGCTGTCTTTGCCTGGCAGCAGGACTATGGAAACTGATTTATCTAAAGATGAGGAAGAGATAAAATAAAAAAACTTAATTCCATAATTTATAAAATATACTTAAGTGATAGGGTTTTGAACCCAATGCTCCCTGCATTGGGTTCAAAACCCTATCACTACCTGGTTGCAAATGTTCCTATAAATAATAATGGGTTGTGCAGGGATAGTTAAGGGAGGTTTAACTTATAATTTTGTTATCAAAAACAATAGGTGTAAAGCAAACTAACAATAGGTGTAATCTAACAATAGGTGTAAAGCAAACTACTTGCTCCCGGTTCGGGCATAATTTAGGATAATACTATTAATATACTTTTGAAGCTCAAAAAAGCAAACAATAGGTAATTTCAAGCAAATGTTGTAGGTTTCAGTACATGTTAGAACACATAATACCTCATTAGACTTGGATCCTCTTTGTATCTGGCGCGCCAACGACGAGATGTTGTTCATATTGACTTGCACTCTTTCTGCTAAACGCTGTTTTGATTCGGCGAACAATGACCGGGCACTGCTCGACGAAGCCGAAGTCATTGCGTGGCCACTGCAAATTTTCCTCTTAGTATTACGCCGCTATTGGTGCTCAATGAAGCATTGAGGAAGTAATAGGTTTTATAATTTACAAAACTTTTACCATTTGCCAAACAAACAATCGATCGTGAACACGAAAACCGAAATGTCAATGTCACTGTCAAATATTTTAAGACACTGACAGTTCGTTTGACATAAAAATGACGGTTCGGAAAAGCTGATCAGCTGTTTAACGAAGAAGTCATGAAAAGCATTTTGCTACTTTTAAAAATATCAACAACTATATAGCTGCATGCAGTATTTACTTAAACACTTTTAGTAAAAATAAGTGTTGGGTGGAACTTATTTTTTTGGGCCAGAAAAATGCCCGGGCGTCCTCAGAACACCGTTTCAAATTTCATCACAATCTGATCAATGGTTTAGGAACGCATAGAGGACAAACATACAAACACTGATTTTTATTTATATAGATAGATAGATTGTGGTCCGCCAGTGTCGGGAGCAGGGTCCAAGACACCAATGGTTAGGACTCCAGAGTCAGGAGCCCCTTCACGATGCGAGCCGTATCGAGGAGTAATGCCTTCTGATACAGACCCTTGATCCAACCGCCTAACGAGAGCCTCGAGAGATGTTGATCGAGGTTTTCAACCATCGGGCCATTGGTCGTTACGCCAATCGGCACAGTGACAACCGAGCTCACATTCTACATGTCAACTATCTCGTGTGCGAGTTACTATAATAAATGGTGAAACTGGCATCAAAATCCAATACTAAGTTTAGAATATCTAAGCGTAGTTAGTCTGTGATCTATGCGATTGAAGCGGTCACACAGACAGACATGAAAAGCGACTTTGTTTTGGTGGCCAGCACATGAAGTTACCACAAACTGTCAAATTTTCTCGTTCGATTTTATACTTATATATCAACATTTTAAAGTTTAAATCGTTTGGAGAAATTTGACAGTTTCGTGTAGCTTGATGTGCTGGCCACGTACTTGCCCGGATTTGAACCCACAACCTCGTGCATGAATAATAATGAAAACAGGAATAAAGTTGAATAATATTGGAATGAGCTTGCAGATTCTCTAAGGCTTGCAGAGAACTTACAATCATTATTTTAATAGGAATAAGAACATGATAATTCTTGTTCTATTCTAAAATCTTTAACAAAATGTTTTTCTTTTTCACAACACTACCAGTCACATGAAAAATTGATTATTGGCAAAATAAAATGGCAACTCCAGTATTTATTGGCATCCTATTCAGTATCGCGTACTTCAAAATGTCGAATTACGAAGTCGACTATCGTTTTTTCGTTCTAACTGATCAAATAAGTGAGACAACGCTACAGGAATCGAATAGAACATTCGAATTCAATACGATTGAATGAATCTCTAAATAAGAGGGCTGACTTTTCGCTCGTCACGGAAGGTTTTGTGTTGTAGGAAATTTTTGTAATCTAATTCAATTATTAGCCCCTTTTCCGAAATGTTTCCTTTTAAACTTAATCATTTGTTTCTAGTACCTCCTGCTGTAGTTTCTTTCTTGTTTTGTTTCGCCGTAGTATAGAATAATGTCTTTTATTTACAAGCCTATTGTGAACAGTTTAATCGTCTTCTTATATCGTATAAAACTAGTGTAGTCTAAAAAATGGATAAAGGAGTGACATGTGAACATCTGAATAAACTAGCTGATATTCTCGGGAAGGAGCTGTGGCAGACGAAAGAGGTAAATATTAATCCTTTTTATGATTATAACCTCAAATGTAATGTCATTATTAATTAGCATTCTTGGTTCAATCCTAGTTGTCATTGTGTAACGCTCGGACTACCGAGTATTCCTCGGAAAAGCTCGCGACCTGCATAAAACGCTGACATTGGCTGTTACTTAATACCTCCTCACAGTAGTGTGTTTACATGTTTTTCTTCATAATGGGGGCTAAAAATCGCAGTTACTGGTTTATTTAATACTAGCTGTTGCCCGCTTTGCTTTTTATAAAATAAAAGAAGCCTAAGTTACTCCTTCAAACATCAGCTACTTGCCAGTGAAAATCTCGTCAAAATCGGTCCAGCCGTTTAGGAGATTAGCCTGAACAAACAGACAGACAGCCAAAAAAAATTTTTTTTTTTTGTTAGATTACTGTATTAATGCATCTTTATTTCATAAGCATTTAGAAAAAAACTTTTATCTTGACATTACAAACAGACACTCTAATTTTATTTATTTGCATAGATTTGAGTGCAGTCTGATATTCTATGAAAACTATAAAATACATTCAAACATGGTATTGTTAGAAAAAAAAAATATATATATAAAGAAGTCTTTATGTCTTAAGTTAAACATCACATCAGCTGATAATGTCATTATAATTAATCTCCATCAGATATTAATTAATAAGCACACATCTTCATCAATAATATTTTCTTGCACACCAGCGCCTTATCTTGCTATATTAGACAATAAATACATATCATGCCTAGATAATTAATTAATTATTCCATTACTACTAATGAGAATTCTAATTGCAATTAGATCTAGTTCAAGAACACTAGGCCACACAACAAACCTTTGTTAGATGCTCAATGTACCAATTATTATAGAGTGACTGTAAATTGAACGAATGAACAGAAATCGATGGCCCAAATAAACGTATAAGAGAAAAATGACAACTTTTCAGCAAAAAATAAAAACTTTTAAACTTCAATAATGCTTATTTTATTGTAAATAGGTATAAATAATGTATAAGCGAATTATTGGTAAAAAAATAAGCTATAGACTTGGATATTTACTTTCTTGGTGCTCAAAAAGCATGTAATTATAACATAAACTATTATTCCTATAATTTTAAAATTAATTATTTCCCTAGAATAAAGAAATTCACTATTATAATAGGCGTGTTTTGAGTCTAAAATTCATTTTTAAAAACATTAAGTGGCTGCAGGATAGGCAAAAGAAATGAAAAATGTAAAAAAAAAATTGTGTAAGAAGCATTGCACGTTTATTCGTTCGGGCCATCGAAATGTTGAAGCAATGTATAATTTAACTTTTATTTATTTACTAGCTTTTGCCCGCGGCTCCGCCCGCGTGGATGTCGGTTATCGCGTAAAAAAGTAGCCTACTTAGCCTAAGTAGTTCAATAGTGTCTTGCAGTGTCCTTCAACCGATTAATAGACAAAGAGATAAGTTTAAGTTTCCTTGTAAATATTAATTTATTTTATTTTTTTTTATGGCAATTTGCCGAAGACTACGGCAATTCCTGCCAGTGTCACGTAGTGACTATACCCCATGTATAGTCACTACGTGAAAATAGACAAAGAGATAATGTTTGAAATGAATCAACAAATTATTTCCAATATGTAATCATATCACAATTTCAGATTATCAATCTATCATAGCATACATTCGTTATTTTATAAAAATATTTAATGAGTATATAGCTACAAGGATTTATTGGCGCTTGAATGCATTTTCGCTGGGCGTTGTTGGTCAACATTTGTAAAATGTTTTTCTGAATTGTATTGATAAACAAAACGGATTTGTTAGTTCCGATTTTTAGTCACGCACCAAAAGATCCTAGTACTTACAACTGTATTAAAAGTTTTACTGACAAAACAAATTCGACATACAAAATAGAGCAGTTGTCACATTTGTTGCAGACGCTAACATGTTTCGACTGCGGCTGTCCCGGCCCCAACCTCTGGATCTGCCTGCAGCCCGATTGCCACCACATCGGCTGCTCTGAAGTCAAAAATGACCACAGCACACTGCACCAAAAGGTATTTCAATAAACGACTGTATTATTATTTTAAATACTTGTTTTCATCCTTTTAGTTCCTTATTAGACAGATGACGGATAAGCCCTGGTTAGCACGGGCGATTTTTTCCCGAAGCGATTTTTTTTTCGCACATTGGATTTTCAACGCTCTGCTTAGCGCCGAGAGTTGAAAATCTAACCGTGTCTTTCGACGCGCTGGGATGTGCTTCTGTTGGATTCTCTTCCGCCGCGATTTATGTCATCGTCCGTGCGAAAACCGAAATCTGGCCTGACTTTTTTTTAGGCCGAATCGATATAAAAAAAAAGAAAATCCATAGTAAAATGGTTAAAAGATTGACTCTGTATTTCTGTTACTTTTATTATTAAGGCCCAGATATATTCCAGTGACCTTGAGTGGTCTTGCGTGTCCTGTACTGAGCTCACGCAACGCGTCGTACGTCCAGCCAGTAATAAGACTCGCCCATCCAGGAGCACTATCCCAAATAAAATGCATTATTTATTTATCTATACTAATCTATACTATCTATACTAATATTATAAAGAGGAAAAATTTGTACCTATTTTTGTATGTTTGTATGTTTGTAATGAATAGGCTCAAAAAGTACTGGGCCGATTTAAAAAATTCTTTCACCAATAGAATGCTACATTCTTCCAATTTGACATAGGCTACATTTCATTTTGAAAAAAATTAGGGATCCTTGGTAAAATTTGAACAATGTAACCGAAGGTGTAGAAAAATGAGTCTTAAAATGATAATTGTCTACCCCGTGCGAAGCCGGGACGGGCTGCTAGTTATACATAAAACAAAAGATATTTTAATAAAACACGTAGGTATACTAAATTAAATTATCTTTAAAAAGGTGAAGGTGAAGGTTTCAAAATACGCATGATAGATTTTGTCATTATTTACCTACAAATCGAATTCCAATTCTTTATTAGTGGCTTTTGTGGACATGATATTTATTCAGATATGTTACTGTAGTTGTAATTGCAATCATGTCATTAATCTTTTATATACTTAGATTATTTTCTATTTTGTGAATGTGAGAACGCTGTAGGCCTAGTAGAGTGTAGATTTGTTGGCACTTTTCTATTTTGTTAAATACCTGGTAATTGTTGAAAGGCCTACACGGTCCTCCCATACCTATTATCACTGTTATTTGATAATATTGTAAAGCCAATTACTTTTAAAAGAGCAACCGTGGAGTTTCTTGCCGGCTCTTCTCCATAGGAAACGACTAATTGGAACCGTGCACCTAGCTTCTGACGTTTCATAAGTGCCCGTGTAGGTTTATGTGAAATAAAATATTTTGATTTTGATTTTTTGGGTCATTCTCAGTTTTTATCCGCGTTAGACATAACTTTACAAATTAATTTCACTATATAATATAAACATAATCTATAATATTCACATATTAAATACTAGCTTTTGCCCAATCTATAATATTCACATATTAAATACTAGCTTTTGCCCGCGGCTCCGCCCGCGTAGATGTCTGTTATCGCGTAAAAAAGTAGCCTATGTCCTTCTCCATATCCCAGGCTATATCTCTGCCAAATTTCATGACGATCGGTTCAGCGGTTTAGGTGTGAAAACGTAACATACAGACAGACAGACAGATAGACAGACAGACAGACAGAGTTACTTTCACAATTATAATATTAGTATGGATTAAGATCTAATTTAATAATTTAACATATCGACGCTTGAAAGGTTAACCTGCCAAGTCCATTTTTCCATCAGTCATTTTTGTTTTTTCTTCGTCCTGGGGCCTTATTATGAACTCTTATTTCCAGGCAGTTTACAGCGTAAACAGAACTGCCTTGCAATTTCGTATTATGAACTCGTTAAACAAGCCAGTCAGCGGTCACGTGACACCCTGGCCGACTTCTGCCCGAATATTGCCTGGCAGTACCGTATTACGAACGTTCGTTTGACATTTCTTTTCATATAACAACTTGTCAAACAGTAACCTCACAATCCATTCAGTCTACGCTACTTCAGAGGAGCTTTTATTGAATTGTTTTGGGTTTATTTGCCGAAGTTACTCGAGTAATAAATAAATAACAAAAGAAAATATTATGTGCGACGAATATGAACTGTTTGAGTTCCTGGAAAGTGACTTTTCTGATCTAAATAACGAATCTAGGAACAAAAGGAGACGACTTCGTGATCAAATTAAAGGCTCCTACAAACAGGCGCGACACGCGACGCGAAACAAAGGCACCGTTCGTCGCGCGACACGCGGTTCCTTTGTGTCGCGTCGCGTGTCGCGCCTGAATGAAGAGACTTAATGCGTTCGACATGGATGATGTGCAATTCATTGAACGATATCAACTTAATCAAGTGAGGAGTTGGAGACGACTTCGTGATCAAATTAAAGGCTCCTACAAAACAGGCGCGACACGCGACGCGAAACAATGACACCGCTCGTCGCGCGACACGCGGCTCTTATGTCTCGCGTCGCGTGTCGCGCCTGTATGTAAGAGCCTAAATGCGTTCGACGTGGATGATGTGCAATTCATTGAACGATATCAACTTAATCAAGTGAGGAGTTCAGACATGTCAGGGACTGTCATACAAAATTCACGGATTTATCGGATACAACTTTAAAATATCATATTTAAGAACTTTCTTACACTGAATAAGAAAATACTCAAAAACTGAATAGGAAAATACTCAATAACGAGCTTACGCCATATTTTTGTTTATACCCCGAAAATTCTTACGAATGGAAGTATTAAACAAACAATAAGATAGTGTTCATAGTAGTTTGTGAAACAATGAAACAATACTCTTCCATGTGGTCGAATTCCCCGCTGACCTTCAAGTGGAGTTCGTTCGGAAACTTAATCTCGCGTTATAATTTACAAACTCAGAAAATTATAATATTAATGAATTATATAGGTAGCATAATATACAGTGCGTTCGTATTTTCACCCATTTTTATACTAAAGTAACTAGATTAATATAAATTGCTTATTTTTATCACAAAATATGTGATTAAATAAAACCGTAACTTACCGATAAATATTTAATTGTGTTTCTGAACGTTACGGCAGAGAATTACAAGCCAGCCATAGACAAACTACCCAGCGTGAAGTCGGTTAGAATTAGAAATGTCGTAATACGAAATTTAACCAGCCAGTGAAATGAATTGCCTGGAACTTGCCTGGTTTTTTTAAAGTTCGTAATAGGCCCCCTGTAGACGAAGAAAAAACTGACTAATATACAGTGTGTCTTTATAATGTGCACATATCGAAATGAGGGAATCTATATTTATAATTTATATTTAAGTACACAAATGTTGAAAAAATATATATATATTTTTTTTTTTTCAAAATTTCTTAATAAGACCCGAATTTCGCCCCCTTATTGCGAAATTTTACAATTATTGTTAAAAATGATAAAAAAAAAATAGATTTTTGCAAAAAAAAAAAACTGATTTCTTTTCAATTTAGGGTAGTTTTTGCCCCAATTTTTGGACGCCTAATTACTTCCAATCATTGTGGAGTTTGTTTCATCGTGATAGATCTATTAGTTTAAAAGTTACACCGTTTTGTTTACACCGAGAACAATTTTTTTTTAAATTCCACAAAAATAAAATAAAATATTTAGATTTTTTTTAAATATATTTTTGCCATAGATAAAATTAAGCATAGATTCCCTCATTTCGATATGTGCACATTATAAAGACTCACACTGTATTTATCGCTTTAGCAATCGACATTCTGAAAATCCCGTTGGTTCTTATAAGATTCCTTGATTTTTTTAAAGCATTACTAATTGCATATTCTGCACACATCTTTAAGAAAATTCGTGAAACAATATATAAAGCATCTTTTCGAGGTGGAATTCAATTTGGTTGAGGACTTAGCAGTTTTTAGAACCGAACCGAACGACAATGTGACCCAACACACGTACCGGTTGGTGCGTAACGGGTGTTGGGTCACATTGTCAGTGCAAATCTGAGGCCCCATTAGGATTTAGCAGTACAGTACAATCTCGATAATCACTTCAATACACTGGCACGTCTAGTAATCCTAGTTAGAGAGCTAGCCATATGATTTACTGACAGGTATGGTCATGGTCACCGTCTGCTGAGCCTTAAATACGACAGTAGGTAGTGCCCCAAGTCGCCCTGTAATGGTCCGCAAATTTCTACGTGGTATCCCCTCGGGGGGGTTTGACAACCAGTCGGGAATCGACTGGTCTGGAAACCGTCTGCTTCTTTGTATTTTAGATTAACGTGTGTGATGAATTAGCACAAGTATCCAAGCCATTTGTTGTCACGCAGATTTGTGCAAGTCTAAACTTGCGCAAGTATATCGTAACGTGCATGGCTACCATTAAAGTCTAGGAACATTTAAAATGTAGGTAAGTATTTGACTTTAAGATTGATAATGAAATGACCACATAAAACAGTAATAAAATAGAACAATAGACGTGTATGAAATTGTTTTTTATTACTTCTGTAGTAAAATTAATACATACCTACTATGTTCATTTGTTTACGAGCAACAGCATTTCATTGTGTTGCTGGTTTCCTTATGTGGTTATCGTTAAATATGAGTTGATTTTACATTTTATTTTTGTTTAATAAGGAAATACCATTAGTTTTTTGTTAAATAGTATAATAAATGTCTTGTGTATGTATTGGGAACACCCACTTGACCCACTGAAGTTAACATTAAAGGCTCCTACAAACTAGCGCGACACGCGACGCGACACAAAGGTACCGCGTGTCGCGCTACGAGCGTTGCCTGTCGCGTGTCGCGTCTGTTTGTGTAGGAGCCCTTTACCGTTTACGGAATAGGATTTCCCTAATCCTCATTTGTTTGGTATAGGTTTTGGTTGAATTGCATGTAGAATTGCAGACTGCAGAAAGCTTGAGACAGTGACTGATACAGACGATTGTAACACGTTGTGTTTTTTTAGTTATTGTATTACACTTTTTCTATAATAAAAAAAAAACAGATTTAGAAGAAAAAAAAAACATGTTTTTTTTAAGATAGTGTAAAAACATTTAAGTACTTACATTACATTCTAGCTATTTATATGTATTTATAGATGCTGATAAATACTGCTTTCGATTCATAAATATTATCTTAGAGTTAAAAGGCGAAATATTGCGAAGTTTAAATCAATAGAATATTGTTTTGATATCTTTCTTAAAGGTACTTGTACCAAATGATTTGCTTCATTGACCATAATGCGGTTATAGCGGATGTTAATATGTAATTATTTGTAATTATTGTTTATAAAAGTAACATTCTCTTTTGATTACCGAAAGTCAAAACGTCTAGTACAGATGTTGCCATAGATATAATTATCAGGGATGGGCCGAAATTCGGTTCAACCGAATTTCGGCAGCTTGAACCGAACTTCGGCATTTGACCGAAATTCGGTTTAGATGCCGAACATTCGGCACAAGAAAAATAATACCTACTTGCACTATTTTGACTGAAATTTAATATAATTAGAATAGCATTAGTGTAAAATAAAATTATGTCTTTTACTCAACTCACTCATGGTCATTTGTTTTAGTTAGGATCATTTTAAATGTACAATATGCCCTTTTATTTGATATGTATCAACATATCAAATAAAAGGGCATATTGTAAGGATTTCAGTTAATTAAAAAAAAAAAAATAACTTAAAATAAATAATATGTAATAAAATAATATTTTTTAATTTATTTAAGGAAATTTATGAAAATTGACCATTCGCCCTCTTATCTCCGAAAATATTGAGCCTAAAATTTTGAAAAAAATACTGAACATAGTTCTATACATATAGATTACAGGAAAACATCATCATTTTCATCATCATTTCAGCCGAAAGACGTCCACTGCTGAACATAGGCCTCCCCCAAAATGGGGGGAATTTGCCATAATCGCCACGCTTGGCAGGCGGGTTGGAGATCGCAGTATGGTGTTAAAAGTGCATAGAGAACGCTGCTGCCCATTCTCCAGTAAGTCCCTTAGTCGTCTTTTACGACACCCACGGGAGGAAATGGGGTGGTTATATTCTTTACGTCCGGCACCACACGGTACCATCCGGTACCACACGGTACAGCACAGGAAAACATAAGAACTTATAATTATATTTCTATGGATGTTGCATTTCACAAACGCTCGTCAATCATTCTAATTTACACTTTATTACAATGATATTAAGAATCACACAAAGCACGCTCGTGAATTGCATTATCTATACATACATAACTATTAAAATAGGTAGCTCTGAAGATCGAAATCTCGAAATTAGATATTGATGTTTTTTAATCGAGGAAAAAAACGGAGGAGGTTCTCAAGTCGACGCGTATATATATTTTTTTATGTATGACCACGCATAACTTTTTACAGAGTAGTCCGATTTTGATAATTATATTTTTATTGGAAAGGGTTATACCCCGAAGTTGGTCCCATATAAATTTGGAAAAAAAATCCAACCCTAAGGGTAGGAAAACAGGGGATGATTGATTGTTCACGCACTGATTGTAATGTATGACCACGCAAAATTGTTTACTACTGTAACGTGTGTGGTAGGTACCACAACTAAAAAGTGCAAAATAAAAAACTTTACAAAAAAATAAAAACAACCGACATCAATTATTATTATTTTTTTTTATTTTTTTTTAAGTTTTTTAGCTCCGTTTAGATCCGTAAATCCATCGGTTGATGATTTCATATCATGTCATGTGTCGACTTAGCTCAGATCATAAACACAGTTCCGCGAAAGTATCTGATGCAACATTTTATCGCCCAAACGTCCGAGTAAGTGTAAAATTCGGCACATACAGCCGGGAAATGGGTTATTACTGTACTCAATCCGTCAGTAATTTGTCGCCAAATATACTGTAGTTTCATGCACTGCTTTGGCTGTGGCACATATTCTTAGATTTTGTTGGTAGTTAAATGTGCCATAAAATGTCGGCATCCACTCATACGTCTGAAGATGGGTCTGGAAAAACGGTGATTGCAATGGTCTCACCAAAAATGTTTAATTAAAAACATTTTTGGTGATCAAAGTACCTATGTTATTTGGGTACAGGACTTATTTATTAATATTCTTTCAGTCAGTAGTACTCGTACATTTGTATAAATGTCGTAGGATGATTTGATCATTCTAATTTTCCCGAAAACCCTAGGGATATTGCGAAAACACGGATAATTAGACAATAAAGAAAAAAATTCTCAATTTTACTGGAAAACGATAGGGTTTTTGCAAAAACACGAGTCGCTCTAGTAATATTGCGAAACGAAACGTTAGCTATTTATGAAATAAGAACGCTGATTGGTCGGTCGGAGCGCCCAAAACGAGACCTCTGATTGGTTGACGTTTTAAATGTCAATCATTCACACACGTTGTTTTGTTTATGTTTTTGAGCGTAACTCAGCAGTCTTTTGTTTTAAATGTGGTTAAAAGTGTGGCTGGACTTGAAAAATTGTGCGAATAGTTTTGATAACAATAAGCTGAGCACTCATGTGACAATTATGTTACCTCTATTAATCTAATGTACAGTGGCCAGCACATCAAGCTACACGAAACTAAAATTTCTCCAAACGATTTAAAACTTTAAAATGTTGACGATTAAGTTCAAAATCGAACGAGAAAATCTAACAGTTTGTGGTAACTTGATGTGCTGGCCACCGTACCTACAAAAGAAGGCTGATAAATTAGGATATATCTTAAGACACTAGTCTATAACTAAAAGTTTGTGCTTTTGATCTTTAGAAAATATATATTAACCTACTAAAGGGTCCTTGTTTGTAGATTAGGTAACTAAAATGTTCAATAAAAAGTAAAGTTCCTATAAATCGATATTGTTATTTCTAACCCTTCATAACTCTATGTTAAAATACGTCAAAGCTCACAGGTTAAAACTAGGAACCAATCAGAATAAGATTTGGTCAGTAGCCAATCAGAGTTAAGGATATTCAATATGACTAGAGCGACTCGTGTAACCCTATCTTATTCCAGTAAGATTGAGAAATGTTTTCACCATTGTCTAATTATCCGTGTTTTCGCAATATCCCTAGGGTTTTCGCGAAAATTCGAAATATCAAATCATCCTACGACATACATATAAGTTGGTGCAAACATAAACTTGTTAGAGTTTTACCGTGCACCAAAATCATCGACCGCATAATCTACAGAATATAAACAAACTTTAGTTCTTAATTAAAATAACAACGAGGGCATTTAGTGAAATATTTATCTATAACTAAACAAACGAGCGAACATCGATGACCGAACTGACCGTCCTTAAAACAAAACGTAGTGGAGGAATGTGACTTAGATTGTTCCTAAAACTATAATTAGTCATATATATAGTCATGATAAATTTTCCTATATTTATTTTTGTTATGATATTGTTAGGTACTGTCCAACTTCGAGAAAGAGGTCAATCGTCGAATCCGACTCGGCTGGGCAGCGTTCGGGAAGCTACGCAATATCTTCTCGTCCCACATACCGCAGTGTCTCAAGACGAAAGTCTCTGACCAGGGCGTGTTGCCAGTGATGACATATGGCACTGAAACGTGGCCGCTCACAATGGGCCTTATTAGAAGGCTAAAACTCACCCAAAGGGCAATGGAGAGGGCTATGTTTTGGAGTTTCCCAACGTGATCGAATCAGAAATGAAGAGATCCGCAGGAGAACCAAGGTAACCGACATAGCTCGAAGAATTGCCAAACTTAAGTGGCAATGGGCAGGGCACATTGCGCGCAGAAAAGATGGCCGTTGGGGCCGAAAGGTTTTGGAATGGCGACCGCGTACCGAAAGACGTAGCGTTGGAAGGCCTCCCACAAGGTGGACCGATGACCTTATGAAAGCGGCAGGAATCTGCTGGATCTGGGAAGCACGGAACTGGTCGAGGTGGCGGTGCTTGGGGGAGGCCTATGTCCAGCAGTGGACGACTTTCGGCTGAAATGATGATGATGATGATTCAGGGAGTAATAATGTACGTAAACGTTACAATATAATGATTCGAAGTCGCATGACAGGACCTCACAAAGCGCTTTGTATACAATTTAAGAGTAAAATGAAAGCTAAAAATAGCTAACAAATGTATCATCAATCTTCTTTGTGCGTGAGTTTATTTGTGCAAGTCATAAATATGTGTGTGAACAAAATCGGATATAAAGCAAATGAATCATTTATATGAAGACGCTTCAGTAATGAAGATTTTTGATACGACATGCGACATATTGTAGATGTCTTTATGATACGGCATTTCTGGATCTGTAAATGGCGATACTTAAGGCGACGATAACCGACGTTTTAATGATTTTATACTGAAGATCACGTCTAAACGAGTAGTGTTAATGATTTGGAAAAAATATATGTTAAATTAGAGCATTTTCTTAATGACTTACTATATGAATATTTTAGATTATGTTTATATTACATAGTGAAATTAATTTGTAAAGTTATGTCTAACGCGGATAAAAATTGAGAATCACGCAAAATCTATCAAGCGTATTTTTCTGAAACCTTCACCTTTTTAAAGATAATTTAATTATTCATCTTTTAGTATACGTGTTTTATTAAAATACCTTTTGTTTTATGTATAATGCATTAATAATGCGTCTTATTTGGGACAGCGGTCCTGGATGCGCGAGTCCTATTACTGGCTAGACGTAGGTATGACGCGTTGCGAAAGCTCAGTACAGAACACGCAAGCTAACCACTCAAGGTTACTGGCATATATCTGGGCCTTAAATGTACGTTCGCCGAATCCTGGAAATTCAGACCAGCTACCACATCGCTATATGCTTTTTACTATAGTTTAACCGGTAACGCTATACCGCGCTTTAGGTATGTGCACGGCGAGACGGGAGGTCAGTGCAGGCCGCTCATTCGTCAACACTCATGGCGTCACTGGATTACAAAAGCCTGTTGATTTCGGCCAGGGCCTCAAGTCTGCTATTACAATAGTGTCAGAATGGTCTATCATTGATTTCATAATTGTTGATTTTGACAAGTTTGGTAATCTACTAATATAATGGCGTCATTATGACTTTCCAATGTTCAACCACTGGCACTCCATTGAAAGAATTGGTAATCTCGTACATAATGACAAATGAAACTTCCTACTAAACTTCCAACTTTCTACTACTTCAAATTGCTTATAACACTAATAAATAAAATGTAAAAATATATATAAATGAAATCTGGCATGAATAAATGTTCAAAATGCCATTGTAATACAATTCTATTACGAGACCATTGACCGACCAATGATCGACCATTATGAATTTAGCAGATTATGGCCTTTTAGCAAAATGAAAATGGGATCGTGTTGGAGTAACGAATTTATAAAAATAGCAGACTTGGGCCCCAGGTACTTGGCGCCACCGCTCGGGCTTTTAAAGAGGACACCCTCACTTTAATCCCCAGAGTGTTTCTTATCGATACAAGAGATGAATGAAGTAAATTCATCAATTTACATTTTAAACACAATCATGTTATGTGTAATTTAATTTTAAAGTTAACTATTAAGGCCTAGCAGTATAACGGATCTTTTACAACACAGAATGACATTATGCTTTTAAATTGTAAGTTTACATGAGGTCTCTATTCCTCGAACGGTTATGCAGACCGCAAAACAATATCCTATACATATTACATTTTGTCAGTTTGTTCCCTGTCCCATGTAATAGTGGGGAGGGCATCGAGGATGCAACCGTGATTTCCCCCATTCTATGGTGCGGAATCATCAAGTATCTCCAGTTCCATCAGTATCCATAATGTCTAATTGATACATTTGTTCCAGAACTTTCCTCTCCACTGCGTACACATGAATGTGTCCACGGAGCGGATATGGTGCTACCTGTGCGAGAAAGAGGTCCACATCAGAGCAGCCTTGGCATATGTGGTTGGTACAATACAATCACTGTTGAATGCTTTTACGTGATAGGTTGGTAATGGACCAATGTTTTTGCTGATCGAATATGGTTACTGTAGCTTATAGAAATCACCAACATTAAGGAGTTTGCCGATAAATTTCCGAAAACACTTTTTTTAACTAACTTAACTTTCGATCCAATAGCAATGTCGACGATCAATAGCGATGTCGACAGCACAGTTGGCGCAGTGGTTAAGCGATAGACTGATGCGCTGCGTATCGCGGGTTCGATTCCCGCACGGAACAAATATTCGTATGATCTACAAGAAGTGGTTCCGGGTCTGGCTATTTGATGTGAGTTTAAATGTTTGTAAACGTACCCACAATACAGAAAAAAATCCTGGTGTGGGGTAACGTTTTTTTTTTAAAGAAAAGAAAGAAAGAATGTCTTATGTGCCAATGGCACAAAATTACACAATTTTGATGCTGACTGGCTTTGCGAAACGTATCGGAGAACCATTTTCTGCAAAAATAGACGATCTTCTATGGCGTATAGATATAGTTGTTCCAGGCTTGGTAAACGCACCAAGGATCCATGGAAAATCAAAATGTAAATGCCATCTTAAACTAAAATTGTCTTGCTACCTGGCACTGTAACCATATTTTGTAAATTTTAACCCAGGCTAGTCCAGACTCAAGGTGTGAGAGTCCAACACGTCTGGGCGCCGTGGCTCTAACCATGGCAGAGGACGAGCTGGATCCCGACACGCATGACATCCACTATGAACACGACACGCGTGCTAGAGGTGAGACATAACAAAACATTTGACAGGGAGTTATAGGTAAGCTGAATCACATTCAGGTTTGTAGAATATGAGTGTTGGTCACCGTCTTTGACCAGTGCGTGTTGCAAGTGATGACATGGCACTGAAACGTGGTCGCTCACAATGGGCCTTATTATAACGCTAAAAGTCACCCAAAGGGCAATGGAGAGGGCTATGCTTGGAGTTTCCCTACGTGATCGAATCAGAAATGAAGAGATCCGCAGGAGAACCAAGCTAACCGACAGCTCGAAGAATTGCCAAACTTAAGTGGCAATGAGCAGGGCACATTGCGCGCAGAACAGATGGCCGTTGGGGCCGAAAGGTTCTGGAGTGGCGACCGCGTACCGGAACACGTAGCGTTGGAAGGCCTCCCACAAAGTGGACCGATGACCTTTTGAAAGCCGCAGGAATCCGCTGGATGCGGGAACCACAGAACCGGTCGAGGTGGCGGTGCTTGGGGGAGGTCTATGTCCAGCAGTGGACGTCTTTCGGCTGATGATGAATGATGAGTGTTGGTGTAATTACAGGCATATGACACCTTTCATTTAACCTTTTGACCGCCACAGTCATGTATAGATGACAAACCAAAATATGCCCAGCACGCCACGGTCACGACTACATGACAGACTTATACGTAAATTTGTAAATAAAGCTCATAAAACAACAACATTGTTTTTTTTTTTTTTTGCTAATTATGTTCCTTGTCTCATCCTATTTTATTTAGAGTGTATCTATTCCATCACGAAATATTTTAAGAAATACACCTATAGGTAGTAAAGAAGCCATGGAAAGGTTTTTTTTTTAATGTGAGTAAATTATTTAAAAAATTAAATAATTTAATATTATAAATGATATGATGATCAATTATAAAAAGGCACCGCGCTCGTGCCGCCTCCGTTGCCGCGTCCGGGCGGATCATTCATAGAATTAAAAAAAAAAAGTAAGTAAAGGTTTTTTTGCAAAATGTCTCAAGCAATTTTAAAATTAAAATAATTATGTAAAAATATAAATATTTTAGATTAAAAAAAAAATCGCTGCTATGGCTTTTTTACCACCTATAGATGTTTTAAAATATTTCGTGTATGAATAGATACACCTTATATTAGTTGAACTTATTTCTTTATATTTCATCTATATTAACATAATATGACAAAAACTCGAAAGGATGAATTCGTATCTTGGCGTCGAGGGCACATTTTTTTATTACTTTTTTATCGTCGCGGTCAAAAGATTAAAGAAAATCGCAATGAGTCCGTCCGTTCGATGTCCAGCGCACACAGGATGAATATGGAAAGCAGCACATGAAGTAATTTTTTTGCTCCGTTGGTGTAATTGCTGTATGGCGTTCCAGTGGAAATAAATAAATACTATTATTATTAACATAACCGGGATATTTACCATGTTTATTCATTTTTCTGAGTTCCCGATATTTCGGCGCTGTTGCAAGCACCATGATCACGGATAAACTGAAGTCACTGCGGGTGGGTGTTTATGAGCAGACAAAACGGTCTACCCTCTTTCTTGTTCGTTTTTTGCACTCAGTACCGCTACCACTGTCACTCGCAACTCGATTCTGTTCCCGACACACGAAACTCACTGTGTCCGCTCGCGAACTTTTTTCGGCACTTCTTCGGTTTTTACACAGCTGAACCACTGGATTCCAGGCTCTCGACAGTTGAAACCCATCATCCCGGTTGAAGTTCCTATATTTAGTAATCTCAATAGCTTCTCTAACCAGTCTAGGAATATAGTGGCGTTCTGTCGAGATGACCTGAGGGTTATGAGGGTTAATAATAATGTTAGTGACCATGACAGTTTAAAAATAATAAATAAATACATTTAGCAACTGAGTTTTAAATTGAATGAACGAGCCACCGACTTTGCAGTGACTGGACCGGGTACGGAAATGGAATACCCGGGCATCTACGAAAACATTCGTGCGACCGCTACACGAGGTCGTACGTTTCGATGGTTCCGAGAAATTCATTGAAACAACTCTGAATGCAGAATGAAACAGCATGCTTAGTAAATACAGTACACAATCGCCATAGACCTTTTGACCGCCACGTCAAAAAAGCAAAACGTGCCCTCTGCGCGCGGCGCCAAGATACGAATTCATCTTTTCGAGTTTGTCATCTTATGTTAATATAGATGAAATATAAAGAAAGAAGTTCTAATAGTATAAATTAGGATGAGTCAAGGAACATAATTAGCAAAGGAAATAAAAAAACAATGTTGTTTTATGAGTTCTATTTACAGATTTACGTATAACAGCCTGTCATGTAGTCGTGGCGTACCGTGGTGTACTGGTCACATTTTGTTTGTCATCTATACATGACTGGCGGTCAAAAGGTTAAACTACATGACAGCGCGGCCGCTCTGTAAGTTTCGTCTACGTCTAAATGGCTCGCGTGGTGGATTATTGCCCACTCGCTCTCACAGAGATGAGGCCTGTGTGTGACCCAGCAGGGGGACTAATCAGCCGCCTAGCTTTTTCCCATCTATGTTACTCCATGTAAAAACAACAGTACTTTTACATGGAGCAACTGCCTATCTGACCTCCAAAAACCGGGTAACACAATACCCCTTGGTACTCGTATTACCATTATAGGCTTATTTAATACAGGAAAAGTTTTTATTCAATGCGCAAATTTTGACAAATTAAACTTAAACGTGTTTTATTATACACCTATTTCTTATTTTGATATGTCTTAGTACAAATAAATGAAGTTATCGTTTTTTATTTTTATATTTTATTGTTTAAAAAACGTTGCCCCACACTAGGAATTTCTCCTGTATTGTGGGTGCGTTTACAAACATTTAAAACTCACATACACAAACAGCCAGACCCAGAACAACTACTTGTAGGTCATACAAATATTTGTTCCGTGCGGGAATCGAACCCACGACACAAGCGCAGCAGTCAATCGCTTAAATACTGCGCCAACCGTGCTAATGGAAACTCGTCGCGCAACGCGCCTGCGGCGCAGTCACTGAAGCGGAACGCATTAGTAGGTACCTATCAGCTGTGCGCTCGCCCATTGATATTATTACGAATAGATTGTATCCATATTTTGCTGATTTCATGTAGGACCAAAAAAAAAGTATTGAACAAATAATGAAAATGTGTTCTATCACTAATACTAAACCACCAAAAAAGAAATTACGCACTGGTTAAAAACTTATCCTGTATACTTATCGTATGCCCTCGACCCTCGCTAGATCCTCACGCGTCAGGGCTGGTGGGGCTGCAGAACATGGGCAACACGTGCTACATGAACGCGGCGCTTCAGGCCCTTAGCAACACGGCACCGCTTACGTCTTACTTCCTGGAGTGCGCGGCCGCTGTCGCTGTGTTAGCGGCTGATAAGAAACCTGGGATCAGCAGGTATGGACTTGAAAGTCTTCAACAGCTGGGGATGTGCTTCGCGGAATTCAAATTTTCTTAGGTTTTTTTGCATGATGCAGGTCTCTGTCAGGTAGTATGTTGATTAAAATATGATTCGTGACCATAACAAATATAGCATTACATAATTATAATCATTAGAATCAGAAATGTTAAGTTAGAAATGTCCTCGAATGTCATGATTCCATGAAATAGTCATTCAATAGGACAATATGAACTTAGAAAGTTGTATTGATGATTTTATGATTATAATTCTATAAATAAACTAGCTGACCCGACAGACTTCGTTCTGTCAAAAGCTATGGTATAAACACTACTCTACCCTACCCTACCCTACCCTACCCTACCCTACCCTACCCTACCCTACCCTACCCTACCTACCTACCTACCTACCTACCTACCCTACCCTACCCTACCTATCTACCCTACCTACCTACCTACCTATCTACCTAACCTACCCTACCCTACCCTACCCTACCCTATCCTACCCTATCCTACCTACCTATCTACCTAGCTACCCTACCCTACTCTACCTACCCTGCCCTACCCTATCTACCTACCTAAAACTTATTAAAAAAAATTGATAGTAGCCGATTCTCAGACCTACTGAATATGCATATAAAATTTCATAAAAATCGGTCAAGCCGTTTCGGAGGAGTATGGTAACTAACATTGTGACACGAGAATTTTATATATAAGATATTTAATTCGACCGCAAATTATAT
Organism: Dryobota labecula; assembly: GCA_947523025.1. Taxonomy (NCBI): domain Eukaryota; kingdom Metazoa; phylum Arthropoda; class Insecta; order Lepidoptera; family Noctuidae; genus Dryobota; species Dryobota labecula. The sequence goes on along the minus strand of OX383306.1, from coordinate 12,506,069 downwards.
TTAGATCAACATACAACCTAATACTGAGCTGCAAATTGTAAAAAACGTAAGAATAATTTAATTTTGCGAGCTACCTTGACGCTTTCGCCTTAAGAGCATTCATCCGCCGCGGGCTGGCCACGTCGCATTTCTAGAGGTTTTTAGTGATTATTTTATTAAAATTTAATTAATCAAAGTACATTTTTTTTTTTTTTTCAGCCAAACACTAAGTCGCTGTATTTTATAATTATTCTTATATGTTTTTTAATAGCTTTTATTTTACTCTTACCTTCTTAATACACAAGTAATACATTAACTGAAAACTAATCGGCTACCAGATCAGGCTATCTTGCGACATAGGCCTCCTCTATTTCCCTCCAATTATTCCTGTCCAGAGCAATTCTTCGCCAGCCCTTTGGACAATTTGACAATTTTTATGAGTAAATACCAAAATAACTGTAAAAAAATAGCATACATATTTATAAATACTTCGCTGCGCTGTACTTAGATTTAAATTTAATAAAATAATCACGAAAAACCTCTAGAAATGCGACGTTGCCAGCCCGCGACGGACGAACGCTCTTAAATTTAAATCATCATTCGTTTGCGTCTCTATAATGACAATGACAGACTTTATTTCGACGGCTCCTAAGTATACTGAGTCAACTAACAAATTTCGGCAGTTGTACTTTTTTGGATATTACAAACAATTAAATCGTTTACTATCCACTTGTGTTAAAAACGTTCATATTATTAGAAGTACAGTTGACTCAGTATACTTAGGAGCCGTCGATTTGTCTCTTGCATTCTTATTTCGGTTTTCTGTACCTAAAATAATGATTTTCTTTCCAGAGCATACCAAAAATTAGTAAAAGAGATGTGGAGTAGGAAGACAAGAGGCTACGTTGTACCTAACGGCATTCTGTATGGCATTCGAAATGTAAGTAACATTTATTTGTTTATGTGTCCATCATACAAAAATCCCATAGAAAAAAGGACATAAAAATTTTCTCCAGATCGACATTTTTCCGGGACTTTCTTGACATAAAAACATAATTCGGACTATTACGAACATTTTAAAACGAAAAATAGCCAAATCGTTCCAGCCGTTATCAAGAGATGCGCTTACCAAGGAACAGCATTTCTTTTTTTAAGGTTCTGTACCTCAAATATCAAAAAATGGAACCCTTATAGGTTCACTTTGTTGTCCGTCCGTCTGTCTGTCAATATACTTTTTCACAGGAAAATGTGGAGAAAAAAAAACAGTTTTTCTTTGGTAAAAGTACAAGAAATGCAGTGCCAATCTTTTAACAATTATATCAAACTAACTTTTTTCCGCGGCTTCGTCCGCGTGGATGTTGGAAATGATCCCACGGGAACGTACTACCGGGATAAAAGTATCCTATGTCTTAATCCAGGTTATAAACTATGTGTCTAATTTCATCCAAATCCGTTCAGCCGTTTTTGCGTGATTAAGTAACACTAAAGGATGATTTCCACCAAACGGCTCACATCGCATAGGATCGGAAAGGACACGAACGGATGAGGCGACAGCCGATCGCTTCCGGCAGGATGTCGACGCATACGATCGGCTCCGTACCGTCGCTGGCGAACGTATCCGTTTCTGCGCCTAGTCAAATAGTTTCATTCCTACCGTGTTGACATTTTTGAAAATGGTTGAAGTTGACGTTTTGTTTGCTATTGCATTGAGGACAGTCAAACGGAGCTGATCGTGCGTCGCAGCATACTTTCGGCTCCGAACGCGTGTCGCGGGAGACGCCCGCGGTCAAGTTGCTGTGCGCAGCTTGCTAATATTATTTATTATTTTTATTTATTTATTTAAATCACAATTATAACATCTTTACAGAATCATCCAAGGCGATGTTATAAGTCACATGTATACACAAATTTACAATAAATAAAATGACTTGTAAGTAAAATTACAAAGAAATATACATAAATACTAGATAATAAACAAAATTATAAACCTGACAAATGTTTATAACACAATACCTCTTTCAATTATTATTTGTGCCATTTGAATGAATTTCGGCAGGTTCTGCCCAAATATATCCTCCGATACCGTAATAATATTAACAATATAGACTTTAAATACTGTGTACACGATTTAATATCGTTTAAAAATTGTAAAATCCGTTCCTATCCGATGCGATGCGAGCCGTTTGGTGGAAATCATCCTTTATGATACTTTTTATCCCGATATTCCCACGGAAGCGAGACTTATGTGGGTGAAACCGCGGAGCGCAGCTAGTTTTCTATAAACTATAATAGAATATTCTCATTGACAGGTGCATCCGATGTTTCGCGGTTACCATCAACATGACACGCAGGAGTTCCTGCGATGCTTCATGGACCAGCTGCACGAGGAGCTCAAAGAACCGGTAAATATACAAACATCATTTTTGCCATCGTCCTCAACATAGTCCATAATCCATCCCTCATTATCACACCATAATTATCATATAATTATCTGTCCTTAACACAAAAAAATATGTTGCAAAACTGGCTTCTCTCTCTGTGGTCGGTCCCACATGTCTGAGGATCGTGGTCAGCTTCGGAGTTGCATCTGGAGCGGATGATCCGCCTCCACCGGTTTCTGTCCAGCGCATCCCTTACCACCGTGTAGAATTTAGAGGACGATGATTCCTTCACCTGATCGGTCCACCGTTTGGTCAACGACCGCGCGATCATTTGCCTTCGGTGTTCCCAACCACAATCAGTTTTTCCAAACTTTCATCGCCTCTACGTACTATGCGGCCGAAATAGGAGAGAATGCGTTGTTGACATATGGTCGGCAAGCGAGCTTTAGCGAGCGAAAACTGGCTTAGATCGCTTTAAAGATAGAACCATTTGTCTTCTAAATATGGGTCCACAACCAAAAGCCAGAAGCTGTTATATGAATAACAGCTTACTTCAATTGATGTGAACGTGGACACAATATGTGGCATTTTTATTTAACAAAAGATTGTTTTCTTTCTCAGTTAGTTTTGATGATGGTTTGGCATTTTACCCGAATGTCCCTTCTTTGGTATTGTTCGTCGAGACGTTGAGCTCCGTAAGTTCTGAGTTGAGCTACACGATTACTGACAAATGCTTGCACTGTCTGGACAGGTCCACTCAATATTGTGTGGTTCTTTCCTCAAAAGACCATTTCAGACACGGATCTACATGGTCCTCACATGATCTGACAAAGATTATATCTGGACTTTATAAGAGACTTTGACCCCTGAGTTCGTTTCGCCATTTCTTCTCAGGGGTAATCAGATAGGAAATGTCGACTCCATCTAGATAGATAGAATACTCTTTATTATGTACACCATAAAAATTACAGATATAAATGTAGATCTGTTACATAGGGCGTCACAATGGGCGGTCTTATCGCTAAAAGCGATCTTTTACAGACAACCTTTGGATGGATCAAAAGTAGAAGGAGTGACAATACTGTAGGTATTCAGTGGTGTACCATTTACATACATAAAGCATATAGATACTTATCCATATAAATATATGTATATGTACATATAATAATAAACATGATACAAGAGCAAGGAACTTTTAAGTAATGATGATGTTTAAGGAGAGAGGAAGTGATTTTTAACCAGAATTATAAAAGTGGATAAAGGTTGATCACGCTTATCTAGGTTATTTTTTAATATAACGTGTTAAAGTGATTCCGATATCCTATTTACAGAATAAACGATTTCATTTCAGCTGTTTCGTCTATATAATATATGGTTTCGTTTATTCGCTAGTAATAAATTGACGTGTACTGAGTCCATGTCACAGGGAATTCATCAGTTTATCATTATTGTATGGTGGCCAGCACTTCAAGTTACCACAAACTGTCAAATTTTCTCGTTCGATTTTGAACTTAATCGTGAACATTTTAAAGTTTAAAATCGTTTGGAGAAATCTGACAGTTTCGTGTAGCTTAAGCAACAAGCTACATGCTTTAAGACTAAAATATTGCTGTCAATCAGGTGTGGGACAGCACATCGGAAGACAAGCTCGGCTCTGAAGCTGATGGCGACCATCAGGACACGCGCCACGTGCACGTGCGACGACGCGCCGCCTCCTCCGGCGGTGAGTTCACGACCGACATGGCATGTAGGTGCAATTATGTTATACTTCAGCTCACTACCTCATCTAAACGGGTAAGGTACAAAAAAGTACGTCTACAGTCTGTTCAAAATGAGCCTGATCAGAGTTTGTTCCCTCTGTGAACTCTGCACCCTAATTCTGTACCTCAGAGCTATACCGTAGTAACTCCACTTTTTTCGAAAATTAGTTTCTTGCACCATTAAAATCGCAAGAACCAGTTCTACATACTGGTATACGACATTAAGTTCTATGACATCTATGAAAAGAAATATCCAATCGTATATGGCATTAAATCCACTTACGTCTAATTGGTATAGGACCTCAAATGACGATAAGATTCATCTAATAATAATAAAAAATACTGTTGAACTCAACAGTATTAGTTTTGCAAAACAATAAAACATAAATAAAAATGAAAAAAATCAATATAGCATTCGAAGTTTCACTCCGCACATTTTTGCTTCTCCTATAAAATTTTCATTTCATCACATAATGTTGCATACCTCTGAGGTACAGAATTGCATAATACACTATCAATCACAATCTGAATGATTTTGAAGGATATTGCTAATCCATCAATACAAATATTATAAATGTGAAAGTAACTCTTGCTGTCTGTTATGTTTTCACGCCTAAACCGCTCAAGCGATCGTCATGAAATTTGGCAGAGTTATAGCCTGGGTGGGGTGGAATTTTATCGGTGGCGGTCAAGCAGTAAAGACGTCTAGGAACTGTTGCGCGTTCGGTATAGTTGTGTCGTGTACCAACATTAATTATAAGTATAGAATCAAGTTCTTCTAACTGAACAGACAAAAGTGCTGCTGGGGAGTTTGTTCCACTACTTCTTCTTCCCAGCTAAAAGCACTAGGAAGTGGTGAAGGGCAGAGCGTTTTGGGGGACTGTCTTATGTAAACTTTAAGGTGCTATCTCAGGTTGAGTAAATTACTTTTGAGTTTAATTCGGTTTTTCTATTGCGCAATAACCAACACTACCCACAGTACGCCCACAGTAGTTAAAATATGGCTGATGCCAACGAGAGAAACCTTCCGTTCTACTTTTTTACGCGATAACCGACATCCACGCAGGCGGAACCGCGGGCAAAAGCTAGTTATATATAACTAACGCACTTTAATTTAATTTAATGAATGTGTCAAAAACCATAGAAAAATGTGTTTTTCTTTCCTACAGCAAGCGATGCTCCATTCTTCGCACGGATGAGGCGAAAATCTCCCGCGCCGTCAAGAACTGAAGGCTATTTGAGGTAACTACAATTTTATTCATCACCAGCTCTTCGCCCCCAGACTTCGTCCGGTTGGATTATTACCCGTACGAAAATGTATCGATAGCATCTTTATTATTTAAGTAGATAGGTATATGTGGCATGTTTCTGAATCGTAAGGGGCTTGTGGCCCAGGCCCGATAACCGACGCACGGGTCGATCGTACAGGTTAAGTTAGACCAAATATTGTAATTAAGTTTGAATGCAAAATGGATTGACATCCCAAATGTCATTCAGGCAAACGTCAGCTTCTGACAGTTATAAGCCACATAAACGGAGTTCTGGAGTTTAATATTTTGCTACTCGTTTCACTTCCTCTTTCGCTATCTCTGCGTTTGTGAGTCTTCAGATTTGTAATAAGGTATGCCATATCGTCGCCTTGAAGTGAAAACCTCGGGAATGCAATTTTGGGTATTTTTATTTTATTACATTTTTGGAAAGAAAAAATCGTAACGCACGTCCTAGTTTCACTCAAAAAAGTTTTGCAACCTGTAACGCCATCTATGAAGAGTTCGAATATTGCATACTAAAAGACACATACTAGAAAAAGCTGTGGTAACGAAATTTTACAAGGCACAGATTTTTATTCCTCCTGTATTTACTATATAAATTCTCTTAATCAAGAAGTTAGTATTTTTGTCATTATTTTTGTACCCTACCACTGTTTTTATATTTAACCCAAAGGTTGACTGGTAGAGAATGCCTTGTGGCATTAAGTCCGCCTATGTATCACTATTGTACATGAAGTTTAAATAAATAAATAAAGTTGCGTTTTTCGCATATACAAGGTTTTCACTCTAAGGCGACGATATGGAAATATGGATAAAAGGTATACTACTTAAGTAATCCTGTTTAAGAATAATGTGTGTGTGTGTGTGATACTGTCATATCTACAACGCCACGTGCTAACTACGCATCAAAGATCTGACGTCACACAAATCCTGCATCGCGAAATCAGAGTTTACCGCGCGACTAGCATATATACAACATCCCGACATCAACTGTCGGACAGTTGCCCACCAGACACAACACCCGTCTGGTCGGAGGATCCTCCCTTTTCCATTGACAGTCATTACAGGTAGTCAGTCCTAGCCCTTGTACCATGTTACTTGGGGTCGGCGCAACAAGTTTTCTCTTTCCATTCTCCCCTGTCAACCGTCACGCTATCATTCACTCCCTTCTCTTTCATATCAATCCTCACACAATCCATCCAACTTTTCTTCGACCTTCCTCTCCCTCTCCATCCATCAAAATTGATATTTATCACTTTTTTCGTCACATCCCTTTCCTCCCTCTTCATCCTTCCTTCCTTTCAACTTTTTTTTTTGTCACTGGCACCACTTTTAAACTTCCCCTTATACAGAGTGAAATTGAATTCATGGGCATCCTCATATGGAGTCATTGTAATCATCATTATGAACAACTTTCACTATGGGACCAACCCCAAAAACTCGAAAAAAAATCTGTTGTTGCCTAAATTTTGACGAGTTATGCGAACATTACAACATTACAATTGAGGTGTTATATTTGTTTATGGTGAATTTCGTTTATAATAGACCAGTATTTATTTAATAATTAGAAATTATGGAGGATACATATTATGTAGGCTTAACTATCGCATTAGGGTAACCTGTCATGATGGATTTAAGGTGTTATCATAAATAAATAATACATAAGTAGGGAATAAATGATTATTGTTTCGCTATTTCAGGGTTGGTCCCATAGTGAAAGTAGTTCATAATGATGAGTATAATGATCCCTTAAGAGGATGCTAATGAATTCAATTTCACCTTGTAGACTAATTTCTTACTTAATCCATTTTCATTTTCCAAAAAGTTAATTGGCGGGAACCATAATTATTTTTCAATTTTAATTAAATTTACAATATTTACGTGTTGCTGTTTCATTTCCTCGCAATCGAAGTGAAAAGTACAGTGTACATGTACAACTCGTCCATAAAACCCATTTTACACTCTACTTTAGATAAACGTCTCTCGCGTAAAATGGTGCGTTTTATGCACTTCATGTACAATCTACTAAATATTATAATTTTATATTTATTCTGATATTTTATTTGTAGAGTGCAAACTCAAGAGCCCATGGTGCCGCGACACCGGCGGTCGGCTAGCTTTGCGGGCACGCACCATCTGCAATACAACATGTACTCTCAGCAACCCAATGGTATGTTATAATTTGATTGATAAGGCTATACCAACGCATTCAACATATAAATGGAAGTTGTAAGGCGAGTTGTGTGCCCAGAAGCGGGTTCTAGGCAAACAACTCGCCTTATGACTTGCACGACTGCTTGGCTTGACTTGCTCGTACAGTCAGTATACACAATTAGCTGACCCCCCCTCGCATAAATGGTTGAGATTTTTTTTAATACGGATCGATAGAATTTTATAATTCTTAATTTAATTTAAATACCTATACGAAATCTAGCCAAAACTAGTAAAAAAAAAATTCAAATCGTACGATTTGTTAGTAAAAAAATTCCAACTATTTATGCAAGGGGGGTCAGCTAATTGTGTATACTGACTGTACATGTTGTTTGCCCAGAATCGGGTTCTGGGCAAACAACTTTCCTTATGACGTCCAGTTACTTCGGCCCAGAGCTAGTATAGACGATTTTCAGTTTTTTCCCACTTTGTATTACCAAATACCAAAATAGTAATAATGCATTGTTATACGAATCAGGGTCAGAATTAATCCGGGGTCAAAACCAAGCGCTGTACGGGTCAGAATCTTCGCTGTCGTGGTCGAGTGAAGCTGAGGAGCGATACGAGACATGTTCGAGCGGAGCGAGCGATGCGCCGGACACCAGGAGTGAACAGCAGTTAGTTTATACTAATATAGAAAACCAATATATAATTGTCATCTATTATATTGGTTTTTATTTACAGAATCATAATCATTTGTTTAAATACCTACCACTTGCGACTTCGCGAGCCTTCTTCAGTTGGAACGAGCACCGGATCATAGCGCGTAAAGAATTGACAGTTAATTACCAAAGTAATGACTAATTATAGATTTCTATTTGTTACGAAGGTCCCATTATTATGTTCAGATTTAATTTACAGCAAGGCCTTAAGGTGAGGTTCTAGTCGATACTTTTTCCATACAGATTTCGGGGGGGTATTACTCCAGTGTTTGACATTGTACATCCAAAGTTAAACATGATATTGTTTTGTCTTATTATTAATTTTGTCTGTACGGAAGCAGAATATTAAAATAAAAAGGCATTAAAAAGTTATGAGCCAACAAAGATTCGTTTTTCCTGCTAATTTTAACGCAACTTTGAAAGAAAAAGTATTTATTGAGACTCCCAATAAATACTTTTTCTTTCTTTCTTTCAAATTGCAAAAAAATGTAAGAAAATTTGAATTTCGCGAGCTACCTTATGGCATTCCCCTTAACCACGTATATTTCCCTGTACAGTAAGAGCGTTGTCCCAATGGGCGGTGGCGACGGCACGACAAACGGCGGTGTCCGGTTCCGGAGCGTCATCTCCGACGTGTTCGACGGCAAGCTTCTGTCCTCGGTCCAATGCCTCATCTGTAAAAGGGTATGTATCACACACCGAGCAGTAAGACACTCATAGTGCTACCATACCCAAGGAAACACTATAGAAAATGTATTAATATACATACATACATAAACAAAACGCAGAATGAAAGGCAGAAACTATAGAACGCCTCCTTTTGTTTTGTTTACGTTCATATATCGATCTGGTCATACACGCACGCCGGATGCGAAGATCACCAGTTAGGTCACTATATGTTCTCCTAGGGCGTCCTCTCCCGGCGATTCCACTCACGTCTGCCTTGTGCCACCTTTTGTAAGTCGCCTTTCATTCATCCTCTCAACATGACCAAATCATCTAAAGCATACTCTTTTCAATAAAAATCGAATCCCCCTTAACGCCTTCAATTGTCTGTTATTTCATCGGCACACCCTTCATTCAGAAATGACTGCCATCGACTATATTTTTTGATATTGAGCCTATAATCTCGTCAGCATAACAAGATTTTGGTCACGACAGCTCAGCACAGAGCAGATGAGTTTTTGGCATTGAGAAATTAAACTTGTGAACGCACGAAAGGCCGCTTGAGTCCTGCGATAATGTTGGTAAAGCTTTGCACTTTACTTATAAATATATTTACATATATATGTGATATAATAGATACATAAATACCAAATATATAAGCAACGAAAATAAATGACGACTACAGATTATTACAGCTACGAGAACACAAAACAACAAGTAATGTTCCTTCACGAGTTTCTTAAATACAGGTAACGATTGCGCGCGTTTTATTTGAACTGGCAATGCATTCTTAAAACGTAAGGCCTGGACTGAAAAGCCTTTTTTTTAAAGGTTAATTATTGGTGCGGCGCGTAGATTAAAAAGAAAACTAACTTATCTACTTGTCTTAGGTGTCAACGCGAGTGGAGACATTCCAAGACCTTTCATTACCGATTCCGTCGCGTGAACACCTGGCAGTGATCCGGTGCCAACAGCCTATCCTCAACCACCACGTGCCTCATGGGGCTCAGGAGTCATGGGTAAGTATCATTAATATCAGTACTCGGTTTGTCGTGCTCTCTGTGCAACATTGACATAAGGTTCAAATTGCCATAATTTAAACACTCCCTTGAAATGCATTACTGTTCTACGAATTAACAAATATTTATTTAATCAGGTGTGGTGGCTACTAAGTTGGCTGCGGTCGTGGTTCTACGGGCCGGTGGTGTCCCTGCAAGACTGTCTGGCGGCCTTCTTCAGTGCCGACGAACTCAAAGGCGATAATATGTACAGGTTAGTACTTTGACCAATGTTTTGCTGAAAAGTGCCACTACTCACAGTTACAGGGCGGGTTGTTTCACGTCCACTTGACGCACGCGTATACGTCATAAATGGCGCTAACTATCGTGAAACCAAAAAAAGCGTTGTTTCACAAAATTATGCCTTTAACGTTCGTTAAAAAATTACGATTACAGTAACACACTGGTTAACGTCATTTTATTCTTCTACATTTGAAAGAGAAAGAAATAAGTTTGGTTATGTGTTATTTTGGTTCTGTTTGTTAAAGTTAACTTTTGTATACCTTTTTTTTGTGTGGGAAATTATTAAATAACTTCTCCCGCTCTGGGCGGAGCGGGAGGGCGTCAGACTTTTACTGACTAAAACCCACCCGTGTTCCTTCAGTTGCCTGTGTGCCAGGGCCACGGTATCCCTTTCGGACAAACCCGCAACCCTAGCAGTTTGTATGCCTACTGGTAAAATATGGCTGAACCTATTCCCTATAACACCATGTACTATCGAGGAAAAGCATATCTTAGGACTATATTTGCTTGCACCGCTCGGCCGCTATAGAAAGAACAATGGCGAGAAAATTGTTGATGAAATTATTAAGCGTCTACAGATATCACCGTGATAGGTACTGACGAAATAATTCACTAAGTCCCGTATTACAGAACGTCACTCAATACTCAAGCATTACTTATAACTAGATTCAAGCCATTTGATTGGTTGATACTAGTTTTAAGTAATGCTTGAGTATTGAGTGAGGTTCTGTTATACGGGCCTTAGTTTTATCAAATCAAGCTTATTACCTATTAAAGTCTGGAAAAAAAGTCGTCATAATATTGAAAACTGAATTGACTAGATTAATGACGATGATAAATAATCATGGCTTTGTAATTTTTTTCTGGCTTAACTTCATGACTTTTGGCTAAGCTGAACGTTTAATGTTGCCATGCAATATAAATCTTGGTCAAGTTACATAAAATGCTTTGCTTTTCGTATTGCATTATTATACTTATGAAATACATTTCTACAAAGAAAATAAATGTGGAAATAAAAATAATTGTTTGTGCTAAGAATATAACTCGATAAGCAACAGTCATATTGGTTTGTTTTAAATTAGCTCTAGTCATGACCCCTTTTCAAGGAATGCACCTAATTACCAACAACAAATTTGCAACTGACTGAACCCGAGAAATTAGTTAATATTAATAAAGTATATAGTAGTAGTGTAGTATTATTTAAGTATTATGTAGGAATGATTGTAACTATTTATATAAAGATATTATTAATTGTATCGGCAATACCGCGTACATATGAAATGCTTCATTGTATAGTTAGATATTGAGATAGACTCATGATAGCACAAGTCTAAACCTTAGTGGTTTTTGGTTGCTATTTATTAAGTAATCCTGTGTTCTTTTGTATAAATGATAAATAAAAAAAAATAAAAAATAAAAAGTTGAATCAAAATTACAAAAATAAATATTTTATTTAAAAAAAAAAAAACATTAAAATTAAAAAACTTTCTCATCTTGTTTGTTTTGTTCTATTACTAGTGGTCGAAAAAAGTTCAGACATCTGTGATCAACTAATCATTGTAACAGAGCCTACAAAAAACACGGACATCAAAAAAAAACGACAAAAATATTCCCTGTCATTGGTCGACGCAAAACGGGGCGTTAACAGATGTGGTCATCGTGTTCACTGGATTTTGTTTTTAAATTGTGTAGTTATATTCCTCGATAGTACTGTTGTTGTTGTTGTTGTTGAGGAGCTCGTGGCTAAGTATAATAACAGCCGCACGGGTCGATCCGTCAGGTTAAGCTACGCTTACCGGGGTTGGTCAGTGGATGGGTGACCATCTTTACATACCGAGACTCCTCCGTGCCTCGGAAAGCACGTTAAGCCGTTGGTCCCGGCTGTCATTCGTGGATCTTTGACAGTCGTTAAGAAGCCCAAAAAGTCTGACAACCAGTCTTACCAAGGGGTATCATGTTAACCAGTTACTGGGTTGTGGAGGCCAGATAGGCAGTCGCTCCATGTAAAATACTGGTATTCAGCTGCATCCGGTAAGACTGGAAGCCGACCCCAACATAGTTGGGAAAAGGCTAGGCAGATTGATTGATTCCTCGATAGTACTGTACCCATATTTGCAAAATAAAATATATTTATCTCTAACAAAGTTGGGAAAAGTCTAGGCAGATGAAGACTTCAACACGGACAATGTGACGGTAGTATGTTTTTATACACCGTGGCATTTTAGTCGTCTTACAAAGACAGCCCACTTCATGTATCCAATGACTACAAATCATTCATGTAATATATATATATTTTTTTTTTAAAATTAATTATTACGCGTGACAATGTTTAAAACACCCTGTTTCGAGTGCAGTCCGAGTCTTGTGTTACAAGGGTGCCGCGGAATGGCGCGGCGACATCTTTATCAGAGTTCATTCACCCTAATGCAAAAATGTGTTTCATACTATTGCAACTTAAACTTAATCTAAATCCATTCTGTGGCGCCCTTGTAGCACAAGGCTTGGACTGCACTCGAAACAGGGTGTTTTAAACTATGTCATGCGTCATAATTAATAAATATTAAAAAATACAAATATTAAAAAAAAAAAAATACACGAATGATTAGTAGTCATTGGATACATGAAGTGGGCTGTCTTTGTAAGACGACTAAAATGCCACGGTGTATATTTTACCAACTTATAACTGTATTCTCCGCACAGTTGCTCCCGCTGCAATAAACTCCGCAACGGCGTCAAGATGTCAGGCGTAGTCCGTTTACCGGAAGTACTATGTGTTCACCTGAAGCGCTTCCGGCATGAGCTCATGTTCAGCGCTAAGGTCGGCGCGAGAGTCTCCTTCCCCATCAACGATCTTAACATGGCGCCTTATACGCATAAAGGTAAGGAATTTTGGTCTTTATACAACAGATGTAATAGCATTATCAATTTATAATGTACCTATAATGTTACCACCGCTGCGTCACAGGTAGGGCTTTCAGTCTCGCTGCATTTCTGAGTCCCGGGAAAAAATAATCGAGACTCGGTGCGGTCTCGAAATTCCCGGGAATAACGAGACTTCCGAGACTATTTCAAAAGTAGGTTTCCTACTTATAGGCTAAGCTTTTAGGCAGTCAAAAAAATATATTTCAATCAAGTACTTTATTACACATACCAGGCTTGTTAACGTTACCAAATAACAAAATAATAACCGTTACGTAACGTTAAATTTCAATGCTATACCTACTAACGTTACAAAATTTTAACGTTACTTGATAACATTACCAGTAATATAACGTTAATTAACATTAACAAAAATACGATAACTAACGTTAATTTTAGCTACGTTGCCGTTCTGTGGGTAAGAATCAGGCAGATTCAGGCAACGTTTTGATCGGCACGGCATCAGAGAGGTGCGAGGGCGGGATCTCGTCGCGCCGCACGCCTCAGGCCCCACTACTTACATCTCACCCGTTTAAAATAACGATAAAATTAATAGTCGCATAAAAAACGTTAAAACGATTACCGTTATTTTAATAATAACGTTAACTCTGTCAATACAAGGTAACGTTATGAAAATTTACCGGTATTTAAAGCCCTGACACATAAAAAAATACCTATTAATTCCGCAGACTGCACATCAAAAATAACTCGCTACGAGCTATGCGCGGTGATCTGCCACGCGGGCACGGCTGGCGGTGGTCATTACACGTGCGTGGCGCGCAATGGCCGGTCGTGGTACACCTTCGACGACCACTGTGTACAGCCCCTGCCCTACCATCATCTGCCACACTGCGAGGCTTATGTGCTGTTTTATAGGTAAGGAATGTTTTCAAACTTTAGAGCTTGTTATAAGATAGATTTGTTTCCACGAATATCAAGCTGAACAAGCTCTGTGAAATGTGACAATGCATTTTATCGAATATATAAGGTATATCTATTCATACACGAAATATTTTAAGAGAAACATCTATAAAAAAGGCCGCGGGGTTTAGCTAGTACAGTATAATTCCTGTTTAGAGTTACAATAATAATTATGAGGACATTTACAAACTTATTTTAGGAAAGACTCCATCATGCATCTTGACCTAAAACTGACAGTTTTGATACTTTTCCCTACACATAACTAAATGTTTAATCAAAATTCTTTAGAAACCATTGTTCAAGTGTATTTCCAAATGCAATTACAACTTGGAGCTTATCAGCTTATATAATATGAAGTTACATTTATATATTTATTTATTTATTTAACAATTTATGTACACACATATAAACAGACAAGAAGAAAGGAACAGAAAAATACGTACAAAGGTGATGCTTATTTCTAATGAAATCTCTTCCAGCATACCTGCGATAGGAAAGTAGATATAGAGATGTAGACAACGTGTGTAAGTGTAGAAGAGAAAAAATGAAATAAAAAAAATATACATAAAATCAAAATAGCTATACACTAGTATAAATACTTATAAACATACAATAAAAGAATATATACATACATACTTCTCAAAAAAAAAAAAGATAAAAAAAAATCTAAATATCTTCATAAAAAAAGATATCTATTAAAAAATCGCAGTCATAAGGACTGCCGACAGAAATGAAAACACAAAACTTTGGAATAGCTGTTCTTTTATACATATAGCTCACTAGCTTTTGCCCGCGGTTCCACCCGCGTGGATATCGGTTATCGCTTAAAAAAGTAGCCTATGTCCTTCTCCCATATCCCAGGCTATATCTCTGCCAAATTTCATGACAATTGGTTTAGCGGTTTAGGCGTGAAAACGTAACACAGACAGACAGACAGATAGAGTTACTTTCACATTTATAATATTATTTATTTATTTATATATGCTTTATTGTACATCAGATTACACATTACAAAAGAAAATGAAAACTTATACACTATAAAATATACAATGGGCGGCCTTATCGCATACTGCGATCTCTTCCAGGCAACCTTGGTATGGATAGTGAATTTCTGGACATAAAATGGGATATAGAAGCAGTATGGATGGAAAGCGTTCGGTGACGATCGCGAACCCATAAGTTTTTCCCCTACCAAAAATCGCTCAACGCGCCTAAAGAAGATTTCACTTCAAAAATTACCAAAAATCATTATTTATACATTTTTCAATGTATGACAGGAAAGTGAACCCTCAAATGGTAACGTTGCGGCAAAAGGCTGCTGAAATATTAGAATCAACGAGCGTCGAGCCGAACGATATCAAGTTCTACATCTCCAAGCAGTGGATTAACAAGTAAGTCTAGACAAAATCAATCTGGATGCCAATTTAACTGTATAATTTATAATTTTTATGATATTATTTTTATATTCTGTGATTAATATACTTTAACTCATACACTGACTTATTATATGTTAAATTTTTAGGAAAATCTTACACAATGGTGCCGATTCCCTTGTTCACAAACTAAACTAAATTTAAGTTCAGTGCATCTTCATTAAGAAAAGGAAATAAGATAAATTTTAGTCGGCAAGTTTTTAATCACGTCTAAACTTGTATGGAGTAGTGGCAGGCGCTGATTAATTTGACGGGACTAAACTAAGATTTATCTTCTGTCCTTTTCTTAATGAAATAGAAAGAAAAAGATGCACTGAACTTAAATTTAGTTTAGTTTGTGAATGAGGGAATCGGCACCAATGTTTGTAAATATGTAAGCACCATGTATCTATCGCATTTATTCATTTTTCTGTCATTACTTCACTTTTCATTCATTTTACCTATTGTGGTATAGTAATTTTTATTGTAGGTACATCGTCTTCACCTATAATTATTAATTAATGTAGACAAACTATTGTTAACATTTTAAAAGTAAGTAAGTAAGTATTTATTTGCATAAAACATGGGATATCAAAAGAGTAAGTATGGAGTTTCTTGTCCATTCTTCTCCATACAACTACCTTTTGGAAGGGGCAACTAGAATCAATTAACTATTTTCGTAATTTTTGACGTTCAAAAGTGCCTTTTACGTGCCTATTTGAAATAAAAGATTTGACTTTGTGTAATAATTTGTAAAGTTATGATAATATTTTGGTTAAGGTTTGTCGGAAATTATGAGAATGGTACCCGTTGATCAGATATAACTTGACCACTGTTTGAAGAGTGAAGACTTTGCCATCCTGTCTTCATAGCAATCTGCAAGTCGCATTCAAAAATTTAATATACACGGTGGCAATAGAGATGCAAGAAGTGCCAAAAAATAACGATATAAAAAATAAATTAACATGACAAACAGTGAAATTTTCTGTTTTTTTTTTGTTCTTTATGATCTCTTTTATTATTAATTATAATCATAAATTATAATTAGTAATTATATTATAATTAGTAATTATATTATAATTAGTAATTATATTATAATTAGTAATTATATTATAATTAATAATTATATTATCAATCTATTATTAATTATTATGAATGTATCAATCCTCGCCAGGTTCAACACGTGGGCGGAGCCGGGCCCCATAGACAACAGCGACTTCGTGTGCTGGCACGGCGGGGTGCGGCCCGACCGCGCGCCGCACCTGCACCACCTCGCCGCGCTCGTGCCGCAGCCTCTGTGGGAGTTCCTGTACTTGCAGTGAGTATACGTGGAAAACGATTTCGTCTATCGCCAGGAAGCTTCGCGCTATGACGATATAGAGGTATGAGGAACGGGCTGTAAACTTCACTAATCTTCCAATGAAAAGGGAGGATCCTCCGACCAGACGGGTGTCGTCTCTGGTGGGCAACTGCCCGACGGTTGATGTCGGGATGTTGTATGTATGTTAGTCGCGCGGTAAACTCTGATTGCGCGATGCAGGATTTGTGACGTCAAGTCTTTGATGCGTAGTTCGCATGTGGGATTGTCTATGCCGCCACAATACTATACAATGTGTAACTGAATTAATGCACATTATGAAAGTACTTGTTGTCCGTGTGTTGCCGGACGTAAAGAATAGCACCACCCGATTTCCTCCCGTGGTTGTCGTAAAAGGCGACTAAGGGACTTACTAGAGAATGGGCAGCAGCGTTCTCTATGCATTTTAAACACCATACTGTGATCGCCAACCCGCCTGCCAAGCATGGTAATTATGGCAAATCACCGAAGAGATCGCAGGACCGACGGCGACACGGCAAACGCGCGTGGCACGGATGAGACACCGCCAACTTCCAAGCTCCGGACTGAGAAATTCTTAATGGAAAACTCAATAACACTTACCCGACCTGGTAATCGCTTGCCAACGTGACCAACGGGGCAGTTTGTCGTTGACGACAGGCTAACATCTTAACATCAGGGCGAGACAATCTTGTCGTCGTCATCGTATCATACCGCGCCGAAAAGAGATTTAGAGGTATGAGGAACAGGGTGTAAAGTTCACTCATACTCTATAGAAAAGGCAGGATCCTCCGACCACGCATAGTCATGTCTCGCTTCGTCACAGAACATATCATCATCTTCCTGCCCTTGTCCCATGTTACTTGGGGTCGGCGCAACACGTTTTCTTTTTCCATTCTCCCCTGTCAACCGTCACTATCATTCACTCCCTTCTCTTTCATATCATTCCTCACACAATCCATCCATCTTTTTTCTGGCCTTCTTCTCCCTCTTCATCTATCCACATTTATATTCATCACTCTCCTCGTCACATGCGTTTCCTCCCTCCTCATCACATGCCCATACCATGCCAAACGACTTCCTTTCAACTTTTCTTTCACCGGCGCCACTTTCAAACTTCCCCTTATATACTCATTTCTGACTTTATCCATTTTTGTCACTCCACACATCCATCTCAACATTCTCATCTCCGCTACATGCAATCTTTTTTCATCCGTCCTCGTCACAGCCCAGCGTTCCGATCCATACAATACGACATTTCCCTTTTAATTTAATGGATATCCGTGGGTGGCAAATTGTTCCTGTGACCTGTCGCCATTTCATCCATCCCCACCATCCCCGACAAGCGAGCCGAGGTACCGAAAGCCGCTTCGTCCCAGAACAGTGTGGGTAACCGTGACCTAAAGGCATTTCATGATGTTGCAGCTTCGGCGGCGGGCCGGCAGTGTCGCACGTGCACGAGTGCGGCGTATGCGCGCGCGCCGCGCAGCGCCTGCGCACGCGCCGCGCCCGCGAACTGGCCGCCTTCTGTGAGCTACACGCGAGCTTCCAGGTATGCATTACCGGTGTTTCTAAGCAGTTTGGATACTCTTTCATTGAATTATATTATTATTATTATTTATATATATATATATTTTTTTTTTTTTTTTATCATTAGATAAGACTATTCTATACACCAGTGTTTTTCAACGTGTGGGTCGCGACCCCCTAGAGGGTCGCCAAGCCTCTTTAAGGGAGTCGCCGTTACTTTAAAATTTAAAGCTAATAAATATAAAATCTAAAAATCTAAATCTCGCTTCCATCTTCGGCCTTATCATCACTTACCATCAGGTGAGATGAAGGCCAAGAGCTTCCCCGTTATGTGTAAAAAAAAAAAATCATATTAGTTCAAAATGTTGTATTTGTTAACAATTTTTTTTTTTTTATTAAAGGCTTAATTTAACACAGATCAACAAATACCTAGTAGTCACATGAATTATGAATGTGAAGTTGAACATACGCACCCATCCACATTATTGTGATGGTTGCGCCTGTTTCTCGCTAACCAATTTTTTTTTACACATTCGATTAACTCGTTCTCTGATTTTCGGCGATTTCGCTATTTGCCTTTTAATTGAACCATCGATGAAAACGTTATCTCGCGCAAGTAGGAAGTTCCAAATGGAATAAAACACTTCGAAGCTTCTGTGGTTAATTTTGGGTATTCTGTTTTTCTGTTTAACCAAAAAGTAACTAAAGTTGCAGACATGAATTCCAAGTTAGAAACCGCGGAGGGTGGCGAAATATTTTTCCATACTAAGGGGGCCACACCATGAAAAAGGTTGAAAGACACTGCTATACACCATGGCATTTTTATCGTCTTACAACGGCAACACTTCATGTATCTTAAGACTCGTCATTTTTTTTAAGTGAAACCTTCTTTAGGCGCGTTTAGCACTTTTTAGGTGAACAAAAATCATGGAACTCGCGGTTCGTCACCGAACGCTTTCCATGAGCTATGTATATGTATACTGTGTATGTATGTGTACTTTTTGGGTGAACTAAAATCATGGAACTCGCGTCATCGTCACCGAACGCTCCAAATTAATAATCTAATAGCTCGATACAATTCACAAGTTACTTAGTTTTTAATTTTGATTTATGAACATTTGAATAATAAGAACCTGTTTTTTTTTTTTGCAACTTTTTATCCAACATCTCCCGCACAGGAACAAGAACGACCTCACGCGATCTACGGCATCAGCATGCACTGGTTCCGGCAGTGGCAAGCCTTCGTACGTAACAAGACCCAACAGCCGCCGCCACCCGTCGATAACTCCGGCATCGTCAGCAAACAGGTATCCTTCACTCTGCTGTAGTTTTAATACAGGGTGTAAGGGACAGCCCTCAGGAAAATTTTCATTTTTTAAATATTTTTTTCAGTTACCATTCCTTTATTTCAATGTAAAATAATATTCTCTGTGTGCAGCACTCCATTTATGTAAATAGAACAGCTAAAATCAAAAAACCAGCAATGGATGTTGAAATACTCTAACGAACGACGCGCGAAAATCTGCTGTTAATTTTCTGCCTAGCTACAGAGTTCATCGAACTCACTCGCTGTGCTGTCGTTCGCTACCTGCGTTTTCCCACAGTAACGATACATTGCGTGTGAGGTAATAAAACAAATCAGGTTTATTGAATTCCCATAACGTTCCTGAAATAATTTCATGTACCGGTCATCTTAGTATGATATACTGAATTCACCACATCGGTCTGCGGAGGGCTGTCCCTTACATTCTGTATACCTTTATGTGTTTTAAGACATTCGCCGTCGAGGTAGACCGTGGCGAAGGTGATGTTACGATCTAATCATGTTCGCGGTGCCAGTATGGCCAGAGTTCGCACGACACAGAGAATTGTAAGGAAAAAGGGGAGGCCTTTGCTGGGACCCCGTCTCATCGGACTATGAGAGTGAGCGAAGATTGAGTGCACCTGTGTCTGCGCTCACAATTGTGCACTATAATATCTCCCGCGCCGAAGGCTGGTGTCCGCGGAGATTGGTCGCCATTGCCGAAATTTGGTCTGGAGGACTATTAGTGGGACAAAACGTAGTTTAAAGAAAAAGTGGCCATAAAGAGATAAAGCAAGCAAGAATCAACCATCTTCTGCCTGACAACTACGGAACTTGTAAACGAAAGTGCTACATTATTTTACATCACACCTGGCCATAATGTGAGTTTTACCGCACGCTACGCGTACAGTAAAACTCGCATTGTGGCCAGGTGAAGACGTAAAATTGTATAATCACCAAGGGCAGTAAAAAAGAAAGCCCTCTATCGCATATTTACAACCCTCGTCTGCGGCTCGGGTCACAAATACCTGTGATTTCGGGCTTTCTTTTACAGCCCTTGGCAAGTAATGTACTATTACAGAACCATCACCACCAGGTGAACTTTTAAAAAGACAACAAAAACCTTTAAATGATCAAATTAATGACCAAACTAATGTTAATTCAAGTGCCTCTGTTTTTTTTTTTTTTCTTCTAAATTGTTCTATTACGTCAGCAAGAGCTATATCTTAGTAGTTTTTCAGCATGCGTCAAAACCTCATTATGTGTTTTAAATGTGTCAATTTACATTTCCAGGAAATCGACGGCACCGCGACACTCACAATCAAACCAGGCTCCGACCACGCCCAGCTCAGCGAGGAACTTTGGCGGTTCTTCACCAGCATCTACGGCGGTGGGCCCGAGGTGCTCCTCAAGTCACCCACCAACACCGCCCAGGTCACGCTCACCGACAAAGATAAGACATTCGACGCGCGACGCCTTTCCCGCAAATATTCCGAGTCGGACAAGGAGGAGTACTGCACCAAATCAACTTCAGAAATGAACATCAGAGATAGTCTGCACGGAGAACTGCAGAAAAACCAATCCCTCCAAAATATTAACCGACGATACAAAGTCAAATCAGCCGCGGAATCCGACGAAGATGTCACGTACAGGCGAACGAGCTTCCAGTACAAACGAACTGAGGCCAACGGAAACTATCAGGACTCTGACGATGATGATATGGACGTCAGCCCTCCACATAACTCGGTTTACGTGAACACAGTGCGAATGGAGAATGGCGTCGATAGTTCCGACCATGACGCTAACGACAACCCTGTGCTCCACAAGAAGAACGCTGACAAACTTACCGACACGGAACTACCAAATCTAGATAGTATATCGCTTAAAAGTAAACCCTCTAAAAGCGGCAAAGTGAGAAAAATTAAAAGACGGACAGTGAAATGATTCTTTCTCGCTTGCCAGTTTGTTCACAGGCTGAGGCGACGGGTCGCATCAGCTCGCAAAGACTACGTTTAGTAACGTTTGAATTATCGAACATTCCTTTTTTTTTTCGGTGACTGGTGTTATAATACGTGCATTTATAGGTTGGACGAACCTTAAAACTCTGGGACTCTTTGGTCTCTGTCTGTTTCGTAAAAACGATATTTTTCTAAAGCATTATAATATTTAAATCTGCGGCCTCCGCGCCCGGCTACCGGGAGGATGTTAGTATTTTTAGTACAATTTTAATTTAGTTCAAATTCAGGTATAGAAAAATTAGATACTTGAATAAAAATGATGTTATATGTGGAATAATCATCGAACTTGTATATTTACAATAATGAATGTATATCTGTGTAAAATTCAATTGAAGTTAACCATAACACCTGTAAGTGTATAGAAATTTCGTGTTTATAGATAGACTAATATCCTGACTGCATTTCTTGCGTTTCCTCTTGTTTACCGTGGATTAGGTATTTATTTTGTTATTTCTGGTTCTAAGTCTATGTGTTATTTGTTAAAGAATTGATCAGCAATAAAATATATTTCATCTATATTGGCTGCATACACTTGTTTTATTCTTTTGAGGTTATACTGTCATTTAGATAATTGCATTAGCATATCCTTGCTATCAGTGATCTAACTAAAACCTAGACTCTTTACGCATCGTCGTCACGTGTAATTTCAACTGTCTAGCCTAGTGCATTAAAAATCGCAAAAAAAAAAGTTGACATTCAAAGGTCATTGACCCGCGAACTAGCAACGTCATTGATAAATAAATTTTCCGCTTAATCTACGTACGAGTTGACGCGCGCAGTTTTTCCTATTTCCTCTGGATGGTTAAATAATGACCGTTTAATACCGACAATTGAGTAATAATGTAGTGTCGTAAATGCGCGTAAATCGGACTAATGATACAATGACAAGTTGATTTATTGCTAACAAGTGTTTAGCGTCAATATAATATTCTTCTTATTATAATTGTCTACTATATTTTTTTCCTATATTTTAAAATAACCGTCTAAAGTAATCGTGATTTGTGAGAAGAATTAAAATATCTTTGCTCCTGAAACGCAATTTTTAAAATAATAATATAGAACATAGACAATCCTGAAAAAAAAAATATGGGTGGGCGGGAAAACAAAACAAAATGGATGTTCCAAATATTTATTACAATGAAGACCATTACATCATGTTATTATAAACCAGGTACAATGTTTATAATGTTTAAATCATTAATCCTGAGGAAAAATTGCGTTAGTAGATACTGTCAACATACGGCTTTGTTTGCTGAAAATCAAAATTTACGTTCTTTAGCCCTGAAAGGAGTTTTGAAGCCGAAGTTACGATCAGCAACGAAAGTCAATGAACATTTAGGTTTTATCGGCTTCGTTGCTGCCCGTAAGTGCCGAGTGCTAGTGTGATGAGCGCCAGCTACAAGGTATTTTAGGGTAGTTATTTTGTGTGCCTATTTGTTTTTTCTGCTGATGCCAGCCACTTATTTAAGTTATACAGTGCGTTGCGTCCCTATTTTGCCCTCATGGAAATAGTTCGTAAATCGTAATTTTCAGCATATTACAAATTTGCAACGATACGTTATTTTTTAAACATTCATTATGTATTACTCCATAAAAGCGTAACAAAAATAGATCATTTCTATTAAAATATCATACGTTTCTAAAAATATTTATTTTTTTCATTTTATAAATCAATAAATCATCTACATTTTTTTTTTATTATAAGGCCCCTATGTATGTACCAAAATTACGTATATCGTATATCTATTGATCATTTTTTTTTATTAATTTTATTTTTTTGCTACGAGTAAGAGAATACTACTAGAAAAATTGTTTTGTGCAGTTTTTACTGACCTTTTTAGGTGTTTACAGATGAAAGTTTAAGGTAACATTTTACTGCAAGATTCACATGCAATTATAGAACATCTTTCAGCGAAAAAAAAATATTTCAAAATGCAGTTTTAATAAAGGCATCGTAAATTAAATTCAACATGATTTAAAAACAATATTATTCTATCACTCACAGCAGCTTCGTTGCTGTAACCAAAACTTACATAGAGAAATTAAAAAAATATTCGAAACTTTACAGATGTAAGCACAAAATAAAAAATATGATAATAATTATGTATTTGGTATTACACAACATAATTTCATTTTTACAAAAATATAAATACAAATGAGTTACACTCATTAAAGATAAAACTATAAAAACTGGGGGTACATGAAAAAAGTTAACAATTATGCATAGATATTCCCCAATTCAAATAAAAAGGTAAACACTTATAGTGTCGCCAAAACAGATAGATTTTATCGTCAATTGACATCTGTTAACTATAAAATGTTAAATAAATAAATACAGGTAATGAACTTTAATATTAAATATTCAAGTTACATGACAACAAAAACGGCCGTACATGGTAGTCTTTGATATGTTAACTATTTTAATAATTATTTTACAATCTAAAAAAAAAACATTATAAAAATATATTGCATTGTGTCGTTGTATATTTATGTATCAATAATAAAATATGAGGAAAAGTATAAGCGCCGATTTCATCTAATTAGGGCCTAGTAGCCTTATCGTGTAAATTTAATAGTAATTTTTTTCTTTGTTTCGAACATAAATTACACGTTTTTATAGAACTTACATGATAAAGCTTTTTTTTCTCACACTGTGTTATCCTGTTATGACAAACGTCAGTTATTCCATTGATAGGTATAATTAGATGAAACCGGGCGGTATTTATACACTACGCGTAACATTTTGTACTTAGTAGTTTGCACCAATTGCTGTAAAACTATTGTAAATCGTCAGATAGGTAAATATCACTCAGTATAACTGCCTATTTGAGAATATAATGTACTGCTATTGTATATGACTAGTGGTATAAGGGCATAGACTGATTCCGGGTAGTCGGCTTGTGGTTTGGCTTTAGATTAGAAGCAATTGGAAAAGTTTAAAAAGTAATAAATATTTATCGCATACGTACAGTACAACTATTTTCATAATGTCCCTCGGCAAACTTCGTGTTTCGTCAGTCGTCGGATTTCTATCAGTTGCCCTTTGCACTTGGTGCAGACCGGACGGTCTCAATCGACTTGGAAATACTTCCAAATAGACTGACGCAACGCGAAGTTTGTCGAGGGACATATGAGAGACAATACTTGTACTGTATACGTATGTGTTTACTTTTAAAATTAATGAAAGCTGGCTATTATGCTTGAGACAGTCAGAAATCGGCTCTCAGACTAAATTGAATTAAACGTAACGTATTTAACGTAGTAAAAGAACATAATTCAAAACTAAAGCTCTACAATGAACTGAAACCAACAAACCGATTGATACTCAGTCTACAACCTCGGGAAGGATTTAGCAAAAATATTTCCAACAAATACATACAACAGTCTAAAAAACTTAAACATTAACAGTTTCATATAAATTGTATTTATAAAAAACATTTTTGCGGAAATCTTTTCTGATATCTGCATAAAGGAAATATGTATAATCATCGATATACAACATTATATGAAAATTTCTTATGTTTACTTATACCAAATGTGCGATAGGAAAGGTCCTAACATTATTATAGATAAACTTTTTTTTATTTTTATTTTTTTCTTGCATTAACTTTAAAATTCCAGATCTTTCGATTGTAAACTTTGTATTAACTTGATCCGAAAACTATCCAACATTGAACGCAAAGGCCACTCTTATAGAGCACAATAAAATAAAAAGCGAAATTAATAATAATCATACATATTTTAAATTGTATATCAATAAACATTTCGATATGCAGCACACACTTATACATTAAATTAAGACAACAGGTGTTAACTGATTCAACCAGCCCTATGGTCGTGGATTTCTCGAATAGAAAAAAAAAACTAATTTTCTCACTAACCTAACATATTACAATTAAATTTCTAGAAAAGAATAAGTTGCATTTGAGGTAGATTAAATTTTTTACAGTCCTATTAACCTAATAGATTAGAATTATTCACATAATATTCTACGTATCAAGCGTGTACATGATCTCACCACATGCTCTCCTTGCATTACTAGACGCCGAACATTGACCATTATTATTAAAACCTTTACATTACCGAAAATTATTAAACTTAAATATACTTTAATATGTTGTGTCAGGAATGAGACTTTCTTTCAAAATATTTAGGACGCTGCCGAAATCGGGGCAAAAATTATCGAGGTATTTATGCATAATATTAAGAAACGAAAAGATTGCATATTGTAGAAGACAACTAATAACTTAAAAACTATTCCAATTTTATTTAGTGTGATTGAAAGCTCGGAAAAATGGAATAGTCCACAAGTCGGTACTTGTTTATTTCTTTTGCTTCTTTTGCCAGAATAAAGTGTAACAGCTTGTGGGTTTCAACTTCTAAATGCTGCAAAGTAAATTGCTTTTTACATTATCATTAAGAAACGATGTAATTTTTGACTAATATTATTATAATTTACTATTACATGGGACTTAAACATAACTGACGAAATGTGGGTGTACCTAATGGGTACACCTCTGCCTAACCATTCAGGGAAACAAGGAGTGATGTTATTATTATAATGATGCTCCAATCTCGACAGCGCTCTAAAACTAACTAAAATGAACAGCGCACGTGCACAACTCACGTTAAGACAACGACAAAAGACGTTAAAACGTAATTAAATAACCGAAATCAATTAATATTATTGTTAAAGTCATCAATATGTAGACCATGAGGATGTGGGACTCGATTAAGTAGCGCCGCGCTATAGATATGGACAAATTGCAGTTCCAAAATGTAGGCTCTATTTCGGGATTGGCTAGATGTTCTAAATGAGAGAAGCCAAATTCTGAATAGCCTTCAGTAATGGTCGGACAAAGATCCGCGGCAAAATAGGGTGTTCCAAATGTCTTGGATTAGCTGTGAAGATTGGGATGATAAAACATTTAGCCGAGCCACTAAGAATTTTGTTGGAAAAATTATTAAATTAAATAAAGACCAAGACAATAATCATACTTTAAAAGTATTCATTGAAGTGTTCTAAACAAAGAATCATCAGGGGTAAATGGCTGCAGAAAAAAAGAACGTCTTACGAGTTGTACACGCGCTGAGCATGCTAAAACGTTTGTTTGAAAATGCAAGGCACCTAATCCAAGTTATATCCTTTCATTTCGTATCCAACAAGTTCTTTAAATTCTCGCTAATATAACATCAAACATCTGACACTTACACATCACTAAACGAATTACATAATTTGGCTCATTATTCTAAAACGTATGCCAAGAAAATTGCTCCTCTGAAGTAACAAGTTGCGAAAATTATTTCTGTATGAAAAATTAAAAATTTATTACGGTCAAAATAATCAAATTTTGGCATACCTATCGTCGTTAACGGCAGATCGAATGGAAGATCCAAAGTATGACTTTTAGTTCCTGCACACGCGAGTCTAACGAGCAAATGAAACCCGGATTTTGGTCGCGATCTCAGTAACGACTTCACCTCAATCCTATCACTTTTGGCACATTTTAGTTATAACGAAAATGATAACGTTGTAAATTACCTACGAACACGAAGTCGGCTACTTTGCTCATCAGACACACACCCAATTTGTTTCGTTTATATTATTCTATAGGAAGCACGAGTGCCTCTGAGGTATATTGATCATTTTTATTGCATTTTGTTTCTAGCTCAAGTCTGCTGAGTTGTAAGGACTTCGATATCATTCTTTACAGTAGAATGTAATGGAACCCTAATACCATACAATATAAAGCCTTCAATTGTATAACTCTGTTATGAACACTTAGCACTTACACTTAAGGATGATATATCAATCTAGTTACAGACAGATCTGATGTTAAT
Source organism: Dryobota labecula (assembly GCA_947523025.1). NCBI lineage: Eukaryota > Metazoa > Arthropoda > Insecta > Lepidoptera > Noctuidae > Dryobota > Dryobota labecula. The sequence goes on along the minus strand of OX383306.1, from coordinate 12,478,558 downwards.
CTACTCCGGCAGAATATTACATTCACTTTATTGATTCGAAAGGAATATGCTCTCTGTTGTATTACATTATCACGTCGAAAGCAGCAAGCCTCTCTAAAACATATTATAATAGCTCACTGCTTCCAAGAGTCATACACCCTGCTTGTATTCTGCTTACTATACTCGTATCGGGGCGGGCATGACCGCGGCCCGTCTCAACTAAGCACTAACTGTATCCCACCTAATAGCTCACAGAGTTGGTCCCAATTATACTCCATAAACGTCATGTACGCTATAAATAAACAATACATAATTCCGAAAGTACATACACGACTAGATCACATATTCATGTAGAATTCGGAAGTAATTTTGGTATACCCGAGACGTACAAATATACAATTTGGCAATATAAACCGGAGGGTGCGCCCCTCCAGCTTCCGTACCTATATGCTTACAAGGTGAAAATATTACAAGTCCAACAATATTACAAATTGAATTACTAACTGCACTCAAGACTATTTACAGCTTAGATCAACCTTACCTAGTGAGGTAGTTTGGTATTCACATAAGCTAAATGCAGGAATCTCACCCTTCACGACCTTCTGATGCCATCCACAGTCTAATGTAGAACTGTATGCAACCTCCTAGGTTGACTTGAGTAGAACATTAAAGTGTCAAGGGCATAGAGGTGTTTGGTGAGGCGAGGTTAGTGTGGCGGGGGAGGCGGCGGCGGGGGCTTAGGGCTCTGCGCCGTCTGGAAGGCCTGCGTGAACGCTGGCAGTCGTTGTTGGACTCGGCCTTCCTCGCCTGTGAACGTCGGCTCACTATCCTCTAATAGCCCTAGCATCTGGCTCGACAAACCTGAAGGGCCTTCGCCCGGATCCATCAACAGGGACTCCACATTCCCCGGATGGAGTAAGTGTGCTTCTATTGCATCCGGCAGCTCCTGAGTCGACAGAAAGGGCAAGTCGGACGGCGTCTGGGAGTATGGCGGAGCTACCATAAACACCATAGGGTACTGAACTGGTAGTAGTGTACATCCCGGTGACCCTGGCTGCTCTAACTTTATATCTAAGGATTCCTCCAACTTTATTTCTATAGGCTCCACCTTTATATCAAGGTCTGGTGGAATTTCAACAATAATATCTGTGGAGGGTACCCTGGTTGGACCTCCCTCTGATGTACTCTCTTTGGGTGAGGGAGGTTTCCACATAGAAAAATCGGTATCTTCAATGGGATACTCAGTGTATGTTTCTTCAAATGCAGATGCCTCAGGTGGGGGTTCGCTAGACGTACCCACGGCTGCGGATTTCCAAGATTCCTCAGGGTGTGCATTCTTTACATGCCTCACGAGATGGTCCTTACGTCCAAACTTTTGTGGACAGTAAGGACACAGGAAATCACGTCTTCCCGTATGGACGACAAGATGACGCCGAACGTCTTTAGCTGTAAAGAACTTTCGATCACAATAGTTGCAAGTGAACTTTTTATCAGAATCATTTTTAACAGTGCGACTACCAGTATGGACTTTCAGGTGATATATTATATCTTGCCGGGTGGTAAAATTCTTATCACAGATCTTACATTGCAGGTTACCTTCCTCCGCAGAATGCAGGGCAGCATGTTTTCGGTAGCTCAACAGGGATGTGTAGGATTTCCTGCAATCTGGCCTTTCACACGTATAAAGCTTTTTTACTGGATTATGCACTCTGACATGGTTGGTGAGATGATCCTTACGATTGAAAGTCTTACCACAAACATTGCATGCAAAGGCTCGAGCCTCACTGTGTATTAAATTGTGTCGCACAAGCTTGAACTTGGAGTTGAAGCGCTTGTCGCACAGATCGCAGGAGAAAGGCAGCTCGCCAGTGTGTGAGAGGACATGTTGGCTGAGCTTGCCAGGGCTGGAGAAGCGTTTGTCGCAAGTGCCGCAGATATGGCGCTTGGCGTGGTCCTTGCGCGCGCGCGGCTCACGGGGCTCGGGCAGCGACGGGCCGGGCGCGCTGCCCTCGCCCTCGCGCGGCCGCCGCGGCAGCGTGGGGATGCGCCGAGCCACTTTGACCGTGCGAAATAACTGCTTGATGCCGCTGGGGCCAGACGCTCCGAGCGTCACGTACTGCAGCTTCGTGGGCAGCTGCGACGCGGGCGGCGCTATGAACGTCTTCTGCGGGGCGGCCGGGCGTTCCCCGCTCGGCTCCTCTTTGAACTCGGAGTCGCCCTCCTCGCCTTCCTTAGGGTTCGGTGGCGGGCTGGCCATCTCGCGCACATTTTTGACGCGCTTGCCCTATATCGCCGTTCGTTGATCTCGCGTCGTGCTCGTATCGGCTCCGCCGTGGCGCTGCCTCGTCGCGATGGCAGAAAACATTTCTGTCACATTGACGGTCTGGAAGCCCTTTTTCGTATTCGTGTCACATGGTTCTCGCGGAATTTCTCGTGTCTTCAGTCGATTTTCACACAGCGATGGGTTCCACCCGCGTCCCTAAGACACTTTTCGATTGAAAAAACTGGATGAAGAATGAAAACTGATGGAAAAATTACTTTTCTCAAAGAAATACGTAGCGCTTGACATCGAAATCACGAAATGTCAAAATAATGAAATGAAGCCAAAAGCCATGTCAAAAAAAGTCCGCCGAATCGTCAGCTGTGGTCCATTGACCTACATCGAATGCTTTCAGAATCACAAGTGTTTTAAATATTTTCAGCTCACAATAGTCGATTTGAATAATGTTGTTAAGTAAACTATTTTGGTATCTACACATGCTACATAAAAGTAATGGTTAAGTAACGTTTTCAGCGTTACTTTCATTTCTTTTTTATTGTTTTAATCCAGTTTCAATCATATGATTATGCTTCAAAGTTATTCAATATCGAGATCCCTGGAACGCAACAAATAATGTTCCCAAAACGGCTGTTTCGGACCTTGGTTTTAGTTTTTTGTTTTGAATAAAATTGTTCTATTTCAATAATACTAAGGCCTGTGTTCACCAACATTTAAATCAACTGTTTAGATATTTAATCAGTTCTTTACTTAGGAAATTTGAGATAAATCAACTGTTTAAATACCTAACCGGTGGTTTGAATGTTGGTGAACACAGGCTTTAGGCCTGTGTTCACCAACATTCAAACCGGTTCTAAACAGTTGATTTAAATGTTGGTGAACACAGGCCTAAATCCACTACTTTAATCCACTTTTCCACCGTTGAGCTACAAAGCGGTCTCAGGTGTCAATGCGTGACTGCCAAGCAAGGGCTCCTGGGCCCACCCAGGAGCCCTTGCTTAAGACCCCAGTCTTAAGTTCGATTTTTATATCGCACAAAGTGTTGGACTTTTATCGTGACTGCTCGAAGTCTAAAAATCACTTTAATACGTGTATATATTGTAAAAGCATGCGAAACGTTAATGCTGCGCCCAGCGCTGGTTGTAGCAAATCGCTTTAAAAATATAATAAGCCCATTGACTATGAATTTTCCCATTCGCAGTGTAAGGTGTTGGATAATTTCAAGCTAATGAAAAAGGGCAAAACTGAGCCCATAATTGTGTTAGATTTATTTCTAATGAAAACCCTCATATCTGATTCAAAACGTCAACATAAAAAGTTACATTTAAAAAAATTATTTCTATTTCATACATACTATGAATTGAACTGGATCTACCTTACTCAAGAAAAATACGAACTGATGACTAGGCAGCATGGTCTCAGACCATAGCCTGTTCCGTCGGAACGAATATAAAAAAAAATGTATTTCTGATTCATTCACTCACTCAATTCACTGTCAAATTGTCAATCACTCTCTAATTCTGATAACCTAACTTTCAGTTTTTATTTAATAAATTTGACGATTTCAAGCCAATACATTTGTTAAATACTTATTTCGTAAATTCTAGAAGCATTTATCTTAACCAGGTAATGTACAATATAATGCACAGTCACTATGTTATGACGTCAAAGTTTATTGGCATCCAATATTCTAGTGTCCTTTGCATTTAGGTATATTTCGAGAACTATTTTTCTGTAATAGTTTTTGCTATTAGTTCTAATAATTGATATTTACATGGAACAAAGCTAAATAGTATATTTATGAATGCAATGTATCTGTGGCGAGAGGTCTTAAATCTAAATTTAGAATGGCAATGTAAAGTTGTTGGTTCCAAAAATAATATTATTAAGTTTTTTTATGTAGGTACCTATATATCAAAATTGCTATAATAGGTGTATAGTTATAGCTAGCTTCTGCACGCGACTTCGTCCTCGTGAAATTTCTTGTTCCCCGGTCCCCAATCCGTTCTCAAGTTATCATCAAAAAATCCATTCTGTGCAGAATGTATGAGAAAGTGAATTTTCTAAATATTCTTTTGTTTTTTCTCATGTTTTAATAGTTATTCTGCTATTCGAGGCAGAGAAAAATCCAACAAATCCGAGATTATAAAAATCGGTCCAGCCATTCTTTTGTTATAAACGGTGTAAATAATCAGACTTTGTTATACATATTAAGAAGATACATAATAGTGTGTAAATAGTGTAGTGTGTGCAAAGTGGCCAGTCTTGCTCATTGTTCTTTTGAGTACCATGTCTAATGGATAAAAAGTAATTCCATCAATGCATTAAAAAAAAAATGCATATTCTATTCTTTCTCACTTTCGCTGTGTGTGCACTGTGCTTTACCTACCTACCTTGCACCTTGTTGTACCTTTAGTAGGTTTGTGTATGAAGCAGTAATTTTATGAATCCAAAGTGCAATAGACAGGACATTGATTGCTTAGTGCAATATTATCAAGTTAATGAATCACCAATATGTAAAAATGCTGATAACCCTTATCCCTATGCAGAAAAATTGATTGATATTCTTTATTATTTAGTAATAATCATTGCTAATATTAAAAATAAAAAAAACACTAAAAATATTTATTCACATACATATATTTTTGTCAAGTCCAGTCAATTGTTTGCAAGAACTATGAAGAGAAACAAACCTGTTAAAAAGGACTTATACCCAGGGCTTGTTAACGTTACCAAATAACAAAATAATAACCGTTATGTAACGTTAAATTTCAATGTTATACCTACTAACGTTACAAAAATTTAACGTTACTTGATAACATTACCAGTAATGTAACGTTAATTAACAATAACAAAAATACGATAACTATCGTTAATTTGGATATGTTGCCGTTCTGTGGGTAAGAATCAGGCAGATTCAGGCAACGTTTTGATCGGCACGGCATCAGAGAGGCGCGAGGGCGGGCTCCCGCCGCGCCGTACGCGTCAGGCTCCACTACTTACATCTCACCCGTTTAAAATAACGATAAAATTAATAGTCGCATAAATAACGTTAAATCGATTACCGTTATTTTAATAATAACGTTAACTTTGTCAATACAAGGTATCGTTATGAAAATTTACCGGTATTTAAAGCCCTGCTTATACCTACGAAAATACAGTACTCAAAAGAATGGGAAGTTTAATAAAATACTGAAAAAGACCTTAGCTTATTTTATTATAAGGATGTATCAAAGTCCACAGATGACATACCTACTAACTACATATTTATACATTTCATTTTACATTGGTCTTTGTTATAAAAATGTTCATTTATAGGTGTACGCCACTCATGCATATTAGGCAGTTATTTAATCGGGATTAAGAAATAGATTATTTAACACTTAAATCTTTTTATCTACAATATAAATAAAAATGAAATGCTGTTAGTTGGTAAGCACATCACTTGAGAATGGCTGGACTGATTTGGATATTTTTGGTCTTAAAACGTTTGTAATAGTCCGAATTAGGTTTAAAGGAAAGAAAATTTAGGAATTTTGTATTAATTATTGTTTGTATTATATATTTTTATTTTTATAAAATAAAAATAAAAAGTTTTATTTAATAAGCACTTTTGATATTCAATTAATTAAATAGGTACATTACATTTTGATTTAATTAAATAGATGTAATATCGATTTTAATTATTCATTTTAGAATATTAATAAATAAGCAATATAAATAATATTAATATTAATTAATATTATTATTATTATTATTTATTAATATTAATTTAATAAGCTCTTTTGATTTAATTCAATTAATTAAATAGGTACATTACATTTTGATTTAATTAAATAGATGTAATATCGATTTTAATTATTCATTTTAGAATATTAATAAATAAAAATAGCAAATTCAATATATTAAAGAAACAGTATTTATAACAAGAGTGTTATTTTGGTATTCCTATTCAAGTATTCAAAAGATAATGAACAGTTTTTAAGCTTTGTTGCTAATTTCGAGCATGTTTATTGCAGAAACATGTCTGACCAGCAAGTGGCATCAGCGCCGGCTTCCGCGGCTGTGTCGGCGACCAGCGTAGCTGAGGAGCAGCGCTCAGGCAGCAATGCGGGAGGCACCGGTTAGTACCGCTGTTTCAGAGTATAGCGCGCGTCATGTGATAATAAATAATAATATGTCATTGTAATAAGGTATATTGAAATGAGTGATGCATGTCCGTGAAATGTAACATCTCTACTTTCTTCTTCTTAGCGTTTCGATGGCAATGTAAATTGAGCATCTGTACTTTGAAGATGGTACTCACATGATACTCACATGGTACTCACATGGTACTCACATGATACTCACATGGTACTCACATGATACTCACATGGTACTCATATGATACTCATATGGTACTCACATGATACTCACATGGTACTCACATGATACTCACATGGTACTCATATGATACTCACATGGTACTCACATGATCTGACCAAGATTATGTCTGGACTTTAAAAGAGACTTTGTTTTTGACCTGAGTTTATTTCGCCATTTCTTCTCAGGGGTAGTCAGATAGGAAATGTCGACTTCACCAAACTTGTCTTTATATTTTTTATATGATGTGTAAAAGTGATTCCGATATCCTATTTACAGAATAAACGATTTCATTTCATTTCATAGTAATTGCAAAGTATGAAGTAGCAAATATTGTGTTCTTTTATTTTCACTTTTGGGCTATATTTGAAGATGAAGAAGAAGGATTAGAAGGATGCCTTACATTTTGTCTTCATTTTGCTGATTAATTTGACAGGACTAAACTAAAATTTATCTTCTGTCCTTTTCTTAATGAAATAGAAAGAAAAAGATGCACTGAACTTTAGTTTAGTTTGTGAACAAGGGAATCGACACCATTGCTAAACCAACATACTATCAAAATTATAACTACTCTAGGAAGCGGCGGTGGCAGCGCAGTCGGCTCAGGCGGATCAGCCGTATCCGAAGAGAAGTTATACGGGGGCTGCGAAGGGCCCAACGCTATGTACGTGAAGCTGATCTCTTCTGATGGTCACGAGTTCATCGTGAAGAGGGAACATGCGCTCACGTCGGGCACTATCAAGGCTATGTTGAGTGGTCCTGGACAGTTTGCGGAGAATGAAGCTAATGAGGTCAACTTTAGGGAGATTCCGTGAGTATTTGGTAGTCTTAATGGAAGTTACCGATTACATATTGATTGGCCAGAAAGGGAAAAGGAAAGGAAAGAAAAGAAAAGGGAATTTTGTATAATAAAATAAAATCGCAATGAATTTTTTGTCGTTGGGTGTTGATATATGATATATTTGACCCTTATATCAAAGTATATAAGGTCAAAACTAAAGTTGAGTCTCAATTGTTAGCTGTACAGGGTAGAAGGGACATCGACACCCTGCGTTGAAATTTTTAGTCAAAAAAAAATTGAAAAAGTTAACTGGCGGGAACCATAATTATTTTTCAATTTTAACTAAATTTACAATATTTACATGTTGCTATTTCATTTCCTCGCAATCGAAGTGAAAAGTAGAGCATACAACTCGTCCATAAAACCCATTTTACACTCTACTTTTATATCCATAAAGGATAAGCGTCTCGCGTAAAATGGTGCGTTTTATGCACTTGATGTACAATCTACTATTTCTAAACACTTTTTTTTTCACGCCTCTGTCTAGATACAGACGTTATATTTATGAAATGATCTTCTCGTTTTCAGATCCCACGTTCTCCAAAAAGTATGCATGTACTTCACATACAAGGTGCGCTACACAAACTCGTCGACGGAGATCCCTGAGTTCCCGATTGCACCGGAAATTGCGCTGGAGTTGCTAATGGCCGCTAACTTCCTTGACTGTTAAGAGTACAGCAATGTACCGATAGATGGCGCTAGTGTGACGTGAGTTTACGATAGAGGTTGGTTGGGAAAAAGTTTTCAACTCTAGACATCTTGTAAGTATTGCTCTCGAAGTGTGATAAGTTTATTATAAATATTCATTGAGTAGTAACATGTTATTTTGTCACGAGTTTTACTTTTAATCTTTTGTCTCACTAGCGTCATTGTGATCAAACTAAATGATCACTCGTAGATCACACATCTGCAATTCAGTGTGATATTAACATACGGTAATGATCGTAATTTATGACGAATTAACGATCATTATCTGTGAGAGAAAATATCGATAATACATCAAACATTTTTCTTGTCGAGTATCGCACTCCATACAAAGTTACGTGTACACACGTAGCGACTTTAGCTGCCCGCGACTCAAAATCTCATGTCCACGCACAGATTTTGACAGCAGATTTGTCGCTAGCGATGTCAATTTGTGTGTGGACGTGAGATTTTGAAATCGCTTGCAAGTCGCCCCGGCAACTAAACACGTTGCGCGTGTACCTAGCATAAGACCCACGTTGCTTTTTGGGGCCATCAATTTTAGGCCAAATATCGATTGTAGATAGGCTCGACATGTAAAGTTTAAAAAAAAAAAAAAATATGTAAGGGACTCGCCCTACATTTCTTAAAAATAAATTTTCTTAATTGACTCTGTAGTCTAGTTTAATGTATTCTGCTAATATGATTGGTTGACGTTAATTTAGTCAAAGAACAGTGGTGGCCCGTGCGACTTGCCACGACTTACGAGTCGTACACTTTAATTTGTGTATTTAATTCCATCAACACTGCTCTCAAAACGGTTGAAGAAAAATATTGGGTGGGAACCAGCATGTCCTAGAACCAAAAAAATCGAAGACATGTGACATCCATCAACGGCCCACTCGCTCTCACTGAGAGGAGCCTTGTTTCCCAGCAGTAAGAACATTCTAGGCTGATTATGTAAATGTAGTTAACCAATCACGACAGCTGTATTAAGATAGCAGATTTGCTAATTGGGCAGTCAGAAATGGGGTTATAGGCATCAAAAAAGATTGGTTGATGGCACCACAGAGCATGGAGATGCCGCGGCGGCCACTGCCGAAGTCGGCATTGTCAACACTTTCCATACAAACCTATCGTGTCACCATTTTCTCGCCCTTCTGGCGATGACAAATGAATGGCGTCTGCGATAGTAGTTGTGTACGCTACGCACTTTCGGCGCCACGAATTTGATTGTAGTTTGACCGGTACCGCTGTTCCGCGCCTTAGGAATGCGTGGCGAGGCGAAACAGGGTTCGCGTTGACGAATGAGCGGCGCGACGCCGTGAGCGTTGACGAATGAGCGGCGCGACGCTGTGAGCGTTGACGAATGACCGGCGGGACGCCATGAGCGTTGACGAATGAGCGGCCTGCCCCCTCGCCTCATCGCGCACATACCTAAGGCGCGGAACAACGGTACCAGTCAAACTAGTAATGCCGCTGCCGTATCGATTCTGTGCTCTGTGGATGGCGCGATATTAAAAATGTCTTTTGTATAAAAAGGGTCTTTCAATAAAGTATTAAGGAGTAGAATACAAGAATTTGTAATTAATTTAAATAATTAACCTGTTTGTTTAGCTAAAAGTCTGATGTTAAATGTATAATTAGAGCCGCTTGTAATTAATGACAACTGTAAATACCTACAGTTAGGGATTATTTAAAAAAAAAATCGTCTCACTTTTAGTAATTATATACTTTAAATATCTCTATTTGAATAAAGTGGGTATATTCGATATGAAAATTTAAAAAAAAAATCTTTACAAATGCTAGAATAATTGCAGAATCCATGTTGTCTTTTCTCATGCAATTCCAGAAAACATGTTAAAATATTTCTTACAAAATGAAGTAATTAGTGATATTATAATATTCTTTCCTTTTTAAATTCCAAGGATCTTCGTGTAGTGAAGTAGTGATTATAAAATAACATAATAAATGATAACTATTCATGTATCTTAAAACTTATCATATAAAATGTAAATCTCATTTTACTCGGTAGTTTGGTGATATCGCATTTATAGTAAACCATTTTGTGAAATCTTGAAAACAGTTTTTCGGTAGATCCATCCACCAATCTCTGTAACCATTATTCTTCTGAAAGTACCTAATTATTAGTTAGCATATTTTATATTTTTTTGTACCTAAATGTTCCTTTGAAATAAAACTTGTATAAACTCGAGACGCTAGGATTTCATTATTTATATTATCAAGTGTCAACTTAACATTAACCAAATCGCAATGTTTTGCTTTTTATTTTGTTAATAAACCGTAAATTCTTATAGTGTGTTTTTTTTAATACGTGTGATGCTGAATTGCTGACGACATTTGAATTATAAAATCTATTATAGTTTGACCGATACCGCTGTAACGCGTCTTAGAAATGCGCGGCGAGGCGGGGAGCGGGACGCCGGCCGTAAGCGTTAAAACGAATGAGCGGCCTGCACTGCCCGTCTCGCCACGCACATACCAAAGGAGCGGTACCGCGGTATCGGTCAAACTGTAAACCAGATTAATCCCTTTCATACACCCTTTTCCTTTTCCCTTTCTTTTTAAATATTATTAATATATTTAACTACCACGTAACTAATGCTTTAAGAGTGATGTTAGTAAATGTCCCTACTCAGCTCTAGAGGTGGTAAAGCGAGCTTTTTGTTCTCTGGCACAAGTCTTGTTTTGCCGCGACGAGTGTAATGTACTAACATTACACTCGTCGCGGCAATAATGCCTTTCAAGCGTCGATATGCATGAGTCGTGTATAACTTGATACTAATCAAGTTATACACGACTCATGCATATCGACGCTTGAAAGGCATTATTGACCAAACGACATGTTGGCAACTTTACACTAGAGCATTTTAAAGTATTAAAAAAAGAAAACTAAAATGGAGTAGATATTTTATATTTTTTGTGTTTTTTTTTATATTAGAGTAGGTATACACTGGAGCATTTTAAGTTTTTTTTTTTATTGAAAAAAAATCTTTAATATGCTCTAGTGTAAAGTTGCCAACATGAAGTTTGGTAAATATTGGTGCCGATTCCCTTGTTCACAAACTAAAGTAAATTTAGGTTCAGTGCATCTTTTTCTTTCTATTTCATTAAGAAAAGGACGGAAGATAAATTTTAGTTTAGTCCTGTCAAATTAATCAGCGCCTGTCAATACTCCATACAAGTTTAGACGTGATTATAAACTTGCTGACTAAAATTACGTCAAAATACGTCAAACTCTGATTAATTTGACAGGTAAACTGAAATTTATCTTCTGTCCTTTTCTTAATGAAATAGAAAGAAAAAGATGCACTCAAATTTAGTTTAGTTTGTGAACAAGGGAATCGGCACCATTGCCTTTCAAGCGTCAATATGCTTTTATTGAAGCATCGCAGAAGCCGTGCAGTTGAATTGTGTCCTGCTCCCCTATCTGATACCATCTTGAAAAGTCCTGATATAAGCAATGCGCGCGTTCCATGTACGAAACATGACTCCTACATTACGTTGGTCGGAATAAAGTTCAGAATAATACAATAACTAGCTCGAAGTTTCTAGAACGGTTTTATAATTTAAGACAGTCTGAATTTCATATTATTATTATTTATATGCTGTTTTTTTTTTTAAGGACGTTCTTCAAAGGTATTCTATCTGGGTATGTACCTACGAGTGTCACTGTTAGTATTAGATAAGGTACTGATGCAAAATCGAATGCCTCCGCGATAGGGTCATACATGTAGTGCAGCTCCAGAACTCGAAAAACCTAGAAAATAGGTTTTTATATCGAAATCATCATCATCGTTCTCCTGCCCTCATCCAAATTTATTATGGGGTCGGTGTAGCATGTTCCTTTCTTCCATACTACTCTAGACGTCATCACGGTAGTCACTCCCTTTCTAGCCATATCATCTAAGGGTCAATTCATACTAGCGCAGAGTCGAAGCGCATCGAAGCGTTAAATTCTTCTCAAGAAAAGCGAAGTTTCAAGAATGCGCGCGTATTCGAGAGAATTCGCGCGCATTCGCACGCTTTTACACTTGTAGTGATGGATATCAGCCGGACTATTCTGTGAAAACCTGACCGTGAAAACTTAGGTAAAGTGAACTGTCATTCTACCTGACACTAATGGAGTCTAGACACAGTTTTCACGGTGAGATTTTTACAGAATCGACCGGCTGTTACCAGTTGAATTTTCATCACTATATTTTTTGGCCTTCGGATTAAATAGGCATTTATACTTTTGGACCAAATAAATTATTTTTCGTCCGTATCCATAATAATACACTGCTTCAGTGATCAATTCCGACACAGACCAGGGGGCCAAGTCTACTAATGTACAAACGTTGCAATGGTCTCTTCATTGTGAGTTTTTGACAGATTTGCCATACAAACACTGTCAAATACTCACAATGGCGAGACCATTGCAACGTTTGTAAATTAGTAGACTTAGGCCCCTGTTTCCGATGCCGACTGACGAGTGATGACGCGTTGATTCGCGTAGTAGGCACTTAGGTTCGAGCGAACGTGCGCGCACCAATCAACGTTGGTTGCGCTCCGACGTGCGAATTCTGTCGAATGCGCGCAATTCGCGTCTTTTTTTTAATCTTAGAAGAAATTTGTGTATTATGTTGTGGAGATAAGGGTGAATTAGCTATGTTAAGTTTCAGATTGACGCTTCGATGCGCTTCATAAATCATAAATCATTTATTTGCCAATAATGTAGGTATACAGATATGATGGTTATTTTGACGAGTCCCGATACATTTTGCCTTACGGCATGCAAAATTATCCAATATTATACATTTACTAGACAAAAATTATAAACAAACATTCAACAAATTAAATTACAGATATCAACAAATTCGACTTCGACTCTGCTTTAGTGTGAATTGACCCTTACACACAGTCAGTCCATCGTTTCTTTTGACTTCCCCTACTTTTATAGCCATCCACATTCATACCTACTCAAAAATTTCCTCAGGACATTTTTCTCATCCCTCCGCATCAAATACCATGACAACCGACTTCCGCAACAGGTTTCTAAATAAAAGTATGAGGAAATAAAACAAAAAAGAATGATTGACTTGTCCTTTATTCAATGCGTAAACAAAAACCGGTCCACCATTATCAGATATTTGGAAAATAATCTCAGGCAGCTCACTACAATAATATATGGACTACGTACTGCTTGCTATAACCATTATACTTTGGAATGATATCCTGCTTATCACTAACACATTAGAAAAATCAACTTTACAAATAAACCGAAGATTCGTCAATAAATAAATTCTGATTTCATAATTACAAAACTAATCGATTTAACGTACGCTACAAATTCCATATGAGATCTAAGCTTATAATAAAAACTTTGGATAAAAATTATAATAATTATTATTATTATTGACAAATTGTTTTGTACATTTTTACAAAGAAAATAAATCAAATCCGGCTGAATACTGTGTGAGAATGTTTAAGGAATTAAATGCACAATGTTACAATAAGTTGTGACTTTGTAAACGCACCTTACCTAACGAAAAATATACACAATATACTCGCAATAATACATTTCACATTAAAAATAATACTTTCTAATGAATTCAAACGACATCAGTTATACAATTATTGTTCTATGGAAGAATTCATTCGTACACGTTTGCGCCAGCACTGGCTGAGTATAAAATCGGCAACACCGTTACACCAAAAATATAAAAATTTCATTAAAATAACTACAAAACTTACTCATTAGGTGCAAGTTTGAGGAATGTGCTCACTGTACTGCGATAGCCATCCTTATTATTAAAAGTATTCAAATTTTATTGGCAATAATATCACAAATCAATATTATCATGAATTCACAATCAACAGTTCTGGTAGGGTTGCCAACCCTACTATATAATATAGTAGAGACCTAAATACTATACTTAAAATAAAAATTGTAGGCGAAACTACTATATTTTCATTTCACACAAAACGGCGAGATGACCGTATTAATGCCAGTATTATTCTCATAAAAGTTGAAAGGTATTTTGTAACAGACATTAATAAAAAAAAATGAATATTTTTGAAACATAGGTACCTACAATTTTTTTTTTTATCCTATTATATTTTTCAGGCAATGGCTTCGAAATACTATATTTGATATAAAAAAAGTTGGCAACCCTAGGTCTGAGTGACGTTTGTATGAGAGATGTAATATGATGTAAAGAGAACGAACAGAGATATGTCGAACAATAATATTCACGAATAGGCAACACGACATATTTATTTGAAGCACAACAATGCTGATGATATGTAAATAGATATCACTAGATGATCAACATATATTATAGAGTTACATTCATGTAAATAGTCTGTTCTTTATTTTTGATAATTAATTGATACAAAAAAGTGTTTCCATTCAAATTCTATTAAAAAGCAGAAATTATTTATGAATCGCAGCTAAATACACATACAAGTTATCAACAATGGGAAGGCAGAATGCTTGTATAATTTAGGCCATTATTTGCTTAGGCATAGCTTACAAAATTAATTTTGATTTTAAGCTGAATTGACTTCTTGCAACATCTGAAAGGAGACAAATGATTAATTATTTAATCACAATATTTTTATTAAAGGATGCAGTTATTCAATATAGGTATCCTATTATGCATTCTGCCTTTCCACTGTCGAAAGTTTCAGAACCACACTATTTACGCGAATACAACATTAATAAACGGTTATGTATATGAACTCCGATTTCAAACGAACGCGAATGGATGGATACAACGACAATTATTTGGCTCACTTAATTCGCTACAGTTAATATTGAGCATTCCTTTGTCTTTTCCAAATAAGCATTGCACTATAGAATTTAAGCGGCAAACGAAATAACTATGAGCATATCCGGGTAAGTACACTAGTCATTCTAATATTATGTCATAGCCTATGTAAAGCTGTCGACGTCATACGACGTAAAATAAAAATTGCCACTACAAGCGAAAAACGTCAAAAGGTCATTCACCCCTGGTCAGTGTGACCAATGTTCTGATCTAGAGGGATCATTTTTTTGCTGACAGAGTAAATTGGCGGGGAGTCTAGTTTGCCAGCTAAGGCTTGGACTCGACTTTTGACAGATTCCATAGGAGCTGAATCTACTTTGACATCATCAGAGCTTGATGAAGAGTATTGGAAAGATGAGGCTTCAGTGTTGCCATATATGTGTTGTGGTTCTCTCACGTTGCCATAGAGGTTGTAGTTATGAATGAGGGTGGATACCCTATTCGGTGCGGCGGGTAAACTACTGTGTTCTTTGGGCGGTTGCTCGGTGACGGTCAGCTGGCTGGTGGTCACTGGTTGGTTGATCTTGAAGTCTGGTTTCGGAGGGGGCGCCTCATCCTCTTGTACCGATGACTGGTTGCTTAGCACCGGGTTCTGAGGGACGCATATTTGGTTTTGAGCCGCGAACACTTCGTTTTGAGAGGTCAGTGTCTGGTTTTGAGGTGTGGCGACCTGCAAGAATTAATTATTGTATTGATTTTTTTTCAGCTTGTCTGGTTTACACGTGCTTAATAAAAAATTGAAAATAGATACTGACTACATACTACCGACTACATGGGAATGCTGCATGCAAATGTAAGAAAAAATTATTTTAATAAGATTGTTAAAACATGCTAGTCAACCTATGATTGATTATGTAAAGATATCGATAAAATCTATATTAATTTATAATTTGTCATTCAATTAAAATCGATAAAATATTAAATTCAAAACTACCATTTGACCTACCTATCGATATCGGTACTACACTGATCAAAAGAGGATTGCCATTTTTAAAAACAAAAACTTATTTTTCCATTTTTTTTAAGTGTTATGGATTTTTTCAACACTTCTTGATAAGTTTCAGCTAAGTTACCACGCAAATAATTACATATGTATACTATTACATGTTTACTAGATTCAGAAAAGGAGTTTCGTGATGTTTAAGTTAAATATCTGGTGTATAATGCCTAACGGGAGACTGAAACTATCTCAGTATTCAAAATTATACTATACTGAGTCGCGAACCTTTATACATTTTTACGAATTCTCAAATCTATGGTCTACAATCCTTTTTTGATCAGCATAGCAGTACAGGTAAGGCGTAAGCGTCAGGGTAGTCCCAGAAATTCAAATTTTCTTACATTGGTTGCAATTTTCCGGTCAGTATATCAAGTTGTATGTTCATTTAAATATGATTCGCGGCTGTATCAAATATCTGTTTATAGAATTATAATCATAAAAATCATCAATACAACTCTCTAAGTTGATATAATCCTATTGAATGACATGAAATCATGATATTTGAGGATTATAATAATTTATGGAGTTGTATTACTGATCCTACATTCCGTCTACCGAGAGAATGAGTTTCTGACACCTGTCAGTTGTACAAGATTTGGAACAAATAAAGTTTAAATTCGTTAAACATTTGTTAGTTTGTATGAAACTGACAGGTGTCAGAAAAGCATTCTCTCTGTGAACGGAATATAATAGTTATTTATGCAACTGTTTTAATACCTAATTATGTACAGTTGCATAGAAGACTTTATCTACACCCATGTTATCTACTCTTTGATATTTTCCAATTTATGAAATCCTGGTACGCCTTTTCATATTGTTTTCTCGACTTTTCTGGTAATAATTGGTTAGAAATGTCCTTTGCTGCATTAGAAATATCTGGTGGTGTGTTATCAAAGCTTGTACCACTCATTTTTGTAAACAATAAAGTTATAAATTTTTGCAATACTAATATCGAACAAAAATGGCGGGATGCGACGTGAACTCGAATAACCTATAAGTTTTTTTTTTTAATTACGGCGCTGCGGTAGTAAAACGCGCGTGCATGACAATGTTCTTTTTTTGAAATTCATAAATGTGGCTGTTTGACGAGTAAGGAAGGGATCGAAAACGCAAAAGAGTTGCATAATGAAATTTAGTACAACATCATAACACTCATTTGGATGATATTATGGTTACTATGACACCGGTCGTTTTTATGTTCTTTCGATTCTTTTCTTTTTTTAAAAACATTGCCCCACACTAGGAATTTCTCCTGTATCGTGGGTGCGTTTACAAACATTTAAATTCACATACACAATCAGCCAGACCCGGAACAACTACTTGTAGGTCATACACATATTTGTTCCGTGCGGGAATCGAACCCGCGACACGCAGTGCAGCAGTCAATCACTTAACCACTGCGCCAACCGTGTTCGCAATAAGTTAACTGTTTCAGAAACTTTTATAGAGGATTTATAGCATGGGTGTAGATAAATACATTTTTGTTACTGTCGCGAATCATACTTTTATCAACATACACCTAGAAAATGAGCTGCAAACTGCATAAATCGACAGAAAATTGGAATTTTCGGACTACCTTTAGCGCTTCCCCTTGAGAACAAAAAAAGTCAAGTGCGACTCACCTCCCGCTCAGCATGCGACACTAACCTGCGCGTGCGAGCCGGGCGGCGCCAGCGCGGCGCGCCAGTCCACGTGCGGGTGGCGCGCCCTGATGCAGTCCACCACGTCCAGCAGGTTCTTGGCGTCCATGGCCAGGATGTGCGCAGCTGCTAGCATGTTTCTGTCAACAAATCAGGTTGATTAGAAATTTTTGGAAGTACATTAAGCCCCATTTTTACGAGAATGTTTCTAAAATGATGAAACATAGTTTTTTTTTTAGTTCTTTATACAAGGTGTATCTATTCATACACAAAATATTTTAAGAGAAACATCTAAAAGTGGTAAAAAAGCCATAGCAGCGATTTTTTTTTTTATCTAAGTGTTTTATATTTTTACATAATTATTGAATTTTAAAATTAAAAACCTTTATTTACATATTCTATCAATGATATGATTAATCGTAATATCAAGTAATATATATATATTTTTTTTAATAATATACTCAGATTTAAAAAATTATAATTGTGTGTGTGTTTTTTGTTTGAATAGATACACCCTATAAAGATTATTTCCTATTTTGTGAACGTGAGAATGTTGAAGGCCTATAATCCATTTACATAAGCATTAGACAAATAACGGCTAAATAACGACAGTTATTGTGTAATATTGTTGAAATTACTGCACTTTAGAGTTTTTTTTTCATGTAAATGGTAAATAGATTACAGTGCTTTGTATTTATCGTGAAATAACGGAGTTTATTAAACGTTTACATCGAAATAACGAAAGGGTGAGAACAGTTATTTGTCTAATGTTATAATATAAAATGGAGTATAAGTAGAAGACTTTAGATTTGTTGACCATATTCTATTTTGTGAAGTACCTGGTAATTGTTGAAAGACCTACACTGTCCCCCCATACCTATTAACGCTGTTATTTGAAAATATTGTAAAAACCAATTATTTCTAAAATAGTAACCGTGGAGTTTCTTGCCGGCTCTTCTCCATTGAAAACGGCCAATTGGAACGGTGCACTTAGCTTCTGTCGTTTCATAAGTGCCCATGTATGTTTATGTGAAATATTTTGATTTTGATTTATTTTTATTTTAGAGCAAGCCCTACCACCAACCAAACCGAGCAGAAAATTTTACAGATGGCCTAACTTTAACTATTATGGTCGAAGATGTAGAATACCAGTCGATATAAATAGTTCTATCACAAAACCCCCTTTTAAAAATAAAATACATAAGTACCTCCCAAATGTGTTTTATCAAAGGCTCACTGTAGTGAATATTAAAAAGACTTGTAAGTATGTTTGTTTAATTTAAGAATTGTGATAAAGTGTTATTACTATGTTTACATAATAAAAAAGGAGCTATGTCTACCAACAAACTGCTTTACAGAGTGGCGGAGGTAATATATCATGTAAAAAATCTAATTCAGCGAATAAACACATTTTTTTTGTTACCACTCTAACACAGAGGCGGTTAAATGTTACGTTATGTTGCGACTTATTGTACTTACTTAGTGTACTCATGCTGTAGCGTGGTGTTGTGGTACTGTATCGCGAGCCGCATGGCCTCCACCAGCGCCGCCATGTCCTTGCTCAGCACCTGGTGAGCCATTTCTACCTCCCTGAGAATTAGAACATTACTATTAATATTCCTCAAAGCAAAGTCTTCTCATACAGAGAAGGTCACCACGCTTGGTGAAAGCTGATTGACGATTTCAGATTTATATTAAAACTAGCTGTTGCCCGCGACTTCGTCTGCGATACAGGATGAAATGTAGCCTATGTCCTTCTAATATAATTCCATCATGATTCGAAAGACACGTGGCGCCATCTGTTATCATAAGAACGTTATTGTTGTTTTCCTTGGGAACGGTACTTTTTTTCGGGATGAAAGGTACCATATGTCCGTTTCTGTACACCTAACAACGTATATGCAAAATTTCAGGATGATCGGTTCAGGGGTGTAGGCGTGAAAAGGTAACAAACAAACTTACTTTCGCATTTATAATATTAGTTAAGATAGCTTTTGCTCATGGCTCCGCCCGCGTGGATGTCCGTTATCACGTAAAAAAGGAGTCTATGTCTTTCTCCATATCCCAGGCTATATCTCTGCCAAATTTCTTGACGATCGGTTCAGCGGTTTAGGCGTGAAAACGTGATAGGCGGACAGACTATCTGCACCCGCGACAATGCCACGTAAAGTAAAAGAGTTTGGTCGATTTTTTTATTTTCCATTATTTTTTGGGCCAGAAACCCTCGCGGGCGTCCTCAGAACACCCTACCAAAGTTTCATCACAATCTGATCAATGGTTTAGGAACGCATAGAGGACAAACATACAAACATTGATTTTTATTTATACAGGGTGTTAAAGAAATTGCGTGCCATAGCTTAGGGGTAGGTTCAGTATCGAAAAAGGAACCCATTAAAAAAAAAAACTTGTAAGATAAACCTAATTTAGTACCTACTAACTTAAAATAGCAATAGTGTAGAATAAAAATTGTTTTATTTGTTTAAATGCTTTTATTACTTACCTACTATCGAACGTGTTGTCATTTTGTCCTTAGGTAGGTAACTCTAGGAAATTATTAATTAGCATTTAAACAAAATAAAAACTTATTTTAAACAATTTTTTAATCAATTCTAACCGATTGCTATTTAATTAGTAGGTACTATATTAGGTTCATCTTATATTTTTTTTTCCTTGGGTTCCTTTATCGATACTGAACTCACCCTGAAGTTATGGCACGCAATTCTTTAACATCCTGTATAGAAGTTAGATAAGCATGGATATACTTTAATAGTATGGATTATCCAGGTTTGCTCACGAAGTTTACGGGTAATGTTTTTACGAATATCTTTCTTTGTTTATTGTACATACCTCTGCGCATGCTGCGGGAAGGGTACGACCACCTTGTCCACAGTAGCACACAGCTCCCTGAGCTCGCTGCCGACGGCTCGCACAGCCGCAAGCACACCGTTAGCGCCCGCGCCTCCAGCTGCCGCGCCCGCCAGCCGCATGACGCAGCGCACCACGCCCGTGGTCGCGCAGTACACTGGGTCCGTGTTGGTGGAGCCAGTCTGGGGTACGAAGGAGGTTTGCCATACAACTTTGGTATAAGTACTTATTTTTTGACGTGATAACGAATACGATAACTCGATAAACGCCGACTGCACGCACGAAAAAGCATAACTCAATGTCACGTTCCGCCTGAGCCAAGTGTGCAAGCGAGAGCGCAGAACGAGCGATAGAGAGGCACGATCGGCTTAAGCGTTCGGTTTTCTTATGACGCTATCACGTAAAATTATCGTCCGTAAACTGACTTTACGGACAACCAATTTTTTTTACTTTTATTTTTAGTTTGAAAACCTATATTGTACATTTTTTTATACCAAACAGACTGGTACCAGAAAATATCTGGTCCACTGCTACAAGGATATTTTTGCTGATACACCGTAGCATTTTAATCGTTTTACGACAGCCCACTTCATGTATCCACTGACTAGGAATCATTCTATAAAAAAATGAAATAATATTAAAAAAAAAATATGACGCTTGATGTAGTTTGAAATAGCCCTGTTACGAGCGCAGTCTGAGCCTTGTGTTCCAAGGACGGCGCGGAATGGAGCGGCGACATCTTTATCAGAGTTCATTCACCCTAACCCAAAAATGTGTTTTTTGCAACTTAATCTGAATCTCAATCTTTCTTTTTTTTAATCGCGCCTAGAGGTATCCTATGTCTGATTCGGTGATGATCGCGAACCCATAAGTTTTTCCCCTACCAAAAATCGCTCAACGCGCCTAAAGAAGTTTTCACTTCAAAAACGGTCCCCGTATTTGCTGCCTCTAAAATCTGCCGCCCTAGGCTCGAGCCTTCTCAGCCTGCTGTAAATACGTCACTGGTTTAGGGTCTTTAAACTGTAACTTTTAAATATGCTTACCTTTTCTTCACTGGGTGGTCGTTCTTTAGATACAGTATTCGCTGGACTCGTTTCAGCGGAGGTCGCCGCTGTAACATAAAGGTGTGTTAATCTAGTTTAAACTACGTCACAAGTAACCCCGCATTCCGTATTACACTGTAATCGATTTCAGCGTGCTTATACGCGTACCGAATTGGTGTGAGCGCGATAACGATGTCCCGTGAATCGTCATAGACAGGGCCGGCTTTATCTATGGTGGAGGGTGTGCGGCGCACACGGGCGCAGGGTCTCAGGGGGCGCCGAGCACCGGCCGCAAATCAATATTTTTGAATTAACAACAAAGTGTGCCGCTGTGGCCGTGTGGGCTTGTTTATTCTTGTACTTAAGCCCCCCTTTCTCAAAAAAAAAAATTATTTTACCCTTGAGTCTACCTGTCTACCCGCGGGTCCTCGGGGGCGTACCGCAAACGAAGAGAATGGGCTATTGCTTCCCAACATCATTTGTATTTGCACCATTTTCACCCAAATTTCCGATCACTAGGGATAATGTGTGTACGTATTCTGTTTTGATCACGCGCCAACTAGAGGGCGCCAGGGTATTGATTGCATCCGGGCGCTACATGGGCTAGAGCCGGCGCTGGATATTCATGTAAGTATTCCATTTTGACTGCGCGCCTACTAGAGGGCGCCAAGGTATTGATTGCACACGGGCGCTACATGGGCTAGAGCCGCCTTTGGTCATAGATGTCATGACACGCGCTATCTTGCGATAACGCCAACCATACCCTATTAATATCACCGTGAATGCTGTTAAACAGCTCTCAGCTGTCATAATCGTGATATTCTAATTCGGAACGCAAATTATCGATGTGAGCGCTAAAAACGATTATGGGCTTATTCGGAATGCACCCTAAATTATCTTTTGCATTCAGTCACAGATTAATACAGATGGGACACTCCGCAAAATCATTTAAATAAAAAGCGACTCTTGTTACGACACAATAAAGTGCAATTCAGGTCGCACAACGCTTATTACCTACAGTTATATTCACCTACAAGTTGCCTCTCTTTCTATCGCGTAACTCTTATACCGGTTGCGCGCGGCAGTCCTACTGAATTGGCCCAGTGAGATGGGCCCGCTGCGTACTTGTAGTTTCATATCTTAACTGCGGAGTGACCCATTTGTATTAATCTGTGATTCAGTGAACAAAAAAACGTTATCGAGACTGTTTTAATTAACAAAGCCCGCACTACAGTTAAGCAGCTAGACAAAACATTGATAGCGTCATCAAAATTTCGTGTATTTACCCACAGGTACTTTATTTACACAGTGCTTATTTACGTATACGATAAAGTATTAAGTAGCAAGTTTACCTGACTGTGGTTGACTAGACGTTCTCGGTTCATTGGTACTGTCTGATTTCTGTTCGGTTCCCGGGTCAGACTCGGTCGACAGTTGCACGTTGGATAGACGCTTTTTCTGAAATAAAATACACCACATTATAGTTTTTTTAGAAACTCTTTATTCGTTACAATATAAGAACTTGTGTGGATTTTTTTTGTAATTTACAATTTTTTGCAAACTGATTGGTAATCGTAGTCATATGTATTATTGTATCTTTAATTTAATAAAACCAGATAAAATCAAATCAAATCAAATCAAATCAAATCTTTATTTGTGAACATAAGTACAAAAAGATGTTATTTATACATTTTAGCTGATCTGTATGTTCGGCCAATAATCGGCATACAAATATAATATTAGTTAGCAGGTTATTTTTACTATCATAATGAAATAAAGTCTAGGATAAAAGAAACGAAGCAATTGAAAAATGTCATGAGCCGCATAAAAAAAAATTGAATTATATTATTAATTATTAAGAATGTCAAGAAATTTAAATTTAGTCATAATTTGTCATTTAAATAGTCTTCAATCGAGTAATACGTCTTTTCAACTAAAAACAGGAACAACTTTCTTTTAAAATGGCTGACATTTTCCTCACTTCTGATACATTTTGGCAAATTATTGTATAATTTTGGAGCCATTACGAAAATACTGTTCTTGTATAAAGCAGTTTTAGATCCAACAGTTTGTAGTCGGTCAGCTCGACGCTGACTACCTACTCGGTCAAATTTATACATATTATTTTTGACGAACATAGATGTCTGGTATATGTACAATGAGGGCACTGTTAAAATTTTCATACTTTTAAAATATTGTTTACAGCTGTCAGTGGTTTGCAGGTTACAGATCGCTCTAATACACCTTTTCTGACACTTAAACACCATATCTTTACCCGAGGCGTTTCCCCAAAACATAATGCCATATCTTAATGTTGAGGCTACTAGACCATGATATGCAGTTAGTACGGTGTTTTGATTGGCCGTTTTACTTAGCATACGCAGCGCATGAGAAAATTGGTTTACTTTACTACATACTTTGTCAATCTGGGTATTCCATTTTAATGTGCTTTCAATATTTAATCCCAGAAATTTTGTCACATTCGTCTCATCAATCCTTTTATCATTATATCTTATATCTAAATTTAAATTTTGATTTACTGTTTGTTGAAATTTCATTATTACTGTCTTATCTAAATTTATTACCAAATTATTATTCTCTAGCCAACTTATAACTGATTTTATGTTAGAGTTAATGTCTGATTCTAATGTATCTAATTGGTCACTGTTGAAAAGTAGAGTGCTGTCATCTGCAAACATTGTCATGGGATAGGTTGATGCTTTTGGGAAGTCATTTATATATATAATAAATAGGAGAGGTCCAAGTATGCTACCTTGTGGAACTCCATACATCACTGTTCTCGGGCTAGATTTAAATGTTATTTCATGTTTTTTACATATTCTATTAATAACTGTTATTTGCTGTCTATCTTGTAGGTATGATTTAATTAAATTTGATATGTTACCTCTAATCCCGTATGCGTCAAGTTTATTAATTAATATTCTATGGTCTACGCGGTCAAAGGCTTTCGACATGTCCATATATAGAGCCAGAGCCGGTTTTCTTTTATCTACTCTGTTGCTAACGAGTTTTAAAAAATCATAGATTGCCATGTCAATGGACTTATTTTTCCGGAAGCCCTTTTGGCTATCGACAAATAATTTATTTTTCTCAAAATATGAATTGATTTGATTGTATATTACTCTTTCAAATATTTTTGACAAAATAGGTATCAGTGCTATAGGTCTATAGGAAGACATGTTGCCTTTATTATCTTTTTTGAAAAGCGGTTTTATGATACTAATTTTTAATTCTTTTGGAAAAACACCATGCACGATGCACATATTGATCAGGTGACTAAGGACTGGTGCAATTATTGTAGATACTGTTTTAATTATGTTTGTGCTAATACCATCATATCCAGTGCTGGGAGTATTCTTTAAAGACATAATAATTTTATGAATATCTTGTGGTATTGTAGGTTTCATAAACATGGACGAATTTATTGTATTTATTGGTAATTTATTATTATTATTTGAACTATTAATTGATTTGACTTGATCCGCAAAATAATTGTTAAAAGCCTCTGCTATATCAAGAGGGTTGGTAAGTATTTTATCATGTGCTTTAATTCTCATTGTGGATTGATTTGGTAAATTATGTTTGTTTTTATTTATGACTTTCCACGTTGCCTTACATCGATTCTTAGCCGAGTGAATGTAACGGTTATTGTGGGCTCTCTGCGTGAGATTGACAATTCTTTTAAGCCGGTTAGACAACGCTTTGAAGTTTGTTTTATTATGTTCAGTCGGTGATAATCTGTATTTCCATAACAAATCTCTTTTTTTCTTGCTACATAATCTAATACCGCGACTAATCCAGTTTGGTTTTACTTTCGTCGATATTTTTATTTTAATGTTAGGAAAACATAAGTCATATAGCAATTTAAACCAGTCATAGAACAATTGGAATGCTTTTTCAGGGTCTGTTTCCTCATAAACATCAGAAAAACATTAGTTGTCTTTATTATTTAAAATCGCAAAGAAACGTTTTTATGACTCGGCAGTATGAAGTACCCAAGTCGAAAGAAACATTTGATAGTTAAAAAATACTGTTATAAACTTTATATCTGTCTCATGTTTTCGCAATCGAAGTGAAAAGCAGAGTGTATAATTCGGGCATAAACGAGCCATTTTACCCCTCGACTTACTTAACTATATTGTCTCGGGGTATAATGGCTTCTTTTATGCACTAGCTGTACAATCTACTATTATTGAATATTTATTCTATTTTCTAACTATGCGGACTACGTAATTGGTTGCTATTACTTGTGTCACCCAATTACAATAGGTATGATTTAAAATTGTAGGTTATTGAGTTCTTTATAGTGGCTAAGTAATAACAGCCGCACGGGTCGATCGATCAGGTTAAGCTACGCTTGCCGCGGTTGGTCTGTGGATGGGTGACCATCTTTTCATACCAAGACCCCTCCGTGCCTCGGAAAACACGTAAAGCCGTTGGTTCCGGCTGTCATTTATGGATCTTTGACGGTCGTTACGGGTCAAGAAGCCCGAAAGTCTGACAAATAGACTTGTGTAAGTAATACGATTGTTGCATTGCCGACCGCGTATTGTAGGATTACCTATGACTCGACCAAATATAGCATTGCGCATGACACTCAAACATGACGTGATGACGCGCCGCGGCGGCGCGCTGTTCGGTTCGATCATTCGGTGTCGGTGTTCGTATTATTTCGGTAATTTTCGCTATGTGTGCAAGTGAGAAGGAGTATGCGCCGGTCGGCTGGCTGCGAAATAGGTGAACTATTATTGAGAACCGTATGGCTCAAGTAATAAGGTTTACGTTTTATTGACACCGCGGACTGCCTAGTAGGTACTTGTTTTAAATCATGACCGTGATGACTGTCGCGTCTTTCTTTCTCGCACTATATTTATCACAGTAATGCTAGGTACGCCGCAACGTCGCGCGCGCCATGAAACCACCGTGTGGCGCGTCATTTCGCGTCATGTTTGGAGTCATGGTGTAATGTAACATTCCTCAGTACGAAATGTAATGTCATAATAAATGATTTTTAAACGCACTTTTTTGCGCATGTCTCTCTGACAACCAGTCTTACAAAGGGGTATCGTATTACCCTTTTTGACTTTGTCTTTGCAGATGATGATTGAGTTGTTTATAAAATCTACTATAGTGTAATATTCACCAAGTTCTCTTCCTGCATCTGCAACCATCGTCTGTCTTCTTCGCTCTGGTGCTGTTGTCGCGCTAATTCAGCCAACAGTCGCCTTTCTACCGCTTGTTCGCTGTCGCATTCCGGACTCTGTTCATACGGAATAAAAGTTATAATCGACTGCATTTGCTTACAAGAACGTAACCAATAATAAATTGGTAAAAGAGTTTGATCAATTAAATAATAGTTCATTACTTACCAAGGGCTGTAAAAGAAAGAAAGCCCGAAATCGCAGGTATTTGTGACCTCGTGCCGCTGGCGAGGGTTGTAAATATGCGATAGAGGGCTTTCTTAACTGCCCGTGGTGAGTACACAATTTTACGTCTTCACCTGGCCATAATGCGAGTTTTACCGTACGCGTAGCGCGTGGTAAAACTTACATTATGGCCAGGTGTGACGTAAAAAATCATGTTTTTTTTTAAATAGTGCATTAAAAAGCTACGTGCATGAATGGGACTTAAATTTATACATTTTTATAGAACTAACATTGCTGTTAGTGACATCGCCAATCTCCAGATTTTGTACAAATATTAACATGTTTTTAGTAAGTAAAGTAAAATGTTATCAACCAGACATTTATACCAAATAGTTTTTGAGAAATTTTGATAATTACAACCACAATGTTAGTTCATTTATTTTAAAAAACAACAGAGAATTTAATTGTGAAAGAAAGCATTCAAACATTTTTTCACAATCGAATTCTAAAAAAATATATTAAAATGATAAATAAAAAATTAAATAAAAACCGACACTCTACCGGAGAAACCCAAATGACACAAATAATCTGAAAACAAAAAAAAAACAAACCAAAGACAAAAGAAAAAGAATTGCAAAGTAAAATAAAAAAAATATTACACATACACCCATCATACACCTAGATAACAGGGAATATAGGACTGGATATTTACAAAATATGGCACGAAATTGCTGTTGTTGGCTGTTGTCATTGGAATAACAACCAATAATCTACATATTATTGCAAAACTGTTGATGTGCTGAGGACCAAATCGTGATCAAATCTAATTTTATAATTTTGATTTATTTGATGCGAGATTTTGAAATTAGAACTGTATAACACTGAACTTAGAGTGTACGTAAAGATTGTGCATTCTAAAAGTTGGCATCGTCTCGCCTCTCTTGTCTACACATGCCGTCGAGAAATATCCCTCAGGCATCCCTAGTAGCATTTTCCGTTGGCATTCAGTTGGGCCAACTTCAGAGGTATGTGGCCCAACCAAACGGCAACAAAAATGCTACTAGGGATGTTTCCTCACTATGTTTTCCTTCACCGTTTTTTAAGCAAGTGATAATTATACAATACGCACATGAATCCGAAAAGTCAGAAGTGCCTTGGGTTCGAACTCGAGAACTACGACTTGGCAGTCCAGCGGTCACACCACTAGGCTATCACTGCTGTCATATCAATCGTATCGTGCTGTCTATCGTATATTAATATCGTAATACTGAATATTTGGTTTTAGATGCAAGAAAAGCATTTGGAAGCTTTTCAATTGCCCTTTTTACACCTTTAACTGTTACAACACCTATTCAGTGTTATTATTGCTATTAATAATTGAGTCGCTTAACTTCAAAATCGAGTAAATCCACTTTACCCTGTTGGGAGATATTAAAAGAAAAGCGATAACAGTCTTAATTCCATGAATTAAAAGGCGGTTTTTTATTTGTTATGTCAACAATACTGAAGGTAACGATCCTATAAAGCAAATTTAGTATTATAATCATAAATTCTTTCAAAAATGTAAAATTAAGATTGGATTTACCTTCATTTGATCTAATGGAATGCAATTTATCTATCTTTGAAAAAACTCAGTGTGGATTTTTATCTTAGGCCGCTTGCGGGCATTGCTCGGTGTAACTATTTTAATGGCATTATCCATGGGAACTGTCTATGATTAAAAAGAAACAATAAAAACCGGAGCGTACGGTGTTAATGTCGCAGAGTTGACGACGACTGACCGCCATGTTGAACAAACTTATTGGCCTTTAATTTGGTACCAAAATCTTAAAAATTCTCAAAATTGGATTTACCCGAGTTTGAAGTTAAGCGACACAATTAATATTTTAATGCAATATAGAGCAATATTTCATATAACACATTAATATTTGACAGCTAAATGAGACGTTGCCAACTTTTAGAATGCACAGCCCTAAATATTATATACTGTATTATTTACTTATAAAACACTACCACTTTTATGCATCTTTCTTCACGTTCCTAGTCGTAACAAGCATGCATACTCTAATTATCTACACACACATATTACTAAATACTTTCGCCTTTTATGGTGTTCATGTTAAATGCAAAATTACATCGATTAAACTTAAAAGCTATTCATCCATAAGTACGGATATGTAATATTTAATAACTTATTTTCTCAAACATGCATTGTCATTATTTTCGAAAAAAGAACACGCGAAGTTCGAATTTACGGACAAAGAAATAAAATCCGTTTCAGGAGCGTTTTTTGAATTTGGAACATTACAACGCTCCAGCAATGTTTTATTTCCGTGCATTCTTTTGAGAAAAGCACTATCTATGCCTCGGCGGAAATGGCAATTGCCTGTCTCGTATTAGTGAAGTCCTCGCCTACGGCTCGGCCTTCATACTAATACTCGACCTGCAATTGCTTATTTCCCGGCCTTTGCAATAATGTACTATTGATTGTACAAGATATTTTTAAAGAAAAATGTTCATGTCGGGAGAACGTAAACAGGGTTATTGGTAAAACACTAACAACCTCTAATAACCTCTCAGTACTAAATTACTAATATCATAAACAACAACTTTTGTTCTATGAGTTTTAGTAATTCATTAGATTTTAATTTATCAGACTTTCGTATGAAAGTAAAAATATTTAAATTGAACACGAAAGACGACATCTTGAAGGTTTGTTTTTGGTAAATGTATGTAAAAAGTATACAGTATGGAAACCACATATCGCACCTTTGGGAACAAAGGGTCACTTCTGCATGTTTTCCAACTTTACAGGAGTGACGCTCTGTTCCCAAAGGTGCGATATATGCAATAAATTATACCACATACTCGTTATTGCCTTTTCTGACGATATGCAAAAAATGAACAAAATCGGTCGCAAAAAAAAATCTGCTGTTCCCTACATTTTGACAAGTTATGCGAACATAAACATAGGGAACAGCAGATTTTTTTCGCGACCGATTTTGTTAATTTTTTGTATATCGTCAGAAAAGACCAAGTATGTGGTATAATTTATTGCATATAATGTAGTACGGGTAACGGGTGACTCCCGCCCCGGCTCGTTCTTGGTGCAAAGGTTAGCCATTGCCATCCAACGTGGCAATGCAGCAAGCGTTATGGGCACTTTTGCGCCGGGAACAGTTACGGGCGGGTTATTTGAAAGTGTTTGACTGTAACTTTTAATATAATGTATGACCTAATTTAATGTTTACATAATTCTAGTCTAATAGTATTTTTGGCATTGGAAATTAAAGTAGAAACTAGAAATATATTTATTGCATATATGTGGTTTCCATACTGTATGTTTACCAACATAAAATATTACTTATTTGGGTTGGTAGTGTATGTTTGTAAAAAGTCATAGAACAAAAGTTATTATTACAAAAGTTATATTGTTTATGGTGTGAGTAATACAGTCCTGCAAGGTTATTAGTGTTTTACCAATAACCCTGTATTCTCAATAACCATCATTTAGATCTTTTAAATTGAAAATTATTATTTTTACGTAACACCTGGCCATAATGTGAGTTTTACCGCACGCTACGCGTACAGTAAAACTCGCATTGTGGCCAGGTGAAGACGTAAAATCATGTACTCACCACGGGCAGTAAAAAGCAAGAAGCCCTCTATGGCATATTTACAACCCTCGCCTGCGGCTCGGGTCACAAATACCTGCGATTTCGGGCTTTCTTTTACAGCCCTTGGTAAGTAATGTACTATTATTTTCCTCAAAATAGCAAAGGTTTCAACATAATCCATCACGATTTATTTTGCATTTACCCATAACACCAATAGCATGCCTTCCAAAATTAAAAATAATCTACGCGATCAATCCATTCACCTGCACAGGCTGTGCCACACCGTGAACGTGCGACACTCCGGTCGACACTCCTTGCACGGCGCCGTGAACCGGCATCACGCCGTGTCCGGCACCGGACGGCCCGGACACGGCCGGAGCCGGCGCTACGGCCGAAACCACGGCCGGTTGACACTCCATCCGTGAAGCGAAGACGACGGAAGCGTCGGCCGGCTGTACCATCACCGGACGGTACGCCGGACCGGCGAGTTGAGGTGCCTGAGAACTCGCCACCTGAGCTCTATACATCATAGGCTGCGCTCCCGACACGCTGTGCGTATATATCTGCTGGCCTCCATACGACATTGGAGGGACAACGCCCATAGGTTGTGACGCGAAACCTTGGACTGGTTGGAACGGTTGTGGGCTTGCTGAGCGTAAGAAACCAGGTGGGACCTTCGATGGTCGTGTCTGTCCGGGGGAGTATGGAACTCCTTGGACGACTCCTACTGGGACGCCATAAGCTGCTGAAGGATGTGAAGCCGCCATACTACTTTCTCGTCTATACTGTGGTCGAGCCATAGCTCTCTGCGCTGCAATTGCCACGCAACTCTTCACATTATCCCCTCCAAAATCATATATCTCTTCAACTAAAGCTGGTTCAGGTTGTGTGCGCATTTTATTCATCACACTAGCTGCTAATTGGGCGTTCAAAGCTCCTTGGACAGCGAACTGTCCGACATCTTGATCTCTACGAGTCCTAGGGGGAGGAGACGCGGGCACCGAATGCTGACGAGTGAAAGGCGCGATCGGGACTGGCGAACCGCGATGGGACACACTTCCTCTAGCATTACGTTCTAACGAACCCATACGAATGGGAGCTCTTTCGGCACTTGATAGAGTGCCTCTAGTATTCCTTTCTAAAGACCGAACGCGGCTAGCATAAGTCTCGGGTACTTCAGGCTCAACGGCCGGGGAAGGAGACGAAGTCTCCCGCGGGGAGACAGGAATATTCTGACAAAGATTATCACAACTCTCCCTCGCACCTACAACCACTGTCAAGGTCTCATCTGGGGGTTCGGAGGGGGTTGGGGCGGGGACTATAGGATCAAGCTTCTGTAAGCTAGCAGCGGGAATGGGGGCGGTTTGGAGAGGAATATCGATCTTTTCGTCAGGTCTAGGGTGTATGATCTTGTCAACGATGTCGTGGGTCTCCGGTAGGGTCTCGGCGAAGTCTACGGAGACTGTGTTGAATACCGAGGCGGGTGTGGTGTAGGCCTGTGGGTGGATGGCCCGGGCTTGGTTTTCTCGGAGAAGGTGGGCCAGGACCAGTGGATTCTGGGCCACGATGTAGGTTTGGGCTGCGTTGCCACCGGCTGGCTGGGTTGTTGTGTCGCTTACTGTTGACAAAAGAAGATATTATAATTTATTTGTTGATTTAGGATCTCCAACAAAATATGTACATCGACGCTTGAAAGGTAATATTTACCAAACGACATGTTGGTAACTTTACACTAGAGCTATTTAAAGAACTTTTTTCCAATAAGAAAAAAAAAAATAATAATAACAATAAATAGAATAATAATAATTTTGTTGCTTCGTGTCTCAATATGAACACTTACCGAGGTTCCTTATTGAGACGTTTTTCATAATTCCTTCTCAGTCACGAGATAATATTTTTTTACAGGAGTGGCGTTAGTGGTCCTGTGAGCAGCCTCTTAAGTTTGTTTACCTGCAATATTATTAGAAGGTCGCTGCGGCTTGGGCGGCGGCTCATCGCTGAAGGACGCGGCCGCCACGCGCCTGTTCTCTCGCCGCATCGTCTCCCACGCAGAACTGCGCTCCTCTTGCAGGATCTCGCTAAAATACAAGAATCATAAGGAATATTTGTATTTACGGTTATCATTCACTTAAGCCACAGATTAATACAGATGGGACACTCCGCAGTTTAGGTATGAAGCTACAACGCGGCGGGCCCATCTCATTGGGCCAATTGGAATAAGAGGTATAAGAGTAACGCGATAGAAAGAGAGGCAACTTGTAGGTGAATATAATCATCATCATCATCATTTCAGCCGAAAGACGTACACTGCTGGACATAGGCCTCCCCCAAGCACCGCCACCTCGACCGGTTCTGTGCTTCCCGCATCCAGCGGATTCCTGCGGCTTTCATAAGGTCATCGGTCCACCTTGCGGGGGAGGCCTTCCAACGCTACGTCTTCCGGTGTTGCGGTCGCCATTCCAGAACCTTTCGGCCCCAACGGCCATTTGTTCTGCGTGCAATGTGCCCTGCCCATTGCATGCATTGGTAATTCTGCAGGTAGGTAGGTGAATATAACTGTAGGTAAAAAGCGTTGTGCGACCTGAATTACACTTTATTGTGTCGTAGCGAGGGTCGCTTTTTGTTTAAATAATTTTGCGGAGTGTCCCATCTGTGTTAATCTGTGCTTAAGCCAACAATAGTCCTGACAGATATAATTGCGACTATATGAAAGGGTTATTTTTTTAAATCCTCAAAATCGAAGTTCTTGGCTTCCTTCTCATCTGATGGTAAGTGATGATAAGGCCGAAGGTGGAAGCGAGCTTTACTCGGAATCCTCAACCACAGAGGAACTGGATATCTACCTCTAACTGCCAAAACATAACAAATGTTGTTAACATAGTTGTTATGGCGACAGACTTAGATAAGATGGTGGTAGCTAGCCAGGCGGACTTAGAACAAGCCGTAGGGCTGGTTCTAAGTCACCAACCAAACCGACCAGATACCCCCGCTGGGAATTGAACCCGGGATCTCTGGGTCTGAGACAGTAATCTTTACCATTAGACTACAGAGGCAGTTAAATAAGTATAGTATATAGTATAGTATAGTATACTTATTATACATTAAGATTTATACTTATTTAAGGAAATAAAAAGAGCCTCCATTTGTTATAATAATAATTAGCCATAGCATATCAGCTTTGCTGCTCGGCTCATCTTTTTACGTGCAAAGGGGTTACCTAGGCTGCGAGTCTAAACTGTGCGATGCGATTATGAGATTGGAAAGAAAGAAAAGAAATACAAAATATTTGCTGTGATTCGCACAGGAAGATCACAAACTAAACTAAACGCAGAATGATAAAAGTATTTTTATAAAAAGGGGCAGTCTTTGTGGACTGCCGATAGAAGTGAAAACTAAGTAACTTGTGAATTGTATCGTCGAGCTATTAGATTGTTAATTTCTAATTATTTTTGGTTTTTAAAGAAGTGTTTATGATCAAGGATTAAAATTGAAATTGGTCATTAACACTTCTTTACAAACCAAGCGTTCGGCGATGATGACGCGAGTTCCATGATTTTTGTTCACCCAAAAAGTACTCAACGCGCCTAAAGAAGTATTTATTTAAAAAAAAAAAAATTAAAGAAAAAAAAAAAACAGAAAGTCTTTTCCAATCTCAGCATGATGCTGCGACATTTAAAAATGAGTGTCATCGCGCTGTTATTCTGATAAACTGCTAGCTCTGGTACTCATTGTAGTATTGGGTGATTCAATAATCCTGAGGTTTTCTTGTCCCTAACTTCACAATGGAGTAGATTTTTGGTCATCGTGTTAACCATAGGTTGGGTTCAGGTAAATTGCGAGTTAAAATCAAGACTCACAAGAGTGTCTCCTTCAGCTGGTGCGCGGCAGGCCTCTGACTGGGCTCGTAGGCCCAGCAGCGCGACATGACCGAGTACAAGCGAGGAGGGCAGCGGGGAGGCAACTGTAGGCGTTCTCCGTTCTCCAGCTTGCCGATTACGTCGTTGTTCTTCACGCCGCTGAACGGCTTTACGCCGAGCATTAGGATTTCCCACATGCATACTCCTGCGGAAGGAAAAAGGTATAATGAGAAGACGAAAAAGCGTAAAATGACTTCATAGATATTAGGAGCTTCTTCTTCTTAGCGGATCAATGGCAATCTAAATGGACTCGGCCCAGAAATCAGGTAAGTATTTGGGGTCATCAGTAAAGTCCATCAGTTTTAGGGAATGTAATCTCGCGAGATTTTGGCGAAGCATTTACAGCTCTCTGATCTCGTCGAGATTAGTGATTCTGTTTTTTTTATTTTTACTGTCGCAATTATAGCATAATTGATTTTAATCTTTTCACAGATGATATATTTCTGTTGCCGCTACAACAACACATACTAAAATAAATATTAACAGAATAAAATATTTAAAGGGGCTCCTATACCACAAAACGTGATTTTTTTACTCGTTTTTGCTCGATATTGATAACGGCAACAGGTAGACGCTTGAAATATTCACAAAATATTTAGTTATATATTCACTTTAAAAATAAATAATTTAATTAAAATAAAACAAATATTTAAAGGGGGCTCCCATACAGCAGACATGATTTTTGATTAAAATTAAATTATGTTGGAAGCAAGTCTGTTAACACACATACATACAACGGGACAATGACGTCGGCGGCACAGCGCGGGGACTGGAGACGCAACAGCGACGCGGCATTGCATCGTACGACACGACCGCGCTCGGACGTACCTTTTAACTAGTACTTAGGTTGCTATATTTCTGAACCACCTATTAAAACCATTATAAAATACAGTCCACTGCTTTTGATTCCAACTGGGCCTTTACAAATTATGTTGGAAGCAGGTCAAACGACAAAAAATAATGTAAGAAACTTCGAACTTGTTGCAGAATATTATACACATAATAAAATAAGAGATACGTACCAAACATCCACACATCTGAAGCCGAAGTAAACCTCCTGAAGTTGATAGATTCAGGCGCCATCCACTTGATGGGCAGTTTGCCTCGCGATGCCTTGTAGTACGACTTGTCTTCCACCATCTTTGATAGGCCAAAGTCTGCCAACTGAAATAAAAGAAAACTTAAATTAACAATCGTGATCGTTTTTATAGGACACGCCGCACGTTTCAGTTATATTAGACCTTATATTTTAGTTAAATTCCCTTACGACAAGAGCAGTTTAGGATTATACCAAGAGTGGCTTTAACAAGTAGACAACACGCATAACAATATTGCAAAATCAACAATACCTACGCTTGCACGGCTGGCACCTTTCTACACTAATATTATAAAGAGGAAAGATTTGTACCTATTTTTGAATGTTTGTATGTTTGTAATGAATAGGCTCAAAAAGTACTGGGCCGATTTAAAAAATTCTTTCACCAATAGAATGCTACATTCTTCCAATTTGACATAGGCTACATTTCATTTTGAAAAAAATTAGGGATCCTTGGTAAAATTTGAACAATGTAACCGAAGGTGTAGAAAAATGAGTCTTAAAATGATAATTGTCTACCCCGTGCGAAGCCGGGACGGGCTGCTAGTGTAATATAAACTGCAACATCTCCAACTGTTGACGTTTACGGGATACTCCCAAAATCCATTTCAAATCAACGGAAAAAAAAATTGGAACTGTAGTTCCAAAATTTTTTTTTTTTTTTTAGAATGGTATTATTTTTCTTTCTTAAAATTTGTATAGGTAAACTCATTTTAATTTTCTGCGCTAGTATGGACCCTTCATTTAATTGAAGGTGTAATTTGAAATGACTATTCTTCCAATATGAACTGTTAAGAAGTGAGACTAAGGGAGGGGTTATAAAATAAATAAAAATAAAATCCTAAAAATAACAAAACAATCTTTTCTAAATTAACAAAAAAATATTAAATTCTATAAAGACTTATTTTAAATTTCTGCTCTAGTAAGGACCCTTCATTTAATTGAAGGTGTAATTTGAAATGACAATTCTTCCAATATGAACTGTTAAGAAGTGAGGGTAAGGGGGGAGTTATAAAATAAATAAACCCTTAAAATAACAAAGAAAACCTTTTCCTAATTAACAAAAATTTCTTAAATTCTATAAGTTAAATCCTTCATTTAATTGAAGGTGAAGGCCTCCTCTAGAGATTTCCATTCCTACCAGTCTTCCTAATAGATAGATCGAATACTCATATGATATTATGTATACCTTAAAAATTACAGATATAAATGTAGAAATTGTACTTAGAGTGACACAATGGGCGGCCTTATCGCTACAACCGATATTTTAGAGACAACCTTTGAATGGATTAAAGGTAGAAGGAGCAACAATACTGCAGGTTCTCATTTATTTATTTAAACTTCTCGCACAAAATAAAGTACAAAGGCGGACTTAATGCATTCTCTACCAGTCAACCAAGTGTGTTGAAGAGATAAGATAGCAGGTGCTGTGTTTAAGAGGAGATAATAATAATATTAAAAAGATTACAAATCAAGTACATAGTTTATAAAAGTATAATTGTGTATTTATTAATGAAAATATGATGTATATATGACATCATATTTTCATTAATAAATACCTATACCCATAGAAAATTTTACTTAAAGGAAACATTCCTTTATTTTTGAATAGAAAGAAAACTGCATTCAAAGATTTTCGAAAATTCGCTTGCCACACCCGGGAATCGAACCGACTAGCGAATTTTTTAAGTAAAATTTTCTATCTACAGTATTAAGAGTACTTTCCCTTCAGGTGGCATTACAAAATTCCACCCTGTATATACAAATTCAAGGGAACGAGATATTTGAAATGACTCTACACTATTTGTTATGAAAATAACTCTGCAATTCAATTTTTGTCATTCGCTTTGTTCAACCTCTGTTCGCCAGGCACAACTACAGGGGGAGTTGTGTGATTATAATAAATTGTTATAATAACCGGCACAAGTCGTGAGCACAGATGGGCAGTAGTGGGGGCAAGCTCGCGCATGTACACTTTCGGCTAAATAAAAATGACACGCGAGAGTCCAATAAATGATGAGTATCGGCTGACGAACCAATCGCATGCAGTTCGGCGCCCCCCGGCTTCTTCATTCCGCCAAAGAGACTTAAAAATTTGTGCTCACGACTCGTGCCGGTTATATACTAACCTTAACACAAGTAGGAGTGGAGACCAGCACATTCCTGGCGGCGATATCTCTGTGAACGAACTTCTTGCTCTCGAGGTAACTCAGGGCTGTAGAAAGCTGGTATATGTACAGGACTAGCGTGCAGGTTTCTAGTCTGGAAGAACAGATATACATAATTAAACAACCACCACCACCATTTCCTCTCGTGGGTGTCGTAAAAGGCGACTAAGGGATTTACTAGAGAATGGGCAGCAACGTTCTCTATGCATTTTTAACACCATACTGCGATCGCCAACCCGCCTGCCAAACGTGGCGATTATGGCAAACCCCCTCAATTGGGGGAGGCTTATGTCCAGCAGTGGACGTCTTTCGGCTGAAATGATGATGATGATGAAACAACTACCAACCATTTTCTTGTCTATTTTCGGAACTTGATAAAAATACTATTGACATTTTTTTTTTTGTCTATTCTTGAGGATTTGTAATTGGCTCTCTGGTAACTATGGTTTCCTTTTTTGTTTGTTTTTATTAGCTGTAAGTACTCCATGTACTAAATAAATAAACAAACATCCACCAAAAATCTATTTTAGGCTGTCGCTGAAAACAAGCGCTGGGGCTCTGTCTCGCATAGGGTCGCAAGAATTATGAGCGATGCTCGTTTTGCGTGGATGTCACGCATATTTTCCCCCAACTTGTTCTTTTCTTGTTTGTGTTTTTTTCTTTTCGTCATGTTTACCGCAAATAAACGTATTTTCTTTCTTTGTTTTCTTTTTATATCTAGGTATGGATTTCTTGGTATTTTCAACGAATTTATTGGTATTTTTAAACAGCAAAACCATAGAAAATCTTAGTTTGCCGGCTGTAACTAACCTGTGAGCATTCTGCTGTAGATAGGCCCTCATCTCGCCGAGCGTGGCGAGCTCCATGACTATCCAGATAGGCGGGGAGCTGCACACGCCCACCAGCCCGATGATGTGCGGGTGCGAGAACTGCTGCATTATGTCTGGAACAATATCGTTCTATGTATGAATAAATGTTAAATTAAGCAAGCAAGATATTTCTTCGAGATGTTTAAATCCGAAAATTGAAATGAAATGCCACGCTTGGTAGGCGGGTTGACGATCGCAGTATGGTGTTAAAAATGCATAGAGAACGCTGCTGCCCATTCTCTAGTAAATCCCTTAGTTGCCTTTTACGACACCCACTGGCGGAAATGGGGTGGTGCTATTCTTTACGTCTGGCACCACACGGTACAGTACAGTTTTAAAATAATATGCCCAAATAATTACTCTTTAAGTAATTGAAAATATTATAACTTCTTTTTAATTTACCTTCTAATAAATTTATTGTTAACTTCTTTTTAAATATTTGATGTAAATTGATGGCCTGAAACACAGGTTTTCAAAAACTTAGATCAGGCAGGTCTAAATTACAGTTAGAATTAATTTTTCCTCGATTGTAATTAAAGTAAATCATAATTTGACTTTATACTTGAATAAATTTTATTTCATCTTATAAGCACCGAAGCGCCGAAGCGTCGAAGATTTTTTCTACGAAAACTCCAACTGACAAACTATAAGGAGTTTTTGTTTTTTGTTTTTCTAAAAAAACAAAATTCATTAACTAATTAATGATTTGAAAAAAAAAAACCTAAATTAGAGCATTTTCTTAATAACTTGATATGTGAATATTTTAGATTATGTCTATATTACATTGTGAAATTAATTTGCAAAGTTATGTCTAACGCGGATAAAAAACTGAGAATCACGTAAAATCTATCAAGCGTATTTTTTTGAAACCTTCACCATTTTAAAGATAATTTAACTATTGATCTTTTAGTATACTTGTTTTATTAAAATACCTTTTGTTTTATGTGTAATAAATTAATAATGCGTTTTATTTGGGACAGCGCTCCTGGATGGGCGAGTCCTATTACTGGCTGGACGTACGACGCGTTGCAAGAGCTCTGTACAGAACACGCAAGTTAGCCACTCAAGGTCACTGGCATATATCTGGGGCTTAATAGAATTTTCTCAAACATGCATGAAAATATTGTCATTATTTTCGAAAAAAGAACACGGAAGTACCGAATTTACGGACAAAGACAAACATTACAACGCTCCAGCAATGTTGTATGAAACGGCGTGCTGGGGTTATTAAATACTCTTTGATTGGATCTCTTTTATCATTCTTGGCATACCAAAGTAAGTCTCTTTGCTTAGCACAAATTGCGTTCACGTAGCTGTATAGCCATAAATGCGTTTGCCTTTCGGCACAGATAATAAATAGAAAATTGGCGGCAAAGCTGAAAATTCGTCTTGATTTATTATTTACATACTTAATAAATATAAATTTAATAATTAAAATGAGTTCCAATGGTTCAGAGAGTGAACTGGATATTGATTGTAGGTACTCCACCAGATGTAAGATCAGAAGTCAAATTGGCAATGGAAAACCTGCTTCCAGCGAAGTCAAAAGAAAAATATATGAAAAGTATGTTTTATTTCCCTGCATTCTTTTGAGAAAAGCACTATAAATATGCCTCGGCGGAAATGACAATTGCCTTTTATGTACGTTTTTTTATACTCGACCTGCAATTGCCTATTTCACGGCTTGTGCAATAATGTACTATTACAAAAGCAGAAATACTTACAGGCTTCCTCTAGGAACTTCTCCGCAGTATCGAGGTCGGCGTCCATCTTGCAGGTCTTCACCGCGACCGGTACAACCGCCTCGCCCCGCGTCGCGCCCGCTGCCACCTGCCGCCGGAGCGACGGGTGGTTCGCTGATGTTACTTTACATGTACCTACGGGAGTAATACATGATTACAATCAATGGGGGCTATCGTTTTTGTGCTCACCAGATGGCGCCACTAAGCGAGTAAGGTCCTATCAGTACTTTTATTTTATAAGTTTTGAATATGTTTAAGCACCCTTTTTAATTCATGTTGATAGTATCATACCCCCGAAATTGATTGGGAATTGTCGGGTAATAACGGGTAGTACAAATAATACTGACCTTTATGTACGTCTCCAAATTGTCCTTCACCAATGATGCCAGTCAGTTCTATTTGGTTTCGTACTAACTCGTAATCTCGAACTGAAACAATCCAAACAGTAATGTAATGCCAATCAAAAAAGCAAACTGCAAACTGTTAAGACAATTATATCTATGTTGCGTTTGGTTGTCTCGAATAGAGTGGAATAGACAATCGGTACAATAATACAGAATTATATTTTTGCCCAAAAACATAACTCCGATACACCAAGCGTTTTTAATTTTTACGATAATAGGGATGATGACAAAAAAAAAATTGTTTGTAGATTATTAAAAAA
The DNA here is from genome assembly GCA_947523025.1 of Dryobota labecula. Lineage (NCBI taxonomy): Eukaryota > Metazoa > Arthropoda > Insecta > Lepidoptera > Noctuidae > Dryobota > Dryobota labecula. Next base: position 12,437,570 of record OX383306.1, on the reverse strand, counting down.
TATTGGACACGTATTTTTTCTTCTTTTACGTAATCAAAACATTATTACGGCGATACATTGAGTGCAAATGTGGCATGACGTCACTGCTCGTTAAATTTTATACGTAGCTGTGACGTAACGAGCCCCCACTCCCCAAATTTAATGTGTTTTATCTAAGTAATTTTTTATTAATATGATAAAGCAAAAATACGTGTCTAATATTTTTTTATTATCAGATTGACGGATTAAACAGTTTTTCTTTTTTTTACCCAGGATACATCCCTATTAAAACTTCATATGCGTATGAACGTAGATCTACGCGAGACATTGGGTTTTTAGTTATGTCTGTAATTATAAATATAATAGACGAGAGGTTAATTTTTTTTTTTTAAGTTGAGCTTGCAACAATATTAAAACTTACTAAACTAAAAATATTAAATATTAATATATATTTTTTAATTTGGTAGCCCTATCTCAAAAATAACCTGTGTAACTTACCGGCAGGCGTCGAGTAATCAGCATCATCATCCACAATCTCCGCATAGTCTTCAGACAGTAGCGTCGCGGTATTCGCCTCCCACGAACTCGTCTTGCCTTCAGATGAACTACTGCTCATCTCCGCTGCCAAAGTTTAATGTAGGTTAGAGAAATGGACACATAATGGTAACATATTTCCTTTTTCAAGTTGAGAACCATATTTATATTTAAAAAAAATGGTATTGAATAAAAGTGTGAATATATGTTCACTTGATATTCTAATTATATTTTAGAATACAATTAATTGTAGATAATTGACTAGCAGAAACATATTTCGCAGTTTAAGATTCCCATTTGGTTACTTACTTTTACACTGACAATTGAGTTGTTTCCATACGGTTGCTTGTAAGAAATTTTTAACAAGTTAATCAACTAGAAAAATATTAAAGATCTCTTATATCCCTAACATCTTATGCGGAGTTCGAGCCTTCAAAGTTATAGTTTGACCGATACCGACAGTACCGCGTCTTAAGTATGTGCGCGGCGAGACGGGGAAAAATGAAAGCCGCTCATTCATAAGTGCAGGCCGCTCATTCGTTAGTGCAGGCTGCTCATTCCTCAGTGTAGGCCGCTCATTCGTCAGTGCAGGCCGCTCACACTCAAGGCCCCCCGCGACGCCACCCATTCATAAGATTCCGTACAGCGGTATCGGTCGAACTATATATGTCGATATGAATAGCAGTGGTATACTTACTTGTTCTATTCCATAAAGACGTCTGTGATTCTGTGACCAGTCTACAGTAACCGTCTACTAAATCTGCTAAACTTTCTGCAGCCTGCAACGGAAAAGTAATTTGTTATTTAAAATGTTGTGCTCTATTCTGCATCAAAGGCTTGTTGTGACTTAGCAAATACTCGTTATGTCAAGCTGTCTGTCATCAATACGCGACATCAATCTTGGCAAATGATCTGTACAGACCATCAGTTTTTTGTCAAGATAATTAAAAATATTAAATAATTAATATATTTAAAGCCGAGAAAGATGACCAAATCAAGTATCTTGACTTGGCTCACGAGGTTATCGAAATGTGGGATGTGGACTCAGCAAACATTGTGCCGATAGTCGTATCAGCCAATGGCTTAATTGCCAAGAGCCTCGACCAACACCTAAGGAAGCTCTCGTTCAGTTGGATCAAGGGCTTGATTCAGAAAGCGGTACTTCCGGACACGGCTCACATTGTTAGGAAGTTCCTCTTTCTGGAGCTCTGTCTGGAGCTGGTAGCTTGGACCCTATTCCCGATACTGGTGGGCTACTTTATATTTTTAAATGTTTTGATATTCTAATAATTAAAAATAGAATTTATATGTATTTATTGAAATAAAGGAAATAATAATAATAATTAGAATGAGTGGAATGACCCATTTATTAAATTATCATAATTCTGCTCACCTCAACACTGCTGCACGTAATGGTAAGCGTTTCTGTCGTTCCCTTCACCCGTAGTTGTAACGCTGCTTTACCGCATGACCCGCTCTGCAATTAATACAATGTGTGTGATTATTGGTGCAATGGACCAGTAGATTTTGAAAGGGGCTTTTCTTTTGAAGGGGGTGGGAGGGGGGACTCTTGAATCTAGCAAAAATTAGCACTTAAAAGCTTAATATTACGCAAACGGATCCCTGAATCGAAAAAAGGTTTTCACAAACCCGCAATATTTTTGATCCAACGATTTTTTTTTCTCGTCTTTCGAGAGACGAGAAAAAAAAATCATCCAAATTCAATTCAATTTCATGCATTGTAAAGTATCATAATACTTTACGTGTGTGGGAGGTACCCTAAAAAAAATTTATTTCAAGAATTTATTTTATCCTTTGTCGGCGTGATTAGGTAATATGTATAGATACCCATGCCAAGTTACAACCTTCTAGCGCCCTGAGCTAAGCCGCAGACAGACAGACTGACAGACAGACTGACATGGCGAAACTATAAGGGTCCCTTGTTGACTATGGAACTCCAAGGGCGTCGCCAACCGATGGTCCAGGGGGGGAGGGGGCAAGTTAATATGGAGAATGAGAAAAGTATGAATTGTAGGTAAAGTTGAGAGCAACGGATGTACCGGACCGGCGTGATACTCTTGAAGGAACACGGGTTTTTGACGGGGGAATAACAAGACCATATTACTGATAAGTCTTCATAAGTATTCAGGAAGCGATTTCAGGACTCCTCAGGACTACTATATTACTATTTAGGTGGAACTAGTTTCCATGGAATTGTTGAATTCATTCGAGTTTCGACGTACGGGAATGATCGATCAAGCAAGTCAAGTCAAAGACTTTGGTTGCTTGTTTTATATTTGCCAATTTTTTTAGGATCTCTAGAGGGGGGCAGCTGCCCCTCCCTGCTACCCCCCTCCCCCCTTTGCGACGGCCTTGCCTAAAAACAAGATAGTTAGATCCAATTTTGGCCACGCGCCAAACGATCCTTTTGCCGTTGAAGACTTCTCACCTGTGTTTGTGACTGTTGCGTGCAATTAGATTTGAGTGTCTGCACGGCGACGATGTCACAAAACGACGCGATCTTCGTATAGGTGGGGGGCTCGCCCGCCTTGTGGGACACGTATGATATATCTGGAAATAAACAATTGTTGTTTTGTTATGTAAAATAGGAATGTTACCTGGGTAAAAACAAATCTGTTTCCTCCAACAGTCAGTTAGTAAATAAAGAGAATGTTTTCAAAGCCCAAAAAAGATGCATCAGAGCTATGTGTGGTTTACAAAGTACTGACAGCTGTCAACCTCTATTCAAAAGCCTCAAAATATTAACCTTACCTTCTCTGTATATATATGAATGTAATATATATATTAAAACAAACATAACCCTTTATGAAATAGCGTTTAAAAGCCAATATCGGAAACTTCGTGACAAAAATAAGTTACAGCTTAAAGTACCATATGAGGCCATGAGAGCCAGAGTGGCCTATCTGTCATTTTTCAATTCTGTTTTTTCTTCTTCAAAAACTGCTTCCGAGCTAAGTTAAGAACAGTTTTTAGCCACTGGCTCTCATGGCTTCAGAGAGCCAGAGTGGCCAGACTGTCATTTTTTCAATACTGATTTTAATTTGAAAAAACTGCTTCCGAGGTAAGTTGAGAGATGTTTTTCAGGCCACTCTGGCTCTCATGGCCTCATATGCAGGTACGGCCTTAATGAGGAAAAGCTTTTTTGTATGGCCCAAAGAATATTTAATAAGTTACCTAGCTCAATAAAAAATCTAAATTTAATCAATTTCAAGTGTAAATTACGGACTATATTAACACAGAAATGTTATTATTGTCTCAGTGACTATTTTGATGACAGTTCTTTGACATAATAATGTTTCGTGTATAAACATTATTATGACTATTTATGCATGACAACTCTAATAGTAAATCTGTGACCAATGTTAATTTTAAATATTTTTCTTATTAGTAACTTAAATCATAATTATTTAGTATTGACATTGTAGCATTTCGTTAAATATTGACATTACCTATTGCTTTTTATTAAAATACTTTTACAATTAGTTTTATTTAACACAGACAATATTGCCGATTCCCTTGTTCACAAACTAAACTAAATTTAAGTTAGTGCATCTTTTTCTTTCTATTTCATTAAGAAAAGATAAATTTTAGTTTAGTCCTGTCAAATTAATCAGCGCTTGAAGTAAATTGACGTAATTTTAGTCGGCAAGTTTTTAATCACGTCTAAACTTGTTAGTAGTGACAGGCGCTGATTAATTTGACAGGACTAAACTAAAATTTATTTTCTGTCCTTTTCCTAATGAAATAGAAAGAAAAAGATGCACTGAACTTAAATTTAGTTTAGTTTGTGAACAAGGGAATCGGCACCAATGTACAGGTGACTAGTGACCTCACCAACGGGCTGTCATGCCTTTTGACTATGGCGCTCAGAATGCTATTGGGACTGCCACGGAGTCTGTTTAGCAGCGAGGGCGCTTTCTTATGCCGTACAGCATTAAAACAGTCGGTACGTGCCTCAGCGAACATAGATACCTACAGAACCGAGGCAGACGCAACAGCACCAATGCATTGTTATACTGGATCCGCAGAGCATTGTAGGCCTTTTGCGAATAGAATGCTCTGCGGATCCAGTATAACAACATAAATACATATACATACATTGTGGAAAATTTTAACAACCAATCAGAAATTACATAATTATATTCTTGCGTAATAGTATGTTTTAGTGGATACCTACTTTATTTATTTATTTCTACACGCGCGTGATGCCTGCGGATTATTTTGTGTTTTATTTTTATCTAATAATATTTATTAGTATATCAGGTTGTATAGTTAGATTATATTCTGAGTACTGTTTGTTTTATTTTTATCTAGTTGCCTATTTATGTTCATTTCTTTAAACCTGACTTGGTTTCCGTATGTCTTTTCCGGGTAACCACTGAAAATCAGCGCTGTGCTGTGGGTCCCTCATAGCACAGCATCATGCTGAGTGGAAGCCTTCTTGTCACAGTCATGACGTGCAGCTGCCGACTATTTTGTTTTGTGCTCGTGATTGGAATGTAGATCTATTTAGTTTTTTATTTTTCTGTATAGCACCTACTCAAGTTAATTATCTTTTTGTATGCACGTGTTTCTGTGACAAATAAACCTATTTTTCTTTCTTTCTTTCTTTCTAAATTACATTTTCCAGCAGCTTTATTAATCAGGTTCTTAATTGGCCTTCTGGAATTGACTTACCTATAAAGGGTCCAATGGCCAGCTCCACAGGAATGGCCCAGCCCGTTCCGAGCGCGCCCGTGAACGTCTCCCGGTCGTAACCGTAGTGAGTATGCATCGTATCCAGGTACTTCAACATGCATTCTGTATCGCTCAGGTTTGCAACCTGGAAATACAAGGGAAAAATATCTATTAGTTTATTTTATTTGTATATGTGTATTAGTATCAATAAAAGTATATATAAGTTCCCGTAATCAAGAAGTTAGTATTTTAGACATTATTTTTGTACCCTATCACTATGTTTTTACATTTAACCCAAAGGTTGACTGGTAGAGAATGCCTTGTGGCATTAAGTCCGCCTATGTACTACTAGTACATGAAGTTTAAATAAATAATAGACTTGCAACGAATATTCGGTTACTATTCGGTATTCGGCCTATTCGGCTGCTTTTATTATATTCGGCCGAATACCGAATATCTACATATTATTCGGCCGAATACCGAATACAAGTAATATATTTTGTTATAGGGAGATAATTGATAAAATGAAAAAAAAAAAAAAAGATTCATTCCGTACCTATATATTCATATTTTCATTTCTCTTATAATCATTTAAGTAGTCTGTACTTAACGTAATACGATATCCACGAAATAAACTTGTTTAAACATGCAGTGCGTTAGCAATATACCGCGCAGAGCGACTGCGGGCGCGCGGGCGGTGAGTACATTAACGTCACAAGCGAAACAATAACGTCTGTAAAAGTTTTGGCGCTAAAATCCGGCCGAATACTTTTGCCTTTTTCGGCTATTCGGTCAGAGGGCTCGCCGAATATTCGGTATTCGGTATACTGCCGAATATACTATTCGTTGCAAGTCTAATAAATAAATAATAAATAAACATGTCCCGGAATTAACGCACACCGCCAAACACACCACTTAGAATATAATATTATAAACACAATACAGTGCGACATAAAATAGTAGAAATTAAATAGAATAGAACTAAAAAAATTCCATACTAAATTTCCGTACGACTTCCACTCGAACGAAGTCGCAGACAGAAGGTAGTGAAATAATATAGGTCTACTCGTGCTTCTAAACTTTGTATTTGGGAGTGTTCTTTATATATTAAGCCATAAAAAAAAAAAATACTAGCTTTGGAAAAAAAGTAAATAAACATTTTTACTCCATCACCTTTTGGCAATTCTTGAGAATGAACTTCTAAGACTCGACTTAACCAAGTGTTAGCACCATTGTTAAACTTATCAAAGTACTAGCTGACCTTTTTGAACTGTTGCTGTATCGCCTTCTTGAGCACCTTGGGTTTGATGGCGTCCAGCACGGACTTGGGCAGGAACTTGTGCAGGCCGAACTCTTTCTCCAGGTACTCGATGTTGGACTTCTTGTCCAGAGATATTTGCATATCCTTACAGAAGTATCTGGAATTTAATAGAAAAATATTATTAGAATATTATGTAATTAAGTGCTGATTTTCAGCCTAATTTGGATCAAAGTCAAAGTCAAAAGTCAAATCATTTATTTAAAATACACTTAAAAAAATTCAAAAAATTCTAATTTTGTTTCAAAAGGCACTTTTGAACGTCAAAAATTACAAAAATAATTAATTGATTCTAGTTTCCCCTTCCAAAAGGTAGTTAAGTATGGAGAAGAATGGGCAAGAAACTAGCTCTTTTAAAATGGTAAAAATATTTTGTATACATTAATTATATGTGGAGACATGTGGATGGCTGACCATCTTTACATACCCAGGCTCCTCCGTGCCTCGGAAAGTACGTTAAGCCGTTGGTCCCGGCTGTCATTCGTGGATCTTTGACAGTCGTTACGGGTCGTCAGAAGCCCGAAAGTCTGACAACCAGACTTACCAAGGGATATCATATTTCCCAGTTACTGGGTTGTGGAGGTCAGATAGGCAGTCGCCCCACGTAAAATACTGGTATTCATCTGCATCCGATTATACTGGAAACCGACCCCGGCTACGCAGATGATGAATTGGGATGATTTTACCCCAAGAACAAACTTAACATAGTCGTTGAAAAACATGTGCTCCCATACATTCAGACTGCAAATGTAAGTTGGTCAACTATTACTCGTAAACTTGTAATACTTTTGAACGGCCTATCTAACGATACCCCACACCATGGGCACCAATATGTGAGCACCTTGTATCTAACACATGGTTAATTTATCCGTCAATGCTTAATTTTTTGCTTACCTGTTGTGGTATAGTAATTTTATTCTAGGTACATCGTCTTCACATGTAATGATATAATTGATGTATACAAACTATTGTAAAACAGTTTAAAAGATAACGATGGAGTTTCTTGCTCATTCTTCTCCATGCGAAACTTCATTTTGGAAGGGGCAACTAGAATCAATTTTATTTCCATGTAAATTGATGTGCCTATTTGAAATAAATGCTTTGACTTTGAGATGGAATAGACGAGAAAAAAATACCATCCCTACCGTAATTGCAAGGGTGAATTTTTTAACTTTGTCAGCGTGTTAAAAATGTATAGACACATACCATATTACAGCTTTCTAGTACAGTCAGTATACACAATTAGCTGACCCCCCCTTGCATAAATGGGTGAGATTTTTTTTATTTTTTTTTTCTAGTTTTGGGTACATTTCGTATAGGTATTTAAATTAAATTAAGAGTTATAAAATTCAATCGATCCGTATTCAAAAAAATCTCAACCATTTATGCAAGGGGGGGTCAGCTAATTGTGTATACTGACTGTACTAAGAGTCTCTGACCTAAGCCGCAGATAGACAGACATGGCGAAACTATAAGGGTTCTTTGTTGACTACGGAACTCTAAAAAGTGAAGTGGTGGTGCAGGTAATACTTACTTAATTTCTAAACAACATATTTGTATCGCCAACTCCTGATCTACCATAGGATGATTGGCGTTGAGGTAGTCGTGTCGCACCTAAAAAAAAAATCCACAGTTAGCAACACAATAAAAACACTCTTTTAAAATATGTCTTTAGACTTACAATATTATATTTTTTTATTTAACCCTTTATAGGGCAGAAACGAAACTTGTAGTTGTCTATAAAGTTAGACTAGCGCACACAAAATTTTAGTTTCTGCCCTACAAGGGTTAAATGTCACAAACCTGAAAATTACTGACTATTGTTTGAAAACGCCTATTTTTAGCTTTAAATTACAACAACATATTTATTTATTTTTCTAAAATATTCTACCCAGGGGCGTCAAAACCGAGAACTAACAATTCATACAATAGCGATCCCGCCATGACTTCACTTGAGTTCACGTGGCACTGGTTGATATGGTCGAGGGCAAGCCGCTGTACAACGCTGTGACTGATCAGTAGGTACTCTTTGATGCGTCTGCGCTGTACAACGCTGTGATTGATCAGTAGGTACTCTGATGCGTCTGCGTCTGCGCTGCACAACGCTGTGACTGATCAGTAGGTAATCTTTGATGCGTCTGCCTCTGCGCTGTACAACGCTGTGACTGATCAGCGGGTACTCTTTGATGCATCTGCGAAGATTTTAAAGAGTGGATACCTATACCACCTACATAGGTGTCCACTGTTTAAAACGGCTTATTCCACAAATCCCCCCTGAAAGTCCCCCTTAGCAGGAAAAGTGGAATCTATAAAAACAGTCTAGAATTCACCCCTGATAATCCGGCTAAGGGGGGAAAACTAGAATAAAAAAATAAAACTTATCCCAAGATCCCCCTGAAAGTGATTTTTTTTTTACTTTAGGGTTCAGTTTTCCCCAGTGAGGGGGATTCTCTCAGGGGGGGATTAGTGGAATAAGCCGTTTAAAACCTACTCGTATTGATTGATAAGTAAGTAAGTTAAAACCGACTTCGCTTCGGCTTCTCTTTTATAAAAGTTAACACCTCGCCGCTGGACCTCAGCGCACAGACATAGATGTGTCCACTCTTAAAAACCTACGCAGACGCATCAAAGAGTACCTACTGATCAGTTCACACCTAGTTACACAGGGCAATAGTACACATTTACAATCACATTGATTTGACTACATTTGTGCAGTTTCTCTCTCTGAACCTGCTGTTATAATAAGTTTTCAGAGAGACACACTGGTGCAAAGGACAGAAGATAAATTTTAGTTTAGTCCTGTCAAATTAATCAGCGCTTGACGTAAATTGACGTAATTTTAGTCGGCAAGTTTTTAATCACGTCTAAACTTGTACGGAGTAGTGACAGGCGCTGATTAATTTGACAGGACTAAACTAAAATTTATCTTGTCCTTTTCTTAATGAAATAGAAAGAAAAAGATGCACTGAACTTAAATTTAGTTTAGTTTGTGAACAAGGGAATCGGCACCACTGTTTAACTTCTAAGGTATTTACACACACAGACCAAACTAAGCAAAAATTTAGAGTAATTATAAAAACCTACCTGGTCGTAATAATAATGAAAGGTGACTCGGTCTCCGTCGCACAGGTCGCGCAGGTTGGCAGGCAGGTAGCGCACGCGCAGCTCGAGCCGCCACTCGCTCGCCGGCCATTTTGTGAGCAGCTCAGATACTGGAGTGTCTTGGTGGATCCAGCGGATCTGGGGAGGATCGTGATTGCAAATTATAGTTTAATAGGTATAGAATATGACAATTATTATGATTTTTTTTTTCTTTTTTTTTTTTTTTTTTCTTATCATGGTTTGGCAGTTTGAGTAATTTATGCGGCCTACCCAAATGTCCTTTCTTTGGTATTGTTCGTCGAATCGTTGAGTTGAGCTGCACGATTACTGACAAATGCTTACACTAAATGGACAGATCCACTAAATCTGTGTGGTTCTTTCTTCAAAAGACCATTTCAGACACCAATCTACATGGTCTTCACATGACTTGACCAAGATTATGTCTGGACTTTAAAAGAGACTGTGACTTCTGAGTTTGTTTCGGCCTTTCTTCTCAGAGTAGTCAGATACAAAACGCCGACCTCATCTAGTTTTAAAATATGATTGACGTGTAAAAGTGTTTGTAAAAACCTACTTACAGAAATAAAATCATTTATCATTTAGGTATCATTATCTTATAACACAAAGGCATATTGAAGTAAATTAAATCGGAATTAAGTGGGGCGGATAATCTGGAACTTTGCGGCTTTTTGATGTCATCGGAAAATTGATACAGTGTCACTTTACCTCACCTCATCAATTCGTCATGTTGAATTCATCATTCATGAAATATGTGCCGCAGTTTTAAGGTAGCTCGGCGTTAGTTTACGTTGTCCAAACGGACCGCGACAGTCATATTATTGTTTTAAACGGACCCCCAATGAAGCTAATTGATGATTCCTGGCTTAGACGTATCGTAGCTCAAAAGCCATGCATTTATCCACATACCTTGCCAGTAGTTAGTCTTTTGGCCCGCAGCGCGAAGCATGACGTGTACACTCGGTCGCCGGCTGCTAATCTGGCCGCCAGCAGCCGTAGTACGGACCTCACATCTTCGTCTGATGATGCTCGCACCACATTGAAGCCACCGTTGGGGAGGTGGACTTTTAGCGTGGACTGGTCGCCAGCTCCGCCGCCTGGGAAAGATAGAAGAAAAATGAATAATCGGCTGAGGTCATCATCTTTTGCATAATAAAAATAACCACATTTGAATTAAAAAAAAAAAAAAAAAAAACTAATAAAAATCGGATAATATTTTTGTGTTCACCAAAAATCTTAAGGTACATATAGATGTACCTTTTTTTTTTTTTTGTTCCGGGGTGGAAAATCCTCACCTAACCTAACCTTTAATATTTGGTGCACGATCAGTATTTTTCGGGGAAGAATAAAATTTTAGAAATGCATAAAAAAAAACAAAAACAAAAAAAAAACTAATATTAATTATTAAAATAATTTAATTTTAATTAAATTTAAATAATTATTAAAATATTATCCGATTTTTATTAGTTTTTTTTTTTTTGTTTATGTTTTTTTTTTTTTATGCATTTCTAAAATTTTATTCTTCCCCGAAAAATACTGATTGTGCACCAAATATTAAAGGTTAGGTTAGGTTAGGTTATATTTTGGTGCAGATTCAGTATATTTGGTGGAACACAGGCAAAATTAGGTAAATGAAATGGGAGTACTTTTAAATAAAATTGAAGTACTTTTAAATACCATCCATAAAAATCTAATCGAGCGGAAACTAAATTAATGCCCTACCCGTTGTTATCAATTGAATTTTTTAATCGGGGCCTGTGGCTGGCATGCCTTGTAGAAAATTAGAAATCAATAGACCCTTCTTTTACATTGCTCGCGCATTATCAAATAAGTATTTCACCTCACAACCTCGGAAAGATTCTGTTTATCATTCGAAATCTGAGTGCAAAACTGCATTTTATCCACTGGCGTGGAAAGATTTTATTTTAAATTCGAAGCTTTCTTTTCAATAATTTTCTATACTGCCAGTCCACTGAAAATGCATTAATACTTATTTCATGTCATTTTTAGAATATTCTCACTGGCCAGCACGCAGACAGCATTAAAAAAAAAACCTTTTAAAATTTTCTTCTCTTTATTCAATTTACTTTCCATCATTTTGGTTTGTTTTTTGCAGTGAATGTCTGGTTTTTTGATGAAAACGTCGAAAATAAATAAACACAAATTTAATATTTATTTGTTTTCTTGCACCTAACATTTTCTTCGTTGTAGTGAGTTGAAAAGTTGTGTGTTTCGCTCGGCAGCAAAGTTATTCTGCGTCTCGTACCTTTGAAACCCTTGCTACGCTCAGGATTCTATAAAAGTACACGCGCGAAAAAACAACTTTGCAGCCTTGCATAACAAATAACTATTTTAACCTTTTTAAATATTTACTTTAGTAAATACCTTCAGTTTTTGTATTTCGAACTTTATTCCGACTTACCTAGGTAAAGCTCTCAAAACCTAAGTTGCCAGTTTTGTAAAAATAACTATAAGTCGATTTCTGTTTGGTTCTTATTTCAAAAATTTGCTCGATGTTGATGGACCACCCTCCGCTAAAGAAAAGCCTTGTTTTATAAATAAAGTTTCCACGGACTCAAGGCATCATTACAGCCTATTGACAATTCTTTATTCCGAGTCTCTGATTGGTCGAGACGACTCCTATGGGCCCAGACGTTTATGGCAGACACTTTCTCAGCTGAAGGTATTCTTGTCACGTTCCTATGATTTATGTATGGAGAGAGATCTTACTGAGAATCGATGATAAATTGAGTTTAAAATGAAAGTCGGTATTCTTTTATTTTGTGCGACGCGACGTGAGCATTGGAATAAAACTTATTTTGGTACGGTAGCTTCATTTCTTTCCCCACGGGGAAAATGCTCTCTGTGACACAAACGTCCTCTTTTTCTAGGAAATGTAACATTATGGGTCCCCGAAACGATTAAGTGAAATTGTTAGTTTTTACGTGATTGATACAGATTGATGCGCAAATTGATCTTCTACCAAATGCAATTGAAGAGATTGACAATATTACTACCAGGGACTGAATACCGATATAATTTGGAGACATGATACCAAAATATCGCTATAAATACCGGTATTTGGGTATATACATATAATACCGTTATTATTATTATTTTTTGCGTTTTTGCAATTTGCAGGTCAGCGTCAGGTTGTATCTAGATCAAAATATGATTCGCGACTGAAAAATCATTAATGAAGATTCTGTGACGTCACATTGTAGCCTGATATCAGTACTGAGTATCGATATAATTATCGATATTTTATACCGATACTCAAATTACTGATATAAAATACGAGTATTTATGCCAGATGTCGATACTGTTATCGGTATTTTCTTTAAAATATCGGTATTCTTCAAATATCGATATCGGTCCCTGATTACTACAACACAAATTCATGGCAATTGACAGCCGCCAAACGAAAACGAGCCCAGCACGCCACCGTCGGCTAATGCCGACAAGTAGGTACAAAATAAATAAACAAAATAAATAATAAGTAATATTTTATTGCAAAAATAACGGGTCCAAAAGCAATGATTAATTGGTTGTCGATAAGATTTTGGAATCCCTATTTTTTGTAGGTATTTGCGCTGAATTTGTGGCTTGGCGTAGAAGGGACGCCGATGCGTTTACGCTCTAGCGCGAGCGGTTTATAGGTTAAAATTTAGTAAGTTATGTATAGGTAAATTATAGTTAATTGTATTATTCTCTTCATGTTCTCACACACTATTGTCTACGTTTCTTTTTCATTTCTCCTTTCGCAGGTCTGCTGGAAGAAATTTCTTAAGAAATGAGCAGACCTTTGTACTGAAATTATAATTATATCGTATCTCTTTGTATTTAACTGTGTGTACATAAATAATAAAATAAATAAATAAATGTTTAAATATGTGTATTTTAGGATTATACCTACTATTTAATTACCTAATAGAAGAGAGAGCTCTTTATTTTTAGCTGTTAATTTTGCTTTGTTAGACTGATAATGCACCTATGTTTAGTAGTGTACTTTTTATTAAATGTAGTTGGTATAATGTACATATTTCATTTTCTATATACATATAAGGTGTATCTATTCATACACGAAATATAGGTCGTAAAAAAGCCATAGCATTGATTTTTTTTTTGTAATCTAAGTGTTTTATATTACATAATTATTATAATTTTAAAATTGCTTGAGACATTTTGCAATAAAACCTTTAATTACTTATTTTTTTATTCTATGAATGCCTGCCCGGACGCGGCAACGGTGGCGGCACTAGCGCCTTTTGATAATTGATCATCATAATCATGCTTTTTTTTTTTTAATAATATACTCCTGTTAAAAAAAAAATACGTTTCCATGGCTTTTTTACCACCTATATCAGGTCATTCATCATCATCATTTCAGCCGACAAACGTCCACTGCTGGACATAGGCCTCCCCCAAAAGGGCGGATTTGCCATAATCGCCACGCTTGGCAGGCGGGTTGGCGATCGCAGTATGGTGTTAAAAATGCATAGAGAACGCTGCTGCTGCTACACCTATAGGTGTATCTCTTAAAATATTTTGTGTTTGAATAGATACACCCTATATTTATGTGATATACATAATAGTTGATAGCCACAGTCACACTATCAAATTAGGTCTAAGATCTTTAAAGATAGTTGTAAGAGGTAAAGTATTGCGTAGTTACCGACCTACTCTAAAATTCCACAAAACAAAGTCTGTTGACTGTCAGTTTCTTTAATAAACAGATCAGTTTCACAAAAACTGCGCCTACACAAACTAAATGGATGTAACATAAGTAGGTAATGGGGTTAATAAAAGGCAGAGTAAATTAAAACCGCTGCGAGGAGTGTCGTTTAAGGGCGTGGAGACCAACCCCTGTGGCTATGTGTTCTAAATAATGGTTATTGTTCAATTGAAGGTTATATTCAGTCAGATATTCAATTAACTTCTAAGAATGTTTTCATTAGCGAAGTGCTTCCTCGGCCCACAATGGTGCCGATTCCCTTGTTCGCAAACTAAACTAAATTTAAGTTCAATGCATCCTTTTCTTTCTATTTCATTAAGAAAAGAACAGAAGATAAATTTTAGTAATTTGACAGGACTAAACTAAAATTTATCTTCTGTCCTTTTCTTAATGAAATAGAAAGAAAAAGATGCACTGAACATAAATTTAGTTTAGTTTTTGAACAAGGGAACACGCGCTAAATCTCATGTTTCTACAGCATACATATGTAGACTAATAATATACACTCGCGGACAAAGAATACGGGTCGATGACGAACATCCTGTAACTTGCAGATTAATAATGGTACATGCATGAAACTTACCCATATATTACAGAGAATTTTAATATCGTATGAAATAAAACTTTAAATGATTTACAACGTAATTAAAAAAGGAAATTTTTTAAAAACCTCGAATTAGGAAATAACACATTTGGGGTTGTTTTACTTTTGCTTGTTCTCTGGCATTCGTGATACAGGGTAATCCTAATCTAATAACCAGGTAAGGACCAGGCCCGGGTCGACGGCGCGTTGTGTTCCACGCGTGCCTCAAAGAGATGTCAGCACGCACTGACGGGGTCTGCTAGGACCGGTGCCTGCCATGGTTGCGGGTTTGTCCGAAAAGGATACCGTGGCCCTGGCACACAGGCAACTGAAGGAACACGGGGGGTATTAGTCAGTAAAAGTCTGAGTCTCCGCCCACAGCGGGAGAAGTTATTTTATAAAGTCCCACCCAAAAATAAAAGGGTTATCCTAGTACGAGTGCCAAAGCACTCCATTGACACTTAAGTTACCTACTGTACATTGCATAAGACCAAATTGTTTTTAAAGAGATTTATTGTACCATGATAACATGGTTAAAATAATTACGAGTAGTTTGTTTAAATACCTACTAAATGCGCGAGGTAACGACTCGCGACTTCGCGAGCCTACTTCTGTCGGCTCGAGCCATAGCATTGAGATCGTAGCACCATAAATAAAAGAAGTCTATTCCATTCGGACTTGCGTTGAAAATCTTGTGAAATAAACGATGTTGTTTGCAAAAATGGGTCCACTTGAGTGGCCTCAAGTGGACCCATTTTTGCAAACAAGAACCAACCCACAGCAGGTTGGTTTCGAGAAAACGAGACTTTTGCTAAACAGAGCAGAGTGGCAAAATGCATACATAGTATATTATTAAATGAATACTTGTTAACCTTATGTGGGATACTGTAGCCTATCTAGAAATATCAGTTTTATAAATTTTATATAGTTATAGTATAAAGTAAATCGTTAAAAACCCGGTTGGTTCTTTCTTGCAAAAACAAATTTTGTTGCTTAGTTCCTTCTTGCAAAAAGGAAGTAAGATTTCATTGTTGTGATATTACTAAAAATAAAAGTCATTCTTTATAATTAAGAAACTTTTTAATGCCATTTATAGTGATTCATTTTATTACATTATTATTATTATTTTATATACGTTTATATATCTCGGGACCCTGGGGTCCCGGACCTTTGGAAGGCGTACGAGGGGCCGAAGCCAACTCGCAGAGGCCCGTTAGAAAATTTTAAATGGAATGAGGCACCAACCGACGATTATCCCTGTACGCACTATGCAAGTACACCCAAGGACAACCCCCGGTTGGTGTAGGACTATTGTAGGATATGGAAACAAACATATTGGACTATGGGTTTGGGTGGTTAAAATGGACTGGTTACCTAAAACTATGGAAGGACTATGGCCCCTGCCTGATCAATGTTTCATTGTACACGGATAAAATGGCAGGGGGTGACTCGCACACTCATTAATGGGCCCCCGGAAACGGTCGCTAGCACTTAGTGACGTAGCGACAAGGGGGCAACATATCCTGAGGTGCTTGAGGAGTGGAGAGGTATTCCACGGCTCTCAGAACAATCCCAGAGCCCGGAAGATGGTCAAGATCCCTACAAGCACTTACTGGAATACTTCCTTCCTCCGAGCACGTTTGCTCTTGCGAATCTCCACTCAAGCCGGCCAATAAAGGCAAGAATGAGGTGGGAGCTCAGTTCCTCGTCAGTGTTCACTCCAGCCGGCCAATAAAGGCAAGCCAGAGATGAGGAACATGACTTCTCCCGGGAGATAGGGTCCGTGGGGTCGCAACTGCCCAACAGCTCGCCACATGCTGCCCTGCGGGTTTCTGTATCTCTCTTGGTCTGGCTCCTCACCCTAGACATGTTCCGGTAAAGTAAACTCTACCGGCACAGACCCAGAGTTCGGAGCGCGCAAGCCCCACCACGACGTCAACGTAGAGATACGGCGATGGGGTTATTATTATTATTATTATTTTATGCTAGATGGAACCAACCAACATTGGTTCTGGTTTGCATAATTAAAATGGCCATGGTTCTGGTTAACAATTAGTTTTACTATGTGTTTTGGGAACCAAGCTGTATACCTAGTTCTTTACAATTTTTTAAAAGGTGGCCAAAGTGGGTTGGTTCCACAAGTGACAGTGTTGTATCTCTGTTTTGAGTCGGTAAAATGGAACCATTGTTTTGGGAAGTTAGAATGCGTGATTTGAGCCCCATCTATGTAGGTACTAAACTCAATTTCACTCAAACTGTGGGTTGGTTCCAGTTTGCAAAAATGGGTTCAAGTGAAATCTGCAATTCCTATTTTGGCACCTTTGAGATAAAATGTTTGCAAGCACAAATAAAATTCATTGAAAGTCCTTTTACAAGAAGTATTTCAAACAACGTAACACCACGTAACTTTAACAATTCTTCTTAAAAAAAGGTTTCCGACAAACTGTGGTAACTAAGTGCCGACTTACAACTTTTTCACAGACGTCCGTGCTTTAATTAAAAGTGTGCACACAGGTAATATAATGCTCGTCTCATTAAAAAAGGACACACGCCTCCCCGACGTTTAATCTGTTATATATTAGTGGAGGACGCAAAGGGAGGAAAAAGGAGGAATGGGGAGAAAAAGGAGAGTGCGTGTAATCGGATTTCTGGACACAAAGGCAACTTATTTTTTCTGTAAAAGGCTTGTGGTTGTGAACTTGTGACGATGCAATGTATGGATTGTATTGTTTCCATTTATTTTGAAAGTGTGTAGTGTAATATTTTTCCAGAATGTTAAAGTAAAACCGATACCCTCTCATGCCTCGGAAAGCACGTTAAGCCGTTGGTCCCGGCTGTTAGTTATAGATCTTTGATGGTCGTTACGGGTAGTCAGAATCTCGAAAGTCTGACAACCAGTCTTACCAAGGGGTATGGGTGTCATCAGAGTTGGGTAGTATTTGAAACACAAATACATTTTTGGTATTTGTATTTGAATTACTTCCTAAAAATTTAATTTGTAATTGATATTTCAAATACCTGACGCTGAGGTATATTTATTTTGTATTTTATAATACTTATGATGAGCACGTGGCTAAGTAATAACAGCCGCACGGGTCGATCCGTCTGGTTAAGCTTCGCTTGCCGGGGTTGGTCCGTGGATGGGTGACCATCTTTACATACCGAGACTCCTCCGTGCCTCGGAAAGCACGTTAAGCCGTTGGTCCCGGCTGTCATTCGTGGATCTTTGACAGTCGTTACGGGTCGTCAGAAGCCCAAAAGTCTGACAGCCAGTCTTATCAAGGGGTATCGTGTTACCCAGTTACTGGGTTGTGGAGGTCAGATAGGCAGTCGCTCCATGTAAAATACTGATATTCAGCTGCATCCGGTTAGACTGGAAGCCGACCCCAACATAGTTGCGAAAAGGCTAGGCAGATTGATTTTATTTTATAATACGTATGCCTAAAAATACATTTTAAAATAAATACATTTAGCGATCTTATTAATGAAAACGAAATATAAGCTGACTTATACATTAACTAAACACAGGGCCTGTGTATCTAGTATTTGTACCATACCTATTCCAAAATTACTTATGCAAATAGTTTTAAGCGTGCAAGTTAAAGACATTCTAACATTAGGGCACATACTACAATTTATTATATAAAAAGACTTTGAATGTATTTTGTATTTCAAATAAAAAGAGTTAAAATACTGTATTTTGTATGTATGCCGTGTGGTGCCGGACGTAAAGAATAGCATCACCTATTCTTCCCATGGGTGTTTGTAAAAGGCGACTAAGAGCCTTACTAGAGAATGGGCAGCAGCGTTCTCTATGCATTTTAAACACCACACTGCGATCGCCAACCCACTTGCTAAGTGTGGCGATTATGGCAAACCCCCGCAATTGGAGGAGGCTTATGTCCAGCAGTGGACGTCTTTCGGTTGAAATGATGATGATGAATGATGTTTTTGTATTTTATGTTTCAAAAAACATTTTTTTTGTAGGTATTTAGTATTTTAAATACACGCGAGAAAGTATTTTGTAATTCGTATTTTAATTAAAGTAAAGCATGTATTTTTCCCAGCCCTGGCCGTCACCCAGTAATTGGGTTGTAGAGGTCTGATAGGCTGTCGCTCCATGTTCTTTTCCGCAATTGCTGTCCGAAAGACCCGTGTCGCTTAAGCGGGTAACTTGTGGCCACGGGGTGACTCATCAATGTTTATTTTCTATAAAAGCAGTATTTTTACTTACCATGTGCTGGCGTCGATGACTGGTGCCTCTTGGGCGAGCCGCCCGGTGGAGCGGGCTGCATCGCGCGCGCTAGCGGACCGTCGCCGCACCGACCGCCACCTTCCGGCTCATGGCTGTAACAATAAAGAGATAATATGTTAAAAATCTTAAGTAAACACATATCGACGGTTAAAAGGGTAAAATAAGACTTTAAGTAGGATGGCATAAGCGACATTTTGGTCGAAAATGAGTCATGAACTCATTTTCGACCAAAATGTCGCTTATTATTAGGCGCCTGTTACACGTGAAGTATTTACTGTGTTCCGCCAATAAATACTAATGTATCGTGGTATTTATTGAACGTGTAACTAGCGTACTGATGAATGTCAATATTTAATCATGGATTTCTAGATTTATTAATTCCGTATTGATGATCCTACGGAATGTGATAAATATTGAACGTCTAATCTCGCGTCAGTAGTGTCAGTACGCATCACACTAGTGATGGAGGCGGATGATTTTTCATTTTTTTTTTTTTTTTTCACGAATTTTTTTATCACTATATCTTGCTTTGTTAAAAATGGTGTTACCATTGTTAGAAGTTCTTCAAAGCAAATATCGGGCATTGGAAAATAATTCTCGTAATCATCCATTTCGCCATGTAGTTTCATTTCGGCCATTAAATTCAAATGGGTGTACCTTTCTCTTTGTAGGTACCAGTTTTTTGACTACCGTGTTCTATTAACTTTTTTTTTTTAACCAATTGCAAAAATAATAGCCACACAAGCTTAAATTTTTATCTGTATGTCCATTTTAACGTGTATTTAGTAAGAAACCGGACTAAATACTGACGTAATAAATATTGAACGTGTGTCTGGTGTATTAATCCATCAATAAATACAGACGTCTATCAATAAATACTGAACTGACGAATCGCAGTAAATACTTTACGTGTAACAGGCGCCTTACCTATTAACCGTCGATATGAAGATGAGGAGAGGTTCATTGATAAAGGTGTGTAAAGTGTTAATGCAATGATATTTAATTTTAATACCGAAAAACAAAATATTATTGCATAACATATACCTGTCATGGAGTTACGTAAAGTACCGGCTGATGCCTATACTTTTCTTAAATCAAGTTTTCTTAGAAACAATAATAGTTCGCCATAAAATCATGGCAGTTTCATTCCGATTGAACACGAGGGAAAAGACAAAGATACCTAAATGTACCTACACAGTTTTAGACCCGAAACCCTTTAGGAAATTCTATAGATAGTTTAATGAACAAACTCGAAAATTAAAAGCTAGGACAGTAGGATAGAAAATTAAAATGTTCCAAACAAACGCCGCGTTTTTCCACAGATATGTTCCTAGACTTATACACACACAGTGCAGGCTGAGGAACTAACCACACTTATTCAGCTCAGGGGCCTAAGTCTACTAATTTACAAACGTTGCAATGGTCTCGCCATTGTGAGTATTTGACAGTGTTTGTATGGCAAATCTGTCAAAAACTCACAATGAAGAGACCATTGCAACGTTTGTACATTAGTAGACTTGGCTCCCTGTTCAGCTGTTGTCCATAGAAAACAACGATTTTGTATGGGTCTCGCCGCGTTTCCACGGACCCTACCGCGACGGACGATCTCTTCTCTCAATCCTTATTATTTTCTGTTTTTCCGGGAAAGTTTAACGTTTGTAATAAACACGGCGAATAAACCATTGCCTATTTATTATACAGTCCACTATTTCATTTGCTCCCTGCGCTAACATTGGTTCAGCTGCGTCTATCAGATGCTTACGTATCTCCATAAAAAGTGTTTTCTATGGACAAAAGCTGAACAGAGCTGAATAAGTGTGGTTAGTCCTCTATACGCCGTTGATTTATCTCCACAAACATGTGAAACTCATTCTTTGCGTAAAAACCTCCTTTTCGCAGTCCATTTACTTCGTAATCGTTACGGACCGCTCTGCTAGGCACACACATTATTATTCATGAGGACGATACCACACATCTAAATCTACATAAATGCATGCAGTTTACTTTCATAGCTTTTTTGTGCCGTTTGTGCGAATTTCACCAAAGAAACTGAGCGCGAATAAGCACACCTAAACCGCGCCGCGTTCAAGAGCTGTCAGTGTTATGTCATCATTGTTTTTTTTGTTGTGGAATATTGACACTGACAGCTTTTATATGCTACGTTCATACTTAGCCGCGTTTAGGGTGAAGCCAGACGAGCGTAATTGTTTAGAGTAGTGAGTCGCGTAATTTCTGCTACATTCGGTTTCATACAAAAATCCTGTTTCGTTCACACGGCGACGCAAAATGAGTTGTCTGCCGACTCACGCTCACAATCCCGGCTGACTTGAGTTCGCGGCGAGAGGGAATAAAAACACTTTAAAAACTTAGTTACTTGAGTGTTATTATTAGTCTTTCCTCTGCACTGATGGCTAGTCTCATATTTGTGTCTGATTTAGTAATAAAAGGTTTTACGAGATGTAATAATTCTTGAAAAACATATAATGGCATATGGAGTAATTTTGAAATATATCTAGATTTGCACATAAACGTTCATACAAGACATGAAATTTTTCACTGTTGAGTGGATTTACCCAGTATTTTCTTCTATCATCATCTTCTGTGTCTTCGCTATATGCTTCGTAAATACACAACGTTTCTATTATATCCATTGCACTACACAAACACCCAATACAAGCGTGGAAAAGCAACTGAATAAATTACGCTCGTCTGGCAGCCCAACAGAATTTCTGCCGAGCAGAAATTACGCGACTCACAACTCAAAAAATTACGCTCGTCTGGCTAAACCCTTAGATATCGTTGCGTTCTTATTACAAATCATGGTATGAAATTCCTTCACTCATATTTATCTTGGAACAATATTTTTTACACATTCTTAACACACAACTAGGCATTTTAGATATATTATTGTCACGCCACGGACACGCTTGGTTTCGTCTGCTGCTATTAGCCGACTAAATTAAATTACAACAATTGTCTGAATTATTCTGCAACAATTTGCGCGCGCTAATGCCACATCATAATACATATAATATCATTTGCTGCACCCTAATTGAGTAACATGCTATCAATCTGAATGATTTTGATTCAGATTTTTTTTTTTAAGCCATTACTTCATACGTTCGAAAAATTTCACAGCTTGACACATTTTCAAGTACACATGCTCTGAATACATATTATAATTAAAATTAGAAATACATAAAAAAAAGCAATATACATTCTATTATTAAAAAATGACATGCAAAAATGACAAAAGTACAGTAAAACCAAGCGATAACTTGATTTTTAATATCATATCTGAATTAATTATTAATTTTTTTTTAAATGTAGGAATAAAAAATAACATAAAAAAAGTTAAAATTTAATTAAAAATTACATTAAATAAAATAAAAATTGTGTAAAATTATTTTATTATTGGAATGATAAATTCAAATTTGACCGAAAGTGCTTTACAATTTATTTTTATAAATGTTACTTTCGTAACTGAAGTAACGATAGTCTTCACGAGTACTTGTATAATCCAATGTGTGTTTATTTAAGTACCATAAACGCCATTTTATTTGGTAGATTGACGATTGAAGCACTATCAGTGACAAACATAATTACATGCAAGCATTTAGAGAACTTCACAATGACAAATCATGAAGACTAATATTCGGTCATAGAAATGTAAAGAGTCCGACCACTTTTCCTCACAATTTAGCTTTAAATTTCGCTTCAAATAAAACATTTGTATTGCTGACTGTACAAAATATGTATACAGTATTTATAAACACATCGCCTCTTTCAAGTTAATTTAGAACCATAATACAAGGGAAGGAAGTTTTTTTAACTCTCTGTGGGAGCTTCACTCAAAACTACTAAACGAATTTTAATGACAGTTCTGTTTTGGGACTTCGTCGCCCAAAAAGGGTGCTGTGTTATGTTAGAAATATGTAAAGGAAGCAACGAGAAAATACTGTCGCCGAAGATAAAGAAAAAAAGGTTTCTTTATGTAGAGGATAGAGATGTGTTTTTTCCGGGAAAATATCCCATTCTTTCCGGGGATAGCATATCAATATTAAGTACTCGTAGATAAAATACGAAAAATCTGAGTAGAGTAAAAAAGAAGGTACGAAGGTATTTAGGTATCTTGAATAGTTCTAAATGATAAATGATAAATGATTTTATTTCTGTAAGTAGGTTTTTACAAACACTTTTACACGTCAATCATATTTTAAAACTAGATGAGGTCGGCGTTTCGTATCTGACTACTCTGAGAAGAAAGACCGAAACAAACTCAGAGGTCACAGTCTCTTTTAAAGTCCAGACATAATCTTGGTCAAATCATGTGAAGACCATGTAGATTGGTGTCTGAAATGGTCTTTTGAAGAAAGAACCACACAGATTGAGTGGACCTATCCATTCAGTGCACGCATTTGTCAGTAATCGTGCAGCTCAACTCAGAACATAAGGAGCTCAACGATTCGACGAACAATACCAAAGAAAGGACATTTGGGCAGGCCGCATAAATTACTCAAACTGCCATACCATGATCAGAAAAAAAAAATACTGAGAAGAAAAAAATAAAAATAAAGACCCACATAGTCTTCACATTCACAATAATTAAAATAATAATATTATACTTCACAAGTAAATATTCATGTCAATGTGTATAAAGCAATCACAATAAAAAAAGTTTCAATATGTAAAATTTGGAGCAGCTAAAAACATGACATAATAATACATATTAAATAGTGTTTATTCGGGTCTCAACAGTACTTTATCATTCAGCTGTATCCGATTAGACTGGATACTGGCAGATTGATTGATTCTGATCTCAAAAGTTGATAAATCAATAACACTGGCCAGAATTACAAACAATTGCACGAAAATAACAATTTAATTTAACAAAGGAGTTTTACACAAAAGAAGGCAGCATACATCTAAACAATAAAAGGAAACGCTAGTCTTTTGTTTCTTAACCCACAAACAAGAAAATGGCCGACCTCAACCCGAAACTGTTGCTAAGGAAAAATATCCATAACAAAATATCAAAGAGTTTCAAGCTTTACAGCATTGGTCAAGCTTTGGTCAAGGGTTTAACAAAAGGCGTCAATATGGTGCCGACGCGGCCACCATTTTATCCAAGGGCACGAATTGTGTACTTAGGAAATATTCAGTACCTTTGTACACAATGGTGCGTTATTATAGAGGTCACGATTTTAATAATGGGTAAAGAAAATCTAGTAAAATGGTATAAGAAATTTTGTGTTTTTATACAGCCTTTTCAGTATGATACTGGATGAATTAAAGCGGAGTATTCTCAATAAATACGCTACTAGAGAGTACGGAGACTCCCTCGGGGAGTAAGGGGAGAATAACAATAGCATCTAGTCAGCCCCAGTTAACCTCACTTGCACGCCCTGGGAGTTTGTACACAATTTAAGCAACCAGGGACGACAGCCTTTTAGCTGTCGTGGTGCTCCCTGCTAGACAACAAACGAGGCAATGGCGACCGAACTGTGGCGGTATAATCACTCACCTATATACTTAGGCAACTGAGCAGAAGAGGTGTCAGCAGCCTTGGGACCTAAATAACTCCAAAAACGAATGATGCAGAAGGCAAGGGGAAACCACTGCATTAATCTTCCCAAGACAGTCACAACGAAAGTAGCGATAAATAGAGAACGATCGCCATGCGAACTGCTTAGACTGAAGTTCTTTGGTCATGTCCCGAGGCGGAATAATGATTCCATAGAGCGTCTTATAGTGGTACAGGGCAGATTAGAAGGTAATAGGCCACGTGGGAGGTCACCGATTAGGTGGACCGATCAAATTAAATCCGCGGTTGGAGGCCCTGTTAATGGATGCGCCAGACTGTCATCTAACAGAACCAGATGGAGGGAAATCGTGAGACGAGCTACGACTACACTTGCGATTGGACAAAACTCATCGTGACGACGACCGCTCTGTCAAGAGCGAAGCGAAGAAGAAGAGAGTACGTTGGTGTTAAAGAGTCTACTGTCTTATTCTGGCCAAAAGAGAATAAAACCTAAATACCTGTTGTCGAATTTTCAGCAATTTTCAGCCGGAAATCAGGTTTAAACATCAAAATGAAGTTAACCATAGAGCAGATAGGTATATAAGGAAGTCAAAAGTTTATTTGAAAAACAAATGCCGAAAAAATATTTTAGCACAAAAGGTACATATCAACCGTCGTCCCTCGATCGATGTGTGATATCGACCCTCGACATAAACAAATGAACTCCAACACGGTCGGAACTAAAAACTAAAAACAAATAGCTACTTATTAATTTTTTATTTTTTTGTTGTTTCGTTTTTTCTTGTTTTGTATTTTTGTTTTTTTTTTCGTTTTTTTTTTTGTTTGTTTTCACATTGGTACCAATGTAAACAATCGTACCTCACATGAAACTTTCTTTCCTAAGACTTACCCCAACAAAACGTTGTTGTATTTCGTTGCGAATTACAGCATAAGAGGATTTCTTACGCTGTGCGTGTGTTGTGGGGAGAAACATGCTGAGTAAGCGAAAATAAGTACGTATCACGTACCTCATGTTTTATTAAAAGAAAGGGAGAATTAGGTAAAACAAAAGAGGAATGAAAAGAAAAAGCCGGAATTAATTCTAGATTGTTATCCCTCAAAAAGAGGTAGAGGATTTTTTGTTTGGAAAACAGGCAGAGTTTGCACAAGTTGTGAAGTAGGTACCGTCAGACTTTCTAACTATGTTGGAGTCGGCTTCCAGTCTGATGGGATGCCTATCTGACCTCATTTATTCTCATATATCCAATACGATATCCCAGGGGAAATTCAGACAACCAGTCTTGCCAAGGCAAGACTGGTTGTCTGAATTTTGGGCTTCTGATGACCCGTAACGACTGTTAAAGCTTTGATTGATTATCGTTTCAAAAACATCAGTATCCGCCAAAAAATCCGCCACAAATTCAAAAGGAAGCACCTAAGTATGGCATTTTAATAATTGTAAAATTGTCATAGGTGTAAAGAAAGAAAGAAAGAAAGAAAATAAATTTATTTGACGCAGTTTAAGGCACACAATACTGACACAGAACACAAAAAAAGACAGAAAAAACTTAAAATAGAAATGTGTGCCTCGCGGCTACGCCAAATAGGTCCAGTTCAGCATAAATGCCAGCCAACTAGTGCCTGACGCTGGTTTTCAACTGGACCTTGTGTTGCGAAGACGTCTTACGGATGTAAATCAGTTTTATAATGTGTGTAATATATAATGTGTATAAATATTTAAGTAAAAAATAGATTTGTGACTGTGTAGCGAAATAAAAATAAACTCGACTATATATTTGTTTAAAAAAAAAAAAAAAAAAAAAATGATTACATATAATTATATAGTGGTGTTTAATAAAAGAAATAAAATAGTACGGTTGCACAGTAAATAATGGTAATCTTTTCAATAATTAATAAATTTTTCTAAAATAATTTCATATCAATGAAATATTCGAATGGACCATGTCTAGCTTCCGTTGCGCATAAATGAGGTACTGCCGTAGGCGTCTTCTAAAAGTGTTGATCGAGTTAATAGATCTAATTGGTGGTGGCAGGTTATTCCACACTTTGGAAGCCGCATAACGGAAGCTACCTCGAAAAGCGGCTGTATTATGCGACTGGGTCGAGAGTTGTTGCGAGCATTGCCTTCTCCCACATTCTCGTCTACTTGCTATCCAACTCAATTTTTCGTACAAGTAGTCCGGTTTCTGGCATCTAATTACACCAAACAGAAGACACGCTAAGTGTAACTTGCGTCTCGATTTCATTTTTAATGTGAAATTTTTGTTTAAGAATGGAGTTACATGACTTCTAGGAGGAATTTTATAACAAAACCGAGCACAAGCGTTTTGGACCCTCTGAATGAGCCGATCTGTGCGAGCCAGTAGGCGCGGGCCATACACTGTATCTGCGTAGTTTAGCCTAGACAGAACCAGGGTTTCTGCTAGTTGGTGTGAAGGTACGGTTCTTGCTACTCAAGGTTTTACAAAATTGTGATACGACAACAATACCAAAAGACATTCAGAGAAAATAACTGAAGCGACGCGCGCTTTACTTGTGGTAACCATGTGTATAAACACGCTGTGAATGTGCGCGTGAAGATGAGTAGCGTCAGTACAAAACACACACACACACATTTCCGACTTCGGCATTGTCTCGGACGATACCGAGAGCTCCTGCGCGTACACACTTATCCTCATAGACATCCAATACGATATCCCTTGGCAAGACCGGTTGTCTGAATTTTGGGCTTCTGATGACCCGTAACGACTGTTAAAGCTTTGATTGCTTATCTTCTCAAAAACATTGGTATCCGCCAATAAAATCCGCCACATATTCAAAAGAAAGCACCTAAGTACGGCATTTTAATAATTGTAATATGTGTCAAAGGTCGGAAAGTACGGTTCCTGCTACTCAAGATATACAAAATTGTGACACGCCAACAGTAACAAAAGACATTCAGAGAAAATAACTGAAGCGACGCGCGCTTTACTTGTGGTAACCATGTGTATAAACACGCTGTGAATGTGCGCGTGAAGATGAGTAGCGTCAGTACAAAACACACACACACACATTTCCGACTTCGGCATTGTCTCGGACGATACCGAGAGCTCCTGCGCGTACACACTTATCCTCATAGACATCCAATACGATATCCCTTGGCAAGACCGGTTGTCTGAATTTTGGGCTTCTGATGACCCGTAACGACTGTTAAAGCTTTGATTGCTTATCTTCTCAAAAACATTGGTATCCGCCAATAAAATCCGCCACATATTCAAAAGAAAGCACCTAAGTACGGCATTTTAATAATTGTAATATGTGTCAAAGGTCGGAAAGTACGGTTCCTGCTACTCAAGATATACAAAATTGTGACACGCCAACAGTAACAAAAGACATTCAGAGAAAATAACTGAAGCGACGCGCGCTTGACTTGTGGTAACCATGTGTATAAACACTGTGAATGTGCGCGTGAAGACGAGTAGCGTCAGCACAAAACACACACACACATTTCCGACTTCGGCATTGTCTCGGACGATACCGAGAGCTCCTGTGCGTATACACTGCTGACCACAGATAATGCGGGCGTCACTACATGATATAAAAAAAATACTGTAACAGTTTATCCACTAGTTAATCAGTCAACTACAAAACGCACGCATTTAATTAAAACGACTGCTAATCAATGAAACCAATCAATTACGCTCAGAGACCCCTTTCAATCAATCGCCGCGTAACTAGTTCTCCATTATCCTGGTTCTATCAGTATGTAGATGGCTAGTATTGGTTCTAATTAAGTCAAGTAATACGTGTATGCAAGCAATAGTAATGCTTATAGCCTAATCATTAAAATAGACAATGTTTTGATAAAACTTCATTGGAATTTTTGTTTTTGCCATCAATTCAACAGAAGGAATCTTTCGTTCATAAAACGGTGGTATCATTTACAATCAGTAAATTAAGGCGACATTAACCGACTTTTAATGATTATATAAAATATAATATGAAATATATGTTGTTATGTAATATGTTTGATATGGAAAAGGACATATATTTTTTCCAAATTTTATCTTCAGTATATACTGAAGATAAAATTTGGAAAAAATATATGTTAAGTTAGAGCATTTTCTTAATAACTTAATATATGAATATTTTAGATTACGTTTATATTACATAGTGCAATTAATTTGTAAAGTTATGTCTAACGCGGATAAAAACTGAGAATCACGCAAAATCTATCAAGTGTATTTTTCTGAAACCTTCACCTTTTTACAGATCATTTAATTATTGATCTTTTAGTATACGTGTTTTATTAAATACCCTTTGTTTTAGGTATAATAAATTAATAATGCGTCTTATTTGGGACAGCGCTCCTGGATGGGCGAATCCTATTACTGTCTAGACGTAGGACGCGTTGTGTGAGCTCAGTATAGAACACGCAAGCTATAACCACTCAAGTTTACTGGCATATATCTTGGCCTTAATCCTTTTTCAGTTGAAGTGTCATGCAATATTGTATACAAACAACTAATCTCGAAGGTCTGAAACACCCCCAAAAGTTCGAAAAGCCAAACAATTCAGAGTCTCATTAAACACGATACAAACATTCAAGCAATTTCATATCGCTCCGATTCCGATCGAAGGATGCGATCCGACCCTCGATTGGTTTGAATCAAATTGACCGCAAGGCATCCGGGCCCTTTAATAAACCAAGGGTGGTTTACCCACTTTAGCCACGAGCCAAGAAGATACAGAATGCCCACTTTTGGCGGGGAAAATCAAAGAAATATTGTCAAAACAACAGTCACAAGAAAACGCAAGATTTTTTCAGGATGTACGGTGGCCGGTACATCAGCCAGTACAAATCAAGCTATACTTCTCCAGTATAAAATGATCTCGCATTGTATAAGATTTCCGTACAATGAGAGATCAGCATATACTGGAAAATTATAGCTTGATTTGTAGCCGCCATCTGAACTTTATGAGATGATCATGAAAATACAGAATTTACAATGAACAAAGGTTTCAAACTTATAGCACCCCTATTTTCGGGTCAAATAATCAATAAAGAACAATATCTCTTGAAGTTTTCCAGTGAAACACAAATGATCCGGATAAATCCATACTAATACTAATAATCCATACTAATATTATAAATGTGAAACTAACTCTGTCTGTCTGTTACGTTTTCACGCCTAAACCGCTAAACCGATCTTCATGAAATTTGGCAGAGATATAGCCTGGGATATGGAAAAGGACATCCACGCAGGCGGAGCCGCGGGCAAAAGCTAGTATTTTCATATTTAATAAAATAGACTTACCTTTTGTGATACGGCCAGGTACCACAAAAAGTAAGTATTTTTTTCCCACAATTATCACTAACGGGAATCAACAGTTTTTGTACTTATCTAGATGTGATTTTGTTTCTTACCTAGCTTAAACTTAACCTTTTGGCTCTTTACTTAACCTTTTGGCTCTTAACTTAGCTTTAACTCCTACTTTGTGTTCCAGCTAAGTTTACCCTCTTACATTAACACGACATTGTTATGAAGCCAACGGAACTAACTTAGTCCCGGCATTTAGTGTGTTAAAAGCCGAACCTTATCCGACTTGCATCAAACAATCCTAATATGATGGGGTGGTACAATCTTGAAGCCAGTTTGTTGAGTGTTTGAGTATACAGGATAATGGTTTTGAAGATTGTAGTTGAAATGTTAGAGTTAAAACTGTGCTGTTTTCTGTGGCGGTATCAACAACGCCACATGCGAACTACGCATCAAAGACCTGACGTCACAAATCCTGCAACGTGCTATCAGAGTTTACCGCGCGACTAGCATATATACAACATCCCGACATCAACCGTTGGGCAGTTGCCCACCAGATACGACACCCGTCTGGTCGGAGGATCCTCCCTTTTCCATCGGACATCTAGACGCACTGCAAGTTACCTCCCTACCTAGTTGATATTCCACCAACTCGCACTAAGCGTTTTCAAACGTCTTTTATAATGCGCACAGCAAAGGAGTGGAACTCTCTGCCTGCGTCTGTGTTTCCGAACGCATACAACCCTAATCTATTCAAAGTGAGAGTGAACAGGCTTCTTCTGGGTAAGCTCACTCCATCGTAGACTTTGTCTCTGTCATCCAGACCTAGACTAAAGTTAAGAGCAAACTCATAGTAGAATAAAAAAAGAATAAAAAAAGATTATGAGTAAACTTCACACCCTGTTCCTCATACCTCTAAACTGGTGACCCCGAAGATGTACATTAGCGCAGCAGTGACCAATGCTTTTTTTGCAGACAGTAAATTAACAGAGATAAACGAAAGTGAATCGAAAATAATATTGATTCATTGACAAAGTATTCTATCGCTTTCATCAATTGACTCCTACATATTTCTGTAAAAGTGCAGAATTGACATCACGGACCAAATAAATTTAGAATTGAGATAGATTAAAGATTCCTTAAGATAGATTTGATTATTGATAGATACTTGGAGTTTCCCTACGTGATCGAATCAGAAATGAAGAGATCCGCAGGAGAACCAAGGTAACCGACATAGCTTAAAGAATTTCCAAACTTAAATGGCAATGGGCAGGGCACATTCCTCGCAGAATAGATGGCCGTTGGGGCCGAAAGGAGTGGCGACCGCGTACCGGAAGACGTAGCGTGGGAAGGCCTCCCACAAGGTGGACCGATGACCTTGTGAAAGCCGCAGGAATCCGCTGGATGCGGCAAGCACAGAACCGGTCGGAGTGGCGGTGCTTGGGGGAGGCCTATGTCCAGCAGTGGACGTCTTTCGGCTGAAATGATGATAATGATGAAAGATTCCAAGAATAGTTTTGATATGAACGTAGAGATTAGGCAGTGACTGAAATAACAATAAAGCTACACTGGAAAAGAAGTGGAGAGTATAATAAAGAGAATTATAAGTCATGTACGGAAAGTATTAGCGTAGAACTAGACAAAGTTATTGTTTAGGACAAAAATACTGATAAGGATGATAAGTATAATCAAGCCATTAATAACTATGATAATGAAGAGGCATTATTTACAAGTAGCAGCAGTACTGACGTCATATTTACGAGACAAACACAAAAGAACTGCTACACTTTCGACTAACTGAATTTAATTTAAACCAGCTTTTTATACCGGTTCCAAGTATTAACAGAACAGTCTGGTCACCTTCAAAGGTAACTAATACTGAAGAAGATCTATGCATCACAAATTACGGTCAGGTTGACCTTATGTGTCAGTCAGCTGCTGTGCTTTTTGTTACATTTGCAACAAAACAGCAAAGGAATTGATAAATTATATGTTTTTAGTTTGTTAATTATGTCAAGAGAATCTGAAATAAACTAAATTATGCAAATAGCTGCAAGGGTTATCGCAATTACCAAACCGCTAAGGGTGGATATAATAGCGACATAGCTATTAGAAGGGACAACTTAAAGTCTCTGCACACAGCGGGCGCGGCGCGGCGGGACTCGGCGACGCAACGAAGCGGAGCAGTTGTAATGTACTAGATATTACGGTCGACGCCACACAGAGCCGTCCCGCTCGGCGCGACGGTAACCGTGGCTCTAGTACATTACAACCGCTCAGCGTTGCGTCGCCGTCACGTCCCGCCGCGCCGCGCCCGCTATGTGCAGAGACCTGAAAGGCTCCTAATAACTTACGATTATCACTTGATGAGAATCAGTAATTACCAATGGCGAAGGGTGAAAGTTCCAAAAGCTTGTTCAAAAGTGTGTTTGAATATTCATAATGCTCTAGGAATTTCTGTTCAAAAAGGCCGTTGCATAGAACGCGACTTGCAGCCCTGACTGGAGGCTTTAATTTATTAAGACAACCACAGGAAAATTTGGTTAAGCAGCCGACAATCTCCTAGGTTAACCTGCGAGATGACATACCCAAAAAGTCGAACACTACGCTAAGCTTGCTCAAGAAATATAAAAAGAAATGAAATGAAATAACAAAAACTAAACGAGAATAATGGAAGAACATGGAAAAATATGGCTCAAAATAATTCATGTGTTCAATTCAAAATTCGAAGCTTAGCCCAGCTTAAAATACAGACTACCTTTGCCAAGAGAGAAAACACGGGGTTCAAAGAAAATTATAAAAAGAAATAATGGAGACGAGTTAAGCTCGGGCTAAAAGCCAATATAATAAAAACAGAATCGTGTTATTGTAAAGTAGATGCCGAAGTAAAAGCAAACATACTGCAGGAGTTGACTTTTACTGTGGAAGTTAAACAGGTGCATAAACTTAGTAGGAAAATCCCAGGGGCAAAAGGGAACTCATGGGATTTTACTCAGGTTTTTTTAATAGGTTTATATTTTTATAGATTATTTTTTTTTTTATGAATGTGAGAACGTCTTAGAAGACTGTAGATTTGTTGACCATTTTCTATTTTGTTACGTACTTGGTATTTGTTGAAAGGCCTACACTGTCCTCCCATACCTATTAACACTGTTATTTGAAAATAATATCGTAAAAGCCAAATATTTTTAAAAGAGTAACCGTGGAGTTTCTTGCCGGCTCTTCTCCACAGGAAACGACTAATTGGAACCGTGCACCTAGCTTCTGACATTCAATAATTGCCCATTTAGGATTATGTGAAATAAAATATTTATATTTTGTTTTTTTTTTTACTCTTTTAGGGAATCAAAAATGTGCGAATGAATTAACTCATAAATTTTGATTGTGAGAAGATATGGTTGGTTGTGTCGTCTCGATTTCTGTTACTATACCCAAAGTCTCTAATTCAGATAATGTATGTAAACAAATTAATGTCAAGAAATGTCACTGTCAAAATGACAGGACAGTGGTACAAAACATTTTATCATATTTTTTTTTGTTGTAAATAATCATCTATGAAATTAAAGTGAATTAATTATAAGAACTATGCAAACAAAATACCGTTGCCAAACAATGTTTTATGTAGTGTGTCGGAGACACGGCCTATGATCGTCATAATCAGCCCTTTTAAGTCCACTGCTAGACGTAACGTAGGCCTCCCAAAATCAATTTCTATTCGAAACAGTTTACAGCCGCTTTCATCCAAAATGTGGCTAGATATGCTACATACAATATGAATCTATGAATGAGAGTTGTAATATTAGTGTTGCTGAAGATGAAAAAAATGTGAAAAGGTTTGGATCTCCTGCGGTGTTGCCAGTATCATAAAATATTTTATACCAGAAAATCTCCTTATTTTAATAACTTTAATTAAAGCCGAAAATTTATAAAAATAATTACAGTATGATTATTTTTTAATTATTATTTCTTAAATTCAGTACTTAAAAGAAAATGAAACCTTTTTTTCGCCATTTTATGTGAATTACCATTACGAAAATATTTTTTTGATATGTTATCCCTTTTGTTTACATAAATTATCTGAATTTGAGACTTTGGGTGTAGAAGTTTTGAGTTTTCAGCCAGTCTAAATTAGAGTCAAGGGAACTATATTTAGAATATCACAATAGACTCAGAAGTGTTCAAATGTTTCCATGTTATGCAATACCAAGTAGTTTTTTTTTAATTCGCAATTATTAAAATTGTTCTATTTCATCGATATCAAACTGACAAAGATTGAAGAAGTAAATGTATTGGTTACTTAATCTTATTTCTTAATAAATCCCAGTCTCTTCTTATCTGTACCAGTGTAAACCATAATACACTGTTCCAATCAACCACATACCAAATCATAGGCTTCCCAATACCCAGTACATGGACAAAGGAAGTTGTAATTATAGCAACAAGGCTCTGTCCGGGCTGGGGGTGACCACCCCCTCGCATCCCACCTTCAGCCCCGCACGCATCGATTGGCGGCATTCGGCGCATGCAAATGCACAATGCCCCTTGCATTCAAAATAGCCGGTGCGGGTAGTTAGACACGTTATGTTAGGGTTGGCGAGCTTTGGACTGTAGAATCGGGAAATATTTTAATGTGGAAATCTATCTATAGAGACTCTAAAGACAACTTCACACGGCAAAGAGTCCTATCATGTAATATGTGATAGAAAACTCACAACAATGAAATTATTCCTAAATTGGGATTGAAATAATCCATTGTTGAGATTTTTTTCTGGGCTTTTGCTTCTTTCATAGCATGTGTTAAAACAGCTTTCATTTTAAGAAATCATACGTACTTATATACATAGTTATGGCAACTTTAATTTCACCTGGACTTGTTGACTTCGGAACGTCTTCGCAAAGTCTCTAATTCAGATAATGTATATGTAAACAAAGAAATGTCACTGTCAAAATGACAGGACAGTGGTGCAAAACATTTTATCATATTCTTTTTTTGTAAATAGTCATCGCTAAAATTAAAGTGAATTAATTATAAGAACTATGCAAACAAAATACCGTTGCCAAACAATGTTTTGTGTAGCATGTCGGCGACACGGCATATGATGGTCATAATCGGCCCTTTTAAGTCCACTGCTAGACGTAGGCCTCCCAAAATCGATTTCCACTCGAAACAGTTTACAGCCGTTTTCATCCAAAATGTGGCTAGATATGCTACTTACAATATGAATATATGAATGAGAGTTGTAATATTGGTGTTGTTGAACATGTAAAAAAATTGAAAATATCTCGTGCATTGTTACCAGTATCATAAAATATTTTATACCATAAAATCTCCTTTTTTTAATAACTTTGTTTAAAATCAAAAATTTATAAAAATAATTACGGTATGATTATTTTTTTATTATTATTTCTCAAATTCAGTACTTAAAAGAAAATGGATCCCTTTTTTCGCCATTTTATGTGAATTACCATTACAAAGATATTTTTTTGATATGTTATCCCCTTTGTTTACATAAATGATCTGAATTTGAGACTTTGGGTATAGGTCCTTTTTTTGTAGACTATTACGGAAGACAGTTTTCTATCCCAAACTGTCATCATCGGAGAAAAATTGTTGTATGTCATGCTTGACATTGTAGACAATTGTCTAAGGTAGTGAAGACTCTTCTCTTCACATTTGATTTTGTAAACGTCACGCTAAAGACAGTAGAAAAGTCTCTACTGTCGACACGGTAACGTTATTTTTGTCTACTCTTCCGTCGACAAAACGGTTTTTTACGGTTCTTGTGCCTTACTCGAGGAATAAAATCGGTATCAATTTCAGCCTTCTACAGTTTGTCAACCCTAAATTTCGGTTACTCGCTTTTGTTTCCTATGTCTGGGTCTGCGGTTGATTTGCTTTTGTTAAGGTTTTGCTTGTCTAATCAATGTATACTAATCAGTATTCTCTTGTACTATTGTTGGGCTGTAGTAGTACTTTTAAATCAATAGGGATGATTCCTGGGTAAAAAAAATAGAAAAACTGTTTAGTCCGTCAATCAGATAATAAAAAAAATTATTAGACACGTATTTTTTGCTTTATCATATTAGGGGATCGTTACGTCACAACTACATACGTATAAAATCTACTGAGAAGTGACGTCATGCCACATTTGAGCTCAATATATCGCCGTAATGTTTTGATTACGTAAAAAAAGAAAAAATACGTATCCAATATTTTTTAATAATCTACATGACGGATGAAAAATTTTTTTTGTCATCATCCATATTCTTTTAGTTTTTTTCTGCTACCAACTTATAAGCTCTCTCTACATTTTTGAAAGTGCATGTTTTAATACTTTGTACGAGTACTGATTACTTTTAAAAACCTGGGGGTCTAGTGGCAATCTCTTTCAAAGCGTTTCAAATTTTTACAACGACGTTCAACAGGATTGACTAGCTTTTCGTTAGCTAACGTCAGTTCCATACATTTTTGACTTGTCCATCATTGTTATCGCTAATGTCATTTTGCTTATCTTGGCTTGTATACAATCTGTATGAATCATTGCACATTATGGAAGAAGTTTGTTCAGAATCGTTTACTGAATCGATTTCTGACATCCATAATAATATTATAAATGTGAAAGTAACTCTCTGTCTGTCTGTCTCTATGTTATATTTTCACCCCTAAACCGCTGAACTGATCGTCATGAAATTTGGCAGGGATATCGCCTGGGATATGGAGAAGGACATAGGCACTTTTGAATACGCAATACGCGATAACCGACACCCACGCGGGCGGATCCGCGGGCAAAAGCTAGTAACATAATATTCTAATTATGGTGTTTGGTGGTGCATTAATTCCGGGACAATATGTTGTCTTTAGTTAAATAAGTATAATTATGTGTTTTCTTAAGAATCTTAAGCATATATATTCAAGTTAATATTACAGGCTTGTTTAAGCTTTGTGTGCCAGAAACATCTTTTACCGGCAAAATGAGTGAAGTACAGGCTTTCAAACCTCCTTACTTGAGCTTCCTCAGTGTTTAACAAAGTTGTATAAACTGCCTAAACGGTTACTCGATCTCGGATGCTGCTCTAAACTTTGCATTTTCCAGCCTGTTAAGATCAAATCTGTTTACTCGTACTATCAGATGGTGTAAATACTTCACACTTTAGACATGCAAACTACTGAACTTTAATACAGGTTTGTTAAGGCGAGGTTCTTCAAGTTAACCTCTAGGAAATGTAATTTTAATGTCTCTGAAACGGTAATGATTAAACACGTAAAAATTATATGTTGCTTTTAAGACCTTTCTGTAGGTACGTCGGATGCTCGTTACATAATTGGATAAAGTTCGCTCGATAGAAAAAAAATCCAAACATACCCTTATTTTGTACCACATAAAACGGCTCTATTTAACAAAAGCTTCTTTGGCATTGCATCAAAAATATACAACAAAATACCTATTGACATTCTGAGCACTAAGGAACTTCCAGTGTTTAAAAATAAATTACGTAACTTTTTAATTGATAAAGCATACTACACGATCCAAGATTTCTTGAATTATTGATTGATTTGTTGACCATGTCGCACCTTTGGGAACAAAGGGTCACTTCTGCATGTTTTCCAACTTTACAGAAGTGACGCTTTGTTCCCAAAGGTGCGATGTATTAATTTCACTGTATATACCTAATAATAATTTTACTGTATTTTGATATTTTGACATTTATAATAACTAAATTTGACGTGTAAAATAATTTTAAACTTAATGCCTACACATAATTATTGTATGCCAATTAGGCAGGACATATTGGAACTGGAATTTTTTTGTTAAGACCTGTAACAAACATATGCCCACAATAAAGATATTTTGAATTTTGTTTTTTTTTTAATTTTACAATATTGTACCACATTATGTATTGAAAATAACATCAAAATAAACGTCTATGATGATGTAATGTCCGTCAGGTTTAACATTGTTAATATCATAAAACATATAATTTTCAAACCAAAATTAACGAAATTCACCGCACAATTTACTCGCGCCCAGCTGCCACCTCTAGAACAAAAATGCACACTCGAAGAACCTCGCCTTAATTCTGATAACGAGTTAGACAATGAGAGTTAGAATATAGATTCTTGTGTTTAATTATGTAGATTCATTTTCTTGCTGTAACTTGATCTTTCGACTGTTGACTTGACAGCTTCCAATAACTTTAGCTTAATTAAACTAACCTTGACTTTTGGAAAATCGTAAGGAATTCTGTCTCTAGATTATAACATTCTATCATCCATAGCCCATTATCACACCATTGATGATAAAAAACTGCATATTTTATATCGAGGGACTAAACGAAGCCATAATATACCAGAGGTGGTTTGACTCCCGAGCGTGCGAGGGGAGTCAATGTAAAAAAAACCGAGGGTATATTAAGTTGGCGTTTAGTCTCGAGGTGCAAACTGTACTTTTCACATTGAGTGCGAGAAAAATAGTCAATTTAGTACAAAAACATTTAATAAATATTATTCAGTCCATAAAACTTTCGTAAGTTTTTAGATAAAGCTTCCGCGATTTTGGCGGCAAAAGATTATCTATTATGGCTTTTGCTCTTTGCTCGACGTCAAACTCTTCACTGTCACTGGACATTCTTAATAAATTTATTTAAAACTTAACAAATTTACACTCGACAAAAATTCTGAAATTTTCGCGGTCAGTTTTTTCTTCTAAACCACACAGATTAACAATTTAAAATACATGGCGCCACCTTCTTTGCGGAAAAACCATGGAACTAAAACTCTCAACATTTTCGCAATGAAGATGGTCCACACTCCACAGATAACTGGCTGTTTGAGTTTGTCTATGTCACATGAAGGAAATTAAAAAACTAATTACTTTTCACTCCCTAGAGACTAAAGTGGTCACTTTAGTCCCGCTTCATAGGGCTATATTGGCGTACTTTTAGAGCATGAGAAGCGAAAAGGAAATTAAGGTACGCGCTCCTCGACGAGGATCGCATAATCTATGCCGACCGGCACAACTGATCTTAGTCACAATCGCTGGCGTTTGTGTAGCACATGTACAGCACGTTAAATAAAATTACCGTAATCGTCTAAATAAGCAGCAACAATGCCTTCCTATGTTTTCAAAATGTGCACAAATAATTCACAAACCAAAAACAAGTTCCACGGGATTACTTTCCACTTGTTAATACATCAAAACTTATTTTCTTTAAAATTCTCCTGAATAATATTGCTTTCTAGGGCCATTTGTTTGAGTTGTTATGCGTACGTAACAGTGACAATTATTGCTATCTCGTTCCCGCTGCAGCCCGCGTCATCTCTCTATTTCGGTTCTTTCATGACATCGAGAAATCTAGTTATGTGGGTGTGTTTACATGTCATTATTTCTAGTCCAATAATGTTTCTTTTTTATACATTTATTTACTTATTTATTTAAACTTCATGTACAATAGTGGTACATAGGCGTACTTAATGCCACAAGGCATTCTCTACCAGTCAACCTTTGGGTTAAATATAAAAAAATAGTAATAGGGTACAAAAATAATGTCTAAAATACTAACTTCTTGATTACGAGAATTTATATACTTTTACTGATACAAATACACATATACAAATAAAATAAACTAATAGATATTTTAACAAATACCACCTAATAATAATAACTATGACTAGACTACTAATTGAGAGTTATTTAGTCTGACTTATATAGACAATCAATGCATCAATCAATCATCATCATCTTATACATCAATGGATCACACACACCATTATTGAAACACTATTCTATGTAGGATTATTACACGCATTCGAGAAGTCTCGTGACTCAAAATATTTTGTCGCATACCTATCTACATTTCTTTGCCAATTTTCGATAAATGCATTCTCGAAACAATAACAAAGATAATTAACATTTAATAATATTATAACATTTGATAACATTTTAAAAGAGTAAGTATGGAGTTTCTTGCCCATTCTTCTCCATACATAACTACATTTTGGAAGGCGCAACTAGAATCAATTAACTATTCATGTAATTTTTGACGTTCAAAAGTGCATCTTCGTGCCTATTTGAAATAAATTATTTGACTTTGACTTTGACTTTGAATGTTAGTAAAACAATGCACAAAAGCTGTAGTTGCCAAGCAGTTCTGATAAAAATTTAGGTGTCCTGCATATTTTGGCAGGGGACCGGCGCGTGCGCCAGTTGGCTCTGATACGGTTATACGGTACGATACAAATGATGCATTGTGTGCGAATCCAGCATGTTTGTATTACGTCAGTACCGTTACAGTATTTGAGGTGTCTAGTGGATTTTGTAGTGTCTGCCAAGAAAATATTTGGGTCTAAAACTTTTTGCTTTGCGAGTTTTGAGTAAAGAAACCGTATCGTGTACAAATGAAATGTAATCGATTATTCTGTAAATAGGATATCAGAATCACTTTTAAACGTCATATAAAAACAAGCTTGGTTAAGTCGACATTTCCTATCTGACTACCCCTGAGAAGAAATGGCGAAAGCTTTTAAAGTCCAGACATAATCTTGGTCACATCATGTGAGGACCATGTAGATCCGTGTCTGAAATAGTCTTTTGAGGAAAGAATCATACAATTTTGAGTGGACCTGTCCAGTCAGTGCAAGCATTTGTCAGTAAACGTGTAGCTCAACTCAGGATTTAAGGAGCTCAACGGCTCGACGAACAATACCAAAGAAAGGACATTTGGGTAGACCGCATAAAGTACTCAAAATACCAGATCATCATTAAAACTACGTGAGCCTAAGTGTATCCCACTTTTTATCTATATCTTATCACATATCTATTCGAAGTATTTTCATCATTCCTAAACATTGGTAGGCTTTCGTTCAGCCGTAGACAGTTAGGAGCCACGATGATCGATAATTTGATGATTCATTTTATATAAGGACACTTACTTTACCCTAGATAAGGTGCTCTGGGCTATTACGAGACATTTAAGGCGAGGTTCTTCAAGTTAACCTCTAGGAAATGTAATTTTAATGTCATTTTATTTAGAAACGATAATGATTAAACAAGTGAAAAAATTATATGTTGCTTTTGAGACCTTTTTGTAGGTACATCAGGTACTCGTTACATAATTGGACAAAGTTCACTCGATAGAAAAAAATCCAAACATACCCTTATTTTGTAAATTCTACTTTATGTATTGAAAATCATATCAAAATAAACGTCTATTATGATAGATAGATAGATAGATAGAATACTCTTTATTATGTACACCATAAAAGTTACAGATATAAATGTAGAACTGTTACATAGGGTGTCACAACGGGCGGTCTTATTACTAAAAGCGATCTTTTACAGACATGATGAGATGATGTAATGTCCGTCGGGTTTAACATTGTTGATATCGTAAAACATAATTTTCAACCCAAAATTAACGAAGTTCACGGCACAATTTCTCGCGCCCCGCTCCTCAAGAACAAAAATGCACGCTTGAAGAACCTCGACTTAAGGGAGAAGGTAGCCCGCGAAATTAAAATTTTCTTACGATTTTTACAATTTGCAGCTCATTGTCTGGGTGTATGTTGATTAAGGTATGAGTCGCGATCGTAACAAATATGTATTTACAGAATTATAATCATAAGAATCAGTAACACAACTCCTTAAGGTTAGTATAATGCAGGCATGATTTCATGAAATAGTCATTCAATAGGATTATTTTAACGAGAGTCGCTTTCGCCTTAACAAGAACGTATTCAAAGAACCATAAGCAATTGAACCTTACTAAAAGAGTAGGCCATAATCTGCCTACAAAGTAGCGACTAGCATGTAGTACAAACTATCTAAATATTAGCAAGTAAGTAGTCATAAAAAGCAACGCATAAAACTGTAAGAACTGGAGATGTTTACAAATAAATAAGTCTTAAGTGCAGTGGGTGTGAACAGGTGCGCAATTATGTAGGCCATCGAACATGTCCGAACAGGCCAGTGGGCTGACTCATTTGTATTGATAATGAAATGTACAGAAGGTTAA
This sequence comes from Dryobota labecula, assembly GCA_947523025.1. Classification (NCBI taxonomy): domain Eukaryota; kingdom Metazoa; phylum Arthropoda; class Insecta; order Lepidoptera; family Noctuidae; genus Dryobota; species Dryobota labecula. The sequence goes on along the minus strand of OX383306.1, from coordinate 12,395,491 downwards.
GTTGACACAATGTGCGATAAGGCGACTCATAAAGTCGTGCGATATCAATAATCATGTAAAGTTATGAATGAATGAAATGCACCGACCTCAGCGTGGTTTGACCAGACTCGATTACTCGAATGAACCCAGAGATTCAAACTAGCCCTTAAAGCCTCATGTTTCATGGGGCTCCAGAGACCATTGATCAAGAAGTAGACCGGGGGGCGCGATAATGGTAGGTAAGACGTGCCCTTCGGATATGGAAGGATTATTAGAGCCGTACCAGATATGCATCCTAAAGGAAGCATTGTAATTGTGGAGAGACGGGTGATATTCATCAAGAGGGATTTTAACGATGTCGCCGCCAAGTTGGCGAAGGTTTGGTTGAAGTTAAATTAAAAACAGATATAAATATCTGTATGCAAAAAGGGCCACCCCCTACAGAGATAACGACTAATAGATAAGTATGGAAGAAAAATACATGTTGCGCTGACCACAAATAACTTTGGATAAGGGCAGGAGAATGATGATAAATATAATATATATGCAACACCAAGCTTTGTAGTTGAGTAGTCATTAAATGAATGATTAATTAACAAAATCGACTCTTCCCTTTTTGAAACGATTCATACGTTTTTTCAATAATCGAAGCAATCACACATCGCAGCGCGTTTAATTTATTTGTTTCGCAGCCAAAAATTGCTGATATATTCGACTGTTAGCAATTAGGGAAAGTATTCAAATTGTAAACTACATACCAGAATTCATTTCCCATGGTAGAAACCACATAACACAGCGTGCTGATGCATGATCCTTATACACAACTTTGCTCCATTACATCACAGTTGAATCATAATAAAATTGTAGTTAATTTTATATTTCACAACTTCTTCAAAATTTTAGTAAGCTAATCTTTAAAAAACACAAATAAAATTGTAGCTCGTTGACGCAAATCACGACTGCCAGTAGTCCGATTAGTACTGCGATTAAATAAAATGCCTTTCTATTCCTTATCGCACTTCGAGCGGGAACGGTCCTTCTGATTGTTATCTACTCTATGTCCGTATAGCACAAGCGTATGTTATTGAACCCTATTACGAAGGCAGTAAAGTCGATAACCCTACAGTCAATGACCACTGTCAATCATCGATTTTATTGCGATTAATTGAAGGAAATGTTTTATTGACACTAAATCATATTCATTATATCCGTGTTTAACGTTTTATTGTATGAGGAAATTAGCTGGTACTGTTAGTTTTATTGGAACGGGATTGAGTCGATTTGAATCTGTTAATCAGAAACACAAAATAAAAAAGTCAATAGTTTTCAAAAATACATTCACATAACTGTGGGAGCAGTGGTAGCCTAGTGGTATTTTATTGGATACAAATTGACTCAAAATATTGTTCTCCTGAACGAAAATAGTCTAATTCCACATCCTACTCTCAAAATTATACGGACTTTATTGCTCCATGGATGATAGAAGATTAGAATTTAGAATTTATGAAATAATATATATGATGCTGCTATAAAAGAGAGCGATGAGCCAAGCTTCACAGCTTGGCTCATCGCCGCAAGGTGCCTGCTTGTCGGTCTTCTACAGATTGTACTTCGGTGAGTGTGCCCATGAACTCCACGTCCTCATTCCACCGGCCCCCTTCTACCATCGGACATCTAGATGCACTGCAAGATACCACCCTTACCTAGTTGATATTCTACCAAAACGCACTAAGCGTTTTCAAACGTCTTTTATAAATGCGCACAGCAAAGGAGTGGAACCCTCTGCCTGCGTCTGTATTTCCGAACGCATACAACCCTAATCTATTCAAAGTGAGAGTGAACAGGCTTCTTCTGGGTAAGCTCACTCCATCGTCGACTTTGTCTTTGTCACCTCTGACCTAGACTAGAGTCAAGAGAAACCCATCGTAAAATAGAAAAGAGAACACTGGTGGCCCAGTGGCCGCGACTTACAAGCTGCAGGTCTCTGTTCGAACTCAGGCACGCTTTAAAGTCAAAGTCAAATAATTTATTTCAAATAGGCACGAAGATGCACTTTTGAACGTCAAAAATTACATGAATAGTTAATTGATTCTAGTTGCGCCTTCCAAAATGTAGTTATGTATGGAGAAGAATGGGCAAGAAACTCCATACTTACTCTTTTAAAATGTTAACAATAGTTTGTATACATTAATTAATATTTATAGGTGAAGACTATGTACCTAGAATAAAAAAATAAAAAATATAAAAAAAATTCATCAAAATTACTTACCACAATTGGTAAAAATAATGAAAAGTGAAGTAATAACAGAAAAATTAATAAATGCGATAGGTACATGGTGCTCACATATTTACAAACATTGTATATGATTTCCCAAAAAAATAATACTCAATATTGCTCTAAAAACGGTGAAAGAAAACATCGCATGTAAACCGGCATGTCCTAGAACCAAAAAATCGAAGACATAATTATGACATCTACCAACCCACACTGGGCCCGCGTGGTGGATTATTAGCCCATTACCTCTCGAAAAGAGGAGGCCTGTGTCCCAGCAGTGGGAACATTATAGCATAGTTGTGTAGCCATAGGAACATTATAGCATAGTAGTTCTTTCGGTGGAGCTATGGGAACATTATAACATAGTAGTTTTTTCGGTGGAGCTATAGGAACATTATAGCATAGTAGTTTTTCAGTGTAGCTATGGGAACATTATAGCATAGTAGTTTTTTCGGTGGAGCTATGGGAACATTATAGCATAGTAGTTCTTTCGGTGGAGCTATGGGAACATTATAGCATAGTAGTTTTTTCGGTGGAGCTATGGGAATATTATAGCATAGTAGTTTTCTTTAAGTCCTAAATTATGTAGATATTAACACAGTAGGAAAACTTTTTGTATTTACAATAATGGCGGAGGCAAAGACCATAGGAATTTAAGACAGGAATTAAGAAATCAATCAACCTGCCTAGCAACTATGTTGGGGTCAGCTTCCAGTCTTACCGGATGCAGCTGAATACCAGTGTTTTACATAGAGCGACTGCCTATCTGACCTCCAAAACCCAGTTACTGGGAATAGTTCGCGTCACGTAAAAAGAACGCTGGTCATCGAAAGACTGTAATTTTGTATAGATCGTGTCACGTATTACCATATCATATCATTTTTACATGACGCGAACTAATACAACGTATGGTTTTGCGGTTGGCCAGCGCGCTTATTACGTGACACAGTCTGTACAACGTTACAGTTATTCGCTGACCAGCGTTCTTTTTACGTGACGCGAACTAATACAACGGATGGTTTTGCGGTTGGCCAGCGCGCTTATTACGTGACACAATCTGTACAACGTTACAGTTGTTCGCTGACCAGCGGTCTTTTTACGTGACGCGAACTAATACAACGTATGGTTTTGCGGTTGGCCAGCGCGCTTATTACGTGACACAATCTGTACAACGTTACAGTTGTTCGCTGACCAGCGGTCTTTTTACGTGACGCGAACTAGTACAACGTATAGTTTTGCGGATGGCCAGCGCGCTTTTTACGTGACATGATCAGTACAGTGTGTTGCCGGACGTAAAGAATAGCACCATCCCATTTCCTCCCGTGGGTGTCGTTAAAGGCGACTAAGGGACTTATTAGAGAATGGGCAGCAGCGTTCTCTATGCATTTTTAACATCATACTGCGATCGCCAACCCGCCTGCAAAGCGTGGCGATTATGGCAACCTCCCCCCTTTTGGGGGAGGCCTATGTCCAGCAGTGGACGTCTTTCGGCTGAAATGATGAATGATGATGATCTATACAACGTAACAGTTATTCGCTGACCAGCGTTCGTTTTACGTGACGCGAATTGAAGGTCCGTGCACGAAAAAAACTCTCTTTTGGCAATTTCTTATCTAATTGTGAGAAAACTTGAAATAATCGAAACATTAAGTCTTTGTAACTATAAAATTACAGTTTTCATGGTGCTAAACCATTCGTGTCAGTCACAGCAGCTTTTAATAGTTTCATCATTTTTGTGCTCTCCAAAATATAGTTTACTAGCTGACCCGACAGACTTCGTTCTGTCAAAAGCTATTTGACTGTGGCAGTTTGTCTACGCGCAAAGGAAACTACCTACGTACCCTACCCTACCTTACCCTATCCTACCCTACCCTACCTACCTATCTACCCTACCCTACCCTACCCTACCTACCTACCCTACCCTATTCTACCCTACCCTACCCACCTACCTACCCTACCCTACCCTACCCTACCCTACCCTACCAACCCTACCTACCCTACCCTACCTAACTAAAACCTTCAATTTTTTTATTTTTTTTTTTTGATAAAATCTATTCTCAGACCTACCAAATGATGACTGACACGTTATGTCAAACGCCATAAAGTTACATTAGAAGATAGAGTTACCTACTTATTATTACAATAAAAATGTAAATATGGTCGTTTTCTTACAATTTTTTTTTTAACATTCTTAAATTTTTCTTACATAAGAACCTTCTCCTGGCAATAACAAACACAACAAAAAAATAATTAGCGAAATCAGTCCAGCCGTTCACGCGTGATGCCGTGACCAAGGGAAATAGGGATTCATTTTTATATATATAGATTTCGCCATGGATTTACTTAATGAAGATATTGTATAACCATTAAATAAAATTTTGATTATATTTCAAGGATAGCTGAAGACTAATTTGTGATTTTTAAATTTCTTGATACGATTAGATTCGATTAGATTTCGTGCACGGCCTCTTAATACAACGTATGGTTTTGCGGTTGGCCAGTGCGCTTTTTACGTGACACGATCTATACAACGTAACAGTTGTTCGCTGACCAGCGGTCTATTTACGTGACGCGAATTGTAATACGATACCCCTTGGTAAGACTGGTTGTCAGACTTTTAGAAAGAAAGTCCATTATGACTGCAACGTTATTCGTATCAGAAAGCAAAGCTATCCATCATAATTAAAATAAAACTTTCTTATCTTCGCCAACAATGTTATAACAACAAAGATTAATACGGCATACATTCCGATAGCGATGTCTCCTGTCAATTGATAGATAGCTATTCATTTGATTAACTAATTAGTTGGTGTCATTAACCATGCTTAGCGCCGCTGAATACTAGTGAAAGTTTTAAATACACGTGGGATGAAAGCGAAAACTATTGAAGACAATTTTTAATTAAAATCTTAGCTACTGCTTTTATTGGCTTGGTTTCTTAACTATTTATGTAGGGATTGGGATGACTAAAAACACATACATAAACTCACGCTTCTTCTCATGCTACGCTCCTAACATACTGCTGGGATGAGTTTAATTGGTCAATATCATACAAAATAAGGATTTTTAGCAAGTTAAGCTACATAATGCTATGATTTACTTTGCATAAGGTAGTCTATATTGGCATGATCGTAATAGTGTGATTCTTTATAATGTGCATATATCGAAAAGAAGAAATCTATGCCCAATTTTAACTACAGTAAAAATATTTAAAAAAATCTAAATATTTATTTTAATTTTTTATGGACTTAAAAAAAAAATAACATTACTGTGATCCCAGTGTAACGGTGTAACTTTAAACTAAATGATCTATCACGATGAAACAAACTCCATAATGATTGAAAGTAATTAGGCGTCCTCATAAAACGAAAATTGTGGAAAAAATCTGCCCTCAATTAAAAATAAACATGTTTTTTTTAGCAAAAATCGTATTTTTTTTTTCATCCATTTTTACAATAATCGCAAAATTTCTCAATAAGACAATATTACCTACCGTTTTTATTATTTTAAATTAATCTTCATTGTATTAGCTATCCAATGGTAAGAATTGCATGTTTATAAGTCAATCCCAACATATCTTATCAACTGTCAAAGAAAGGCCTGCATGGCTACGCACTATTGTTTAGCAAGTAGCTAAACTTTTTTTTTTGTAAAAATTTAAAATATATATATATATATGTTGAATATATTTGATAAGCATAGATTCCCTCATTTAGATATATGCACATTATAAAGAATCACACTGTATAGGACATAAGCTTGCCAAAGTACAGCTACGCTTTGCAGCACCAACCCAAAAATTTTAGATTCAAAACAATAAATAGTCGTACGGGTACTTACCGACTTTCTTCGTTAATTTGCCTTGAATGAAGCCAAAGAGAGCGTTACATTGAATATGTGTCAAAATCGTGACTCAAAGTGTCGAACTTGATATTATCTTTAGATATAAATTTTTCGTCACGATTACGTCAATCAAAACATACGATAAGGATGCTATTCGCGTAACACGCTATTTTAACAATCTTAAGAATTATTAGAAAAAGATAAACATTTCGAATTTTACAAAGAAAACACGCATGTTTACAGGAAACGTCGAATAATCGATCAAAGCTATCGAATATCAAGCAAATCAACCAAAGGAACATCACTACATACAGAATCGTTAACAAACAACAAAACTATCCGATTACCCAAACCGATTCTCAGAAACCGTACCGATACTAATTCGATTGTGGCATGTCTCTCGCACTAGAGACGAGGCGGAATATCGAGTGATCCTTTTAATTAAACGTTGCATGAAAACGGAATGTACAATACCGATACTAATTGGGAATCGATTGCAATTTTGTGGAACGAAATATCGGAGGCATTGAACGCGGAGAATTATCGAAATGTTGTTGAACTTGTGTCGAGATATTTTTAAACGTAGCTTCAGAATCAATGGAGAGAAACGTCGAAGGGTAGATGGCCATTGTTTATAGTAGACATTTTTTATTGTCTATGTTCAGCTGTTGTCTGTTTGTGACCCCATTGGTTCACTTGAATTTCTTTGGTTTATTTGTTTTAGCTGGTAGCCACCGTAAACGAAATCTTCAAACGGTGTCTGCAAATATAAGTTTGTACGCACAATATTGAGAGATTTATAATGTTATTTCAAGACCATAGAATTCTTATAGGTTTTCCTGTAATCTATAAGTATTTGTTCATAATTTTACTCAGTAGTTTCTCAAATAACTATTTACTTAAATAACTTAAAAAGTATTTATTTTAAAATTATAAATTATATACATATGAAATCTTTACAATAAGTCCTTTTATTTGATATGTTACACGGTACAGTTTGCGAACTTTTTTTTAAATTTTCTAGTTTGCCACCCGTTTATTTGCATTATACGGCCGTGTTTGGGTCTCCAAAGTTCATATGTGTACCAAATTTCAACTTATTGGTCCAGTAGATTCGAAGCAGATTGGCTGTGACTGACGGACACACAGATACACGAGTGATCCTATAAGGGTTCCGTTTTATCCTTTTGAGGTACGGAAGCCTAAAATAAAAAGAGTGTCCATGGAGTTTCTGGAGTGGAACGTGGGGTTGTGGGATGCCCTCCAGCTAGATGGACCGACGGCCTCAAAAAGGTGGCCGGAACAGACTGAATTCGGAAGGCGAAGAACAGGGTTTTTTGGCGCAACCTGGGAGAGGCCTATGACTGAGTTGATGGAGTTTCTTGCCCGTTCAACTGGGCGACTAGTCATCTTTCTGACTGACCAACTCCTTGACAATTCAAAGTGCCTATAATTGGTTTAATTGATATAAATGCTCTGACTTGGAGTCGAATCTAGTTATCGATCAAAAGACCACACAATTGCTAGCGAAGTAGTAATGAAAATACGCAAAGAGCCTACAACGTCCTGCGCGTACAATATAATAATGGATTCAGGATGTGGATGGGGCTTCCGCGCTACTGCAGCGCTTCGCAAATGTTCGCGGAAGCCCGTGTTGACGATTTTCATGCCCTTATGAGGAAGAGAACAGCGTCAATAATGGGTAGGTTGCGCGAAAGCTCCAACAGCATCCTAAAAACATTATTAGACAAGTGGACAGTCCCTTCATAAGGCACTGGGTACGGAGGCACGTGCCAACGTGTGTTGGGCCACGTAATTTTTAGTAGATAGATAGATAGATAGATAGATAGATAAAACATTTATTCAGTGCACACAAAAGACATAGTTGTTTGTAAGTATTACTAACATAGTTTTTAAGTCACTGTTACTAATACCATATTGATTTTTGTACTTGAATGTGTATATAGTCTGAAATAAATAAATAAATAATAATAATAACGACAGAACCAAACGAGGCGTGAAAAGTCATCAAACTCCGGAAAATGCTATCAACGTCAGCTATTGTTTTAAAATCTAGACAAAAGCCATTACTTGCCAGACAGAATCGTTGCTAAAACAGTTTCTACGCATCAATAAGCAATAAATCTTTTGTACTAAAATAGACGTAAGCCGACGATCGCCTTATTCATTCACTATGTTAGTCTGTTACGCCAAAACCATCGATATTTATAGCAGTATTCAAATTGTGTGGGTAAAACATACGGGGTTACATTTTAGCTTTATGTTATGCCTTTATTACGAATTAGCAGTTGACTGTGATGTCGCTCGCATCATAGGGACACTCTTCTTCATGAAACCCATAAAAAATCTTATGTTTTAACGCAGGACACGGTCTGTCTGTGTGTCAAATATTCCAATCCGTGCAGTTATTGACACGTTATTAAACATCACCAAATTTGACATATCACCACTAACTTTAAATGTTTGTTACATTCAAAGTTAGTGGTAATATTTCTAATAAGATTTCTCAAAAAAAAAAAAAATCTTATGTTTTAATGCAGGACAAGGACTGTCTGTGTGTCAAATTCCATTCCAATCCGCGCAGTTATTTACTTATTATTAAACATCACCAAGTTAGACATATCACCACTAACTTTGAATGTTTGTTACATTCGAAGTTAGTGGTAATATTTCTAACTAGATTTTCTAATTTCATAAATAAATCTTATGTTTTAATGCAGGACAAGGACTGTCTGTGTGTCAAATTCCATTCCAATCCGCGCAGTTATTTACATGTTATTAAAAATCACCAAGTTAGACATATCACCACTAACTTTAAATGTTTGTTACATTCAAAGTTAGTGTGGTGATATTTCTAATTTAAATAATTACCTTCCTTCTGGGGGAATTGGGTGAAAATATTACTTTGGTATAACATTGACCACATCAAATAAATTCGAAATTACTAACGGAATGCGATTAAAACACAGAGGATTAAATAAAAAGGTCCCTTCCAATTTTATCCATTGCAAGTCTTAATTAAAACCGTGTATAAAATGCGTCATAGGACCGCTTGCAAGGGACAACCAGTTTGAATCGTTACTATGCAATGCAATGCAATATGCGACGTATTCTTTAAATGCCGCACATTCTTGCCACACGTGCGATTTTAAAAGGCTCGTGGAATTGGATTATGGCATTGCCATTTAAATAAAAGAAGAGGCATGTGTGAATTTTGTTATTAAACACTAGCATCCATACTATATCCATACTAATATTATAAATGCGAAAGTAAGTCTGTCTGTCTGTTTGTTACGTTTTCACGCCTAAACCGCTGAACCGATCGTCATGAAATTTGGCAGAGATATAGCCTAGGTACGGAGAAGGACATAGGCAACTTTTTTACGCGATAACCGACATATACGCGGGCGGAGCCGCGGGCAAAAGCTAGTATACAATAAATACATACATACTTAAAGCATATAGATACTTATCCATATAAATATATACATATACATACAATAATAAACATGATACAAGAGAAAGGAACTTTAAGTAATGATGATGTTTAAGGAGAGAGGAAGTGATTTTAACCAGAAAAAGGTAGGTGTTTTTATGAATGAAACTTAATTCTTCGCAATTTATTATAAGTGGTGCAACACCTTTTTTATCAGTGCAATAAGGACGCATATTAAGATAATGCATTATGATTATAACAATACTGCCGTCATAAGGAAAAAGGGCACAACTAACAATTTTTCCGAAATTGAGTTATATACATATACGGAATCAGAAAAAAAAGACCCATCTGCCTATATTTTTTGTACAATTTTAGGAACAAGATAAATAAAGATACCGTAAGCTCAAAAGGCACAACTGAGCCAATTTTTAAGTTATTGTACGTAAAAAGAGCACATCTGACTTATAGTACGTCAAAAGGTCACATAATGCATAAATGCGGCTTTTATTTGTACCACGATAAATATTAGTATTAGTATTATTTATTTAGTTGAAAAGGCATAATTGACCTGCGTTAAATATTAAAGGCATAACTACCACAGATGTGCTCTTTGATTTAAAGTTTACCAATTAGAAAATGTCGATTATTTAATAAATACCAATAAAATAAAAACTTATATTTCAATAATCGTATCGGAATCGTAAAAATGAATTTATTTTCATTCATTTATTTCCGCAAAATAATATTATAGTCGATATTTTTCGCCAAAAACCAATAAAAATCTTAAACTCGATTTTCTCACGGCAGAATAAACAATCATGACAGTTATTTCAGCTATCGTTATCAACTATCAGCATTGCATTGTATCCTATTTGTCAAACATTATCACGTATTGCATACCAATAAATTCATAAATTGAACAGTGCAATAACCTCACAAATCGTAAAATCTGACAATGTGTGTGGGTGGAGTGACCTTGTCAATGTTATTTACTAATGATTTAAGATATTTATGTCAATGTTAGATACGATATGTAAATTAAGCTGTTTTTATGTAATTGTATTTTTAATATTATCTGTATTTTTCAGTCAAATAATCAACAGAAATAACGTGCTATGACATATACTTTAAATTAAAAGCATTACAAGGACAAGCTTCATTTCAATCCAATTTAAAGAGTTAATTTACAACTTTTGACTCCTTACGAAGCTGAAATACGCTATACCCAAAGTCTCAAATTCAGATAATTTATGTAAACAAAGGTGATAACATAACAAAAAAATATCTTCGTAATGGTAATTCACATAAAATTGCGAAAAAAGAGGTTCCATTTTCTTTTAAGTACTGATTTTAAGAAATAATAATTAAAAAATAATCATACCGTAATTGTTTTCATAAATTTTCGGTTTTAAACAAAGTTATTAATAAAAGGAGATTTTCTGGTATAAAATATTCAAATTTTTTACATCTTCAACAACACTAATATTACAACTCTCATAAATAGATTCATATTGTAAGTAGCATATCTAGCCATATTTTGGATGAAAACGGCTGTAAAGTGTTTCGAATGGAAATCGATTTTGGGATGCCTGACTATCGTATACCGTGTCTCCGACACATTACAAAAAACATTGTTTGGCAACGGTATTTTGTTTGCATAGTTCTTATAATTAATTCACTTTAATTTTATCGATGATTATTTACAAAAACATTTAATGATAAAATGTTTTGCACCACTGTCCTGTCATTTTGACAGTGACATTTCTTGACATTACCTTGTTTACATAAATTATCCGAATTAGAGACTTTGGGTATAGTTGTAAAACCACAAAGCAATTTGTGGACGTAGTGTTGAAATCTACCGTAGCGCGTCCGCTCATAAAACCTCGCCGTATATTTTCACCTCAATGAGCACGGCCGGCGCGGCGGGTCTCGCGAATATCGAATTCAATAAGTGATATCTATGAATATTCAGAGCACGGCCCGGTCGGTCTCCGTTAATTTGACGCATTTTAAACGATCCCTTGCACTTCGTTCGTTCTATAAAGTCGTAAGTGCACTTACGTCCAAAATGAATATTTTAATTTTTACACTGGACATTGTGTAGATAATCATTCAAAGAAAATATGGTTCAAAGAACCTTTGTAATAATCTGTGGAATGTTATTATGGTACTAAGTGGAGTTACGACTTTATTGCTCTGAGGATAATTTCGTGCAATGCAGGCCGTTAATTTATTCGGAGAACGCCATCGTTGAGGATTTGATGGGATCGGTTTTTATTGCGGTATCACAGTTAAAGTAATTGGGTCAAAATAAATGTTGATAAATGGAAACTATCAATCTTTGTATGAAGTGTGTCAGTTATGACATTATTCTTCTTGAGTGTATCATTTATTAGGGTTAAAAAACGAACCCTTATTCCTATAAGGGTTCGACGAGTGATCCTTCACTCGTGTGTCTGTCTGGCTGTCTGCCAGTCACAGCCAATTTTCTCCGATTCTACTGGCCCGATTAAGTTGAAATTTGTACACACATGAACTTCTGTGACCCAAACACGGACGTGTAACGTAAATAAAAATGAATTTTGAATATGGGGGTCGTTTTTGGGGGGGAACCTAGAAAAAAAAAATGCAAACTGTACCTTATGAGTTATGAACTTATGACATATCAAATGAAAGGGCTTAATGTAAGGATTTCATTTATATATATATATATATATTTTATAACCTTAAAATAACTTTTAAAGTTATAAGAAAACAGATGAAAATTGACTATCCCCCCCTTATTTCCGAAACTACTGAGCCTAAAATTTTGAAGAAAAAAAATACAGAAAATAGTTCTTTAATTATAGATTACAGGAAAACCTATAAGAAGTCTGTTGTCTTAAAATAACATGGTAAATATCTCAATATTGTGCGTAAAAACTTACTTTTGCAGTTAGAATGTATGGATGAACTTGTTTTCCAACTACAATGTAAGTTTGTTCTTGGGATAAATTCATCCTAACTACGCAACCCTTCATTGTATGTGGTCCGACATGCACTTGGCTGGTTTTTTTAATAACTTACGTATCTATTAAATTACTTATAAGATGTATCGCTATGCATGTAGGTATGTAAGGTTTTGTAGCTGCTTTAAAACCACAAAACCCTTTTTAACATCTTTATAACTTACAGTTTTCATCAATTTTGCATTTTAAGATGGCTCTTCGTCCATAAATACGAGTAAAAGATAACCATTATGTCGTTAGCGTAGATCAAAATGTCAGATGCCGTCATGAAACGCAATCATTGGTGGAATTTGTGTAATAATGAGAAATGGCGTGTGATTTGAGCTTCGTGACCGTATATGTTATTGGTGATTAATTCAATAGGCTTTGATATCGGTATGAGATAGGCCGTTTTTTTAAATAAAAAGATAAACTTGTAAATATTTCATTTGCAGTTAAATGGAGCCATATTTGTTTAGAAAATGGGTAGCACCATAAGAAGGAAGACTTATAGGATGGCTAAGAAAATACATATTATTATTTCACGTGTTGTTTTTTAAGATAGGTTCGTCTTTGACAATTATCTGACCCTTTTTTTTTTCTAGTTTCGAAAAGATAACTAAGAAGTCACATCCTATATGAAAAATTCTATGCTAGCATAACATCATAAGAAAATACGAAAAGTATTACGTATTTAGTGCTCTTCCTGGCAACGAGAAACTCACAAAAAATAACTTCTAAAAAAGGATGTATCTGAGTCTGATTCACGAATATTCGCCTAAAATTCCTAGACCTAGATTAGACACATGCATTTCGTGGAGTAGGCATGCTAACTGTATGACCTATACACTGAGATTTAACGTTATTTAGGTTTTTTTCCGTATGGTGCCGGACGTGTAAAGAATATCACCACCCCATTTTCTCCCGTGGGTGTCGTAAAAGGCGACTAAGGGACTTACTAGAGAATGGGCAGCAGCGTTCTCTATGCATTTTTAACACCATACTGCGATCGCCAACCCGCCTGCCAAGCGTGGGGATTATGGCAAATCCCCCCCTTTTGGGGGAGGCCTATGTCCAGCAGTGCAGGCAATACGTCTTTCGGCTGAAATGATGATGATGATGATGAGGTTTTTGTCGAGTGAGGAAAACATGCGTAAAACTTATTTTTAATACTGCATTATTAATTTTATTGATATTTCTATTTGCCTCCTTTAAGCATTAAATCAACAAATAAGTATTCTGACAGCCTCTAAAAGAACCGGTATATTATAAATTAGAGCTACTGCAGTTTTGTTATGCTGGCACGAGTATTGTTAATTATTCTTAAAATCTATTAAATTATTTATTATTAAATCTTTATGCACAAGTGAAAAAAATACTGTACAAAGGCGGTATAAATCCTAAGGCATTTTCTACCAGTCAAACTTAGGGTGATGCAGAGACAAAACTCGGCAGGTGGGACATATGGAATAGATAACTCGATAAAGAATAAATACTAATACATACATGATACATTAAAAACAGAATATAAAATTAATATTCTTCGATATAAGCCTCGCTTATTAAAAAATTAAACCCCATCATATTTCTGTCACACACCTTCATATCTATAATAATTACATCGTAAAATGTGAAAACACAAGTTCAAAATCCTCTACACAGACTACATACATACATCAGACCAAAGAAAAACACTCCGGCACGGCACGGCTGACGCTCTCACAAACAATTGTGTTCAATGAACTTGAAAATTGTTTCTTCACGTAATGATATTCATTGGAAGCACGGCACTACGTGTTTTCAGCTAAGGCATTTTGTAGCGTGCCGTGTAAAGTGTGATAAGTACAGAAGAATAAAGTCGTATGTGCAGTTACTGCATAAGCGAGCATTTTTGTGAAAGGTTTGTAGAAAGTTGGATGAGCATTTTGGATTAATGCTTGTGTTTATGATAGATTCTTAGTCACAGAGTTCTCAGTTTAGCTAGCTTATTCGAAACACAAGAGAGTTGTTCTATAAGAATGAGGACTATCGCGCTTAAATTCGCCGTTAGAGGCGCTAGTGTAGAGTGAGGTCTCTAGAAATGTCAAATGTGAAACTGAACGTTCACTGTCTGCGGGATTTTCTATCGCAAATTGTTACTAATTATTCGTAATTTTAAAGATTGTGCCATTCCTGATTAATTATGGCTAAAGATTTTAAGTCACAACTTAGGATCTAATTTCGTAGCACTTGGAGGAAGAATAATATTTGTCTGCTTTATGGTTGCCAATTTTAGGATCATTATAATGTAAATAATCATTTGATATTTTAAAATGTAATAAAATAAACATTTTATGAAGTAATGAGTACTTAAACATAACCAAAACATAAAATAAAAGTACTGACAGGACCTTACTCGCCAGTGGCGCCAACTGGTGAGCACAATAACGATAGCCCATTAGTTACTGATTGATGACTATCGATTGTTAGTCATTTATTTTTTGGCTTATACACCGTGGCATTTTAGTCGTCTTACAAAGACAGCCCACTTCATGTATCCAATGACTACTAATCATTCAGGTAAAAATGTTTTTTTTTTTAAATTATGACGCATGACATAGTTTATAACACCCTGTTACGAGTGCATTCCGAGCCTTGTGATACAAGGGCGCCGCAGAATGGATTTAGATTAAGTTTAAGTTGCAATAGTAAGAAACACATTTTTGCGTTAGGGTGAATGAACTCTGATAAAGATGTCGCCGCTCCATTCCGCGGCGCCCTTGTAACACAAGGCTCGAACTGCACTCGTAACAGGATGTTTTAAACTATGTCATGCGTCATAATTAATAAAAAAAATGTTAAAAATATATATATATTACATTAATGATTAGTAGTCATTGGATACATGAAGTGGGCTGTCTTTGTAAGACGACTAAAATGCCACGGTTTATAGAACTGGATTTGACGTTTTGTTTTGGATATTATGTCACTTCATATCTCCGCCATTTCTTAACCGATTGAAAGATGATTTTATTCTGCACACAATTTTGAGTACAAACCAAACGTTTTCCTCCTTTGAATGAAATCTTAAAAGACGCTGGATCACCTTACCCGCTAACCGTTAATGTATGTAACCACAGCGAAATTGTCAACAGAGAAATTGTCTCTGATCCACGAGACGGGTGTAATGTTCCAGGCGTCATTTAACACGGTTATATATTGAGCGCCATGATGGAATAGGTGTCGTCGTGTACCGGCCATTTTTCACTGAAACAGCCATTTTGTATGCTCATGTGGCGATGTAGCCTTATTTATATATTAATTAAATTGTTGTAAAGATATAACAGTTTTGGGAGAGAAAAGCGTGTCTTTATTAGTTTTTGTGATAGGTATAATGTTTGGGGATAACAATTTTTCTAATACGGATTAATCTTCTGGTCTTTCGGTTCCCAAGCAAAGTTTTCGGTCCTAGCGGGACACGGACATTTTGAGAATTTGTCATTATGCGAAAATGGCATTTTGCGAAAAGGCATTTTGCAAAAACGGTATTTTGCGTATACCGTATAGCGAAACCGTGGTGTTTACAGAATATGACAATTTGAGAATAAGACATTTTATGAAATTCCATTATGTAATTTTTCGAATGTGGCATTCTCCGCTGAATTCTAAGAAATGAGCTGATAGTTACTATGTGTCTTAAACGACGTATCTATTAATTAATCTAACAACAAACAACAACAACGCATCTTGTACTATGGAAAAAGAAAAAATATAGCACTCTGCAAAAAATACCTCTTCCCTCAATTTATCGTTCTAAAATCATCTCGATACACGATATTCTCCGTACATAAGGACCAAAAATATAGACATTTGCAACCTCTGGCGCCGGCCGTTAGCAACGTCTGAATCATGCGCATTCCTACACTTATGCCAAGAGACGTTGACACTAGGATATGTTTGGCAGTTTCTATTGAAATCAAGAGGCTATTTGGATGGAATACATTTATTAACTTCACAATTAATACAATACACAACAACTTTTTTCCTTGACGGAACAGTTTGTATATTCCGTCCATCGAGAGAATGGTTTTTTGACATCTGTCAGTTTCATACAAACAAATATGTTTTTTTACGAATTTAAACTTTATTCGTTCCAAATCTTGTACAACTGACAGGTGTCTAAAAACCCTTCTCTCGGTGGACGGAATATAGTGACAGATTTTAAACAGTTTTACTCGAAACTGAAAACACTGTCATGTAGGTATACAACCTCCATCAGTTTTTAGGATATTATAGGTTATTCAAGTTCACGTCGCATCCCGCCATTTTTGTTCGATATTAGTATTGCAAAAATTTATAAGTTTTTTGTTTACAAAAATGAGTGATACAAGCTTTGATAACACACCACCAGATATTTCTAATGCAGCAAAGGACATTTCTAACCAATTATTACTAGAAAAGTCGAGAAAACAATATGAAAAGGCGTACCAAGATTTCATAAATTGGAAAATATCCAAGAGTAGATAACAAGGGTGTAGATAAAGTTTTGTATGCAACTGTACATAATTAGGTATTAAAACAGTCATGTGGTACTATTATCACAGTCGGCTTCGCCTCGTGTGATAAACCCATGTTCGTGTTTTAATACCCCTTATTATACAACAGTTGCAAAAATAACTACTACTATTATTATCATTTATTGATTTATTATTAAACTTACACTCACTATCTTTACATGATGACCCCAATACAATAGTGGTTTGCAAATACACCAAATAAATTGAAAAATCAACTTACGGCTAACACTTAAAAATCTAAACTTTAAAAATACAAAGCAACACTAAACTCTTTAGTAAAATCTAATCTCTCTATATATTCTAATTTCATTCTAAAGGCCTTCCTAACTAAATTGATATCAATCAAAATCAAAATATTTTATTTCACATAAACCTACATGGGCACTTATGAAACGTCAGAAGCTAGGTGCACGGTTCCAATAAGTCGTTTCCTACGGAGAAGAGCCGGCAAGAAACTCCACGGATACTCTTTTAAAAATAATTGGCTTTACAATATTATCAAATAACAGTGTTAAGTGTGTTAGGTATAGGAGGACAGTGTAAAATAACTTTTTTGCATATCTTTCAGCAAAATCTCATTTTCTAATAAAATCTACCCTATTCACAGGAGCAAATACTTCATTAGGTATAAAACAATTAATCATTACTCCATGTAGCATAACCAGACATTAACATATTTATTCGAGTCGCCATAACGAGCAAAATTATGCAAAACAGCCGACCGACGACGCCTCATAATTAAATATAATAAAGCATTTTAATCTCTTTGGCCTCAAAACGTATAAAAACTGTCACGGCGTATTAACATTTAGTGTTGTACAACACAAGGGTTTTTATAGCCGAAACCGAAAGAATCCAATTATTTCTGCCATAGCTTTAGTGATTTGTGTTTGTTATGATTATAAAACGTTCAAATTCAAAATAAACGCTATTTCTTGCTTTCAACGCCGAACAAATATTCTAATTAGTAGGTTCTTCATTTGTTTCTGTTTTTTTTTAATGGCTTTTAGGAATCTAGGCATTATGTAGTGTATATGTCTTCTAGGAATCTAGGCAATATGTACTGTTTGTCAATCCGTGGACAATAGTGTGGGTTATACGTTTATTCAACTATAATATAACTACTTTTTGTAAATGCTGTAATGTATAACTGTTTTTTGTCCCAAATAAAAAAAAAAATGTCTTGTGTTAAGATAAAATATCTAAGTTCTGAGAGGAAAACTATCAACATATCACATATCCGGTAATTTGCTGTGGAATGGTACCTATTTATTTCTACATATTTAATATTACAGTTTACCATTCCAATTAGTATAACTAATTCATTTCGAGATGTATTGTCCTATTTTTAGCTGGTGACTAGCCACGGTTGCTAAAGTTTCGGTTGTCGTTCGGCCGAAACTAACAACCCAACACTATTAACAATTCCTTATAACGCCCACACTTCAAAAACATTAGTGTAATAAATATAAAAGTCAATTCATATTTACAACCGTAATGTCAGTGATTGTTACATTAAGGTATAACTGTTACTCATAATGAATTATGATTGAACTGTGCTCATATAATTGACGAAATGCTTTGCTTTAGTATCAATAAACTACAAGTAATTATGTTTGTTGACTTACATTCATATTGGGACTGTCAAAACCAATAATATTCTAACAGTGCTCTGTTTCTTTTTGGTTTCGGCTTTCGGAATAATATACTAGCAATGCTGTTTTTTTTTGGTTTCGGCTTTCGGTCTAATTGGACGCAACAATAGAGGACCAGGACATTTTAAATTCATTATTAGAAATCATTTTCATGGCAATAGGGATGATGCCTGGGTAAAAAAAAAAGAAAAACTGTTTAGTCCGTCAATCAGATAATAAAAAAATATTAGACACGTATTTTTTGCTTTATTATATTAATAAAAAAATACTTAGATAAAACACATTAAACTTCAAATGGGGGCTCGTTACGTCACAGCTCAGAATAAAATCTAATGAGAAGTGACGTCATGCCACATTTGAACTCAATGTATCGCCGTAATGTTTTGATTACGTAAAAAGGAAAAAATACGTGTCCAATATTTTTTAATAATCTACATGATGAGCAAAAAAAACTTTTTAGTCATCATCCCTATTAAATGATTAATGCAAAAATATTTGCAATGTAATAAATTATAAGGTTAATGCAAAAAGATTTGCAAAATAAATTACAGGTTTATTACAAAAAAGTGCAATTCAACGCCAATCAAAGTTCACTTCACATGACGCCGCACTATTTTCTTTCCTTCAACAAAAATCAGAATCGAATAACCGAATACCAACATAATTTACGCCTTTCAAAGCGATATTACGCAAATAAACACTCAAAGCTTACCTCAGTGATAATGTTATTTATTAAAAGCTTTCCGGCTTTTAAGAAAACCAAGTTTTATATCAGAAAGTTGCGAGATTATTATGTCGAGAAGTTGCTTAACATTAAAGGGCCGATATCAAGTCGATAGTCCACTGCTCCGTAGGATATGCGTGGAGAGGTTTACCACGGTAGCCGGTAGCGATGCCAATTTAGCCCCTTCGAGGGTAGATCTAGCCCTTTTTTTAGGTTCAGCCCCGAATATAGTTAAAAGTCTGTTATAAGTTCAAAACCATCTTTGTTTGTGCTGAGAACGAAAGAAAGTTTTTAAAACAAAAGCCCAGCAAAAACTAAACGCAAAACGCACGCACTTTCAAATCTATGTCGCTGATTCCCCGCTACTACGACGCCGTTAACAATTCATATTTTTAATGGTACGTAATCTATCTGTAAAGTGTGAAAATGCACAATCCAGTACGAAAACTAATAACGCACAACATAATAGAAAATAATGGGAGAAAGATGGTTCATTTAAAAAAAGGTTAATACCACTTGCAATCAATTATATTAAAGAATTAACTTAATTAATTATTAAGAGCGGGAGGGCGTGTCAGACTTTTACTGACTAAAACCCACCCGTGTTCCTTCAGTTGCCTGTGTGCCAGGGCCACGGTATCCCTTTCGGACAAACCTGCAACCCTGGCAGGCACCGGTCCTACCGGAACCCGTCAGTGCGTGCTGACATCTCTTTGAGGCGCGCGTGGAACACAACGCGCCGTCGACCCGGGCCTGGTCCTTACCGGACGGCGAACTGCCCATAGCTCGCCGTCCGCAAGCCTGCGCCTACGGTGGCCGGTAATCGGCTACCGATTCCCGCCGCCCAGGGCGTCTCCTGCGGCGACTAGGGGCGTGAGGGCGCACAGACTGCCGCTCCCTCACTGCTTCCTATGCACTCTCGCTCCGGACCATGGCCTGGACCAGGGCCGGACGCGAGAGATCGCCGCCGCACTGCACGCTAGCTGCGCGTTTCATTTGTTTGCCAGCCACGCATCCGTGCGTAAAGTGGCCGATCCCGCCTACATTTTTATACAAAGCGAAGCTAAGTACATGTGTATAGTTTAGCCGTGGGTTGCTGTGGACAGCCGCCTTTAGAGATAAGCGACATATGCTGGGGTGTTGTCAACATCACTACACCCACTCAACACCTACGGGCCAAGATGGCGTAAGTTGGGACACCATATAACTGTCCCCGAAATGTAGGAAGCGTACAATTTATTGATAATTTAAAGTGAGTCAAAATTTCCGGATACGGCAAAGGTTGAAAGCTCTTCACTGGAGGTACAGATAAGCTTTATGATACTTCCTAAGAAATCGCATCAGTGAACGACAACTGTTAAAACAGAATTATGCCAGATTCCAAAAACCGATTTTAGATTCGAGTAACACTCTCTTATTATTGCCATTTCAGATTTAAGCAAACGAATTAGAAACCTATTATTGGCTAATGATGATTCCTTTCATAAAACCAATAAAGCAAGTCAAAAAGAAACAAGCGAGAAAGTTAATAATTATCTCCCAACGCTAATTGGGCCAATTTACTTTAAGTCTTCGATTAAAAGATAATGCTACACAGTTAGCGCGATAGTGAACAATAATTGGCAGTCACAGACTATGAATGTGAATCATTTGATAGTAATTATCGTATATGCTTTGAATCTAACGCGTAGAAAAGAGATATCACAAGTTCGATAAACCGGCAGAGCGAATGAAAGTATGAAAGCGAGGCTTATGACGATTATTCACTTTTTTGAAGGGTTTGAAGTACAATAATATAGTTCTAGGTAAATAATAAAGATCGTAATGATTAATTTCCCTAATGGGGGTGGCGGTGGTGTTGAAGTTCGAAGAGGAAATTACGAAATCCACGCGGACAAAGTCGCGTGCGAAGAGCTAGTTAAGTTAGTGGATAAAGATGGTGGTTATAGAGTTAATAGTAACATAAATATTTAATAAGTACAATGATGGACTGCCAGCATTCTTCACCAAAAAAGGCAAGATCAGCATTGCTAATAGAATTTTTACAACGTATCATTTAAAGCTTAACAGGTGTGTAAGTTGCATCACATATACTTTAAGTTGGACACCTTGAGTTGGTTCTTGTGCCCACACCTCAAGTCGTAGGTTTGTATCACCGGAGACACGCATTCTTTACACATCAATTCAGAACCAAAGAGGTTTTGGCAGTTAGTCAAAAAACTATAAATGTCAATCTAAATAATGTTGTTAAAGCTAACTAAGAGATATCAAAATTCAAAATTAACATTGGATTGAAAAAGTTGCATCATAAATCCATTCAGAACTAGGATTGCATGAACCAAGTTTGAATTCAGTAATAACTGAAAATCTTGTAGAAAATACTAAACTAAAACATGAATAAACAATTTATATTAATATGTACAGACAACCATATATTTTTTTTTACTTTCCAATTTTCATTAAACACTCATATGTTTTTTGTTTTTCAAGATACCTAACGCGTCTGTTTTTTTTAATACACATAAATCAACTCACCTTTTAGACCGGACCCTCGTATATCTCCAAGTGTTGCTACTGTAATGTCCTGAACTCGAAGGACACAGTAACAACTGAAGACTGTTCGGTCTCGGCTGTCTCTGCTTCTTCACTCTTAGCTTCACTACTTCTTCTACTTCTAACTTCTCTAGTTTCTTCTCTTTCTTTCCTTCTTTGATTGGCGGCTTCTTGGAGTCCACACTCCATCTGCGCTCGTCCATTATCCTTTCTTCCAAATTCAAATGATCCAACCTCTCCTTGATAAAACTCCTTGTACTAATCAAGTCTGGAGTCGTATCCAGTTTATCATGTCTCCTTATTTCTATAGGAGACAAAGGAGGTCTTCTTGGCTCAAAGACAACCTTGGAGTACTCGTTACTTCGTCGCCACATACGGGGCGAGAGTGGCCAAAACCGCCCATTTTGTTGACCAGATTCCATCACCATTTTGGATTTTTGTCGCAAATTCACAATTAACTGACTTTATCGATGCTAAAATTAGAATTTGTTAAATAAGAGCTTTAAATCCTCAGACATTTATTTAAATGTACGATAGCTTAGCGCTGGTAATATAATTCAAGACACTAACACTGAACACGTCCGTTACATCCGTAAGCTATTCATATACTAAACGTTGTTGAAATGAAAAGTGCATAACAAACGTGCCCACGCAATCAATCATGCGAAACGTCTACAGGAACCATAGATAAAGATGGAGTGACTACTTCGATGAGTCAAACAGTAGTACAATTGACGTAAAATGTATTAGAAATAACACTTTGGGTTATTTTTATTTTCCTTAACGTTAAATAATATTATTTTCCTCGTATCAAACGAAAGAAATATTTTTCTACAAATTAACGTTTGTCTTTCCATACTGAGACTGTTTGAGGTAAAGACGATCATAATTTGAATAAATAAACTGTATTCAAAAACCCGCAATACAAATTGTCGACTTGTAAAAGCAGAAAAATTATGTCAAAGCAAATTACAAACGGCCTAATGAACTTTTAACCATTTAAATGAGTTTGACCCTAAATGAGACAATTTTTATCAATTTCTATCATTTGTGAATTCTACATCAATTAGTGGAATTGAGGGCAGCGACCGACAAATCGCGGGTCATTATGACCAAGCGGCGCTAGCAATAAAAACCGTGTTTTTGTCTTTTATTACAATTTGTACCAACTATAACAGGATCTGTGTACATTTGGCGTAGATTTAATGTTTTTTTTTCCTGTCTACATATCGTTAAAATGGGTAATTTAAAAGATTCTTGCACTTTCCGTGCTCAAATGGCTTAAGTAAACAGATTAAAATCTTACAAGAGAATTTCCTTGTAATTTATTAGGAACGGAAAGAATAGTTTACCATTTTCCTGCTGTTGTTTTGGCAGTTCCAAAATTCTAAAATCTATCTCCATTTTAGGAAACGAAGTCGTGAGAAACCCAAATATAGCAAAAATGCGGGTCCTTTAAATACGTTTTAGCATTTTAACAGCACGAGGGGGATCGCAAACCGTTGACGACTCCTGACGACACACTGATAGCCATAAACTGCCGAGGAGTCGTAATGGCTGCGGTATCGGATGTCGCCGAATAGCGCTACATACTAAATGCTGGCTCAGGAAGCGGGTGACAGGACGCTAATATATGTGCGTATAGGCATGCAAATGTACTGATGTAGTACATAGATAGCGTATAAGTGGATACAGAGCTTTGTATGTGGACCTGGGGAGTGATTTAGAGATGTGCTTTTGGAAAATGTTAATAATCAGAAAAAAAGATACAACGATAGACTAAAGTTACCAACATAATCGTAAATGTCTAGAAGTTCAACAAGACGTCGCTTCTAGTAGGTATTTCCTTGCATATTGCTTCCATAACTGAGTCACCGATTGCATTCAAGGAAAAATATCTAAAAATATTCAAAATTCTGAAAGGCAAAGGCGCTTCTTAACACTACTTACGTAACACTATTTAACGATAAGAGGAAACGGAGATAGTACTTAAAGCCTTAAACAATAACACGAGACACCCGAAGTCTAAGAAAGGAGTCGCAGGATATACCGAAAGGCCTCAATGGCTTGACTCAACGGAAGCGTTCGATGCGTTTGATATTATTATTTTTATTACAATAGAGTTGAGTCAGCGGCTAAACGAAATCAATGCTTGTTGACATTGCGGTGTCAATGTGTGGGATGCGTCGGACATTCTTGCTTATAGCTTGGTTATGATTAATTGGTAAGTTATTTAATATCAATTATGGGTCAACCTTGGTTATATTGGGGTCTCCTGCTACTAACTGAAGTTCATTTGAATCGAAGTCAGTAAAGTTCTATTCATCCTCATCAGCCTTAGCCGTCCACAGCTGGAAATTGGCGTATGCCAATGTTTTATTAATAAAATATTGAGTAGTTTTAATTGTGTGTGCATCTATACGACATACCTTTCGGGGAAATCCTATGTAATGTTTCGTAACATTATGTGAGGGGTTTATCGAACGGAAGTTTCTAATTAATAATATCTAATCTTCATAATCAGCTCATGTTTGATGCATTTGCCTGAATAAGTTTGTTTAGTAGATTACCTTTGGCTATTACAGAAAAAATTGTAAGATAGTTAAATAGAAAAGATACTGTTGGTCTAACCATGAACGCCCAACGGCATCGTGGAAAATTTAGGAGTAGGTTGCGGGACGAGATTGACGCCTATAGGCGGGATTGATCCATATTAGGTCAGGATTGAGTTGAGTGTAAAAACGAAAGGGAGGCATTTTCCTTGCAGTGGCTTAACACAGGCTAACTCATTATTTTCTTTTTTTTTCTGTAAGTCTTTCTTAGAAACTATGTTCTTTTATTCATTTACTAGAAATTCATAACACTGATTACGGAGTAGTGTGCTGAAATTCTAATAAATAAAAGAACATAGTTTTGTAATACTACGAACGGTTATTAACACCGCTAGGTCAACAGCATCGTGTCATAGTGTAGGATGCGCAGACGCGGAATTGCGTGCCTCCATCCACGTACATAGTATCGAGCGGTGATTAACGCATTATGAATCAATAAATCCTTCACAAATACTGTAATTTACATTATTTGTATTGAAAGGGATATATGCATCAAGTATAGAATGTGGTGGGGTAAAATTGATGCTCACAGATGGCATACATTACTATTACATCGACGATTTGCTGTAGAGAAAGGATCAGTAGCATCAGAGTTTGGAATCATGTCACTTCGTATGAAAACAATGATAATTATATAAATATCTAATGTAACCTATCAGATCCAAATAAAGTTATAGATACTGCGTACTTAGCTAGTAGAATAATAAATTTTATCAACAATTTTTTATCAGTAAATAAATTACGTTAAAGTGACGCATTATCTTGAATGATCATTTTCAAGGCCCGTTGAGATCGATGAAACGATTTCATCGATCTCAACGGGCCTTGAAAATGATACATTTTTTGCCGCAATAACCTTTTTGCTTCCCACCGCAAATTTTAATAGAATTGGACTCATTTAAAATACATTTGTGTTAAATCATATTTTTTTCGGAAATCTTGACGTATTTCCGCAAATACTGTTGGTATGAGTCGATTACAATCAGATGGCGTTTAATGTATTGTAAATCATGAACGAAATATCTTTTAATATGCAACAATATCAAAACATTCAAATGTGCATAACTTGATTCGTAATTTAAAAGATAAAACCAAGTTATGACTGGTCCCATCACTGGCCATTCATTGTTTACTGTAGCCATAAGCGAAACAAGGAAGGCACTTGCAGACTGATGATATCTTTCCACGGCGCTTACTTGTGCAAGTTTCGGGCTTACAACTTGCACTGCAATAATCCTTTGGTCTGTGAATAACTTTGGGACTTACGAACTTGCTAGCAGGGTATAACTTTACTGTTTAATGTGTTATGAACTTATGAATGAAGTGGAAGAGTATATTATCACTAGCTTATGCCCGCGGTTTAGCCCGCGTGAGGGACAGAAATTATCCCGCGGGTATGTATTATCCGGATAAAATTATACTATGTCCTAAGCCAGGTCATGGTCTACCTATGTGCCATTTCATCGAAATTTATTCAGCCGTTTCGGCGTAAAAAGGTAACAAACAGAAATGGATATAACCTAAGCGTACATTTCCATTTATTAGGACAAGAAACAAAGACGACACAGATCATAAAAAAAATTACCGGACATAATTTCAAAAGAAGACGATATGACAAAGACTCATTAGCCACAACCAATGAATAATACTTTCCAGAAAATTCGTTAACTACTCAAGTAAGATCCTAAGAAAGCTTCAAATAACCCTGGTGCAAGCATTGTTGGTGACAATAGCCGGAAACCGTCGGCACTGTATGTGACTGATGCCGTACAAGGTATCCTAATACCGTATGCAGTGATGGTCGCACATTGTTGGGAATTATGAGCTGATGTGACTTTGATGAAGTTGAAGAATGACAACGTTTTGGAATGCAGTGATGTGCAGGCTAAAGAAAGGTATTTTAATTAAGTTATCACATCATCGAGGCTGGCTCACAAATGTCCAGTAAAGGAAAACTTTCGACTGATCTGATAATAACCCACTTCGACACGACTGCTAAGCTCCACATTGGCATTACGATAAGTTCGGTTCATATCTTTTACATGAAGAAAAACTATGTTATGTTTTCTGTTTAAGCATTTGCATCAATCGTTAGATTGGAACCACCAATTTCTGCTTTAACAGAATATGACAGACCCATTACTTGTCATCAAATTCACGTTTAGAATAAACTAGTTAACATTCCTCCGAACGATAATTTAACAGGGCTTTCAAAAAGCGAATTCCGGTTACCATTATTTTCGTTCA
Source organism: Dryobota labecula (assembly GCA_947523025.1). Classification (NCBI taxonomy): domain Eukaryota; kingdom Metazoa; phylum Arthropoda; class Insecta; order Lepidoptera; family Noctuidae; genus Dryobota; species Dryobota labecula. The sequence goes on along the minus strand of OX383306.1, from coordinate 12,368,597 downwards.
GCAGCTGTCTCCTGTCAAACTTCAGTGAAATCCGGTAGTCGGCCGTTTTGGACTACATAGCAGTGTCCCAGATATTTGGAATAGCCGTGAATGCCGTGATTTGGGACGACGTTCATACAGGCGGCATCAAACGGGTTTCTTTGGCTTTTGTTTTAGATAAGTGCATGTTTTTCAGTTGTTTATGGAATGGTAGTGAATTATTGGAATGCGTTTAGTGAAAAGGAAGTTGCATTAGCAGTCAGTCGTTCGGTGCTCATCTTTCTTTTAGATACCTACTCTAAGCGACATCGAACTTATTCGCTACTTATTAAGTCCAATCAACCTATTTTAAGCGCTTCTTTACCGTTTGAGTTCTCTCTAGCTCAAAATGTGACAAGTGTTTGCGAATTACGCCTTTCACAATACTAGCTAGTGAACTTATATCAATCAGACCAATTCCACTTGAAGCCTTAGGGCTGTAAAAATGAAAACAGCTATCATTCAAGAAGTGAAAGCCATAAAAACCTGCAACATACCAAACACGAATTACCTTTAGCCCCAGGACTTCATAAGAGCTATAATTTTGAAACCACAACACGCAAATGGGGCGCAATAATTCAAGCATATATTATGCTGTGGTCTTATCAGCTACGAGCCCGCAAGCTCGGGTCCCATAACGCATGGTCAAGCCTGACATATGGCTTACATCAATCACTGCGCTGATTTATCTGCTTGTTTCCGCATATCATCGTATTGCGATGTCATTTGTTCCGCTTTCATTGTGAGCTACCAGGGGATTATGTGTAAAAGCAATTTTATATAGTCTTTTGTTTTTTGAGTTCGGGTATTGGTAGAAAATCTTTCTTTGGGTGAAAAATTACAATTAAATAGTTCCTTCGCTTTTCTGTCACAAGTGTTGTGTAGAAAATCTTTATATATGTTGTCCCAAAATAAGACCGTTTTCTTAATTCTTACTCACTATTTCTCACCGCTAGATCAAGAAAACTTTTACATTAGTGTTTTCTTTCTATTTCGCTCCAACATTATTACTCCCAACTTTCTGAGTACCTTTCCTCAAAATCACACAATTAGGTACTTCATTAACTACAACCTAATCTTCCTAATGACCACCAACTTCACTAGCCAAGGTAATCAAACCAAAATCTGTAGCCATGACTTGGCCAAGTCTGAAGCAAAACTTGGTAATATCATCACCAGCCGATAGTTGAAAGGAAACTGCTTCGTAACGCTACTTAATAGGCCAATGAGGGAGTATGTTTGAAAAGTTTGGTGTACGTGCCAAGTGTTAGAACTTTGGGGCATTTGAAAGATAGCCCGGCAAGATTTTGTGTTCAGTTTTGATTCATTAGTGTGGCCACCGAACATTCAATTTTATTTGTTGTTTTTTGTTTTTAAGCTAAATTTTCTGATTATAATTCCTTGTTTTAGTGCTAATCTACTAGTTTTATTACCTGTTTGTGTGTTTATTTTCACATGTAATCTTATATTGACATAATATTTGTCTTTCTTTTTCCTCAATTATTGTATACCATATGAAAATATGATGCTTTCTAGTGTGCCTCCTCCTTATTCATACTAGGTGTCTTAAGGATTACAAAAGCATTGAACTCAACACTACAACACAAAATATACCCAAAAGTAGACTCTATGAAAACCTAAACGGTCGAATTGCATGTGCTACACCCATTTTATGTTTGCCTGGTAACAGAGAAACAAGTTAGACAAACGAATGTTTCATTCTAGTGTTAGTTTGTAACCACTGACCAATTGTGAAACACTAAACGGTAGTATTTGTAGTAAACATTATGAAAACCAGTTGAAAGCGTGCTCCTTAATACTTGTAACTAATGTGTATTGAGAAATGTGAGCTAAGTGGGCCACGAAAAGTACAAGTTACCTCAGAATTTCTAAATGGAGACAGATAAGAGAGAAAACACAATATTTTCAGCTTTTTCCAGTTTATGACTTGAACTAGGAAAAGACTTTGACTAAGGTGCCAAGGGAAAGGAAGAGGAAGAAGAAGAATAGACAATGGTGACAACAGAGCAAGGTTTTCACAATAGGTGGGAGGACAGTAAAATATTAAAATATAATGACGGATCTGTTTGCCACTTTGCAGATTATACAGAGTAGAATGCGACTGAAAATTCTTTTTGGTCTATTTAGATTTTAAGTTTTGAAATGTTCTTGATTGATAAGCAAACTACAATAAAATAATATAGTTCAAGAAACTATAGTATTTTTCCAGAACTTCCTATCATCCTCCTCAAGTTGTTTAAGATTGAAGCCATGATGTTTGTATGAGTTCTTAATAAGTGGGTCGAGTCCAGAGGAATTAGAGGGGATTATGTTTCGGTGTCTGAAAAAAACTGTACTCGTGTTGTGTTTGGCAAGATTTATTTATGCGTTGGATTAGTTGGGAGTAGTTTTGTAATAGAGGATGAGAGCATTAGTGGCCGAAGGAGGTCCAGTATTTTAGGATGTGGAATACCTAAACATTTGTTTATTAATTGCAACAAAATAAATATTTACTTTCTTTGTCCATAAAAGCTCCCACATACTTTTGAACAAGAATGTTGAAAACGGATGAAGATATCTAAATGACATAGACATACAATGTGGAGACAACAACAGGATAATACATGAAAACACTGGCAATACTGGCATAAGGGTATTTTGAAACCATCAATTTAGATAATTGATGGTTTCAAAATACCCTTATGCACCAGTATTGCCATCTATGTATATATATATATATTTTTTTTTCAAACAATTTAAATAAGGGTTATTGGTGAAACACTAACAACCTATCAAGGCTGTATTACTTACATACGTCATAAACAACAACTTTTGTTCTATGAGTTTTTACAAAACATAATATATTTACCAAAAATTTGTTGTTCCATGTAACACATTTAAATTCTGTGTGTTTTGTTGTATCTACCTACGCCTCCCGTGCACTGTCACTCGTAAGACACGGCAGTTTGTTTTGCTACGCGTACTGTTCGTATCATTTAGAAATAATTATGTATATTATGTATAAACTAATTGGATATTATGTATTTGATCGTTTTTTTTTTTTTGTAGAATGGTAACGACATTAGTTAGATAAATATAAAGTTTAATTTACTGTCATATTGACGTGTCCACCCTGTATAAAGCAGTGCAGTCTAAGGAAAGACAAGAGTATTATTTTGATAAACAACAGCTGCACTGTTTTCTGAAAAAATCCTTACTACTTCGAAATACATACTTGGGTTTTCCGTAGACGAAAGATGTAGGTTTTATACCTATATCTATACAAATAGTCGTGACCTTTTCCTTAACGATATGAAGCACTACAATCGCAATTACATTAACCTACATTTGCGATATGATATTAAAACGTTTCTGAGAGGGATGTTGTTCGTCATATTATTCTCAGCGATAAGATGGACGACAAATGACGGAGGAATGAGGGAAATGTCCTCAGGAAAATTTTGAGTATGAATTTGGATGGCTATAAGAAGACCAAAGAAACGATGGATGAACTGTGTGTGAAAGATGATATGGCTAGAAAGGGAGTGACTACCGAGATAACAAATAATAGAGAAGTATGGAAGAACAAGACATGTTGCGCCGACCACAAATAAATTAGAATAAGAGGAGGATAATGATGATGATGAAGATGGACAACAAAGTAACTATATAATGTAAGTAGGAATATGTTTCTATAATTTGGCTGAAGTAGATCAAAATATTCACAATGGTGACAACAGACAAAGATTTGCACAACAGGTGGTTAGGACAGTAAAATATTAAAATCTAATGATGGATCTGGAGCCGAAACGTGGACACTTACGTCCATAAATTCAAGGTCGCTCAGCGAGCTATGGAACGGGCTATGTTTGGAATTTCTCTGAGGAATTGAATCCGGAACGACGTGATCCGGCAGAGAACCAAAGTTGTCGACATAGCTCACAGAATAAGCAAGCTGAAGTGGCAATGGGCTGGCCATATTAGCCGTAGAACCGATGACCGTTGGGGTAGACGTGTTCTTGAGTGGAAACCGCGAATCGGCAAATGTAAGGTAGGACGTCCTCAGGTTAGGTGGATCGACCTGAATGGCGTGCAATTGAAGAGGCCTATGTCCAGCAGTGGACTTGTATAGGCTGATGATGATGATGGATTTGTTTGCAGAGTTTCGCGCAAAAAAAGTAAGAAAGTTGAATTTCGCAGGCTACCCTGCTTTCGCTTTAAATGATAAGGATTTTTAATGGATACGGAAGGCAAAGAAAATAACTATATGTCTAAGGATATGGCTCGTGCTGCCAAAGCTTTTTGGTCGTTAATTAGAAAAAGTGGGATGGAAGATTAATTATGCAATACTCTATCATATCAATGAACAGACACTGAATTTAAATTATGTATTTATAACCTATTTACCCCACGGTTAAAGCAATGCATGATTTTTGGGTTACAATAATTTGTCTCTTCTTAAACTAAATTCTGCTGAATCAGTTCAAAGATCACAAGTTTTCCTAAATGTTTATCTTATACTACTACAAGTGAACTAGAATTTCAACACATCAAAGAGAAAACGCTGTACACATATCAAAACAAACAGCTACTTCGAGATTCGAAAATTGATTCGGCTAGCAAACTGTTGGAGTGTTGCACAAACATGCGTGTAACGAAATCACAGGGATTCGGAAATATACACAATAGTAAAGGCCTCCGCAGACAGGCACGCCGCGCCAGTGCTACGCGATACTGCGATATACATCCGTAAAACAATGCATTTCTATGAAATCAGAATCGCAATGCGACACGTTGCGTGACAATTCGCGCCTATCTGTGGGAGTCTTATAATGGAGAAATGGATATTACAGAAGTTTAGTTACGTGGTAACAAATATGCGATGTGTGGAAAAGTTAAAATGGTCTGCAGAATGCTTTAGACAGGTGAGGACTCGTCGCAAAAGTAAAGCATCTAAGACATAAATATAATGTATGAAGTGTAATGTATAATGTATGTATGTAATATGATGTAGAAGTTTCTACTCGATTTTTGTGATGGGAGACAATGTCATCGATTATGTTTTGCCGACTTTACTACCGCCGATTAATAACAAACAAAACTAGTAAGAGACAGAGAACATGAAAACACGCATTAGTCAATTGGCCACACAGACAATTAAGGACAATTACAACGATATGGCACGAATAGCCGAAAACTAACAGCTTAATGTCTTTCTTCAGTTCCCGGAATTATGAAAAAAAAAAACCATTTAGTTACACTTCATGCTGAGCAGTCAACGTGGCCACCTACTGGGCTCAAACAATATAAAAACAAAAAAAAAGACTACCAGCGAAAATAGGAAATACAAACAGAAAAAAAGGAGCATTTAAAACTAACAAAATTTACATTAAAAACAAGAATAAAAATAAAAAATATAAAATGACTTGTGCGAGGCTAAAAAGGCTCCTATCTCAGCATAATGCTAAAATGTTAAAAAAAAAAACCGAGGCGCTAGTATTCTGATAGGGCCCGCAGTAATGCTACGGCCAACACCAACGGGCATTTATATGTTCCACAAAAAAAGGGTCCAAGTGAGGTTTTACAGTTTAAAACTCTATAATTTATTTAGATCTTGAAAAGAAAAAAAGAAATAAAAGAAAAGACGGACACGGTACGATGCGCGATCGAAATAATAAAGACAACTAAATAAAAATCCAATGACATAAATGTACTATATATAAACAAATAAAATAAAGTAATAAGGAAGGCGAACATCCTTGTTAGGTCCTAATCGTGTCCCGGGGGATACTGCACAAAGTAGATAGATATACAGAAGGTCAACTTCCATACAATATGCGAAAATAGGCACATAGATGTCTACGTAATAATCTCAAACAAATGCATGTACTCGTAGCGTGTGCACTTGCACTTGCTGTACGTACTGTGAATAAGGAAAGGCTAAAGCTGTGACGAGATTAGTGCTTCCCTATCCAACCCATTCGTTCCACCAGCTGAAAATCTCCCATCTGGACATGAGTTGCCTTGGCTTACCTGGAAGTCTTTAAATAGAAGAAAACAGTTTGGCCGAAGCAAGGAAAACCGGCTCAGGTTGAGATTCACGGATGACTCCGCGCTAGAGTGTAAATGTGGTGCTGTTTCACAAACAATGGGTCACTGTTGTGCAGTGGTAATCTGTAAAGATCTCACCGTGAAAACTGAGATGAAGTGAGCTTGAAGTGAGCTGCAAAAAGATGATGATGGGTATTGACACTAGTGACATTTTAAACTCACTTCATCGAAGTTATCACGGTGAGATTTGTACATAATAGAGCGGCTGGTCCAGTGTGTCCTGTTGTCTGCATTTTACAGGAAGTGATGGACGCTACTGAAGGTGCCAAACTCTTAGCTAAATTCTGGGCTGACTCAATTTAGATTGCCATCGACAGCAGTGGCGAAATCACTATAAAACACGATTCCTACCGGCTTCGCTTCGGCTTCTCTCTTACAAAAATTGAAACTTCGCCGCTGTTCGACACACTGAGAAGTAAACGTGTATATGCGGCATTTTCGCTCGTTATATGGATTCAACCTTCTGTACCTATCTATTCTGTGACTGTTGTTATTGGTGAGCTAAGGATCGTTACTGAAGTCGTTCACATCTATCGGAAAAGCGTTCCTTTTTGTTGTAACCTTTACTGGTGGATATAATGAAATTTATTTTAGGATATCTATTTAAAGTGTATAATAAGATTTATTTTGTGTGAGAACTGAGAAGGCAGTTACTTTTATTTTAGAAAACAGTTACCAGAATATATTTTGGTAACTCTATTTTTAGATAAGTTTAATGTCCTTTTCAGCGTATACAGGGTGTTTGGCAGAACGTTGAACATACGAAAATGGTGGATAGGTGGGGTCATCTGCTACTTACTCAGCCCTAATTTATTTGGCCTTGCCCCCCCTGGATATTTAAAAAAAAAATTTTTGCTTTCTTCTAGTTTCACCACTTTCTTAACTTGAAAGTGTAATTTGTATAAAAAATGGGTAAAACAGGCAATATTTTTATTTATTACATCTTTCTGTAAGTTTGAGGAGTCATAACTTTTTTTCTAGCTAACATCTGAATAAAGCAATTATTTTATAAGAATCTGCCAACATTAAAGATAAAAAAAATAAACTAAAATATATTGCCTGTTTTACCCATTTTTAATAAAAATTACACTTTAAAGTTAAGAAAGTGGTGAAACTAGAAGAACAAAAAATTTTTTTTTTAAATATTCTGGGGGCCAGGGCCAAATAAATTAGGGCTGAGTAAGTAGCAGATGACCCCACCTATCCACCATTTTCGTATGTTCAACGTTCTGCCAAACACCCTGTATATGGCCACGGCCACCCCTTCCAAACTGTCGGTTTCAGAGTAACGGATAAAATTACAGATATAACACGGCAGGCATAACAAAAACGGAGATGGTAAAATTGTAGGCTGGTTTGGCACCCTTTGAATCTATCCTATAAACCAAACCGTAAAAAAATCTATAATTTAATAACAAGTTCCTTATCTCTGCTTCGGATCACAATCCGCCTTCAGCTCAGTTAATTACATGACAAATGTCAATCCAACGGAAGCCGGACAAATTAAACTACAACAAAGGCCTGTTTTTTTCCTCAATTTCCCAGCGCTTGGGAACAGACAATAGAAATACCTATGTAATTTGTTCGGTTAAACGACCTGACTGGCGCAGTAGGTGAATAGATTTGCTTTGGATTATGCTAAGGGTTTTAATTTTAAGGCCGCTGCAAGCACAAATTGACGAAGTGGAAGATTACTGACCCATCTAACACCCAGTGTGAGAGCGGTGCTTCTGATAAGAACATTTCCCACTTGCTGGAGGATCCTATGTGCCCGTTCACTTGCAACTTTGATGACCAATATGCCACTGATGCCGCAATCAACGTGACCACTGGGTTCAAACAATATAAAAAAGCAACGGTACTTATTTTTTATAGAACGAACGAAATGGTAGAAGAATTTTAAGTTCTACCGTTGATGGAAGTCCATGATAAAGAGGAAATCTTAGTATAGGACAAAGTTGATGAACTACTTATCCTCACAAATCATCGAGGCGTAACCAAAAAATCACCGGGATATAATCGACGCCAAACAGTGAGTAAGAGTGGTGATCCAAGCTTGTTTCCTAACCAAGGGAACTTAACAATCTTAGATAGATACCGTGTTTTGACTGAAACACTACAATAATTATTAATAGTTTAAACAAAAACCGTGTTATGACTGAGGCTTGCTAACGATCTGGCTCGGGTCCAAAGGACGATGACTCAGGTGTTGAGGGAATTCCTGAAGCGCCTGATGTCACTGAGCTGGGGTATTTTGAGTACTCATAATTAATGAATAGTTGGGCTATTGAAGTATTTCTATCAATAGCTGTGTTAGGAAATAACTATGAAGGGAAAGAAGGAGTCCTTTTGTAATGTCAAATTCGGAAAATATAATTAGCGGTGCCAAGTAAAAGTGCCACTACATGATATAGTGAAACAAGTTGTCGTGCATAATGTTGAAGATACCAAAAGTTATACAAGACATGTGAAAAGCAAAGGGTTGCCAACAGAAAGTATTCTTACATCTCCACCTCGTAAGCGTAACAAATTTTTCTTAGAATAATATTGGCACAATTGAATGAATCATATTCGTATTAAGAAATCAGTTTCCTGGTTTTATAAATAATAATGCTGTAAGATGTGTAACCCGAGATTTTTCAGAGCACATATTTCTGTTCGGGAAAAAAGATGAGCGACAACGAAGAGCGTTCGAGGAGACAAAGAAATTGTAAAAAATTGGATAAAAAATTGGATAAAGTATCACCATTAAGTAAAAATCAAAGATGAAGAAGACATTTAATTAAAGAAGGACATTGCCATCAAGGTAACACATGGACAATTAATTAAATGAGACTGAATTTCTACCCGAAAATATACGTTGAGCTTATTACTCCGAAAAAACTAACATACATCAGACCTACTGCATAGTTACCGTGCCAAATACAGTCTAAAAGCTTAGAGCAATTACAGTTAATAGCAAACAGAGCAGCCGTCGTCTAGGAGACCACCAACTGAACGGACCGAAAGCCGAGACCATTTAGCTAATGGGATACCCTGCAAATGGCAAACTACAAGAAATATTTACAACGAGGAACCAACGCTGAGACCAACGAAATTGAATTTCTGATTTGAAAACGAAATTGTGGGATTTCTTAATTAAGAGAACAATTTCTTCATGATTGAGTTAATAGTTTTTTTAATGGAGAATAGGGGTGTATAAATTTCAAGCAAGCCTACGGCTGTTCTAATAAAAAAATCTGAATACCTGAATAGCTAAATTCTATCTTAATTACAATAGTGATTAAAAGGGTTGTACGTAAGAGTGATTATAGGGAGTAAAAAGTATTTAAGGAAACGAGAAAAACTAAATCTAAAGATTTTAGACAACATGACAATAATTACATTAATAATCACATAAAACTATCCCACACTCAAACCAAATACATACATACTCGTATAACACCCAAAACGAATATCAAACAACTAAATTCACTTTACCCAGACCGCTTCAAAGTCCGTCCAAAAGCCGCGACAATTTAGTTAGTGGACCATCATCACGAAATTGGACTAACGCACGAAACACTGAAGTTAATCACGACGTTAACTGACACACTGACTCATCGACGTGTACAAACAACAATACAGTGAATTGTAAAAGTTTCAATTGAAACTAAAGCGTGGTCGAAGCACTCTATTCACACTGTAGATTATGATGGAAATATTTGTAGCCATAATGAATGGTTCTGAATGTTTTTTAATGTGATTGAAAAGAAATTGAAATTGTAGTGTTCGATTTTGAAGTTGAGCTACTTGTTTAGATTGGTGACAACGGTGATGTAGATGGTGTCAAGGATAGATTAATCAATCAGAAGGTAAAGCACTAAAGATGTATTGATGATATCACAATGAAAATTATATGGATCGTAGTATCGTAGCTCAGAGTCGAAATTCTTTGATTAATATTTACATCTATAGTTGAATGTTCACGAAGTCAATGGCTTACGATTCTGAAACTGATTAGTGTTTCTGTTATTACTCTATGAGTTAGTCTATTTATCCTACTTTCACGGCTCGACTAGGCAATTGATCTTCATATTTGCATAATGTTCAAATTACCTATAACCACGGACACTAGCACTCGGGCTAAAATGTGAATCCATCACATTTAACTTTGCAAAATACATTTGTGTATTATCTGAAGTTGTTCAACTACTAATCTATTGTTGATACAAGTGCACGACCACAAACTCATTAATTTCAGTAGGTATGAGACACCAATATTTAATTACAAGATCATAATTAATAATGTCTGTTCCCACGAAGGATAATTTTACTCCAAAATTATGACGTTATTATCTTTTATCGTATCAGGGAGGCTTTATTAAAAAAGTCTTAATTGGGGTTATTATCTTTCGTACGCGGTATACTTAGGATATTACTTCAATGAAACATTAATTTTAAAGATGGGTTTACTTGTTTTAATATTATTAAATAATTTACGTCTATGGGGTTTTTAGTAACTTCGGGATAAACCAATTTTTTTAATTTAAATTTTTTAAATTACTTGATGTGCTAAAAAACTGTTGTTTGTACTTCATCATTTATATCATCATCAGCCATCTCACTTTAATGAATGATTTAAATTACTTATTGACTTTTACTACGATTAATTCCGTCTTTCACTTCCACATTAACTCTAAAGCTCTTCATGTTAAATTCATCAAAAACAAATGTACCTAAATGTTGGCAAAGCCTATAGAATATGTTAATGCAAAGAGATAACGATCCTTTGTTTGATCAGGATGGCGCAGGATCATCAAAGAACGCGTATTATGCAAGTATTAACAGATTATTCGGGTTTTCATTAACATAGGATCAGCTGAACTACATAACTACAGAATTAATAGAGTTTGGTTGACTCTCTTTGTTTCCTTATGTTTGTAAAGTAATACCCAATCCCTGGAATTCAAGTCTTTCATAAAATTACTATCAAAATATACAAAGCCAATTAAATTTGACATAGAATTTGACAGATGAATAAATAAAGTTGGCTTCTATAAAATACCAAATGAGGTTAAGACGTTTAACGTACCATAGACAAAAGTTAATCAATAGCAATAGACGATTGCGTAATATCAATAAAGCAATACAAATACATTATCCAGCAAACGTAGAATGTAATACAATATCTGTATCTTAGACTTTAGAGACGTGAGGTGCTTATCTTGTCAATTATAAAGCAAATACAGATTTGCAAAATCCTTGTGTTGCAATACCTTAAATGTCAAATGTTATATCCGTTTTATTTGTAACCGGACTTGAGATAAACAAATACAACTGCATCGATGGTTCAAACGTTAAAGATAGACATTTTGATGTTTTCGTAACTTAATTATTCAAGATTCAAACACCAACAATCCAACATAAATATTATTACATGTTTTACAAGAGAAATAGCGCCATAGTATTTACATCGGAGGTATCATGAGACATCTTACTTGAGTTGCGCAACAAAGGATACGCATATCATATCAGTGATCATTTGCTTGTTAACCACGCAAGATATGTCATTAAAGCAAACTTGTATGCGAATTCGGACGAGCAATATTACACAAGCATTTAAAAACAAATATCGTACAAATACCAAGTTTATGTTCAAAACAATCATTGTTTATACCAAGCATTAATTCGCGTCTATTTACTATCAAGGAATGTAGGAAAATCTTGTAACTTGTCATCCCACGCTCATAGTAAGAATCGATTAAGTAAAACTAGTTGTTCGGGCACTCGACAGCGATGCACTGCAAACCTGCTGAGAATTATGTACGCCAACACAAGACGGTAAATAAAAAAATCACTACTGTTTCTTGGAAGGCGAGTACACATTCTGGAAACCTAAAACTTGTGAGCTGCTTATTCGAAGAACTCAGAAGTACAAAGTATGTTTGCGATGAAAAGGGAAAAACATAACCTTGTCTTTGCTGACGCGCAGTCGGGTAATAAGACACAGAAGACTAGTGCCAGGCTGATGACAATTGGGCGATTATGAGAAAAACTAGAAGTAAAACATATTTTACTGTCCAGATATTACGTAAGCAGGTTCACAGGTTAACACAAAGTTGAGACGACATGAGCAGCTTAAAATATTACCTACAGCTACAATTTATTATTTGCCAGTGAGCCCCAAACTAGACTGCTAGTTTGAATCTTGGGGTTTGGTAAAAGGGCTACATAGGACAGTTAATGGCTATTGGAGGAAGGACCCCGTTTACCTTGTGAATCCGCTGGATGCGGGAAGCACGGAACCGGTCGAGATGGCGGTGCTTGGGGAGGTCTTTGCCCAGCAGTGGACATCTTTCGGCTGAAATGATGATGATGATGGAGGAAGGAGAATTTGAAACAGGTATTGAGACTTGAGTGTCAAGTGACACATCACCTAAAGGTAAATTGACACCAATTATTCCTGGAACAAGCAACCCGTCTTTAAGTTGACACTAAATACTTCTCGACATGCCGCTAGTAATTGCACTCATCCCGTAATGGAAATAACAAGCAGACAGGTGTAATAACACCAGCTACGTATACTCATATCATTATATCTTGTTCCAGCTTGTTTGTCCGAAAACGTAAATATGCACTCTTTAAGTAAACAAGTAGTCGTCCTTATCATATGAGCTCGTTTTTATAATTACGCCTTTCGCTTTAATGCACAGGAACTATGATAATAATGCGTTGATAAATTAATATAGCCACATATTTTCCGTAATGTTTTTATTTCGAAGAGTGGAGGCCAGACCGTGGTAGGTCGGAGATAATTGAAAAATTGAATTCTTGTGGTCGTTATCCTTTGTAGTAAATAAATAAGTAGTCATCATAATTACGTGTTTACTTCGTGGAAGAGCTTGAGTCGGTTTTTTTGCGGCGAAAACCGAAGAGAATATTGAAAAGTATAATAAGTCTATGCATAAAATCGCTCGAAAGTCTCACGAAATTGACAATTAGGGAAATGTTGGAGGTTCTGGATAAAGAGCGAAGAATTTATGCAAAATTAAATAACAAATTCAATTGTATGAAATGTACGAAGTAGAAATGTTACATACAGATTTAGGAATTTTTAAATATACACGACCATTTATAAAGACGAATGATGTTTTTGAAAAGTAGGTGTTAGTGAATGTTTTAATAAATAGAAGTATTGAATGCTTCGATCTAGAATCTTGATTGAAGATTGAATGTCAAGAACACATCCTATTGATTGCCTTTAAATATCATGAATATCTTGCCATGAAAAGAAATATGACCCAAAATATCCACAAACAAAGAAAAGAGCCCATGTAACGCGACACTAAACGCGGTTTAGTCAGTTGTAATCTAAGTTTAACCCTAACACGCGTGACTCAACTGTCCGAAACGGACCGAGACGATTTGTTTAACAACAGTCGGGCTGCGTGTACGCATAAATATAAGTAAATAACGTCATCAAACAGACAACCAATAGAAAAGCGGTTTACGAGGAAAATATAAATAAAGATGTTGAGAGATTTGAAGAGAAAAGTCAAAAACTCCAGATGAATTCATCTGTTCAGTTTCACGCACAAAATTTTAAGTGTTTGTTCTAAATATTTACTTTTCTAGATTGTTAAACTCAGATCTAGGGCATCAAGATGGTTTGTAGGAAGGAGATAATAACCGCAATGGGCTTCAAGGACAGATCCCTTTGGGCTCAGCAGTTCAAAATACTTTTATAAATTACAAATCAAATTAAAACATGGTCGTTTTACAAATTGAGGCTGTTATTGACACTACAAAATATATTATAGTGGATTATGAAATATTCAAACGGATTAGTCACGGTTTACATTTAAATGCCAGGAAATACCACCGATATGGAGTTTTATCGTGAGACCTGACCTCATAATTATTACGCCTCGTGGATCAAGGCTTTGAAGGAAACAGATTTTAATGTTTAATCAAAATTACTCGATCAGTTTTTTAATTCTTCATCTAGTTTACATCATTAAGCAATTTTAAACTTTTTTTAATACTTGGAACTTCCTGTATTTCTTCATTTGTCACAACTTTTTCCTTAATTACTTTGTTATTTATTAGTTTTTATGCCTCTTCATTTATATTATTCATCAACATCATACCCAAAATATTCCTTGTGGTTACTTAACAATAAGTATAGTATTACAACTGGCACATCAAAGATACTATATATAATATATTTAAATTACCAATTCATTTTAATTGCAATTTCAAACGGATTACCATCGCCATTATTTTAATTTCAGTAAACGATTCAAATTATTACAATTGGAACAAAATCAATGGTTACACATTTGCTGACGACAAATACGAATCGCCGAGTATCAATATTCACAAAAAGATTAATTGTGAAGACAGAACTGCAATTATATCTGTTAGTGAAACTACTAAACAAACTGTAAGAGGATTCTAGGGGGTCGAAGATTGACCCCGTTTTGTTCGAGAATTTAGTTCACATAGATTAAAGTAAATATTGTGAAGTAACACGTTCTATAAATCTTTGGGGAGAAACAATTTGATATTGATCAATGTTGCGATTGCTTTTTATTGGGTCAATTTTGTAGTTTTTTTTTTAACCACGTTTATATTTTTGATTTGTGCTTTTTGCATCGTAATTTATATCGAAAGTTCTGACTGTAAATCTTCAGTTTGTTTCTCTTGTTTCTCTACTTCAAAAACTTTCCTTTTTGTATCTGGCATTTCATTTTGTAATGTTTATGCTTATATATCTTGCAGTAACAACTATCATATAAACCACGCAATCACTTCAATTTTATGTATGTCTAGGTTATCAACCGAGACCTAAGGCTGCATATCATATAATTTTTATGGCATGTCTTGTTTTACAGGATTGAACAACGTTATGTGACCTTTAGTGCATTCCTCGATATCGCTTTGCATTACAATTTCAGTGTTCACAACACGATTGATAGAATTGTACCTACTTCTACCTACAGATGGTCCGGGATGGGTGTCAAGTATTGGGTGGTCTCTGCTACTAATAGATCAAGTCGTCATTTCCTGCGTGTCTGAAGTGGGGCTCAAACTAGAGGACGAGAATGATGATTTCTTGTCACAATTTGGTTGAGGTTACATTTATTTAAACCCTTTTAGTGTCTAGTGAGTGAAAACTAGTATTTTTTAATTTTAATTTGTGTGGATATTGAATGAACGAATGAATGAAATGCACCGACCCCAGCGTGGTTTAACCAGACTCGATTACTCGAATGAACCCAAAGATTCACACTAGCCCCTGGAGCCTCATGTTTCATGGGACTACATTGGCCATTGCATATCAAGGAGTAGACCATTTTTTTATTTATTTATAACAGTAACCTGTTTTAAATAAATAAATAAATAAGTTTATTTTTGGTATAGTTTAACTATATACCAAAAATCAACAACATAATAAATAAATTAATGCTAACTTCAATTTAGGGATTGGTACGTCACGTACACAATTCTTCTTCATATCCGTCTCTATATCATTAAATGCTTATCTAGTAGAGGCACTAAAATTATTTTCACTACTTATAAATTTTTCTTTAAACTTTCTTTATTTTGCTTTCTAGTAATACTTAACAATATTGTTAACGATATTTACAGCACAACCATCCCCCATTTCACCACAATAAAGTATAGACGCAACAGATGTGTCTCAACATTGAAAAGACCAATAAAACGGGAAGTTCTAAATAAAAATGTTCGTGAAGGGTGACAAGCGTCGTCTGCAACAGTTAAACTGTCTCGTTCATTTCTAACTGTCGCATAAACATTGACACAAAGGACGACTGTCTCTAAACGAATAGAGAAAATTGTGGAAATTGTTTGCCCACGTCATTTTATTAGATTATGTTTGTGTATTGGATGGGCTTTCACTATTTAATCGTTTATCTTTAGTTATATGATGGAAAGCTTTCGTAATGTAAGTTTTAGATTTTATAAAAGATAAATACGAAACTCGTGAAATCAAATTGAGAAAGTCTTGGATATTGTCGTCTTTACATCTTGTAAAGTTAGATGCAAGATAAACGGACCGTTCTGATCCAATAGGCACTTTATATCAATTAGTTTTTATGTCAGTATACATAGCTATTTCACTAGCATTCTTTGTTATAAATCATATGCTTTAACAGGAAGGTAGTGCTCACAAAAAATAATGACTAATATGGTAACCTAGCCTGAGGATTTAAAGCTCCGCAAGAAATAAACAGAATAAAAATAAAAACCTCTCATAAATTCACAGTTCACAAAAAACCACAGAACAATGGCACACCGAAAAACTTCGTTATATTTCGAAAATCGAACTCGCGGCAATACGCAATTTCAAACTTCGAACGCGCGGTCCGCGCCGCATGCGCAGCGGCCTGAGACTGGCTGGAGTCGGAGCACACCATCGATCGCATCATTCACCTTTGGCACTCGTCTCTCTCACACTTATGGAGCTTTTGAAAGTTGGAAGAGGACATAGGAAGCTAGTGGTTTTTCTCGAGATGACGCGGAGGCGTAATTTCGCAAGGCTTTATCGTCAAGGACGATTTACAAAACATTATTGGAATTAATATAAATAAAATGTGAATTCTTTTTGTGAAATGTCAGCTGGCTATGTGAATTGTGGTCATGTAGGCGAGCTGTTATTTTTATTTTTAGGTGGTGTCGTACGTGCTATTAACACATGCTTTATGGACAAATTAACGTATTATAAATAGACCTTTTATGTGACAACCATGGCGTATCCGATGAAAAGTGTGGACTAGTTAAATACAAGCGTGACACAAGAGTAAATAAAAACAAATGTTTATCAAAAAATGGTAGACTTATGAGCAGATTTCGGTTATGTGACCTGACCTCTATTAGCCTACGAAGGTCTGTAAAAATTACTCACTAAAAAGTTATCAATATTCATTAAAAAAAAACCGTTACGTATATTCGTTTACAATATTGATTACATCTAACCGTTAAAGATTTTTAAATATTAACAGTTTTCTGCAAAAATAAAAAATATGCAAAATAAATCGTAAGAACCAATAAAATCACATCGATAAAACCGGGTTGAAATAAAATAGGTGCAACATTTTTACTGCTTTTATATTAAGTCCATATAAAGTCAATACACTCTGCGATATGTATGACATTAAAAGTAATTGCTCTGTGCTCAAGTTTTTGCACATATTAAGCGGAACCACTAAAAGATAGAAACAGAAAACCCATACACAAATCTGCGAAACTCTCCATACTACATACATTATGTATGACGGTGCAGTAATAATTGGCGCCGCCCGTTTTGGTTTGTTACGAAGTTACTGGAATCATCAAAAAGGTCGGAAAAGTGACACTGACTGGCGGCAGGCACTTTAGCAGGGCCTCAAGTCTGCTATTACAATAGTGTCAGAATGGTCTATCATTGATTTCATAATTGTTGATTTTGACAAGTTTGGTAATCTTCGAATATAATGGCGTCATTATGACTTTCCAATGGTCAGGCACTGACACTCCATTGAAAGAATTGGTAATCTCGTACATAATGACAAATGAAACTTCCTACTAAACTTCCAACTTCCTACTATTTCAGATTGCTTTTAACACTAATAAATTATATGTAAAAATATATATAAATGAAATCTGGCTTGAATAAATGTTCAAAATGCCATTGTAATACAATTCTATTACGAGACCATTGACCGACAAATGATCAACCATTATGAATTTAGCAGATTACGAACTTTTAGCAAAATGACAATGGGATCGTGTTGGGATTGATGAATTTATAAAAATAGCAGACTTGGGCCCCTGATCTTCGCATCGATGGTTGCATGGCGGCTGTTTGCTGATGGAAGAGATGATGTCAGGGGAGCAACTGCTGTAACATGTCCACGACGAACTGCTTTATTCCGTCACAATCGTGATAATATTGAAGCTGCAGAACCACTAATACGATTACCACTTCTGGTAAAGGGTATCCTGCACCGTTACATACATAAACACACGCCTTCTTTCCATGGTGGTAGGCAGAAACTAAAGACCGCTACCTGCTACTATCCTTACCCTAGTAGCAATTGCCGTTGGCTTCCATACGCCAACAGTTGGGAATGTATTGGCAGACGGTTAGTTATTCCGCCAACCTAAACTTAAAATAGGCCCTGTGTCATAAACATGCATTATTTGCCCAACGGATAGCCAACGACGGGCCTGCTGTTACTAACCAACCAACCAACCAGAGGTAAGTGGCCCAACTAAATGCCAACAAAAATGGTACTGGGGTATATACTCCTTTTGCTACGATTCTTTTCCTTTTGCTTCGTTTATATTCATACATCTGGTCATACACGCACGCCGGTTGCCAGTACTATAAATCTGACCTTTCTGAAGAACATCACCAATAAGGTCACTATATTTCTCTCAAGCCCCTCTCGGCGTTTCCACAAGTAAATATAAATGCCTTTTGTTGGTCGCCTTTCACTCCTCTTCTCAACGTGACCAAACCATATAAGCATACTCTTTTAAATTTTTCATAACTCTTCATACTTTATGCTGAATTAGCTTCATTCAGTTCAGGGTTTATTCTTTTTATTTTTGGCTAGGAGAGTATGATAGGACCGAAGGATTAAACGCATCCTGCTTTTAATCCTATAGTGGCGATGTTTCGCACTGACTAAATACTCTTTTGGCAAAGTGGCAATAGGCTTTTTAACACATATACGATGCTCTTAAAATATGACTCTTATGGCCAAAAACAAAAATAATGCGCGTATTTATCATCCGCACTAACTTGTATTGAAAGTGGATCTACTCTTTTTCCTTTAATCTGGCAATAGGTCTAACGAGGGCGAGTGTTATACCAATAAAATGTAATTAATCCATCGTTAACCGGAGGTATGCGAGGTCTTAAGCCAGGTACAGTCAATATTTTAACTCATATCTACGTCCGATATTTATTTATGAAGTCGGTCTACCGTTCGTACGATATACGTGTAGTTTTTTAAGGTTTTCTGTATTTGGTATCGATCAATAGAACGATTAGGTGGTCAATTCGATCTTAACAGGGTATTTTATTGACTAACGGCAATTTGTTTAGTGTTTTTGAATTGGGAGTGATCAAACAATTTGTCCGTGCTTCAGAAGGTAGGTATTTTATTTTTAACTATTTACAGGAAGCTAGGTGAAGATATTAGGAAGAAAGTGGGTCACATAGAAGCAACCAAAGGGCAAAAAGGTATTTAGCGACAAGTGAGTCAAAGACTAGGATTGTAAATAATATTTGAATGATGGTAAATGACCTAAATGAATAAGGACAAGATGATTTTGGTGATTATAGCAAAGTTATATTACTATTCGTTGAAGACGAGTTCGCAAAGTTCAGGTTTAGTAGAGGAAGCTTACGAATTGATAATAAAGTCGGTAAAGCAGAATAAAAAACAAATAATAAAAATGTAGAGCAAAGTAATGCTATGCAATTATATCACATTATCATTTAGATACATAAACAGTCAGACACGGAACTGATCGCGTCCGTCAACCTCACACCAGAGGCCGTTACTCAGCTGAGTCAAATATATGAATTATGGATTATTAATGCACTAGATTTGAGCTGCGTTTGCACTTGCTGGTATTTAGATATAACTCAAAATAAGTTTAATAATAACTAATAAAAAACTAAAAATAAATAGTATCCTAAACGAATATACTAAAGTAATGATCCGTGAACACCTGCTTTGAAATACCGTAGGAATACAGGAACTAATTGATGAAGACGGTCAAGATTATTTGCATCAAAAGTTCTAAAAATTGCTGTTTATAAACAACCTAATCAATGTTGTTGTTCAAAGTCGTTAATCCATTTGCATTCATTTTCTCTGGGAGATGGAATAAATTCTACGCAATTTTTTACAGAGATGGAAAAAGAAAGTAGTGTGGTAAAACATAGAAAAATAGACGAGAAAGGTAGTTGTAAGCCCGTTAATGAGCATGCAGCGGACGAGCTCGCTTTCATAGCTAATGAAAAGCAAAGAAAGATCCGGCAGCAGAAAAGAAAATCAACTAGTATGATGACGATAGACTAATTAGTATCGAATGTCGATATTTGAGTCATAATCTAGCAAATCAGAATATACCATTATTGGTGCAGCATACTTTGATTTGACATTAAGATTAAAAATTAAAAGATCCATAAAATTTCAGTGGAACACATACAAAAACTTCACACAGATAAAATACAGACTGATAATGATGATTATAAACATACAGACACAAAACAAAACAAAAATCTGGCATTTACGAATCCCCAAGTACAGTAATATTTCATATATGTGTGCGCTCGGCCTAGACGAGTAACAGTAAATTGTATAAGTAGATGACGGTACCTAATGACTCATGTAAACATTGCTGTTGCGATCATGAGGAACGTTCACTTTTTACTTAAAGTGCGCATCTTGAGCTATGAGAAGCGGAAGCGATACTTTATGCTGTTGAAAATGGAGCACATGTTAGGAATCTTAGAATGATTCCGTAGTAGTTTTTTTATTATTGGCACAGGGGCCTTACTCCCGACAGCATCGAGTTCTGAATCAATCGAATTGGATTCGAATTAAATGCATTCCATACTCTTGAATCCGACACTAGCGCACGAGCGTGCGGTGGTTCGAAGCGAAACTAACTTCGATCGAAAGATTCGTTAGGATCGAAAAGTTCGTACTCTGCACGCCATCTGACAGATAGATATCGAGTTGTTGGATCAAAACTAAACGTCAATTTTCACGATATCAAAGAAGCTACTTTATTCAGATCGAGTGAGATAACTACCTAAAAGACATAGAGAACTTGACGATGACGTAATCCCCCGGATACGAATAAAACGACGCTGATAATTCTCGAACCTATGTCGATCTTGGTTTACGATTCGAAATGTTTCGGCAGTAAGGTTTTAAATCGAGTTCGGATCGAAACGAGTTAGAATCGGAAGCAAATCAAACTAGAATCGTTTCTGCGAGTAAGGCCCCCGGGGCCGATTCGCGAACGTAGATGATTTTAGTCTCCTAGGTAAGGATAGATCTGTTGTACCTATTTAAAAGACAAAAGCCATCAAATCTTGGGAGTGTCGGTCAGAAATCTTGAACTCAAGAAAAACGACATTATGCGTTCTGAGTATTGACGTTAGCGGAAATATAATTATTTCCATAATAACGTTTTCAAGACTTTTTAGTTTCAAAGAGAAAGGGACTGTAGTCAGAAAATTAGCATTGTTTATAGAATTGACGTATGTAATTATTGTTTTAAATGCCAAACACATTAAGATTAAGCATTTGACCTTTTGCACAGTTATCTTATACGGAAAGTTTGTTTAACTACGTGACGAGAATAACAATTTGTGTTTTGGTTTTTTCCTTAATCCAAAAAATGTTCATTAGTTAACCTGAAGCTTAAAATGCCTATGAATTCCATAACTTTCCTCGACAATTCCTTTATCCAAGCTGCTCATTTGTGGAATACATTACCAGTTCGAAAAACGCGCGCAGTCGTTACTTGTGTTTAAAAGACTCGTGAAGGAACATTACTTGTCGTTGTGATGTTGTTCTAGTGCCTGTGATTATCTATAGTCTGCATTTATTTTCGTTGCTCATATATTTACCATCTTATTCATAATAAAGTTTTCCGCTTCATAAACCTATTATAGCCTTTTATAGCCAACTTTCACTAAGAAACCTAAAGCCTACCTCAGCGCACATCGCATTAGCTTCGCTCTCTCTGTGTCTACAGCTAATTCAAATCGTGAGCCTGAATCGTGACTACCTTTAAACAGGCGATATCTACAAATGTACTTACATGTGTAAGTTAATCGTTTTTTATTCCGCGATGCAGGCCCGCGGCTTGGTTTTGACTTTCCATTTAATTATTTCCGACTTGTACTCTGGCTTTATGGGTTTTGTTTTGATATGTGACCGGCTGTATTTACTGCATCATTGGTCAACTACAGCAAGTTTTTAAGGCGAATACATCAGCCCGGGTAATCCAAATTTTCTTAGGTTTTTTGCAATTGCAGGGCAGTAGGTATTAGATTTTTATCTTATATATAAAATTCTCGTGTCACAATGTCAGTTACCATACTCCTCCGAAACGGCTTGACCGATTTTTATGAAATTTTATATGCATATTCAGTAGGTCTGAGAATCGGCTACAATTTTTGTTTAAGTTTTAGGTGCCTAGGTAGCTAGGGTAGGTAGGTAGGTAGGGTAGGGTAGGGTAGGGTAGGGTAGGTAGGTAGGTAGGTAAAATAAATGTAAAATTTCATGGTCTTTCTTTTATTTTGATACTATGTTATTTATAAGAAATAATTTATATTATTGAGCCTTTCGATCGGTACAGTAAAATACAGGTGTTTTTTTTTTTTCACAATTATTTGTCTCGATTTCCGATTCAGACAGGCTATTAATAAAAATTCTTTGAATGCAGTTCGTATTGTTTTAAAAATAAAAATTAAGTCTTCATTCAATCATTTTTTCTTTCTACAGTACTTAAGGTAAAGTCGGTTACTGCTTAGCTGACCCCCCCTTGCATAAATGGTTGAGATTTTTTAGAATACGAATCGATAGAATTTTATAATCTCAATTTTATTTGAATAGCTATACGAAATCTACCAAAAACTAGAAAACTGACATAATATGCCTTGCCCGTCTCGATACGGCGTGCTTAATCTTTGTCCACTTTTAAAATTCTGGTTAAAAATCACTTCCTCTCTCCTTAAACATCATCATTACTTAAAGTTCCTTGCTCTTGTATCATGTTTATTATTGTATATTTTTTTTTTAATATGGATAAGTATCTATATGCTTTATGTATGTATGTATTTATTGTAAATATGTAAATGGTACACCACTGACTACCTGCAGTATTGTCTCTCCTTCTACTTTTTGATCCATCCAAAGGTTGTCTGTAAAAGATCGCTTTTAGCGATAAGACCGCCCATTGTGACACCCTATGTAACAGTTCTACATTTATATCTGTAATTTTTATGGTGTACATAATAAAGAGTATTCTATCTATCTACCTATCTATATAATAAAGAAATCTCGATGTATCGTCAAGTCGTAAAAACCGTGCGAAGAAAGGGCGGATTGCTAGTTAAGAATATAAGATAGAGATGCAAACACAAATCTATATCTATATCTTGGCATTTAGACATAATGTCGTCAATTCTTAAGAAAGTAGAAAAAAAAATTGAAGGAAAACTCGTCAAAATTTCGTCATCACAGCCTTTTCCTTAATCTTAATATTTGCGGTACAAGCCGGTAACAAATCTTCAGTTATATTGGCAAACTTTGGTAATCGGTCTTCGGCTGGTCCGAAGTTTAGGACCACTAAAATGCTTGGCTTATTTCGGCCAGTCTCGGTGTCCTCAAGTGCCGAAGTTTGGCGCCCGCTCGTATTTATGGAACAGTCGTGTTTTATTGCTCTATAAGAAACTTGAATAATATGAGGACCACAATGTGCAGCTTGTGGACGGTGGAGGAGTCATTGTCTGTGGTTTTGTGTGTTTACTTGCAACTCGTGCTAGTAAACTCTGTCTACGAGCATTTTGTATAGATGCGAAATACGACTCGCTCGTTACGGAATCATCGGAATAGTGCTACAAATTTGATATTTGGCATGGAAGATCCATAATAGTACATTACTTACCAAGGTCTGTAAAAGAATGAAAGCCCGAAATCGCAGGTATTTGTGACCCGAGCTGCAGGCGAGGATTGTAAATATGCGATAGAGGGCTTTCTTTTTTACTGCCCGTGGTGAGTACACAATTTTACGTCTTCACCTGGCCATAATTCGAGTTTACCGTATGCGTAGCGTGTGGTAAAACTTACATTACAGCCAGGTGTGACGTAAACAATGTTATTTTAATATTCTTTTGCTTAATTTTTTTTTTTTTTCAAATTTTCAATCCAAATTTGGTTGAAGATTGTGTGCGAGCAAAGCTATTGGAAAACACTTAACAAAATAAGGGCAAATCCCCATACGGCGGCGGCCCATTTGATTAAAATAATGATATTCAAAGCATTATACAGGGTGGAAACTTTCAGCGGGGCAGTAAGGGGAAGTACCTTATCCGTTGCAGCTACACGAAAATGGTCTTAGGAGACTATCTATAATTTTTTATGGAATTTTGTTCCCCTGAATGGGAATACGATAGTGTTCAAGAACTTAAAGTCTCACTAACCACAATTTTGTATGGAATTCATCCAAATAAATTGTCAGCAGCCACTAGGTCGGTACAGAAATGAATCAATTTATGTATTCGTCAAAATGGCGGTCACTTCGAGTACTTGATATCGTAGGGCAAGAAACAGCAAGATTTTATATAAGAATAACATCATCAAGTTATGTTAGTTCATAAAAAAAGAAAATTAATACGCCTTCTTTTTGTCTTTGTCTTTTATTTATTTTTTTGTATTTCAGTTACACAAATTCTTTGCCAAATGGCAGGATTTTTTTTTTTTCAATTTGTGACTTTTTGAGTACTCCAACGATGGTTGGTCCCATAGAAGTTTTTGATCAGTATTAGAAACAGGATCGATTGGCATCAAAAAATGTTTTTGTGTTAAATGGCTATTTTCTTGCTAACTGTCTATTTTTTTGAAAATCTGTGAATGGATCAAAATTCCATAAAAAAATATGTATAGTCTCCTAAGACCATTTTCGTGTAGCTGTAACGGATAAAGTACTTCCCCTTAGTGCCTCGCTGAAAGTTTCCACCCTGTATAATAAAAATGTATCCTCTACCATACTTTTCCAGTTTATCCGATAAAGCTAGATTACAGATAACAGAACTAACGCAAATAACAAGAACATCGCCCGATGATGTCAAGTTCCACCTGATTGGTCACACGTCATTATAATTACTAAGTACACTGTTCCATATATGGGACACATGACGACTGTCTGTGGAGGCCTATTAAATCATGTCGTTTGCATAGCTAAGGCGAACTGATTAGAATGTAAATAGGGACTGTTGATAGAGCGGAATAAAAGTAGAACCCGGTTGATGGCTATGCAGTAGTATTCTCTATTGCACAGAACAGACAAAATATATGTTCTGTGATCTATTCTGTGGCTTAGGCTATGGATGAAATTAAAAGTTGAATATAATGTTTTTATTTCAAACTCAAACTCAAAGCATTTATTTCAATTAAACCATTTACAGGCACTTTTGAATTGTCAAAGAGACGGTCAGTTAGTCAGAGTCGGCAAGTTGAAGCTAGATGCCCATTCCAATACGTAGATCACTATGGAGAAGAACGGACAAGAAACTCCAAGGACACTCTTTTAAATCAAGATATTACATAATCCTGGGTACATTATTCTTGTTGCTTCTATATGTGAGACAATGTAAAAACTAATAAAACAATTCAAAATATAAAATTACAAATTAAAAATAAGCCCTGGCAGTCAAGAGATGACCAGTCCCAACTGACGGCGCCCGTTCACGAACATGACGCATGGATCAGCACCATCCAGCTCAACCATTTTGTAGGGAACCGAATGATCCAACACACGCGCCACCATCAGTGAAACATTTAAGTGAGCATGACATACTCTCAACTGCCATGCTCTTTCAAGTCAACATAAATCATAATAACATAGTAAACGACTCCATGGTATTCACATTTACAAAATTGAAAAAATGCTGCTAAATTATACAGAACTATAGTTTGCAATGTATTTGAGAGATTAATAAAAATTTACTACCAAAAAAGAAAATAATTATTATCTATTGGAGTATTCATCAATAAAAACATGCTTAAATAAAAACAAAATAAACATTAAGTTCGTAATGTCAGAAAATAAAATAAAATAAAAAAAGGGGGAAGCAACTTCCAAGTATTCAAATTTTATCTAGTGAGCCCAAGTGGCAGTGGAGCAGGACCAGCATTTAGCCAAGCATTTTTATCTACGATATAATCATCCAACTTATAATATGCTTGTCTGCATAGTGTGCGTTTTATGCACGTTTTAAATTTCTTCTCATTTAGTTGAAGAATATCGAGTGGTATTTTATTATAACATTTTACACAGTACCCCATAAAAGAAGTGTGTACTTTAGACAATCTGAAGCGTGGTTGATCTAATTTGTTCCTATTCCTAGTGTTAAAATTATGCCTGTCACTTATTTTACTAAAAAGATGTAGATTTTTTCGAACATACATAATATTTTCATAAATATATTGACAAGGTACCGTCATAATGTTAATCTTTTTAAACAGCTCTCTCAGAGATTCGCGTCTGCGGAGGTTGTAGATAGCTCTGACAGCCCTCTTTTGCAGAATAAAGATGGAATCAACATCTGCAGCTCGTCCCCACAGCAACATACCGTAAGACATGATGCTATGGAAGTAACTAAAATAGACCAGTCTCGCGGTATCCACGTCTGTTAATTGGCGGATTTTCCAAACAGCGTAAGCGGCTGAACTTAGCCGCCCTGCAAGTGATGTTAAGTGAGGACCCCACTGTAGTTTTGAGTCAAGCGTAATCCCCAGGAAAACCGTCTTTTCGACGAATTCTAGTATCTCCTTATTCAATACAACGTGACATTCATTACTTCTAACGTTCGGTAAAGCGAATCTTATGCATTTAGTTTTCTTCTCATTTAATACCAAATTATTTACAGTAAACCAATTATGGACCTTAATCATAGCGTTATTTACGTCGTCAAGGTCCTGGGCATGTCTGTTTACTTTAAAAATCAGTGATGTGTCATCAGCAAATAACACCATTTGGGGTCGGTTTTGCAGTAAATAAGGTAAATCATTTATATATACTAAAAAGAGGAACGGACCCAGTATTGAGCCCTGCGGTACACCCATTTTGACTTTTAAACCCAATGAATTAACACCGTTTATTTGAACTTGCTGCAATCTATTATTCAAATATGATTTTACTAAGCTAAGCGCAAGTTTACCCAGTCCGTAATGTTCAAGTTTCAAGAGCAGTGTTTCGTGATTCACGCAATCAAATGCCTTTGATAAGTCGCAAAAGATGCCTATTGCATCTTGTGCATCTTCCCATGCCTTATAGATGTGTTTTAATAAAGTGACCCCAGCATCGGTTGTGCAACGTCCTTTGGTGAAACCATACTGTTGATCGTGTAGGATGTTATTACAATTAAAGTGATTGAGCATTTGATTTAACATAACTTTTTCAAACACCTTGCTGAAAACTGGCAAAATCGAAACGGGTCTATAATTATTAGTGTCTTTGCTGTCCCCGGATTTGAAAAGTGGAATAATTTTACTGTATTTCATTAAATCCGGGAATACCCCTTGATCTACACACAAATTAAATATTAAGGCTAAATAGGGCGCAATTGTCTCAATAATGGATTGACAAACTTTAGTAGACATGCCCCACAGATCTTCGGTAATTTTGATCTTAAGTTGCTTAAAAGCCTTTACGACGACCACAGGGTTTATATGTTTAAATTTAAATTCTACAGGACAGTCAGAAACATTCGCTCTTAATAATTCAATAGCAAGTGTGGGCGAGGAATTTAAAGTTTCTGTAGTTTAGGCGAACTGATTAGAATGTAAATAGGGACTGTTGATAGAGCGGAATAAAAGTAGAACCCGGTTGATGGCTATGCAGTAGTATTCTCTATTGCACAGAACAGACAAAATATATGTTCTGTGATCTATTCTGTGGCTTAGGCTATGGATGAAATTAAAAGTTGAATATAATGTTTTTATTTTCAAATAATGTAGGTATATACATAAGATGTTAGGGTTCCTTCTACATTCTAACTTTTAGACATACATAAATTCACAATAATACAAAAAAAAAACTAGGTTTCAATTAATCATAGCTAAGTAATTTATCGGCAAAAAAATCTGTTCAAGAATTTATCGAATTTATTTACATTTATCTATTAGTAATTTTGTGAGATGATTTTTAAATAATCTAAACTCTTTAATATTGTTAGGAATTTTATTTATATTTTTACAGTGGACATCGGAGATTTAAGGTAAATTAATAATTAGCAAGTTCAAGCACATGGATTTTGATTGTAATAGTTTCATTCAATAAAGCAAGTTTTTCTAAATCAACCACATTTTGAGCTGCAATAAAAAGTTAATAATAATAACAACCTTTTATCGTCCCAATGCAGGGCAAATGCCTCTTCTTATCCAGAGAAGGCATGAGCATTGCTCACCATGCTTGTTCAAGACGGATTGGCGATTTTACACTTATGTACCAGTGTACCACTTCATTAAAGTCGCTTTTCTTGTTTGTCTGACCACGTTGTTCTTCTAAACTACGACGCGGTTTATAGCATCTTTTAGAGAATTTATTCCAGAATGTTTATCTGTATCATCATCATTTCAGCCAAAAGACGTCTTCTGCTGGACATAGGCCTCCCCCAAGCACCGCCACTTCAAGCGGTTCTGTGCTTCCCGCATCCAGCAGGAATCCTCCTGCGGCCTTCACAAGGTCATCGGTCCACCGGTACGCGGTCGCCACGCCAGAACTTTTTTCCCATTGGCCATCTGTTCTGCGAGCAATGTGCCCTGCCCATTGCCACTTAAGTTTGGCAATTCTTCGAGCAATGTTGGTTACCTTGGTTCTCCAGCGGATCTCTTCATTTCTGATTCGATCACTTAAGGAAACTCCAAGCACAGCCCTCTCCATTGCCGTTCTAATAAGGCCCATTGTGAGCAACCACGTTTCAGTGCCATAGGTCATCACTGTCAACATGCACTGGTCAAAGACTTTCGTTTTGAGACACTGCGGTATGTGGGTCGAGAAGATATTGCGTAGCTTCCCGAACGATGCCCAGCCGAGTCGAATTCGACGATTATCTGATTATTACATTTTTATTTTTTAAACGTTGCCTCACACTAGGAATTTCTCCTGTATTATGGGTGCGTTTACAAACATTTAAAGACATACACAAACAGCCAACATTAATATTAATGTATTTAAAAAATTATAAATTTCATTGTATAGGCCATACATTATTTACATTACG
Source organism: Dryobota labecula (assembly GCA_947523025.1). NCBI lineage: Eukaryota > Metazoa > Arthropoda > Insecta > Lepidoptera > Noctuidae > Dryobota > Dryobota labecula. The sequence continues at coordinate 12,339,430 of OX383306.1, read as the reverse complement.
AATATAATAAAAGTTACAGTCAAACACCTAGTCAAATAACCCGCCCGTAACTGTTCCCGGCGCAAAAGTGCCCATAACGCTTGCTGCATTGCCACGTTGGATGGCAATGGCTAACCTTTGCACCAAGAACGAGCCGGAGCGGGAGTCACCCGTTTTGTCACATAGCTTGTGCAATATCTCACTAATACTAATTACACTAATATTAATTAAACTAAATAATAATAAAGATTTTTTTATGTTTTGTCAAGTCCTATAAAAAGTGAAAAGCAGGAGCGGGTCGCTAGATAATTATTATAAATCCAGGATTCCTCACAATATTTTGTAATAAAAACCTAACACGTTTCTATATACTATCAACTTTCAACAAAGCTAATTACCCACCATTCCCTGAAGGCTAAACTTAGAGTCTAGACTACACATGAGTAATCAAAGTCTAGCCGGAGCCAACACACCACACCGCGACATTCCTAGGATCAGCAGGGAACAGTGACGATTAGTATTCGACTGACGTTTCGCCGTCTCCTGGCAAAGGCGCATTCAGACAGGTGTAGTTACTGAAGAATGGGAGGCAATGAGGTTTTGTTACGATTTGGAGTTAGTTTGGGGCAGTGGTTCCCAAAGTTCACTGGAGAAAAAAAGTGGCATAACTATATGAATGAAGGACTATTCAAATAAAAAAAACATTCAGTTACAATTGAAAATTTCAATATAATTAAATACAAGGAGAGAGTGCTATTTCAACGAAAAGGATGTACATTTGTTTTAAATGTTTTGTCATTGTAGCTTTAGCATCAACTTCAATTTTAGCTACTTCTAATCGCAATGAGTTGGATACGTCCAATTTATTTCGGTATTTAGTATAATTTTTTTAATTTTTAATTTTACGATGGGTTTGTTCTTGACTCTAGTCTAGGTCAGAGGTGACAGAGACAAAGTCGACGATGGAGTGAGCTTACCTAGAAGAAGCCTGTTCACTCTCACTTTGAATAGATTAGGGATGTATGCGTTCGGAAACACAGACGCGCTTAGTGGGAGTTGGTGGAATATCAACTAGGTAGGGGTGGTAACTTGCAGTGCGTCTAGATGTCCGATGGTAGAAGGGGGCCGGTGGAATGTGGTCGTAGAGTTCATGGGCACACTCGCCGAAGTACAATCTGTAAAAGACCGACAAGCAGGCAACCTTGCGGCGATGAGCCAAGCTGTTAAGCTTGGCATCCACCAGTTTTACATCGCCAATGAGCCTCTTAGTTCTGCGTTCCACCGAGTCAAGCACAGCAAGTTGGTACTTATATCCACTTATAATTGGTAGTATTATTATTTAATCATAGCTGAAAATCAATTTTTCACGGCCCACCCAATATTCGCTAGCGACCCACCAGTGGGTCGCGACCTATACGAGTAGTTTGGGAAATGCTGGTCTGGGGGGTTCTTTTCGCGAGAAATTGTGGGAGTAAAAATGTTGCTATGTTTAGTGTTGTTAAGGAGTTTGATCTTATCTCATCATCTGCCTAACGTTTCCCAACTATGCTGGGGTCAGCTTCCAGTCGAAACGGATGCAGCTGAATACCAGTATTTTACATGGAGCGACTGCCGATCTGACCTCCACAACCAAGTTACTGGGTAATACTATACCATATTATACGTAAACCTACATATAATTATAATAAAGAAATCTCAATGTTTTGTCAAGCCATAAAACCCGTGGCGGGTCGCTAGTTCCTACATAAAACATAAACCCTAATAATACTGTTTAGCCTGAGATTCTCTTATGGTCTTTTTCGATAGTCGAAAAACTCTTCTTCTTCTTTTATCTACTACAGGGTTAATTTCGTCATAAATATGACCATGGTCTACCTCAAAACTTACTATGACTAGTTCATAGAAAACATAACCACAATGTTGAACAAAATCCATATCATGTTTTATAATCATTATCGTCAGTCTACAGCAGTCCACTGCTGGACATAGGCTTTTCCAATTGCACGCCAATCTCGATTCTCGACAACTCTCATCCAGCTGCTACCAGCCACCCTGCGAAGATCGTCGCTCCACCTAGCCTGAGAACGTCCTACCTTGCCTTTTCGGATTCGCGGTCTCCACTTAAGAACACGTCTACCCCAACGGTCATCGTTTCTACGGCTAATATGGCCGGTCCATTGCCACTTCAGCTTGTTTGTTCTGTGAGCTATGTCGACAACTTTGGTTCTCTGCCGGATCACCTTGCTCCGGATTCGATCTCTCAGAGAGACCATGCATAGCCCCGTTCCATAGCTTTGTGTCATGCGTAATCATTATGCATGACACAAAGTCATTGTTCCGATTAATTGCGGAATGATTAGTACTCGCTTTTCCTCTTGGACTATGGAAAACCATGACAGTCAGAATTCCATAGGATCTAGTAATTAATCTGATCATGTTGCGATACATATTCAACAGCAGTTTTAGATGAATGGAATCGTTCGTTTAGTGTATTGACGTCGTATACACAAGTGCCGTTAACGAGGCCGAGGTGTTAAATTGATTTGGTATACATTTTCCGTGTTGCATTGAATTGCAGATGGATTTAGATTCCACTAATTTAAATATATAGGTATAAAACAAAGCCGGGTTAGTTACACTATTTATAACTCAAGAACAGATGGACCGATTTTTATGATTTTTTATTTGTTGGATTTGTATCCGCCCGAATGGTAGTGATTCTAGGAAATGCCGTTTTCCTCACGTTGCTTTCCTTGACCGTTTTGAGAGCAGTGGTGAAATAGTACATTACTTACCAAGGGCTGTAAAAGAAAGAAAGCCCGAAATCGCAGGTATTTGTGACCCGAGCCGCAGTCGAGGGTTGTAAATATGCGATAGAGAGCTTTCCTTTTTACTGCCCGTGGTGAGTACACAATTTTACGTCTTCACCTGGCCACAATGCGAGTTTTACTGTACGCGTTGCGTGCGGTAAAACTCACATTATGGCCAGATGTGACGTAAAAACTATTTACACATAGTAAAACGCCAGCCTGGGTTCGAACCAGCGACCTACAACTCGTTAGTCGGGGCCACTGGGCCACCAGTGCTCTCTTTTATAGCAGCATCATAATTATTATTATTTCATACATTCTAAATTCTATATCTTCTATCATCCCTGGAGTAATAAAATCGGTATCATTTTGAGAGTAGGATGTGGAATTAGACTATTTTCGTTCAGGAGACGAATTTTTTGAGGCAATTTGTATACATTATTTGAACAGTAAATGGATACCATACGCCATGATAGTTAAATAAGGAACAGCAATAGAACAAAAATCCTGACCTAAGCTACATTAAAACTCCCTAGAGATTATGTGAAATCTTTTAATAACAACTACGCGCTATAAATAGCCCCATAACTACACATAGCGTGCACGACTCAGTTTCCATATAGGGCTCGCTATCGGAAACTGGGAGGTGATGCTGTTCACACGACGCCAAGGTCTACCGTGACCAGTTGATAGAGAAACGACGGATATTCCTACATAAACAGGCTGAGGGGTACCTGCGTATAACACTATCAGTACGAATGGGTTTTATTTTGACAGTTCAACAGCATTCATTAGCAATCTGCTAATTGCAAAGCTGGTAATTGTTGAAAGGCCTACACTGTCCTCCCATACCTATTATCACTGTTATTTAATAATATTGTAAAGCCAATTATTTTTAAAAGAGTAACCGTGGAGTTTCTTGCCGGCTCTTCTCCATAGGAAACGACTAACTCGAACCGTGCACCTAGCTTCTGACGTTTCATAAGTGCCCATGTAGGTTTATGTGAAATAAAATATTTTGATTTTGATGATTTTTGATTTTGAATCTGCTTCAGAGTTTCAGAGTTCATTTATTTGACAGAAACATGAGTATGCACACACAAAGCATGCAAGATGTTAAGTACATTGCAGATAGGATCACAGTCATGTTTTACCTTTACGGTGTACAAATATGTATTATAATAACATTCGATCAATTATTTGATTAATTGCAACTATTCATTATTAAACATATAAAAAAAAATACAATCAATTGAAATTCATTTGTTAACGATTATAATAAATACATTTGCATATAACATAGGTACAGCATGCAATTCAAACATCAATTAAATTAGATATGTAGAAGAACAAAATATCATAGTCAAACTTAATTCAAATGGCAAAGTAAGATACAATACTAACAGTCAACGGAAAAAAAAAAACTTACATTAGAATTAGTATGTTTTCTCTATTAGAAACTCGGCAACTCGTACTATAGAAACATTTGGCTGCTGAATACTCTTTCTTTTTTTTTTTTTTTGTAGTAAGGTTTAAATAGTTATCAGTAAATGCTTCAAAATCATTCTAAATGTGATTTATAATGTGTCACGCAATGTGTGTGCTATTTATGTTAAAGAAAAGGTGGCTATATTCCGTCCACCGAGAGAATGCTTTTTTGACACCTGTCAGTTGTACAATATTTGGTACTCATCATTCATCATTTCAGCTGGACATAGGCCTCCCCAAGCACCGCCACCTCGACCGGTTCCGTGCTTCCCGCATCCAGCGGATTCCTGCGATTTGATTTGGAACTAATAAAGTTTAAATTTGTAAAACACATATTCGTTTGTACGAAACTGACAGATGTCAAAAAAGCATTCTCTCAGTGGACGGAATATAGGAAGGAATTTAGCATTGGGATGACGGCTGATAGAGATGTATGGAAGAACAAGCTTTTTTCCCCCGAAAAGCCCATGTGGATGTCTGAAATTACGTACACAGGAACGTACTACGGGATAAAGTATCGTATGCACACACAGGTCATGTTCTATCCGTGTGCCAAATTTCAAAACCCGTTCAGCTTTTTAGGACATACCGATCGAATTTCTAATGTATAGTCCTCCAGACCGAATTACGACCATGGCGACCAATCTCAACGGAGACTAGCCATCTACGCGGGAGACATTTATAGATTAGATTTATTCATAATAATTGGTTGCATAGTTGGATTATATTCTAAGTACTGTTTATTTTATTTAGTTGCCTATTTATGTACAATTCATTAAACCTGAGTTGGTTTCCGTACGTCTTTTTCGGGTGACCACTGAAAATCAGCGCTGCGATGTGGGTCCCTCATAGCACAGCATCATGCTGAGTGGAAGCCTTCTTGTCTCAGTCATGACGTGCAGCTGCCGACTATTTTCGGTTTTGTGCTCGTGATTATAATGTAGTTGTTTACCTATCTATACTCGAGTTCTATCTTTTTGTATGTCCGTGTTTCTGTGACAAATAAACCAATTTTTCTTTTCTCTCTTTATATTGTTGCGCGCCACAATTAATTCCTGGTACATCGTGACATTAAGTACCACTAGCGCCATCTAGTGTCGAGTAGCAGAACTAGTAGAGTCAAGATGTTTCTAGAAAGTTCGATGCTAGAACTTTCTAGAACTATCGACATCTGGTCAGTCGAAAAACATGCGATCAAGCGACAAGTAAAATTCAAATGATACAAGCGATCTTCCAGTGCGACTTTAGAGTGATCAGTAGTGCAGTTGTGTTTTATAATTAGTGTGTTAGAGTGGTTATCAGTGTTGTTTAAATAATGTGTCATTTTTGATTATTAAATCAGCAGTTTTTATTGTCACGAACCCCAATCTCGTTACAATATTATAGTGCACAAGTGTGTGCGCAGACACAGTTCCACTCACTTTTCCCTCACTCTCATAGTCCGATGGGACGACAATCCAAAGTGGCCGGAGAGAAATCAGACAGGAGATTTCTAATGTAAGAGGTAGGCACTGAGTCTAATAATTTTGGATCAGCAGGAAGATGATGAGGACGAATCAATCTGATATAATGCCAATACTGATCTAACAATTTCATTGATACATAACATACTGGGATATGATAACTTTGGGATTTTAACTTTTGGGAATTCAGCAAGCAAGCAATTCGGTATGGAACTTCAAGCATGATTGCTTGAAGTTCCAAACTTTTGGTAAAGGTAGAATAGAGACTAGTTTGAATAGCCAGTTTAAATTAGATATTGAAAGGCACAACGCGAAAGTTGAAAGAAATAGAAACATTTTCAAACGGTTGATTGATGTAGTTTGTTTTCTGGGTAAACAAGAATTAGCATTCCGTGGTCATGACGAATCCAGCTCGTCGCATAACAAAGGCCATTTACTGGAACTTATAGATTTGTTGGTTCAATATGATGGAAATTTGTAAACCCACTTACAATCAACATCGGGTAGCTCATTCACGGGGTTATCGAATAGGACTCAAAATGATTTAATTTCTAGTATTGCATCTGTAATGTACGATGAGATAAAAAAAGAAATCAGTGAAATCGATTTTGTTGCTGTTATAGCCCCCAGAAGGAGGATAATGTTTTTTTATTTTAGCTGTACATACCCTGTCTGAAATCTCTGTGCACGCCACTGGTATCTTGTCTGACAGAACAATTGTAGTGTCTTTATTTGTAGGTGAGCTTTTCGCGGATCACTCTTAATAAATTTTCCACCCCAAATTTTGTTTATTAAACACGCTAGCTGGTTTTTAACTTATGTCCAAACCAGCCAAAAATTACTTTCACAAATTTTAGTTACCTTACCACATGCTCTTTTCGTTCTAAAGATTTTTTACTAATCCCTTGACTTTGGTTTTAAATCCATTTATTGGAATAAATTGTTATTTTAATTATTCAATGCCGTCAGAATCATAACACATGGTCACAATGCTTTATAAAATTACCTAAGATTTTATACAAATAGTTTGATATAATTTTTTAAACAAAATATTACAAATTTTTGAATAACTTAGACGTTCCATCCCTGTACTCTGGTTATTCATGATGGTTTTCACACAAAAAGGGCCATAGAAGCAAACGAAAGTTACCATAGACACACACTCGAATAAAAACTGGAACATGTAAATCGGACTAAAGTTCCTAATTAAACTAACTGTATAGTCCAGTCATGAATATGTTCGTTCATAATCAAACTATAAACTGTTGTCATAACAGAAATCAATATGGCATTGTTCAAATAACTCGATTATGTATTCAAATGGAAACTGTCTGGTTTCAATCAAATGGAACGTGAATCGAAACCGACATCAAATATGAATTTAATTTATTTACAATTAAAAACATTTACGTGGTTTAGAAATGTGATTATGATTATATATAACGAATTGTAGGGTTTGTCTGTTGTAGGCTAGTACTAGAAGATAAAACGATTAATATTGGCTGATAATAAAATGGTTCTAACTTTGACTAAACCGATTAGGACCGATGGCCGGTGTAGCAGTCGAGTCCTTGAGTGGAGATCGCGTATCGGCAAGCGTAGTATGGGATGCCCTCCAGCTAGATGGACCGACGACTTTCAAAAGGTGGCTGGAACAGACTGGATTCGGAAGGCGGACCGATGGCCGGTGGAGCAGTTGAGTCCTTGAGTGGAGATCGCGTATCGGCAAGCGTAGTGTGGGATGCCCTCCAGCTAGATGGACCGACGACTTTCAAAAGGTGGCTGGGACAGACTGGATTCGGAAGGCGGACCGATGGCCGGTGGAGCAGTCGAGTCCTTGAGTGAAGATCGCGTATCGGCAAGCGGAGTGTGGGATGCCTTCCAGCTAGATGGACCGACGACTTTCAAAAGGTGGCTGGGACAGACTGGATTCGGAAGGCGGAGGACAGAGTGTTGTGGCGCAGCCTGGGAGAGGCATATACCCAGCAGTGGACTGCGATAGGCTAAGTTGATTGAATCCAGATTACTTATAGATTTTACATCAGCATTCCAGAGACAGAGTTCGTACCATTTGGATGGCTTACCGCTTATCACTGTACACTTCTGTCCAAACCGTCGTCGGAAATACAAGTGTGAATGGTGTGATGCAGGTAGGTAATATAACACTAGTTAAAAGTAATTCTGTTGCTCTTGTTAAGAGCAACAAAAGCTTTAGATAAAACTTAATAAACCCTATTTTATTTATTCAGATTTATTTAGACCTTGTGAAAGTCGCAGGAATCCGCTGGATGCGGGAAGCACGGAACCGGTCGAGGTGGCGGTGCTTGGGGGAGGCCTGTGTCTAGCAGTGGACGTCTTTCGGCTGAAATGATGATGATGATGATGATGATTCAGACTACAATGGTCTATTGTGTTAATAACTATGGAACTACGAACAGTTTTTAGAAATTGGCTCTAGTTTTTTTTTAATTGCTGTTTTCATATTTCATTAAAATAGATCAGTTGGTATGAGTACTTTTTTGTTTGACTAATTGAAAAAATTATTGTCAAACACTTCAGTGTTCTACAAAATTATTTAGAATACTAATACAAAATCGTATCAAGAAAAGTTAAAAAATAAATTTTGAATAATATTTTGGATACATGCTAATACTAATCTAATCTAATTCTATTAAGCCTGTATTATTCTACTACTGGGCAAAGAATTCCCTCTCCCTTACATTAAAAATAATAATAATAATTACCTAACACAAATACCCAATATACACAATCATTCCCTACACATACTCCAATAACATAAAAAACAAGAGTCAATCTGATACTCTAATGACTTTGTTCTTCAATTGTGTGTTTCTACAATATAAATTACAAAATCTCGCAAAAGAAGAGAAATATATAATGTAAAATATGTACATGTCCTATAAAGATTCACTATTTGTTTATTGATCTTATAGCATTTACCTATAGCAATTTGCTCTAGAGAAAACCACACCTCTTTCATATTGAATTATCGATGTTTGTAATCGTAGTAATATCCAATTAGTATGAAATTAAAGATAACGTCGATCTTCCTAATATAACAACCGGAGAAGCGATAAGGTGAAGCACACCAATTAGCGATTACCGATTGCTCGATTACGCGCCGAATGAACGCGTTCAATACATCATACTAACAATAACAATAGATAATCTAAACAATCTACACATTATCGGTGCGTCGCCATCTGATATTCTAGGCGGGTCAACGACCGATGAAAAAAGACTAAGTTTATAGATAAGACACTCCACTGTAGTGGTCAGTTCAAGTTTTCAAATTTTCTGAGGTTTTTTTTTTACGATGCGTTTGTCTCTTGACTCTAGTCTAGGTCAGAGGTGACAGAGCCGAGTCGACGATGGAGTGAGCTTACCCAGATAAGAAGCCTGTTCATTTTTACTTTGAATTGATTAGGCTTGTACGAGTATGCGTTCGGAAACACAGACGCAGGCAGAGAGTTCCACTCCTATGCTGTGCGCATTATAAAAGACGTTTGAAAACGCTTAGTGCGAGTTGGTGGAATATCAGTAGGGGTGGTAACTTGCAGTGCGTCTAGATGTCCGATGGTAGAAGGGGGCCGGCAAGGAACTGTTTCAATATAGCTGTAAGTGGTTTAGCTTGAGCGGTATGGGTGAAGTTGGGTTGTGGTAGGAAAGGTTGTGAGTTGTACTTTATTAATGTTTGATGTAATTGTTTGAAGAGGTTTGTTCTTATTGTAATCTGGATTTTATTTAAATACAATTAGATTCTCGTTCTTTTCATGTGGTTAGTGACTAAACTGGTGTCAGAGTTTTTATGCCACCTATGGGCCTCTGACTTGGCTACACATACCGTCCCACAACTTAATTACTAGGTAACACGATACCCCTTGGTAAGACTGGTTGTCAGACTTTCGGGTTTCTGACATGGGCGTACCCAGCATTTCTTTGGGATGGGGCAGAAGTAAATGAACTCGATAAGTAGCAGGAATTTAAAAATTCTCTTTATTTACTAACCTTATTTCAATATTAACCTGCGAGGGTTCTAGCTAAATCTAGCAAACATTTATATATGGCTATATAATTATTGATGGCAGAGGATATAGATTTTGCATCCATAGCAGTCAATTCCACAAAACCAACATTTTTCTTTACAAAAAATCTAATACCAATGGGAAGTTGCTCTTTTCCTGATGTGTCATAGGTGTCTTCTGCCAGGATACTAGCATATTATTTACATCAGCTGTGATATTGTCTCTAATGACATCCCCAAATAGATCGATTATATGAATAATTAATGTTGTTACTTAATAAACCAAATTTTTTAGCTTCGAGTCAGGGACCAGGGTGGGGCAGATGCCCCACCTTGCCCCACCGTGGGTACGCCCATGGCTTCTGACGACCTGTAACCACAGTGAAAGATCGCGCTGCCCTTAAAATTAAAAATATACCTCACAAACTCACAACTTTATTACATAGAAGTGTCCTCTCTCCAATAACTACTCCCATCTACTCTATGATCGGGGCAATTGCACGGCTGGCGCTATGCCAGAGACGGGCAATTTTATTAAAAACTCTCTTAGTATTGTTAACATCTGTTGCATATATACACATGTGTTACTTCAGCATTACTTCATGGATTCCTCTTTTTTTTCGGGACTGAAATAATGAAGTTTAGGAAACTATGTGTGGTTGGGTCTCTTTTATAGGGATTGTTCTTAGAAATCGGTGGATGTAGAAGCTATTTTGGCAGTAGTAATTGGCTTGCTTTAGTGACTGCTAGGTAAGTAGTTTACATTAGTTTGTCGAAGTTTTTTCGTAAGTTCATAGGCGCCAAACTTTCTAGGAGGCGTTTCTTTTGTAATAGCATGTTTTAGGTGTTTTGGCTAGTTTTATGTGGAGTCAGGAGTTAAAGAGATACGCAAGACAGGTGAGTTCTCACCTGCGTGTGTCGTAAAAGTCACCGCTAAGGTTAGGAGGCTTTTTCGTTCAAAATTACTCTCAAGAAGCATTAAACTCAGGGCTTGTTAACGTTAACAAATAACAAAATAATAACCGTTACGTAACGTTAAATTTTGATGTATACCTTACTAACGTTACAAAAATTTAACGTTACTTGATAACATTACCAGTAATATAACGTTTTAACAAAAATACGATAACTAAAGTTAATTTAGCTACGTTGCCGTTCTGTGGGTAAGAATCAGGCAGATTCAGGCAACGTTTTGATCGGCACGGCATCAGAGAGGCGCGAGGGCGGGCTCCCGCCGCGCCGCATGCCTCAGGCCCTACTACATACATCTCAACCGTTAAAATAACGATAAAATGAATAGTCGCATAAATAACGTTAAATCGATCAATAAAAGGTAACGTTATGAAAATTTACCGGTATTTAAAGCCCTGATTAAACTTCTCTATAAGACCTTACTAAGACCAATACTGACATACGGGTCGGAATGCTGGGTACTAAGAAGGAAAAACTAGAACTGTTAGTTTTCGAACGGAAAATCCTCAGGCGTATACATATAATTATGGTGCAATGCAAACGAGCAATGGCGAACGCGGTACATTCATGAGCTCTACGGGATAAACGACGAGCCTTATGTAATTAAAACCATCAAAATAGGGTTTTCGATCAGCAGGACATGGATGAGACCTGGGGCCCAAGTCTGCTATTTTTATAAATTCGTCACTGCAACACGATCCCATTGTCATTTTGCAAAAAGTTCGTAATCTGCTAAATTCATAATAGTCGATCATTGGTCGGTCAATGGTCTCGTAATATAATTGTATTATAAAGGCATTTTGAACATTTATTCATGCCAGATTTCATTTATATATATTTTTACATATTATTTATTAGTGTTATAAGCAATCTGAAGTAGTAGGAAGGTGGAAGTTTAGTAGGAAGTTTCATTTGTCATTATGTACGAGATTACCAATTCTTTCAATGGAGTGTCAGTGGCTGACCATTGGAAAGTCATAATGACGCCATTATATTAGTAGATTACCAAACTTGTCAAAATCAACAATTATGAAATCAATGATAGACCATTCTGACACTATTGTAATAGCAGACTTGAGGCCCTGGTAGTCCATATTTCATAGTTTACACAAAAACCTAACCTAACCTATTTCACCCAGTTCAAAATGACGAATCATACAATCTGCCGCAGAAATGTTTTTACCATTGTCTAATTATCCACTCGCACGAAAATTTATCATAATTTATATTATTTTGTCTTAAAAGACAAAAGAATATCGCAGCATTGTAGCACGTGTCGTCGAAAAGTGGTGTATTAACTTCGATAGTAAAACTGCTCAATTTCACGCCCGTTTGCATCACACGAACTGCAACAGAAGCACTAAAATCTCTCTCGACACGAATCTGGTTCACATGTGTACCATTAACATCAATTCACGTTTTAACACAAAGATGTTCAGTGTAATGATTATGATTGCGTGTGGGATGCGATTACGTAAAGTGTGTGTCCGTGAATCAGTAATGACGGCTTTGAAACAAGGGGATTCGGGATTGATAAGGAGGTTATATATGGTAGAATTAGCTACAGATCTTTGAAAGGTTGTGAGCTGTATCAGGCTAGTGGTGTAATTGAGGCGTCTAATTGCAAAACCCGCTAAAATAATTTTTCTGGATATTGAGTTATTGATGAGTTTTAAATTCAATAAAATGTAATCGCACTCCTTGGTGCACGACACATTTACACAAGTCTCCATTGGTCCGCCTTACTATTCGTAAGGTCACTTGGTGCAAAAGCAAGCGCTGAAATTGGTTGCTTTTGTTGTAGAGGAATTTGAATTTTACCCATGCCATTTATAGTGTATTTTGTTACAAAGCATAAGGTTGGAGGCTCAATTTGGTACTGTCAGAGAGGGATTTGCTCGGAAATGAGTTTGTCACTTAGTACAGAATTGAGAAAACTTTCAAAAGAGAGAATAAGGTCGGTTTCAAGGTAAAATCGTTTTAGCGGGGTTTGCAATTAGACGCCTCAATTATGAAGCTAAAAGGTTATTTTAATGGCCGAAATCACAAATCAATTTGAACACATTTCAAGTGACATTTCACAAACAAATGAGGACTATCGCGTTGGAATTCGCCGCTAGTGGCGCTAGTGTAGAGTGAGGTCTCTAGAAATGTCAAATGTGAAACTGAACGTTCACTGTTTGCGGGATTTTCTATCGCAAATTATTACTAATTATGTATAATTGTAATGATTGTGCCATTCCTGATTAATTATGGCTTAAGATGTTAAATAACAACTTAGAATCTAATTACGTAGCATTTGGAGGAAGAATAATATTTGTATGCTTAATGCTTGCCAACTTTAGAAACATTTATAATGTTCCTAAAATTGTAAATATTCATTTGATATTTTGAAATGTAATAAAATAATCATTTTATGAAGTACTGAGTACTTAAACATATCCAAAACTAGGGCATGCAATATCGGAAGGTTCTCAATTCCGGAACCAATACTGGAGACCTGATCCGGAATTCCTATTGGACAAGTCTCAAAAGTATCGTTATTCCCGAGTCCGACAATATATCAGTCTCGAGTCACGATAATAAAATTTTCCAAAAAATCCTCGAGACTCTCGAAAGTTTCGAGACCGAGATTCCCGGGACGAAAGCCCTATCACCTATATAAGTTTTCACAGAGATATTTTTGCAGAATAGACCGGCTGGTTATTTACTCAATGTTTACCTCGAAAGCAGTGAAATTGAAGGTTATTCTCACAAAATAACTGGATCACTTCTGTCCACAGTTTATTTCATTTCAGTACAACACAGAGCCGTGTTCAGAGCAATGATTACATTATGATCGAGCGTAGGCGGACGCTGCAAAGTTATCGCGCGGCGTGACATTACGCAATCAATAGCGTAGTGATGGGACATGAGTATCGATGTTAGGGTTAATTAATTGTTAGATTATTAATTGGCTGTTTGAGCTTGATGTAGCGGAGGTATGATGTATTAGTGATTTTAGGCTATTACGTGCATTTTCACACAAACGTTCATTTCAGGTTTAATGAAATTCTTTGGAAGTGAGAGCTTTTCAGCGCAAGGACCACTTTCAACTTCCCCACATTAGGAATTTCTCCTGTATCGTGGGGTGCGTTTAGAAACATTTATACTCACATACACGAACAGCCAGACCCGAAACAACTACTTGTAGGTCATAGAAATATTTGTTCCATGCGGGAATCGAACCCGCGACACGCAGTGCAGCAGTCAATCGCTTAACCATTGCGGCAACCGCGTCGTCTTTCTTAATACAGGTGCCTATGAGTGTGGAGATAATTTTCTTTGTGGACATAATGGTATAGCACGAAACCCACTTATTATGGAATTTATTATTGTGTTCATTGATAAAATATTCATGATATTGATGATTCATATATTTTTTGTTTAATTATATATATTTATTCATTGTTTTCTGTTTTTTTTAATAGTTTTAACATGTATTTTTTTCTGTAATGTCAAAAAACGGATTTTTCTTTCTTTCGTTTCTTTCTTTTATGTTTCTTTTTTCTTTCAACTGCACTGCTAGGTAGCAGTGTTATGCAAATAACATTTATCTATATCTATACATAATATGAATAAAAGTAGCTTATCGCGTCTATCTTTCTGACCGCGTAGTTCTTCTAAACTGCACAACGGATTTTGATGAACCACCATCATCACCATTACCATTTATGTGAGATTTATGTGTATAATACATTAATATTAAACTAACATATAATAAAGAAATGTCGATATTTTATCGAGTCTTAAAAACCATACGAGGAGCGGGTCGCTAGTTTCAATAATAAAAATAAGTTAAAATTAATGTGTTTCTAAATCAGCCATGCGTTAAGCCTGACGATGTAAATAATGGATTAAGTTGGCACGAATTCAAGTTACATAAATCGCATTGGGCTTAAAAATTGCAATAGTGCATGAATAGTAACCCAGATACTCGGAAGCAGTGACCCAGTTTTGTGTGCGAAGTTTTAAAACGTGGGCTGAAAGATAAGCAGGAGGTTAAATATGTAATATGTTTTATCTAGAGAATAATCTATAGGTTCAGTAAATCAGTAAGATGGATCTTATCCATCCATTGATATATAATATCAATGGATCCAATACTTTTCGAATTGTTGAACCGTCTTTAAACATTTATTAAAGACCCTTCCTACTTTCTTTTTTCTTCTTTCTTTTTTTTCTTTTTTTTTCTTTTCTTTCCTTCCTTCTTGAACCTTTTGATCGCAGTCATAAAAGCCAAAACGTGCCCTCGGCGCCAAGATACGAATTCACCCTTTCGTGTTTTTGTCATCTTATGATATATTTTGTGAATCATTCATTAAAAATGAATAAAATAAAATATAGGTGAAATATAAAGAAATAAGTTCCACATAAATTAGGATGAGTCAAGGAACATAATTAGCAGAATTAATAAAAAAACAATGTTGTTTTATGAGCTTTATTTTACAGATTTACGTATAAAAGTCTGTCATGTAGTCGTGACCGTGGTGTGCTGCGCACATTTGGTTTGTCATCTATACATGACCGTGGCGTTCAAATGGATAAAATTCGGTTATTTGTGAATTAGCTGCATTTGAGACCAAAAGAAATGATGACCTCCACCGTGACCTTAAAATGGAACTCGTCACCACCATCACCTAAAAATTTTCTGAAGCCCACGAACACAGACTTCACCGACATTATGAATGTCGAGGCAATTCAGCTGCTAGACAACATTCAGCTGCTAGACAACACGGAAATAGTGCGTAGGCTAAAGAGAACTAAACCTTTTGAGTTAGTGTAGTATATAAATAGTGAATGCATAATAGTAACAATGCTGTGCTATACATGTAACACATGAACAAAGTGTTTTTATTATTTATCAGACTCTAAAAAAGTGCTGTGTAAAAGTGCAAATTGGCACTATTCTTAGTTATGTAATTTATCACGTAAAATAATAAGTTAGAGAAAAAGAGAAAAAAAAGAGAGAAATTATTAAGAACGTTAGTTCGTATTAATAAAAAATAAATAATAAAAATTTAGTCCGAAATTAGTCGTGCTATTATTAAAACCTCTATAGTCAAATTGGTTTCAAAAGGTAAGCAGTTTTATCGATAAAACAGTTTCACACTAATCACAGTACCAAAATACCAACAGTACCTGTAATCTAAATCCTCAATCGGTATGTTTCAGCGACACATCGACAAATAACACATATATTATCGACCTATCGCAACACTATGTTATTGTAATTGACAGTTCCTTGTTTACGACTGTTCAAAAAATGTTGGCTTGTGTAATATTCAGATTTGTCACTTTATGGTTTTTGGTGATATTTCGTAACGCAAAATGTTTTTATGGCTCCATTGTGTGTTCTATGGTTATGTGGAATTCCATGTTTTTGGTTTAAAATGGGCAAAAATTTATATTTATCCGCAATAGGTATTATGTTGAACCTTTTTGGTTATTGTAGGGATTTCCCAGGCTATTCCAATTTATACTATACTAATATTATAAAAGTGAAAGTAACTGTCTGTCTGTCCGTCTATCTATCTGTCTGTCTGTCTGTCTGTATGTTACGTTTTCACGCCTGAACCGCTGAACCGATCGTCATGAAATTTGGCAGAGATATAGCCTGGGATATGGAGAAGGACATAGGCTACTTTGTTACGAGATAACCGACATCCACGCGGGCGGAGCCGCGGGCAAAAGCTAGTATCGTTATAAACCTTGTCTGAGCCCGACCATCTGAAGATTTATTTCTGATTAATTAAATAAAAAATCAAATTTGCCAAGAAACCATCAAAATGAAAATAGAATCAACTTGACAAGGGTATGATTAATTATGAAAGCCATCAAATGCGTAACCCTGAGGCCCCAAAAACACCTTATAAATAAGTAAAACCATTAACAGCACAAAACATTTTTCTATAAAGTCTAAGTAACCACACTTTTGCAGCGAAGCAACCGTCAAACTTTCACCCCCAGACTAGCCTATCAAACAAATTAATTAACTCCAAAAGCGCACATAATAACCCGAGATACTATATTAAAGCAAATGAACCTAGCACCCAGTTAATTATTATAGGAATACGTGCTAAGGTCTGGGGTGGAAATGCAATATCCGTGGTTACCCCAACGGCTGTGATTGCAGGCAGGGGAATCAATACCGAAACCCAAACGGTAGGTAGTGAAATTGCACTACGCATAAGTGCAACTAGATTGTATTAATATTTCATGTGTTTGGGAATACGATTAGGGATATAGCATACGAGGGATGGCGTAGATTATGGATAGCTGAAAAATTAATTACAATATCGATATCGTTGTTGAAATCCCTAAAATATTCAGCGCAAAAACGTATACAGCATGTATAAAATCTATTTATGCAGATGGTGTTTTTTTTTATAAGTATAAAAAAAACAACATCAAAATTACGTTTTATTTTAACTTCCTGATCTTAGTCAATGAGAAAAAGCTGTTAAGGCTCCCACAAACAGGCGCGACACGCGACGCGACACAAAGACACCGCGTGCCGCGCGACGAGTGGTCTCTTTGTGTCGCGTCGCATGTCGCGCTTGTTTGTAGGAGCCTATATTTTGACATGATAAACAGACACTTGAATTTTATTCATTTGTTTTGTATGCATAGATAAGAACTAGACAGGTTACCTAACGTAGTTCTGAATAAGGCAGATTGAACTTCGATCAACACAAGCAAAAGGCTCTAAATGGAGAGGATCAAATATGTGTTATGGACCAAGTGATAAATTAGGCATTATACATAATGCCCGGTCATTATGAACAATTATTCAAATAATCAAATTGACCGGGCATTATTCATATTGTCCATCACCTTTTGGGCAGAGTAATACAAACATATTTAATGACTATTTATTTATTATTATTGTCGTTTGAAAAGATTTCAAACAATTCTTTGGGTTAGGTTAGGTAGAACAGTGGCCATTAACGCCAGATCCCCTCTATTGTTGGTGAATCATTTGGGTTAGGTTAGGTTAGAACGTGTATTATCAAATTGCCCAATTGCCACGTAGCAATATAAAAAATGACCGTGCAATGTGATAAATAATGAAATTAAGATAGTAATTAATCACTTAGCCCGATAGAGCCAGACATTGTTCATAATGCTCGTACGTTATTAATAATGCCCGCATAAATCACCTGGTCCATAACATAATGCATTTACTATGAAGGCTTGACCAAACAGAATTCATGAACTGCCAAGAGTTATTTGAGTAACAAATTAACAGAAGCAGTGAACGTCACCCCAAATTAATACCTATACCCAAAGTCTCAAATTCAGATAATTTATGTAAACAAAGGGGATAACATAGCAAAAAAATATCTCCGTAATGGTAATTCACATAAAATGGCGAAAAAAGAGGTTTCATTTTCTTTTAAGTACTGATTTTAAGAAATAATAATTAAAAAATAATCATACCTTCATTATTTTTATAAATTTTCGGTTTTAAACAAAGTTATTAAAAAAAGGAGATTTTCTGGTATAAAATATTTTATGATACTGGTAACAATGCAGGAGATCTAAAAATTTCCAATTTTTTACATCTTCTTCAACACTAATAATTACAACTCTCATTCATAGATTTATATTGTAAGTAGCATATCTAGCCACATTTTGGATGAAAACGGCTGTAAACTGTTTCGAGTGGAAATCGATTTTGGGAGGCCTACGTCTAGCACTGGTCTTAAAAGGGCTGATTATGGCGATCATATGCCGTGTCTCCGACATACTACACAAAACATTGTTTGGCAACGGTATTTTGTTTGCATAGTTCTTATAATTAATTCACTTTAATTTTAGCGATGACTCATTACAAAAAAAAAATATGATAAAATGTTTTGTACCACTGTCCTCTCATTTTGACAGTGACATTTCTTGACATTACTTTGTTTACATAAATTATCTGAATTAGAGACTTTGGGTATAATACCTTTACAATGCGAGCAATAATTTAACAAAAGCACTTAGCAACAGAACAATAGCCGAAGCTTATAACTTTCTGATAAGTAACGAAGGCATTCAAATCCTCGTTTAAGTCCATAATAAATAACAAGAAACAAGATTAAGACATAAAAGCAAAGTTTTGATAAACAGCACATCATAACTGTAGGTAGGCAATTGATTCAACAACCCATTGAAGGAAAACAAATCCTAACACGTTTACAATAGAGTTAAAATTGAATCAATTTAAATGTGAACAATAAAAACTTGTATAAAGGAAAAGGTATCCTAAGTTTTAACAGTAGAGTTGAAATTGTATCAATTCGAATGTTATTATGAAACACGTTAGGGTTGTCATAAGTTGCAGCGTAGTCTGAAATGGTAATGCCGGTGTGAAATGTTATGACAGGTATGGTAGGGAAAAATTGCAATTTATGGTAGCATTGCGTTGGAAATGGAATATTTAATATTTCGCCTGTAAACCATAAACCCAGGTATAAAAAGGTTTAAAAAAATAACGTTTAATGAAAAGTTATTCGACTTTACTGAAAGAACGATGGCGAAATCTTATTTGAAATAAAGAACGTCTAAAAGTGACACTTATACGAAAGAAATTAAATTAATTATCTACTATTTTATTTTAAATATATACGCCGTTTAAAAAAATAACGTTTAATTAAAAGTTCTTTGACTACTTCGTTTTAAAAGATTAGGAAATTGTTGGTTTAGTGTTGCCACTTATTATTTATTTTCCTAAATAGTAGCTACAGCATATTGTCTTGGTGTTGTTATCATTTTTAGTTTGTTATATTAACATGGAATAAATAACACATTTATTTTGTTCTGTATCTAAGTTTCTTCTGCGTTCTTCCTTAAATAAGAATATTGCATTAAAGTAGGAAAAATAGATAGATAGAATACTCTTTATTGCACATAATAAAAATTACAGATTTATTTGTAGAAAATTTTACAAGGGGTGACACAATGGGCGGTCTTATCGCTAAAAGCGATCTTTTAGATTTTTGTTGAAAAATATCAATTGTTATGGCAATTCTGATCTAAAAAGATTATACTCCATTTAGACAAATAACGCATTAGACAAATAACGGCTGAATAACGACAGTTATTGTATAGTATTGTTGAAATTACCGCACTTTAGAGTAATTTTTTTAATGAAAATGGTAAATAGATTACAGTGCTTTGTAATTATCGCGAAATAACGGAGTTTATTAAACGTTTACATCGAAATAAAGAAAGGGTGAGAACAGTTATTTGTCTGTTATAATAAATAGAGTATAGTATTCAGTCTTAAAAAATATAGCTTCGTTGTTGACATTGACAACCGTTGACAGTTTACAATTCTTGGCCAGAAGCTTGCGCTCCGTCCTGTGTTGTTCAAAAGTTCAACACTGAATATCTATTAATCTCCGCCTTGTCTTACAAAAAATCAAGAGAAATTAATATAAATACAGGATAAGTTTAAAAGGAGTGCGTATATTTTAGGAGGTAATCAGGTGCATAAAACTGGACAACTTTCCCCAAGGAACATAGGTCGAAATATTAAAATTAAAAATCGACTTTTCATACAAAGTGACTGGGCACGTGACTTATGTTTGTATGAGAAGTGGAATTTTATTTTTTTAGATTTCGACTTATGCTCCTTGGGGAAAGTTGTTCATTTTTATGCACCTGATTACCAACAAAAATATACGCACTCCTTTTAAACTTATCCTGTACAATAATAAACAAGACTAAACAAGATATTTATCATTTAATAATAATTAAAACGTAGTAATTCAATTCACAAGTATGGGGAGCTGCCATTATTCTTAGCACATTATGATCTGATAGTAGCAAAAAGAGTATGTTAGGATCTTAGCAGGTGGCGCGGGCGTTCTGTAGTTTCTGCCTACCCTCATGGGAAGAAGGCGTGTGATTATGTATGATCTGATTTTTGTAGATTATCTGAACGTTCCAAACTATTTAGGTTGAACCAAAACGCCTATAATAGGGATAACGACAAAAAAAAAATTTGTTTGTCCCTCATGTAGATTATTAAAAAATATTGGACGCGTATTTTTCTTTCAATAAGGCGATACATTGAGTTCAAATGTGGCATGACGTCACTGCTCGTTAGATTTTATACGTAGCTGTGACGTAACGAGCCCCCACTCCCCAAGTTTAATGGGTTTTATCTAAGTCATTTTATATTAATATGATAAAGCAAAAAATACGAGTCTCTTATTTTATTATTATTATCTGATTGACGGACTAAACAGTTCACCTTTTTTTACCCAGAACACATCCCTATTATTAAAGGTTCCCTAGAATGGGAATTTGACACCAAAGATTAAATGCACATTGACCAAATGCCATCCAAATCTATTAATTAGCCAGTGTCATGTAACTTATCTAACAAAATCCTGTAAAATATACCTACAAGATTACTGAAATTAATTAATCGCGCTAAAACCTATCGCGTTTCCTACAGTAACGAATAACAAGCCAACACGCAATAGTAATTATTATCCATCACCCTTACAAGGGTGTAAACACCAACCGTGATGTATTAAGCGCCATTTACAACAGACACTCAACTACACCTTATCACCGGAGCACAAAGTCCAAATTCCCATAACGTGGAGATCTGTTACCTCTGGTTGATAGCCAGAGTTAATCACTAGAAATTGTCTACCAAATAGCTACGAGTAATGGTTACCAGAGGTTAATACGAAGCACATTCATTCTGGGTCCTAATACGGAATTTTGACGTAAATTTTGCATATAAAATGTCGAGATAACGGTAATATATAGTCATTAGCTATCGGTACAATCGGGCTGGTGGTAATGGGCGGTAAAATGTGGTAAATAATGTACCTAATGGCTATCTAGTGAAGTGTGTTTTAACACCAAACTTGCCTAAACCACTTCGCACACTATGCGACACGCGACTCCGACTAGGGCATGCATTCCGGAATTTCGGAATTCCGTAACAATTTTTCTGTTATTTCAATTCCGGAACTGAGAGGAGTAATCGGAATTCCAATATTTATAATGTTTTGATTATTATTTTATCTAAACGCAACCAAACTAATCTGTGGATCTTTCCACAAGCCGCTAGATGGCCAATGTTTAATTAGAGTAATAAGGGAGAAAGATGTTTAATTGGTTACTAAAAATGATTGAAAGACTTCTATTGTGTGATAAATAAGCCTTGTTGATTTTACGGTTTAAAATGTTTAATTAGAGTAATAGGGAGAAAGATGTTTAATTTTTTACTAAACATTATTAAAAGACTGATATAATTATAAATCTTGTTTGATTTGAAACAAACTTTAAAAGTTACCAGTTCCGGAATCAGATCTCCAGTATTGGAACTCAATTCCGGAATTGAGAACCTTCCGATATTGCATGCCCTAACTGCGACACAGCTCGACGGCAAGACGATGGCTGCGGGTACGTAAGCAGCGACGTGAAGCGGTGGCCGAGCGGAGCGGTGAAGGCGGATCAACTTTGTACCATCGCGTCGCCATCACCCCGCTGGCTTACTCCACTAATCCCCCCTGAAAGAATCCCCCTCGGTGGGGAAAACTGAACCCTAATGTAAAACAGGGGGATCTTGGAATAAGTTTTTTTTCTTCAATTCTAGTTTTCCCCCCTAAGCGGGATTATCAGGGGTGAATTCTAGACTGTTTTTTATAGATTCCACTGTTGTTTCTGTTGTTTTTGTAGATTCTGTTTTTCATTTCAAGGGGGATTTTTGGAATAAGCCACCCCGTTTCGCCATCGCTCCACACCGCTGCTTTCGTACCTGCAGGCGATGACCTGTCGCATGCGACTGTCATTGGGTGTGGACGTGCAGTGTGTCTAGCACCACCAAGGATAGGTAAACTCCGGCCCTGACAGGATTTTAATACGGCCCGCCAACGTCATTTTGACATAAGAGTGTATTGCTTTCAGAAATTATGTTCTGGCGTTGGTGTACGTTAAGGGTAATTGTCAAATTTATTAACTAAACATAACCACATTCGAATTACAGTAAAATTTAAAAAATTGCGCTGGTGTGCTCCACGATTATTTTCACGGTGTTTGGAACCCTGAATTCGCTACGCTTTTCTGGCCCCTGATGGAAAAGTTTGCCCCCTGGTCTAAACGCTGCGACAAGAAGCGAGAGCGTGCGACTCAACCCTGTCGTTGCGACTCGGCAACTCGACGCATAGTGAGCGCCATTTCTAATACTGGCAGACCCCTAGTAGTATATAGATTAAAATTATGGCTGGTTTACTTGAATACAAGCTAACTTTATCGGTAAATACTCTAATGTGTTACTGTTACACTGTTACGGGACATAAATGAGAAAAATTATCGAAAATCAAAATAACGCCCGAGAATGTGGCTTTTGTGGACATGATATTCATACAGATTTGTAGTTGTAATGGTAATCATGCCATTTGGTTTAAATAGATATTCATTTTTTTCCCGAAAATACAGTATTAAAGTTAAATACATTATAGTAGCCGAGTAGCCGGTGTAGCCACTAGAAATCGTTGTTAAAAATCAATGCAGCGAAATTTTGAACAAATTCATAGGTCCTTTTCACATAAATATTAAGTCTGCCGGCCAAGGCACCGGGCTCGGGCGGCTGTAGTATGGATTAGTATAAAAGCTTTCACACGTACCGGCAGATTTCGCCCGGTTTTCCGGGTCGCTACTGGCAGCCTGGACGTGTGAAAAGTGCCTTGGAAATTCATTGTGTCAAAAAAAAAAAAAAAACACTAACTTTCATGGCCATACAAAAAGCCATTTACGGCAGTATGATCCGACAGAGACCGCGCTTAGGTACTAGTTTTTTGAATATATGGGAAACATAAAAAACAGTGTTATAAAATTCTGAAAAAGATATCAGTATTTTATTTAAGGATCGGGCGGACATGCAATCGCTTTTATTAAAACGATAATTAGATAAACTTTACTGGATAGAAAAAGATCCTGAAGTTACCCTATTTCGTAATGTAGAATTTATCTCATACCTACAACACAGTTTTTTTTTTTTCTTATTTTGTATATAAATGAAAAGGTACCTAGTACGATTCTTTAGCACAATTTGCTGAGTTACTGTTTAAATACCTACCAAAAGCGAAAGACAACCACTCGCGACTTCGCGAGCCAAATTCAATCGGCTCAAGCGCCATATCATAGCGCCTTAACCAATGAGTTTCTTTTTAAATGATACCGATACAATAATTTCTATTGGATAATTTTCCTTCGCAAGAGTGCCAAGCGGGGATCCGTCAACGTAGTCCACAAAATTCAAAACTTCTTACGTTCTTTGTAAATAATTGCAACGCTGTTTTACGTTCCAGGTATGAAGATTTAAATTTCCTGGACTACATGGAAAAAATTACCTTTAATAAAAAAAAAAACAAAAGAACATAGAACCTCATCCACCACCACAGGACGGCACATGTAATAGTTCTTGTTCATCTTACCGCGGCAGACAGAACGTCACTCGTTTACTTAGCATGCCAATATGCCATGCATTTAACTACGGAACGGGGTAGGTGCTTACCTGTAAACAAAGAAAATTATTTTATTAGTATACATGTTTATACACGACTAGAAATCTCGGAATTTATACACAACGAGAAAAAAAAAAATTGGTAGGTTCAAAAACGCATAAAATTCAGAACTTCCTCCTCTTAATGTCGGTTAAAAGAAAAACAAAGCACGAGGATTGTTCCACTAAAATAAATTCTAGTTTGAATAAATGTTTATAGCGAACTAGCTTCTGCCCGTGACTTGGTCCGCGTGAAATTTCGGCCCCTGAACCATCGCATCGCATCCCGTCGCCCGCCCGCGCCATTACTTGATTTAGCGAAAAAAAGTAAAAGATAAATAGAATTAATAAAATTTGTTAAGTAATTAATTAAAATTTATACAAGATTTGGAACTAATAAAGTTTAAATTCGTAAAACACATATACGTTTGTATGAAACAGACAGGTATCAAAAAAGCATTCTCTCAGTGGACGGAATATAATTTACGTATTTTTAAGGAGAAGTTAAACTTTGTTTATTTAATGTTCCATTCCCTTTTTTCCATTTTTAAATTCATCGAACGTTTCATTTTTCTGTGTTCGTTACGGCTAGAGCCACCGAGCTGGCACTCTCCTAAGGGAGATGACCTGGTTTTAATGCGACATGAATAAATTGCGGCTTTCAAATTAAACCTGCTAGCTTTTTTTGGCAATATTAGCAACAAAAAACAAACTTTATTTATTTATTAAAACTGTATGCACAAGAAAAAAAACTGTACAAAGGCTGACTTAATGCCTGAGGCATTTTCTACCGGCAACCTTTGGGTGATGCAGAGACAAACAGTGGTAGGTGCAATAGCGAGAATTGAGGAATAAATCGTCATAATCGTAGAACAGTGACGGATCTGAAATTTATGTTGAACTCTGCCGCGCGTGCAATAACAGTAGTAAGTATAAGTAAGTATAATTTTTGTCCAAATTTAGTTGAGCATTGATTCGGAATCAGATCATTGCGCTGATTCCGAATCTATGTTTGACTCTATTTGGACAAAAATGATACTTACTGCTGTTATTGCACGCGCGGCAGAGTTCAACATAAATTTCAGATCCGTCACTGTTCTACGATATACTTATTAGTAGGTACCTATTCTGTGCCACTTACTAAAAAACCACTAAATCATTTACGATAAATACCGGGTTAAGTTTTCTTTCGATGTTGATTTATGAGGTAGGTACAGGTACCTGTCTATCTACTACAAATTAAAAATATCAAATTATAGGTTCAGTCATTCCAAAATTATATGTTTTATTCCTTCAGCTATTGTTCATACACACAGTACAGTATACCATTTTTAAAACACTATTGTTCTTTACTCATGTGCTATTATTAAATAAACGTGAAACGTACACACTCACGACGCGCGAAGCGTACGCGCAGCCCTGAGCGATTCAACTAGCCGAGCCGGTATAAACCGGTTTCTCTTCGTACGCGACGAAGCCGCCAGTGGTACGCACACACGCACCTCATGCTTGTAGTAGTTGTACCTAATACGAGTATAGCGGGGTTGTATGAAGCTTTGTTCCGTTTCTTTACTCCTGTGGATCAAATGGCCCAAAACTTTCCACGAGTAGCTTTGAGTAACATACTTAAATTAACCTGTCATCTACCAAAAACCCTCTGAAACGGCTGAAACCGAAACAAGTATCGGAAAATCAGTAACAACAAAAGAAAACAAATGAAAACTCTTTCAAAGAACAAACAAGGTTGGCACGCGTTAACTGAAATGAAAAAGAGGCTCGAGTCAAAAGAGTTGCCTAGTAAAAAAATTAACTTTATATTAAAAGGAATTTTATACGTGAAAAAGTAAACAGTTTCCGTCCGAAAATGGAAGGCTGAAACTGGCTAAGTGGATGAAAGGTAAGCACTGGTTTTCGGTAGCATGTTGAATATTACATAATTGTATTGTTGGCAAAATTGCTCGTTGTATTTTAGTGGAGAATGAAATACAAGCGTAATAAAACAACTTATTAAAAAAATAAAAATAAAGAGGGATTACCGAGTTCTTCATTTTCCATGTTTATTTTAGCAGAGATTTTCACCAAAAGGTAAGTTTCTGCCTCCAACTGTACCACAAAAATCTCTTTTTCCTTTGTAAATGACAGAAAGTAGAAGAGATCAATGAAGACAGAAAAAGTGAAATAATTGAAAATGTTGTTAAGAACGAAATATTAACGCGAATAATACTACTGATCGCAAACGGTACTACCGAGCTTGAGGTTCTGGGTTCGGCAAAATGTCATTGGGTTTTTCTATCAGGGTTTTTTTTTTTTTTCGGTAGTATTTAGCGGCTCAGAGTCATGGCATGTCCGCCAGATCCTTCAATAAGATATATCTTCTTTTTTTTTTTTTTTTTTTTTTCAGAACTTTATTACACTTTTATACAAGATCAGTTTTTAATCAGTGCGCAAATTTTGACAAATTAAACTTAAACGTGTTTTATTATAAACCTACTTCTTATTTTGATATGTCTTCGTACAAAAAAATTAAGTTATCGTTGACGAAGATGTTTATTTTGAAACTGGTATAATGGATACTCGTCGCGTAATGCGCCGGCGGGCGGCACGGTTAGTGAACCGAAACGCAGTAGTAGGTACCTATCAGCTGTGCGCTCGGCCATTGATATTATTACGAATAGATTGTATCCATATTTTGCTGATTTCCATGGATCCAAAGTCAAAACACTATAGTAAGTCGGTTCTTACCGCCTTAAACGTCACTTGCGTGGCACACTCGAACTTTCCCGACGATATTCACAAACTTGTTTAATGAGTAGGAATGTGGGTGACAAAGAGACTCCGTCTTCCCGAAGTTATGAGAACATTATGAGCAGATTATACGCTTTAATAAATCCAGGCAGGTAAATGTGGTAGCTACGTCTTTTAGCTACACACTCATAGGCGATTCATTTATGTAAGGTGAGGTGCAAGGGGAGGGATTGTAGGAAATGCGTATGTAAAAGTGTTTTCTTTTTAACTATTATAATGTAGATTGATTAAAAAAAAAAAGTACTAAGTTTTTTTTTTATTAAATTAGTTATTATAGCATAGATGGATGGATGGATGGATGATGAAAGAAAAAGAAAGAAAATAAGTTTATTTGACGCAGTTTAAGGCACACAATACTGACACGGAACACAAAAAGACAGAAAAAAACTTAAATTAGCAATGTGCGCCTCGTGGCTACGCCAAATAGGCCCAGTTCAGCATAAATGCCAGCCAACTAGTGCCTGACGCTATTTTTCAACTGGACCTTGATGATGGATGGATGGATGGATGGATGAATATGGATGGGTGGATGGATGGTTGGATGGATGGATGGATGGATGGATGGATGGATGGATGGATGAATATGGATGGGTGGATGGATGGTTGGATGGATGGATGGGTGGATGGATGGTTGGATAGGATGGATGGATATGGATGGATGGATGGATATGGATGGATGGATATGGATAAATAAATAGCACATTAAAACGTTCCACCTCAACTTAAAAGGAAACGCCCAAGTCGTCAACCAATGTATCTTTACTACCCTTTACCGCTCCCAACTTTAAGTTCAGCAATCTTCCAAAAAAAATCCACGTAGAGCGCACGATTAATGAGCTGGCGTGCCATCTATCGTCATAAGTGCTGTCTTTCCAGAATGTTCCGTGGCCCGAGGGTGTTTGCCTTCCATTTTTTCTCCTCGCTTTTCACTGGCAGTATAAAAGTATGAAATATTAAAACAGTGTTCACACTCGCTTCGGACGAAGAAATTTTTAAGCAGCTTTTATGAGCACGAAAATGTATTTTGGTTTTTTTTTTTTTGCTTGTTGTGTAAAGGGTAATTTTTCAGTGAGTGCCCAAAAATATGAGGTTTTTTGGAGACACTTCATGCACCTTTGTAAGGGAATTTAATTTGGCAATTGCCTTAGAATTCGTAAGAATTTTATATAGCCCTTGTGCCCTTGTAGGTTTAGGATCACAGATACTGAAACTTTCAATTACATCTTATATACGAGTCGCTCGCGCGCATTCGAAGCGTGCGTTCGTGTACCATATTATTGGTGTCCTTACACGTCACGCGATTAGTGCTGCCTCGCGTTAGTGAAATAAGTTTTAGTTTATATAATGGGAAGTAGAGAAGAAGATAATGACTCTGGTGATGAAGAGTGTTTACCTATCAACCAACAACAAGTTGACAAATCGTTAGAGCCAAGTAATTTGCGAAATGATATAACAAGTGAAAGTGAGAAGAGATTAGCTGAGAAAAGAAAAGAAAGAGAAGATGAGAGTAACGAGGATGATGACTTTATTACTGTTAATAGAAGGAAACCCAAACGCGTCATTCGAAACGCTTTATCGGAAACCGAAAATATGAGGGTAGATGTGGAAAAAAATGTAAACTTCCTGGATAAACCTGAAGTATGTATTACGTCGGTTGAAAATATGCCTAAGCAAATGGCATTAGCAAAATTACTAAGATCTGAGAATATCAAAAACGTTATAAGAATTAAATTCAAAAGTTTTAACAAGGTACTTGTTCAATTTAAAGAAAAAGAAGATGCTGTAAATCTATTAAATTGTATAAAATTTAAGGAAATGGGATGCAGATGCCAATTGATTAATGAGTTGTCAATATCGTATGGTGTGGTAAAAGGGGTTGACCTTGATATAAGCGAGGAGGAGCTCATGGGCATTTTTGAATCTAGCACGGAAATAGCATCTATTAAAAGATTAAAACGAGTTAATTCGGAGGGTAAATGGATTGACAGTGAATCAGTGAGAGTTGGTTTTAAAAGTAAACATTTACCGCTTCATATCTATGCGTATGAGTGCCGATTTAAGGTGGAATCTTACGTGTTCCCTGTGACTCAATGCTCGGGATGCTGGCAATTTGGACATGTTATAAAATATTGCCCTACGAAGAAGAAAATATGCCCAAAATGCGGGGGTGATCATGTGAATTGCGATCTTAATAATATCGTATGCCTTAATTGTAAGGGTAATCACCTTGTGATCGACAAAACTTGCCCTTTTTTTTTGAAAGAAAAAGAGATTAGGAATATTATGAGTAGTGAGCAGCTAACATATCGAATGGCACTTCAAAAGGTTATTGAAAAACGACAAAAGAATAAATTTATATCACATGATACCTCTACAAACCTTACCCAACCTAAAAACTTAGATATCCCAGTTGAAAATTGCGCTAGTATTGTCTCAGCAAACAAAACAGGATCAACACAAAATCAAGAAGAATTTGTCGAACAGTCAGCTCAGGAAGAAGAGGAAGAAATGGAAGTATCACAACAAGATCAACAAGATTGCACAGAGAGTACAACACACACAGCTCAGAGAAACGGAGTTGGGGCTAAAAAAAACAAAATTAGGAAAAGTCAAAATGCTCTAAAACAACCGATCGGAAAAGAAGTAAGAACAACTCAGAATGATGAACACAGGGAAAGAAACGAACAATCACGATATAAGTTTGAACTAAAAAAGTTTATTAATAAGTTTAAAAATATTCACAGGTCAGAAGGTACTTTTGAGGATAAAGTTATATTGGTAATTACAATTATTTATGAAGAAATTAAGGAGATGTTACTAGGTAGGTTCTTAGGTGGAGGGATTTTTGGAAAATTAATAGATATTTTAGATGGATAGTACACGCAAAAATATAAAAGTTAACTTATTTCAATGGAACTCTCAAAGCCTCCGTCCTAAACTTATTACCTTTTCTGCGCTCCTAAATCAGGAAAATGTCCACATAGCAATTCTGAGCGAAACATGGTTAGATAGTGAAACTGATATTCATATTAGTGGTTATAACATCTATAGATCGGATAGATATGATTCCTACGGAGGTGTCTCAATTTTGGTGCATAAATCCATACGGTCTCACCTATGTTCGGTTCAACTTCGAAATAGTGGAATAGAAATTGTCTGCGTTAAACTGATAAATTGTAAAGAGATAGAAAATGTTGTAGCTATCTATTGCCCATCTTCTGTCCCAACGCAGTCTTTAGACTGGGAACAGGTATTTACCTTGTTCTCAAAGAATACTTTAATAGCAGGTGATTTCAACGGTCATCACACCAACTGGTCCGTTAAAACGGATACGAGAGGTACGCAAATATTGGACGCGGCACTTGAAAGTTCATTTGTTTCTCTTAATAATTGTGCGGCTACACGGGTTAAACTAGTAAGTGGAAATTTGCAAGAAACTTCACCGGATATTTCATTCACATCTTCGGACATTGCGATTAAATTTGACTGGCAAGTGTTTAACGAAAATTTGGGTAGCGATCACATGATTATTAAAATGTCAATCAGTATAGATAACGATTTTATTATTAAAAAAAAAAGAAACTATTCCAAAGCTAACTGGAAGGAATACCAGAATTACCTTACTCAAAATTTTAACCCCCCAAGTGACAATGTTCAAGAAATGTACGATTATTTATTACTTCAAATTAATAATACTGCAGATAAATATATTCCGTTTATTAAAAGTAGTTGTCAACCCTATAGTAATTTTAAACCAAAAAAATACTGGAATCCGGAATTATCTAGAATAGTAGCACAGCGTAGATTATGTTTATCTAATTTTCGACGCAATCCTACACCTGACAATTTGACCAAACTAGAAGAAAAAACTAGCGAATCTCAAATATTGATCCAAAAAGCAAAGTCCGTAGGGTGGCATAGATTATGTGATTCCATCGATGAAGTAACGTCGGTTTCTGAAATGTGGCGACGTATGCGTTGGATAAAGGGCTATAAACAACCTAGAACTTACCCCCCAATTGAGAAACAAAAAGAATTACTGTATGCATTAACACCTGATTATGTTGCAAACCAAACACCTGTGTTTATTTCCAACAATGAAGTCTTAGAACGCGAATTCAATATTCAGGAACTTGAAAATTGTCTAAAAAAAAAGGATTCATCTCCGGGCGAAGATTGTATATCATATTCTATGATCTTTAATCTACCTGTCGTTATTAAATCTTATTTGCTTGATATATACAACAATATTTTCAAATTTTGTATTGTACCGCAACAGTGGCGTCATATTCAAATAATTCCAATCCCTAAAACTAACAATGCTAATGCTGATCCTAAATTAAGACCTATATCTTTAATCTCATGTTTATGTAAAATTTTTCATTTAATGATAGTAAAACGTTTAGAATGGTACGCTGAAAGGAAAAAAATATTATCACCATGCACTGTTGGTTTTAGAAGATCTTATTCATGTCTCGATTCATTAGCCCGTTTGGTCACTTATATACAAATTGGATTTTCTAGAAATATCCCTACATTAGCATGCTTCTTAGATATTCAAAACGCATATAATAACGTTTCGATTGACGTAGCAGTTAGTATTCTAGATAAGCTTAAAATTGGATCAAAATTTTGTTCTTATATATGGGCATTTTTGAGTGAAAGATATTTAAAGATCAAATCTGATAATAGTGATGAGTTAACAGGTAGGTGGACTAATAAAGGGTTGGCTCAAGGAGATCCTTTGTCTCCATTACTTTTTAATTTAATAACATACGAACTGTGTCAGCTTCCGCTTGATGTAGTTGTTTCTCAATATGCAGACGATTTTGTTCTCTATGTTAAACACAAAGATATTAAAGTATGTGAAGTGTATGTACAAAATGCGTTGAATTCTGTTGTAAGGGTGTTGGATGAACTTGGTTTGGAATTATCTTCAAGTAAATCTACCTTTTGTGTGTACAGTAGGGGCAGGCGTAGAATACTTCCTACCCTAAAGGTAAATGAGCAAACCTTGGTTTTCTCAGATTGCATTAAATACCTAGGTATGTGGCTGGATAGAAGTCTGCGTTGGGGCAAACATATAAATGAAACAGTTAGTAAATGTTCAAAATTTCTTAATCTATTAAAAGTTCTAACGGGTAGCTCATGGGGAATACACACAAAACATATACGTAGGTTATACATTTCACTAATTCGAAGTCGAATTGACTATGGGTGTTTTATGTATGATTGTAGTGCAAAATCTCATGTTTCCAAGCTGGATAAGTTACAGAATCAAGCCCTGAGAATTGTAGGTGGATATATCAGAAGTTCCCCAATCCATGTAATGGAATCTGATTTGTGTATTCCCCCTTTATTTGTAAGAAGACAGTATTTAGCTTATAAATATTGTTTAAAAATAATGTCATGGTTAAACAATATGACAGTTAGCTTGGTTGCGGAGCTGAGTGCCCTTTGTAGTATCAAATATTGGGAAAACAAAAAAGTACCCTTATTAGTTAAAATATATATTGATGTAAAGCACATAGATGTTCTCTCAACAGATATTCATAAAATGTATGCTTTAGAAACTTGGACAACTGCTGTTGAGACTAAAAATTTAATTAATATTGATCTAGAATGTGTAAAGGTACCCAAATCCAATTATAATCCAAATTTATTAGTGTTCGATGTTTTGGCTGAATTAAATGATATGTATTGTAATTGGCACAAAATTTTTACAGATGGTTCAAAAGGTATTTCCGGTCTAGGTGCAGGAATATTTGATCAAAGCTTAGGAACTAATCTTGGATTTAAAATAAACTGTAATGTATCAATAATGACACTGGAACTCATTGCAATTTATCAAGCGATCTTTTATAGCCGAAATCAGAATTTTAAAAGAGTTGTTATTCTTTCAGACAGTAAAAGCGCACTACAGCATATTGCTCGATGCGCCTCTGGTTTCAGAGGTGCATCGATAGCATATGATATTCTGGAAAATATTATTTTATTATTTAAGAATAATATAGAAATTAAGTTGCAATGGGTTCCAGCTCACATTGGACTACGAGGTAATGAGGAGGCCGACCGATTGTCTAAATTAGCTGCAGTAGAGGGTACAATATTTCACTACTTACCTGATTATTGGGAATACATATCTAAATATAAAGTAATTTGTTATAAATCCTGGAAACAGCACTTTGATAGAATCAGTCAGCAAAAGGGTATATGGTATAGGAGCATACAAGGCGAGCCTCCTCGTGTGCCTTGGTTCGATGTCGACCAACTTAGTAGGAATTATGTTAAATTAATTTTAAGACTTCGCTCTGGACACTATCCATCAGCGAAGTTTGCATTCCTTATGAAAAAAACTGATTCACCGAATTGCAGAGAATGTAATCAGATTGAGGACGTGCAGCATTTGCTGATGGATTGTGTCCGCAACAGGCGCGAGAGGGAGGTACTTTTTAGAGAATTAGACTTAAATAGGCTTAACGTGGGATTAATACAATCAATTTTATCCCAACCAACTTCAGAAGGTGCCAAAAAGTTATGTCATTTAATAACAATCCTTAATCGGTGACTTCTATCTATAACACAAAGAGTTTCATAATATTGTTTAACTGTTTAGTATAGTTTGTGTTAATTATAAGTGTTAATGTTACAATGGTAAAAGGCACGATGGGGTTGACATATCTATTTAGATAAAAACCCCAAAACAAATTTAGATTAAAAAAAAAAAAAAAAAATCTTATATACAAATAAATAAAATTGAAGTGTCTGTATATATTTTTTTGTCTTTCTGTCTGTTTTTTCCGGCTTATCTCCGAAACGGCGGGACTGATTTACATGGGACTTTCACTGGCAGATACTGATGTCATAAGGAGTACTTTGATTTTAGAAAAAACCACGCGGGAGAAGCCACGGGGAGCAGCTAGTCTATACAAATAATAAAGTAGTAACAAATAATGTTTGCCTGTCTGGATGTATATTCCGGAACACTGATCGTTTATAACCTGCAGTGCTATTCTGTAGAAATTTCACCGTGAAAATCTAGGTGAAGTGAGCTTGAATTAATGAGCTGTCAATAGTGACAATCCCTAGTCTCTGATGGAATGACAGTTCACTTCGAGATCACTTCACCTAAGTTTTCACGGTGAGGTTTTTACAGAATCAACCGGCTGGATATATTTCGCCGCATTACAACGAAAACCAATTAAATCGAAATTTTGACGAAAATGACTTATGAATGCCAAAGTACTTAAAATTTTGTGTTCTTTCGTCTGCGAAAACCCATCTTATAGTTTCGCTGCTAGCTAATAAGATAACCAATTATTTCAAGCATTTCCAAGGTTTGTTTTCAAATGCAAAACATTAAGCAGATTATGTGACAATTATTGAAAATTTCATTACAAAGCAATAACTTTTTTAAATCTCAATAGATATGTTTAAAAAAATGTGTGGATGTGACGCATATTTACCCCAAACTATTTTTTTTTTTGTGTTGTGTTCTTTTTTTGCGTCATGTTTACCGCAAATAAACGTTTTTTCTTTCTTTTCTTCTTTCTTTTAAATAGAAAATTTATCAATGTACTGATGCTATGAAGTAATAATAACAATATAACGAGTATTTTCAACCCCGTAAACTTTGTAATCGCGATATCTCCGTTTGCACTTTTAATGATTTAATTGGTTTTCATTGTAGGGCGGCGATTTATACGTAGGGTACTTTTTATCCCGGCACTAGGTACGTTGCCGTGGGATAATATTCCGACACCACGCGATCAAAAGTACTAATTATTTGTGTCATACTTTCTAGCGGTGACATGACTTTGTACGAACTTCTGTCTAATGTCAAAAATATGTACGAGAAATGTACGCAAATGTACGCTAAATAAAATAAAAAATGTACGATGCCCTCCCGATAAATATCACCCGTCTCTCCACTATTCCATTGCTTGCTTAAGGATGCATATCCGGTAGGCTATAATAATCCTTCCATATCCTATGGGCACGTCTTCCCTACCATTGTCGTGCCCCCCGGTCTACTCCTTGATATACAATGGCCACTGTAGTCCCATGAAACATGAGGCTCCAGGGGCTAGTGTGAATCTTTGGGTTCATTCGAGTAATCGAGTCTGGTTAAACCACGCTGGGGTCGGTGCATTTCATTCATTCATTCATTCATTCATTCATTCATATAAAGACTTCGCAGAAAACAATAATCAACGTGTCACCGCCAGGAAGTATTCTTTCTAGCGGTTGCTATATATTTCAGTAAGTAGTATTCCACTTTTAGACTATATTATGGGTCAAGAAAAATGTACGGAAAGTGTATGTTCAATTTCTATAACAGTTTGGGCATATCTATACTCATAGGTATATTAATTTGATAATAAAACATTCGATTATAAATAAATTTACTTTTCAATCATCTTCCTATGTACAGACGCCAGCACATCAAGCTTCTACAATCTGCCAAAATACTTTAATAGATTTTCAACTTAATCACTACAGTATAAGGTTCAAGGTTGATTGCGAAAATTTGACAGTTTCGGGTAGCTTGACCTGCTGGCGTCTGTACATCAATAAATGACACGTCATTGCCTTGGCCGTCAAATAGTTCCCACATGTTGTTCAGTTTGCAGTGTGCCCGGTAATGTCCATCCTCACCAGGGTACTCAATTACAGATATTAATTTGTATGCCTTATTCTGTAGTGTTATTTGATTTGGTATATCTTTTAAGTAAATGGTTTCATCCAGTTCAAAAAAGAGTGTATGATCAGAAATTTCCTATCTTAGTACAGTAATACGATTACATGAATCATTATTGCAAGGAGAGATCAGATCTTTTATCATAGACGAAGCAGATTCTTCTAAAGCTGCTAGTCCTTTATCTGACAAAATTAATAAATTCAGTGGAAGCATCGCAGTATATCTTTGAAGTGATTAATCACAAGTACCTATCACAAATTTTTGTTGTACATGTTGGTTAGCCATTGTGCAATAACCCTGTAGTTATATAAAAAAAGTGTAAATAATCATCACTTTTATGAATTTTGTACACTTTAAGTTTCCAATTTGGTGATAACAAGATACACAATCAACATAAGTTACTAATAAGTAAATAAGGTGAATGTTATTGACTGTTGAATTTATCTTTATGATTATTGATTAAATTTTCATTAACATAAAATCTGTATTTTGTCAGATTATTATAAAAATTATAAGCGAAATTATTCAGTATTGACGTCATTACATTACACAAGTGGTTAAAACTTTCATCATTTAAGTTTAACTTGATTGTTTGTTAAAAATTATTAATGTTAATTTGTGAATATCACTATGGACGAATTCATGATCACTCAAACTCGAAGCATTTATTACAATTAAACCATTTACAGACACTTTTGAATTGTCAAAGAGACTGTCAGTTAGTTAAAAAGTTGAAGCTAGTTGCCCATTCCAATACGTAGATCTCGATGAAGAAGAACGGGCAAGTAACTCCAAGGACACTCTTTTAAATCAAGATATTACAAAATCCTGGGTACATTATTCTTGTTGCTTCTATATGTGAGACAATGTAAAAAACAATTCAAAATATAAAATTAAAAATAACCCCTGGCAGTTAAGAGATGACCAGTCTCAACTGTTGGCGCCCGTTCACGAACATGACGCGTGGATCAGCACCACCCAGCTCAAACATTTTGTAGGGAACCGAATGATCACGCGCCACCATTACTGAGACATTTAAGTGAGCATTGAGCAATTTTAATATTATCTACCTTATTTAGGCAGTGATAGCCTTGTGGTGTGACTGTCAGACTGCCAAATCATAGGTCTCGAATTAGAACCTAAATCTTATGACTTTTCTAATTCATTTATGCGTATTGTATAATAATTGTCCCTTGCTTAAAAAAGGGTGAAGGAAAACATCGTGTGGAAACGACTACCTGAGAGATATTTCTCGACGGCATGTTTAGCCAAGACAGAGGCCCATGGGCGGCATAAAACTCTGACACCAGTTTAAGGCTCCTTCAAAACAGGCGCGACACAAAGACACCGCACGTCGCGAGCTTCTTTTGTGTCGCGCCTGTTTGTAGGAGCCTTTATAGTCTCTAACCACACGAACAAGAAAAAAGATAGGTATTTATTTTAAAGAAAAGAAAGAAAGAAAACGTATTTAATATTATGTGTAGTGTTTTTATTGTTTTATTTTATTTTTATTGATTGATTTTGGTTATTGATATTGTTGTTGTTTTTGTATTTGATATTGATTTTTATTGATTGTATTTCTTTTTGATATTTTGTTCCACTGTAGCATCTCGCCATTGTTCTCCCACACCTCTCGTTGTTAAACTATATCTAGGAATTCCATATTCTAAGTTTCTAAGACAACAGCCTAGCGTTTCGTACGCCTGCCTTTTGTCTTTCTCATTATCGCACAGGCAAACGACTATAAAAAAGAATGGCTCATTATATCCACAAGCGACAACACTATTCTTATCCTTCTGCCGTACCTTACGTTAAGAACTATTTGATAACTCATGCCATGATAAAAAATATAAGGTGTATCTATTCATACACGAAATATTTTAAGGGAAACACCTAGGTGCCGGTGGTAAAGAAGAATTTTGAGTGAGCTTTTTTAATCCGCGTTAGACATAACTTTACAAATTAATTTCACTATCACACTAATATCATACAGGCAAAAGTTTGTGAGTGTGTGTGTATGTTTGTCTCTTCTTCACGCTCGCCGCTGCCGACGCAATAGAATGTTGCCATTTTTAAATGTTATAATATTATTTTTATAAAAACTATTAGTAATAATTATGTATGGTGTATTTATGTTATTTTTTTATCTCATTGTATGCTGCACCGGTCGACGTCATCACGTCAACGCCGGCTGTCGCTGAAAACCAGCGCTGGGGCTGTCTCGCATAGGGTCGCAGCATTATGCTGAGCGATGGCCGTTTTGCGTGAAAGTGACGCATATTTACAAACTTGTTTTTTTTTTGTGGTGTGTTCTTTTTGCGTCATGTTTACCGCAAATAAACGTTTTTTCTTTCTTCTTATTTTTTTTCTAATCGGCTGGACCAATTTTGATAAAATTTGGTATAGACGTAGCTGACACCTTGGATTTACACATAGGCTACTTTTTATCCCGAAATAATGTAGTGTTCGCGGATAACACCGCGGGGCGCAGCTTGTGTAATATAAACCTAATCTAAAATATTCATATAATTATTAAGTTATTAAGAAAATGCAGAATTTTTTTTTCCAAATCATTAAAACTACTCCTTTAGACGTGATCTTCAGTATAAAATCATTAAAAGTCGGTTATCGTCGCCTGAACGAAAACTGAGGCAATCCGCCAAATGGAGCAAGATTTTATGCAAAAAAACCGACTAGGCTGAAGCGAGGCTATAGCGGAGTGGCTGACAGGCGGGCAAATTGGCCACTTGAGAGGCTCCGGCGCAAGTGGCTACATCAGTGCAGTCTATCGTGGCTGTATCTCGTCTCTGCAGCTCTTGGAACCTGGAGTTATCGTCGAGTGTTGGCAATTGTGGATTTTTTCTTGAAAGGTATCTTTTTGAGAGGATAGGTATTATTAAGGTTTTATTTTTTGGTTTTGCTGCTTGAGGATTTTGTATCCATTTTCATATAAAGTCTGTCTTGTATTTAATGGTCCACTGTTATGGCTGTGAGATGTAATGGAGGATATTTTTTTCAAGTTATGTTTCATTTTGAGTTATGATTTGCTACAGAATTTTATGGTTGGCTGTTCCACAATAGTTTAGGTCCATTTAATCACATGCCTCTGCTGAGCAATTAATATAGAGTTCCTTAGTAATAATAATTATTATTTATTAAGGGGTTTATATCGTGAGTACATGGTACATTAAGATCTTAATATTAATTAACAGTTTCACATAATACTACCGTTGCTGGTGTAGGAATATTCAAATTAGAATACTATATATCTATCTGCCTAGCCTTTTCCCAACTATGTTGGGGTTGGCTTCCAGTCTAACCAGATGCAGCTGAATACCAGTATTTTACATGGAGCGACTGCCTATCTGACCTCCACAACCCAGTAACTGGGTAACACGATACCCCTTGGTAAGACTGGTTGTCAGACTTTTTGGGCTTCTGACGACCCTTAACGACTGTCAAAGATCCACGAATGACAGCCGGGACCAACGACGTGTTTTCCGAGGCACGGAGGAGTCTCGGTATGTAAAGATGGTCACCCATCCACTGACCAACCCCGGCAAGCGTAGCTTAACCTGACGGATCGACCCGTGCGGCTGTTATTACTTAGCCACGAGCTCCTCAAATTAGAATACTATAATTATAAATTAGTTTAAAATGAAAATATGCAATTATTTAATACAATGTCATGTTTTATAAGTACGATTTTTTCATTTTTAATTTCTGATTGAATGTCTTAATTTACTAATTATATAATGTCCAAGGTTTAAAAAAAGGAAAAAGTTAATATCCGCTATGACATTGTCAATGAATTGTTAAAAAGTAATGTCGAGGCCTAATATATGTATAGTTTCCGAGACACGAAGGGGTATTGGCATGTAAAGCCACCCATCTACGGCAAACGTAGCTTTGTGGCAGCATCTACAACGCCACATGCGAACTACGCATAAAAGACCTTAAGTCACACAAATCCTGCATCGCGCAATCGGAGTTTACCGCGCGACTAGCATAATTGGACGTAGTTTAGCAGAAAGAACTCAACCCACAATATGGTCAAAAATGAGTTGTATATACCAAAGAGGTCCTAATGGTTAACAAAAGGTGGGTTGCCTTCATGTGGGTTGGTTCCCATCATTAAAAAATCAACCTTATCTTTGTAGTTTCACGGATCTTTTTACTGAGCAAAAGAACCTACCGTTAGGACCTCTTTGGTATATACATCAAATTTTT
Source organism: Dryobota labecula (assembly GCA_947523025.1). Taxonomy (NCBI): domain Eukaryota; kingdom Metazoa; phylum Arthropoda; class Insecta; order Lepidoptera; family Noctuidae; genus Dryobota; species Dryobota labecula. The sequence goes on along the minus strand of OX383306.1, from coordinate 12,299,376 downwards.
GACCAAAATGTGGTTTGAGTCCTTTCTGCTAAACTGTGATGTCGCATCATGGGTGGCCGAGATGCGAAGCATCGGGTCTTCTTCACGTGTTGATATAGTTCTAGGTATATGTGGGCAATGTCGTAGTTAGGTAGTAAGGTAATTTAAATTAAAATAACTTTCATTCACTAACGGTTTTACAAATAGAAACACACGTGCGTTGGTACCGAGCGTCCGCCAAGACCGAGAACTCGTAGGATGTCGCTAAGTCCCCGCAAGGGGGCGTGGCCAGCTGAACCAGAGCATTGCTCCCCGTCCGCGGAGGGTTCACGGTGACCCATTAATATGGGCCCCTCCTCTGGTCAGCCTCATGACGGCTTTAGGATGATGAACCCGCGTTACAAGACGCGGGTCCTGTGATAGGGTATCTGTGACTGTTTCTGTAGTCGCGCCGCGACAATGTCGCACAGTGTCGCTACTTCACGACATCTCAGCCGTCTGTCCCCGCCAGGTGAGAGCTCCAGTGACCAGCGACGAGATGGCGACTTTATGGCGCGTTTACAGGTCAATGTAGCCTATACCCGACCCACTTGTCATAGCTAGCCCAACCATGACCCGGGTAATAGACGGAATATGAGTGTGAGAACGGCATGGTACTGTAGTGTAACGCCGCCCGGTGAATACGCCAAGACTGAGCTTGGAGTTCGAACCTCCGCTAGTACTCACTGCATCCCCTCTACCGACGATCGTGTCCAAGCGTGCCCCACACGCTTGCGTTTCCGGTAACGATATTATTAGTTACAAAACGAATTGTTAGATGGCGCTGTCCACTGCACCATGGCGCCATCAATCCACGACATATACAACATCCCGACATCAACCGTCGGGCAGTTGCCCACCAGACACAACACCCGTCTGGTCGGAGGATCCTCCCTTTTCTATGGAGGATGAGTGAACTTTACACCCTGTTCCTCATACCTTTGTAGCTTATCTTGATCGCTCGACCCGTGCGTCTGTTATTACTTAGCTACAAGCCCCTCACAACATTCATAACTGTTATGACATTTATTCCCAATACCTTAAAACATATATATATAAAACATTTATTCAATCCCAAAAGCCAAAAATCAATACCATCCCCATTGTGCTAATGGTTCATCCGATCCCCAATCCCATACATACACACATAGACATATATCAAAGCTCCGTGCTATACAACCTACGCCGCGGGATTAACCAGCCCGTTTGTTTACACTTTTTACGCCAATATACCCTGATTAAATGCTGCGATATCGAATCCTATTCGTAAATACAGTTGGTTTAAACTGCCATCTATCTTCTATACATAATTATTATCTATTTAAATACAATACATACAAATAAATAAAATTGAAGTGTCTGTTTGAAATGTCAAACAATCAAAATGGTTGAGCTGAATGGTGCTAATCCATGCGTCATGTTCGTGAACGGGCCGTCAGTTGGGACTGGTCATCTCTTAGCTGCCACGGGTTATTTTAATTATTTTATTTTGTTTCTATTTGTTGTACCTACTCTGGACGCTTTTAACGTGTAAGTATTTTTTTTTTTTACATCGTTCTCACATTTAGTTATAAATTCATCATGATAGATGTACCTAACTAATATTTTTGTAACAATTTAATTTAAAAGAGTGTGCATGGAGTTCCTTGCCAGTTCTTCTCCATAGATACCTACTAAAACTCAGAAGAGTAAAAATCATTAAATTGGTCAACAACAGGGATATGTTTTTTACAAAAAAAAAAAGTAAAATATGATATTGAGTCTTTTCAAAAACTTCTATACAATACTACAACTCATTTTACAAAGTTCGTCAATCCCCAGCTTAATAGCATAGCAAATTAAAACAGCCGTACAAAAGGACCAGAAAATCTACATCACATTCCAGTTATCAGATCATTAATCATGGTACTTGACATTCAGCGATCATGTAAGTAATCACATTTTGTCACTACAAAGTAATTGGCTTACAAAAATAGCTGCAAAGTGATTAATGATGAATGAATAAATCTACAGTCAATATGTGCAGTTCGAAAGACCAGTCTGAAATGTATAAAACGCAGTAGGACGGCTAACAATTGACGGATTCCTATATTTGTTTGACAGTTTATTGAGAAGAAGAAGAATACACTTTATTGTGGGAACACCCAAATACTCCGAAATATCTCTATTTTTTGTGATATCAGAATTCGTATTTTTGATGTTTCGGGAGGCCGTGCACGAAATCGACTAATTTTGAACAATTTTGTTCATTGTTTGTGAGAAAGGGAGAAATAATTTAAACAAAATGATTTGAGATTTGAAAAGTCGTGTTCTTTGTTTTGCATGTGGCTGAAAGGGATTTTTCAAATAAATTAAGTATTCACGGTAAATCACTAATATTTGCAACAAGTTTTCCGAAAAATTACGCGAGACTGATATTTGATCATCATTCTACAAGAAACTACTTTTGATTTTGAACATTAAAAAATATCATCAACATCATTATATGCTCTTCTTGCATGTGGCGGAACCACTTTTTTCAACTTCGATACAAAATATAGCAAAAAAATAATATTGAAAAACCCTTTTTTTGTTTTAAACCTCGTCAGTAATATATATTTTTCCTATTATTTAGAAAATCATATCAAGAAATTTAAAAATCACAAATTAGTCTTCAGCTATCCTTGTAATATAATCAAAATTTTATTTAATGATTATACAATATCCGTGGCTGGCGTGAATATATTGACATGTCTAAAATGGCAACTTTTCAGGGCGGCCATTTTAAACTTTTGAGCTCTTCTGGTAAATCGGTAAATTAGTTTAACGTATGTGTTCCAGTTGTTTTATAGGTTATTTTATGCCATCTTTTGAATGATTACAGTAAACAAACGAAATTCCCCATAGTTTCCATAATAATAGACTTGTCAAGTCGTTCACCAACGAGTTATCAACTTATTCACCGACTTGTCAATTTTTTCACCACAGTTATCAACTTATTTACCGATTAAGTGGCAAATATAGAATAAAACTAGTAGGTAAACAATATTATTTTAATGACAAACACAGTGAATAATAACGTATTTATCAATAAAAAAATGTTGGGTAGCAAACAGATGATGAATATCTATCCTATGTTTTAAAAAGGTAAAATTTGTTTGGTTGTTTGTAAGTTCGTATGTAGAAGGTAATCTCCGGAACTAACGATCCAATTCTCAAAAAAAATTCACTGGTAGCAAGCTGCATTATTCCTTAGTGCTATAGGTTATAATTTATGTTTATAACATGCATATTAGCTGAGCTATTACAACTTTTGTCTAGCATGTCGGAAAGAAATACCTCTTAAAACAGAATTATTTGCATGCGCTACCTAAAAAGTTGTATATAATTGAAAACAATGTATAGCAACCTGGTCCGCCAAATATATTTCTACAAAAAGTCCAAGACACCATATTTCTATCTTTTATATTTTATCTTTTACATTTCATTTATGTTTAAAAAAAGTATTTTTCGACATCCTTACGTTTGGATGATTATTTAAACAACAAAATACTAATCCTTCTCAAAATAAACTATTTTATGATCACAAAGATATCATAGAGATAAGATTTGCCCTTTACAGTATGTCAATTGGTCATATAGTTTCGGAGATAATAAATTAATATAATAAAACTAAAGAGTTATTTTTTTTACTAGCAGCACCCTGTAGTTTCACCCCCATAAGTCTCGATCCCGTAGGAATGTCGAGATATAAAGTATCCTATATTCTAAAACACGTCATGGTCTACCTATGTGCCAAATTTCATCCAAATCCGTTTAGCCGTTTTAGCGTGAAAATGTAACAAACAAACATACAAACAAACTTACTTTTGAATTTATAATGTTAGTTAGGATTAGTTACTCAAATTATGCAATGTTGTTCTAATTGAACAAATATTTAATTAAAACACCACTAACCTATCAGTATTGTAGTGTAATACGCAATAAATAAAAAAAAGAAATAGTAAATTGTTTTATTAGGCCACAAACAACGGAAACATACTGATTAATAATTCAGTTGACAGATACATAGTAGGTATTCACATTTTATTAGACCTCAGAATCCTCTTCATCTGGGTTGTCCTCGTCCAAATCTGGATCAGTAGATGAGACATCACCGACAGTTTTTATATTAATATAAAACTCCTTGAACGAATCATCAATCAGGTCAATCATGTCCATCAAATCCTTTTTTTTCTCTGCACTGATTGGCAAAGCCTCCTTTGAGATTGGGCTCAACCTAAAGAGATCTATTACTGATTTTCCTCTTTTCTTAAAATTTATTGTCTTGAAAGGGAGTTCGCGATCCAGAGTTTTCTTGTAATAAATTTTTCCTACGCTGTTTTTATTATATTGCAGCCATTTAATAGGTTGCCACAGAAATTTCTCCCCCAAATCATCCAGTTTTTTTAGAGTAAAGGGTCCTTTCTTGGATTTAAGTTCGGTAAAATCCAATCCATGTCAATTTGTCACGATTTAAACAGAAATACTTCGGTTGGCCTTAACTTGACATCTCAATTTGTCACAATTTAATCAAAAAGACCTCAGCTGGCCATAGATTGACACTTCAATTTGTCAATTACTTACAGGTGTATAAGTTGAGCTATCAACTATCAAATAATATTTTGGTTACTGAGTATAGGTTGATACAACAAAATATCAATGTTCGTTTACAAAAACATTTGAATCGTTAATTTGACATGAGGTTTTGTCAAGTTAGACACGTTAAAATGGGAGATGTCAACATACTACCAGAGTCGATTGCTCCAAAAGTAATGTATATTTGGGGCTGTAATTTTTTTTCATATAATTTCCGTATGCGTGGGACGTATTAAGCCAATAAAAATAAAAACATAGAAGTCGACATGTCAATGTATTCACGCCAGCCACGGATATATTCATTAAGTAAATCAGTGGCGAAATGAACTATATTTTGGAGAGCACAAAAATGATGAAACTATTAAAAGCTGCTGTGACTGACACGAATGGTTTAGCACCATGAAAACTGTACTTTTATAGTTACACAGACTTAATGTTTCGATTATTTCAAGTTTTCTCACAATTAGATAAGAAATTGCCAAAAGAGAGTTTTTTTCGTGCGTGCATAAGTCGGACTTATTGTTATTCGATCTATTGAAACTCGGTATTTTGAGAATAGTAATTATAAACGTTAGGAATATTGAAATTTTGGAATTATAAAAATAGGGTGAATGATGATAAATCGGAGTTGTTATATTAGGAATTTTGGAACCATTCGGAATTATGAAAATCGGTATTTTGAAATTTGTATTTGTGACTGTCGGAATTAAGTTTTTCATATTAATGTAGTGTACCCCTTTATTGTACACCATAAAAATTACAGATATGTGTGTAGAAATTTTAAAAGGGGTGACACAATGGGCGGTCTTATCGCTAAAACCGATCTTTTAAACCTGAACCTTTGGGTAGTACTCCAGTGTCATTATCAATAATGAACTGTGTGTGTATCCACTTCTCCTACTTTTTGTAGAACAAAAGATCCTCTCATTCGTTTGTTTATTATTTAGTACACACAAAATACTTAATAGAGATAAATAAATTAACACAGAAGTCCACAAAAGGCCTCCTAATTTAAAGGGAAACTTTCAGCAGACCTGCGACTGGAGCGTTGGATCGGACACGTAGAAAGCCGACATTTTTACGGGAAATGAACCTAATAAATAAACAAATAAAAAAATTTAAAAAACATTCCTTTTTTGATGCAGGAACTGGGAAAATGATAGTATATTGATTGATAGTGTTCACAATTGAACATGAATAATAAACAACAAGTTTACAGAATGAAGTAAAAAATTAAATAGTCAGCGTTGACGCATAACAAATGAGCGCTGATGAGTTTTATAATTTATCTGGCACTGTTCCGGCCTTTGTTCGTGTTGCAATAATTGATACTATTGTTATTTACAACAATTTAAAGGGAAAATCCCGTTATATGTATAGGGTACATTGACTAATTTTAAATTCCTTATTTTGGTTGGAACTACCCGAACATCCTAATTGTATGAGTCAATGAATACTAGTTCACTAGAAAAACATAATAAACCTTGACTATTAAGAGCCATTTCACAAAATTTTAACGCTCGAGTTTAGGTAAAAGACGGCAGCGCTGTGTATGTGAGCGTAACTATCCACACATACACAATTTAAGCAGTGTAACGCGAGTGTCGAGACGGACTAAATAATCTTGAGCCATTATAATAATAATGCGGTATTTAGAGATTGATTAAAAAAGTTATTTTATTTATTCAGTCTACTAAAGCTTTCTAGACTAATAAAAAAATACAAATATATGTTTTGAAAGTATATAATAAAAATGAACAGGAAAACAATCACATCGTACAAAACATAAGTGTTGGTCATTATTATTTGACAATAATGTCAAGTAATAATGACTATCACTTACGTTAAATAAATATTTGTCGTAAAGGCATTGATCTTGCTTTTCTAGGGTCTATAATTTCCGGCAATACGCAATCTTCGTAAAAACGAGTCAATTTGGGAAGCATCAAAATGTTGTGGTCGTAGTATAATATCACGGTTACGATATGAGCACTCGACAATTGAGATGCGGGAAAAAGTAGCACAGGTCCTTCCTCGATGGGCGCTCGCGCTGTACTAAACGGTGCCCACTTGTGCATCGCAATTTATTCTTTTTTAGAGTGTTTAAAAAAAGGATATTGTGGCTAATTAAATGAAGGGATTTTAATCAAACTTGAGAATTCGATTTGTTAAAGAACATAGTTCATTTTGAGATGATTTTTAAAATGTAATTACGCTTTATTCAAACAAAAAAATCGCAATATAATTGCGAATAAATCGTAAAAATTGTCCTAAGTCTTTATTTTTTTTACCTATTAATGTTATTAATAATCGAAATTCTAGTACGTCATTTGTCGACAAAACTATATGTCTGATGCTTTGTGTATTTTTTTCAGTCAAATTTATAAATATTAATTATAGAAATAGGAGTCTGAAATTGCCTCTGCGCTGATTTTTCAGTAAACTAGTTCTGGGAGATTAATAACTACAAAGTACACAAATAAGTTTTTGTAAATGTGTTACATGAAGTGTCAATACGAAAGAATCATCTATTATTTACATATATTCACCAATACCAGAGAATTAACTAAGATGGTAAATTAGGCGACTAAAATCTTAGATATTCGCGCGAAAACGTAAAATGGCTCTTAAAAGATCAAAAAATGATATGATTTAAAGAAATATGATTATTTTGGCTGAGATTCGTTAGTTGGAGAAAGACAAAGAAGACAAGAACAAAACACACAACAAATCTCAAACCTTATAACCAAAAAAGTCACAATTCACAGCCATTAATTTACAAAAGTTTATTTTCACTTTTTAGTGATGGTGTAACATCATCAAGATACACAAAGTGAATTAAATACGTATTATCGAAGCTAACTCAAAAACTACCCAAGCAAAGTTAATAAAATTTATGAGACCACCGCGCAAGCTTCTTCAATCAAATGAAAAAAGAATATTCAAAATAGGTACACAATTGACGGAGAAATCAGTGATATTCCTATAAAAATTGAAGATTTCCGTCGGTTTTCATGGGATCCTACCATCAGATTCTGACTTGGTGACAATGGGACCACCTCGTAAGTATACCCTTTCAAACAAAAATTAATGTTCAAAATCGGTTCACTATTGACGGAGGAATTGGTGGACATCCATAAAAAAAACATACATACAGTCGAACATAAAACCTCGTCCTTTTTCGAAGTCGGTTAAAAAAAGCATTTCACTAGTTAACGGAATAGTTAAAAGGTCATCCAAATAAACGAAACGTTGGTAACGGGCATAAAAGCCGTAGTTTTAGTTGACAAAAAGCCGAGCTTTATTCACCAGCACAAGTTAGAAGTGGCGGTCACAATGGAACTGGAAGCTGCTCGATTTGTACAGCTAAGGTTCAAATACACGTAGATTGTGCTTTTAAGAAGTAGTTTTTGTATTTCTAAACTTTAATGATGTTAATATTTCTATAGCCGTTTTATCATATTTTGCATGTTCTTAATCTTGTGGTTGATGTGAGGGACAATAATGAATGATATGTACCTATGTTTAAATGATGGTGGATCTGACCAAAAACCTAGATGCATCTTTCCTTTAAGACGTAGACAGACTTGGCAGGCATTTTGGTTAAATTAAGTTACATTTCTCGGGAATTGCGAATCATACATGACAACACAGCCCGGAGTCGCGACGCCCATGCTTGCTTAGAGGAGCAGTAATCTAAGTACAGTAAGGTTTGAAAAACTGGATCAAAAGAGCATCCAGTGAAGAATTTAAGCCTTATTTATTAACATGCCAATCAGCAGGCAACGATGCAGCCGATGAGCTTGCCAGATGGGGTTCGAGAATGGCACCAACGGATTCTGAACCCATAGTTCCACTCCCCTTCGGGTACTTACCGCACCAGAGTAAGGAAACGCACCAGGGACCAACATCTCAAACTGGTCGGACCAAGGTGAGTGCAGGCAGACTAAGGAAGCACTAAGTTAGAATTTGATACAATTGATGGCTGCCTCACGAAACAGGTTCTCCGACTAATTAAACAATAGCTGCGTACAGTTACAACAGCTATAACTAGTCATGGGTCATTTAATAAACACCTCTTTACTCTTCTTTCTTTCTTTTCTTTTTTTTCTCTTTTTTCTTTAGTCACAGACAGTCCGCTGTGCATGGAGGACGACGAGACAGCAGCTCATGTGCTGCTAAACTGCCCGGTGGTAGCCACATACAGGGCCAAGTACTTCGGTAACCCAGGTACCCTACGTGAGATTGTCACTGGCCTGCCTTGGGGAGCTGGGGTAGACCGAATAATCGATAATCCCATCCATATGCAAAATACGCGCGTTGACTTGGAGTTGCGGACACCACGTATTTACCTACCTACCTAATATGCCAGTCCATTCACAGCGATATTATCTAATCAAATAGGTACCGACACGAAAGAAAAAGAAGAAGAATATTGTGTACAATCAACTAATACAAAGTTAGCCAAGTTCAAATATAGGAAGGAAACGACGCATAAACAATGGATATAAACGATAAGTTAGAATTTGAACATGACTTGTGACCAATAAACACAAGAAGTAATGGGGAGCGTCTTGATTCTCATACGAGTTTCCATATTTTAAACAAGTTAAAGCGCATAAGGAATAACTCGCAGGAATGAAGCAATCTGTCGGGGCTCCGGGCAATATTTTGCAAAAAGAGGACAAATATATAAAAGTAAAAAAAGTTTACCATCTACGGACTCTCAAGTCACGGTTCTCAAGTCATGGTTCTCAAGTCATGGCTCTGAAGTGTCATGGCTCTCAAGTCATGGCTCTCAAGTCACGGTTCTCAAGTCACGGTTCTCAAGTCACGGTTCTCAAGTCATGGTTCTCAAGATATGGCTCTCAAGCCACGGCTCTCAAGTCACGGTTCTCAAGATATGGCTCTCAAGTCTTGGCTCTCAAGTCAAGGTTTTCAAGTCACGGTTCTAAAGTCTTGGCTCTCAAGTCACGGCTCTCAAGTCACGGTTCTCAAGTCACGGTTCTCAAGTCACGGTTCTCAAGTCATGGCTCTCAAGTCACGGATCTCAAGTCACGGTTCTCAAGTCATGGCTCTCAAGTCACGGTTCTCAAGTCACGGTTCTCAAGATATAGCTCTCAAGTCATGGCTCTCAAGTCACGGTTCTCAAGTCATAGTTCTCAAGTCATGGCTCTCAAGTCATGGCTCTCAAGTCACGGTTCTCAAGTCACGGTTCTCAAGTCATGGCTCTCAAGTCACGGTTCTCAAGTCAAGGCTCGTTAAGTCATGGCACTCAAGTTATGGCTCTCAAGTCACGGTTCTCAAGTCATGGCTCTCAAGTCATGGTTTTCAAGTCATGTTTTGTATTTATCAACATGTCCGTTACCACTAAGTAATTACAGAAAGAAAATAAATTTATTTGACGCAGTTTACGGCACACAACACTGACACAGAACACAAAAAAGACAGAAAAAACTTAAAATAGAAATGTGTGCCTCGCGGCTACGCCAAATAGGCCCAGTTCAGCATAAATGCCAGCCAACTAGCGCACACACAGGCGCACGGGTCGGTCTACCGACCGACCCGTGCGCCTGTAATTACTTAGCCACGAGCTCCTTATAAACTTCTCAATCAATCCTTTTCTATAGATAACATGGTAATTATTTTGCCGTCTGAAGTAAAAGATCATCGCATTTCACAATGCTGTCCCTTTCATGTTATGTTAAATATCTTGTCTTAAACAGAAGGAAAATATGATCATATCAGACTTGCTTTATTATTCCACAAAACTAGAGCCGTGAAAATAAATAAAGTTTATAAGGAGCTCGTGGCTAAGTAATTACAGGCGCACGGGTCGGTCTACCACGGACATGTTGATAAATACAAAACATGACTTGAGAACCATGACTTGAAAACCATGACTTGAGAGCCATGACTTGAGAACCGTGACTTGAGAGCCATGACTTGAGTGCCATGACTTAAGAGCCATGACTTGAGAGCCATGACTTGAGAACCATGAACTTCTTAACTTATTCAATCAGTTTTCACGGCTCTAGTTTTGTGGAATAATAAAGCAAGTCTGATATAATCATATTTTCTTTCTGTTTAAGACAAGATATTTAACATAACATGAAAGGGACAGCATTGTGAAATGCGATGATCTTTTACTTCAGACGGCAAAATAATTACCATGTCATCTATAGAAAAGGATTGATTCTTCCGACAAGCTTCTTTTGATAAACAATACAAGGATTCCACTCTTTGACACCCATATCATTACTTGTAAACAGGAACTGGACGTAAACATTAACGTTTTAAGTACAACTACTAATTGAAAGAGAATTAACTTCAAAATAAATGAAAAGTACTCAAAAACGAAGGAAATAAAAGATTAATCTGTTAGCCAAGGGTAAGAAAGTCATTTATCATTATCGTTGGCTCCAAAGGTAATGGATTTGTAAAAACAAAGGAACTGAAATGAGTTTGTTCATTTCTTCGTATCTGGGTTGAAGGCTCGAGTAAAAAGGTTTGATGCTAAACGAAACAATTGTTTTGGCAGTTTGATTTGATTGAGATGAAAAAATTATATTAAGGTGCTACCTCACTTGGAGCATTCGCCTGTAATGTACCGTTACAGAGTCGAGCATTACATCAGTGAGGGAGGAGAACCGAGCATTACAGTGCGCAATATGTAATGTTACAGATTCGAGCATTACAGTGCGGAAGTTGATGATACAATGTGTAATATGTTGATACAACTTGTAAAAACATTTTTAATTTACTTATGGGTCAGTTGATTCTTTGTAAAATATCCAAACCGCCAGTATTTCGTCGGATTTGAAATAATGCATGGCACCAATATCGTTCCTTCGGATTTTTTTTTTTTTTCGTCAATAACAATGTCGCATCAATATTGCCGCGTTAATTCAGCACAACGACCGCTTCGTCTGACATTGTGGAATCAAGTAAATGCTCAAAATCAAATCTAATGTTACATTACAGGCGAATGCTCGTTAGTCAGGAAGGCAGTATTGTAATGTATTGCTCAAAATCGAATCTGAAATGTTACATTACAGGCGAATGCTCGTTACTCAGGGAGGCAGTCCTGTAATGTAATGCTCAAAATCGAATCTGAAATGTTACATTACAGGTGAATGCTCCAGGTGAGAAAGCATCTTTAGATGCAAGAGACTGGCAATTAGTAAACTGAGGGGACTCATTTCAAAACCAGCCAAAACGATTTTTCTGGAAATCCAGTTATTGATGATTTTTAAACTCAATAAAATTTAATCGTACTCCTTGCTGCACAACACAATTACAAAGCCGCCATTGGTTAGCCATACTATTCGTAAGGTCACTTAGTGCAAAAGCAAGAGCTGTAATTGGTTGATTCCGTTTTAGAGGAATTTGAATTTTACCCATGACTTTATAGTGGATTTTGTTACCAAGAAATTCGATTTCAAGGGAAAATCGTTTCAGCGGGTTTATGGTAGAAATATTTTTTTTTATTTCTCAATAAGAAATTACAAGGATTTCACTTACCTGAGAACATTTTGAACTTAAAATATAGTATTAACTTTGACAAATACAATGTTTTTCTTCATAGCTAATCATTTTGAAATTAGACCTTGATTGATTAGACCTCTGTGGTTGAGGATTCCGAGTGAAGCTCGCTTCCATCTTCGGCCTTATCATCACTTACCATCAGGTGAGATGAAGGCCAAGAGCTTCCCCGTTGTATGTAAAAATCCAAAAAAACTGGTATTAGTCAATCCGTATTGAAATTAAAAGAATCACGGAAAGTTAAAGCAGTAAAATATTTCAATAAGAACACGAATATATCAGCCATTTCGTTGGACATGCGCAATGGTTTGAAAAGCTACAGTCCGTTTACAATTTTCCAATGTAAGTATCCCTTGAGCCTTCTTCTCAACATACTGATAGCTCCCAGTCTAACCAAATTGCAGCTCAATATCAGAATTTTCCCACGTCTTTACTGTTACTCAGTTACTGTTAACATTTTCTCTATTTATTCGGTAGCTATGAAGCGAGGACTCCAATCCCAGTTGGGTTTGTTATTTTTATTGCAACAAAGGTGGCTTAGTACTCGTACTCGTATGTTTGATTTTCATCGCGTTTCCTTTCGCTGTTTTATTTGCGGATTTTGTTGTTTGTATATTAGTTTTGAGGCTTACCTACATGGTGATTTAGGTAGGAATGTGTCCGTGTAGCCCAAAGGTAAGCAAAGAGCAATGTTAACTGTTGTGGGATTTGAGGGTCAGGCTTCTTCAATGAACTGTCTTTTAATTCTTGTTAAGGTTTTAGGAGTTTATTATAATTTTACATAGGTTGCAATATAAGAATAAAAATGTGATGGTGGACCGACTACCATCATTTCTTGTGTGTCGAACTGTTGATCCGTGGAACGAAGGAATCGAACGTTCTAGAAACTTCTTCAGCGACGACCAATCAGCGCTCCCCGTTCACCGCTCTCGCTCCTTCCTCTCTCGCTGAGCCTCCGTCAACTCAACGCTGGAGGGAGTCACGTGTCATCGACTTTGCGGCGTTAACAATAGATGACGAAATTAATAGATGGCGTTAAAATTAACCATAATCTAAAGATTGTTGTCGAAATAAGGCACTGCGTTGCGTATAACGAATTTATCAGCATTTATAGGGGCAGTTTTTCATTCGGGAAATGCCGTCTACAAACGGGAAAATACTGGTATAAAAAAGGAAATCCCTAATAACGCTGAGCGTATCGCAATAAGCTCCCATGAGAATCGAACAACCTACTTGATGCCCTTAAAAACATTTAACTTCATAAATATACTTTTGTTCTACGAGGGTTTACATGATGTTATAAACATTGTTCAACATTGTGGAAAAAGATTCCAACTATGATTAATTATTTTAGAATTATTTCTTGCTTATTGTTTTGATTGCTTTTAATTAGTTTTGTAACTTTATACCTATTTAACTTGTAACGCATGTTTTGTCATCTGAGTACGTTTATCTTTCCCTCGGGAGCATGTACGAGCCAATAATGCTCATACAGCAATAGTAATATAACATATACGTAATATTAACATAAATTCAGTCGTAACTAAAACCCCGTCACGCGTTAATGTGCGAGTCAATCAATAATAACATCCCTAACATTAAGTGCGGCTCAGATAACAAAACAGACATAACTTTTAACTGTTTCCATAAATAAACTATTTTAACCTTAACAGTGGTTTGGTGTGAACTAACTAACTACCTAACTACAACAACTACCGGGGTATCCGCCAACGACGAGATAACCCCAACAAGAACTATATCTTTTGTTTCCTACTATCACAAACCAGCGTCTTTTCATTTGGTAGTTAATATTTGGTCCTTCGAGCCGGATGAAAAGGCGCTGGTTCGTGGTAGTAGGAAACAAAAGATATATTTGTCAAAGGGTAAAAACCAAAAGGTAGCGAAAACATAGACAAAAGGTATAAAAAAGTAAAAATATCAAAAATAGCTTAGCGCAGAATTGCACAAGAACCTTAAAAAGAAACAACAATAAAAATTCTTTTTCAAAATTCTGTTACCGAGTTAAATAGCGTTACAATTTTGAAATTCTCATCTTTATCATCGTTTCACAGATCTAGAGTGGCCAGAGCAAAAAATCGCCCTCTGAAAGTTGCCAGTGCTCAATATAAAAGTTGAGTGAATAGGCCGAAGAGTCGACGAACACAGCTTAATGCTCAACTTTGTGCCCCGAGGCCTTTACAGTTTACTGATCAGCTTAAAGTTGCTCTGTAGCATGAAGATTAATGCTGTAAATATAAAATGGAGCGTTTTTATTAATAGGGTTCCGTAGCCAAATGGCAAAAAACGGAATCCTTATTCGTCATGTCTGTCTGTCTGTCCGTCCGTATGTCACAGCCACTTTTTTCCGAAACTATAAGAACTATACTGTTGAAACTTGGTAAGTAGATGTATTCTGTGAACCGCATTAAGATTTTCACACAAAAATAGAAAAAAAAAAAAACAATACATTTTGGGGGTTCCCCATACTTAGAACTGAAACTCAATTTTTTTTTTTTTTCATCAAACCCATACGTTATCTATCGTTGTCTTCAAAAATGATATTTAGGTTTCTAATATATATTTTTTTTCTAAACTGTATAATTTGCGCGAGAGACACTTCCAAAGTGGTAAAATGTGTGTGTGTCCCCTGTAACTTCTAAAATAAGAGAATGATAAAACTAAAAAAAATATATGATGTACATTACCATGTAAACTTCCACCACAAATTGGTTTGAACGAGATCCAGTAAGTAGTTTTTTTTAATACGTCATAAATCGTAAGCCGCAATTTACCTTTCATTCAATCAACTCAAATATAAAAAAATAATAAACATAAAAAATTCCAAACCGTAAATTTGTAGACACATTATTAAAAAAAACCCGTGATAAACTATTTACATACCTACAAAGTACGGAACCCTCGGTGCGCGAGTCCGACTCGCACTGGAGCGGTTTTTTATTATGTAGTTTTTAAATGACTGTGACTTTTAAAGCACATGCTTCGTCTTCGGATTAGAAATTGAAATTCTACCACATAAATTCAAATATCGAGTAGAATATTTGTATTAAATTATCTCCACCAGATTAAGCAACGAGATATACCAGGGGTCTGGTCATTCTACCAGTGCCGGATTTATATTTTTTTATGAGTGTAGGCCACTTTATTTTCACCGCCCCTTGGTACCTTACTAAAATAATAATTTTCCATTTGTAAGGAAGGCACTAAAGTTAAATAAACGAATGAATTTGTCATTCAGAAAGAGCGTAAAAAAGAAACAAGAATTACAAATTTTACGGGACTTTTTAATAGCAAAATCATCTATAATATCATCATAGTTTATGGTGTTCATTATCTCTGCTTTTGTGTAGACGAAGAGCTAAAGAATTCATTTTTTCTTGAGACAATGATGACCTTTGAACATTTTTCAGGCGTTTTAAACAGGATAAACTCCTTTCCCCAGAACAATTTGTAGCCGGAGTGGAAAGTGCGATGCGGAGAGCTATATCCAAGTTAGGGTAAACAGAGATTGATTCCGAAAAACGTTGAGAGACTGAGTAGTGAGTTTGATCCAGGCTTCACTGCACACTGCAGTCCTCTGAAATCTGCCGCCCCTAGGACGCTGCCGCCCCTAGGCCTCGGCCTATATGGCCTATTGACAAATCCAGGACTGCACTCTAGTCATATACTCAAGAGGCTACCGAGCGCACAGTGGCGCCCTCATCGTTATTTCGGTGATTTCTTTTATTTTAGAATGAAAATGCAGAAAATAAGCTCGTCAAGTTGTGCTTCACAAGACTATACGTTATTATTACTACAAACAGTAGTTTTAAATTGTTATGTTTTATTGTAATCATTAAAACGGAGCTTAGTGGCCACTATTTTCCGTTTTAATGATTACAACAAAACTTACTGCGCTTACGCAACGAGTCGTACGTCCAGTCAGTAATAGGACTCGCCCATCCAGGAGCGCTGTCCCAAATACGACGCATTGTTAATCCATACTAATATTATAAATGTGAAAGTAACTCTATCTATCTGTCTGTTTCACGCCTAAACCGCTGAACCAATCGTCATAAAATTGGCAGAGATATAGCCTGGGATATGGAGAAGGACATAGGTTACGTTTTCACGCCTAAGCCGCTGAACCGATCGTCATGAAATTGGCAGAAGGACATAGGCTACTTTTTTACGCGATAACCGACATCCACGCGGGCGGAGCCGCGGGCAAAAGCTAGTTTATTATACATAAAACAAAAGGTATTTTAATAAAACACCTATACTAAAAGATCACTAATTAAATTATCTTTAAAAAGGTGGTTTCAGAAAAATACGCTTGATATATTTTGCGTGATTCTCACTTTTTTATCCGCGTTTGACATAACTTTACACATTAATTTCACTATGTATTATAAACATAATCTAAAATATTCACATATTAAGTTATTAAGAAAATGCTCTAATTTAACATATTTTTTTTCCAAATCATTAACATTACTCGTTTGGACGTGATCTTCAGTTAAAATCATTAAAAGTCGGCTATCATCACCTTAATTAAACACGATACACTTTCTTGTCATTGTCTTTTGAAGCAAACAGATCAACAATATTAAAATTCCTCTAATTAAAAGCTTGTGTAGACAGAGATATTAATTTGAAAACATTATATTGAAAATAAATCATAGCTGGCTACAAACAAGATGAAATTAGATAAGTTGGACGTGTCTTTACAAGGCATCTCTTTCTGCCCAGAGCTGCCAAGTTTTTAATTACGTTCATTGAGCAATGTAGATTGGTCAGAAGGACCAAGGAACTCTCAAGATACTAACTGCTTTGAAAGTGAAGGAAATATGGAGTCGCTCCAGCATGAGAAACTAAAAAAAAAAAACGGCCAAGTGCGTATCGGACGCACAGTTGATGGATTCCGTAGTTGGGATGAATTTATTCCAAGAAGAAACTAAATATTGTAGTTGAAATACATGTTCTCCCATACATTCCAACTGCAAATGTAAGTTGGTTGACTATTATTACCACAGATTAATAATCTGTGCTATTACTCGTTATCCTGTAAAGCATATTTAGGTGTGATATTTTTCCTTTTAACTTTGTTATATATACAACGTTATATGTCACCGCGTACCGGAAGACGTAGCGTTGGAAGGCCTCCCACAAGATGGACCGATGACCTTATGAAAGCCGCAGGAATCCGCTGGATGCGGGAAGCACAGAACCGGTCGAGGTGGCGGTGCTTGGGAGAGGCCTATGTCCAGCAGTGGACGTCTTTCGGCTGAAATAATGATGATGTCGATATATACAACTGCCGTGATTTTATTCACATATCCAAAAACAACCATTTAGCTGGCAGGTGGGGGCGACACTTGACCGTAACAAAAATTAGCACTTAAAGCTTAATATTACGCAAACGGTTCCCTGA
Source organism: Dryobota labecula (assembly GCA_947523025.1). NCBI lineage: Eukaryota > Metazoa > Arthropoda > Insecta > Lepidoptera > Noctuidae > Dryobota > Dryobota labecula. The sequence goes on along the minus strand of OX383306.1, from coordinate 12,281,765 downwards.
ATCGAAAAATGATTTTCACAGCCCCCCAATATTTCTGAACGGCCTAACCAACAATACCCCACAACATGGGATAGACGAGAAAAAAATTATATCATCTCACTTCAAGCTCTCTTTACCCAAGTTTTCACGGTGAGATTTTTACACAGAATAGATCGACTGGTCCTTCTGTTTCTTTGTACTTATCTCTCCGTGGTGGTCGGCAAGGGATACCGCAGATGTACATTATTACTAGACAATTTGAGAACAAATTAAAACTAAGATTAAAGTTATAGACGGAATAGCTGATCAAGACGCGGCGGGATTGGCGAGTCCACAAATTTGGAGCAAGCCTGGTGCCCGGCTACAGATGATTTACAATGTTTTTCAATTTTCGTTTTATTACGAAATCTTTTAGCTTTATGAGGAGACTAGCGTTTTGTGGGGTCTGAAATGATCTAATAAAGTTTTCAGGTTTAATAATGTAGCTATGAAACGGTGAAAAGGCTACGTACGTATGTATACTATGTGGGTAGGTCAGTGTCTTAACAATATATAATAATTAGGTTGTGGGTACTCAATAAAAAACAGTCTTGGTCAACCCGTCTTTCATTTACAACAGAAGAATAATATCTTTAGCATTTTAGAATACCTATACCGCTTGAATGTATCTATAATCAAAATAATGGAAATGATAATTGGTTTTTCATTTAAAACGATTTTGCTATACTTATCTTTTTTTATTCCATTGTAATATGCTATGGTGAGTTACAAAAGTGTTGAGATTTTTATAGAAAATGGAAATTTTATTGTGGTAATCCACGGTATCATAATCCATACTAATATTATTAATGTAATAGTAACTCTGTCTATCTGTCTGTTTCACGCCTAAACCGCTGAACCGATCGTCATGAAATTTGACAGAGATATAGCCTGGGATATGGAGAAGGACATAGGCTACTTTTGTACGTTATAACCGACATCCACACGGGCGAAGCCGCGGGCAAAAGCTAGTAACGTATATTGCACAATCAAACTTTCCTTTTTCTATTTGTTTTCTCGTCCATTGTTTTGTTTTCCAAGCTGTTGCTTAATTCCCTCAACTCTTTTACACTCATCATAGCATATTACAATCGAATCGAAAAACAAAGAAACATACCAAAATCGTTTTAAATGAAAAACCAATTTTCTAACCTAAAAGCGTGCGTTTTCGACGTCAGGGAAAGCCTAGTTAACTTTGTTATCTATACCAATAATACAGCTGAGTTTGTTTTTTGTTTGAACGCTCTAATCTTTGGAACTACTAGCCCAATTTTTGAGGAAGTTTAACATCTCGCCGCGACACTTAGGAACCGAGCAAAAATAAACAGAAGACAGTGAAGCCACAAAGAACGCTAAGCGAAATCGGAGTAAGGCTGAGGCCTCATTAGTGCGTTGCGTTGCGTCGTCGAGCGCCAACGCTGCGACGACGCAACGCAATCGAGCAAAAAGAAAAAAAGAAAAAGAAACAGAAGACAGTGAAGTCAGAAAGAACGCTAAGCGAAATCGTTTTAGAAATATTTAGTGTCATACCACATTATGCGCTGCGTCGTCGCACGCGATTTTTAAACGGATCGACGGACGAGAGATGAAGCAGGGGGAGGGTGATGCGCTGCACTGTCGGAGCCCCGCGCCCCGGTGCGACGACGTCGTGCGTCACCCTTTTGGGTTGCGGCGTCGTGCGTCATTGCAACGCAGGTGTGGCTTATAATGCGTTGATTCGTTGACGCAACGAAACGCACTAATGAGGCCTCACACTTACAGCGCTGGCGTCGCGACGCATTGAGACGGGGGCCGAGGGAGTATTAATTTATTGTGGCTGTTAATTTAGTATATTGTGTATCTTACGACCCCAACGTGAACGAAGTGGCGGGTAGACAGGGGCGTAGTTACCGCCATATCAGCCGTATCAATGATACGGGGCCCCCGTATTCTTTTATTAACAATGACAGCTTTACGTCGTATCCCAGTCTCAATGCTTCAGCTTTCGAGCTCGCTTCGCTCGTTCTTGCATTTTCTTTGTAGAATCACGACAGCTCAGCCTAGTATCCGAGTCAGATTGCTCAAATTTTCTAGCTCACCTCGCTAGTCCTTGCATTCTTGTAGTAAAATCACAATGAAAACATGTCTGTTCGCTATTTTTTGTAAACAAAAATCCTTTCCTTTGTAGTTTCGCCGCAATCTTGATCTTGGCTTTTTGACAGGCTTGTGCAATTTTTTTATTTTTTGTTTAGAGAAATGTTCGAACTACTGAACCTTATTTCCAACGATCACGCAGTCTGTTCAGTTGAAAATAAGCTTCAGTTGTTCGGATATTTTCGAAAATATAAAATAAAATAAAAATTGCAACAAGGAGAACCTTTTTATTTTTCGATACAGGGCCCCTTTATGACTAGCTACGCCACTGCGCGTAGAAGCTAGTGTAGAATTCACAGAGCCGGATATTCGGATGCATATCACCTATAGTTGAGATATTGGCTAATATGGAATGCGCTTTTGTATCGAAAAAATCCCGCGGTTCTGGGATCTACAAGTTTAGCTTTCTGATATATGTTTCTGGCATATTTACTTACCTTCAAATGTTGGTAAAAATCCCAATTCTAAATAAATATGCATCAGAATAGTTATGCAAACCAAGAACTCCGGGTTTTTTTTTATATTATATTTTTTTTTTAGAAGTCCCTTAAATATTACACACTCGACTAGTTATGCATTCCCGTTGTTCCTGGCAACACGGGTTTTTTTTACAATTAAAATATTTTAAGAAGCCGCTTCCATACTTTCATAGCCAAATATTTACTTTAGGTAAATATGCACCCGAATATCCGATCTCTAAGTATAAGACAGGAAAAATACACCCACCACATGAGTTTCTTTCGTCAACTTCCTTCATGATTCTTCCTCAGAATGGTTACTTAGTAGTCACAATGGCACTCACGGTGCAATTGCGCTGCAGACAGAAAGATGACGAGGGAAAATCCTCGAATTTGCATAGAAATCATTGTTTCTGATTAGTAATCTGCTCGTGTTTATATGATCTAATATGTAGTGTTACCCATTTGTAAAGAGAAAACGGATATGAGGAAATTATTCTAAATAAGTATTCGTTTTGTAGAATTTGTCATACGATTATAAAGAAATATGATGACAGTTTTGAGATCTCATTATAACTTAAAGTCAGCCAAAGGACACTGGAGAGGGCTGCTTGGAGTTTCCCTACGTGATCGAATCAGAAATGAAGAGACCCGTACTGCCCCCGATAGTAAAAAGGACGTATCTAACATTTTTTCCAAAATTGAGTTACCTATATATATTGCAAAATTGAGTTATATTATACAAATTGTTTTTTTTTTTTTTCAAAATTGAGTTATATACATTCACAGAATTTTGATAAATGCAATAATTAAATCACCTTAAAAATTCCTTATTAATTATTCCTTTTTGTTTTATAAATATTTTGAACGGTTCAGAAAATATTATTTATGTTAATGTTTTTATTTATAAATTTTAGAATAAGATTAAATTTATTTGTTTTCCCGTTTTTCAACTTAAAATATTTTTTTCTCCGAACTTACTTTTTGTTAGATACGTCTTTCTTACTATCGGGGGCAGCGTAACAGAACCAAGGTAACCGGCATAGCCCGAAGAATTTCCAATAGAAATATTTATAAAAGCTGTAGACAAAGTTTTTCCAACCAGTAAACTCAGTATACAAACTGCACATTAAGTGACAGAATTTTCAAAAACAGTACGTTAGTTTCAGAGTTTATCTCTCACATATAAACGTATATTTGAGTAGCTAGTTAAAAACAACTGCTGCCAGAATACAGCGGACGGCGAACATGTTATCCAGTTACGTTTTAACGAGCTAACTGTATGCGTATGAAGTTAAAAAATACAGCGTATAAAGACAGGAGTTATTCCTGCCAATTTATATTTTAACCAACGAAAAAATAGGAGGAGGTTCTCAGCACGTTGTCTCTGGAGCTGGCCACGTGGTGCTTATTTTTGTATTTTGAAGAGAAAACTTCTTTAGCCGCATTGAGTGATTTTTGGTAGGGGAAAAACATGGATACGCGATCGTCACCGAACGCTTTCCATGAGCTATATGTATACTGTGTATATATTGTGTACTTTTTGGGTGAACAAAAATCATGGAGCTCGCGTCATCGTCACCGAACGCGTTCCATGAGCTATATGTATACTGTGTATGTATGTGTACTTTTTGGGTGAACAAAAATCATGGAACTCGCGTCATCGTCACCGAACGCTTTCCATGAGCTATATGTATACTGTGTATGTACATATGTGTACTTTTTGGGTGAACAAAAACCATGGAACTCGCGTCATCGTCACCGAACGCTTTCCATGAGCTATATGTATACTGTGTATGTACATATGTGTACTTTTTGGGTGAACAAAAACCATGGAACTCGCGTCATCGTCACCGAACGCTTTCCATGAGCTATATGTATACTGTGTATGTATGTGTACTTTTTGGGTGAACAAAAATCATGGAACTCGCGTCATCGTCACCGAACGCTTTCCATGAGGTATATGTATACTGTGTATATATTGTGTACTTTTGGGTGAATAAAAATCATGGAACTCACGACATCGTCACCGAACGCGTTCCATGAGCTATATGTATACTGTGTATGTATGTGTACTTTTTGGGTCAAAAAAATACAAATTCCTATACAACAGTAGACAGACTATTTCGATGAATGTATGAAAAGCTTTTTGAAGTGAAAACTTCTTTAGCCGCGTTGAGCGATTTTAGCTAGGGGAAAAACTTATGGGTTCGCGTCACCGAAATGCGCGAGATGCTCGTGACCTGTAGCGCCAGACTATCAGTTATTCCAAAGTTTCGAGTTTTCACTTCTGTCGGCAGTCCTTATGACTGCCAATTTTTTTTTTTATAGTCATACCGCTGGTCAACCGTCAACAGGTTGTCGTCTGCTTAAGCGGACTTTCATGGGGGTGCCCCTCAATAAATTAAGACCTCCAGCCAGGGCATAAACTTATTAACTAAGTGACTACACCCTAGGGGCATCCCCTGTGCAGCTCGCATTGTATAGGATTTTCGTACAATGAGAGGTCAGCTTATACTGGATGTCGACGGTTAAAAATAATAAGCGACATTTTCTTCGAAAATGAGTCATGAATGCCATTCTACTTAAAATAAGACTTTCAAGTAGGATGGCATCCATGACTCATTTTCAAAAAAATGTAGTTTATTATATATATTATTATATTATATATAATAATATATATAATTTTATATTTATTATATATATATTACCTTTTAACCGTCGATATGTATAGCTTGATTTGTGGTCGTGTGTACCTCGGCTTAGGGCGTCGGGGAGGACAGCAAGGGATCGGATTAAATGCCGCTCGTGTATTTGAGCACGTACTCAAATACACGAGCGGCACGTTGCAGTCGACGCGTCGGCGACTGACGTCGACGCGTCGAAGACTGCCGTCGACGAGTCGACGGCTGCAGTTGCCTCTGCCGTTGGCAATAGGTATGCTGCTCGTGTATATGAGAACTTTTTTTTAATATCATATCATGCAATCAGTCCTTCTGACTATGAGCAGATGTGTTGAGCGACTATTATTCATGAGGAGATATTCCCCAATAGGAACATCCTCCATATTAATATAATGGCTTAATTAGCGCCGCCTAGATCCAAGGTTCTGCTCCAAGATATATGAGAACTTAATGAAGTTTCTATTTACTGAGAATTGTTGTCTAAAGTGGACGAGATCGACTATACCTACCGTACTGGCTACTGTACGTAAATTAAATTAATTAAATGAGACAAAATAAAATGTATTTATTTGCTAGAACATACATATAGCATGGTAAAATAATTTTAGTCTCACTATATTCGACTTATCAGGCGTGCAAATGTTTCTAGTACACACGGCGACATATCAAGCTATACAAAACTTTTTTTTAAACAACCGACTTCAAAAAAAAAACACTAAATAGTGAAAAATACCTTTAATTTCGGAAGTCGGTGTCCTTGGTTCTGTATTTTAGTTTTTTGCCACCGACTTCCGAAATTAAAGTTATTTTTCACTTTTTACTGTTGGTTTTTTTGGAAGTCGGTTGTTTTTTTGTTAAAAAGTTTTTTATTTTTCACTTTTTAGTCATGGTACCTACTCCACAACAATTCGATTACCACTACTTGCTATAGCAAGTCACTGTCAATCGAGATATCTTATCGCCACCCGTAAAATACTTATCATTGAGGAGTTCCGGTGGCCAATTGTGGTCTTCTTCATCAGTTCCACTTCATCAAATGATACTTTCTGAATGCAAATGCTTGAGTTATTGATGAAAATACAAAAATTGCTATATGTTTGCCTATAAAATTTGAGGAGTTCCCTCAATTCCTCATGGATCCCATAATCAGAACTGGATTTTGATAACAATTAGACCAATCTGGAAGTATGTATATCCTTTCAAATTAAAAAAGAATTTTCCAAATCGGTTCATAAGCAACGGAGTTCTGAGGTAACAAACATAAAAAAAAAAAATACAACCGAAGTGAGAACCTCCTCATTTTTGGAAAGTCGGTTAAAAACTAGTTTACGCTGGTCTCGCATTGTATAGGATTTCCGTATAATGAGAGATCAGCTTATACTGGAAATGTATAGCTTGATATGCAGCCGTGTGTACATGCATAATCATGCATACGTTTCTGATCTTCCTGTGCGAGTCACAATAAATACATTTTATTTCTTTTCTTTCATAATAATATCATGAAATTACATCAATGTTATTAGTCATAGGTACACATCGTAACTATAAGAAAAACTTGGCGTACCGTTGTATTTCACTAAAGGTACGTTATACGTTTGTGATCTTCCTGTGCGAGTCACAATAAATACATTTTCTTTATTTTCTTTCATAATAATATCATGAAATTACATCAATGTTATTAGTCATAGGTAGACATCGTAACTATAAGAAAATACTTGGCGTACCGTTGTATTTGACTAAAGGAGTAACATGATAAATGAACCAATAGACAAAGAAATGCTTTACGTCAAAAGTGCAACCTGTGAGTGCAAAGTTTCGAACGCTCTTGAATGTCAGACATCACATCAAATTCGATTTCAACTCTGAACTCAAAAAGGTCGGGAATTTTTTTGAAGTTCTATTCCATTTTCAAAATGAACTTCCATAAATTTTTCTATTGGCTACGATAACGTGGTTCCGAAATCACGTCTCGAGGAAGAAACAAGGCAATTTATTATACATTAGCACCCTTTTTCACCCTCTAGCGAGTTTTAGACCGGATCGTGTCAAGCGTTTTAAAATAAATGCTGGCAGCTGTTACATTTGCGTGTTTTCGCTCTACTTAGCCATGGTTGCTGTTCATAATATTTTGTGATCATTAGTAAAGAAGCTATTATGATGGAATATTCAGGTATCCTCATTGTAAAAAAAACATAATGTTTTGTATCAAAAGCGCTCTTATGAAATTCGAACGGTTTTCAAATAGGTTAGTACTTACCTGCTGCTCTCCGCGGCTTCGACTGCGTGGCTTGTTCTAAAATAAAAATAGCTTAAGTTCCCCCTCCTTATAACATCAGCTATCTGCCAGTTAAAGTCCCGTCAAAATCGATCCAGCCGTTTTGGAGATTAGCCGGAACAAACAGACAATTTTTTTTTCTAAGTACCTGCCTTACTTCCATATGCATTTAGTTAAAAACCTGTTATTTTGACATTATAAACAGACACTTCTATTTTATTTATTTGTATAGAAAGAAAGAAAGAAAAGAAAGAAAGAAAGAAAAATATTTTATTTGGGACACGCACAAGAAATACTAACAGTAAAAAATAGAAAATGAGAATTTAAAACTAACAAAATTTACATTGTAAACCTGTGCGAGGCCAAACAGGTCACTATCTCAGCATAATGCTGCGATATTAAAAAAAAAATACCGCAGCGCTGGTATTCTGATATAGGGCCGATAGATAGGGTGTCTAGAAATACTCTTAGAAAACTTTCTGAAACAGGGTCAAAAATACACATATTTTTGCTCGGGCATCGCACAATGATGTACCGAGGAAACATACTCTGTGATAAGAATTTAGATCCCATGACACCACTAACTATCCATAACCTTCCACAAATCCCAGTATAACAAACGATCCTGTGAGACTAGCCAAGCGTTACGGACGCAGTATATATAAAGTTATGAGCACATTGGCGGCTCCAGTGCCCATCTCCCTAATTTAGTCCCTAAGGGCGGTTGTACACAGCCGGGCTACCAGTCCAACGGCCACAGGTTAAGATACGACGCTGTTTTGTTAATATTATATATTACCTTAACCACATAGCTTCGGATGAAGATTATATGAACGTAATGGATGACCGATGGCGACCGAGCTTAGAAAAGACGTATTTTTCCGGGTGTGTGTTAGTTGCAGGCCCAGATTAAAGGCTCCTACAAATGGCGCGACAAGCGACGCGACACAAAGAGGCCGCTCGTTGCGCGGCAGGTGGTGCCTTTGTGTCGCGTCGCGTGCCGCGCCTGTAAAAAATATGGAGGCAACCAAGAAGTGGAGACACCGATTTTTATTGGAAAAGGCAAAAAAAAAAAAAATGACATCGGGTTTCTATACATTTTTAGCTACCGGGCATATCTTCTTCTTTCTTATATTTATGGAATGAACTTTTTTGTCTTTGATGGACACAAAGGATGTATATTTTTCTTAAACTAAAAAAAACAAAATTGTGGTGGTTCTTTGTGTAGGCCCCCAGATTAACTAAATTGATCAGCTTGATCATGCATTCAGAATCCGGTTAGGTATCCATAAAATATGCAAATGCAATCAGCCTATGGATAACTCTTTCGCAACTTAAAAATAAAGCACAATTTATTCGATAAAGCTCATATCTGCCGGATGCAGGATGCCACATGAAGGGAATTTTATCAGCACCCGGCTGGCGAGCCAAAAAAACGGGATAAAATGTCGCATAAATACGCCCGGCACGGTTGCACGATTCCATGGTATGTACATAACCGTGTAAAAGTCAACCAGAAACAGAGGCTACAGTTCAACATTGGATTTTATTAAGAACCTGTGCTTTTGTATTAAAAAGTTGTTCTAGGCTATGTTCCTGTTGAAGTTATTGGGTATTCATAACCACACGCTAGGATTAATTGAAATACTGATTCCCTCGAGACAGGCTCAAGGCGTAGCTCAGGCAGAGATTGGCACAGTCAGCCTTAAAAAGATGTATAATATCGACAAAAAATAATTCGTCAACAATCTTTTTTCCTTATTGTTGCATCCATGTGAAGCCATAAAAAAAATTACACTAGGTAATCGTAGTTACACATTTGTACAGTATCATGGAACACCAATTGTAGTTATAGAGGTATGAGGAACAGGATGTAAAGTTCAGTCATCCTCCATAGAAAAGCAAGGATCCTCCGACCAGACGGGTGTTGAGTCTGGTGGGCAACTGCCCGACGGTTGATGTCGGGATGTTATGTTAATGCTGTTATGTTAATGCTAGTCGCGCGGTAAACTCTGATTGCGCGATGCAGGATTTGTGACGTCAGGTCAATCAAATGAATTCTTGTCGATGTTATAGATTTTATTGGCGCTGTTTTACTGGAGTAACCCATCTAAACTAAAGGGGTGCTGATTTTAATAGCTCTCAAAATTTCCTTCTATCACGAAAACGTTAGCTTCAAAATCAATAGATATCATTTCACTTTCGATGTTTATGATGTTCTAATAGGTGACGACATCAAATCTCCATCATCTGCATAGCCCTAACCCAACTTTGTTGTGGTTGGCTTCCAGTCTAACCTGATATAGCTGAATATCAATATTTTACATGGAGCGACTGCATATCTGACTTCCATAACAGTTGTCAGACTTTCAACAACCAATATTCATTGTTTTATTTTTGTTAAAGATTTGTTCAAGTAACTCTACGTCCTTTTCAACTTCTCAATCACTCCTTCCACAGCTCTTGATATCCTCTTGTTTTTTACGAAGCGACTGTCATGATCATCATCATTTCAGCCGAAAGAGGTCCATTGCTGGACATAGGCCTCCCCCAAGCACCGCCACCTCGACCGGTTCTGTGCTTCCCGCATCCAGCGGATTCCTGCGGCTTTCATAAGGTCATCGGTCCACCTTGTGGGAGGCCTTCCAACGCTACTTCTTCCAGTAAGAAGCGGAAGCGACTGTATTGCTACGTAAATCTCACATCTTCTCTATAACGACTAGATTTTAAGATCTTTTACCGGTAACACGTGATAATGGATTGGAGCTAAACTGATTTTTACGGCGAAGAATTGGCTCTAAAAGGCGGGACGGCTGTGTTGTAAATTTTTAACGACCTTTCTTTGCTCTTCTCAAGTAAGTAGGTTTAGATAAAGGAGTATAGAGCATGATTTTAAAAATCGAAGCAGAGTGATAAAGTGACTCACCCATAAAACGGTTTAAGTATGGAATTAGTAAGTACTATACAAGTTTTAAAAGAAAGTGACAAAGTGTATGAATCGGCGTACTCCCGACGTATCAAAGAAATCCCCGTATACAATGTTCAACGTTCCAAATAGCAATGGCTATTTGAAAAATTCAGGAGACCATCCATAACACGACACTAGCCTGCGGCTCGGGCCGTTTTTCATTAATTCCAGAGTAAACAAAACGAAAAAGAACCCGTTAATAGGAGCAACTGCCGGGGACGTTCCACCCCCACATCGATTTACATGAAGGGGGTACCACCACCCTCTGTCGAGATACGACGGTGAAATATTTAAATGGTCTCCGGGTAACACTTCGTCTCCTTCCCATATGCTTGCGGGTTTATTTCAAAAGATTTTAATTAAACTGTTCATGTCAATCCGCGAAACAGCGTCTCATATTTAGACTTCTGTTCAGAATAATCCGCTGAGAAATTAACTTTAAACACGATACAAATCCGTTTGCATCAGTTACGGAAATATCGAGGGAGCTCAATCGGAAATTTATGTATAACCTATGTAGTCGTAATCTCGAATTACCGCCCGAGACCGCCATAGGAAATAATTATAGTCTTGGACGGAAAGTCTCCAACAAATTGCTGGTTGAATGCGTTAATATCATAGCCTTACAGTTCGAAATACGATTCAAACTCTCGATGAAGGTCGATGGGTGTTCGATTATGCGCTAATCGAGTTTGAAGTGTCCGTATCGATTACGATTCGGTAGCGCCGAAGACTATTTTAAACTTGTTTGATTTACAAACTCGTTAATTCGATAGGTGTTGACTGTCGGAGTGAATTTGGTACGTTTCATCAGTTCCAATCACCGGGTTTGTAAGTAGGTACATGATTCGGTACATGTGCACTCGGGTGAAGGACTTGTGTTTGTTTTAAAACTTACACTACGTACCAGTGGCGAAGCTTGTGCTTTTGCCACCAGATAAGTTTTAGTATATTTACATTTATTATATATATACTAGCTTTTGCCCGCGGCTCCGCCCGCGTGGATGTCGGTAATCGCGTAAACAAGTAGCCTATGTCCTTCTCCTTAACCCAGGCTATATCTCTGCCAAATTTCATGACGATTGGTTCAGCGGTTTAGGCGTGAAAACGTAACAGACAGACAGACAGAGTTACTATCACATTTATAATATTAATTAGTATTTTTTTAATATTATTAGGTACGGATATAATTAATATAAATATTATATAGACGGAGATAAGGTAGGTACATCTGCCGTGCTAATGAAGAACGCAGTAACTCGATTTTGCCGCTTTCGAGACTTTTATTTTTGATTATTGAATTTGTTATGATGTTTTAGTTATAGCATTCTTGCTTACTGAAAAACCGAGTTCCTGAAGGATCAATAAAAAGTTGCTTAGAGAGATTTAATAGATTTCGATTCGCTGACACCAAATATATAACTCAACGAATGTATAACTCATAATCGTCCAAAATCGAGTTACTGCGTTCTTCGTTAGCATGGCAGACATACCTACCCTTACTGCCCCGTCTCAAAAATCCATCCTGTATATTATATTATTATACACCGTGACATTTTAGTCGTCTAACAAAGGTGGTCCACTCAATGTAGCCACTAGGCGCGGTAAAAAAAAAAGAAAGATTGAGATTTAGATTAAGTTTAAGTTGCAGTAGTAATGAACATATTTTTGCGACAGGGTGATTAAACTCTGTTAAAGATGTCGCTGCTCCATTCCGCGCCGCCCTTGGAACACAGGTTCGGACTGCGATCGTAACAGGGTGTTTCAAACTACATCATACGTAATAAAAATAAAAAAATTGACGTGACAAATCGATGAACGCCGGCTGCATGCACGAAAAAGGATGACTCATTGTCCGGTTACGCTCATTGTCCCGTTATGCTCATTGTACGCTTGCGCCGCATCAATGTTTTGTTATGACGTTGACACGTTAAACTATCGTCCGTAAACCAACTTTACAGACAACCTATTTTTTTTTACTATAATTATGGTTATAACACGATTCCGACCGGCATCCCTTCGGAGGTTCGCAACAGCAACTCTATCGATATTGAAAAATGGCACAGTCAATAGTGTCTACTATTGCCAAATAATAGTTACACTACAAGTATTTAATTCACCATAACATTCAATCAAACAACAAAAACGCGTTACACTACGGATATAATTCACCATAACATTCAAACAACAAAAACGTATTTTTAGCTTTGAATTACAACAGTTATTTTCATTTTTTTCGAAAATATCACAGTGGCGAAACGTCATAATCGGGAACAAAAAATTCATACAAATAAAAATATTTATTTATATATTTAAAAATATATAAAATATTTTTTATAAAAATAATTTAGAAATATGATACTGTTTAGAATATTCTGTAAGATATTTGTGCAAGGGATACAGATTCATGACCAGATGTACATATGAACGAAAACTAAGCAAAAGGCGTACCTATGTAAGGATCATCAATTAATATTTTATTTTTACAATTTTAAGAAAGCTTACAGACTAATACACAATGGTAACGAAGTAGTAAACATCTGACAATTGCTAATTACAAGCTTCCACATATATATTACAATGATGTAACACAAGATTTAAGAGAAAAAAAAAGAAAAAAGGAAAAGATATGGAAAATAGGTAGATGGCGTGATAAACCACAAACATTCACGCATTAAAATATTCCTTGCTCAAAATTGTCCCGATTATAATTATAGGTAACGTTCTGTAGTTTCTGCGTCTGCGATGAGAAGAAGGCGCGATTTTGTGTATGTATGTATACAGACTCCTGTTATCATGAGAAACTGTTAGCTTCCCACGTTCTTCGTATTTTGTATTCCCAACGAAATAGAACCGCAATGGCGGATGTTTGCAAACTATTACATGTCATATAAAATTATACAGACGTGTTTCATTTCCGCGCATGCATGGTGTTACAAATATATAGTATGAATGCAAACGTTTCGACAAGGAATTTGAATGGGACGTGGAAAAATTTGATGTAAACATACGCACGTAAGGACTGAACACATTTGAAAGCATTGAAAAGGTTCTATGCGAAAGTCGTTAGGAAAAGCGAAAAGAAAATACTTGGTTTTTACGTTTGACACTGAGTACTGGGTAGGTTTGCGCGAACAATAGGTGAAAAGCATGACTTTTTGATATACCGTAAAACGGGGTGAATAGAAATGCAGGGGTCGAATGGGATTTTTTTTTTTAATTGATTTTAACGTTGAAATGATATAGTTTACTGCCAACAAGGACACTTCGACACCTCCCGCGCATAAGGTCATATTTTTAATTTGTATTTTTCAGGAGAGAGATTTTTAACGTCATCTTTGTGTTGATCAGCTACAAAACATAATATGATAAGACAATTAGCGGGTTAGAAACTCCGTGTTCAGTGAAAATATAAAAAATATCGTTTTTAAGAATGTGTATTACATTATAGTACTAAAATCTCATTTTACTAAAAAACATGTTAGACTTTTTGCGTGGGAAGTATCGACTTAATCTTTAATTATAATACAGTAACACATTAGAGACTTTTTTGGCAACATACTATATCGCACCCCCACTGCGACAAAGGCGTAAGAAGAATATACTAACTTTACAGGAGAGCAAAAAAACATTTTGGTCTGGTATATCTATTTAGCATTTGATCTTATGATCTTTTGTTATATACCATTAAACAGAAAAAATCAAGGTTTTTTTTTTTCAACAATATTTCAGTCACCGCAAATTGTGGTGTATAAAGAATAATTAATATTTTAAGTTTTACACACGTTTATGGACCTTTTTATCTGAAAAAATGTAATACTTATGTGACGCGACAAATGTCTTTTTTTTAGTATAATGAATTAATTTTTCGTCAGATCTTAAGAGTCTATACTACCTCAGCGCCACCTCACTCTGTATCTCGCTCGCACACTATTGTTACCGGTCACGCGAGCAAGCGAGACAGGGCGGCAGAGAAAAGACTCCAAGGCGTCGATAGTTTAGGTAATTTCGTTTTACGGTGAAAATAATGGTCATTTAAAAAAGTAAATAACATAAGACCTGCTTTATAGTTAGTTCAGTTAATATGCAAAGTTTCATTATCTAATTTGAAGTATTTTTTGAATACCAGCGGTTTATTGTTCGTTTTGGAGGTAACTTTGGATTTTTTTTCTATCGAGAAAATTTTATGGAATCGTGTTTTCGGCTAACATAGTACTTAACATTAATACTCAACTTTACAATATATTTATTTCAAAATTAATGCTGCAGTATTATCGACATAGCGGAGGATCATGCTAAGCCATTTGAGGTAGTATAGGCCCTTAACGGACAAATTGAGCATTGTGTATCTTTATCTGTGCTATACGAAACTGCAAAAAAAAAAGTGACGTATTCACTTAGGCCTTTATCACACTGGGGGTGCGATATTATTTCAATGTTAAAATCCCTTTCAAAGTTTTGACCCGATTCACCCATGAATCCCTATTCACCCCGTTGTACTGTAAATGTTAACGGAGGCAGAGGAAGGGCTAAGTAATAACATTCGCACGGGTCGAGCGATGAGGTTAAGCTACGCTTGCCGAGGTTGGTCCGTGGATGGGTGACCATCTTTACATGCTAGACCCCTACGTGCCTCGGAAAGCACGTAAAGCCGTTGGTCCCGGCTGTCATTTGTAGATCTTTGACATTTGTTACCGGTTGTCAGAAGCCCGAAAGACTGACAACCAGTCTTACTAAGGCGTATCGTGTTACGACTGCCTATCTGACCTCCACAGCCCAAGGCAGTTACACAAAACAAAAACCTTTCCCTGGCTTCTTTACAACCTATAATAATTATAATAAATTTATTTAATCAAGTAACAAGGACTCATTGTGTTAGTAAACTTACGAGTACGAACTACATAATATGTAGTTCGTACTCGTAAGTTTACTAAACAAATTAAATATAATTAAAATTTAATTTGTTTCATCCCATGGGAGATGGCACTGCAGTGATTGATATACATGCAATCGAGCCTGCTCGCAATCATTTTCAGGTATCTATTATATACCGGATGAAATTTTTTACCGTCTCGTAAAAATTTGGGTATACTAGGTGAACGGAGTAGAAGCCTATGGCATAGTTTTTATTATTTTTTCTTTAACCTAGAAAGAAATTGATCTATGGATAAATACCACACATTTGAAGTAAACTTATCATACTATAACAATAAACACAGAAATTTAACAAAAAACATAATTCAATAAATAAATACGATAAATAATATTTAAATTTAAATCATACGCACCCAAATTTCAATATTTTTATCTTTTATTTTAGTTTTATTTCTGAAAAAAAAAAAAAAAATTTGCTATGCCATAGGCTTCTACTCCGTTCACCTAGTATACCCAATTTTTTTCGAGACGGTAAAAAAAGTCATCCGGTATATATATATATATATATATATATATATATATACCTATAGTATATATATATATATATATACTATAGGTGTATCTCTTAAAATATTTCGCGTTCGAATAGATACACCTTTTATTTAATATTAATATATTTTTATTAAAATTTTACACACTTAGCTGCCACAATCAAACTTATTTTTATTCTTTAGAAGTAAAGATAATGAGACATCAATTAACACTAATAGTTTTAATATGATTTAAGAAAATAGATAATAATATGTACATTGTACAAGTATATAAAAAAGGGAGTGAAAAGAATCAAAGGCCATCAAAAAATTCTTCCGCATCGCTGTCAACAGGAAAAGTGCCCAAAAGGCTGGCAGCATTGCCACGTTGTATGGCAATGCTGATTCTTTGGGCAAGAAATAGGCCAGCCCTCTGGTCACGTGAAGAGTCGACCAACCGCTTGGAAATGTCTCGAAATACCATGTGGGCATTAGGACCCCATGGTCCTAGTGTTTCAACCCCAAACGGCTCAAACATATAGCTCCCAATAAGGTTGTTATAATATATTTGCGCCGTTTGAGGTTATTTATTTTATTTTATATTTTTGTTATTTTATCTTTCTACCC
The DNA here is from genome assembly GCA_947523025.1 of Dryobota labecula. Lineage (NCBI taxonomy): Eukaryota > Metazoa > Arthropoda > Insecta > Lepidoptera > Noctuidae > Dryobota > Dryobota labecula. Next base: position 12,265,197 of record OX383306.1, on the reverse strand, counting down.
ATGGGCAGGACGATGATGAGAAAGTAGAGTTTTCCCGTGTCACTTATTTCTGTCCGTTGTAGACAGTTTTTGCAGAACCTACAAAAAAGTGTTATATTCGAAGTCTGTGGAAGTCGATTTCGAGTACAGGCACGTAGGTAGTTACAATGTCCGCTTTCATTGCAGTTTGCTATAGTTTTATTTGCCCTGCTCGTGTTTCGATGACGCTCATAACTTTGACAAAATGGAACAGCGAAAACGCTAAAAGGGACGTCAGAACGGACGGACTCTCGGGTTGCTTTTTTTTTTTTGCTTGTCATGTCTGGAAATCCAAGTTAAATTCGGAATGAAAGTCGCCGCATTTTTGTTAGATAACACAAAATCAAGCATGTATACAGGGCCTCAAGTCTGCTATTACAATAGTGTCAGAATGGTCTCTTCATTGTGAGTTTTTGACAGATTTGCCATACAAATACTGTCAAATACTCACAATGGCGAGACCATTCTGACACTATTGTAATAGCAGACTTGAGGCTCTGGGCTAATGCAAATAAACTAATAACATACGAGTAAATATCTTTGATGTAGCGCAGTCAGGTAATAACAGTAGGTATCGAGGGGCTTCACGGGTCGATCGATCAGGTTAGGCTACGCTTGTCACGGTTGGTCCGTCGATGGGTGACCATCTTCATATGAAGACCACTCCGTGCTTCGGAAAACACGTTAAAGGTCGTTAGCACACTTATCAACTCGGAAAGGGATCGTCACCATATCGCCTTTCGCCTCGCCGTCAAACAGGCGTCAACCTAACGTAAGTACGTAACCAAAGCGGACCAGCAGCTTCGATACGTCGACTCGGCTACAGCTAAGCGACGCCGCGCTTACGGCTCGCTGACCGCTGCTGGTTAACCTGGCTGGTACCAGATCAGTTTGAATCCGAACGCGTGAGGGGTGAGAGGGACAAGGGTGGACGAAGAGACGCAAGCGCGGCGACGGAGAGGCGTAAGCGCGGGGATGACGAGCCGTAAGCACGGGGACCGCTGGTTGACCACGCGCCACACCGCGGTTCGTGAGCTTGTCCCGAGGCGAATCGTTTACGTTACGATTCCGATTAGTGTGCTTTTCAGTAGGGAGTTTCATGCAAAGAATACTAAACGGCTTGAGTTTATACGGTAACGATCCGTTTCCGAGTTGATATGTGTGCTATGACCTTAAGCCGTTGGTCTAAGCTGGCATTTGTAGATCTTGGCAGTTGTTACGGGTCGTCAGAAGCCCGAAAGTCTGACAACCAGTCTTACCAAGGGGTGTCGTGTTACCCAGTAAATGGGGTGTGGGGATCAGTTAGACAGTCGCTCCATGTAAAGTTCTGGTAGGTATTCAGCTGCCAGAAAAGGTTAGTCAGATGATGATCGATCGCCAAAATCAAGCTCGAAATCTTTAGATACTTTTATTCACCTAAAACGTCCCGCTACGCTAAAACCCGGCCAATTCCAACTATAAGGAGTGAGGTCTGGTAATCTCGCAGGCCATCTGATTGTGCCGTTTGCGCCAATCCAGGTATTGAAATGGTAATTAACATAGGCAGTAGTGATTCTGCTGTTATGGGCCGGAGCACCATCTTGCTGTAGTTATTATCCGGTTTCGTATCGTCAAAGATAAATGTCGTTATTTAGCCGTTATTTGTCTAATGCTATAGTAAATGGAGTAGGTACTAACATAAGTAATTTGATGGACCTTTGAGTAAAAGTGCGTTATCTTGTCCCATTGAATTTATAAGTTTAAATTTCATGGTTTTCCTTTCATTTCATTTATCATGTTTATTAGAGAGATTTGATCCTTATAATTGACCCTATCGATTGATACCATATAAGTACAGAATGTTATTTTTCGGATTTTAGCCGGTTCGGTTCCCGAGTGTGGTAAGCGAATTTTTTTTTTTAACTTTAAATGCAGATTTGCTTCTTATAAAAAATAAAGGAATCTTTCCTTTGAATAAAATTTGCTGTGTCCAGTATTTAGAATACTTTCTCTCCAGGTGAGGTTACAAAATTCCACCCTGTATATGCTTTGGTGTAATAAATAACTCCAGGTTTCCCTCATTATAACAAGACTATGAACATAAGGATCCATCAGGATATTAACAACGCACGGGACAGATAATCCTGCTGCAAAACATGTTTGTTTTGCCGTTATCCGCTTAGGACCGGCCGTAACAGTCTAATTGGTTATTGGTGTATAGGGAAAGCGCATGTTTAGTAGAAAACGCTTAAGGTCACTGCACAGCGAGCGTCGCGTCGCGTCGCGTCGAGCCGGACGGCTCTGTGTGGCGTCGTCCGTAATATCTAGCACATTACGGCCCGTATTACAGAACGTCACTCAATACTCAAGCATTACTTAAAACTAGTTTCAACCAATCAAATGGCTAGAATCTAGTCTTAAGTAATGTTTGAGTATTGAGTGACATTCTGTAATACGGGCCTACAACTGCTCAGCGTCGCGTTGGCGTCGGCGTCCCGTCCCGCCGCGCCGCGCCCTCTGTGTGCAGAGACCTTTACTGGAGGATAAGTAGGTAGGCTTATTGTTAGTCGGATATCACTCGGTTTATAAGGGGGAGAAATTGGCTGTTTTTATGCTGGAGAGGGTTGGCCGAGCTAGGAAATGAGTAGGAAGCTTTATTTTTGTGTGTACGGCCCATTTAGGAGGACTTTGCAGAAACTCAAAATAAAAAAAAAATGGTCCGTACCTAGGCATGCAGGACGAGTTGATGAATTACTTTATTAGTCATTACCCCGCCTGCGGGGAGTCCCCGCATGCTGTATATCGACCGAGTTATCGACTAATGAAAATGAGCCATTAGTTTTATAATATTTATAGATTACTAGCTGACCCGACAGACTTCGTTCCGTCAAAAGCTATAGTATAAACTCCACTACTCTACCCTACCCTACCTTACCTACCTACCTACCTACCTACCCTACCTACCTACCTACCTACCTACCTACCTACCTACCTACCTAACTACCTACCCTACCCTACCCTACCCTACCCTACCCTACCCTACCTACCTACCTACCCTACCCTACGCTACCCTTACCCTACCTACCTACCTACCCTACCCTACCCTACCCTACCTACCCTACCCTACCCTACCCTACCTACCTACCTACCTACCTACCCTACCCTACCTACCCTACCCTACCTACCCTACCCTACCCTATCTACCTACCTACCTACCCTACCCTAATTTTTCGTAAAAACCATAAAAAAAAAAAAAAACGTTGCTATAAACCTCACGGAGCCCGAGACCTTTCCAACGAATGCAAAACCGTGGAAAACGGTTCGTGCGTTCTGGAGTTATAGCGTCAGGAAGGAAAACCCGACTTATTTTTATATAGTAGATAGGTTATGGAAGCTTTTATGATCATGCTGACTAGAAATCAAAACGTCTATGCCAAGTATTGCCTAAACCTTATATTGACTAGGAAGCGCAATGCCTACCTTGCAATATGTCTATACAGTATTTGAACTAAACCTTATTCTGACTATGAACCAAAATGCCTACCTTGCAATATGTCTATCATTTTAGGAGAAGAAAGGGAGTACCGTTTCTGACCGTCGTGTGGTCACAGTTCTAACCTAACCTAACCTACAATTCAGAGGCCCTAGTGTGAGTTTATTTTAACCATCTCGACTACTTAGAAATTATTGCATTTTAGGCATTTTGCTTGTTAAACATTTTGATCTCAAGGCGATTTACAGCTTAGGCAAATTGCTGTGTAGACATTAATTTTAGGCATTTTGCTTCGTAGACGAATTGAAAGTTAGACACTCTGATCATAGAGCATATAACTTTGTGCCTATGGTTGCCAACTTTTGTACAAGAAATAAAGTGTATTATGGTCAAAGTGGGAAAATAAACAGTATCTCAAAAAAAAATTAACAGTATTTGAAGTTTTTTTTTAAATATATATTCTTAAATCATTCGTGCTACTTGCGCAATGCGTCAATTCAGCACCAATTTCGTAAGCCTCACCAAATAGATGAGGAGCAATTTTTTTATCAAATGTATTGAAGCTCTATTTCTGTCGTTCCACCACTTAGCATTCATCGCTCATTCTGAGAATACTGAGGTGGCAAAACTAACTACATTTAATACTAGATCCAATAGGTATTCTGACTGCAATTATTTATTTACTATGTTCCGAAAATTCGGGTCATTTTACCAGTTTCATTCTGAAATTAAGGCTAGCTGAATCACCGCGCCCATGCCCAGATGCATGCACGATGTTCTAAAGTTATGATTTAGGCATAGCGGATATCAGTGAAAACAGTATATTCATATACTTTATTTTTGTTGAACAGTAAACAGTATTTTAGAGTGGAAAACAGTATAATACTGTTTTTAACAGTATGGTTGGCAACCCTAGACATAGCCTAACATTTTTGTTAGCAAAAACTTTTGTTAACATGTTCTAATAAAAAAAAAATGTTAGATAAATTGGTGCAGCGGCTTAAATAAAGGATCGTTTTTACTAACTCGTCGAACATTAAACAGCCATGAGTAGCTAAAAACAATAAAGTTTTAAGCACTGAACACAACTGAACAGCCACTGAATAGCTAACAGGATAGCTGCATGGATGCTCACTGAACTGGAACCCTGTTGTTCATTGCACCCTTTAACGTGAACTACTTTGTGGAGTAACAAACCTAGCCTGGATACAAGTTGGGAGTTAATATTGGCTGAGGTTTTCATGTGGGCATCATTTTGCTGGTCACACTACCTACAAATATAAAAATACTTATTACTAGATAATAACATTAAATACAACATTAGTTTTAGTTTATGCGAAACCCGAAACACGTGTCTAGTATTATTATGTAAAGAATTTATGTACAAAATTTCAAAACTGTATCATGAAAAATAACAAAGTTATAAGCTTGTTATGTTACCTGGTTGTCCGTACCAAAACATGCTCACCACGCGGCGCACCCGCGCCGCCCGCGCCTTGCGTTCATTAATAATAATATTAATTTGGCAGTAGGTACCTAACCGTACGACGATTGTAATGTAATTAACTGGTGATAACATTTTCCATCACACTTGCAAGCTTTGGACTTTGTCGTAATGGTCAAGTGCGGATAGGTACTTAGTGTCGCTCGGTGTCCAACTTGTAACCTTTTTTAAATATTTTTGGGAAAAAATATAACATGGTGTAAAAACTATTGGAATCGATTCAGTTACTTATTCTGAACAAACTATATTCAGGTTTTGCATATACTAAAAATAATGTTGTATACAGGAGCTCGTGGCTAAGTAATAACAGCCGCACGTGTCGATCCGTCAGGTTAACCTACGCTTGCCGGGGTTGGTCCGTGGATGGGAACTATCTGCGACTCCCATGGCTATCAGAATGTTGGGCCACAAAAGGGATGAACGAAAAGCAATTGCATGCAGCTGTGATGAGAATGCTAAGAGGGATGTGGGGTGTCACGCGAATGGATAGAATAAGAAATCACTACATATTATAAAACAAAGTCCTCCGCCGCGTCTGTCTGTCTGTCTGTTCGCAATAAGCTCAAAAACGACTGCATCGATTTTCATGCTGTTTTCACCAAAGGATATGGTGGTTCTCGAGGAAGGTTTTAGTATATAATTTGTTAAGTTTTTGTATACATTAACGATGTTTGTTGGAGGTGTCGGAAAAAAATAAGCCGTTTGAGAGCTTTCAACGAAAACGCTGTCTAAACCCTTTGAGATATAACAAAATAATGTATGGTGGATTTGTGTATCTTATATAGGTCTCAGAAAAGTCTGCGATGGCATGTCTATCTTTTTTTTAATTTTAATTTTTATTTTACTATGTGTTTGCTCTTGACTTTGGTCTAGGTCTGGGTGACAGAGACAAAGTCTACGATGGAGTGAGCTTACCCAGAAGAAGCCTGTTCACTCTCACTTTGAATAGATTAGGGTTGTATGCGTTCGGAAACAGACGCAGGCAGAGAGTTCCACTCCTTTGCTGCGCGCATTATGAAAGACGTTTGAAAACGCTTAGTGCGAGTTGGTGGAATATCAACTAGGTAGGGGAGGTAACTTGCAGTGCGTCTAGATGTCCGATGGTAGAAGGGGGCCGGTGGAATGAGGTCGTGGAGTTCATGGGCACACTATCTCTTAAGAATAACATACTATATCCATTTTATTGTCTTTTTGTAGGTATTTGTTATCTTTAGGTAGTCGGAACATACTTATCCTTTTTATCCCAGTAGTATATTTCCGTGGGAGAATTTCCGACATTCACGCGGGCGAAGCCGCGGGCAAAGGCTAGTGAGTATATAAGAGGAAGTCTGAAAGTGACACCGGTGACTGAAAAGGTGTTTGGAAATAGGTTCTCATGGTATGGGTATGTAATGCGGAGCAATGAGGGAACTGTCGTCAGGAAAGTTTTGAGTATGAATGTGGATGGCTATACGAGTAGGGGAAGAAACAATGAATTGACTGAGTGAAAGTTGATATGGTTAGAAAGGGAGTGTTTACCAAGATTAAGACTAAGAGAGTAGTGTGGGCCCCACAACCTGACCCACAACTAAACTGGGCGGATGCTGGTTGATGAATGAAACAGAAGAATGTGTTGTTGCAGGAGAGTGCTTACGCAAATATCACGTATGATGGAATTGTTCCTAGTTAAAAAAAAAAGTCCGCAGCATTTATGTCTATATTTTAAGATTGACTCACTATAACCTTTTTTGTGGTAATCAAATTAGTTCGAAATTAATGCATTATTTGCGAAGGAGTTTTGTCAACATAATATTAATCCTTATCCAAATAAATATGTTATTAATCACAAGTATTTAAATGTAAAAAAAAAATCCTTGACATCACTTGATTTCAATCAACATCTTACTCAGGAGATATCATAATTTTAAAATAACTTCGCAACAAAATAAGTGTATAGGCTATTTAACATCACGCTACGCCCCTAAGGAGCCGAGCAAAACGACAAAAAGTCGGAAAAAACGCTAAGAGAAAACGAAGTAATTGCGCGGACGGGCGATGCGATGCGACGGGGTGGGTTGTGGGCCGAAATTTTACGCGGACGAAGTCGCGGGCAAAAGCTAGTAGATAAATATCACCCATCTCTCCACTATTCCATTGCTTACTCTAGGATGCATATCCGGTATGGCTCTAATAATCCTTCCATATCATATGGGCATGTCTTCCCTACCATTACCGCCCCCCTGATACTCCTTGATATTTATTTATTTATTTTAAGGAAAAACAAACAGTAGTATATTAAAAATAAACAGAAATAACTTAACAATAATCTTAACAAATACTACCCACTACATTTTCCACAGATTACAACTTAGATATTTACAAACTGAAGGCAAACGTGACTGTAGTCAGGGCAAAATTAATTATACAACAAAAAACTAAAAATAACAAAACAAAAGTATTGTTTGTGTATTCTATACTACGGGTCATAAAAAAAATATAATAATAATAATAATATCTCTACGTTGACGTCGTGGTGGGGCTTGCGCGCTCCGAACTCTAGGTCTGTGCCGGTAGAGTTTACTTTGCCGGAACATGTCTAGGGTGAGGAGCCAGACCAAGAGAGATACAGAAACCCGCAGGGCAGCATGTGGCGAGCTGTTGGGCAGTTGCGACCCCACGGACCCTATCTCCCGGGAGAAGTCATGTTCCTCATCTCTGGCTTGCCTTTATTGGCCGGCTTGAGTGGAGATTCGCAAGAGCAAACGTGCTCGGAGGAAGGAAGTATTCCAGTAAGTGCTTGTAGGGATCTTGACCATCTTCCGGGCTCTGGGATTGTTCTGAGAGCCGTGGAATACCTCTCCACTCCTCGAGCACCTCAGGATATGTTGCCCCCCTTGTCGCTACGTCACTATGTGCTAGCGACCGTTTCCGGGGGCCCATTAATGAGTGTGCAAGTCACCCCCTGCCATTTTATCCGTGTACAATAAAACATTGATCAGGCAGAGGCCATAGTCCTTCCATAGTTTTAGGTAACCAGTCCATTTTAACCACCCAAACCCATAGTCCAATATCTTTGTTTCCATATCCTACAATAGTCCTACACCAGCCGGGGGTTGTCCTTGGGTGCACTTGCGTAATGCGTACAGGGATAATCGTCGGTTGGTGCCTCATTCCATTTAAAATTGTCTAAGGGGCCTCTGCGAGTTGGTTTCGGCCCCTCGTACGCCTTCCAAAGGTCCGGGACCCCAGGGTCCCGAGATATATAAACGATATATAAACATAATAATAAAAATAAAAATTCGCCAAGCATACAATCTACTGCTGATCCCTTGATCCCTCAGAATTTCCGCTACATTACTTTTAAAAGTATTTCGATTAAGAAATAGTATGTTGATATCACTAAATCGCTCATTATATGAGTCGACTAAGCGGCGAAGCGGGGATCGATATGAAAGAAGAAGAAAGAAAGAAAGAAAATACGTTTATTTGCGGTAAACATGACGCAAAAAAAAAAGAACATAAACACAAAAGAAATAAGAATATTATTGGGGAAAGTGCGTCACATCCACGCAAAACGGCTATCGCTCAGCACTATGCTGCGACCCTATGCAAGACAGAGCCCCAGCGCTGGTTTTCAGCGACAGCCGGCGTTGACGTAATGACGTCGTCCGGTGAAGCAAACAATTATTAAGACGCTGTACCAGTACAGCGTACTTAAAGAAAATTAATATAATTTATATGATATATTGATATGCAATGGTATCTGTAGCACCATGAAACATGAGGATTCAGGGGCTAGTGTAGATCTCTGGGTTCATTCGAGTAATCGAGTCTGGTCAAACCACGCTCGGTGCATTTCATTCATTCATTCATTCATACTAAAGAAATGCACATTTTTATAATAATAAAACAGTGAATTTTAACTACGGCGCTCGGCCATTAAAGCAAACACAATACATGACCTCAAATTTCCGTAGCGCAGTAGAATCCTTAACATCTGGCTAAACTCGCTCTTTCAAATGGTTCAGCGAATTACACTAACACAATATTGGTCGTAAAATAAGGGTGTGGGAACTGCAAGTGGGTTTTTTCCTAGCGCTATTTTACTAATATTAATATTAAACAAATCTACGATTCTATAGTCGCGAACAATGATATTATATTAAATAATATCATTGGTCGCGAACAAGTAGGTATGGAAGAAAAATACATATTGTTGCGCCGACCACAAATAAATTGGGATAAGGGCAAGACTCAGGAGAATGATGATGGGACAGGTAAAAACTTAAAAGTATTAATATTACCAGAAAGCCCCAAACTAAACAGTAAAGCCTGGAATATACATGCTATGTAGTGGCACAAAAGTATACTAATTAAGAGCTAACTAGTCGCGGGCTCGAACTCACGGGTGAGCGTGGCCAAAAAGCACGCTGTCTCACCTAGCATCGTGTCCGTCATCGTGTGTTGAGTAAAATGCACGATAATTTGTAGTAAACCGCGCGCGAAAAAAATTACGAATAGTCCTTTGGAAGGTCGAGTTTTATGAAAAAACTGGATAATTACAAATAAAGTTTATTGAAATCTTCGACAATTGAGCTTTGTCGGAGCAGACTTTGTTTTGGAGATTTTACACTTCTTTTATTACTTATTTACGCCCAAAGTTGCGTTAAAATTAACAGGAAAAACGAATCTTTGTTGGCTCATAACTTTTTAATGGCTTTTTATTTTAATATTCTGCTTCCGTACAGCCAAAATTAATAATAAGACAAAACGATATCATGTTTAACTTTGGATGTACAATGTCAAACAGTGGAGTAATACCCCCCCGAAATTTGTATGGAAAAAGTATCGACTAGTTTCATCTTAAGAGCAAATGCTAGTGTTACCTAGTATTACAGAATTAGCTTGTATATACGAAAAGAGCATGACCATTTTTTACCGACGTCCAAAAAGGAGGAGGTTCTAAGTTCGAAGCGAGCTGTTCCATTTTAACAGGGATTTTGGTGACAAGCCGTATACGCTGTAGCTACCATTTTACATAAAAATTATGGTACTAATGGTAATAACATAGAACTAAATAATAACACATGAGTAGAGAGGAATGTAATTTTTTCTTTACTCTAGAATATCACATCCTGAGTGCCAAGATATGTATCTTGGCGCTCAGCACTTAGTCTGTAGGTGAAATACCCATGCTATTAAAAAGCATGCATCTTTGCTAGTAAGTAGTATGCTCATTACAGCATGCTCTCTATGTGTGAATCAAAAACTTTTTTTCATTTAAAAATAAAATATATTACCGTCTTCCAAAAAAAGAAAAATAAGTCGGTGGCAAAAAATGGAAATAGAGAACCAAAGACCGATTTCCTAAATGAAAGTAATTATTCCCTTTTTGTGTTTTTTTTTTATTTGGAAGTCGGTTGTATTTTACGCATGTATTGCTTATGTGAGACCTTAGTAAAGTTTAAAGTAATCGAATCGTTGGGATATATTCATCTCCTAATATAAGTAGTTTTATGTTTTTGAAGAAATTTTTATTAGAGGGAAGCTGAAGAAAAAGTGGTTCAGTTCTCATAAACTCTAATAACATCAAAATTAATTAACACAAAAATTTAAGTCAATCCTTTAAGAAAACACTTTAATTGAACACCCCCTATGGTTGGGAATCTTTGTTTAGTCAAAACATTTAGGCATTTTTGCAATGTTTTTTATCTTATGATGTTTTAAACTGGTATTCAATATCTGTAATGTGATGTGTGTACCACACACAGGTGTAAGAAGAGCGGCTCGGCTGTTCCGAAGGGAAGCCGATAGGTATCTGGTTGTATGAAGGCTGCGCCCCTGGTAACCAAAACGACTCACTGTATACTGTTTGATGTACTGATACAAGATCATTTTGCGTACCCTAAGGATAAACTCCAACAACGCTTTGTTACTCAAAGAGTTGAAAAACATATTCCTTTCATGTATTCACAAAATTCTTGTATTGTTAGTGTCACACGCCGCGGTAAGTAAAAGGATATAAAATCATAAATATGGCTCTGCGCCACAATAGTCGCCGCACTTCCTCCAAAGTGTACATTGGCACGGAAACGGAAGAGACACGCTTTACCGTTTGGAAACCCTCCAACAATTCCCAAATACGGGTCAACCGTAAGATTTAGACACTCCTGTGGCACAGACTTGGGCATTGTTAAGCTAAACATGCTGACAAAACGCTTACCCTGTGGCCACGAGCTACACGCTCAAGTAACACACGTCTTGCGATAGCGACTGCGGAGAAAACAAATGAAAGAAGTTGTTTAGAGCAGTGTTTTTCAACCTTTTTCATGGTGTGGAAAGATATTTCACGAACCCTACCCCCTATCGCGGTTTCTAACTTGGAATTCAAGTCTGTCACTTTGGGTACTTTTTGGTTAAGCAGAAAAACAGAATACCCACAATTAACCACAGAAGCTTCGAAGTGTTTGATTTCATTTGTAACCTCCTACTTGCGCGAGATAACGTTTTCATCGATGGGTAATTAAAATGCAAATAGAGAAATCGCCGAAAATTTGAGAACGAGTTATCGAATATGTACAAAAAAATTGGTTAGCGAGAAACAGGCGCAACCATCACAATAATGTGGAGGGGTGCGTATGTTCAACTTCACATTAATAATTCATGTGACTACTAGGTAAATTACTACGAGAGAGTAATCGGTAATTAAAATGCAAATAGAGAAATCGCCGAAAATTTGAGAACGAGTTATCGAATATGTACAAAAAAATTGGTTAGCGAGAAACAGGCGCAACCATCACAATAATGTGGAGGGGTGCGTATGTTCAACTTCACATTAATAATTCATGTGACTACTAGGTAAATTACTACGAGAGAGTAATCATTCTGTATTTATCTGTGGGGGCTTGTAATTAGCAATTTTGTTATATATTATTGTTATTAGTCTGTAAGCCTTCCGAAAATAAATTAAATAAATAAATAAATGTTGATTTGTGTTTACCTAATTTAAAAAAAAACCCTGCCTTTATTAAAAAAAAATTGTTAACATGTAACATTTTCAACTAATATGATTTTATATTTATTAGCTTTAAATTTTAAAGCAACGGCGCGGCGACCCCCTTAAAGAGGCTTGGCGACCCCCTAGGTGGTCGCGACCCACAGGTTGAAATACACTGGTTTAGAGCATGCCACGAGACACCGCGACGCGATTTACGGAGCGACGGAAGGAAACAGGTGACGCGTGCGTGTCTCTTGACGCAAGTCACATCGCCCGAAGCCGTGAACTAACCGTGCCGGGGGCCTAAGACTTAGACACTCCTGTGGAACAGACTTCGGCAGTGTTAAGCTACACTTGCTGACACAGAGCTTAAGTGACATAACAGCCTGTATATCGTGATGAACCAGGTAAAGATATACACTGTATCTTTACCTGGTTCATCACGATATACATATACAGCTCGTACACTCACACTTCGCCAATTATGTTGTAAATCCCATGTAATAGGGGGAAAGCCTATTGCTACTTTATATTATAGTGGTATGAGGAACAAGGTGTAAAGTTCACTTATACTTTATGGAAAAGGGAGGATCCTCCGACCAGACGGGTGTCGTGTCTGGTGGGCAACTGCCCGACGGTTGATGTCGGGATGGTGTATGCTAGTCGCGCGGTAAACTCTGATTGCGCGATGCAGGATTTGTGACGTCAGGTCTTTGATGCGTAGTTCGCATGTGGCGTTGTAGATAGCGGTACAATTAAAAAAAAAACCTGCCTAGTGCGCGTCACGTGCGTACAGACACGATGGATCCTATATGGGTTCCGTTTTTTCCTTTTGAGGTACGGAACCCTAACAACAAAAGAACATAGAACCTCATCCACCACCACAGGACGGCACATGTAATAGTTCTTGTTCATCTTACCACGGCAGACAGAACGTCACTCGTTTACTTAGCATGCCAATATGCCATGCACCTAACTACGGAACGGGGTAGGTGCTTACCTGTAAACAAAGAAAATTATTTTATTAATAAGTATACATGTATTATAATAACACTAGAAATCCCGGAATTTATACAAAACTAGAAAAAACCGGCCAAGTGCGTGATCCGCAACACACAATGAAGGTTTCCGTACTTGGAAAGAATTTATCCTAAGAACAAACTTAACATTGTAGTTGGTAAACATAATCTCCCATACATTCCAACTGCAAATGTAAGTTTGTACGCACAATATTGAGAGATTTACCATGTTATTTTAAGACCATAGACTTCTTATAGATTTTCTGTAATCTAGAACTATTTTCTGTATTATTATTATTTATTTATTTTTTCAAAATTTTAGGTTCAGTAGTTTCGGAGATAAGGGGGGAATGGTAAATTTTCGCCTATTTTCACTTAGAAATTAAAAAAAAAATATTATTAAAAAAAAATTTTTGAGACCGTCACAGTAAGCCCTTTTATTATATTTAATATGTCACACGGTACAGTTCGAAAAACTTTTTTTTATATTTTTTATTTGCCCCCCAAAACTGACCCCAATATTCTAAATTCATTTATTTACGGTTCACGTCCGTGTTTGGGTCACTCAAATTGATATGTATACCAAATTTCAACTTAATCAGTCCATTACATTCGGAGTAAATTGGCTGTGACAGAGGGACAGACAGACTGACAGACAGACAGACACACGACAGATCCTATAAGGGTTCCGTTTTTTCTTTTTGAGGTACGGAACCCTAAAAATGTGACATAACTACAAATTAACGATTTTCGTACTTTTTCCTTTACTTTTACTGTGAGACCTTGCTTCTTGCCAAAATTCATGATTTTAGGTTAACGGGAAGTACCCGTTAATTGTATCAAAATAATATATTATGTCGCATAAATGGCCCTATCTTTTTATTGCGTTTACTCAGAAGCTTGAGTTTTTTAGAGCTCCACAGGTTCGTTGACGAACGTATTTGATATTAATTTCAACTTGATACCTCCACGCGTTCCTGAAATCCTCCGTGCCTCGGAAAGCACGTTAAGCCGTTGGTCCCGGCTGTCATTCGTGGATCTTTGACAGTCGTTACGGGTCGTCAGAAGCTCAAAAAGTCTGACAGCCAGTCTTACCAAGGGGTATCGTGTTACCCAGCTACTGGGTTGTGGAGGTCAGATAGGCAGTCGCTCCATGTAAAATACTGGTATTCAGCTGCATCCGGTTAGATTGGAAGCCGACCCCAACATAGTTGGGAAAAGGCTATGCAGATTGATTGACCTCCATGCGTTCCTGAGAAAAAGGGTCTTGACAGACACACAGACAGACGGGCAACGAAGTTATCCTATAAGGAGTTAGTACTGGGCCTCAAGTCTGCTATTACAATAGTGTCAGAATGGTCTCTTCATTGTGAGTTTTTGACAGATTTTCCATACAAACACTGTCAAATACTCACAATGGCGAGACCATTCTGACACTATTGTAATAGCGGACTTGAGGCCCTGGTCATTTTCCCTAATTCGCCATTTTCGTTAATTCTTCAGTTTCCCTAATTCGTCAATGCCAACAAAATCTTTAATTCGACAATTTCCCTATAAATTGGTAATTTTCTTCGACTCTGTCATTGTCGGTCTATTCATGAACATATTTTTTTAAATTAATATAATTAGGATTGTTCATTTTATTTAAAACTAATAAAAAAACTACAACACTAAACTAATAAATTTTGGTTAAAAATCACTTCCTCTCTCCTTAAACATCATCATTACTTAAAGTTCCTTGCTCTTGTATCATGTTTATTATTGTGTGTATATATATATGGATAAGTATCTATATGCTTTGTGTATATGTATTTATTGTATATATGTAAGTGGTACACCACTAAATACCTGCAGTATTGTCTCTCCTTCTACTTTTGATCCATCCAAAGGTTGTCTGTAAAAGATCGCTTTTAGCGATAAGACCGCCCATTGTGACACCCTATGTAACAGTTCCTTACATTTATATCTGTAATTTTTATGGTGTACATAATAAAGAGTATTCTATCTATCTATCTATCTAATAAGTACATATAATTTGGAAGGTAATATTTTTTTTATTTTTTTTAAGTATGTTTCCACAACCATTTCATGTGTTCATCGATATGGTAGGGGCCGGTACAGACAGACTGCAACCCAACTGCAATTAATCAAAATTAAAACCGCATGTTGAATATTGTTGATGCAATTTGTTATCCTACTGCTTAAAGTTTGTATGTCTGGATGTTTTTTACTCAATCACGCAAAAACGGCTGAACGGATTTGGATGAGATTTGGCACACAGATAGTTTATAACCTGGATTAACACATAGAATACTTTTTATCCCGATATTCCCACGGAATCGATACTTATGTATGCGGGTAAAATGGATAAACAAAAAAAAAATATATATATATACCGGTAGTACGTTCCCTTGGGATAATTTAAGACTACCAAAACCGCTGCCAAAAGCTAGAAACGTACGGATTGAACAGGTCGGTGCAAGTTGCAACATGACGAGCCGGAAAAATGCCAGACCTCAATTAATTTAACGCAAACAAGGCAACAACAAATACATCATTTTGAATGTAATTGCTATCCTGTTGCCTTTAATTTAACCACACTTTGTAATAAAACCAGTAGCATAAACCAAAACAGATTTATGCTTCAAACTTTATTTTTTCTCACGAAAACTCAGATTTGCTGAAAGTCAAAGTCAAAGCATTTATTTCAAATAGGCATATAAATGGCACTTTTGAACGTCAAAATTTACACGGAAATAAAATTGATTCTAGTTGCCCCTTCCAAATTTCGCATGGACAAGTACTGATTTTAAGAAATAATAATTAAAAAATAATCATACCGTAATTATTTTTATAAATTTCCGGTTTTAAACAAAGTTATTAAAAAAGGAGATTTTCTGGTATAAAATATTTTATGATACTGGTAACAATGCAGGAGATCCAAACATTTTCAAATGTTTTACATCTTCAACAGCACTAATATTACAACTCTCATTCATAGATTCATATTGTAAGTAGCATATCTAGCCACATTTTGGATGAATACGGCAGTAAACTGTTTCGAGTAGAAATCGATTTTGAGAGGCCTACGTCTAGCAGTGGACTTAAAAGAGTTGATTATGACGATCATAGGCCATGTCTCCGACATACTACACAATACATGGTTTGGCAACGGTATTTTGTTTGCATAGTTCTTATAATTAATTCACTTTAATTTTAGCGATGACTATTTACAAAAAAAGAATATGATAAAATGTTTTGCACCACTGTCCTGTCATTTTGACAGTGACATTTCTTGACATTACTTTGTTTACATAAATTATCTGAATTAGAGACTTTGGGTACAGAGCTCGCCTCGGTGTTGTTAGTCAGCACGTGTGTTTAGAATTTTAAGCTGTTTTTTTAGTGTTTGTTGATACTTTTGTGACTTGTTTTTGTGTAATTGTATTGTCATTGTGTTCGTAACCAGGTTTGTATTGTGATTGTTTTATTTTTTACTCTTTTTATCCAAGATGGATGTAAATAAACCCCCTGATCCTGACCCCCCTGACATTCCTTCAACACCTTTTTCCCCGAATCCACTATCCCAATTTGCGGACGTTGTCTGTAGCATTACAGAGATGGATGTTTCCGAATCTCAACAAACCACACGCAAACGTCCCAGTGACGAGGAAATTCTGACACCAAATAAACATCAAAAAAGCCAAATTGGTCGTGTCAAGTATTCCGTGTTGGACAAAGCACCTTATATTGTTCACGTTTCCCGCGTAGAGACCCAACCAAATGCAGGCACCACTCTTCACCCTGTTAATTTTGGCAAGTTTCTACTGAATAATAATATTGCGAACATAGTCCGTGGTGGTGTTAATAGAGTTGGCAGAAATCGTGTGTCAGTAGAGTTTGCTTCCCCTCAGGATGCTAACTCTTTCTTAATTAACTCGTTGTTATTGAAATATAGTTACACTGCTTCAATTCCCACATTTAATATAACTAGGATGGGTGTAGTTACCGGGGTTCCCTCTGATATTACAGAAGAAGAGGCTTTATCTTATTTGTCTGTGCCCTCAGGTTGTGGGCAAATACTTAAAGTCCGCCGTATCAATAGAAAAGTCCAAAGAGATGGTAATAACGAGTGGAAACCTACTGAAACTTGTGTCATCACTTTTGATGGCCAAGTCTTACCCAAAAGGATTTACTGCTGCTACACATCCCTTCCTGTTGAACAGTACATATACCCCACAATCCAATGTCGCATGTGTTGTAGATTTGGACATGTAGCAACCATATGCAGATCTAAACCACGCTGCAGTAAATGTGGCCACGATCACCCTGGTGATGGTTGCAACATTTCTGAGGGCGAGGCCTTCTGTGTGCTTTGTTCGGGTAATCACTATGCTAATAGCAGGTCATGCCCCGAGCATGGTAGACAGAAAGCCATTAAGACTGTTATGGCTGAAAAATCAATGCCCTATGCTGAGGCTAGCAAAATTATCCCAACAGCTTCCCGGAATTATGCTAATGTCACTAAGACTCCGATTTCTCAGTCCTATAGGAAAACGGTAACTCTCAAGCCCAGGAACCATGCCCCCCTTTCCCCATCATATGATAAAACTGCTCATCACCAGATAACTAGTTCTCCTCAATCTTCACAGCCTAATGGCTGCGCTCTCAATTATAATAATAACTCTTCCAATAATAGTACTTCATCTATTATTGAATTACTTATAAAACTTTTACCTATTCTTATTTCTTCGTCTTCTTCTAATAATCAATCACCGTCCAACGTTGCCGATCAACTTATAACTCTTCTTTTAGACATCAGAAATGGCGGTTCGCCAAGTATTCCTTCAGTGGAATGTGAGGAGCGTGTGGCATAAAAAGCACGACCTCATATTTCTATTAAACAAGTACAAGCCGTTGGCTTGCTCCATAGCTGAGACTTGGCTCATTCCAAGTCTTAGCTTTCGTATACCACATTTTAACATCCTAAGATGTGACAGATCTGACGGCTATGGAGGGTCAGCTCTATTTGTCAATAATAGGGTCCCACTTTTGCCTTTTGCTTTGCCTTCACTTACGGGTGATATGAGCATTACTGCAGGAAAGGTTGAGGGCATCACAGTGTTCTCCATTTACATTGCTCATCCTCATCATGACTTTTTTATTATTTTAAAAAACATTTTTATGAATGTCCATGGACCAATACTGGTCATGGGCGACTTTAACTGCCATCACTATAGATGGGGATCTGAGCGCTGTGATGCCTTTGGTATAGCTTTGGTTGAGATCTTGGACGATCTGAATCTATGCATTTTAAATAATGGATGTCCAACACGTAGATCTCTTCCCGGACAGCAAAAGAGTTGTGTTGACTTAACCTTTTGTTCGGTTGAGCTTGCAGCTTCGACCCATTGGGAATGTACATCCTTGTCGCATGGTAGTGACCATTACCCTATTTTTATATCCTTGCTAAATAAGACTTATTTAGAGAAAACTTCTCCTCCACTGCTGAAATATAACCTGTCCAAACCAGATTGGTCAAAATTTGCTTCATTATTGGAGGATAAAACTGACGTTCTTCCAAATTTAAATTCAAGTTTATTAGATCCTTCTGGTCACTGCCATGCCAAGAGCTGTTATGAGGGACTTATTACAGCCATCACCTCCAGTGCGGAATCCTGCTTTCCACTAAAAAACAGTGCCCGTGATAAAATACCTTCACCCCCGTGGTGGGATCCAGACTGCACTTCGGCAATCAGGAATAGAGATGAGGCCGAGGAATGTTACAATGTGGATATGAGCACCGAAAATCTGTTGGCCTATTTGCAGGTTAATGCCAGGACCAAACGTCACCTCCGTAAGAAGAAACGTGTGGGTTGGGTTAAGTTTTGTACCTCCTTATCTCCCTCCACTCCAGTCTCGGTAGTCTGGAAAAATATAAATAGATTTAGACGTGGGTGCTCCCCATCAGTTTCTTCACCAATAACTAGGGAAACAGCTGACCTTTTTTTTGACAAAATTGCTCCACCGTACGTTCCTCTCTCTTCCGAATTTTTAAATATGACCCTGCAAAATGTTTCAGACGATCCTTTTGATGTGCCTTTTAGTTTAGAAGAACTGAATGTGGTGCTCAGGCATGTCCGGGACTCAGCCCCCGGTATTGATCGTGTGCCATATTCTTTTATTGCTCATTCTGGAAACAAGACTAAACTCTACTTCCTTGATATTATTAATTATTGTTATAGTAATGGTTGGGTTCCAGATCAGTGGAAGTTACAAATCATTATTCCACTATTGAAGCCAGGCAAACATGTAGATGATCCGAACGGCCTTAGACCAATTGCTTTATCCTCAGTCTTAGCCAAATTATTGGAACACCTGATTAAAAACCGACTTGAATGGATAGTCGAATCGAGAGATTTACTGCCGAATTACCAATTTGGTTTTAGAAAGGGACTCGGTACAATGGATAGTGTTGGCGTACTAGTTACGGATATTCGCTTAGCGTTTTCCAAAAACAAATCTGTTGTTGCCGCCTTCCTAGATATCTCCTCTGCATACGACAACGTTCTTCTTCCCATACTCAGGCAGAAATTGCAACAGCTGAGTCTCCCGGTTAAGATGATCGAATGCATCTGTGCACTTCTTTTTTCTCGTTCTTTGGTTTTGAGAGTTCAGGGCGAGGACTTCGATGAAAGGCAGACTTGGAAGGGACTCCCACAAGGTTTCGTTCTCAGCCCCCTTCTTTATAATTTGTATACGGTGGACATTGGCTCTTGTCTAAATAATAACTGTCACATCCTTCAATATGCCGACGACTTAGTCTTGTATGTGACAGATTCCTCCATTGTAGACGCGGCGTCATCTCTCTGTCTCTCTCTGGACTCTTTGAATCAGTGGCTTTTAAGCCATGGTCTTTCACTATCCGCACCGAAAAGTTCGGCAGTAATTTTCTCGCGTAAAAGATTGATTCCGAACACCTCAGTGAATATTTTAGGTCATAATATTCCTTTGGTTAATAAAGTAAAATTTTTAGGCGTTGTTCTAGATTCAAAACTAAGTGGTAAACATCATATAAATTTATTAATAAAAAAATGTGAAAGAGTTGTTTCGATTTTAAAAGTTCTCGCGGGTGTCTGGTGGGGTGCCCACCCTTATACTATGAAATTGGTCTATAACGCCTTAGTACGTAGTGTTTTAGACTATGGGACTTTCCATCTAGTTCCATGCAACAAGGGTGCTTTGGCTGGGCTGGATAGGTTACAGTCAAAATGCCTTCGGATCATCTCTGGCTGTATGAAGTCTTCTCCCGTTAACGCATTGCAGGTTGAATGTGCTGAACCTCCACTGGCCCTAAGACGGCAGTATCTGGCCTCCCGTTTTTTAGCTAGGTTAATACCTAGATCTTCCCATCCCCTTTTAGCAAGATTGAATGATTTAGATGCCATATGCAGAAACTCAAACTACTGGAATAACAAGGAAATTCCCCTAATCCTAAAAGCATTTCGTCAAATTCATAATTTAGAATGTCCAATAGAACAGAATCCCCGATTACCTCTTTTTAACTTTCCCTATGAAGTCTTATGTTTCATTCCAAAAATTCTCTTTGACATTGGCATTTCCAAAAAGTCCTCATCGGCGAACTCAGCCTTCAATGCGGCGGTGGGAGACCGATGGACTGGTTTTCAAAAGTTTTTTACAGATGCTTCAAAATTTAATTATTGTAGCAACACTGGCGCTGCGGTTTATTACCAAAGCTCCAGAATTATTTTACAGTACAAATGCCCCGAGGAGGCCTCTGTGTTCACGGGCGAGTGTGTGGCTTTATTGGAAGCTTGTCTTTTCATAGAGTCACACCACAATATCAAAAAAGCTGTTATTTTCACAGACTCTCTTAGCTGTCTGCAAGCTTTGGTACAGAACCCTTTCAAAAGTAAATTGCACAGTTCTCTTATTCTAAAAATTAAAAAATGTTTATTATCTTGTGCTAATAGTCAAAAAGAGGTTGAGTTAGTTTGGATACCTAGTCATTGCGGCATTAAGGGCAATGAGTGCGCTGATACTTTGGCCAAAGATGCGTGCTCATCAGCAGCATCTGATCTGACACACAATATTTATCAGGGATATGACTTGCTGAGCCTTCCTAAGGCTAAGCTCCAATCCTCATGGCAGGAACAGTGGAATATCACTGGAAGAAAAAAGGGCAGGTTTTATTATGCAGTACAACCCGTAATAAAACCAAAACCTTGGTTCTACGGCTACAAAAAAGTCTCCAAAACAATTGTGTCCGTCCTTTGTCGAATCCGATTAGGTTTTTGTTGTACTCCCGTTTTTTTGCGAAAAATTCGTGTACGAGACTCCTCTCTCTGTGAGTGCGGTTTGGAGGAGGGCACTCTGGACCACATCTTCTTTGAATGCTCGAACAACGTTCCACCTTTAGATTTATATAGGCGTCTCCCAAAATTTAAGATCCCTCTTCCAATTAATTTCCCCTCCTTACTAACATTCTCTTCTCCAGAACTACTTGTGGCGCTGATGACCTTCATCCGTCACAATAACATAAAGTTATAACATATTTATTCTGTGTGGATGGTGTGGTTTGCGTTATTTTATGTTTTAACAAATTATATCATTTATTTATTTATATTTTTATTGTTTCAGTCCCGTACTAATCCAACAAGATCTACATTGTGTTCAACTGTATCAACCGAAGAATCTTACTACAAAAAAAAAAAAAAAAAAAAATTATCTCTCATGCACACTTGTTTTTCTAACTCACTTTAGACATTGGCAGAATAGTCGACATCGGCTTTGCTTGCCATATATTAAAAATAGAATAGAATAGAATAGACTTTGGGTACAGATTTACTGTAAAAAATGTACAAGTTTCTGCAATAAACTTTTTTTTTACTGTTTTACGATAGTTTGTATACATCAATTATATCATTACATGTGAAGACGATGTACCTAGAATAAAATTACTATACCACAACAGGTAATAACAATAAAAAATTAAGCATTGACGGATAAATTAACCATGTGTAGATACACGCTGTCCACATCAATCACTTGAACACCAAGATGAGCGAGCAACAGAACCCGGGAGGCAAACTAGTTATTACAATAAATCTTCCAGCCACAATCTGTGCAAGTATTCCTGCAGCTATAATCTAGTATGCTGTTATTAAGGATAGTTGCACACGAACCGTTGCGTGAGACCCGCCTATCACTCGTCGGTTCAGAGCCCGTCTGACAGTTTCTAGTCTGTAGGACGTCTTTATTTTTATTGGCTAAGGCACGATTTGTGGGTTTGAAGAAGAGGTGTGAGTTAGTTCGGGAGCTGTTTTGTATATTGTGGATACCTTACCTCTTATAGGATAATCATGAAATAGTAATTTATGCGGCCTGCCCAAATGTCCTTTCCTTGGTATTGTTCGTCGAATCGTTGAGCTCCCTATGTTCTGAGTTGAGCTGCACGATTACTGACAAATGCGTGCACTGAATAGACAGGTCCACTCAATCTGTGTGGTTCTTTCTTCAAAAGACCATTTCAGACACCAAACTACATGGTCTTCACACGATTTGACCAAGATTATGTCTGGACTTTAAAAGAGACTGGACCTCTGAGTTTGTTTCGGCCTTTTTTCTCAAAGTAGTCAGATACGAAACGCCGACCTCATCTAGTTTTAAAATATGATTGACGTGTAAAAGTGTTTGTAAAAATCTACTTACACAAATAAAATCATCTATCATTTATCATTTGATATTAATTTTTAATTGCTAACTTTTTTGGCAGAATCTTCAGCTATGCCTTCTTATTTCAGTTTTGTGGAAGCTCTGAAGGTGGAATGACCCTACAAAGATCGCGCTTACTAGTTTTTTGAATCCATGGGAAACAAAAAAACTGTGTTATAAAATTAAGAAGAAAAAAAAATACGTGTTAAGGGATCCGTGTGATACCGTGTGGTGCCTGAAGTAAAGCACCACCCAATTTCCTCCGGTGGGTGTCGTAAAAGGCGACTAAGGGACTTACTAGAGAATGGGCAGCAGCGTTCTCTATGCATTTTTAACACCATACTGCGATCGCCAACCCGCCAGCCAAGCGTGGCGATTATGGCAAATTCCCCCCTTTTGGGAGAGGCCTATGTCCAGCAGTGGACGTCTTTCGGCTGAAATGATTATGATGAATGATGAAGGGATCTGGCGGACATGCAATCGCTTTTAATGACACGATTAAATTAACTTTGCTGGATAGAAAAAAATCCAAAAGTTACTTCTTTTCGTAATGATGAATCAATCTCATAGCTACTAAACAGATGTATTTTTCTTATTTTTTATATAAACGAAAAGGTTGTTGGATTGGCAGCCAAAACTAAATTATTTTTCCTTGTCGTTTTTCTATTATAATATTTTCTTTATACTTTGACATTTACATCATAATTTATCACGTTACAATGTATCTACACTTTACTATGTAGCCAAAAACTAAGTTACTTATAGTTAGCAACTTTCATTTGATCCAAAAGGAGACTTTATTAAAAAAATTCTTACCAGTAATCGAAATAAGCCTTAAATACCAAAATCCTGGAGCCCACGGTAAAAGAAAATATAGAGCTAGAGATACATTATTTGGTTTCGCAATACCGTCTAATATTTCAGTCATGCCAACTTGAATTCTAAAGCGGTACAATTTCACTGAACATCTGCTAAGAATTTCCTTCAAATTGGATGAATTCCAATGGATATTAATTTTTAATTGCTAACTTTTTTGGCAGAATCTTCAGCTATGTCTTCTTATTTCAGTGTTATGAAAACTTTAAGGTGGATAAAACAAAGATTTCGCTTACTAGTTTTTTGAATCCATGGGAAACATAAAAACAGTGTTATACAATTCTGAAAAAAATATACAATATCTTATTTAAGGCTCTGGCGGACATGCAATCCCTTTTAATAACACGATTAGATTAACTTTGCTGGAGAAAAAAATCCTAAAGTTACCAGTTTTCGTAATGTTTAAGCAATCTTATAACTACTAAACATATGGTTTTTTCTTATTTTTTTTATATAAACGAAAAGCTAGTTAGATTGTTTAGTCACTGACCGACCCAGACGACCCCACAACTCTCCTCCAGGAGAGCAGTAGGGAAACCAGTACAGCTCGCAAACTAAAACACGACCGTCATTCCGACCTCGCCGCCGAGGCCCATCGCGAAATCCCCGACTAAATAGTCCTCCCCGACCCTTGCTCGACGAAGCGCCAGCCCGCGCCTTAGCTGAGCCTGTAGCTTTAAATTCCACTGATAAAAATCATAACCCTGATTTTATCCAGCCACCGTCGGTCCCTTGTCGTCCTCCCTCCGACTCTGCCCTAAGCCGAGGTTTGTACCCCACAGGGGGTGCCCTTAGCGCGCAGTCATTTAGTATCAGTAAAACCCATAACAGCAACATATGATTATAGGATAATTAAACTGTTATCAACATGGTAGGTAATAATTGGGCCTTTTATTATAAAATTTTCCCCTTGTGCCCATTTTATTATCAGTGATGAAATTAATTATGAAAATGCAAGTTGCTGTAAAAATAACAGTATTGTTCGAAATTGTCATTGCAGCCCTTCAAGGTAATCCCTGCAATTGATAATGGTTTTTTCTATGTCAAAACCTAGAAATATCTATTTGTTCTCAATTCTGGACACCACTAACTTACTATGAAGGAAAATATCTAGAAATAATCTGAGCTTCCTGCACTAATAACGCCAACACTCAGTACACAGGATAAATGCTCGTTTCATGAAGTACGAGAACAGGCATTTATCTAACAGTAGCATAACCACGGGCACTAATTGAACTATATTATGAGCAATAAAGATACTTAATAGCGACTCTCTGCGATTGGATACCTTTACTTGCTCTTTGGCGGAATTCCAGAGTGTGACACTTGACTTATTGTCCTCTGTATAATTTGATACTCATAGTCGTTACTCGGGACTTGTTAATTAATATCCACGTTAACTGACAGGTATAAATTTATTTATTTATTTATACTTCTTATACACAATAAGGTACAAAGGCGGACTTATATGCCATAGGCATTCTCTACCAGGGCCTCAAGTCTGCTATTACAATAGTGTCAGAATGGTCTCGCCATTGTGTATTTGACAGTGTTTGTATGGCAACCAAGGGTCAACCAAGGGTAGTGAAGAAATAAGATGGCAGGTGCTCTATTTAAGAGGAGATAATAATAATAAAAATATTCAAAATATAAATTTGTCCCTGTCAGTCAAAATAGTACAGTCTAAAAACATTTCATTTTTATTGGTGGTGGTGTCTAATTGGTTGTTGGGTGACGTCTCTGAGTGTGGAAATTGTGACTACATTGTTGTATTGGGTTTCCCTCCTGTAAAAACAAATTTAAGTGGTAATAGTAAAATTAATAAATAATTGCCATAAACAAAAATGGAATAGAACATTTTTTTTTAAATGCCAAATGGGCCTGCTCTTGACCTCAATTTCGCCTGATGAAAAGCATTGGATGCGATCTACGATGGAACGGGCATGTACTAACACCAGTCGTTATCATAATCCAGCACCCTAATCGCGGATGACACTGACAATCAAAATCTGAATGATTTTGAAGGATATTGCCAATCCATTGCTTTACATGTTCGAAAATTTTGTGTGCACAACATAGTAAATAACGCAATGGAGGTTGTTGTACTGTCAAAATGAAACCCATTACTACTGTGTTAAAAGTCAACTGAAATTACACATTGCAGCTGTTAAAATACTCATGTCATATCCATAGTATTAAAAGTATTAAACCATACAACTACCAACAGATTCAGGTCCCAATCCCAGCTCTCCTCATTTCCACCGCAATTAATATTTATTGCTCAAAGTCCACATAAAACAGTTTAGACAAAGTTGGACAACACTGGCCCACAGCGCTTCAAACTGTTTAAAATTTAAACAGTTTTGATGCAACTTCCAGCGTGCAGGACAAGTTGGATTATTGTTTAATTATAAAAGGATTAGTTGAGGATATATTTATATTTAAAGTTGAAGTGACGGTTATTGGAGACTTCATGGAAAGATTTTTTTAAAGAATTGGTCTGGACGTAACTCCTGGTATCCATGACTTTATTCCTATTGTAAGGTTTTGTTATAATAACTAAAACTATACCCAAAGTCTCAAATTCAGATAATTTATGTAAACAAAGGGGATAACACAACAAAAAAATATCTTCGTAACGGTAATTCACATAAAAATGCGAAAAAGAGGTTCCATTTTCTTTTAAGTACTGATTTTAAGAAATAATAATTAAAAAATAATCGTACCGTAATTATTTTTATAAATTTTCGGTTTTATACAAAGTTATTAATAAAAGGAGATTTTCTGGTATAAAATATTTTATGATACTGGTAACAATGCAGGAGATCCAAACATTTTAAAATTTTGTACATCTATATATATAAAAATGAATCCCTATTTCCCTTGGTCACGGCATCACGCCTGAACGGCTGGACCGATTTCGCTAATTCTTTTTTTGTTGTGTTTGTTATTGTCAGGAGAAGGTTCTTATGTAAGAAAATTTCAGAAAGTAAAAAAAAAAAAAATGTAGGAAAACGACCATATTTACATTTTTATTGTAATAATAAGTAGGTAACTCTATCTTCTAATGTAACTTTATGGCGTTTGACATAACGTGTCAGTCATCATTTGGTAGGTCTGAGAATAGATTTTATCAAAAAAAAAAAAAAAAAAATTAAGGTTTTAGTTAGGTAGGGTAGGGTAGGTAGGGTAGGGTAGGGTAGGGTAGGGTAGGTAGGTGGGTAGGGTAGGGTAGGGTAGAATAGGGTAGGGTAGGTAGGTAGGGTAGGGTAGGGTAGATAGGTAGGTAGGGTAGGATAGGGTAAGGTAGGGTAGGGTAGGTAGGTAGTTTCCTTTGCGCGTAGACAAACTGCCACAGTCAAATAGCTTTTGACAGAACGAAGTCTGTCGGGTCAGCTAGTCTTCAATAAATAACACTAATATTACAACTCTCATAAATATATTCATATTGTAAGTAGCATATATAGCCACATTTTGGATGAAAGCGGCTGTAAACTGTCTCGATTGGAAATCGATTTTGGGAGGCCTACGTCTAGCACTGGGCTTAAAAGGGCTGATTATAACGATCATATACCGTGTCTCCAACACACCACACAAAACATTGTTTGGCAACGGTATTTTGTTTGCATAGTTCTTATAATTAATTCACTTTAATTTTATCGATGATTATTTACGAAAACATTTAATGATAAAATGTTTTGCACCATTGTCCTGTCATTTTGACAGTGACATTTCTTGACATTACTTTGTTTACATAAATTATCTGAATTAGAGAAAACTGTGTATACCCAAAGGGGTATACACAGTTTATAATGATTGTACTGGCCATACTGACGGCGAAAATGCGTATTAAAATAAAATCGGGAGATTGAATTGATTTCACTGGCCACACTGGTGGCGACAGTTGTGCGGTGACTTGGCAGAGATCGGGCACTTTTTGATGGGTCTTGGCAGCGAGCGGTCGAAGGATTGTTGTACCTTGGTGATTAATTTTAAGAAATAAGTTTAGATAATATTAAGTGGTGAGATAAATAAATAAGTTTTGACCGTTAACTGTGGTTATTTCCGAGATATCCTATACTATTTTGACCCCGCTAAGTGTACTACGAAAAAAATACGGAGTTTCTTGTAAAATCTTCTCCATAGGAACCTACTACGCTTTGGAATGGGCAACTTGCTGCATATTTTGGTTAACCGACTCCTTGAAAATTCAAAAGCGCCTGTAATTGGTTTATTTGAAATAAATGGTTTGAGTTTGAGTTTATAGGAGAAACGTTATAGTTTTCTTCGTTATTCCAAAAGCTTTTTTAAATATCGTTAAATATTTAAAAAAGCGTTTGGAATAACAAAGAAAATTTGGTCATACTTTCATTATTAGATTATTTAATCAATTTCATAAATAATCTAGTAATTATGTTTGTAATAGTTAAATTAATGAGTTAATGAATAATGTAATAAGTGTTTTTAATTAAGTATAATAGATATTTGCACACCTGTTTAGGTAGGATATGGTTTAAAGAACTTTTCTTGTATGTATTACCCCATGTACCCATATTCAAGCAAATAAATGATTTGATTTGATTAATAACTGATTGGTGTTGCAGATAATCATCATCATCATTATTTCAGCCGAAAGACGTCCACTGCTGGACATAGGCCTCCCCCAAGCACCGCCACCTCGACCGATTCCGTGCTTCCCGCATCCAGCGGATTCCTGCGGCTTTCACAAGGTCATCAGTCCACCTTGTGGGAGGCCTTCCTACGCTACGTCTTCCGGTACGATTTGCAGATAATGCTAAAATGTAAAAACGATAAAGCAGTTAAGACAAACCAAGTCTACGATACTTAAGTAAACATAACTTAAAAGCTACAATACTCTTAAAAGAAGAAACTTAATAAAAACATCTCACGTTAAGACTACAAAATACTGTTAGTGCTCTTGTAAAGCACTCCCATTTCCCGTAACCACAAGACTGCTCGTTTGGCTACCTCAGACTCCACTGGGGCACTGGGCACTCTGCCAGCCGCATCGCAAATAATACTAGTTACAATATGAAATTGAGAGATACTTTACTGATTAAATTGTTTAAGAGCATTGGTACTGTAGATGCTCATGTGTGCACTGACTGGACAGGTCCACTCAATTTGTGTGGTTCTTTCCACAACAAAATATTATTTCAGACACCAATCTACGTGGTCTTCACAATTTTACCAAGATCAGGACTTTAAAATGGACTGTGACCTCTGAGTTTTCCGGCCTTTCTTCTCAGAGTATTCAGATACGAAACGTTGAAGTTTTAAAATATGATTGACGTGTCAAAATGTTTGTACAATCCTACTTACACAATTATCATTTGTTTTCAAATACAAGATGACATATGATGATGACATATAGATGATGTTCAACACAATGTTAATTGTTAATGAATAAATAAATGAAAACAAGGTTGTTAACTTTATCGTGTTAATTCAGCCAATGGTGCCGATTCCCTTGTTCAGTTTAGTGCATCTTTTTCTTTCTATTTCATTAAGAAAAGGACAGAAGATAAATTTTAGTTTAGTCCTGTCAAATTAATCAACGCTTGACGTAAATTGACGTAATTTTAGTCGGCAAGTTTTTAATCACGTCTAAACTTGTATGGAGAGTGACAGGCGCTGATTAATTTGACAGGACTAAAATCTTCTGTCCTTTTCTTAATGAAATAGAAAGAAAAAGATGCACTAGTTTGTGAACAAGGGAATCGGCACCAATGTGCGCTTTTATAATTTCTAATATTTGACGATAACACAGGAAAGTAAAATCAATGGAAATATCGGCCTTTTTTTATCGTCTGGAAAATAATATTGGTGTGTTGTGTAAGTGGAATATAAGTCATACACGAGAATATTTACTTAATTCCATTGAGATTGTAAAAATTCAAGTTCCGAATATAAATTCCGCGCATTTAGGGTGTGTATGATTAGAATTTCGATATTATTTAACCGATACATTGTTTTTCTTTTTTAATTCTGTTTTTATTGGTTTAGTATGAAAAGTTTATTTCAAACTAGCTTGCGCTTATGCCCGCGGCTCCGCCCGCGTGGACGTCGGTTATCGCGTAAAAAAGTAGCCTATGTCCTTCTCCATATTCCAGGCTATATCTCTGCCAAATTTCATGGTTCAGCGGTTTAGGCGTGAAAACGTAACAGACAGACAGACACGAGTTACTTTCACATTTATAATATTAACAGTATGGATGTGTAGTATTTATTGATAGATTTATTAATTAAAACTTTATGCACAAGTAAAAAAATACTGTACAAAGGCGGACTTAATGCCTGAAGCATTTTCTACTAGTCAACCTTAGAGTGATGCAGAGAAAAAACAAATAAATCGAAAACGGAAAATTTTAAATAAACTAATACATAGATAGATACATACATTCATAAATATAAGCAAAATAAACAGTGTCAGGTGAAATAACGATTGGTAGGGGAGAAAACGAATCAGCGCTGGGATGATTCAGCCAACGTCTTACGAATATGTTCGCGTTCCTTCAATAGATCAATTTCTTTCTATGTTATCTACACAAATAAATAAAATTGAAGTGGCTGTTTGAAATTATCAAAATAACTGCTTTTTACTAAATGCATATGAAAGTATATACAGTATTTATATAAAAAAAACAATTTCAACTTAACTTTGTCTGATTGAAACCTTTAATACACGTAAAATATTTACAAGTCCATTCGCTTTAACGTTGACAACTCCATTCACATTGGTTTCCATTTCCTCAAACCGAAAGCCACCTAATATCGGTATACCAAACCTGACAGACTGGCAAACGGTTGATCGCCAATCAAAGACATTTCCTACTCTGTAATGGAAATACCGCAACGCTGGGAAGCCTTTGAAAGGGATACTAATGCCTGTTTGCACTAACACTAAACAAAAGCGAGTTGTTGGATTTTGAACGCTCGGCTCAGAAACTGAACGTTGAAAATAGAACAGCGCGCTGCAGGTGTCGCCTAGTCTTAGTGAAAACGGGCATAACTATCTCAACGCTGCTACGCGTAAGCTTTTGGCAATCTTGAGCAATCTACCGTATGACTTGACGGTCGGTTTTGGTACGGAATGAAGGGATTAAGTTCCATTCACACCTGATATAAACTGAGATCATGACAAGTGTGCAGTCTCACCCATCGGCCAAGCATCGGGCAGTCCCACCGGTCACTCAATGCCCTCAACATGCTGTGGGAGCTAAAACATGTTCTTTGCCGGAGAGAAGCGCTTCGCTTCCGAATAATGGCGTAGAAATCATCTACCCTCGCATCGGTAAACATACCCGAAGCGCTACAAAACCGCGGCAGCACCACGAGCATTCTGAAGGCGTTATTATATTGTACACGCAGGGCGCTTTATGCCTTCTGCGTATACTTGACCCAGAGGCTGCAGGTGTAGAAAGTCTGACAATAGGCTCAAAAAAGCGTCATTTTGACCTCACAACTACACCGTGCAAACCTGCGGGCCAGCATATTACCTCGAACGGACAGCGCCCTGCGCTCCCTCTCTATGTCTAAATCACATAAATCCTCGTTGAACTAGGTGACCCAGGTACCTACTTAAATTTTGAGACTCGCTTCAAGGGCTTACTCGCTAGTGAGACGCACGGCACATTTGACGACGTTGGAACCAGAGTGATCTAAGCGACATTTTTGCCAATACTGAGGTTATTACACAATGGCATAGAAAAACCATAACCATGCCACACTGATCTAAGCGCTCTTCAGTGCTTTTTTCCTTGAGGGATCACAACATGTCACTATAGAATTGGTACGGTCTGCAAAGTGAAGGCATGCCACACTGATCAAGTATGAGATGCACTTAGATCATAATGGTCCCAATTTTACTACTGAGTTCTTAACGTTTATGGAAAACCAAAGTGATCTAAGTGCATAAAGAAACAGTAAATTATCATGGCTTATAAATTTCTTACAACAAAGCCTAACAACGCGTTTCCTTATTTTTCTCGAAAACATAGTTTTGTGCCCTAGATCACTCTGGTTCCAACGTCGTCTTTTGAGTCTCCTCTGGCGCCAATATTAAAAACACCTACCTCACTCTTAGCGACGTTATACCTAAGCCCCTGAGTCACCGCGTAGTCCTCACAGACCTTCAATAGACGTCTTAATGCACTAATTGATGGGCTCAGCAAGACCATATCGTCCGCATAACTGATGTTGTTCATAGCAACTCCATCAACATGACAGCCGATGCCGGTATTGCTGAGCTCAACAATCAGCTGATTAATGTACAAATTAAATAGGCGAGGGGAGATGACTATTTCATGAAACCATGCTTTTTAGGATTAGGTATACTAACTTAAGGAGTTTTATTACTGCTTCTTATGTTTATAATTCAATAAATACATATTTGTTGCGGTCGCGAATCATATCTTAATCAACATACACCTAGACAATGAACCGCAAATTGCAAAAATCGTTAAGAAAATTTTAATTTCGCGGGCTTTTAACTAACGCTTTTTAAGTAAACCATTCTCTAAGTGATTATGTTTGACAGAGGATTACAATTTCTGCAACATTAAAACCTGCTCAGATTACTTACTAAGTTACAAACTTACAATCTTTACATAACATCGTAATCCGATTACCTAGCCAGCCATATATTACGAAACCTGCATTACCCAGTCATATAAAACTGTCTTCCAACATCACACACAAATAATATAAGTAAGCTTAAACTTCAGAACATGCAGAATTTCTTCGCGTTTGCAAACTACCGATTCTAGGATAACTTTGTTCATCGAACATTCCCGAAGTTTGCCGAGGAAGAATTTGTAAAAGATTTCCCGCCAACTTATCGGAGACGCGGGAAGTTTGGCAAGTGTCACCTTGCTATGTGGACTTCTAAAGGGGCTCCTTTGTAGTAAACAATGCTTGGGTTTTGAAGTATAATTAATGGAATCGGTGAATTCGTACATGAGGCACAGTAGGTATTGTAGCGATATAAAAATGAAAATTCACCACTTTAACACGTATAATATTTCATGATATATTTTTTTTATCGTACAAAAAAATATAAAAGCTTAAGTAGTGAAACAAAATATGAATCCTCCCTTCTGGGGCAGTAGGGTAAATATGATCCAAACAGTCGCTGACCCGATAATTTGAACTAAATGAAAAGAGAACATCTGATGGTAAATCTTAGCCACGCATTTGGTTTCCGAATCAAGGAATCGATTGCAATCGGTTTTAAGTTCGTGAACCCTAAATTACGAAATCTTTTAAATGAATATTGGTGCCGATTCCCTTGTTCACAAGAAGTTCAGTGCATCTTTTTCTTTATATTTCATTAAGAAAAGGACAGAAGATAAATTTAGTTTAGTCCCGTCAAATTAATCAACGCCTGTCACTACTCCATACAAGTTTAGACGTGATTAAAAACTTGCCGACTAAAATTACGTCAATTTACGTCAAGCGCTGATTAATTTGACAGGACTAAACTAAAATTTATCTTCTGTCCTTTTCTTAATAAAATAGAAAGAAAAAGATGCTTTGAACTTAAATTTAGTTTAGTTTGTGAACAAGGGAATCGGCACCATTATCTTATAAAAATGAAACTTAGTTATCCTGACAAAAATAGATCTGGTTTAAAAAAAATCAACAAGTACTAAAATGTTAACGCAGAAAGTACTAAAAACTATAGTAGGTAATGAAGTGTGAAATTAAGTTAAAACTCGGTCCTGACGAACTACTATTGCAGGGCGTAACGCGCCTCCATTAAATCGCAGAGGAAAGGACTATTATGTGTCACACCTCATTATGGTCTCGTCGCTCTTCGAACTCCATGGATTCTATGAGGCTGGTAAGGACGAAACAAGGGCACGCAGATTCTTATGCGACTGGTAAAAATGAACCAAGGGTACGCATGCCTGGTAGTCTTAAACCCAGAAAAATAAGGAAAGGCCGAAAGCGGCCCTTTTTATCAGGTTTTACACCAAATTCGAAGAAAATCTTACACCATATAGGCAACAACAGCATTTGCAGATTTCAATAAACTATAGGATAGGTACATAATTATATAATAGCTTTTACTCTTGATACAATTTCACATTATAGCGACTAAAATGTATTCCATGACTTGACTTAGCTTCTCATTGGTAGAAGTGTTTTATTCTATACTCCATTTACGACAGTTATTGTGTAATATTGTTGAAATTACTGCACTTTAGAGTTATTTTTTTAATGTAAATGGTAAATAGATTACAGTGCTTTGTATTTATCGTGAAATAACGGAGTTTATTAAACTTTTACATCGAAATAACGAAAGGGTGAAAACAGTTATTGGTGTAATATTATATAAATGGAGTATAAGTATTAAAAAATGATAACCTTGATCAAGCCACATTCAAATTAAAAAATCAGAAAAGTTAAGAACAAAAAATTTTTGGCCAGCTAGTAGGCAAACCCCTGTAAGTACATTGAAAATACTTTAATTTGGCGTGCGATTTGTAACTACGGGGCCCCGCTGGATAGAATGAAACTTACGAATGCAATTTCTCCTGCACTATTCAAGGTTTTTGAAAATAAATGAATAGTTTGAAAAGTACATTGGAAGGAGTATGTCCAATAAAACTTTCAAGTCTATAAGCAATAGAATAACGAAGGGCCCCGCTGCCAGGGACCGATATCGATATTCGAAGAATACCGATATTTTAAAGAAAATACCGATAACAAGCAACTTATCTGGCATAAAATACTCGTATTTTATATCAGTAATTTGAGTATCGCTATAAAATATCGATACTCAGTACTGATATCAGGCTGCAATGTGACGTCACAGAATCTTTATTGATGATTCTTCAGTCGCGAATCAAATGATCAAGACCTGACGCTGACCTGCAAATTGCAAAAACGCAAAAATGAAATAATAACGGTATTATATGTATACCCAAATACCGGTATTTGTAGCGATATTTTGATATCATGTATCCAAATTATATCGGTATTCAATCCCTGCCCGCTGCATAGAAACCGAAATTTAATGCCATTTATGTCTTACTGGCGGAGGTACATTGAATATTTTCGTATAATTAGAAAAGTACATTCAATAAGCTAACAGTGTACATCGGTTTCGTTGCTGTTGCTCAGGTGGGCCAGCTAGATAGAAATACATCTATAATGCTTGTTAAACTATTAAGGCTAAGGCTAACTGTCCACGGACGCATCATATGACGAATGCATGCAACCTACAAATGACGATAGGCGTATTTTGCGTATTTGCTATGTCCACGCTGCTTCATGCAATCGTCAATCACGCTACAAAACATCTCAGTTTTCTTTCAACTAGCATCGAGAAAGCACGTTTTTTGGTTGTGAAAAGGTCAAGTGATGATGATGAAGTGATTATAGCATACAACTTTATTAGAAGACGACGAAACAGGCGAAGAAAGTACTGGTACTCGAAAAGTAAAAAAAAAGTAAAGTACTCGAGTTGGTCGAGTAGCGACATGCTGCCGCGCTGCCGCATGACGAACGCATGACGAGAGGCCGACGCGACGTTGCTGTTCCGTGGACACAGTTTTGATTGTTTCTTCGCAAGATGCAAGCATTCGTCTTGCAATCGTCAATTGACGAAAGCGTGCGCATGACGTGCGGTTTACGTGGACAATAGGCCTAACAGACCACATCCAGATAGATGTACTGTAACCACATAGTTGGCACGGCTTGATTTGAACCTCATGACATCTTCAATTCACGTTTAAGGAGGAGTTCGTGGCTAAGTAATAACAGCCACACGGGTCGATCCGTCAGGATAAGCTACGCTTGCCGGGGTTGTTGGTCCGTGGATGTGTGACCATCTTTACATACCGAGACTCCTCCGTGCCTCGGAAAGCACATTAATCCGTTAGTCCCGGCTGTCATTCGTGGATCTTTGACAGTCGTTACGAATCGTCAGAAGCCCAAAATTCTGACAGCCAGTCTTACCAAGGGGTATCATGTCTAACTCAAACTCAAAGCATTTATTTCAAATAAACCAATCACAGGCACTTTTGAATTGTCAAGGGGTCGGTCAGTCAGAAAGATGAAGCTAGTTGCCCATTCCAAAGCGTAGTAGGTTCCTATGGAGAAGAACGGGCAAGAAACTCCACGGACACTCTTTAAAACAAAATATTGTTACAAAATATGGGTTACATCATTCATGTTGAAGTTATACATGTGAGAACAATGTAGAAAGACGTGCACGTTAGAAGCGTCCGTAATGGAAACAATTCAAAAACTAAAATAAGCCGTGGCAGCTAAGAGATGACCAGTCCCAACTGACAGCGCCCGTTCACGAACATGACGCATGGATCAGCACCATTTAGCTCAACCATTTTGAAGGGAACTTAGTGTTACCAAGTTACTGGGTTGTGGAGGTCAGATAGGCAGTCGCTCCATGTAAAATACTGGTATTCAGCTGCATCCGTTTAGAATGGAAGCCGACCCCAACATAGTTGGGAAAAGGCTAGGCAGATTGATTGATTGATTGACATCTTCAATTCACAAATTACTGCTATTTTAAGATAGTTAGCCGTAAAAATTTGAATAGTTTAAGCCATCTGCAGTTAATACTACTCCTAAACAAATTTTTGTTAAAGTGAAAGGGAAAATTAAAAGCGCGGTACAAGTAAATATGCAGCTAAAACAAGGAAGTAAGAGAACACTGTTTCTTAAAAAAGAACGGAATCAATCAATACAGCTTACAACATAATGAGCTAATTAATAAACTAGTCAATAAAGAGTCCATTGCCTTCATAAAACCGCCAAGATAAATATAGCCAATATTTTCAACTCCATCACAAAGAAATTCGATTAGAAGCTGCATTGCTTTTCCAAATTAACTTCACCAAGTATCTTCTAAATGGAAAACGGAATCGAGACATTGGAACTTTTAAGACATTCTCAAGTCGCAGGCGGAATGAGTTGGAAAGTAACGACTAGATAGCAAGTTGTCCTTTTAGCGATTAAGACTTAATCTAAATGTTGGAGGAAATTAGATTTAAAGCAGGAACAGTTTATTTTCAGGGCTTGTTTGCTGTTGCAATGTGTAAAGGCTTACATTACACGTAGACACTAAATACACAGCCATCTAATTAGTGTCTATACATATGTATGTTATATGTATAGGTCTATCTATAAAATCTATACAAATAAATAAAATTGAAGTGTCTGTTTGTAATGGCGCACGGTAATACGGTACACATATCAACAAATTAAAAAAAATAGAAATAAAAAATTTCTGTCTGTCTGCTTGTTTCGGCTAATCTCCGAAACAGCTGGACCG
This sequence comes from Dryobota labecula, assembly GCA_947523025.1. Taxonomy (NCBI): domain Eukaryota; kingdom Metazoa; phylum Arthropoda; class Insecta; order Lepidoptera; family Noctuidae; genus Dryobota; species Dryobota labecula. The sequence goes on along the minus strand of OX383306.1, from coordinate 12,228,270 downwards.
CCTGACGAGATTTTCACTGGCAGATAGCTGATTTTATAAGGAGTAACTTAGGTTTTTTATTTTAGAAAAAGCCACGCGGGCGAAGATCCGGGCAGCAGCTAGTAATGGAATAAGTATGGTCGTATAACCAAGTTGTGGCTGTCGTAAACGCGGATTGTTGAAAAAGTATACCGAAGACTTCGATCAATAATAGCACATCGAAGACCGAAGACTAAAATAAAGAAACTGGTGCCGATTTTCTTGTACCTACACCGAACTTAAGTAACTAAACTATCACTAAAATTCCTTACTTTTGGCTATGAGAATCTTAAAGCTATTCTGCAAACAAAATTCTCTAAATTTAAAAATAACTTTGACACAACTAAATCGAATTTGACAATCGTGACTCCACACGGTATTTTTTTTTTTCTTTTGGCTTCGCGACGTTTTACTTGTTTGCCCTACCCCATTATTTTTTTAGTGCCAGAGGCGCGCATGGGGGGGCAGCCTCGACGTGTTTTTTATGGAATTTTTATTTTTTGTATGGAAAAAAAAAATAACCCCTGCATGTTGAGTTTTAGAGGTTTACGGGGTTTTTAATGGGGGTCGAAATTTTCATTATTTTTCCGATAGGACGCACCATTTTTGAGATATAAGCAAAAGAAAAGATAAAAAAAATATAGGTACAGTACTGTTTTTGCACCAGAAGTCGAGGTGGTCGTGTGAATTTTAGTTCATGTCAACTAATTTTATTGCACACCTTTTTGATCGCGATTAAAAATAGTCAGAATTAGAAAATCTAAATTTTAGTTTAAAAACGTCAAATTCAGAATAGCAAAATTGCCATTTTCACTAAATTAAAAACTCAGTACCATCTTAGTGCTGTCAAACTAAAATATAGTTAAGTTGTGTTACTTTAGTCAATTTCAGAATACTAAAACGTTGTTTGACAGGAATAAACTAAATTTTGGTGATTTTTAGTCTAGTTTAGAGAATTTTGTGGCAAGAAAATCGGCACCATTGAGTTACCAAACTCATTCTTTAGCGAAACGAACTAAAACATATCTAGGCAAGGTTTTTTTTATTACGAAATGCACTTTCTTATTTTTATTTGTGTATTTTGAAGTGAAAGAAAAATCAAGAACAAATCATAGTACAGGACACCCTAGTGGCTTAGTGAACGTCATAAAAGCCAATTGTTCTCGTCAAATCAAGCATCCAAGGAGCCGTAAATTCCCATTGTGTTACGCAAACTGCATCATGAATTCGATACGAAAGGATAAAGATACGCTTTACTTCCTACCATAAAATAAATTCTCTTTTTTGCGTTGGTCATTGCTGCTGACCGCCCAATCTAGGCCCTCGATGGTCTTACAAAAAGGATCTAACATAAAGATACAGTAGGCAAATGGATTTATTTCAAATTGTTGCTTGATATCTAGAATTCTATACTACATTAGACAAATAACGACAGTTATTGTGTAATATTGTTGAAATTACTGGACTTTAGAGTTATTTTTTTAATGTAAATGGTAAATAGATTACAGTGCTTTGTATTTATCGTGAAATAACGTAGTTTATTAAACGTTTACATCATTGTCTAATGTTATAATAAATGGAATATAGATATTTAAGTCTACTCACGAAAAGTGTTAGGTACATTGGTTGTCCGTGCTATGCAAGACTATGCTTCATTATAATTTATTGATACAAACATCGATAATTACTCCCCATACTCCCCCCTAAATTACACCCCTGCCATTACCGTAAAATTAATTAAAAATATTTCAATATCGGCACTAGATACGCTCTCCAATCCAATTCGACCCGTAACCGAACGCTTCGCAATATAATATGACTCTGTAGAATAAATATAAATCATGTGTGAAATCGTACACGTGTGAGCCACCCCAGTTTACGTCAGTAGGGGTGTGCGCACATTATTCGTTAGACCAGAGTTCACCAACATTTTTAAGCGCACTTGCTTTATTTGTGACGGTGAAATTCTTTGTACTACGTTCTGCGCGCAAACAGCATTATTTTTACAAGGACTGTACGAGTATTTTCGTTTACCGCATACAAACGCAGCAACGAGCAGAGCTGGCTCAGTGGAAACGGTAGGCACTTTACTTTGTGCACCAACCCGCTCGGGGCCCCCTGTATTGCGGTCCACTCCCCTTTATAGGAGGAGACCTGTGTCGCAACATTACAGGTTGATTATGCATACCATCGATGGTGGTTTTATTACGGAAATATAAGAGACAGTCTCATCTTTTTCAATTCGCAATTCTTTATTGCATACCGTAATGTTTAAAGTTGGTAGGGAAATATTTATACTAGTTACAAATGTTACTATGGATCCTGTCGGGCACAGCATAGATCAAATAGGAGAGAGGAGGAAGAACACCGTTAATGTGATAATTTTTATAATTTGTTAAGTAGTTAGTAAGTTATACTGTTTTATTGTGTACCGTGTGGTGCCGGACGTAAAGAATAGCACCACCCCATTTCTTCCCGTGGGTGTCGTAAAAGGCGACTAAGGAACTTACTAGAGAATGGGCAGCAGCATTCTCTATGCACTTTTAACACCATACTGCGATCGCCAACCCGCATGCCAAGCGTGGCGATTATGGCAAACCCCTCCAATTGGGGGAGGCTTATGTCCAGCAGTGGACGTCATTCGGCTGAAATGATGATGATGATGAACACAGAATTGAATTTAAAATTATAATTATTGTTTAATAAATTATATACAATTATTTATTTAGTAACATTTGTAAAAACCTTTTATTTTGTAAATTAAATAATTTTATATACTTATTATTATTTTTATTTATTACGTAATTAATATTTAATATCCCTAGGGTAAGTTATATATGGGACGCTTCATATTTATTGAAAAAATTGTTTTCGTATTATGAGTAGGTTCACTGAGTCAGAATCTGCGTGAATAGGTATACAGGATGTTTTTAACCAGTGCGCAAATTTTTTTTTGGTGGTTCAATATCAGTAATAGAAATCATTTCCATTATTTGTTCAATACTTTTTTTTAGGTCCTACTTGAAATCAGCAAAATATGGATACAATCTATTCGTAATAATATCAATGGGCGAGCGCACAGCTGATAGGTACCTACTACTGCGTTCCGCTTCACTGACCGCGTTTCGCGACGAATATCCATTATACAAGTTTCAAAATAAACATCTTTCGTTAACGATAACTTCATTTTTTTGTACTAAGACATATCAAAATAAGAAATAATAATATGTGTATATTAAAACACGTTCAAGTTTAATGCGCACTCATTAAAAACTTTTCCTGTATAAAAAAAGTTGGGAGAATTATTTAGAATGTTGGATAGACGAAGATTAAAAAAGCTGGCATACCCTTTTGCCTTTCGGTCTTTCAGGAAAAAATAAGTTCACGATACGCGACTTGGAGTAGGAGGTAGGCAAATAGATTTAAGTTCAAAATGGATATTTGCGAATTACATATCATATCACTGCTGCGCTGCGTGTCGCGTGTTCGATTCCCGCACGGAACAAATATTTGTATGACCTACAATTAGTTGTTCCGGGTCTGGCTGTTTGTGTATGTGAGTTTAAATATGATCACCAGCTGTATTAAAACAAATTTGTTCTGCTGAGAACTATAAAAACGACCGAAAATTTTTCTTGCTTTTTGTAATATATTTTTTGATGAATATGAAAATAAAAATTAATTTTTCCTTTTTTTTTTCTATTGAGAACCTATACTGGTATTCTGAAAATTGAGTTTCATTTATGTCCCGTTGTGTGATGTAGGTACCGTTTTGAGTAAAAAAATAAATGGTCACTTTAATTATACCTACAATATCTTGACCCTTACTGTTTTGTAATAGTACATTACTTACCAAGGGTTGTAAAAGAAAGAAAGCCCGAAATCGCAGGTATTTGTGACCCGAGCCGCAGGCGAGGGTTGTAAATATGCGATAGAGGGCTTACTTTTTTACTGCCCGTGGTGAGTACACAATTTTACGTCTTCATCTGGCCACAATGCGAGTTTTACTGTACGCGTAGCGTGCGGTAAAACTCACATTATGGCCAGGTGTGACGTAAAAGAACATGTCCTATCTAAGAGAGCCGGGTGATCTATAACCCAGGACCTTCCTACCTCAGACACCTTTCTCTATTTAAGATTGTGCATTTTATTGACCAGTAACTGTAATATGATGTTGAGATAAATACATATTTATGATAATCTACCACATGTTGACAGCCTCTGCTACACCCTCAGTGAGCTTGCATCGTATCACTCGAGTGAAATAATAGACTAAACTATACATCATATATTATATGAAACATAATGGCACACAATGGTTTTAATTAATTATAGTAGGTTCGCGTGATGGCGCCCCTTGTCGTGCAAAACTAAAATAAATATGACTAACATATGGCCCGTTGTGTAAATATTTTATATTTCATATGAAAAATAATAATGTCAGCTTGTAATTGTTTCAGTGCAGGTCAAGGATTTAATCATATAGGCAAGGAATATAATAAAGCATAGCAAGCATTAGGGTTGAACCTACAATTTTCTAGGCTAGGCCAGTGTATTGGCGATATCGTCACAGTACATGAGTCACGTCACATCACACCACTTCATATGACAACGCGAAAGTTTTTGTTTTCTCTTTCTCATTTTATCTTATGTTGTTGTTTGAATGTTTTGCATATATACTGTTATGGAAGATCCTAGTACTCATGACACAGGGAATTCTAGTGTGAGAACCAGTGTATAATTATGGTGCAACTTTTGAACAATAAACTTTGTTTTTTTATCTGTCGATTTAATGTTGGCGATGTCGATAAGTCACGTCACATCACATCATATCACAACACGAATGTTTTTGTTTTCTCTTTCTCATTTTATCTTATGTTATTGTTTCATTGTTTTGCATATATACTGTTACGGAAGATCCTGCTACTCACGACACGGGGAATCCTAATGTGAGGACCAGTGTATAAATGGACATAGTCAAACGAAAGGGATCCAATCCACAACATGGTCCAAAATGACTTATTTGTAAATAAAACTGATGCTAAAATCGATGCTATCGGCTAGTAAAAAAGATCCAAGCATAAAACAACAGTTTATCATTTTGATCACCCTCAGAACCAGCCCACATGCACGGAAATATAAAATATGTTACATCTTCTAAACTTCAAACGTCAATATCTCTAAAAGGACTTTGTGTGGATTGGATCCTTTTCGTTTAACTACGTCCAATTATGGTGCAATTTTTGAACAGTAAACTTTGTTTTTTTATCTGTCGATTTAATGTTGGCGATGTCGATAAGTCACGTCACATCACATCATATGAAAACACGAAAGTTTTTGTTTTCTCTTTCTCATTTTATCTTATGTTGTTGTTTGATAGTTTTGCATATATATACTGTTACGAAAGATCCTGTTACTCACGACACAGGGAATCCTAGTGTGAGGACCAGTGTATAATTATGGTTCAATTTTTGAACCATAAAGTTTGTATTTTTATCTGTCGATTTAATGTTGGCGATGTCGATAAGTTACGTCACATCACATCATATCACAACACGAAAGTTTTTGTTTTATTTTTCTCATTTTATCCTGGTACTTACGACACAGAGAATCCTAGTGTGAGGAACAGTGTATACTTAATTATTCGACAATTTTTTAACAATAAACTTTTTTTTTTTTGTCATTCGACTCAATCCAGACTTCATCACCTTCAACGTACCCGAGTCAGTAGTCGGAATTACCATTCAAACTCGATTATTAGCAGCATAATACTTTATCTTGGCCTACAAAAACTCGACTACAAAAGAAGTCCCGTAGATACTTTCATTATATTCTAAGCACTGTGTCAATAAAGTTAGAAATACCCAGAACATTATATCACCATTTTGTGTGTAATTAACTTGAAGTATGTGCTAAAACACGCATATATCGTGAATTACATAAACCTTAGTATACATTTAGATTACATTTCAACTAGTCGTGTGATTTACATGTTATTAAACTTAAAGGATTTACGTTACATTTGAAATGTGGCTTCTGAGTAGGTAAATGTGACGTAACTACAGCAATATTACCTAGTACCGACTATTAATATGAACCTACCACTCGTAAATAAGTAATGGCATTAATATTCGTTACAAAAAATTACTTAATATTATGTGAACGGAAATATAAATATCGTCGTATCCTACGAATAGTGCCGTAACGAACATAGGGGCTTTCTTTTTTTATTGCATAATTCAATTCTGCTCATCATACCACATATAACCAGTTCAACAAAACAATTAAAAACAGGATTTAACGCATTTGCTGCCCAGTTCAAAAATATGTTTTTCTTGTAAGCCATAAAATGTTTGGCAAATTTACATACTTAGATTTGGTGTCGCTAGTCGGGTCCTGGGCATGAACAGAAGTCATCTATAGCGACTGCTCGAATACGGGTTGTAGGCACACGAACGAATTACTTTTTTGACATATATGCTGGGTGCTGGGCAGCGAATGGGACAAAATGCGTATAAAATATAAAGATAATTTATTTAAAATAATCCTAGCCGAACCTTAAAATACCAATACACATTACAAGAAATCACCAATACATGTTTTTTCATATTTAATTTAATTAATCACAAAAAAGTGTCTCCTGAAAAGTAGCTATTATGCAGTTACGCCCCTATTCGTAGGATACGATGATATATTTCAGAACTTAATTAAATTAAAACTATAACAGGTGTATACCGAATTACTGTGCCAAGAAACTAAATTGGAAAAAAATATTTGTAGATACATCTTCCATTGGTCCAACTAGACGTACGTATACCAAAAATTATCCACCTACCCACCATCAATATCAATTATAAAACCACTCTCTGCTCCGTGTACCTACCCGCAAATAATAACATTCGAATAGCGAGGGTAGTTTTCACTCGGCAGGGAGGCGATCGATTATGCGACTCGCCATAAATTCGCGGGAAAGGACCTGAACTACTAAGTACATGTCGCTTTGGAAAGAATTGGTCTGTGTTGGTGAAATTATCTATGACCTTGAGTTTTTGGGAAACCTTGTTTATCACAAAAGTTTTACGAAATAGTAGGGACGAATTTATCCCAAGAACAAACTTAACTTTGTAGTTGAATTACATGTTCTTCCATACATTCCAACTACAAATTTAAGTTAGTTGACTATTACTCGATAACCTGTAAAGCCTACTTTTCTGTGATAGTTATCCTTTTAACTTCGTTATACATAATATGTTTAGACTATATACTACATACTGCCGTGAATTTTTCCACATATTCATAAACAACCATTTAGCTGGTAGGAGGGGGGGACTTGATTCTAACAAAAATTACCACTTTAAAGCTTAATGCTTTCACTGTCTACAAAGTAGACACAATAGTTAAGAGGCTACCGAGCGCACAGTGGCGCCCTCATCGTTATTTCAGTGATTTCTTTTATTTTAGAATGAACATGCAGAAAATAAGCTCGTCAAGTTGTGCTTCACAAGTCTATACGTTATTATTACTACAAACAGTAGTTTTAAATTGTTATGTTTTATTGTAATCATTAAAACGGAGCTTAGTGGCCACTATTTTCCGTTTTAATGATTACAATAAAACATAACAAGTTAAAACTACTGTTTGTAGTAATAATAACGTATAGTCTTGTGAAGCACAACTTGACGAGCTTATTTTCTGCATTTTCATTCTAAAATAAAAGAAATCACCGAAATAACGATGAGGGCGCCACTGTGCGCTCGGTGCAGTCTTAGTCAACGTGACCGATAATTATGCGGTTCATGGGACAGGGAATCTGTTAATATTACGCAAACAGATACCTTAATCGAAAAATTATTTTCACAAACCAGCAATATTTTTGAACGGCCTTTCCAACGATACACCACTACAAGGGATAGACGAGAAAAATATACCAAACCCACTTTACATGCAAGGGAAGTTAAACCATACAAAAAAAGCAAGATTTTATTTTACCACTTTGTCGGCGTGATTAATATGTACATGTGTACATGTACATGTGTGTAAATTACTACTTTCTTATACTAAAAGTCTCTAAGCTAAGCCGCGGACAGACAGACAGACGGACATGGCGAAACTATAAGCGGTCCTTGTTGAATACGGAACCCTAAAAAGGATTACTTATACAAGTAGGTAAGGTCTCCATTATATCATAATGATCATACGAAATAACCATATGTGGTCGACTAAGAAGCACACTTTATTAAACGGTGGAACTATGTCCAAACAACATTGGTGACGATAAAGTCCGTTTCGGAGATAGACAGGCAGTGAATAGAGAGCACCTAATTATAAAATGGACAGTCATACATAAGAGAACACAAATTCAACCAATACACTAATTAAACATTCCATTTTTTTTTTTTTTATGAGTTTGCTCTTGACTTTAGTCTAGGTCTGGATGACAGAGACAAAGTCTACGATGGAGTGAGCTTATCCAGAAGAAGCCTGTTCACTCTCACTTTGAATAGATTAGGGTTGTATGCGTTCGGAAACACAGACGCAGGCAGAGAGTTCCACTCCTATGCTGTGCGCATTATAAAAGACGTTTGAAAACGCTTAGTGCGAGTTGGTGGAATATCAACTAGGTAGGGGTGGTAACTTGCAGTGCGTCTAGATGTCCGATGGTAGAAGGGGGCCGGTGGAATGACGTCGTGGAGTTCATGGGCACAATCGCCGAAGTACAATCTGTAGGAGACCGACAAGTAGGCCTCATCTCGGCGATGAGCCAAGCTGTGAAGCTTGGCATCCACCAGTTTTACGTCGCCAATGAGCCTCTTAGCTCTGCTATGCTATTCTTTATCGGATCAAAGAATTTAGAATATGTAACTAAATAACTCTACAATCACCCATTAAACTTGGGGCTGATACAATATGTCCTTTCTATAGATCAATTTAGCATTATTAATAACTAGATACTACAGTACAGAGCTACGAGTGCTGTGACCCGGAAATCTGTATGACCGATAGATTGGCCGATAATAGGCCGAATCTATTGTCAGTTAATTAGCTATCAATTATACTAAACCGGTCAAGTGCTAGTTGGGAGCTCATATAAAGACCATTCCATGTTTAACAGAATGTGCAATTGGCATTTGATTTAAATCCAACTGCTCATGAACACCAGATAGAGATACCTATCTTTTGCTAATTTGGTTTTCAATTGGAATTAATTCTAAATATCATCATTATACTTCTCCCATGGGACACTACCTAAAATTTGGCACCTCGCCGATTTAAATATATATATTTCTGGTCTTGGTTGACTGGCAGAGAATACCTAAGGCATTAAGGGCCTATACTACCTCAAATGGCTTAGCATGATCCTCCGTTATGTCGAAAATACTGCAGCATTAATTTTGAAATAAATATATGGTAAAGTTGAGGATTAATGTTAAGTACTATGTTAGCCGAAAACACGATTCCATAAAATTTTCTCTATAGAAAAAAAATCCAAAGTTACATCCAAACCGAACAATAAACCGCTGGTAGGTATTCAAAAAATACTTCAAGTTAGATAATGAAACTTTGCATATTAACTGAACTAACTATAAAGCAGGTCTTATGTTATTTACTTTTTTTAAATGACCATTATTTTCACCGTAAAACGAAATTACCTAAACTATCGGCGCCTTGGAGCCTTTTCCCTGCCGCCCTGTCTCGCTTGCTGGCGTGACCGGTAGCAATAGTGTGCGAGCGAGATACAAATTGAGGTGGTGCTGAGGTTGTATAGACTCTTAAGTCCATCTTTATACCTTAATTGTGTGCGAGAAGTTTAAAAAACTAATAAATACGCCGTATAAATAAATACGTTTTATTTTTATTTTGGCTGCGACCATCAGTTTCTCCATCATTAACAGTGTTATACTCGTAATAATAATAGATCTATCAAATGAGTCTATCCACGGCATATATCGTCTATCGACATAACATTCCTCAATTCAAATCAAAACAATTCCTTCGTTTTTCTTTTGTTTATCACTATTCATTTGTTTTTCCCCTATCCTGCCCTCCATACCCCAAAAAATGAAGCCATCGTGACCTCTGCGTTGCCACCCACGATGCCGTGAAAGTGGCGAAGTTTTAGGCCAACAATATTTAATTCAGTGTCGTGCCGTGCCAGCGACATGACGAAGACTGCTGCCATCATCCCAATTTATTTGAGGTCGGAGCAGCATTGTCATCATTGTTTTATCTATCAGCTGTCATTTTCGGAGTCAATTTTCTGACCATAATATAATCTTTCGCAAAATCCATCCACCGTTTTTTTGCTCTTTCAGCCATGAATAATCAAAACTTTCTTCACATATCCCTTACAACTTCGCTAGTATTAGATTCAACTTGAATAGTAGTCACTAATAAAATAAAAACGTTTGTTTTCAGTAAAACATGAGTCTAGAGATCGGATAATCGGATGCATATTTACGTGTAAATTATTAGCTATGAAAGTATTTGAGCAGCTTCTTAAAATATATTTTTTGTAAGAAAATATCCCGTGATGCCAGGAATACCGGCAATTAATGCATAACTAGTCGGGTGTAGTATGGTAGCGACTTATAAAATATGATTTATAAAAAAAAAACCCGGGATTCTTGGATTGCATAACTATTCAGATGCATATTTATTTAAAATTATTTTAACCCCCTATACAAATATGTGTATGTAGGGTGTAAGAGTAGAGGTGGTGTGTGTTAGTTAAAATAAAAAATAAAACACCGGAACCGCGGGATTTATTCGATACAAAAGCGCTTTCCATAATAGCAAACATCTCAACTTTAGGTGAATATGCATCCGAATATCCGATCTCTAACATGACGCAAAGAACAATCTCAAACACAAAAAAGAACAAGTTGGCGGAAAATATGCCTCACATCCACGCAAAATGGTCATCGCTCAGCATAATGCTGTGGCCCAATGCGAGACAGAGCCACAGCGCTGGCTTTCAACGAATGCCCGGCGTTAGTGGCTACCTAGGTATTCCTCTAAATAATACATTAAAATTTTTCGTCATGTCTCATTCCACTCATCAAAGAGGAAATATTAAAAGGAAGCAATAAATAAAATCTTTTTAAGATAATTTTCGTGAAAGCTAATTAGAGTCGGAGTTTCAACGTCCATTAACGGAATTACTGGCGTTCCCCCTCCTGAATCCTTTAAAAATGTTTGCGTTTGCAGGCGAAGCATGCAGGGGTAAAGGGCGACCGTCCCCTTCCGTATTGAATTCTATTTTTTATGGCGTTTTTTACACCATAAGCGTATGTAATTTTAACAGTAGCCGTAGGGGAGATGACGTAGCATGCGATGTAGATAACTTTGATTCCCTTTTTTGGGACTATAGCTCAGAAAGTGTGAGATGACTCATGAATTGAGAAGTGATTTGTTTGGAGGAATTGCAGTTATGTGAAAATTATCACGATAATGCATGTGGATATGTATGTGAAATAGGAGTTACTATTGGTTGAATTTGGTTTAATTATTTTGAGGCTCCTAGAAGCTTTGCATAACTTAGTTGAATGTAATCTAAATTCCACAAAACTAAGCGAGATTGTAAACTGATTCGTTTCTGTAGTTTGGTTAAATTGCTTTTAGATAGAGTCAACAACAACATACCCATAATTTTAGCAAAAGTTGAGCAACAGAATTTCAATAGTCTCGCATTACTTAGATTTCACTTAAACATAACTGTTACTGGCGAAATGTGAGTGCTCCTTTGCATATCCCTTCGAAGAATCTACAACATTCTTGTAACAAAGAGTTACCTCATTTGGCACCTTGAAAATAACTTGTGTGAGTGATAGCTTGGCAGTCGTGTTTGGATTAATTTACTTAAGCTATATATATTTATACAAATTTGTATATGGTTGTATGTATCAATTGAATATGTAAATGGTACATCACTAACTAGTAACTACCCGCAGTATTGTCTCTCCTTCTCCCTTTTATCCATTCAAAGGTTGTCTGAAAAAGATTGGTTGTAGCGATAAGACCACCCATTGTGTCATCCTATGTAAATTTTCCACACTTATATCCGTAATTTTGATTTTGATGATGTGTATAATAAAGAATACTCCATCAGACACCATCAGTCCATCTATCTAAACAGAGTTCCTGAAATGATAACCTGAGACGCACTTAGTAGATGAAATATAACTCGTTGAAAACCTTGGTTCCTTTTACTCAGATTAAAATGTCTGTCAATTGACTAGCTGTGTGCAGTTTCATTCAAAGATAAGTAGGTACCTTAGTACGGAAGGAAAACAGTAAATGAATATCGCTTTTGCTTTCTCAACTTTTCATCACATCAACGATTGTATAATTTGTTTTTATCATGGGGTTCATTGGTAATACCTATATATCTAGAAAGTGTTTTTGATATGCTAATAAAATATATGGCTTTACTTTTTTGGAATTTCTGTCAATACACTTTTACCATGGGAAAGTAGTATTTTACGCTGAGATGGTAGAAGATACACGAAAGCATGACGGTCAACATCTCCTCTATAAGGATGTGCTCAAGAGACATCTTAACGCTTGTACTATTGACCTTTAGGAGGTTGGGAGAAGCTCGCTTTACACAAGTCGTCTTAGCGCTCTACTATTCACAAAAACATCAAATCTTTCGAAGAAAAGCGACTTGAAGTTATTATCAAGAAGCGCCAAATACGCAAAGAGAGACTTAAGGCGAGGTTCTTCAAGTTAACCTCTAGGAAATGTAATTTTAATGTCATTTTATTAAGAAACGGTAATGATTTAACACGTGAAAAAATTATATGTTACTTTTGAGACCTTTCTACGTCGTACTTCGTCGTCTTTCGTCTTCGTACGTCGGCTACTCGTTACATAATTGGATAAAGTTCGCTCGATAGAAAAAAAATCCAAACATACCCTTATTTTGTAGATTAAAATCATTTTATTTCAATATATACCACATTATGTGCTAAAAATCATATCAAAATAAACGTCTATGATGATGTAATGTCCGTCGGGTTTAACATTGTTAATATCGTAAAACATATAATTTTCAACTCAAAATTAACGAAATTCACGGCACAATTTACTCGCGCCCAGCTGCCACCTCAAGAACAAAAATGCACGCTCAAAGAACCTCGCCTTAAGTCACACTAACAAAAAACTACAGCTACACTTATACATACAACACTGCGGGCCAACTTTATTGTTCTAGTTGTGACCGGGTGTTCCAAACTAAATTCCGTCTAGTGAGCCATCTAAGGGCACATGCAAGGAATTGATTTCGAAGGGTCGCCGTTATCGATATCGATAAGGAGGACTGAAAAAAAAAAGAGGATGAAGAAACAGAGAGAAGATCATCATCTCCTCTCTCTCTTTCTTAATCCCCCTTTTTTTAGAGGATGGAGGATGGGAAAAGCAGTTTTTTTTTTCGTGATTTTAGGTTTGGTCTCATAGTAAAATTTGTTCATAATGATGAGTAAAATGACCCCTTAAGAGGTTTTTAGTTAATGCAGTTGCACCTTATATATAATATTTCTGGTATTGGTTGACTGGTAGAGAATGGCTTAGGCATTATGTTCGCCTTTGTACCTCAACTGTGTGCGAGAAGTTTAAATAAATAAATAAATACAGAATCAGAATTATTTATTTGTAAAGCATAGATTAAAGGTCAAGGTCTTATATAATAATTATATGTTGCGCTATGTTTTGTCATTGATGATATAAAAATATCAGTGAAGATTATATAAAATAAAGGCATGCAAAATTCACTATACAATAAAACAAACAAAAACTATCATATTAGATTATTAATAGGTACAGTATATACTATAGTGTGTTATCATTAAAGTAATGATCTAGGGCATAGTAACATTTCTCAACCAATAATTTATGAAAACATTATTTGTTATTTTTTAATGGCATAATTCTTATGACATCGGGTATTTTACTATAAATTTTGAGCGCAACACCAAAGAAGCTTTGTCGTACATAACAGATTTTTATACTGAGTATAAAATACACCGTTTTTTTATAATTTTCGCTGCCAACCATCAGTTTCTGCGTCTTTAACAGTGTTTGATTAATAATCATTCTATTAAATGAGTCTATTGCTGTCCACGACGACATAACCTTCCTCAATACAAATCAATATAGTCCATCGTTTTTCTTTTGTTTGTTTGTAGCGTTCACTTGTTATTCCCAACTAATTTATTCGAATTATACAGCTCTCAAACAGCCAAACAGTGACTCATTGCCTTACAACTAGTTGAGCACAAAACTAGGTACAAAACAACAGTCACAAGCTAGAAACTTATTAGTTTTCGCAATAGTAGCCGATCAGATATCTTATGATACCGAATGCTGACAATCCATTTGATACGGTCGAGTTATCGTAACGTAGGGACTTTGAGACAGATATCATGTAAATATGAGTGTTTTGAATTATTATGCAGCAGCTTTGAACTTGTTATTATGCAGTGTAATGTTATTTATTATAACAGACAGCTAATCATATAAACTATTACCGACTTCAAATTATATTTTATCGATTTAGTGATATTGGTGCCGATTCCCTTGTTCAAAAACTAAACTAAATTTAAGTTAAGTGCATCTTTTTCTTTCTATTTCATTAAGAAAAGGACAGAAGATACATTTTAGTTTAGTCCTGCCTAATTAATCAGCGCCTGTCACTACACCATACAAGTTTAGACGTGGTTAAAAACTTGCCGACTAAAATTACGTCAATTTACATCAAGCGCTGATTAATTTGACAGGACTAAACTAAAATCTTCTGTCCTTTTCTTAATTAAATAGAAAGAAAAAGATGCACTGAACTTAAATTTAGTTTAATTTGTGAACAAGGGAATCGGCACCATTGAAATACTATTTCTTAACCGATAATACTTTTAAAACTAATATTATATCGAAAATTTTGAGGGATCAGCAGTAGATCGTATGCAATATTTTATTATTTTTATAATACCCGTAGTATGGAATACACAAACAAGAGTTTTGTTTTGTTATTTTTAGTTTCTTTTCATATAGGTACTTTAATTTTGCCCTGACTACAGTTACGTTTGCCTTCAGCTTGTAAATATCTATAATAATATTTGTTAAGTTATTTCTGTTTATTTTTAATGGTTGTACGTTGTTTTATAGCTAATAGTTTTATAGAATTTCAAATACCCACCCAAATATTATATGAAACATTTCCTGGGAAACGAATTTGTATGAAATTTCTGTCTGCGAAACAAATGTATTTTGTTTTATTTAGACATTTTTTTGTTTGCCTTTATTTTATATAATCTTCACTGATATTTGTATGTCATCAATGACAAAACATAGCGCAACATATAATTATTATATAAGACCTTGACCTGTTTTAACCTGTTTGACAAATAAATAATTCTGATTCTGAATCACATTTATTATATTAGTATGATTATCTTGGAAAATGAATGCCTTTTAAAACTACACTTTGTTATGAAACAGAAAACATCCGTAGCCTATCCCAATATATCGTCCCCGTAGAGCGAAAAGTCATTAAGTCGAAAAGTCGTGTTTTGAGTTAATGAGAGAAAGTTTTTGAAAATAAAAATCGTTATAACTTTGGCTTGCCATTACATATCTTTATGTTTTTAGCTTTAATTTGAAGGAAATAAAATACAATTTATATTATAAGAGTTAAAACATGTGAAAATCTCTAATAATGGAGAAAATTTAAAACACCAAACTAATTAATTGTTCTTTTTTGTAGTATTGTACAAAAATTTCAAAATAAAGAGTGAGTAGTCACTAAGTCGAGTTAGTTAATTTACGCTTTTGAGTGTTTTAGCGAACAATGAGCAAACAACTGACTTTAAAAACTCCGTAAATCATCTTAGTGATTTTGAGACTACCTAAAGGCGTATGTATGCATTGATAAATCAAAAGAAAAAGTAATTAAGTCGTTTTAATTTCGGGTGATGTAAATTTTCGATAAATGTATAATATTTTGACTAAATTTGTTATTTCTCCCATTACGCTGTGGGGTAAAAAAGGTTGACTTACTTACTTTTCACATTTCGTAAAACAAAAGCGTGGGCAGCTAAAATGACGATTAGACTGATATTTAGAGAAGAAAATGTTGATTTTAGTGACATTGATAAGTCATTTTGGGCATTTTTCGACTTAGTGACATGAGTTCGCTCTACGGGGACGATATTCAGTATTGTAGATGCAAACCTCAAGCACCACAATCTTCAAAAACTGCAAGATCATATCAAATTAAACAATCAATAACCAAGATCATCAACACACGCCTAAACAAGAACAAATCCGGGACAAATCATTAAGTTTTATAGCCCTATTACGAGCAACTACACAAACGAACGTTCTATAAAAAGTACCAAAACATACTATACTGCACTTAAAACACTTAGCTTCCCCTTTTAGGAGTGCTATATTTAAAATGCGTTAGGAAAACATCCCACCCTTTTGCTTTGGTGTTTAAAAAAGTGGTGTGTTCGTGTTGGACAGATTCATAAGGGGTTCCGTAGACTACTTATCATGATATAATCTCAGATCGTGGAAAAATATTTTGTGTAAAAACTAAGGAAAATCTTATTTGTATAATTTTAGCATGATATCATCATATTTATTGAACCAAGTGATGCAGTATCGGAAAAAACTTAGGTACTACGACAGTTTTGTCGAATACAAACATATATTGTTCCCACTGCTGGGGGACACACCGGCCTCCTCTCTTCGAGAGGGAATGGACTGTACCACACGGGCCCAGTCAATCAATCAACTCAGCCTATCGCAGTCCACTGCTGAACATAGGCCTCTCCCATGCTGCGCCACAACACCCTGTCCTCCGCCTTCCGCATCCAGTCTGTCCCACCCAGCCACCTTTTTGAGGTCATCGGTCCATCTAGCTGGGGGGTGTCCCAAACTACGCTGGCCGATACGCGGTCTCCACTCCAGGACTCGTCTGCGCCACCGGCCATCGGTCCTTCGATAAACATGGCCAGCCCACTGCCACTTAAGCTTGCTTACTTTGCAAGCTATGTCGGTAACTCCGGTTCTCTTCCGGATAATTTCATTCCTGATTTTATCTTTCAAAGAAACTCCGAGCATAGCCCGCTCCATAGCGCGCTGAGCGACTTTAAATTTGTGGACCAGCCCGACTGTCAGTGTCCACGTTTCGGCACCGTACATATGTCATACTCAAATCTTTATTGCATTCCACAATGTCTTATGTGTCTTTTAGCGATAAGACCGCCCATTGTGACACCCTATGTAACAGTTCTACATTTATATCTGTAATTTTTATGGTGTACATAATAAAGAGTATTCTATCTATCTATCTATCTAATGTATAAGCTTAGGTGGTAAACATAAATTAAGAAACAATCGTGGACCCTGTCGGGCACAGCAAAAGAAACAGGACATAACGGGCAGGACGCATCGCGGGTTGATAAATGTCACATGTCTTCGAATTATTGGTTCTACGACATGCCTGTTTCCTCACGATGTTTTCGTTCACCTTTTTTGAGAGCAGTGGTTATTTAATTATTTATACTAAGTAAAGCGCCTGCCTGGGTTCGAACCCACGACTTACTCGTAAGCCAGGGCCGTTTCCACTGGGCCACCACTGCTTTGTCGAATACTTACATGGAATCACTTTTTGAAGGGGTTTTATTCGGAGAAAAGCAAGGATTTATAATTTTACTGTGGAACCCTAAACAGAACAATCCTCGCACCACTCATTAACGCGTCACTCTAACGTTAGAGTACACTCTACGTTCTTATTCGGCCACCACGCGGTCTGTAAGCACCGGTTTTTGATGGCAATTCGCAGAAACCGCTTTTAATGAGAGATTTAGGTTAGGAAAGAATTCATAAATTAATGATTTACTCCGTTCTAATACCAAAAACTAATACCACTATGTATGTTTTTCAACAAATTTGATGAAACAAATATCAGTGGTATTAGAACGGAATAAATCAAATTAAGATCAATGCTTCAGGGCCAAAACAAAATGGATGTCGCCCGATCCTTCCAAACTTCAGGGGTCAAGTATCTTTTGAGGATGATTAAGCTGTTTTCCATTTCTGAGGTGCTTCATGGAGATACAAATTCTGGAAGCCCTTTTTGACCTCACTCTTAAAAATTATTATAATGTACTCTGAAGATGAATTCGTTAGCAGCTTTGTTTAATGAGGATTTTGTTTTGTAAGAAGCTCCAGTACAGTCTAAAGCTTTTGTATATTTAAAGCCCTGTTTTTTTTTTAAGCGGCCTTTCTTGCCATGGGGAATCGTGTCATCGTGGGTTGTGGAGTTCCAGAAGACAGTCGCTCTATGTAACCAGCGCTGCGGCACTTATTTTTAAAGGTCGCAGCATCATGCTGAGATAGGAGCCTCTTGGCCTCGTACAGGGACTGTTTTTATTTTTTTTATACTTTTATATTTGTGTGTTTAGTTTGTGATCTGCCCGTGCGAGTCACAATAAATACTTTTTCTTTCTTCCTTTCTTTAAAATACTGGTATTCAGCTGCATCCAACCCTGGTTAGACTGGAAACCAACCCGAAAATAGTTGGGAAAAGACTAGGCAGATTAAGTTTGATTTTTTATAAACACAACAAGATTCCAGAAATAATTATATAGGAACTTGTACGTTGGGTGCCGCTGCTCTCCCATAGAAATGTGCTTACATCTCCCACTGCATTATAAACAACAATTTAACATCACAAACAGAGGCTGCAACCGTTTTGTAGATATTTTATACAGAGAACTTGAAAATTAAGGCAGGTCAATAGTAACAGGATAGGTATTCATGCCTGCTGGTACATTCGTGAAATATCGTGGTTTTATGTAAATTTCGACGTCTTGCTCCAACTCACACCGGTCCGCTCGCTGTTTATGTAAAATTTATTCAAAACGTACCGCCCTGCATGAAAACGTATTATTTTTTTATTATACAGCACGTGGTCATATTAATTATCTTTTTGCTGGTTTGAGGGGTTTGTGTTCAAGCGTTAAGTTCTGAATTTGAATATGTACTGAATGCGCTGTTAATCAAATAACAAGAAACTTGGGTGTTTATTTATATATATAAAAGAAAGAAAAAGTATTTATTGGGACTCATAGTTAGTTTCTGCATTTAGCTGACCCCCCCTTGCATAAATGGTTGAGATTTTTTAGAATACGAATCGATAGAATTTTATAATTCTTAATTTTATTTAAATACCTATACAAAATCTACCCAAAACTAGATAAATAGGAAAATCATGCAATTTTTGCTAGAAAAAATAAACCTCAACCATTTGAGCAAATGGGGGTCAGCTAATTGGTGTAACTGACTGTACAAGAAGATCACATTTTAAACTAAACACTCATAGCAACAGTATTAAAAAACAAAAGTAAAATGAAAACAAAAAGTTATGTACGGGGCCAAAAGGCTCCTATCTCAGCATGATGCTGCGACATTTAAAAATAAGTGTCGCAGCGCTGATGTACCCTGATAGGGCCCGTTATTAGGTAGTGTTTAGGGATTGACCATACAATTTTGACGTTTAAACGTCTCTTAACTTTAAGCAACGGTTATAAATAAAAAGAGGTTGATTTGTACGATGGTTGTAACTTATTATAAACATTATTATGTGGAGGCTTGTTATTAGCAATTTTTTTATATTACTTTCTTTATATCATTGGTTTATTAGTCTGTAAGCCTTCTTTAAAAAAAAAAAAAAAATAACATCTGCAGTAAAATACAATCATCCACATCTTCTGCTCTACTGCAAGACCAGCAGGGTTAATACAACTCAGGTCCTAAGTCGACCATCGTTATGCTATTTATTATTAGATCTCAGTGGCGAGGCTTGAAATTCGTAGGACCCAGCCGAAGAGGAAATTGTTCAGTTCTATAAATATTCATACAATTACGTTAAATTAATTTATCTACGCAGAAATAAAAATGATTCCTTTACTTTGCTGAATATAACACCATCTGTGGTCAATTCAAAGAATAGACGTTTTTGACGACATGAGAAGAGGCGTTTTATTTTATTTTTATATTATGGTTTATTAAATACCTGTAGTATATCTATATTATTTTGCAATCGTTTCGAATATGCTATTTCGTTTGTTCTCACTAGATCTATCGTCGAATTAATTAATCAAAGCACTGTACTTAAATTTGTTTCCAAGCAATAATAATGTTTGTCGACCCGCTCGGTGGGGCTCCTAATTCTAGATGGTTTAAAAAATATAACTACGAAGAGGATGGCGGGGTCTTTGTTTGCTCGCTCAATAGACCCCGACATCCCCTTCGAACCTAACCTGTCCGAGTCGGGGTGGCCAGTCCCGAGCTCGCTTCGCTCGCCCTTGCATCTTAAGTAAAATCAATTGCATACTAAGTAAAATTTTAGTTAGGATTCCAATGAAACATGCCCTATTTTTCAATGACCACCATTGAAAAATAGCACATTCAAGTGAAGTTTGGTGCGATCGCCCGAAGGGAAGCCGGGAGTTGAGTTGTTAGCGCGCTACGCCTCTGTTAGATCCATAAATAATACTTAATAAATCTTCATTTTAATTTCATCTGAAAACACTAGAACCTCTAGACTCTAGACATAAACCTACACTTTCAAACTGGGTTCAAAACCAAACAATTTCTATTCCTACGTCAAATAATTCCAATTTTATCTTCCAGTATCCAGTGGTCAAAGCTATTTCAAGGGTATTCCGATGTGTGGGCCGACAATACCTCGTATTGTGTTTTTGCGAATATCAGCCAACGCTTCAATGACGTTTGCCTTATCGATATCGAGACCAGATTCTATTGAAAACGAGACCTGGAGACGGTTACCAGTTTTCGAGACGGTAGTATGTTTTCATTGTTTGGGTAACGTAAGGTTTTAGTATCCAAGCTTATACGTCTAAGGGAGTATGTTTTTAGGGATCCGTAGTCAACAAGGAACCCTTATAGTTTCGCCATATACGTCTGACTGTCTGTCCGCGGCTTAGCTCAGAGACTCGTAATACTAGAATGCTGTTATTGGTTGGTATGGATGTACATATTAATCATTCCGACAAAGTGGTAAAATAAAATCAAGTTTTTTTTTTTGGGTACCTCCGCTACGCGTAAAGTGGGAATGATATTTTTTTTCTCGCCTATCCCATTGTTGGATAGGCCGTTCAAAATTATTGCGGGTTCTTGAAAACCATTTTTCGATTCAGTGATCCGTTTGCGTAATATTAAGCTTGAAAAATGGTTGAATTTGGATATGTGAAAAAATTCACAGCAGTAGGTATATATTACGCGAAGTTGGAAAACTATCACAGCTAAGTAAAAAAAATAAGTAAGCTTTACAAGTTACTGAGTAGTAATCGACCTTCTTACATTTGCATGTTAAGTTTTTTCTTAGGATAAATTCATCCCAGGTACGGAACCCTTCATTGTGCGTGGTCCGACACTCACTTAGCCGGTTTTCTTTGGTTGCTTTGTACTTTGAAGATAATTTTATGTTCGATATTTTATTTTTATGCTGCTTTTGCGCATATGTAAAACTCCTGTTGTTTTCTTCTTTCGCTGTTTCCTCCTTTATATAATCCCTTTACAAAGAACAAAAAATCATAATATCATCAACAAACAACGAAAAAATCCCATTAAAATAATGATTTATTGCCAAAATAAAGATATCCAACGCAATATGCAACGTGTAAACTTATATCCCTTCTAATACCATATCAATTTCTGGCTACTTATCCTTTCTAACTCTATTTCAATTAGATTCAACCTTAGGATCATCAATTTAGGATTCAGAATTGAGTGTCCGTGTTAATGATCGATTGGTCTGTCGGGTTTGAAGGAGAGTGGCTCATCAAATATGCAGGCCTGTCTACCGAAGTGTTCAGCGCTATTCGCCAGAATGTCTCAATCTGTGGAGCCATCTACTTAATAGATGATTAGTTTGAGCCACTGAACATGTTGCGGCTTGTATTACATTTGGATACCATTATTAGAAGTGGAGCTATTAACGTAGAAACGGAGTGTGTTCATTGTGTGAGATAGGACGATTTCTTGACAGTTATTTGTTTTATGTGAGGCAGGATTCTGAAAACTATCAAGGATAGTGCCACGAGAAAATCTTACAATGGGGGCTTACAATCGGCTTTGTGCTCACCATTTGGCGCCACTGGCAAGTAGGGTCCTGTCAGTACTTTTATTTTATATGTTTTGAATATGTTTATTTATTTATTTATTTGGTTCACCAACAATTGTTTACACTAACATCTTGATAAAAGGTAACGTCTTAATAACTTTGAACAGTGTAACAATTACTTAAAGGTAAACACCACATGAACTAAAATATGCTAATTTGTAAGCCTAGGTACATGTATAGTTCACAAGCCAACTTAAAACTAAAGAAAAAATATGTAGCCTAAATAAAGACTTAGTTTTAAATAAGTTATGTAATGTAAACAATAAAATAATGAAAAAATTATGAATGCTTTGCCTACAACAACGCTGACAAACAACTCAAGATTTTTGACTTCTGCTTAGTCAGAGAATCAAAGTGGAAATCGATTAAGTACTCATTACTTCATAAAATGTTTTTATTTTTCACTTCTCATGCTCTAAAAGTACGCCAATATAGCCCTACGAAGCGGGACTAAAGTGACCATTTTAAGTCTCTAGGGAGTGAAAAGTAATTAGTTTTTTAATTTCCTTCATGTGACATAGACAAACTCAAACAGCCAGTAAATATCTGTGGAGTGTGGACCATCTTCATTGCGAAAATGTTGAGAGTTTTACTTCCATGGTTTTTCCGCAAAGAAGGTGGCGCCATGAGTTTTAAATTGTTAATCTGTGACTGGTTTAGAAGAAAAAACTGACCGCGAAAATTTCAGAATTTTTGTAGAGTGTTTTGTTCGGTTTTAAATAAATTTATTAAGAATGTCCAATGACAGTGAAGAGTTTAACGTCAAGCAAAGAGCAAAAGACATAATAGATAATCTTTTGTCGCCAAAATCGCGAAGAATTACCTAAAAACTTACGAAAGTTTTATGGACTGGAGGAATAATATTTTATTAAATGTCTTTGAACTAAATTGACTATTTTTCTCGCACTCAAAGTGAAAAGTACACTTTGCACCTCGAGACTAAACGCCAACTTAATATACCTTCGGTTTCATTGACTCTAAAATTGGCAAGCATTAAGCAGACAAATATTATTTTTCCTCCAAGTGCTACGAAATTCGATCCTTAGTTGTTAGGTACTTAAAATCTTAAGCCATAATTAATCAGGAATGGCACAATCTTTTCAATTATGAATAGTTAGTAACAATTTGCGATAGAAAATCCCGCAAACAGTGAACGTTCAGTTTCACATTTGACATTTCTAGAGACCTCACTCTACACTAGCGCCTCAGCGGCGAATTCAAGTTCTCATTGCTCCGGCAGATTCAAATACAGAATGCGAATGTGTGTTTACTGCATATTTTCACTTTTCATGTCTGTCTACCGCGTTGTTCCTCTAAACTACGCAACGGATTTTGACGGGGTTTTCACCACCATTTAGAGAATTTATTCCGCAAGGTTTATTTGAATATAACATTACTATTAACCTCACATGTAATGAAGATATCAAGTCGTGAACACCGTGCGAAGCAGAGGCGGGTCGCTAGTATAGAATACAATTCTGTTTAGATCTTCGCCACTTTGCCGCTAATATTAACCACTAAATTCTTTGGCATCTAATTTTAGATCGTTTTTTTAACCCAGTATCCCACACATAAAATATTTTTTACTCTCAAAACCTACCTGGAAATCACAAGGTTATCGCGAGGTTCTTAATGTTCTTAATCTTCAATTTAATCTGCCCTTTAAAAAGTATTCTTTTTAGTTTCATTTGCCAAATTCTGTTGGCAAACCGAATATCAAAGTCAGAAAAAGTCAAATATTACGTTTTGAAGTCTTAAGAACTTCTTGGCAATAGTCGTTTAGAGCGTTTAAATTTAAGTACTCGAAGCTTTTTGAAGTGCCGAGTTGCTGACGTCACAAAAAGTTAGCTAGAGTTCGCTAATTCTGAAAGCGAAAACGCGGTAATTTCATCATTTATAGGCCTAGAGGAATTCTTAGCGTACATCAAGGTCGTTTTAATTAAATGTTTGTGTGTTAGCTTTCGGTAGCCATTTCATACGCTCCGTTAGTATAAAAATATCCATCTTTCATCAATATTTTAAACAATAGCAGCTGTTTTCATAAACCTATTAAGCAATACCGTGTGGTGTCGGACGTAAAGAATAGCACTACCCCATTTCATCCCGTGGGTGTCGTAAAAGGCGACTAAGGGACTTACTGGAGAATGGGCAGCAGCGTTCTCTATGCATTTTGAACATCATACTGCGATCGCCAACCCGCCTGCCAAGCGTGGCGATTATGGCAAACCCCCCCAATCGGGGGAGGCTTATGTCCAGCAGTGGACGTCTTTCGGCTGAAATTATGATGCTGATTAAGGAATGTGTACTTACGTTTCCAAATACTGGAAGACCCTGTACACCGGCTTTCTGTAGACCAGGAATCCATCGCACCGCTCCATGGTCACCACTTCCTAGAACTTTCCCACTGTTTAACACCACCTCACGTTATCACGGGACCACCACAAACCACACTCTGCCACATTTACCATTCTACAAAGATTCGTTTGTATCGTACAAAAGGATCCAGTAAAAAAGGTTTCAAAGCACTGTCATTTATTTACACTTACACTAGAATCCCGTAAAAATTTTAAGGCGATCGTCAACAATTAAAAAGTTTACAAAATTCTTTTGGTCCTTTAAGGTGACTTCGTTCTATATTTAAGGCTGATTTATTGGTTACAAGGTATAAATATTTGGTAAAGAAGCACTTAATGTAACACTAGAACTACAAATTTAACGCCTAAAAGGCGATCACAGTCCACTTTTGATTGGATTGTTAACGTTTTGGCAGAATACTATAAACCTGCATGTCTGAAAAAAAAAAAAAAAATTGGTTCAGCAAAAAGTTTTGCGCCAAGGTTTGAACGTAAACATTGGAGTTTATCACAATAGCTTTTATTTCCTCGTGTATCTAAAGTCAGCAAATCGGTATCAAATGTTGAGCCAACAAAAGGCTTCAGGAACACGTTTTCCGACCTTTGCGTTAAAAGACTCCTTTCTCGGCTACCCTTGTCATTACTGAGATGTCGATATCGTTCCTACTCGCGCTTTCCAAGTTCCATTGCGTCGTACCCGAACGATTGACGTGAACAGACTCGGAAGAGGCATAAAATCGTATGAGTTTTAGTACTCTTTTGGCATTTTATCTTACAGTTTCACTCGTAATACGTATAGGGATTTTTACGCTAATGAATCATTTTATACATAGTATAAAAAATATAATACATAAAGCTACTGATAAAATAAAAAATCGGTATATAAATAGGTACCTATAACGTTATGGAAAAACATTGTGCAAATACTAAAAATACAGAAGCAGTCACTGGCATACATTATCATTTAGCCGTTGGGACTGTCAGCAGCATCCGGCGGCGACAATTGTTCCGGGAGAGATAACAAACACGACATACATACAAAACACTGTCCACACCATTCAGGGCGTCCCAACTAAATATTATTTTCCAAATAATAAATACAAACAAGCAAACTGCCGCTAACTTTTTAAATAAAAACGAGCGCCAGAAACATGTTACTCATAAATAAATTTCACTTGAATCTGTTAAACTCCTTTTTATCATATTTTTACTCATTTAATTACAGACATCGACCAATAAGGAACCTTGTTTCGAAAGCATGCGAGACCGGCGCCGTGCATGACATGCGTACGCATCGAGTGTCCAGACACGACTGACCAATAAAGCGTCCGCGACATGCATTCTACATCCCAAATATGCGTACGCGCATCGCCGGAAGCAGGTGTCACGCACGCCACCTGTTCCCGTCGCGAATACCAAAAAGCGTGCTGACTTAAACAGCCAGTTGGAACAATGACCTGTCTACACAACGGGTACCCCACACATGGCTAATTAGGACTTATTTCGGCATCGATACAGGCGCAGCGGCTATCGAATGTCATCTGTTATCTTTCTGAACAACGTGGCATACATACTGCATTGATGAATTTTATGTGTACAGTTAGGCGGTTAGCTTTTGTTGTACCGCAAGTACCGGTCAACCAAGTTGATAAATATTTGATGGATTGCAGTACCTTTTAAGTGGTGTTAACATATTCATTAACATACTGAAGAATGAAGGTAAATAATGAGCGTTCAAACTTTCGAAGAAAATTGTTAAGGTACAATAGTTTATTAATGCTGAGCGTGCAATGGCATAAGTATACACCGTGGCATTTTAGTCGTCTTACAAAGACAGCCCACTTCATGTATCCAATGACTACTACACATTCGTGTTTTTTTTTTTTTTTTTAACATTTCATTTTATTTTATTAATTATGACGCATGACATAGTTTAAAACACGGGCAAAGCACAAACACGGTGGGTTTTAAACAAGGGCGCCGCGGAATGGAGCAGCAACATCTTTATCAGAGTTCATTCACCCTAACGCAAAAATGTGTTTCTTACTATTGCAACTTAAACTTAATCTAAATCCATTCTGCGGCGTCCTTGTATCACAAGGCTCGGACTGCACTCGTAACAGGGTGTTTTAAACGATGTCATGCGTCATAATTAATAAAAAATAAATTAAAAAATCTAAAGTTCAAAAAAAAAACTTTTTTTCATTAAATGGGCTGTCTTTGTAAGACGACTTAAATGCCACGGTGTATATCAACACGGAAGTAAACCATGCACAAATAGAACAGTTGAAGAGCTTATGCTTTTCTTGTCATACAATTGCATGAAGCCCATGTTTATAATTTCACTAAGAGCTAACAGCATACAAAATCACACACTTCAAAAGCCTCAAAATCTTAGAAGTTACATCTCATCCACTTTAATATTTCATCTAAAATCCTGCATAAGAGAGACCTGTAAGGCATATTCAGATGCTGCACAAGCTTTTAGGAAAACAGGTCACGGATATCGTCCAAAAATATGAAACTTAATAAAGTCTGGAAGAGATTTATTCGCGCGGACGCATCCAGTTTGTGACAGAGTGAATCTACGTGAGAACAAGTTTGAAAGTTACCAACTGACGTTCAATGCTGATGTAAGCCTGGAATAAGCAGTGGTGTTGAAGTCACGAGAACTTATTACTGTCTTGAACTGGGATTTAGTTTCGAAATGGCGTTTTCAGAGAATCTGTCTTAGAATAGAATATAATGTGTTTAATAATTGTAATATACAAATTTTTGATGTTAATATCATGTATTGTGAATTTGTGAATCGGTTAGTGTTTAACTTTACCGGAATTTGTCGAATACAAGAAGTATTCGACAACAGACGACAGATGTCAAATCACCTGCTGAGTATTCAGAAGAAGGAAACATTCTTGAATTTCTATTTTATGTAGAAGACTTGAAGCACGCTTAAGCCTATTCTAACTTCTGTAGCTCATTTGCAATTCGTGCACCTATGACCTAAGATGCAGAAGGGATTTTAATGTCAATGACATTAAAATTCCTTAAATCAAGTCTCTGATTTCAAGTATCTGGGCCACTGGATTTCCGAAGACCGCAAAGACAGTCTGGACATTGAGCGTGAGCGCAGGGCGTTGGCGGTCCGCTGCAATATGTTAGCTCGCAGATTTGCAAAATGCACGACAGAAGTTAAGGCTACACTATTTACAGCGTACTGTCAGTCCTTTTATACATGTAGTCTGTGAGTCAACTACACGCAGAGGGCATATAGTGCCCTGCGCGTACAATACAATAATGCTTTCAGGGCTGTCGATGGGGCTGCCGCGCTACTGCAGTGCTTCCGGCATGTTCGCAGAAACGAGAATAGATGGCTTTCACGCCATCATGCGCAAGCGTTGCGCTTCCATTATGCGCAGGGTACGCGCCAGCCCCAACAACATCCTGAAAACCATAGCTGATAGGTGGAACAGCCCCATACTGGGACATTGGATACGCCTACATGCCACTGTGGCGTAGTAATGAGTAGTTTGTTGTTTTTCTGGTAGATGTAAGTACTAACACTAGTTTCTAAGCTGTGTGTATACTAACCAAGTGGATATTTATGGGTCCGAAATAAAAGATTTTATTTATTTTATTAATGACAGCTGTCAGTGTCAGACTGACAGAACTAAATTTGCAACACGGTAATGGTATTCCATGTCACCGAGCATTTTAAAATCTATTATTATTTATTACCAATTCATGCCATTTTTGTCTTATCCTACTTTGAATTTAAATCTCCCTTATCACACCGTAACCAAAACTTTGTAAAGCGACAAAACAAAGCTGAAATTGTAAATTCGTAAACAAGTGTTAATACTGAGCATTATCACGCAATTTGTGATTAAAGGGCGCTACACACGGCTAAGATACTATAATATTTTATCTTAAATACAATATCGCTCGCCATACAATTCAATGGACGAAGATAATATTTATTTCATATTTTCGTTTCGTAAGATAGAGAGCGCTATGAGAATTTATCGTAACATAACACCTTAAGTCATTAAATCACTCTGAATATTGGAACATTATTAGAAAAAGATGTGCAATTGTGCATCCCTGGTGTCGCAGCACCAACAGTATTCTCAGTGTGTTCGCAGATCGCTGGGATTCCCCGATGTGGCGGAGGTGGACGCAGCTCCACGCTGAATTTTAATTTTAATTGTTTGTTTGTGTGTCTGTACTAACAATATACTCCATTTACTATAGCATTAGACAAATAACGGCTAAATAACGACAGTTATTGTGTAATATTGTTGATTTTTTTTTTTGTGAAAATGGTAAAAAGATTACAGAGCTTTGTATTTAACGTGAAATAACGGAGTTTATTAAACGTTTACATCGAAATAACGAAAGGGTGAGAACAGTTATTTGTCTAATGTTATAATTAATGGCGTATAGATGTTAAGTAAAATTTTTACTAACCATATGGACTAAATTGTCTAAAATACAAATATTCTATTCTATTCTATTCTATTCTATTGGTTCAACACAGGACACGGGCGGTCGCGACGAAAGCTTACAATATATTATCGTATCTTCGTCGTCTGTTATGGCCTAATATATATTAATTTTAAATCTTAACATACAATATTATAGTATCTTAGCCGTGTGTAGCGCCCTTTACTTGGGCAATAAAATATTCATATCGAGAGGGTAATCAGCCAAACTTTTACAAATTGGAGTTAAGCACGCTATCATTCACCCCTCTGGGCTTATGAGGTTCATTTCAAATAACTAAGCGTTGTTTGACAATCTCATAAAATAACGAAAGTATACCTACCACGTAATGTAAACTATTCGAAGAGGGAATGTCAAGACTGACCGGATGAACTAAGAGCGAACTTGCTGTTCAACACATGTGAAAAAAACCGGCAAAGTACGTATCGGACCACACACAGTGAAGGGTTCCGTAGAGATGAATTTATCCTTAAAACAAACTTAACACTGTAGTTGAAAAACAAGTTCCCCCATACATTCCAACTGCAAATGTAAGTTTGTACGCACAATATTGACAGATTCACCATGTTATTTTAAGACCACAGACTTCTTGTTTTCCTGTAATCTATAAGTAAAGAAATATTTTCTGTATTGTTTTCAAAATTGTAGGTTCATTTGTTTCGGAAATAATGGTCAATTTTAATCTATTTTCTTAAATAACTTAAAAAGTATAAACATATTTTCAAATTATAAGAAATATATCTGAAATCCTTACAATAAACCCTTTCATTCGATATGTTACACGGTACCTACAGTATGCAAAACTTTTTTTAAGATTTTCTATTTTTTTAATTTTTATGGGTTTCTCTTGACTTTAGTCTAGGTCAGAGGTGACACAGACAAAGTCGACGATGGAGTGAGCTTACCCAGAAAAAGCCTGTTCACTCTCACTTTGAACAGATTAGGATTGTATGCGTTCGGAAAGATTAAAATGCCCTCCAAAAGTGACCCCCCATATTCCAAATTAATTTATTTAAGCTCGTGTTTCAGCCGCTACGGCTCGCACGGGTGCCTATGCTTTGTTACAGCGGGCGGAGTTTGCTCTCCCTTCGCGCCTTCGGTTTTTATATACATACACTCTAGGGGTAGCAGCCAAAAGACTACGTGAAGTCGGGGTGCCCAGATTCGGTTTTGGAACAGTTTTTTTTACTTTTGAGGTACTGAACCCTAAAAATATATCAGTTCAAACGAAACTCAATTTAGGTCTTGTTTTTTCTGTCATTTCAAGCCTTGATACACCCCGTTCTTAATTAAAACGTGCCATATACATCAAAGAAACGAAAATCAAGCATACCCATTGAATTATCTCCACCCCTACTTTTGCCCGTCCATGTGAACAGACTAACTACCGCTGGAATGAAACCTTCGAAATTGGAACTCCTTTCAAAATGTATAACGACCGACTGTCTGCTTTTTAATTTGTTGCCGATTTGTTAATGGAATTAGTCGTTATTTAGTTAATGAATTTTATTATACAAGAATGCACACATATAAACATCGTCTGACAGTCTAGCCATTAGATCGGATGGGGCAATGAACTGTGGCCATGGAGAAGTTACAAATAGAAGGGGGTAAGGTCGATCAATATAAATTCTTGATCGGAACAATACTGATAAACCAATGGCGCACTTATTTTCTGCGTACGAAACACATAAGGGTGAAGTTCTATTGTGTAGGTAGGATGTGTATGCCCATTACATTTACCTACTTATTCCTCGGTGACTGTAGCTAATGACTAACTATAAAATCGCTACTTGTGACTCCGTTTACAGAATTAGATAGACAAGCCGCAGTCTCTTATTTAAGGCAACGATAACCGACTTTTAATGATTTTTTCCTGAAGATCACGTCTTAACGAGTAGTGTTAATGATTTGGAAAAAATATTTACTTATGTTAAAGCATTTTCTCAATAACTTAATATGTGAATATTTTAGATTACGTTTATAATACATATTGAAATTAATTTGTAAAGTTATGCCCAAAGCGGATAAAAAACTGAGTATCACGCAAAATCTATCAAGCGTATTTTTCTGAAACCTTCACATTTTTCAAGATTATTTAATTATTGATCTTTTAGTATACGTACATGTTTTATTAAAATACCTGTTGTTTTATGTACAATAAATTAATAATGCGTCTTATTTGGGACAGCTCTCCTGGATGGGTGAGTCCTACGAGTATTACTGGCTGAACGTACGACGCGTTGCGTGAGCTCAGTACAGAACACGCAAGCTAACCACTCAAGGTCACTGGCATATATCTGGGCCTTAATACGAAATGGTAGAGATACACATAACGTCTTCAGTGTAATTTTCAATTCATTTGAAGTAGGACTTTATGAAAACATTAAGAAAAATATTTATTTTGGTGTCTTGGATTGGAGCTCCTGGCTTTGTAATAACAGTCGCACGGGTCGGCCAATCAGGGTAAGCTACGCTTGCCAGGGTCGGTCCGTGGATGGGTGACCATCTTTACATACCGAGACTCCTCCGTGCTTCGGAAAGCACGATATGCCGTTGGTCCCGGCTGCAATTCGGGGATCTTTGACAGTCGTTATGGGTCGTCAAAAGCCCGAAAGTCTGACAACCAGTCTTATTAAGGGGTATCGTATTACCCAGTAACTGGGTCATGGAGGTCAGATAGGCAGTCGCTCCATGTTAAATACTGGTATCCGGTTAAACTAGAAGCCGACCGCAACATATTTTGGAACAGGCAAGGCAGAAAATAATGATGATCTTGGATTGCAGAGTAATAAGGTTTACTTAATCTGCTTCTGAAGAAAACGTATACTTGTAATACTACTTCCATGTCTCATACCGTAAGTATAATTATGCGGTCGGTACAAAGAACATCAGAATTTTGCATTCATAACTTTGGTGGGATATTGGGATCCATCGAAACGAAACGAGTAGTTCCGACCTCTATTGACTTACTGGCATACTAAAACAGCCACGAAAAAGGCGACAAAAAAGAAAAAAAATATCCATTTAAAAGGGTGTGCACGCCGTTCTCATAAATTGTTCTACACTATTAAGCAGGACATTGGGCCATTACAGGGAGCATAAAACCCGTAAAATTACTGCGAAATAATCAACCGAGCCTTGAATTACGACATTTTGTGAGATAAAATGCTACCAATATTATTATCAATGCGAATGATTGTATGTTAAAAAGGAGGTTTGTAAATATATTACCAGAAAAAAAGACTAGAAATTGTCCTTATTAGACAGAATTTAGATACCTATTTCACATATTTAAGCATGTGCAATTTCATTACCAATGTAAGAAAATTCACGAAGTTTCAGCACTTGTCATAGAAAAAATGTGAAAGTAAATTAAGATACGAGTATCAACTATTCTATACCGAAAACCTACATAAAAGACACATAAAACTGTTACATAAAAGATTTTATCCCTCTAGAGGTATTGGAACAAAGCCTTCATGCAAGGTGGTTACGTATCGAAATACAAGGAAACAATAAACTGTTTAAAATCACTATCACTACATATTATAAAACAAAGTCCTCTGCCGCGTCTGTCTGTCTGTCTGTCTGTTCGCGATAAACTCAAATACTACTGCACCGATTCTCATGCTGTTTTCACCAATGGATA
The DNA here is from genome assembly GCA_947523025.1 of Dryobota labecula. NCBI lineage: Eukaryota > Metazoa > Arthropoda > Insecta > Lepidoptera > Noctuidae > Dryobota > Dryobota labecula. The sequence goes on along the minus strand of OX383306.1, from coordinate 12,195,524 downwards.
GCTTGGTTCTCGAGGAAGGTTTTAGTATATAATTTGTTATGTTTTTGTAAGCATTTTTGTATGAATTAACGATATTTGTTGGAGGTGTCGGAAAAAAATAAGCCGTCTGGGAGCTTTCAACGAAAACGCTGTCTAAACCCTTCGAGATATAAAGAAATAATGTATGGTGGAATTATGTATCTTATAAAGGTCTTCAAAAAAGTCCGCGATGGCATATGTCTATCTCTTAAGGATAACATACTATATCCATTTTATTGACCTTTTGTAGGTATTTGTTTGCCGAATTTTACTCTTGGAAATACGATTACGATAACAATACGCTATAATTTTGGTAGCTATTAGCCAAATTATGTTCGTAGATAAATAAGCTAGCTACTTATGTGTATTTAAAACAGTATACAAGAATATTTATCATAAAAACATTACTAAACACGGCGGCCTATGATCAAAATTTGTGCATTCCAAAACTTTCGTTACTTTTTCACTGACATATTTATCACTTTTCGATAAACTAACACTCAATACAAAATCTACACATATTTCTCAGTAATTCTGTATACGATTCTTCAAAGATTAAACCGTTTTCTCATTGAATCTTTACGCACGTATAATCTTGATGAATGTTTACATTAAGCACCGCACCACACCGCCACCACACGACCACAGAGTAGACGTATTTTGTTTACTTTTTTTTTTTCGTTCGTTTAGTGGTGTTCCCGCTAAAATGTCAACCGGTCAAGTATTAGTCGATTAATCGAATTCTACAGCCAGATCGTGTTGCAAGTACAAAATAAATGTCAAATATTTCGTCCAATTGCGAACGTGACCATGAGAAAAGTTATGCACCAATGGTGTACATTATGTATTTCGAGCGTTTTATCAGCACAAATGGTGTATCATGCGACATTTCGGAGGATTTCGTTTTGTTTTCACATTGTTGGTACTTACGTGAATTATTTTAAAATTATCATTTGTGTCGCACTTTTATTTCGTGTTGTAATTTGGTACAATTGATTGCTTTAAGAATTTTAGTGAAACGTATTTTGATTTTGTGTTTGTTATCTTTAGGTAAAGACTCATTCACGTTAAATTATCATTTGTGTCGCACTTTTATTTCGTGTTGTAATTTGGTACAATTGATTGCTTTAAGAATTTGAGTGAAACGTATTTTGATTTTGTGTTTGTTATCTTTAGGTAAAGACTCATTCACGTTCAGAACATAAGTACTTTTATTATATTAAATCATTTGTTTCGGTTTCTATTCACATAGTGAGTCACATTAAAATTAATATTATGTTAGAATTTTGAGATATACCCTGGGATATGGAGAAGGACATAGGGTACTTTTTTATGCAATAACCGACATCCACGCGGGCGAAGCCGCGGGCAAAAGCTAGTAACATATATTTAAAAAGAATACTCCTTCTTAAAACAATACACGGTAGCCTTTAAGGGACTACCGCATAAATAATTAATTACTTATATCAAACACTTATACTAAGTTAACCTTTATAATAAGTATGTGACTATAACTGTCACTTATTAATGCCAGTTAGCTCAAACTTCAGCTTAAAGAACTAAGGTCGTGGGGAGTTGGAGATACCTTCTATACCTACTCTGACATAAACTACTAAAATAGAATATTTCATTTAGAGTTTTTTATTTATTAAAACTTTATGCACAAGTAAAAAAAATACCGTACAAAGGCGAAGTTAATGCCTGAGGCATTTTCTACTAGTCAACTGTAGGATGATGCAGAGAGGAAACATGACAGCTGCAACAAAAGGGATAGATAAAACGAAAATAACTATAAAATACAAGAATAAATGATATATATGCTACCGGCCGATCCCGATTTCAGGCCAAACTAGTTTGTCCTAGGACAAACCAGTATAGCCTAGGCCAAACTCCACCTGCGCTAAGATAGGTCGACGGAGCCCCGCTTAGCGGGGCTCCTATTTCTGGGTGGTTTAAAATAATAACCACGAAGGCTATAATATATATAATAACTTCTAACCTAACCTATCCGAGTCGGGGTACTCTGAGTCGGGGTGTTAACCAAAATAGGATAAACCGATTTGGCCTAGGACAAACTAGTTTGGCCTGAAATCGGGTTTGGCCGGTAACATATAAATACATAAGAACGAAATAAAACAATCCTAATTAATCCCATAAAAGCCAACCACGGTAAACCAATGCAAATGAAGAACACGCAGACATGCAAAAGATACTCTGCTGTCAGATATAGCAGAGTAACTTTTTTTAGGATTCCGTACCAAAGGGTGCCAACGCGTCCCTATTACTAAGGCTCCGCTGTCTGTACGTCCGTCTAGTCCCTCCCGACCCTTGCTCGATGAAGCGCCAGCTCGCGCCGTAGCTGAGCGTGTAGCTTTAAATTCCCCTATGAACCCTGAACTGATCTAGCCACCACCTGTCCCTTGCTGTCCTCCCTCCGACTCTGCCCTAAGCCGAGGTTCGTACCCCACAGGGAGTGCCCTTAGCGTGCAGTCGTTTAGTGCCCTGGCTGGAGGCTTTAAGTTTTTAGGAGCTTAAGGCAACCACAGGAAAGTCCGGTTAAGGAATCACGATCTCTAAAGGCCAACTAAGAGAGGACCTAGTAAAAAAAAAATATTACGTCCGTCTATCTGTCCCAGGGCTGCATCTTTTGAACCGTAATTGACAGACACTTAAAATTTTCAGTGTTGTTTCATTATGGCTGCTATAACAACAAGAAAAAATAAAGTTGGACAGACTAAAACACGTTTCATACAAGAAACGTGTTTTTTTTCGGCGTTTTTAAGAAAATATTGTTAAATACTAGCTTTTGTCTGCGACTCCGCCCGCGTGGATGTCAGTTATCGCGTAAAAAAGTAGCCTATGTCCTCCTCCATATCCCAGGCTATATCTCTGCCAAATTTCATGACGATCGGTTCAGCGGTTTAGGCGTGAAAACTTAACAGACAGACAGAGTTACTTTCACATTTATAATATTAGTATGGATAGTATATATGGATTAGTATGGATTGTACGGAACCCTTCTTGTGCGAGTCCGACTAGCACTTGGCCGTATTATGCGTCTGCTGTAAATATATTTTCTTTCTTTACTAAGGAATTTTCCACAACAAACTCCTTCAAAGACCCTTAAGATTTTTCTTTAGAATTCTCGTCATGCGACGTCGGATGTCGTATCTTGGTCCCAAGCGTCTCCTCGTTAATATAATAATACCTACATTCCTCATTCCTCTGAGAGGCCCGAGATGAACAATGGTCTCGATAATGGAAGTTCTTTGTACATGTAGTGATAATATCATTAATGGGAACACGTTTTGTTTTTTGTTGTTGTGAATTGACGATTGGTATGGCATATATTTTGTAGGTAAAATTGCTAGTGAATTAGATAGTACCTATTTTATTTAAAAAAAAAAAAAAATTGTCAACTTGATTTTGGTGTCGAATTTAACATTATTATCACAGTTAAAAAAGAAAAAACCTGAGGAGCTCGTGGCTAAGTAATAACAGCCGCACGGGTCGATTCGTCAGGTTAAGCTACGCTTGCCGGGGTTGGTCCGTGGATGGGTGACCATCTTTACATGCCTCGGAAAGCACGTTAAGCCGTTGGTCCCGGCTGTCATTCGTGGATCTTTGACAGTCGTTACGGATCGTCAGAAGCCCAAAAGTCTGACAGCCAGTCTTACCAAGGGGTATCGTGTTACCCAGTTACTGGGTTGTGGAGGTCAGATAGGCAGTCGCTCCACGTAAAATACGGTATTCAGCTGCATCCGGTTAGACTGGAAGCCGATCCCAACATAGTTGGGAAAAAGCTAGGCAAATTGATTTTTTAGTTAAAAAAAAAATAACCTGATTAATCCTTTATGTCTCGGAAAACCAACGCAAATAAATGCAGAACCCGCAAACAAAAATATAAATTTTCTTTATTTACTAAAGAATTTCGCACAACAAAGTACTTCATTTAAGATTTTTCTTTAGAATTCTCGGCATGCAACGTTGGATGTCGTATCTTGGTCCCGAGCTGTCTCCTCGATATAATAATACCTACATTCCTAATTCCTCTGAGAGGCCCGAGATGAACAATGGTCTCGATAATGAGAGTGCTCTGTAATGATAATATCATTAGTGGGAACTCGTTTAGTTGATGCAATCAATTGACGATAGGCATGGCAAATATTTTGTGGGTGATTAAGAATGTATTTTTTTTTTTAATGTTGTTGTCAACATGATTTCGGTGCCTGGTTTATATTTTTCCTGTGGGTTTATTTTTGTTACTTGTTGACCAAAAATTAAGCATAAAATAATATAGCATACTATATTAGAATCACATTGGATGCAAAAAAAAAATTGGCAGTCTTACGACTGCCGACAGAAGTGAAAACACGAAACTTTGGAATAAAGGCTCCCACACACTGGCGCGATATCGCGGGCGCGACAGGCAGTGCGACCCTTGTCGCACCCGCGATATCGCGCCAGTGTGCGCGAGCCTTAACTGTTCTTTTATACATATAGCTCACGGAAAACGTTCGGTGTAGATGACGCGAGTTCCATGATTTTTGTTCACCCAAAAAGTACACATATTATTATATAACCAGTACCTATACATATAGGTCATGGGAAACGTTCGGTGACGATGACGCGAGTCCCGTGATTTTTTTTCACCCAAAAAGTGCTCAACCCGCATAAAGAAGTTTTCACAAAATATTGAGCAATAAAAAGATGTTTATCAAAAAAGTTCGCTTTATGAAAAAAAGATTCGAATTTCAAAATCGTGATAAAAGCACATCAGCCTTTATCCACCACTACAGCAAAAATTACGCCATATCTTTTTAATTGTCCTATAACCACGTGTGTGAAAGAGATAGCGACAGTTATTCACAGTCAAACATGTTGAAGAAGACATTTGTGGGTATAACATAAAAACTTACGACATCATTGTTTTCATGGCAACGATGCCAATGTAGAATGCCATTGACTCCGGTGCCAGTACTAGAAAACACGAGCCAACCTTCGTCTAATCGAATATATTTCTAATGGAAATAAGGTTTATAAAAAAATTCTTATTGTACAATTAGCGACCTGTCCCTGCTTTGGACGATTTTTACGATTTGACAAAACATCGTGATTCCTTTATGTTTATAAGTATGTAAATTTAAAATTAATGTTTTGTACACTTAAACCTTCAGGAATAAATTCTCTAAATGATGGGGAAAGTTTAGAAGAGCATCGCGTTGACACAGACACAAAAAGCGACTGTTAATGAGCGTTAGTGGGTAAACGGTAAATAGTAAAAATAATATCGACGCTTGAAAGGCAATATTGACTAAACGACATATTGGCAAATTTACACTAGAGCATCTTAAAGTATTTTTCTCCAAAAAAAAGAAGAGAAAACTTTAAAATGGAGTATTTTATAATTTTTTTGTGTATACTACTACTACTAGAAGAGTATACACAAAAAAACAGCATTATTATTATTATTATTTTTTTTTAATCTTTAAAATGCTCTAGTGTAGTTGCCAACATGTCGCTTAGTCAATATTGCCTTTCAAGCGTCGATATGAAGTTTTTTAAGGAAAATAAGAAGTATATCGCTTACTAAAAATAAATTTTAATTTGAGGTTATGTATGTTGTGCGGTGAATTAGCTTAAGTCATGATTTTGTAATCAAATTCACTACAGTTTTCTTCTTTCTATTGTTAACAAAGACATTTAGAAGCCAATCTAAGGCTTAAGTATTTGACCACAAAAAATAAAAAAGGAGCAAATCAAGAAAAAAAAAATTGTCTGTGGTAACTACCTACAGCTGTCAAATCAAAGTGCAGTGCCCTTTCGGCCCATTTTAAAAGAAAGGTGTGTATACTAAATAATTATCAAACACGTACCTAATCAATATTCGATTGATTTCATATGCATACGTTATAATTAGCGGCCATTCAGATTCTTGTCATATCTTTCTACTTGGACTGATTAAGGTATGCAAAACGGTATTTAGAAATTGTTTATTCTAGCCCTTTGGTTTGTTATGAAGCAGTAATAAGCTGTATGTACCGTTATTTATAAGCTACTAAGGCCTGTGTTCACCAACATTTAAATCAACTGTTTAGATATTTAATCAGTTCTTTACTTAGGAAATTTGACATAAATCAACTGTTTAAATACCTAACCGGTGGTTTGACTGTTGGTGAACACATGCCTAAGGCCTGTGTTCACCAACATTTAAATCAACTGTTTAAATATTTAATCAGTTGTTTACTCAAAATTTCATAGGAAATTTGACATAAACCGTTTAAATACCTAACCGGTGGTTTGAACGTTGGTGAACACAAGCCTAACTATATCGTATAGGTACTAGCTGCGGCCTTTGGCTAAACCCGCGTGGCTTTTTCTAAAATATAAAGTAGCCTAAGTTACTCCTTATCAGCTATCTGTCAGTGAAAGTCGCGTTAAAATCGGTCCAGCAGTTTCGGAGATAAGCCGGAACAAACAGACAGACAGACAAACAGATCGACAACTTTTTTTTATGTTATAAGAACCGTATAAACTTTCATATGCATAAGTAAAAAGAATCAAGAATGTAGAAGACGATGCGTTATTAAACATTTAGGGTTAACTAGCTCTAAAGTTATTATTAGCCTTTTTTTTGTTAGGAACCTTCATGGGTGCGCATCCAAAAACATACTAAAGTTTCATCACAATCGGTCGAGCCATTCTCGAGTTTTTGCGAGACTAACGCACGGTAATTGATTTATATATCGCACACCTAGATAAAGAGTAGCACAACTCAAAATACCTCTTTTTTCAGGAACGGCAAAAAACGTTCTACTCATTTTCTATTTGACCGATTTAAATTATTGTTGTATGATGTTGTATATTTTTACTAAGATATTAATTTGCTATTAATATATATATTTTTTATATTAATTTAGTAAAACAACAATTACTTTCATTTGTCAACAATACTGGGGTAAGTGGAAATAATTTGAAGAACACACAAGAAACAAGACCGATTCAATCACGAATACGAAATCAACTCAAAATAATTCACGCTTGATTACTGCGATTAGCCAAGAATACAAAACTAAGTCGAAATAATTTACTCTTTGAGCGTATTGACGGCATCTTTCCCTGCAGCTGACATGTCGTAACTAGTGATGCGTTACTGTTGTTGATGGGGGGTGACCGTGGAGCTACTCAAAAAGACTGACTTACAGCGCAATCTAGTCTTTTATGAATGGAGTTTGTACACCGGTGTCTTTGGAGTTAATGTAGTTTTCAACACTGATTCCGATAATCGCAATAACTCGATTTTGGATTATTTTGAGTTGTGCCACCCTTCATCTAGGTGTGCGATATATAGAGATAGATAATTAATTTAACCCCTACTTACCCAAAGCAAAACAAGTTCATGTCTCTTTAAATGAACTTCATTACTTCCGAGCAAGAATCATCCAATTGAGGCTCACAATTCACAACGTGTCTTATAGTTATAACACCCAACAAATCACATAAATTCTAGTTTTACACACAAAAACAATGATATTCAACTAAGAATTGGTTAAAACTGCTTTAAGAACACTTATTTCTCCACTTTACGAAAAATAACGCTGTATAATATAATAATCTGTGGTAGAATTACGACTGACTCTATGACAATAAAAAAGGAAACTCCCAATTCCTATTGCTGTTATATGTTATTATTATTATAACAAATGAAACATATACTATACATATAATATATTATATCCTCCAATGCGATCTTCAGGAAAATACATCAATAATGTAATAATAAACAATCCTGCTATGTGCAATTTTATAACGATGTTTTATTTGGTTAGAAGGAACATGGCAGAATGAAATGCTTTAGTTCCACTCTATACATAATCTTGGTTGCTGTAGTTCCTATAATTCATAATTATACAGGATAATTTTGAAAACAAACGATTAAATTTAATGGGATGTGCTACTCATCAACAAAAACAACTTTTACCATGGGCAAACATTAATACAGATGGGACACTCCGCAAAATCATTGAAATAAAAAGCGACTCTTGCTACGACACAATAAGGTGCAATTCAGGTCGCACAACGCTTATATATATGCTTTTGCGGGCTTATTAGCGCTTCCCCAAGCCTTTCCTTCTTTCTTTCGCTTGGTTGACAATCCAATGCAGAGCGAATTACGTGGTCATAATTCTCTTTTAGAACATGTTCCTTTATTATAACAAATCAAAACTGAACAAACTGAATGTAAGAGTTAATTAGGATTAAACTAAAACAACGTCATAGCCAATGAAAAACTTTGAACACAATATAATGCCGTACATTTTAATTCCCAGATCCCACCAACATTTAAACTAGAAACCTGACGCAAAATAATAAGCAGCTAATTGTCAACGCTAACGAATGCTGCACACACAAACTATGTCGGTCTCTGGTTGCACGATGCAGAGAGTATAAAACGACACGAACAATACTCTTCTATGCAGCCAAGGTTTTACTCGGCTAATTTACTTCATTCGCTTCCTCTGCATTGCATTTGAAGGCGACGATAACCGACTTTTATTTACCGAATTATATTATACTGAAAATCATGTCTAAACGAGTAGTGTTAATGATTTGGAAAAAAATATATGTTATTCCCACAAGGTGGACCGATGACCTTATGAAAGCCGCAGGAATCCGCTGGATGCGGGAAGCACAAAACCGGTCGAGATGGCGGTGCTTGGGGGAGGCCTATGTCCAGCAGTGGACGTCTTTCGGCTGAAATGATGATGATGATATGTTATTTTAGAGCATTTTCTTAATAACTTAATGTATGAATATTTAAGATTATGTTTATATTACATAGTGAAATTTATTAGTAAAGCTTTGTCTAACGGAATACTTCGGATCGCATCGTTCGCTCTTCCAACAATAGCTCTCCGGCACAATACGTCATTGTAAACTTATCATACGACATATGTCAAGTCATAATAAAAACAAACAGTATTACTTAGTACTTTTTGGGTTTTTTGACGAAATGGCATCCATGCAAAGTACCTATAGTGTTTATAGTGTATTTACTGTATTTTCCAAAGAGCTATTGACTATTGAGCGACCCGAGACTTTCCTTCGACGCGCGTGCTGTGTGAGTCAAATCAGCTAACAGTCGGCGTCTGAGCGACTGATGCCCATTTTCACCAACCTCCCCTAAACTATACCCTTGGTAAGAATCCCTTAGGCTAAGGTATCCCTTAAATGCATCCCGTACTATAATTAATTTTCACCACGCTAAGGGACACCTAAATAGGGACTACTTAGTTACGTGACAGATTTTTTTTATCATAGTTATTTCAATAACCGTACTCAGAACAAAAATAAAATATTTACATTAGGAACATGTTTTTACAACAACTACGTTATAAAACATTATGTCAACATTGAAAAACCAACATTGTTGTGGGGTAGGTACCATAACTAAAAAGTGAAAAAACATATTAAAACAAAAAAAAAAAAAAAAAAAAAACAACCGAGTTAAAAAAAAACCACGAAAAAGTGAAAAATAACTTTAATTTCGGAAGTCGGTGGCAAAAACCGAAAATACAGAACCAAGGACACCGACTTCCGAAATTAAAGTTATTTTTCACTTTTTTGTGGTTTTTTTTTTAACTCGGTTGTTTTTTTTTTTTTTTTTTTTCAAAAGTTTTTTCACTTTTTAATTATGGTAAAAATAAAATACCTTTTATAATGGCTGAGAAAAGAAAACGTGGTCAGAATTTTACTGCTGCGGACAAGGAAAAGCTGGTAAAATTGCTTTTGGACCACAGAGACATAATTTTAAATTTTTTAAAAACGGATGGAAGCACTAACAAGGCGAGATTCACCTACTAAGGCCTGTGTTCACCAAAATTTAAATCAACTGTTTAGATATTTAATCAGTTCTTTACTTAGGAAATTTGACATAAATCAACTGTTTAAATACCTAACCGGTGGTTTGACTGTTGGTGAACACAGGCCTAGATCTATTAGGTGAATTTCGCCTCGTTCCATTATAACAAATATTCAAGAACACGCAACCTGTCAAACAATTTGAAACTAACCCTTAGGCTAGGGATCGGTTAGGGGCTGAACATTCGGGCCCTTAAATATAAAGGATCCCTTAAGAGTTTAGGTGTCCCTTAAACGTCGGTGAAAATAAAACTTGCGTTAAGTGTTACCTAAATTGGCTTAAGGGTTACTTAAAATTTAGGGTTCGTTGGTGAAAATGGGCATGAGTCACTGAGCTAGGAGAGTGATATAGCTCTTTAGAGTGAAAGAGCTAATCAATTTTTTATCTTTTCAGTGAGCTATTTCGCCCATGTCTACACCAAAACATTTTCGAGAAAAAGAAAACTCCCGTATCAAAACCTTACCGAAGGCGTTCCTAAACTAATAGCTCATCCCACCACCAACAATAACTTATTATTTAAAAGTTCTTCCACAACTAAACGGGAAGGTCCGGGGAGAGCTGCCCCAATAAATAGCAGTTACGATGGAACGGAAGAAAAACTAATAACAATAACATCAACCACCTTTTCTCTACTCGCAATGTTATATAAATGTTACGGGTAATAGCGGGAGGTAGAATAATGGATGATCTCGGTAAAGTAATGATTTAGGAATTCGGTTTTATGGAAGTGGAAGACGGCAATAGAAAACGTTTTAGATTATTAAAATAGGTACAGCCGCAGTTCCACGTGTTAGAGGTAAATGCTAAAATGCATAAAGCCTTATAAACACGATGCAAGTTTATTGTATGTGGCATGCAATATAATTGGCGCAGCAAATGACTTGTGTCGTCTAAATACTGTTTAGACGGTGCAGCTTTTATTGTTGCTTCAACTTAGGGTATGTCCCAGGCAATTAAGTCGCACAGACTCAAAAAAAAAAAAAAGAAGAAGATTGTCACCGGTCCACTAGCGCTACTACTTTAAAAACATATGCATTATCTCGTGACTGAGAAGTAATTATGAAAAACGGCTCAATCTACTATATCGGTGTGTCTAAAATTTTCTAATACCTTTTTTAAAGTTTCATATTGTGACATGAAGCTACAAAATTCGATCTAAATAAAAACGGCCACATTACTCTAGATCGTATCGTGGCGCTAGTGGACCGGTGACAACGCTCTTAAGCTGGCTTGAAATTTAATGCCTTGAAAACCGTTTTTTTTTTTTTTTGTTACATTTAATTCAGCAATATTTGTACAAGCTAAGCTTTGCGAGGAAGCATGTAGCAGAGTTAATAAAAACGCAATATGATCAAGAAAATTTAATATATCAGGATCTTCTCCCAACACGCTGGCGACGCCCGAGGCGATAAGAACCACAATTGCTTCCATATTTGTGGTGGCACGTCATACTAACTAGTTGTTATTAAACAAGAGAATTCTAGCGATAGTAACCACATTGGATTACATATAAACACACGGTTTCAGCTCTGAACTGTAGATTATGAGAAATTATCAATCATAGATCTCTATGGTTACCTACATCTATAGCGTGTATGCTAGACGTGATTCTTATCATTCTATCTTTATCTCTAGCTAGTTGCACTACTGATCCTTCATTAGAAACCCTATAATTAAACAGCTATTATTAAATCTCATGTAATAGGCTATTATATTCATCAACAAATCAAAACAGCTTAAAGATTTACTGATCGCAGACACAGGAGCTTTCAGAAACAGGAGGCTTATTGCTTAATCACTAGCTGATTAAATGATCAACGATGTGCAAACATTATGACTACCTACGCCTTCACTAGCTAAATAAAGTTATTAGTAGCATCAAGCCGGGTGCGTCCGTACTTTCAAAGTCTCAATAAACTCGACTGCATACTGTAAGCACAGCTGCCACGCATACTCTTTAGACAGCTGCTACCAAACTTGAAGACATGAAAATTCAATTTAATGCTAACATAACTTTATTGAAGCCCAAATAGAAGGATATGAAGTCTACGAGAGACGATGATATTATGAAATGCAACCTGCATTCCAAAAGTGAGCAGCAATCAGTAAATGTAACGGGAACTTCCTTCGTGAAACCTCGTGAAGTAGACTACACGAAATATTATGAAGGAGATAAAGTAAAAAGCTGGCTGGAATATAGTCTGCGATACGGCACGTTTGCCACGAAAAATATGAGCTTAATCCGGTAGAAGACTGTATGCTACATACGCAGAGTTATGACAAATTTATGAAGCTTGGCCCGCAAACTAGCAAGTTGTACCTACTCGTTAGAATTTGTGAAGAGAAGAAGATTTATGTGTAATATTATAGTAGTTATCGTAGTGTTGCTTTACTTTTAACGCGTATATTTATTCCTAATGTAATAACGGTTACACATTAAAAAAAAAAGGAATCATAGGCAAAAGAAGAATCTGGCAACATACATATGTAATACTCATTGTCCTTTATTAAACAAAAGTTGTAAGTATTAAGTTTTATGGTCAACATTACACAGGAAGTATCCAATTGATTTGATTTCATGAGGGCTCGTTGGATAGGCAACAATAAAAGCAATACATCGGTAATAAATTGGAAACATTGCTAGAATTACCATAAATTGTACTTTCCTGGATCAAGTTAATATACGAGACCAGCATTCATTTATCTATTCTTTCACAAATAGGAGTCCCAGGAGTGGGAAGTTTATAGTCCGATTATTGTGCTATGTATCTGTATCTACGAACCAACTGCGAAACTTTGATTTAATCTAAAAAGGTTAGCAATTCCCGTATTTATGACACTAAACAAGCCGGTAAAGTCACAACTGGCCAGCACAAAATTTCCAATTCATCAAACTAAAATATGGCGCCGGAAAAATTAAATTGTTCCTTTTTCAAACCAACTTCACGCTTATGCTTTACATGCATGCGAAACTGCAGACAACCCTCATTTTGTTATCGAACCGCCATTAATTGAACAGCGTTGAACAAACATTGGTTGAAACATTTTTCATTCACAATCCACAGGGATAGCCATTGAAAAGTTGGCCGTCCACTCGACCAACAATAACAACGTGCCGAGTTAATTTACGCCGAGCCCAAGTGCTATTGTTGGCACCAATGATGGTTGGCACTAATTGGTGCTTTCTTCAAGTATTGTTCCATTCAATTTGTTTATTATATCTTTTGCAATTTATGAGTTATGATCTGATGATAAGGACTATAACTTTAAGGCATGTTGTATTATATAAATCAGTCCATCTTAGGATTGATTAATTCCAAACGGTGGCATGCTCAATGCTCATGCAGCATTCGTTTACAGTCCAAAAGATTTGCGCCCACTTCAATTTGGATTAAAGCAACATACTTCTTCATTTATGTATTTCAAACCAGCTCATTATGAAATTGAATAGAAATACTAAATCGAGAGCAAAAACACGGAAAGATACTTTAGCAACCATAGCAACGTGCAAAACTGTAGACAAAACCATTTAAAATGTGATACCATTTCACAAACAAATCAATAAAGAAATCAAGCACAGATTTCATTAGGACTCAGAGGAGTCCCAACGCTGCATAATCGGTAGACTGCCGGAGCACAATGGTAGCAATTTGCCGTAATTACTACAGTGGAGACCGCGCTTAACTTACCTGAGCGAACCATAGACGAAAGACGAACGGTGGAAGTAATTCAGTATGAAAAGAAAACTTTCTCTAGGGAGCTGATTGCTCGGTTTGTAAATATATTTTATTATTTTCTCAGCCTTCTGTATGAATATTTATATACTTTTGAGTGGATGAAATATTTGCTAAGCCATTTCGGTGCTGTCAGATTAATCAGACCAAATTGTTTATTGTAGAAGTTTTAAACTGGAAATCCTTTAAAGATTAAAGACTAAATCAAAAAGCTTTTCCTAGAATGTTTTAGAGACGTTTTGTTCGTAGCCTCAACTCGATTTGAAGTAGAGAATCGTTTGAGTTCCTTCTTAAATTCATTTCCTGGATGACTCAGGAAAGCGGGCGTCTCGATAGATCGAATACCAACCGTCCCGAGCTCGTGCCCGTATACCGAACGACCAAAAAGTAAGACAAAAGTCTGTAATAGGTTTAGTGAACTCCATTTTAGACGTGTACAAACATTTTAGACTTTGGAGCGAACGGTGAGTCTTGTGTTTGGCTCACGTGTTTATTTTCTTCAATGAAGGCAAGAAAAGTTGGTTAATTCTTCAAGTTTTTTTTCTATATCAAATTATTTTTCTGAATTATAATTACCCGAGATAATTATCTATTTCAGCATTATGAGCAACCAAGGTTGACTGGTAGAGAATGCCTTGTGGCATTAAGTACCACTATTGTATATGAAGTTTAAATAAATAAATAAACAAGCTAATATCCTTTTTGACGAAAACACGACAAATGCCTACAGTGATATTCGCGTGAGTCGAGAAATACATTAATTCCCCACCGGATTTGGTAATTACAGACTGAGCGAGGACATAAATAACATCCACAGACTACCTACAAAAGAACCAATTAGTGTCCCTACAAATAGCTACGACCATAATAACAACAACAGTCCTCTAATTAGAGCATCTAACCATACTTCCTATAAACTGCTATGCGTACCTATGTACGTCCGGCGCACGTGATGCCGGCCACACAATACTGGCGACGCCAATGTTAAGACATAATATAAAACAATGATTAATAAAGGTACAAACAGACAATTTCTCTCTATTTGGTCCGCACGTGCCTGATCACAGGCGTGATTCAACGACCTGGGGAAAAGGTGCTTCAGACGGCAAGTGTAGCGGATCTATTAGGTCGATAGGTGTTTGTGGCTAGGTTTTATTTGTAATGTTTTGTTGTACATGAAAGAAAAACAGTATTACCTGCCAAGGGAAGTAAGTAACTTTAAAACATACAAACTGAATCTTTGAAGAAGTCTCCTTTTTTTTTTCAAAATGTCACGTTGTAAATCCTCAGTATCCCATGTTGCCTTTGTGTATTTCATTAAATTATTTAGTGTTGCCACTATTATATATCTCTACAGTTTGATTGCCTGCATTGATGGAACAGTGCAGGTTTACTTGAATAAAATACAGATTGCGCAGAAATATTGGGATCAAGAAAATCAACCAATATAGAATATTCCGTTGAATATCAAGAGAGGTACTCAAAAAGAAAATAGACAGTTGTCAACACAACACACAACTGACAGTTGTCAGTTGTTGTTGTTGTTGTTGTATATTGACAACTGTCACGAAATGTCAGTTGAATACAGATACTAAAATGCAATGTAAATAATCGATTATAAGTAGAGATCGGATATTCGGATGCATATTCACCTAGTTGAGGTGTTGGGTAATATGGAATGCGCTTTTGTATCGAAAAAATCCCACGGTTCTGGGATCTACAAGTTTAGGTTTCTGATATTATGTTTCTGGTATATTTAATATGCATGAGATTTGTTATGTACCTAATCCAAGAATCCCGGGTTTTTTTTTTATAAATATTTTTTAGAAGTCGCATACTACACACTCGACTAGTTATGCAATCCCGTTGTTCCTGGCGACACGGGATTTTTTTTACAATAAAATATTTTAGGAAGCCGCTTCCATACTTTCATAGGCGAAATTAACTTTAGGTAAATATGCATCCGAATATCCGATCTCTAATTATAAGGGACACCGACATGAAAAATAACTCAACTAAATATTAGGCTAACACTATATTAGGTCTCTTCTGCCTCTTAATATGTATACTCCAAGAAACACCAGCTTAAATAATTTTCCATTCGATCTAGCGCCACGACTTCAAACTTGTTATTTCTTCTACAATTTTCTATTCCAGCATTACAAGTTCGTCTGAAAGCACCTCACTCCGTCTATGGTTTGCGCTGACCGTACTGACACTTGGCAGACCGTAGCATCGAAATTGGCGGTGGACGTGTTCTGCAATTTTGTTCAAAGTCAGTAAAAATACGGGGAATCGAATTTACATACGTAATGACGGGATTGATAGCAATACCTGCAGTTTGTTTGTGGTCTAATGTGCAGTGGCGGTCTTTTGTTTGCTTACGAGTTAGGGGAACATTATGTCAATTATGATCAGGTTGCGATAGGTTGTAATATGGGGCTATACCATAGAGCCTTAGGTGGTTTATGGAATTGTGTATTTTTTGCACTAAGGTCTCAATCAAAAACATCCAGTTTCTGAAAGGCCTATCCAGTCTCTGAACAGGGAATTATGTCATTAGTTTTAAGTTTACTAACTTTCGCTGTGGTCTGGTAACTAAAGTTTATTTTAAAATCGCTAACATGAGTTTCCACATAATTCCCTGCTGTTGTGATTGGCATGCAGATTGTAATAACAGCCAATAAAATCACTAAACATGAGATATTAATGATTCAGTCATTAATAATTAAACTTAAGTAATTTTGTTATCAACTAACAACAATTTTTTTTAATATAATTATTTTTGCCCCCATCAGTGTTTCTGAGAAAGTTTCTTTGAACTAACAATTATTTATTAATGCTTTTATTTATTTATTTAAACTTCACGTACAATACTGCCGCACTAACGAAAAATGCAATAACTCGATTTTTCCGCTTCCGAGAATTGTATTTTTGATTATTGAATTTGTTATGAATGTTTAGTTATTGCATTCTTGCTTACTGAAAAGTCGAGTTCCTGAAGGATCAATAAAAAGTTGCTTAGAGAGTGTTAATAGATTTCGAATCGCTGACTCCAAATATATAACTCAAGGAATATACAGTGTGAGTCTTTATAATGTGCACATATCGAAATGAGGGAATCTATGCTTAATTTTACCTACGGAAAAAAAAAAAACAAAATTTTGCTTTTTATGTAATTTTTATTTTTAAATTTTTATATCTAAATTTCTCAATAGGACGCCCCCTTATTGTGAAATTTACAGTTATTGTAAATAATGAAAAAAAAAATTGCTAAAAAACATGTTTCTTTTCAATTGAGGGTAGTTCTTTCCCCAATTTTTGGACGCCTAATTACTTCCAATCATTATGGAGTTTGTTTCATCGTGATAGATCATTTATTTAGTTTAAAAGTTACACCGTTTTGTTTACACTGGGAACAATTTTATTAAATTTCCGTAAAAAATAAAATAAAATATTATAATATAATATTCTAAAATATTTAGATTTTTTTTTATATTTTTGCCGTAGATAAAATTAAGCATAGATTCCCTTATTTCGATATGTGCACATTATAAAGACTCACACTGTATAACTCAAAATCGTCCAAAATCGAGTTATTGCATTCTTCGTTAGCGCGGCAGAATAGTGATACAAAGGCGGACTTAATGCCACAAGGCATTCTCTACCAGTCAACCTTTGGGTTAAATATAAAAACATAGTGATAGAGTACAAAAATTATGTCTAAAATACTAACTTCATGACGAGAATTTATATACTTTCAGTGTAGACTAGACTGGCACTATCTTCGGTAGCCAATCATTATCTGTAGGTAATTACATTGCATAGCCCAGCAACTTTGTTGAAGAAACCTTGTAATAAGCGCTCTCTTTGATGAAGGCAAAGGAAACATTGATTGGTGTGTAGTTTTTGTTTTTCTTGTTTCTTAACTTTTTGTTACTAAACAGCAGGATTGTTTTTATCATCATCAGTGACAGTTTTTGCTCTACCTACACCTACAAATTACATTTTAGTTTTAAGAACCGTGTCTTCTCCGATTTTGGCTTTGCCAACTAGCTACATATTCTACTCTAGATCTTAATAAAAGATTACTTTAGCCTTGTTTTTTCATTCATATTGAGGACATTATTTCGTGAATGCGCGTTATATTGTCAAAAGCACTTTTCTACAGATATTATGTTCTAGACTTTTCGAGTAATTCTTTATTTCTGATTAATATATGTCGAAACTCATATCAAGTCCACAATAATGATGCTACAGCCAGCGAGAGCCAGAATCAATACGATAAACTTTTTTAAACAAACAGAACTCCCAAATCACGATACAGTGTCAATTTATTGAGAAAAACAAACCCAATCACTCGGGATCCCTGTACACCCATGTCAAGTAATCAGACGGGCTATCTAAAAAGGTTGAACTTACCGCCATGTTTACCGATCGTTTCACGTTTAACGGTTATTGGAACTGCCACCTTTAAATAAAAATAAAAAAACAATTCTAAGCCAAGGCATGTTTAGTAATGAAAGGGATCCATCTAAATGTAAAACAACTTTTATTTTAAAAGTTTGCACACGTCGGCTTCTTCAAATGTGTTAGCTTTTCGAGCCTGCAACGTGCAGATGCAAAGCTATTTCCATATGCATCTGAACTATAAGGCGTTGAAAAATTCATCTACGAAAAGCATCTTTTACTTTTCCACTTTGAGACGTCGAATTGGGAAGCTCCTTGCATATTTCACTGCAAGATTGCATTAAACTTGCTAGAAATGTGGGTATAATAAGACCAGATGTTCAAATCGAAGGTACGTGGGAATGGAAGCTGCACAATTGGTACAGATGGTATCTGTCTGAAGGCCAGCCAATAGCTAGATTTACTTACAGCCATAATACCGTTATTTCGCTCGTTAGTAAGTTTCTAGGACTGCACGATTATCAATGTGGACAGATATTAAAGGACGATAGACCTTTCCTGGAACATCGGTTTTGTGCGATAGCTTTAACTGTCAACAGCAGTGAAAGTAGGACGCTAAAGGGCAATTTTGCAAGCGACAGGATAATTTGTAAATTACAGAGTGCGGACGTGAACACGAATGCTCATTACGACTATAGAATTAGGGGCAGGAAACAAAGCGGTAGTTCGTAGTTCCACGAAGCCTTTGTCACGTCGGAAACGAGCTTTAATTCTCACCTGCGTAAAGATGAAAACGGCGGCGATTATTCCAGAAATGTTTTAATATTGTAAGTGCCACAATTACGTAGCCATTCGAATGTTTAAGATGAACATCAGAGAATTAACAACAAAAAACGCAAACCACGCCACTGACGGAGGAAACAAGCCATTTGCTAAATGAAGTTAAAATTCCGGGAGACTTGTCTGACATACTTTCAAGCATATACAATGTAACAAAAAGCGAAATTGCATATTCAATAGAACATATTGGGCATGGCTGTCGGTCACGCCTGTACATCGAAAGCGTGCCGCTCTATCCAATCCGATGACTGTTCACATGCAAATTCGTGCCGGCAATAGATACAGATAACGAAAGGTCATAGGGGATCGGCAAACGACAAATACCTATATTATCAAGACAACCTTTGTAGCCGGCTTATCGACGGCGACAGAACTGATTTAACGATTACTGGGAGTTTAACTATCCGGTTTGCCATGCGGCCAAATACCGAGAGATTATTCAAGCAAATTCGAGTTAGCAAGACTAATTATAATTATACGTTTTGATCATTGAACTAAATGGTAATTGGAGCCGAAAAGTGGAGCAGACTAGATTAATTTATCCACAAAATTTTATTCCGCAAATTCTCACAGCAACAGATGACAAAGAAGTTTCAGTAAAAAGACTAAAAAGTTCACAAGGAGAAAATCTTCAGACAATTTTACCTTGTTCTGAGAAATCCGGCGGATTACAAGCCCGATCAAACTGTAATCCACAAAAGAACTCTGAAGTCGGTGCGGCAGAAAACTTCAACAGGATTGTAAATATTTTGAAATATTCTTTAACGTACTTATTCCACACAGGTCTAGAAGTTCTAAAATAACATGGGCTATATAAAAGGCCTTTATGGGAAAGTATGATTGATGGAGCAGATAAGGGGCGATGACAACTTTTTCATCTTGTCTAGTGTCTACACGAGTTATAGTGAGAATAGTTGTTACGCGGTGAAAATAATTAAGAGGGCATAAATATGGGTCCACTAGCGCTCGAGGAGGAGGAGGAGGAAGAGGAGGAGCTCGTGGCTAAGTAATAACAGCCGCACGGGTCGATCAGTCAGGTTCAGCTATGCTTGCCGGGGTTGGTCCGTGGATGGGTGACCATCTGTACATACCGAGACTCCTCCGTGCCTCGGAAAGCACGTTAAGCCGTTGGTCCCGGCTGTCATTCGTGGATCTTTGACAGTCGTTACGGGTCGTCAGAAGCCCAAAAAATAAAGTCTGACAACCAGTCTTTCCAAGGGGTATCGTGTTTATTTATTTATTTATTTATTACATTTGGGAAAACAAACAGTAGTATATTAAGCATAAACAATGTTGTCTTAAAATTAAACTTAACAAATATACTACCCACAGCATTTTCCGCAGATTACTATATTTTATAATAAAAAAACAAGCTGTTAGCAAACGTTAACTGTAGCAGGGCTAACTCAATGAAAAATAAGCTAAAAGAAAGGAAATAAATAAATAAAGACAAACAATATTCTATAAAAGATGTTGTTACATCATGTTGTGTGTGTTCATGTTATTGTTCATAATTTTGTGTTACCCAGTTACGGAGGTCAGATAGGCAGTCGCTGCATGTAAAATACTGGTATTCAACTGCATCCGGTTAGACTGGAAGCCGACCCCAACATAGTTGGGAAAAGCGCCGCTCCATTAAAAAAATATTATGAGAAGGAATTATAAAAAACGGCTCAACAAATACCTCGGTAAGTGTGTCTAGAATTTTCTAATACCTTTTATAAAGTTATATAATGAGACACGAAGCAACAAAATACGATCTGGTCATCTCTTAGCTGCCACGGGTTATTTTATTTTGTTTCTATTTGTTGTACCTACTCTTGACGCTTTTAACGTGTAAGTTTTTATTAAGCTATTGCATAGCTTCTATCGCGGGCCTTGAGCGCGGGGACCGAATCCAGAAATTCCGTAACGAAAAAACCTCACGCTCCCCACTCCGACGGTTATTTTACTACACCAGTACCCTCTAGTGATCTAATAATTTCTGGCAGTTCCTTTTTTTTGTGTACTGCGTATTTTATTCTTATAAATATTAGTTTATAAAATTATGATCTTCACAAAAAGTGATTGTTGATAGTGGGGTTTGAACTCACGACCAGTCGATTATGAGTACATTCAGTTCCCCTGTTGCACCGCAAGGCTACAATGACTTAACTAAAGCTTGCCAAATAGTTGATACCATTCCAGTTGAACAATTTTTAAACTTGACTAGACGGTTGGAAATGACTCATGTACATGGAATTTTTTCGCTGTCAAAACAGTTTGTCACTCTTTTTTTATTTAAAATTACTTAAGGTTCAACACTTTCGTCTATTTTAAAGTTGTTATTATGCTTATGTTTGAATAGTATTTGACTTTGTTTACGTAGTTACCTATACACTTTTACGACGTTCAGCACTTATTTATTTTGTTTTTAAGCTATTGCATAGCTTCTATCGCGGGCCTTGAGCGCGGGGACCGAATCCAGAAATACCGTAACGAAAAAACCTCGCGCTCCCCACTCCGACGGGCACGGAGGTGTAGCCTGAAGGCCGTGCATCGTCTAACGTCGTTTCAGTTCGGCAGTCTTCGACACGGCGTTGTGTGCGTGCGATTAGATGTATTGTACGACTCTACGAAACTATGTGGTGGATTTACCGCGCAACGCAACGCCATCTAGTAATCGCAGGTAGAACTAACTAAATAGAGGTGACATTGGCGTGGCTTGTGATCCGTAATCGAGACAAGCGTTGCTCTGTTGGTGGTCTCAGTTGTGTTTTGTTGTCGGTTTTATCCACTAGATGGCAGGCATCGTAATTCAAAAGTTTTTGAAAGGTTGTTGAGGTATGTGAGCAATTTATTTATAAATCTAGCTAGAATTAACATTAAACATTAACGTTCTTCATAGCTTATAAAAACCACTTTTAAACGGTTCTCCAAAGTTCTGGGCCGATTATGGATTGACTTTACTTTCTTATCGGTCACCACGCTCAAAAAGTGTAACTTGAATTAATATCAAAGAAAAAGAAATACTGCATAAATAAAATAAATAAATAATTATAATTGCATAAGTTGATACAAAATGCTATGCAATAGCTTTACCGCGGCAGTCCCCGAGTGCCACACGTCTTTTTATTTTTATTTTTACATCGTTCTCACATTTAGTTATAAATTCAACATTATAGATGTAACGAATACTTTTGTAACAATTTAATTTAATTTAAAAGAGTGTCCATGGAGTTTATTGCCCGTTCTTCTCCATAGGTGCCTACGCTTTGGAATGGGTATGTAGCTTCATTTTTCTTACTGACCGACTCCTTGACAATTCAAAAGTGCCTGTAAATGGTTTAATTGAAATAAATGATTTGAGTTTGAGTTTGATCGAGAGGAATGTGGCCGTTTCTCTTTAAAATGAATTTTGTTGCTTCGTATCTCAATATGAAACTTTATAAAAGGTATTAGAAAATTCTAGACACACTTACCGAGGTATTTGTTGAGCCGTTTTTCATAATCCCTTCTCAGTCACGAGATAATATTTTTATAAAGGAGTGGCATATATTTCCTTGCTTATCCAATAAGTATCATTGGCGTGTTATGCACGTACATTTCAATAAAAATAAGAAGCTATACAACACAATAATCCGTTGTCGTTTCAACGTAAATAACTGCATTTCTGACATCAATTCCGATGATGTCACGCAGCCCGCCGGACTGGAAGCTAAAAATGGCTGTAGTCTTGTTTGTGAGGGCTAAGGACGAAGGCCGAATTTCAATTTGGACGTACAGACACAGTTGAATGGGCTCGATCGCCGAACCGACGACCGTTGTCATGCAAATGTGGCACCGCAATGTTTATAGCCAGCCAGTTAGTACGTAACGACTTTATTCAAATTTCGAATGGAATTGGGAATATGGTGTCGATATTGTTTTTTTTTTACTGGCAAAGGTAAGTTAGCTAGTGCCTAGGCTATAAGTATAGTTCTACTAGAAACCTTGCCAGCGTTGAGTATAATATAATATAATTTTACACGATACTGGTTCCTTGCACACTAACATAATTTTTGAAAATTACAAGCGTCTTATTTACCGCCTCGCCTTACTCAATTTGTTTCGGGCTTATGAACTAAATAGCGAACCACGTATAATTTACCTACGCCCGATACCGCAGGTAGGTATGTGATTTCAATTAGGTACAGACTACTTTCACTTCCACTTATAATAAAGGTAAATATAAAAACAATGAAGTAAAGATGTGGCTTAGTCGAGTTATCATTTCGATTGTTTTTGATCAACCAATATTTTATAACGTTCAACATCAAAACAAGTGATTTATGCTAGCTGATTACCTGTCTAGGTCACTATTTTTAGTACAAATGCAAATAGAATTGAGGATATTTGATAAGCAGACCTCTATTATCGCCAATGATGATAATATACAAGGTTATTGGGAATATGTCGGCAAACCTTTAGGAGGATGTAGGAGAGCTCATTTGCAACCAAATGACCCCCTTATGACTCCTATGCAAATGTCAACCATTTTCTTTGCAGAAATTTATCCATATAGTCAAAAAACCTGCTCAAAATTATGAAAATTGTACCGATTTGTAGTTCTAATATAAAGATAATATTGTTATTTTATGATTGATTATGATGTATTTAAATGTTAGCAAGCAGATAATAATAATAAAAAATATTTCATGCTATTTTTTTTTTTATCTAAAAAAAAAAAAAAACATAAAATGTCATTTTACTCGAAAATGGTTGACATATTTTGTATATGGGTTATGAGAGGTCATTTGGTTGTAAATGACCTCTCCTACATCCCCATAATGGATTGCCGACATAATTTAACCCTGTATACGTAATAGGGACGCCCCAAAACCGTAAAGCTTTGATGTTAGGCGCGTTAAGCACTTTTAGGGTGAACAAAAATCATCGTCGACTAACTTAGTTACTAACCTCCTTACTAATAAACGTTGTATAGCGTCTGTATAGTTACACAACGCTTTGTCTTCTTCTTTCGAAAGTCAAATTACTGACGAGTGAAAGAGAGAAGACGGTGTGTAACTATACAGACGCTATACAACGTTTATTAGTAAGGAGGTTAGTTTTCACTTCTATCGGCAGTCTCCAAAGAATGCGCCATTTTTTTTATTATTATTTTCTTACCGGAAGCTGCCATTCTCACGGCTACTTAACTCAGCTGTACTGTAGAAAGACTGCAATTGACTAGTTAACACCTCCTGAGTAGCGTAAACACTTGAACATAGCGTAAATAAATGAGTAGGTAGGGTTCTTATAGTAAATGACTGACAATAATCATCGTGTTCAGGGATAATTTCAAGTCCATGACTCAATTTATTATGTATAATCGTGGGTCATTTCCATCGTTCTATGATACGACAGGGAAGGCATGTCAAAAGAAAATTGGTGATAATTGGTACGGTAATGGAAGGAGTTTCCAGATTCTTTCGATTTTTGAAGTGAAAACTTCTTTAGGCGCGTTGAGCACTTTTTGGGTGAACAAAAATCATGGAACTCGCGTCATCGTCACCGAACGCTTTCCATGCACTATATGTACTTAATTTTCACTTCTATCGGCAGTCTCCAAAGACAGTTTTTTTGAAGTGAAAACTTTAGCCGCGTTGAGCGATTTTTGGTAGGGGATAAACATAAGGGTTCGCGATCTTCACCGAACGCTTTCCATGAGCTATATGTATACTGTGTTTATATGTGTACTTTTTGGGTGAACAAAAATCATGTAACTCGCGTCATCGTAACCGAACGCTTTAGTTACTTAAGTTTCACTTCTATCGCTGCCGATAGAAGTGAAACTACACTGCCGGTGCCGGTCCCCAAAGACTGCCACGCATGTTTTTTTTAGACATTGGTGATCTGTCAAGAAACGATAGAGTGTGAAAGATGATATGGCTAGAAGGAGGTGACTATCAAAACAACGAATAATAGAGAAATATAAAAGAAAAAGACATTGCGAAGACCCCAAATAAATTGGTAAGTATAAGGGGAAGAAAATGATGATGATGATGATCTGAGTCGTTAAATCGTCTGCTAAATTTAAACACGCAGATATTCCTTCAATCAGCCTATAGAAAAAAAAACAAAATCAAAATATTTTATTTCACATAAACCTACATTGGGCACTTATGAAACGTCAGAAGCTAGGTGCACGGTTCCAATTAGTCATATCCTATGGAGAAGAGCCGGCAAGAAACTCCACGGTTACTTTTTTTTAAACACTTAATTGGCTTTACAATGTTATCCTACCTACCTAAAAAAACCTACGACCTATTTATGTAAGTAAATATATCCAATTCTCCATTACTCCTAAGGTTGCCAACTCTCGAAATGACAAACCCGGTAGAATTTTAAGAAAATCTTAATCACTTATAAATTTTTTAATTTATATTTACTTTGCTTTCGAGCAGCGTCTAATATTTGACGGTTTTTTACCACAAAATCATAGAAGTTTTTACATGAAAAACCGAAGTTTATTAGTATTTGTAACTCTGCTTTTACTAAAGAAATATTCATTCAGTTTCTTTCCTTGCTCCATACTTGTTCCATCATGCTGAATACGCGCTCGCAAGAAGGATTAGATACAGAAATGGAAAGAATAAACGTGACAAGTTTTTTCAATTCAGGACAGGGATTTCTGTCTTGTGATTTAGTAAAGAAGTCAGCCCAGCATAAATCCACTCGATTTTCTTCAACGAGATGTGGTTGCATCTCACTCTCATAGAAAAATCGGAGAAATTATTGCATCCCGGGAGGTCGGGAGGGTAACCATATTACCGGAGTCTCTCGGGAAATCCGAGAGGGAACCCTAATTACTCCCTAACTTTACTTAACAAACATGCATAAAAAAAAACTGTCTACAATTCTCATTAATATCAGGTAGGTATACGTACATAAACAATACAAGCCAAGCACACAAAATACGCTGTTATTATAACAAGTCAGTTATTAATAACCAAAGCTACAATTCACAGAATCAACAAACGCCATTTTGCGAGGGAAAATTGAAAATAAATGCTTTATATAATCTGTGGAAGGCTGTGATCACGCCCGCGCCCACGGCCTGTCTAGTATAAACCATGCTTTAGAACTAAGAGCTACAATCATGAATGATTCATCAAAGTATATTAGCTAATAATAAACTTAGGCCGGGAGAGGGGAAGAGGAATTAATATCCACTTTTGTTACGCTTTTGTGATATTGTTTTTAATAGACTTAATGATGGCGCTTGTTAAGATGATGTTAATGATGAATCGTACGAATGAAGCCTTTATTAAATGACTTGGGACGAATATCACGGATATTTTCAAAATAGTTTCGAATATTGACACTGACAACAGGCTCTTGATCGCGGTTTAGAAGTGCTGATCGCGTTCAGTTTCATTGGCGAAATCCGCACTTAGTTAAATCTAAGGAAAGTGCCCGAGTTTCCGTCCATCTCTTTAATGACAAGTAGTCCGAACTTTGGATACGTACTTATGTATTCCACTAGCTAGAACAAACCATTCCCAACTAGTGTCGATGGTAAAATAAAATAAAAAATACTTATAGCTATTCCATCATTTAGACCCCTGTATAAAAAATAACCATGTTGTCTGCAATAAATAGAAAAAAAAAAGAAAGAAAAAACGTTTATTCGCGGTAAACATGACGCAAAAAAAGAACACCAACACAAATAATAAAATTATAGCCCCACTTGTTTGTAAGTTGATTAAAGCCCAAATTTGCAAACTAGGTACCTACCAATATCAAGCCTGGTCAAGGACCACAAGGGTTACATTACATTGACGCCTAAAGCGTTAAAAACTCGTTTATTGCAATTTAGGGTTAGGTAACTGTCATGCGAATATTATTTGACCTACTATGGTAGCAATTTATAACAATTAGTAACATAGAACAGTTTAGTATTGCGGTTTTACTCTCGGTACTTAGCCTTGACTGCTGGAAATGGGATTTGCTTAGGCAACCACATGAACATGCATCTACTAAAACGCTGTGAGGGTAACTTCACTGTCATGTCGTTACGAATCTAAGAAAGTAAAGAAAAATGCGTTTATTGGCATTACAGCTAAAAATACATCATAAAACTATAAAAAACAGAAAACAATGATTATAATGCCAAAAGAAGGGTATATAGGTAACCCTCAACTGCAAATAGCTTGTCCTGTAAAATATTCTTCGAATCAGTTACGTCACTTAGATTAGTGACGATATTACTCCTTGGCCCAGCAGTTTGTGAATCTCAAAAACACTCCTAAGTAAAACCTCAATAATATTGACTACCTAATCACCTACGTGATCATCATTCTCCTGCTAGTATCCCAATTAAGTAAGGGTCGGTGCAACATGTCTCTTTTTCTTGGATACTTCTCTACTATATCGTTATCGCGGTAGTCATTCCCTTTCTACCCATATCATTTTTCACACAGCCCATCCTTTTAAGTCTTCCCCCACTTATAGCCATCCATATTCACCTACCTACCCATCATCCAAAATGTTCAGACTTTTTACATGATTGAATAACAAAACATGTCTGCCTCCGAGCCTAGAATACAATTTAGTAATGGCAGAGATTGGCAGTCAACAACACTGTAGGCTGTAAAAGTTTATTGTTGGAATATTAATACTGTTTTCGCATGTTGATTAATGAACGAAAGAATAAAGAATAATTTAGTCTAGCTGCTTGTTGTTTTCAGCCAGTCATAACACTTAACAAGAGAAGTTATGATGTAGACTGTCGGACTGATATCGCTTCGATTATCGATTTGATAATAATCGATACGAGATTGTGTAAGATAATGTATATGGTATTGTGATATTGTATTGTTGTATTGTGTATGATATTGTTTCATAAAATTATGAGCACTGTATACAGTCTTCTTTAAGAACTAACGACTACTAAAGCTATAATACCAAAACATCAGTTTTTCCACATATTGATTTATGTCCTGCAGTATTTCCACTGATACCTATGATGATAATGATAAATAAAAATAAATAAATAAAAACTTTATTTAGTTCAGAAAAAAAAAACACGGTACAATATTAAAAAAAAAATACTAGTAGGTAACAGGTTACATAAGCCTTAGGTGCTAGATTTTTACTAATTCCCTGGGCCCCACACTAGGATTTCCTGTGCCGTGGGGTCCAGTCTCTTCCCTAGTAAGGAAAACAGTTATTTATTTATATATTTAGGTGAAAAAATAATTAGATGACATTTGTTTTGCGTCATAAAGCTCTTGATAAAACTATTTGTACACACGGCTACATATCAAGCTATACATTTCCAGTTGACGCGGATCTCGCATTGTATAGGATTTCCGTACAGTGAGAGGTCAGCTTATACTGGAAATATATAGCTTGATATGTAGCCGTGTGTACTCAGCCTACTAAGCTACAAGGTTATTATGATGCGTGGCCAAAATCGGAAGTAACGCCCCCATTTTGTATATTCAATACATTTCATAAAACAAAAATTTCATAAATGTTTACCAACAGCGCCCCCCCTGTCAACGTCATTCGAACCGCGAGATCCTTGTAGTCTTGTAGCAGTACCTATAGTTAATTTAAAGATCATTATTTTGACAGCGATGGCTCCTATCAAATTGTAAACGTCATTGTTCACTGTTTTTTTTAATATCTGAAAGCTATCTCTTCGAACAAAAAAGTGCTGCATTAACAAACTTCTCCAATGTACAAAAATAACTTGAAATAATTAGCGCTATAACCTAGGTACTAAACCGCGCCATTATTTTTGTATCATACGCCGAGGTCAATGACCCACCGCGGGTGTTAGATACGCGCTACTGAAAAGCATCATGTATTCAGTATTCATGATTTATTATTCGTGTAATAATCGTGTTATTATAGCGGGCGTTTATGTTTTCTGTAGATTCAACTGAAACATGAATTAAGGACAAATTAGGGGATTTATTTATAAACGTTACTTAAAGTTAAGTAATGATTAGCGACTGTTTAACCATACATTTTTGACGTTTGAACGTGACATAACTTTAAGCAACGTTTATAAATAAACCCCCTAATTTGTCCTCGCCAGTAACAGTAAACGGGGACATTCAAGAAATTAGAGACTGGTTCCAGACTCTTGCTTTTAGATTGTACACACATCAAAAAAAGTTTGCGATCACTTTGGAAAATCGAAATAGAGAATACGACATCACAAGGTTAGACTTGCCTGCCGGCTCGCCTGACTTAAACCCAATAGAGCACGCGTAGGATGCTCTTAAGCGAGCTGTTTGGAACCGTCAGCCACGTCCCCAGACAGTGCCAGAGCTCAGGGAAGCCGCTATTCAAGAATGGGACAGGTTACCCCAAGAAATGCTGGATAACTTGATTCTCAGCATGCCCAGTAGGATCACCGTATGTGTTCGAGCCAGGGGAGGAGTTATATTATATTGAATATAAACCTTTTATTAATAAATTGTTATTTAAGTTTGGTTAAACAGTATTTTTCTTTCTATCAAATTTCTGTTACAATTACATTATGATTAAATTTTGTTTTTATAAAAAATTTAAAATAGTTTTATTTTTTAATTTCAAACAGGGTATTTATATTTAAAGAAATCACACAACAAAGATTTTTTCTTGATAGAGTTCAATTTAAAAAATTATATCAGCTTATGCTGGTAATCACAAACTTTTTTTGATGTGTGTAGGTCACTAGGTATAGAATGCTACTCTACGCAACCATAACTTTAGAACGATCATATCGATTTAATGACAAGAAATGTCAAGACACGTTCAGATTACGGAATTTTATAAGCAACCATTAATCATCAAAAATGAAAGAACAAATTGAAATTGATTGATGGAATTTTCTAATAAAACGCAATAAAAATACCAGTCGTTTATATCAATCGAAATTATTAATGATCAGAGTTATTCTTTACGACTCAAGTTTCATAACTTGCGAGAGGCCGTCATATAATTTAGCGGTCATCTCAAAGCATTCTTTTAATTTTACATTTCATCGATCGATTGATGCGTTAATTTTGTTGTGAACAACACTAAACTTAGAATATTGTTTTTTATAATTTTTCACAGTTAAAGCTAGAAACAGAAGCAAAGTACTTAGATCTATCGAAATACATTAAACTGACTCATACCACACTAAGGGCTGAAGTTGCCAACATAAAAAAAAAAACACTTTTATCCGTACAATTTATATGACTTCTGACAGGTATAATATGGAAAAACTGTCAATAATTCAAAAATATTCCTCGGATAAAGATCTGGCTTTGGAACCATCAGCCCAAAGGTGGGGTGAGTGGTTAGTTAGTTGACCATAGAAGTTTGGACTAAACATCAGAAAATGCAGCGTAAAACACGCTGAAGTTTTTGACGCAAACTGCTATACATATTTTCTTTACAAAGTATATCCCTAATACAAATAAACACCGAATAAAGTTATGCTAGGTATAAACGTCAAAAAATGTATGGTTATACCGAAGTTATTCCTAGGCTAACTTTATTCCGTCTTTATTTGCAGGGCCCTTAGTGTATAATGATAGCAATATTTCTATTTTTAACTGGTGAAATAAGAAACATGGCAAAGTCGTCGACGTGTCTGCAGGTGCCTTTACTAAAGATATGAACATGACACATTATGACATAGTACAGGACAAATCAGCGTTGTTATTAATTAGTACAATAATGTGCATACTGAGGAGCGATAACGGCAGAAAAGGGAAAAAACAAAGGCTAACAAGGTCGCCTGTGGAGAATAATTTGCCTGTAAAGGTAGCATTTTAATTTACTGGATAGGAGAAGCAAAGGACCGGTCGGTGTGGCGATGCTTGGGGGAGGCCTATAAGAGAAGCAAAGAACAGGTCGATGTGTCGACGCTTGGGGGACGCCCATGTCCAGCAGTTGATGTCTAACAGCTGAAATGATGACATTATGATGAACTAGTTGCGCCCGCGGTTTCACCCGCATAAGTCTCGATTCCGTGGGAATATCTGGATATAAAGTATTCTATGTGTTAATCCAGGTTATAAACTATGTGTGTGCCAAATTTTATCCAAATCCGTTCTGCCGTTTTGTCGTAATTGAGTAGCAAACATCCACCCATCCTCATAAACCTACATTTATAATATTAGTAGGATAGGATAGGATTAGTAAGTATAATTAGTATATTAGTAAAATAAGATGCAGAATTCTGCTTTGGGCAGAATGTATTTTAGTATTTAACTAAATAGTTAAAGTATTATGTCGGCGGAATACAATACCAACGCCTTTTTTTTCTTTTTCTGGAACCAAAGATCTCTTTCTGACATGTCTATTGTTAACTTTTACCTCCATTATCTTGCAATTTTTTTGTGATTTAATCAAAATTAACTGCGTATGTAAGTTTCGATCATTTTCATACTTAAAATGCATGGTGTTAGACAGCTTTACCCATTTTTCCTTACAAAATAACTGCTAATGCGAAACAATTTTAATGGAGCTTAGATACGCTTAAAATATACTTATTACGACGCCTACGCAACAACAGCCTCTATGGTTAAGTTCAGAACAAAACGCTGGATAATTGGAATAATAATACGCTTATCAAAGCCGCCATATTGTTTCCGTTTATAACATAGCAAAAAAATATGCTACAAATTACTGCTTAAGTTTTTTCCGTTTTTTGGCCGATCTCCAAAATATTTTGAAAAATAATAATCATCTAAAATGCATTGGCATTAACCTAGAGAACTACAAACCCGTTTTCCTGATATTAACCACGTACACCAAAGTTACAAGTCATTTTCCTATAATATATAAGCTAATAATAAATTTGCTCTAAGCAATACTAATTCACAAGCTAATTTTAATTCAATACCTGTCGCCGATAAATTATTTTCAAAACAGTTATCTCAATAGATTCCAACTTACAAGACAGTTTTCCGAAACTCAGTAAACATCCGATCCTCTTTCGACAAAGACAAACAAGTAATTAATTAGTAAATTATACCGCAGACAGCCCCTCTATTACAAAATAATCACTTAAACATCGATCCTTCAGACAAACGTTTCCAAAGACAACTTTTTACTAGGAAAAGCGATCCAAGTTTTTGCTAAAATGGTTGAAAAAATACACAAATTTATATTTATATATCTGACCCGACGTCCTGTCAAAATTTCAATAATTTATACAAAATCCCATACAAAAAAAGACGTTCAGTTTTTCCCGAATTTGAAAGATTTCCGAGAAAATTTTAAAATGTTTCTTTCAGTAAAAACCTAATTCGGACTATAACGAATAATTTAAAACAAAAAGTAACCAAATTGGTGCAGCCGTTCTCAAGTGATGCGCTTACCAACGAACAGCATTTCATTTTATTACATAGATTGCCAACAGGATCCCGGGAACTTAGCCAAAAATATTTTATTTGCACGTATTCCGAGTGAAACTATTTTTCTTTTCAAAAACTGTTGTAAAATGTACCAGAAATAAAAGCTCAGTAAACGGGGAAATGTAAGCTATTGTAGAAAATTAATTGAAAAGTTAAACAAACCAATGCGAAAAACTTTGAATTTCCGTCACACACTCACTAAACTATGCACTAACTTCGTTAAATACGACATAGAAAAATTCAGCACTTTATACACTGTTATATTTTCTTTTTATTTTTGAAAACACTGTTTCCCGCACGAATGCCGAAAGCTTCGGCGAACGTTCGTCATACGAAACCTACCGCAACGCGACGCCTGTTATCGAACGAATGTTCCCGAATGAGGGGTTACAGTGACGCGGGCGGTGGTGCCGGCGACCGGCGTGGCACTGCGGCGAGCGACCAGCCGCGTGGAGCCCGCACCGCTCCGAAGCCTTACGACCTAACTCCCGACACAGGCACGCAAAAACACCCTAAACACAAGGCTACAAAGATGTGTCTCGCGTGCCGTTCAAAGAGAACACCAATCGATGCTCCTGGAACAGGACAACAGATCTTTCCGCCTCCGCTCCTGTCGTGACCAAAACGGCCAATGCGAAAATTTTCGAAATTTCACCGACAACAACACTCGCGCGAGACGATTGCGAAATGAAGCGTAATTTTAATAAGCAAATCGACATATTGAAACGCATCAGCATCTCGGATTTCATTAGGCAGTCGTATAAAACTCGGATTCTTTAGCGGCACATGTGCAATAAACAGGCTATAAACGCAAAATTATGGAATCCTTTTACCATAATTTCCTCTTTTTAAATTGTATGCATTTAGTGCGCTAAAATGTTGCAAAGTGGAAGACACGAATTTTTATGCACAATAAAATGCGGGCCACTCCAAAGCGCACGTAGCTAGTACTTAAAAAACTGACAACATTTTGGTGACAAGGTACCAAATGGAACTGAATATATTGGCGTCGAAGTGGAAATAACTCCTTAATAGTGCGGTGTAAAGGTAAAATCGAAATGGGTGTAGATCACCCAACCGCAAGGATACCAGTACACCCACTACTTGAACCCACGCAATCACACCTGGATCAGTTGCATAATAAAACTGACAGCTTAAACTGAGTCAATTCCCCTTACCTTCTTCAGTTCAAAATTATATTACCACTTTTGTAATTGCGTTTAAGACCTTTGCATTTATTTTGGCCTGTAACCAACCCCGTTATATGCTCGGTAGAGTTAATCATGGGTACACTCACCGATCACTAATAAATGTATACTACCCATTTATGTATTTGTTCCTACGTTCCGTATCGTCGGCGAATCGGAACGATCTTGTTTCAATATCAAACACGAGACGGCTCGTATTACTGACAACACATCCTACATGTTTGCAAAACATTTCACATTTGATCTACATGAAGCGTGCACATATTTTATATGTATTTCGTAATCTTGAGTGGAGACGTGTAGCAAGGCATAAAAATAAGACTAAAATATGCAATCCTTTAGATAAATTAATGGAAATGTTACCTGTATTGACAATATCAGAGAGATAACGGTGTACCGTTTAAGTCTCCTTCCTACAAACAGGCGCGACAGAAAGGCACTGGTTGTCGCGCGACGTGCGGTGCCTTTGTGTCGCTTCGCATGTCGCGCCTGTTTGTAGGAGCCTTGATTGGGTTTCTTTTAGAACTACCCACAAAAAACTGAAGATAAAACTTAATCATACTTGACTGTAGTGGACGATAGTTGACTTTAGATTCCCTTGGGATTTGATTTTTGTTTGAGTATATTTGTCTTTAGAATTCTTAAGCCAGATCAGCTTTCCTGAACGCCTTAAATGAACTCGAAATGCCCTAAAAATAGAAGCTACGGTTGGACTTAATTCAGGCTCTTAGGGAGAATCTTAATTTTCACAGATGCACTAACGTCGATAGTAGTTAAAGTTCTTCATAACCTTCTAAAAGTATATATAAAACGCTGATATAATTCAAATAAGAATAGGTAAAATTTACATCATAATACCAACAACCAAGCCCACATAACTAAGTACAACAAAATTCATTTTGTTTACAACAAACCATGTTTTCGCATAATTGGATTCCGCGAACGCATTAACCGCGAACGCGATAGAAAATTAGTGTGCGGCATTTAAACTGTGTCGTCTGGATTCGCACAAAGCGTTTGACTCGTCGTGCCTTGGTGAAAGAAGTGACCTGTTCCGCTCTGTGACTCCGTGCCGTGGGAATGGTAGACCAAACTAATGCTAAAGGCGGTTTTGCACTGGCAGAACTAGGGAGCAGATTTTTAGATGAATAGAGCCAATGGTAAGAAAGGGGATGGTGATGAAAACCAGCTTCATCATTGGATGATATTCGAAAGAGAATGAGAGTCTTGGGTTCTCGAATAGGTAATTGATATATGTACATGCAGCCGTAAGATGAGGTTTAGATCGTAAATTCAGCTTTATAAGAGCCATTTACGATTTTGATAGAAATGTGAAATGGAACATGGAACTTATGTACGTTGTAGAATTTCAGCGGTTGAGTCCACATGAATGCAATTAACTACTTGACGTCCAGAATCCCATCCCACAGCGAAGAGCATCAAGCAGATAAATCGATTTGTGTCAACACATTTCTTGCCCATAACATCAGTATGATTAACACCAAGTTCTTTAACACTTAAACGCTTGATTACAATTTTCTTGCGACGTCTGATGACGTCGGCTTATGAGCATCCTCCTTAACACACGTCATTAATTTTAACATTGCATTGTGCACTTTAAAATGAGGCAATTAAGTTTTATTTTGCTGTACTTACTATGCATGTAGTGTGAGCGTATTGTTCGAACGATAACGGCCATCAGCTGTTACCTATTATGTTTTAATAAGTAGATTAGGAATACGGAACCCGCGGTTAGCTTCTGACGGAAGTTTCTTTTACTAATATAGTTATATCCACCTGGCGAGATTATAATGGATGTTGTTTACTTTCTAGAATTTCATCTTGGCAGATTGACATCCTTATGAAACAATTTCGTTAATCGATTCTAACGAAATAAATGGAACCAACCTGATATGATATGTAAGTAGAAAATAAACCATCTCAGGAACCACTATGTCATTTTTAAATTTTCTTCCTATTACGCTTTAGTTGATTACCATTTATGTCATCAACATAATAACTAATCGTCTAGTCTAAAATATCCACAACCAATTCATCCCACATTCAACAGATTAACACACACTACTAAAATCAACCACATGGCAGCATTATACTAAGTGCCACATAAGGCTAACCACAGCTGCACTACCGAGTCTCATAACTGCCACCATCCATCTTTTTCTACTTCGCACACCTCTTTAACGGCTTATAATATTATGAAAATTATTCCAGGCAAAGAAAATGCAATTATGCTAAGCTGGCAGTGTCAGTCATCGTGAGGTTGGGTAATAAAGTTAGTTAGATTAGACTTGAGGAAGCCAGCTCGGATGGATGGAATAGGTAAGACGGAAAACCGGGTTTTGTGAAGCAAATTGGGGGAATGCCTATTTCGCAGTGAACTGCAAAAATTCAGCGATAGTTTGGAATATTTCATACAATTAGCAAAAACATAATAAACTAAGTACATGGGACTTAAACAAAATTGGCGAAATGTGATGAATAGGCGTGATGTTGTTATATTACCTACATATTGTGATGATTATCACGTTGAGGGACACAAACGCCTTCTATTGTGTCTAGTTCAGGGTCCTTCACCCGATTAAGATTTAAAACCAATTTCATCTTATTTAAAGTCTAATCGAATCGATTGCCAAAAGATAGCAGTATGTCTCATGTCATAAGTCTCATCCCTAAGCTATGCTGTTATCTTGTAATACGGTAGTGGTAATGACAACTCATTACGGTGGTAAATGGCAAGAAGTGGTCACAAATCTCCCACAACCGCTACGTTTACCGCTGCATCACATGATGAATAATGAGTAAAGATCTCAGATTGTAGAAAGATGGTGGATGCGCCGAAGAGACATGGGTGCCGTTTTATGGCAAAATTATCTGAACACTTTATAGTGTTGTTGTGTAAAATTTATAATACTGGAAAAGGTTGTTCTGAATTTGATTATTCCGTTTTAAATGCTTTTTCCGCTACTGCAGAATCATGGCTCTCTCTCAGTCCAACAAATACATTTAAGACTGGAGCTACGCAGTTTCTAGGTCATAAAGCGGCTCGAAACTGTTTCTATGATTGATCATTGACACATATTTAAACAAGTGAAGACTATCTTGGTGGAGGCGTATGTCTTGCAGTGGCCGACTTAACTAATTATGTTGGAGACTATTAGGTATTTCTTATAATGTAACTGACAACATATCTCGTTTGCTTCTGTTATCAACGGTATTTAATGTCCAATACATTTAATACCGTTAATAACAGAAGCTAGTACTAATACAAAAAGCCGTGTGAATCGCTGCCGAGGATTCAACCATTGTGTATTGTAGTAGTAACTGTAATTAAAGTGATTAACTTTAATAACATCGTCACACAGTCGATGAGTATGTGGTATGAGGTCACCAGCATTGTGTCTGCTTGTCATGTTGATGAACAAAGCGAAAAACTCTGAGGTGCAGTTATTTTCGTGTACATTTGATGAGAAAGGGCTGATAGAGAAAACAATTGAACGAACATGCATGAGAACTTTCTGCCCTGCATCGAACTCAAAATATCCTTTTTCAAACCTTCACATTGAAGAAGATGATAAAGAAGGAGAGCTAAAATGGTGAAAATATATGCTTTACTACAAAAAGTTAATTCAGCTATTCTTAGCTTAAATTTTCGGACCACAGAAGAAACGGGCACTCTCCAACTTAGCTACTCAAAAATTAAAACGAATCTTTAAAATTATCTTATAAAGGCTTGTTTTAACATTTTCAAACTTTTCACAACTTCGCAGCGCATATTGTAGCAGCCGCTGGGCCATTCTCAGAAGCTTTCGAGGTGCTTCCGGGTCTGTAGTCGTACAAAAGTTTTACGTAGTTTTCTGACAAAAAAGTTTAATTGTAAGCCTTCAGTTTGGAAGTGTGCCAATAAATGTGAATTGGCTTGCCGCCTATCACATTAGGACTGAATAATGTCAACCGCGATTCGAAGAGTATTTGGGAATACCAAAACTTTTGTCTATCAATACAAATAAATAAAATTGAAGTGTAAGTTTGTAATTTCAAAATAAGCTTTTTACTACAGTTTATAGGGTATTACTTATAACAAAGACACAATTTATAAAGATTTGGTCTGTCTGTCTCTCTGTTTGTTCCGGCTAATCTCCGAAACGACTGGACTGAATTCGACAGGACTTCCACTGACAGATATGTTATGGAGTAATTCAGACTACTTTTATTTTGCGCTCTTTAATTTTTTTTCGCGGGCAGCAGCTAGTCCTGACATTATAGCTTGTTGAATTTGACCAAAAAACAAGTGCTACAAGAATTTTTTGGCGCTCGAATGACGTTGACAGCGGAGCGCTATTGGAAAAACAATTGTGCAATTGTTTAGTAAAATGTATTGAAAAAATAAGATGGCGGCATTAGTTCCAATTTTGCCCACGCGCCAAAAGATCCCTGTATAGCTTTTAAGGTGCATAGGTTTTAAGTGAAAATCAAAATAAATCAAAATCAAGTCATTTATTCAAATTAGGCTGAGAATCAGCACTTTTTGAACGTCAAAATTACATAAGACAGTCCCCCAAAACGCCCGCCCTTCACCACTTCCTAGCGTTTTAGCTGAGAAGAAGTGGCGCAACAAACTCCCCAGCAGCACAGCTGTCTGTTCAGTTAGAAAAACATGATTCTATAAAATATTAGGTATACAAGACACAGAACAGTAAATTAAATTATTTGCTATACCTACCTATTTCAGCTAGCTCACGCCAATGCATCAGCAAATACAATGAAAACTATAATCAAGGAAAAATTTAACCTAAATCAACGTCTCCAGATATAAAGGGCGTGCCCGCTTACATATGCAATGCTGAATTAAGGCTTCTACAAACAGGCGCGACACGCGACGTGACACAAAGGCACCGCTTGCCGCGCGACACGCGGTGCCTTTGCGCCGCGTCACGTGTCACGCCTGTTTTTAGGCGCGTGGCTGCCGCGCACCTTGCACGCCGTGTTTTGACTTGGACACTGGCTGGGCCCAAACATTATAAAGTGTACTGTTGGTTCGCGGCGTGTCTCGGACACAGTGTGACCATATGTGGCAGTTTCCTGCCTTTTTGGCAGGATTGGCCTCCTATTTTAGCCTCCGGCATGTTTAGTTAACGTTTTATAAAATTGGCAATTTTTGGCAGTATTGCGAAGTAGAAAATAAATCCATACTGACATCTCAAATTGTCGAAAATGGCAACCCTAAAAACAGATCGTAAGGATATTCTATAATATAGTCTGTGTAAGGGGTTCCCCTGTACTTCTCGTGTTATGTTTGTATCTCATTCAATTAAGAACATTAATATTAGTAGTTATACAGTCGATAATCGTAAAACGAGTATTCTTTATACCTACGTAAGTTTATGGTTGTCATGTTATTTAATGCAATCAGTCATAGACGTAGATACTTTAGTTTCGGTTCTGTTTTATGGCGATCGGTAGTTATTTTGGTGTAATCGGTATCTGGAAGATGAAACGCAGATACGAAAGAACTTAACAGAGCAGAGTCGGAGCAAGATCCATTAATTTCGTTGTGCCATTAAATCGTATGAATAAAACCATAGAAAAAGAGATAGAAAATGAAGAATATTTGACCAAGAACATTTGACCTAATTAATAATAAAAATATAGTAAAACAAAGTATTTTTTTTTTACTACTGCTATTAAAACGCTAAACAAATTTGGCAATTTTTTGGCATTTTTTACTCGAGTCTTTGGCAGGATTTGGCAAGTTTGAAACCAATCTATGGCAGTATCGATAATTTTAAGATGGTCACACTGCTCGGACATGCCGCGCTCTTTATTTCGTATTCAAACCACAATGAAAGCGGCCGCGTGTTTTGTAGCTCCCTAGTATCCCATAATGGACTATGGGAGCCATATATTTAAATAAGGCGATTGCTGTTTCGTTATCCATTTTACTTGATAAAATACGTCCGTCCACACACAACCACTGGCGAACCAACAGTACACCTTATAATGTTTGGTCCCAGCCAGTGTCCAAGTCAATCGCGACATCATCTGTTACAATCTTGAGCTCATTTAAAATGAAGTAGGTGTACAGACCCTTGAGACGCTAAAATGTGGGACATGG
This sequence comes from Dryobota labecula, assembly GCA_947523025.1. NCBI lineage: Eukaryota > Metazoa > Arthropoda > Insecta > Lepidoptera > Noctuidae > Dryobota > Dryobota labecula. Next base: position 12,155,886 of record OX383306.1, on the reverse strand, counting down.
TCTAGTCTAAAACAATGCACTCGGACTAGGTGTGGGATGAATCTGTGGAGCCCCATTTTATCAACAGGCTAAACGCGCTAGAATGCATTCTCTATTAATGTTCCTTTACCAGACTCACTCGACAGATTTTAAACAGATAGCACCGACCTTAAGGTGACGATAACCAACTTTTAATGATTTTATACTGAAGATTACGTCTAAACAAGTAGTGTTAATGATTTGGAAAATATATACGTTTAATTAGATCATTTTCTCAATAACTTAATATATGAATATTTTAGATTATGTTTATATTACATAGTGAAATTAATTTGTAAAGTTATGTCTGACGCGAACAAAAAACTGAGAATCACGCAAAATCTATCAGGCATATTTTTCTGAAACTTTCACATTTTTAAAGATAATTAAATTATTGATCTTTTAGTATACGTGTTTTATTAAAATACATTTTGTTTTATGCATAATAAATTAATATCGCGTTTTATTTGGGACAGCGCTCCTGGATGAGCGAGTCCTATTACTGGCTGGACGTAAGACGCGTTGCGTGAGCTCAGTACAGAACACGCAAGTTAACCACTCAAGGTCACTAGCATATATCTGGTCCTTAAACATGGATTGCGGTAATTCCCCTACGATGCGATTGAAATCGCTAGTTTTAAATAATGTACCCAGGATTTTATAATATCTTGATTTAAAAGAGTGTCCTTGGAGTTCTTCTCAATAGAGATCTACGTATTGAAATGGGCAACCAGCTTCAGCTTTCTGACTAACTGACCGTCTCTTTGACAATTCAAAAGTGCCTGTAAATGGTTTAATTGACATAAATGCTGAGTTTGAGTTCAACATACAATGCATACTTTAATAATGTATAAATGCGAAAGTAACTCTGTGTCTGTTACCTTTTCACGCCTTAACGGCTGAACGGATTTCGATGAAATTTGACACAGGAAGACCATGCCCTGGTTTAAAACATAATTATGATACTTTTAATCCCAGTAGTAAGTTTCTTTGGGATGATTTCTAACCCCTTCGCGGGGGAAGCCGCGCTAAAGTAGTAATCAATCTATATACATATATCAGAGTTGGTTTATTTGTTTGTTTGAACGCGCTAATCTCTGGAAAAATTCTTTTTTGCATTTGATAGCCCAATTATTGAGGAAGGCTATTTAACATGACGCTACAACCCTTAGGAGCTGAGCAAAAAGAAAAAAAAAAACAGAATGAACGTTATGCGAAAACAAAGTACCTAATAAGGTGGGACGGGGGAACAAGAAATTTCACGCGAACGAAGTCGAGGGCAGAAGCTAGTCCATATCCATACTAATATTATAAATGTGAAAGTAACTCTGTCTATCTATCTGTCTGTCTGTCTGTATGTTACGTTATCACGCCTAAACCGCTGAACCGATCGTCATGAAATTTGGCAGAGATATAGCCTGGGTTATGGAGAAGGACATAGGCTACTTTTTTACGCGATAACCGACATCCACGCGGGCGGAGCCGCGGGCAAAAGCTAGTATTCTATATGACAGCGTGTGTACTAAATCTGTACCCATTCAGAATCAAATGGATGACTAACAATCGCCGGGCTATTAAACGTAACATAATTTGATGTACCGTTGACCTGTGCAATTTGTAGACCTTCACAAATATAGACCGTTTATAGTAGTCTGTCATTATTAATATTAGACTGCTATAATGATACCTCTTTACTAATAAACGTTGTATAGCGTCTGTATAGTTACACACCTATTTCTCTCTTTCACTCGGCAGTAATTTGACTTTCGATAGAAGAAGACAAAGCGTTGTGTAACTATACAGACGCTATACAAAGTTTATTAGTAAGGAGGATAGTGTTCTATTATAGTTGAATAGAAACTGAAATATAATTCTTTGTAGCTATTATGAGATTTATTGTCGAAAAACATTAGTTCTTCAGTAAAAAATAGGGATGTGTCCTGGGTAAAAAATTAATAAAAACTGTTTAGTCCGTCAATCAGATAATAAAAAAATATTAGACACGTATTTTTTGCTTTATCATATTAATAAAAAATTACTTAGATAAAACACATTAAACTTGGGAGTGGGGGCTCGTTACGTCACAGCTACGTATAAAATCTATTAACAAGTGACGTCATGCCACATTTGAACTCAATGTATCGCCGTAATGTTTTGATTACGTAAAAAAAGAAAAAATACGTGTCCAATATTTTTTTATATATATACATAACGAGCAAAAATAGTAGATTGTAGATTAAGTGCATAAAACGCACCATTTTACGCGAGACGTTTATCCATCCGAGCGAGCTTGCGAGCGAGGATGGATGGATATAGTGTAAAATGGGTTTTATGGACGAGTTGTACACTCTACTTCGATTGCGAGGAAATGAAACAGCAACATGTAAATATTGTAAGTTTAATTAAAATTGAAAATTAATTATGGTTCCCGCCAATTAACTTTTTTTGCTGAGTTAAAAAAACATTTTGTTTTTATATCTATGATAACTTAGTTATAGTTTAAATATATTGATTATCTAATATAAAAAACTAATTTAAAAAATAACAAATGGACGAAATAAAAAATATAAGTAGGTATAATTCATGAAGTTTTATTGTGTACTTTGGCTGTTGGTATCCTTGCCTTGTTCTTAGAATACTAACGAAACGAATTAAAATAAAGAGGTTATTCTATGAAGTTGAAGTTGTTCGTGTGGCTTTTGGACCGATTGCCTTAGTCTTCGACGAAGATTTTACTTTATGCTCTAGAGCATAAAAAGCGACTTTATGTCGCCTACGCACGACATAAAGACGAACTTTTAGAGCATGAGAAGTGAAAATATTTATTTAGTCATCATCCCTATTGTGTTGCTAAGGCGCGTTGTAAAACTTTAGGGGGAGACGCTAAGGTAGCCCGCGAAGTTCATCTGGGTGTATGATCATTAAAGTATGATTCGCGACCGTAACAAGTATTTACAGAATTATAATCATTAGAATCAGTTAAAAAAATATTATCTCGTGACTGAGACGGAATTATGAAAAACAGCTCAAACAGCTGCCTCGGTAAATGGTCTAGAATTTTCTAATACCTTTTATAAAGTTTAATATTGAGACACGAAGCAACAAAATACGATCTAGAGGAATGTGGCCGTTTTTCTTTAGATCGAATTTTGTTTTTTGAATTTCACGAGCTACCCTGGCGCTTTCGAGTATTTATTTATGTGTAACTGTTTTGAACTACGTCAGGAAATGTCGGTATGGGTACGGGCTGGTAGTGAACAGAAGCCAGCCATCAAGGTTTAAATTCAGAGTACGCCTAACATTTTTGAATGATCACTAGCGAATTAGATATTGTTCTAGCAATCAATTCATGTATAAATTCCAGATCATCTATAAAAATGTCCGGGTCGCTCATTTCAGATATAAAGATAAAAAACCTGCAGGATCCTGACCCACAATCTGCAGTAGAATGAAGCCCCAAAAAATGTTCACCCAGCCCGCATTTATTATCACATAGCGCAATCTAAACACGGTGTGACACATTGTTTAATAACGGTAATCCGAGCGGATCGAATCTGCGACAAATCGATCGACGCGGTACAAAGAGCTGCGTGACTTATGACTGCACATCAGCTGTTGTAATCGAAACAATATCATATAAACGTAATGTTTTTATTTTTATTTAATTTTAGTTTGCTATAGGATACACAACATTTAGATTAAAGGCTTCCACACACTGGCGCGATAAGGGTCGCGCTGTCTGTCGCACCTGCGATACCGCGCCAGTCTGCACGAGCCTTAAAGCGCTATAATCCGGCGCTCGAGCCGACTGAAGTAGTCTCGCGCATTTGGTACGTATTTAAACATAGTAAGTATTTTAATCATTTTATCAAGAAATACTCAATTATTATTATTGACTCAGCGAATTGTGCTAAAGAATCTTACTACCTTTTTATTTAAATAAAAATAAGAAAAAAAGTCTGTTTTGTAGCTATGAGATTGATTAAACGATACGAAAAGGGATAACTTTGGGTTTTTTTTTTCTAACCAGCAAAGTTAATCTAATCGTGTTATTAAATGAGATTGCATGTCCGCCAGATCCTTGAACAAGATAAATCTATTTTTCAGAATTTTATAACACTGTTTTTTATTTTTCCCATGGAGTCAAAAAAGTAGTCTGTGGGATCGTACCGCCTTAAGATAAGATAGCTTTTCTTCATTGGCTCGCTAGCAACATACGAGAAGAAACTCCAGAACCAACTCAGAGGTCAAGTCTTGACTTCTATACAGGCCTGGATAAAAGCCTACATAAAGAAGAAGGCAGAAGGATACAATTCAATACAAGAATTGTATGAACACTTCAAGCAAATAAATTATTTGATTTCTTTTGCGAAAACTTGAGTGTACCGGTGATGGAAATGGCACTTATGGCTGTCAAGACCATTTTCTTGTTGGCTAGGCACTGTTTCTTGGTTATGAGTTTCTTGATAATAATACTTGTTCCTATAATCTTTTCAGGTCACATTAAAGTTAACAGCTAGACTGTTTCAAGCTCTGAAAACAGAAATATTTTAAAGCTGAAATTATTTATTATAATTATTTATTTTATTTTTTAATGTTTGTTTGTCTAAACACTAAGAATTATTAATCTAACGTAATTAATGAGTAGGTAATCAACGTTACTAAGGTCAAAGGCTACCAAACTTTACTTCTAATACTAAAGGAGACAAAAATAAAACATGTGGATATTGTAACTAGAGCGTCTAAAACACTACCACAGATTCCCACCACATTTCCTCGTAACATTTCTGGAAACGAACCCAAGTCCTCTCAATCATAGCCTCCTACGTGCTCAAGTAGGAAACTACGAGCCTCTTTTTATAGGCCAGAGTAGGTGGGTTAGCAGGGCGGCGCGGCGCCTAATTATGTACATACGGGTTACGAATGCGAGGCTAGGCTATACAGAGCAAAAAATTTGCGCAGTTTGAAACTAGTCTGTTGGATATTGCGAACTGGGCCTCAAGTCTGCTATTACAATAGTGTCAGAATGGTCTATCATTGATTTCATAATTGTTGATTTTGACAAGTTTGGTAATCTACTAATATAATGGCGTCATTATGACTTTCCAATGGTCAGCCACTGACGACACTCCATTGAAAGAATTGGTAATCTCGTACATAATGACAAATGAAACTTCCTACTAAACTTCCAACTTCCTACTACTTCAGATTGCTTATAACACTAATAAATAATATGTAAAAATATATATATAAATGAAATCTGGCATGAATAAATGTTCAAAATGCCACTGTAATACGATTCTATTACGAGACCATTGACCGACCAATGATCGACCATTATGAATTTAGCAGATTACGAACTTTTAGCAAAATAACAATGGGATCGTGTTGGAGTGACGAATTTATATAAATAGCAGACTTGGGCTCCTGGGATTGTGTTATATGTTGCTCTGTGGAACTGTGGTGTTTTTATTGGAATGTGATTTAACTAGGACTTGTAAGGTTATAAGTGTTTCGTAGGTTTTTATGGAACGAAAAAAGAGGGCGGGTCCAGCTTTTAGCTAGGGGGGAGTGACTATCATGTTAGGTTATCAAAAGTGAAGCCAAATAGGTATGGCACAGGCTGTAATATCTAAAGACAAAAAGTTCTTACTGTGGTTAATGTAAAACGCCTAGCGTCTCAGTTTCGTCAAAGTAACCAGTGAAGCTGAGCCAGTACCGCGATATTATCGAACATAGAAGATTTAAGTAAATGACAATCGTACGATTGATAGAGAGTTGAGATTAAGATAGAGAGGAATTACTAAATTCTACTTAGGTATTAGATCTAAAAACGTGCCCTAACGAATGAAAACACTAGCTAGGAACAACTATGAATTCATGTCTAAGTTAAGACATACAGGGGCCTTACTCCCGAAACGATTCGAGTTTGATTTTGATTCCGATTCGAACTCGCTTCTGGGACCTTACTTCCGACAGCATCGAGTTCTGAATCAATCGAATTGGGTTCGAAATTAAATGCCGATCCATACTCTTAAATTCAACACTAGCGCATGATCGTGCGGTGGTTCGAAGCGAAACTAACTTCGGTCAGTTTTAAGTTTTAAATCGAGTTCGGATCAGGAAACGAAATCGAATCGGAATCAACATTAAACTCGAATCGTTTTCGGGAGTAAGGCCCCAGGTCATCTGCCTCGGTGCTAAAAACAACATACCAATAAAAACTCTAGAAAATATTAAAAGAACTATAATAAAAAATCAAAACTACTTTTATGATTGAAGACGACAGAAACGGAACAACTGGGTACAAAAACAATTTTAATAGTTGTTAGCTCATAAAATAATTAAATTATGAGAAAAAGTTGTTTTTCAAGAACGCCCACAGAATTCTTCAATAGATTCAAAAATTCTTTTCACTTACCAACTGGACCGAGTTATTTCAGGAATATGTCACCTGAAAAATATTAAGTTTTTTTTTGAAAATTATATTAATTCAGAAATACATTTAAAACACAATTCATAGACTGATTGGTTTATCGTAGATTGATTGATAGACTTCATAGATTTATGGTTTCATCTAAATATACAAAACAACCGTACCGTGTGGTGCCGGACGTAAAGAATAGCACCACCCCATTTACTCCCGTGGGTGTCGTAAAAGGCGACTAAGGGACTTACTAGAAAATAGGCAGCAGCGTTCTCTATGCATTTTTAACACCATACTAGGCCTATGTCCAGCAGTGGACGTCTATCGGCTGAAAGGATGATGAATGAGGACAAAACAACTTCGGGTTAGTTACACCATTTATAACTCAACGGCTGGACCAATTTTTGTCATCTTAGATTTGTTGGATTTGTCTCCACCCCGAATAGCAGAATAACTATTAAAATATGCGAAAAGTTCACGAAAAAATTTCTACAATTATAATGGTCCGAATCAGCTAACGCGATTTCGCTCGCACTACAGCGCCGTCTCCTCTGTTCTTGTCTATCGGTAACTGTAGGTTTGCGACTGTAATCACACTGATCACAGATGTGTGAGTTTTGGTGCATGAAGTCGTGCGCCGAGCCCAGGAGCCTTACTCCCGAAAATCATTCGAATTTGATTTTGTTTCCGATTCGAACTCGTTTCGATCTGAACCAATTTAGATCGTAAACCAAGATCGACATAAGTTCGAGTAATATCAGCGTCATTTTATGCGTATCCGGTGGATTACGTCATCGTCAAGTGCTCTCTTTTAGGTAGTTATCTCACTCGATCTGAATACAGTAGCGTCTTTGATATCGTGTAATTTGATGTTTAGTTTTGATCCAACAACTTGATATCTATCTGTCAGATGGCGCGCGGAGTACGAACTTTTCGATCCTAACGAATCTTTCGATCGAAGTTAGTTTCTCTTCGAACCACCGCACGATCGTGCGCTAGTGTCGGATTCGAGAGTATGGATCGGCATTAAATTTGAATCCAATTCGATTGATTCAGAACTCGATGCTGTCGGGAGTAAGGCCCCAGGTTTACTCATTGCGATGTTAGCGCGTAACATATCTTCCACCTTTTAATATATCAATGTTTGAGTTTGAGTTTGACCCATCCACGGACCAACCGTGGCAAGCGTAGCTTAACCTGATCGATCGCCCCGTGCGGCTGTTATTATTTTGCCACAAGCCCCTCCAATGCAGGTATTGATACATAGTAACATAACAGAAGAAGTGTACTAGTTTCGAGAAAGTACTACCACATTCGACCTCGCAAAACATGATGCTTAACAGACTAGCCTCTCCATTTAGAAATTAGTACCGGGTCAAAACTTATGCAAACCCAACCCAACTTAAACCATAGACTAAAATCCGGCTCAGAAACACAATATTGTTGATAGAGGGCCCGTAAACAAGGCAAGCCATTAGTCCCCGTCATAAGTCGGTGACAGACACTTCACTGAAGGACAGGTCTAAACACGGCGCGCTAACTTCTCGAGACCCTCTCAAAACACTTCTACTATCGCGGATAGATGTGGTTAATATTATTAAGGAGTGGAACCTACATACCGACGGTATACAGAGTCTCATTTACTACAAAATGTATAAGGTAAAGTGTTTTAGCGCTGACTTTTCTAGTACTCAAACGTTGGTCTGATAGTTTCTGATCCTCATAAGAAACAGGATCTATGGGCATCAAAAAAGGTTTTGTGAAAATTGCCCATTTTCTTGCATTTTCTTACTTTTGGTACTTTATTTTCAAAATCTGCGAATGCAGATCAAAATCTCTCAAAAAGTTAAGGGCAGTCTTTAAGACCGTTTTCCTGTAGCCATAACGGTTAAGGTAGGTACCTGCCCTTGCAGCCCCGTCTCAAAAATCCACCCTGCATGTGTAGCATATTACAGGGGCGAACGTAAAAATTTCATTACTAGTGAAGAAACGATAAAACTACCTTTGATTTTCTGCAACGCCAAATTCTCGGTTGCTAGCATCGATTTGTTCGGCGAAAAGAAATGCTGCTGGCTTCTTAACGCCCAACCACCAGTTGTACAATCTCTTTTTATTTTTCCAATTTCAAAATCCACTTTAGAGCACAATAAATAAAATATACCTAGTTTTATAATAAATACTTGCTGTTTGTATGAATGGAGTACGACTCATGTCGGTCGGAATGGTCGGCGGCGTCATTTCCGGAAAACGTCCGAACGAAATGGACCAGCCTGTAAATGGGGCAGCAGGACAACCCCGTTCGACGTCCAGTTTAATTATTTGTTTTGTTGTTGTTTGTTGTATTTGTACGTAGTCCTAGTCAGTGCTCGGTGTAGAATGTAGATTCTAGTTACTCCTGAATGTTTGGTTACAAAAACTCTCCGACATTTGGAGAACTGTGTGTTGTAATTAATTGCCTATATACAGAAGTGCGTAAGCGCTTGGCTGAGTTGAATGATTTTGCTGTAGATAATAATCTGTTACCAACAAACACGTATGTATCTATGCCAAGCTAAACGAGGAACGGGAATCCTAGACTTTTATTTTCCCATTTGCATCTTCTACAGAATGAATCTCTCGTCACTTGTCGCTTGGATTGATCAAAAATTCACAGATCACCGCTGTCATTTCAGCCTATCTACCGTCGAAAGCGCTCTTCAAAAACATGGAAGCGTTAGGATCATTAGGATCGACCTTTTTCAAATTGTATTAACCCTAACCGTTTTTATGTAACCCTTTTGTTACATAAAAACGGTGTATTCCTGCTTTGTGTGTGAATTATTATTTCTAAAATCAGTACTTAAAAGAAAATGGAACCTGTTTTTTCGCCATTTTATGTGAATTACCATTAATGGGGACACGGGCGGTGGGGACAGCGGGATTACACCATAGAAACCTACGATAAAATACTCGGGTAGAATCCTTATCAGGGATTCATAACCTGTTTTTACATAGACATAATTTTATGCAAGCCGAGCAAGTTTTCCTTTACCAAGTTGTAAGTTTAATATAGTCGTTGTAATGAACAACTATGAAGATGAAATTCCCAGCATGGCCAGCAGTGGGGGCTAAACACAGTGCCAAACGTCGAGATTCACAGACGAAGGTTTTAGACATCTGAAAACGAATTATGGAACGCAAATGGACTTAATTTTGATTAGCGTAGTAATTTTTTTTTATTTTTTATATCGAGTTGGAGAACAGACAATTTAAAAAAAAACTCAAAAACTAGACGTCATGTTAGCTAAATGGGGATAAGAAATCTTGCATTCAAATGATTATATCTATCAGCTTTTTTAATTAAAATGTAATGTCCGAAAAATGGGCTTCATAAAACACTATACGCTGCTCCACCCGCGTGGATGTCGGATATCGCGTAAAAAGTAGCCTATGTCCTTCTCCATGTCCCAGGCTACATCTCTGCCAAATTTCATGACGATCGGTTCAGCGGTTTAGGCGTGAAAACGTAACAGACAGATTTTCACATTTATAATATTAAGTATGGAAGTAGGTATGGATAATTAGCTTTAAAAGATGTGTAGAGCTGTAGCGTTCCTATGATAACGGCCGTGACTTACGAGCTGTCGGTTCGAACCCAGGCGCTTAATTTTGTGTAAATAATTTCAACACCACTTCTCTCAAAACGGTGAAGGAAAACATCGTGAGGGAACCGGCATATCCTAGAACCAAAAATTCGAAGACATGTGACATCTACCAACCATCAACCAAGAATATAGGCTGATTATGCTAAAAGGTGTGTCTTGTATGAGGCGACAAATTATTATATGAGCCGCTAAATTATTCCTGAAGAGAAATCCTGATGCTCCTATAGTTTCCTCGCTACTCCACCCGCACAAAGGAATTTTGCTTATAAGTCCATTGTAAAAAGAAAAACAAAGCTCCTTTGGTTGAAACCTGATCGAGCAGTTTATAAAGAAAAACGGTCAAACTATGTCAATAAGTATTGATCGCAATGAAAATGCAGCTATAGATTGTTAATTAACTCCCGCCAAAGATGGCGGCCGTTTAATATTCATATTCATTTGCAGACCGAAGATAAAGGAATTCAATAAATTGGTTTGGACTATTCTAATCAGAGGCCCTAGTGTGAGTTTATTTTTATCCATCTAGACTTTACATAAAGTCGAGATGGTTAAAAGAAACTTGCCACCCAAGCTCTCTTGCTTGCGAGCTATGGGCAGCTCGCTGTCCGGTAACGTGTAACTCCGCTGCCGCGAAAAATCACGGCACAGCGGACAAAGCTCCGGCGGAATCTCATGGCGACATGGAGGGTGCGATTGTCGCAACCCAGCGCTGGGCACGCCACAATTGTGACGATAAGTCCCCTCTTTGAGGAGTGGCTAGAGAGGCGCCACGGCGTCCTCACCTTCCACCTGATACAGGTCCTCACCGGACACGGTTGTTTCGGGAGGTTCCAGTTTCGTATTAGGCAGGAGGAAACGCCCGGGTTTTACCACTGTATGGGTCGCCCAGAGGACACGGTGGAGCATACGGTGGTCTGCCCGGCTTAGGCAGAGCACCGCCGCGCCGTGTCCTCACGGAGGCGATCGGCGGCGGCGATCTCTCGCGTCCGGCCCTGTTCCAGGCTATAGTCCGGAGCGAGAGTGCATGGGATGCAGTCACCTCCTTCTGCGAAGCAGTAATGCTAGCGTAGAAGGAGGCGCAACGCGTGAAAGAGCGGCAGTTTGTGCGCTCTCACGCCCCTAGTCGCCGCAGGAGACGCCCTGGGCAGCGGGAATCGGTAGCAAATTCCCGGCCACCGTAGGCACGGGCTTGCGAACGGCGAGCAATGGGCAGCTCGCCGCCAGCTAAGGACCAGGCCCGGATCGACGGCGCGTTGTGTTCCACGCGCGCCTCAAAGAGATGTCAGCACGCACTGACGGGGTCTGCTAGGACCGGTGCCTGCCATGGTTGCGGGTTTGTCCGAAAGGGATACCGTAGCCCTGGCACACAGGCAACTGAAGGAACACGGGTGGGTATTAGTCAGTAAAAGTCTGACACGCCCTCCCGCTCCGCCCACAGCGGGAGAAGTTATTTGATCATTTCACACTCAAAAAAAAAAAAAATGGGCCTCGGCTTTTGCCATAAAAACTTATAAATGAATAGGGATGATGACTAAAAAAATTTTTTTTGTCCGTCATGTAGATTATTAAAAAATATTGGACACGTATTTTTTTTCTTTTTTTACGTGATCAAAACATTACGGCGATACATTGAGTTCAAATGTGGCATGACGTCACTTCTCACTAGATTTTATACTGAGCTGTGACGTAACGAGCCTCCACTCCCAAGTTTAATGTTTTATTTAAATAATTTTTTATTAATATGATAAAGCAAAAAATAAAATTCTCAATTTTTTTTAATATCTGATTGACGGACTAAACAGTAATTCTTTTTTTTTTTTACCCAGGCATCATCCCTATTCGTAATTACTAGTAAAATATGCATTTTTCGAAGTTTTTGTTGTTTGGACCTTATCGGCAAACGACCGGCGAAAATGTATTTTATCGATTGCACGTTTTAACACGCGACGCGACACAAAGGCACCGCTCGTCGCGCGACACGCGGTACCTTTGTGTGGCGTCGCGTGTCGCGCCTGTTTGTAGGAGCCTTTAAGTGTGACTTAGACCCCGACTTCGTCATTTTCATTTCATTCGTCGAAAACTAAAAGTCAGAAGTTGGACGCGTAAAGTTGAGTTAAATATTTTTTTAATTACTTAATTGAATTCAATAATATTTAACAATTTATCTTAACTTTCTTCATAATATAACTACAAAATAAATTAGCACGTTATCTTGTTACGATTTTACAAAGGAGCGGGAGGCAGTCGACAGCTTCCTGTGCGACAGTGCTGCCGCCTTCCTGTGTTGCGGGAAAATGGAGAACTTACACGCCTTTGTTGTATTACATACCACATGACAGGGTTTGTTATTCGAACTACATACTGTAATGAATATGTGACATTAATTCGTTGTGAATACATGCATGACTGACTACCTTTGCACATTACTCGTAGGTTATTATTTTCGTGATTGAAGTGTTCCAGAAACAAGAGGTTTTTTTTTTTTTGGAACTAAGCTGGCTGTTATTCTTTAAGGAATAATAATTATAATATTAAATGCTAATTCTACAAACCAAGTATCTGGTAGAACAAAAGCATGTTTACTGATAATAATAACATGTTTATTTGTTTGTCACATAATCAATTTTTAATACACAAATACAAAAATTCTATACAAATAAATAGAATTGAAGTGTCTGTTTGTAATATCAAAATAATAGCTTTTTACTAAATGCATATGAAAGTAGGTAACAAAAAAACATTTTTTTTAATTTTTGTCCGTACCTTTGTCAGTCTGTCTGTCTGTTTGTTCTGGGTAATATCCGAAACAACTGGACCAATTTTGACGGAACTTTCACTGACTGATAGCTGATTTTATAAGGAGTTACTTAAGCTACTATTAACTTAGGCAGCAGCTAATATGAAAAGATGTAACAGCAGATTTACTGAAGAGTCATTTGATAGAATTTCTAGAAATGTTAGTACCTAGTATTATTATCATGTAGTTAGGCTTAATTGACTGTAGATTTGAAGACCATTTTCTATTTTGTTAAGTAGGTACCTGGTACTTGTTGGCAGGCCTACACCGACCTCCCATACCTATTAACACTGTAATTTGAAAACATTGTAAAAATCCAATTATTTTTAAAAGAGTAACCGTGCAGTTTCTTGCAGGCTCTTCTCCATAGGAAACAACCAATTGGAACTGCGCACCTAGATTCTACATTTCATAAGTGCCCAAGTAGGTTTTTTTTTAAATGTAGTTTTATAATACAAAAAAAAAAAGTTTCTTAGAATAAACAGCAAGTGGTTTAAAAAAAATATGTTAACATATATTGAAAGTTTTAAAATATTTACCACTGTTATTTAGTTACATACATAGGCAATGCAATCACATAACAAACTTTTTGATTGTAATACTTTAAATATATTGTTTTCCTTAACCATGGTCAGTTATGAACGGCTAGGTTACTATCAGTTTTCTATATTTATTTAATTGTCTCATTTGTAAAGTATTTTCAAAGTAATCCTTCATACAAAACAGGAAATATAACATCACATAATTTATTTATTTATTTTATTTATTAAAACTTTATGCACAAGTAATAACTGTACAAAGGCGGACTTAATGCCTTGGGCATTTTCTACCAGTCTACCTTAGGGTGATGCAGAGATAATACATAGTAGGTGCAATAACAGAAAACAATTTAGAAGAATTTATAACTAAGATACAAGAATAAATACATATATACATACATATAAAAAAAAATGTTATGAGAGTTTAACAATAAAACCTACAACAACTAAATTCTGAGACGAATAATGGTACTCTTTTATACTTTGAGATATTACATACTTTCTGAAATTCTAACAAACTTGATGCAGGGGTTGGCAAACCCCTTGTTGGGAAACCCTGGACTATTGCATGTATTCATCTTTGTAAATTATAATATTTATAATAATTATGCTGAACACAGACCAAGACACTTAACCAATTGCTATCTAGAGTTATAACTTTATAATTTATATATTAGGTGTATGTATTATTATCAGGCAGGAAAGTTGTCATAGGCTAGCTAATCATAATATAATGAAAAACTGTAACTAGAGGAAAGTTTAGAGGAAAGTCATTAAAAATTGATTGCAGTATTTAATTTTATTTTATTTTCTGAGTAGGATTATTTTATATTCATTTTATTTTCTGAATAGGAATTACCTAGGTACTAGAAAAATATCTCATGTCAACCTGTTACAAAAAATACACAACTATTTAAATTTCGAACGGTGCACTTAAATTCTCCACTAGAGAGCGCGGTATATTAAAATTACATGACTGATTCTACGAATCGTTTATGCCAAATATTAGTGTCGGCAAGATTGTTGCTTACTTCGCAATTTACGTCGAGTTCGAGGCGTCAGCAATGAATACTCATTACTCGTGTCATTCCAGCTGCTAGTCCAGAGCAATTGATTCTGATTAGGCGGTAACCCGCTATGTTATGCCTCCGCAAACCGGTCGCAAGCAACACCTTTCGAATGCCATGTAATTCTAGATAAATCATTATTATACATCCACAGATACTTGTTATGGAATGAATATACCATTCTTTATCCGTTATCTTACAAACAGAACCCTTTTGATAACAATAAATCATACAAAACATTGAAATAGTAGCTGCGAAAAAATGACACTTACTTCGTCAAAGAAATATTGGATTTTTTATTTAATGCTTGTAGATCTCAATACCACTTACCGTTTATAATATGATACTTAGGTCCCACTATTTATTGCTTCAAGATTCAGGAAACACTTGTACCGTTTAAAACAATAACAACAAAAGTTTAATGCACTATCGAAATTATTGACACCCTTAGGAACATAGACAAGATAAGATTTTTTTAAACTAAGTCATTTATGATCAACTGAGTTTTCACTTTCACTGAAAGCTTATATTTTAGTAGTTATAAATTTCATAAAATAATTATCGATGTATATATGTGTAAAAGTTTAGTTTATATATTATAATCACGTGAGTATTATTGTTTTCAATATTTTTCTATTCAACAGATAAAATTCATATTCCTTTATCAAACAAAAAAAACTTTGTTCTTGTTTATGGGCCGCCGGCATGTGATTGCCACCTTAAAAATTAACACTGGATTACGGTATGGATGGATAAATAAACTACCCGGGTTTTTTGTTTTTATAGAATATCAATGACTGTAGCATTGACAGTGGCGGCGCATTGGTGGCGTATTTACCCTATGGCCAAGAGGACCATGGGCCTGAGCGGCAGACGGTGAATCAGACTTTATTTTATTGATATAAGCATTATATGACTCAGCCCACTATCGACCTTCGGTCTCCGGAGGGGAGTAATGTGGCGGTATCAACAACGCCACATGCGAACTACGCATCAAAGACCTGACGTCACAAATCCTGCATCGCGCTATCAGAGTTTACCGCTTGACTAGCATATATACAACATCCCGACATCAACCGTTGGGCAGTTGCCCACCAAACACAATACCCATCTGGTCGGACGATCCTCCCTTTACTATAGAGTGAGTCAAATTTACACCCTGTTCCTCATATCTCTAAATATCTCTAAAGTATAATGTTCGAACTCACTTCGCTCGCTCTTGTATCTGAACTTCCCTTAATTTTCAATCTCTAGGAATAAGTCGACAAAGAAACTTCTTATCTAAGTGTATGGTCAAACAAAAATCTAATCTATCCGAATTGCTAAAATGTTCCAATTGTTTATTTTTGTAAAAACCGTTAAATCATCGATTTACGTCTCTGCGTTAATTCACTACACTATATATTATATTGTAGTGCGGTATCCAGAATGTTCATTGTTTTTTTTTGTTAAAATAAGGGGCGGGAAACCTAATTGGCCCAGAGCGCCAAATCTTAAAATACACTTAGCATTGTTAGTGTAGCTTCCGAGTTTCAATACTTTGTAGGATATCCCTACGAATTCCCTAATAAAGACTAATCATTATTCATTTTAATAAAAAAATGGCATTCTTAGTGACGAAAAATAAAGTATTAGTTAGAGACATAGACTAATCATTTAATTTATATTGATTTGGTTTAGTTTTTGCATTTGGCTACTCTATTTTTACGTCACAACCAATGTCAGCTGTCGCAATTCGCAATACGTCAGATAAATGTCATTGAAATTGTAACTGTTTTGCTGTACCATGGACTTATCATACAAACCTTTGCAGAATTAAATTCAAGTGCCCGTTGCGCAGCTGCGTAATCTGCGAAGAAAATCAATAACGCGATAAATTTCCTGGAAATGTGCTAAGATGGCGCGCATCGCTTATCAGTGAACCTGCCTACTGTAGTACCTTAACGATTATCGTGCGTATTTGGTAATCCAAGTGTATGAATTTCAATCATTTTGCAATGAGTGAACCAAATATGCATTTCGGGGGTGGTAACCCCCAACAGTTCTTGGGTAATGTGAGTATACCACCGGGTTTGGGTGGTCATGGGAACCAGTTTATTTCTCATATTCAAAACAATAATATGCCTCCGACTTCGACTGGGCTACAGAGTGGCATGCCCCCTCCCCTGCCACCCAGAGTGGACTTAAACCAAGCTCTTGCTCAACCAATGATGCAGAACCAGGGCTATGGTGGCATGGGAGCCTATGGTGGTATGGGTTCGTATGGCGGTATGGGAATGGGGATGGGTTCCTACGGCATGGGAGGATATGGCGGATACGGCGGCTATGGAATGGGAGGCATGGGTGGAATGTATGGAGGATACAACCGATTTGGAGTTGGAGGTGGCTTTGGCGATGTTGATAGCAGGTAAATGTTTTGTTGTTTATTTACAGTTTCTATTTGCTTTATTTATTTGTTTAACTGTTTATGTGTACACATATAAAATGACAAGAAGAAAAGAACAATAATTCGCACAATGGTACTCCTACTCTGTCCTTCCCATACTTCTGACTTTGTTCATTCTTCCTTTCATATTCAGTCTATTCTTCTCCGGAATGTGCTTCCTCTGGATATCAGGACGGCCACCAGTCGGTATGCATTTAAGCGGAAATTGCAGAGTTATTTTCATAACAAATAGTGTAGAGTCAACCCAATCATCTCTTCCCCTTGAATTTGTCCCCTTGTCTTTATTTTTTATATTATATATAATAAGTAGGTATTTATACGTTATAGTAATATGTATGTATGTCTATTATAAGTTTACAACATATTTATGTACTTATGTATCTATTGTATTTGTTATCTTTTTAATATTTTTATTATTATTATCTCCTCTCCTCCCTATTAATTAGAGCACCTGCCATCTTATCTCTTCACTACCCTTGGTTGACTGGTAGAGAATGCCTATGGCATTAAGTCCGCCTTTGTACCTTTATTGTGTGAAAAGTTTAAATAAATAAATGGTGATGCTTATTTCTAAAAAAATCTCTTCCAGCATACCTGCGATGGAAAATAGATAAAAGAGATATAGATACCACTATCTGCTGTCTGTGGCTTTTTCTAAAAGAAAAGTAGCCTGAGTTACTCATTAACCTTTTGACCGCCACGGCAAAAAAGCAATAACGTGCCCTCGGCGCCAAGATACGAATTCATCCTTTCGAGTTTTTGTCATCTTATGTTAACCTATTGACCGCTTGATTTTATATCAATTGCCGTGCCCCCAGCGCCTGGCTCATAAATCTACAAATAAATATTTACGACAAATATGGTCGTGCAATGATATAAAAAGCACGAAA
Source organism: Dryobota labecula (assembly GCA_947523025.1). Lineage (NCBI taxonomy): Eukaryota > Metazoa > Arthropoda > Insecta > Lepidoptera > Noctuidae > Dryobota > Dryobota labecula. Next base: position 12,138,058 of record OX383306.1, on the reverse strand, counting down.
CGAACATAGGCTCTCACGACTGAGGCAGCACGGGCACGAAAACATTTGTCGCATTAATCCGACCGGGGCGGTTAATAGGTTAATATAGATGAAATATAAAGAAAGAAGTTCAACTAATATAAATTAGGATGAGTCAAGGAACATAATTAGCAAAGGAAATAAAAAAACAATGTTGTTTTATGAGCTTTATTTACAGATTTGCGTATAAAAGTCTGTCATCTAGTTGTGACTGGCGTGCTGGGCACATTTTGGTTTGTCATCTATACATGACTGTGTTGGTGAAAAGGTTAAACACCAGCTTTCGGCTAGTGAAAGTACTGCCCAAGCCAAGTTTCGGAAATTAGCCATAACAAACTAGCAGACAGTCAGACAAAATTTGTAATAATACACACATACATATACTCACCCGCATACTTTAAAACATAACACTTCAATTTTATTTATAAATGTATAGATGTGTAAGAGTAGAAGAGAAAATAAAAATACATTAAACCAAAAAACTATACAATTTAAATAAAACAAAATTTTACACACTTCTTCTTCTTCATACTTCTTGCTTTATAATGTACGGTGGCCAGCACATAAGTTACCACAAACTGTAAAATTTTCTCGTTCGATTTTGAACTTAAGCATTAACATTTTAAAGTTTAAAATTGTGTGGAAAATATTTGACAGTTTTGTATAGCATGAGCCACTGATGTGCTGGCCACTGTACCATTAAAATCTTGAAGCCTCAAGCATTTTTATTTTGTGGAAAGCCTAATAGATACCACTGATGCTAGTTAGCTAGCATAGTGATCAATGTTTCTAATTAATTTAAATTGGGCTCAATATTTTAGACAACAAACATAGACAAAGAGAATTTAGGAATTTTCAATTTAAAAAAATGTTTTTTTGCAAACTTCTACAGAAATAAAGTTACTATATTACTTCACTAATCAATCACTCAACGCAGTTGTTAAAAGTGTGCATTCCAAGGCCCGTATTACAGAACATCACTCAATACTCAAGCATTACTTAAAACTAGATTCAACCGATCAAATGGCTTGAATCTAGTTCTAAGTATTGCTTGAGTATTGAGTAACGTTCTGTAATATGGTCCTAAAAGTTGGCAATGTGGCAAATAGCTTTCAATTATTTTCCTGCTTGATTCATTTGTTAATAATATTGTTCTATAGTGCACGTCGCACGAGGGCCTTGTGGCCAAGTAATACCAACCGCACGGGTCAACCGCAACCGATCGATTAGGTTAAGCAACACTTGCCGTGGTTGGTCCATGAATGGATGACTATCTTTACATACCAAAACCCCTCCATGCCTCGGAAAGCACGTCACAACATCTATAGGTGGTAAAAAAGCCATAGCAGCGATAAAAATATATTTTAAGAGAGTAAATCCGAGTATATTATTTAATAAATTAAATAATTTAAAATTACTTGATAAGATGATTAATTATCAAAATTCAACCCGCTCGTGGCGCCACTGTCGCCGCGTCCGAGCGGATTATTCATAGAAAAATAGTAAGTAAAGGTTTTTTTGCAAAATGTCTCAAGCAATTTTAAAATTATAATAATTACTAGCTTTTGCCCGCGACTCCGCCCGCGTGGATGTCGGTTATCGCGTAAAAAAGTAGCCTATGTCCTCCATATCCCAGGCTATATCTCTGCTAAATTTCATGACAATCGGTTCAGCGGTTTAGGCGTGAAAACGTAACATACAGACAGACAGAGTTACTTTCACATTTAGGCCTGTGTTCACCAACGTTCAAACCACCGGTTAGGTATTTAAACAGTTGGTTTATGTCAAATTTCCTATGAAATTTTGAGTAAACAACTGATTAAATATCTAAACAGTTGATTTAAATGTTGGTGAACACAGGCCTTATATATTAGTATGGATTTAAAAATATAAAACACTTAGATAAAAAAGAAATTTCGCTGCTATGGCTTTTTTACCACCTATAGATGTTTCTCTTAAAATATTTCGTGTGTGAATAGATACACCGTAAATACATGAGGCTTTCTCACAAATTAAAAAAAGGCTTGATTACCTTTCCAGAAGTACTAAGGTATAGTCATCTCTTCCAGGTTCATACAGATGGCTGAAGAAAGTTCCCGCCCAGCATTTGATTCCATACAGAGCTGTGTGAATGCTGTTGGCAGTGTTGCCATGATGTTAGAAAGCACTTTCTTTGCTATTACCAGCTCTTTCAGGGCTATATTGGGTATGTATTAGAAGATACTCCTAACATAACCGGAGCAATTAAGCTGAAATTTGGTACACATATTAATTTCAGTGACCCAAACACGAATGTGTACCGTAAATAAATGAATTTTGAATGTAGAGTTCACTTTTGGGAGAAAAATTAAGAAAAATAAAATATTGCAAACTGTACGCTGTGACAAATCAAATGAAAGGACTTGTAATGAGGATTTCAAACATAATTAAAAAAAAAAATAGTTTTAAAATAATTAAAGTAAATTGATGAAAATTTATCCTATGACCCCTGAACAGTGAACAGTCTATACTTATACCTCCTTACTAATAAACGTTGTATAGCATCTGTATACACACTGATTTCTCTCTCACTCGTCAGTAATTTGACTTTCGATAGAAGAAGACGAAGCATTGTGTAACTATACAGACGCTATACAACGTTTATTAGTAAGGAGGATAGATTACAGGAAAACCTATAAGAAGTCTATGGTCTTAAAAAAACATGGTAAGTAAATCCGAAATGCAATAAAGTATTGATATATAACGTATCAATATTTTTTGAAAATATCAATATCGATATTTTTATTAAAAAATATCGATATATCCGTTTGATTTGACAAAGAATATTCGTGCTATATCATTATTAATAAATCAAGAACAACTATTAAGAAATTTTAATTATTTATTAATCAAACCAATATTTATATGATACAGACACAAGAAAAACTCTTTTTAAAACAGCAAATCGAGTCGACCAAAAACCAAAAATACATAAAATATAATTTGTTAAAAAGATGTTAGTATAAAAAAAGTATTCCTTTTTAGGATTTTTTAATCTTAAAACTTATAAATATTTATTGGTCTGAAAAAATATCGATTTTTATATCTTTTCAATACTTGGAATTTTATATCGATATATCGAAATATTAAATATCGCTTAAAAATATCGATACACTGAAAAAATAATATCGATATATCGATGTATCGATATTTTTTCAACAAGTCGAACTCAATATTGTGCGTAGATGTTGAAATGTATGGAAACATGTTTTTCAACTACAATGTTAAGTTTGTTCTTGGGATAAATTCATCCCAACTATGGATCCCTTCATTGTGCGTGGTCCAAAACGCACTTGGGCGGTTTATTGATAGGGAATCAAAAGACCTCTCCAGCATGAATTACTAATTGAAACTTACTTTTTTATATTAACAGGTGTAGCAGAAAACGTGAGTCGACTGAAGTCTCTATTCGCGCAGGTCTGGTCCACATTTGCAGTGATTAGGACCCTGAACTGGATCATCAGGAAGCTGATGGTCATCATTGGTATCAGGACCGAAAATGAATTTAAGGTCAGTAGTAAAATAATGTGTCTCTTATTTTAACAGGCCTCAGAAAAAAGAGGTTTTCAATTTGACCTAATGTTTATTTTTTGTGTTTTTACTCCTTAATTATTATTTAATACAAAATCAAAATATTTTATTTCACATAAACCTACATGGTCACTTATGAAACGTCAGAAGCTAGGTGCACGGTTCCAATTGATCGTTTCTTATGGAGAAGAACTGGCAAGAAACTCCACGGTTACTACTATCAAAAAAATAATTGGCTTTTATAATAATTTCAAATGACAGTGTTAATAGGTATGGGAAGACAGTGTAGGCCTTTCAACAAGTACCAGGTACTTAACAAAATAAAAAATTGTCAACAAATCTACAGTCTACTAGGCATACAACATTCTCACATTCACAAAATAGAAAATAATCTGTTACCGACTGCTTTATCCGGCTCGAAGGACCACTGTTACCGACTGCTAAGGCTGCAGGATAGATTTATTATTTAATATGTAAGAAAAACACAGCCATTCGGTATAGAATTCGAAGTATATTGAAAGATAGTGCAAAAAACAACCACGTATCAAAAATAGACAATAAAAAACCAAAGATAAATATTTTATAAAAAGTTCACATCATATCGTGAACAGAATCTATATAAAAAAAAATTTGAACCAAATGACATGATTGCCATTACAGCTACAGAATCCAATAGTTTTTTTTTTTTATTAATGTTCAAAATGTAGGTCGCAGAGTTTAAAATATAAGTTTTACATTCAAAGAATATTTTAAGTCTTTACTCGTCATATAATATGTTAATAGCACAATTAAAGATGGTAGAAGTGTATCTAAACTAAAGTACATACTCATCGTTTGTAATTTGCAGAAATTACACATTTGCAGTTGAAATTAGAATTGTAGGTATATAATGTCAAATAATGAGATGATTATTTGATTATGACCAACTTCCTTGTCTTCAACGTCGTTCATACAATCAGTAACCTTTATAGGTTGATAACTACTTTTAAACCAACCAGAAAAATTGTTCATCATTCATATTAGTTACCTCACAGAATATTTTAAGTGATATTATTTTTATCAGTAATTTAAAATAACAATGCCAAAGGTTATCTACTAATAATCCAATTACGTGGGAAGGCACTATACAATTCTATTCACTCTAAAATTCTCACAATTTTAATCAGATTTTACGGTCAATGATTTTTCATTGCATATACATTGTTTATTTAGTTTTTTATTTTTTATTAACCGTCGTAATTATTTTTCTGAATAAATAAACGAGTTTACATTATCTTCATTACAAATCATTGAACTGTACGTCCATTGATGTATAAAAAAAGGAAGATTAGGTACGCGCTCCTCGACGTGAACCGCATAACATACGCCGACCGGCATAACTTACCTTAGTCACAATCGAACTCGCGTTGGTGTAGTACATGTGCAGCACGTTAAGTGAAATTACCGTAATCGTCTAAATAAGCAGCAACAATGCCTTCCTGTGTTTTCAAAATGTGCACAAATAATTCACAAACCAAAAACAAGTTCCACGGGATTACATTCTACTCGAAAGTAAATCAAAAATTTCCTCTCTTTAAAATTCTCCTGAATAATATTGCTTTTTAAGTCGCCATTTGTTTCTGAGTTGATATGGGTACGTAACAGTGACAATTATTGCTATCTCGTTCCCGCTACAGCCTGCGTCATATCTATCGCTTTTTCGGTTGTTGATGCACGACATACGACATCGGGAAATGTAGTTGTGTGGGTGATTCCAATAATGTTTACGTGACATTAGAGCGGTACCTTATCTTCCTCTTTTTTTACATCAATGTGTAAGTCCTATTGAATGCAAATGAGCAAGTAGGTCCGTAGAACAAACACATTGTTCCTTAATCCATTTATATTGAAATATTGTAGATGCTGGCCGCGGCCTCGCCCGCTTGGCTTTTTCCAAATTAAAAGTAACCTAAGCTACTCCTTATAACATAAGCTATCTGACGTTGGAATTCACATCAAAATCTCCAATAGCCGGAAAGAACAGACAAACAATATTAAATTGTTTTTTGTTTTAGGTATAGATCGCGTCACGTAATAAGAGATCGCTGGCCAACCGCACAACCATACCATACAATTTTTATGTGACGCGAACTAATACAACGTAATATGGTTTTGCGGTTAGCCAGCTTTTAACGTGACACGATATATAGGGTTTATATAATCAAACACGAAATATTTTAAGAGATACACCTATAGGTGGCAAATAAGCTATGGAAACGATTTTTTCTATCTGAGTATATTATTAAAAAAATTAAATAATTGAAAATTACTTGATATGATGATTAATTATCAAAATTCACCGCGCTCGTGCCGCCACCCTCGCCGCGTCCGGGCGGGTCATTCATAAAATAAATAAAATTTTGGAAAATGCAACTCCTTTGCAAAATGTCTCAAGCAATTTTAAAATTATAATAATTATGTAAAAATATAAAAATAAGTATTTTTTCGCTGCTATGGCTTTTTTACGGCTTATTCCACAAATCCGCCCTGAAAACCCTCTCAGGAGGAAAAGTGAAATCTATAAAAACAGTCTAGAATTCACCCCTGATAATCCCGCTTAGGGGGGAAAACTAGAAAAGAAAAAAAAACTTATACCAAGACCCCCCTGAAAGTGATTTTTTTACATTAGGGTTCAGTTTTCCCCACTGAGGGAGATTCTCTGGGGATCAGTAAAATAAGCAGGGGTGAATTCTAGACTGGTTTTTATATATTCCACTTTTCCTCCTAAGGGGAATTTTTCAGGGGGGGTTTGTGGAATAAGCCCTTTTTTACCACCTATAGATGGTCCTCTGAAAATATTTCTTGTATGAACAGATACACCTTATACAGGGTGTTTGGCAGAACGTTGAACATACGAAAATGGTGGATAGGTGGGGTGATCTGCTACTTACTCAGGCCTAATTTATTTGGCCCTGGCCCCCTGGATATTAAAAAAAAATTTTTTTGCTTTCTTCTAGTTTCACCACTTTCTTAACTTTAAAGTGTAATTTGTATTAAAAATGGGTAAAACAGGCAATATTTTTATTTATTACATCTTTCTGTAAGTTTGAGGAGTCATAACTTTTTTTCTAGCTAACATCTGAATAAAGCAATAATTTTATAAGAATCTGCCAATATTAAAGATAAAAAAATAAACTAAAATATTGCCTGTTTTACCCATTTTTAATAAAAAAATACACTTTAAAGTTAAGAAAGTGGTGAAACTAAAAGAAAGCAAACAAATTTTTTTTTTATATTCAGGGGGCCAGGGCCAAATAAATTAGGGCTGAGTAAGTAGCAGATGACCCCACCTATCCACCATTTTCGTATGTTCAACGTTCTGCCAAACACCCTGTATACAACGTTACAGTTGTGCGGTTGGCGAGCGGTCTTTTTACGTGACGCGAATTGTACCGTTCAAACTTTCATAATGCATTTTGTAAAAAGTAGTTATTCTGACATTACAAACAAACACTTTTATTTATTTGTTTAGAAAAGTGATACAAATACAGGAAATAGTAGTTATCAGTAAACGTTTTATCCCAAAAAAAAAACTTTTATCTTTTGTTTATCATTTTGACAATGAAAACGGTTCTGATGTATCAAGTCTCTGAGTAATCTGACCTTGTGAATCTTTAGACGTATTTTCATTCCCACTCCGTGAGAAAAAGTCTTGAGCATTTGCACTGTTTTGTGCTAGGTAGACTGTAGTACAAAAGTAGACTATGTATAGGCCATGCATACATAAACACATCAAAAAAAAAATTGTGATCATCATAAGCTGATATAATTTTTTGAATTGAACTTTATCAAGAAAAATTCTTTATTGTGTGTTTTCTTTAAATAGAAATATTCAGTTTGAAATAATTTTTTTTTTAACAATTTTTAATTTTATATAAAAAAAAATTGAGTAATTAATCATAATGTGATTGTAACAGAAATTTGATAGAAAGAAAAAGACTGTTTAACCAAACTTAAACAACAATTTATTAATAAAAGGTTTATATTCAATATAATACAACTCCTCCCCTGGCTCGAACATATGCGGTGATACTCCTGGGCATGCTGAGAATCAAATTATCCAGCATTTCTTGTGGTAACCTGTCCCATTCTTGAATAGCGGTTTCCCTGAGCTCTGGCACTGTGGGGACGTGGCTGACAATTGAACTGTTTTATTGTTTTATAATCTACCATAACAAAAAAGATTTCGATTTTCAAAGTGATCCCAAACTTTTTTTTGATGTGTGTACTATTGAAAAATAAACGTCGGACGAAATAAAATCTACATGTTCTTAATAAATCAAGTGTGTGTTGTTGAGTTCGTAGCTCCACAATAGATTAGTAACTTATCACAATAGGCTTGATATCTACATTATAGTCACGCGTATAAAACAGAGATAACTTTATTTTGCTGTTTTATTGTTATTTTTTAATCCTACGTCATGTCTTCACAGATAATAGGTACCCACTATTCATGTGATTTACAAGTATTTAGACTACAAAGCAAAACACAAAGATCAAGTGATTGTAAACTACCAATATTTTTAAAACGTCACTATTTTTAGGGTTCCATAACTCAAAAAGGAAAAACCGAACCCTTATAGGATCACTCGTGTGTCTGTCTGTCCGTCTGTCACAGCCGATTTGCTCCGAATCTACTGAAATTTGATACACATATGAATTTCTGTGACCTAAACACGAACGTAACCTAAACACACGAATATGGGGTTCACTTTAAGGGGCAAAATGAGAAATTTAAAAATAAAAGTTTCGCAAACTTTACCGTTTGATATATCAAATGACAGGACTTGTTATTATGACGTTTCCATTTATTTTTTAAATATTTTTTAAAATAATTGGTTTTAATTTTTTTAAAGAAAACAGATGAAAATTGACCATATTCTCCCATACATTCCAACTACAAATGTAAGTTGGTTGACTATTACTTGTTATTTTGTAAAGCCTACTTTTCTGTGATACTTTTTCTTTTAACTTCGATAAACAGGGTGTGAGGGCAGCCCTCCGCAGACTGATGAGGTGAATTCAGTATATCGTACATGAACTTATTGCAGGAACGTTAAGGGCATCCAATAAACCTGATTTGTTTTATTACCTCACACGCAACGTATCGTTACCGTGACAAAACGCACGTAGCGAACGGCAGCGCAGCGAGCCTTCGGCTGCCCTCCCCGCGACGGGGCGCGGGGAGGTCAACGAACTCTGTAGCTAGGCAGAAAGTGAAAAGCTGATTTAACGCGTCGGTCGTTACAGTATTTCAACATCAATTACAATTTTTATTTTTATTTTTGCGGTTTTATTTACATAAATGGAGTGCTGCGTACAGAGCGTTCAATGTAATTTTACATTGAAATAAAGGAATAGTAACTGAAAAAAAGTTTTTAAAAAATACCTGAGAAATTTTCTAAGGTTTAGTTCAGCTCGAATGCACCCTGTTAGTTTGCTGTCCCTTACACCCTGTATACTACTGCCGTGAGTTTTTTCCAACAACAAACATTTAGCTGGCAGAGGGGCGACACTTGGCTCTAACAATTAGCACTTTAAAGCTTAATATTACGCAAACGGATCCCTGAATAGAAAAATGGTTTTCACAAACTCGCAATATTTTTGAGCTGGCTGTCCAACGATACCTCACACCATGGGATAGACAAGAAAAAAAAGGCCCCATTTTGCGAGACGTGCGTTTTATTCTGAGTTTAAGTCACGGACAGACAGACGGACGGACATGGCTAGACTATAAGGGTTCTTTGTTGACTACGGAAGCTTAAAAAAGAACTAGCAAATATTAATAGTCTAGACAAAATCAAACTCGTTGCTAATTTAACTGTATAATTTATAATTTTTATGATATTAATTTTATTTTCGCACCATGTACCTATCGCATTTATTAATTTTTCTGTCATTACTTCACTTTTCATTCTTTTTACCAATTGTGGTAAGTAATTTTTATTTTTATTCTAGGTACATCGTCTTCACCTATAATTATTAATTAATGTATACAAACTATTGTTAACATTTTAAAAGAGTAAGTATGGAGTTTCTTGCCCATTCTTCTCCATACATAACTACCTTTTGAAAGGCGCAACTAGAATCAATTAACTATTCATGTAATTGTTGACGTTCAAAAGTGCATCTTCGTGCCTATTTGAAAAAATTATTTGACTTTGACTTAATAATTTAACTATATTAGGTAGGACGTAAGAAAAGCATAGTCTTACAATACTGTCTAATCTTTCCAGGCTTGGGCCGAAGCGGTGGCCTCGACCCAACAAACGGGCCCGGTGGACCACCACGGTCCGAAATCCTCCGGGTGGCCCGTGGTCATGTTCTTCGGCGTTTTGGCCGCCGCGCCCTACGTCGTGCTCAAGATGCTGAGCCGGCTCAACAAGAATATGCAGGAGAACTGTGAGTACTACTTCCATAGCTATAAGGGCCATAATCGTTAGCAAGGCAAGTCAAGGGGACAGTTGGACGTAATTTAGCAGAAAGGACTTCAGTCCTTTTTCTCTCACTTTTGACCATAATGTGGGTTGAGTCCGGTTGAGTCTCTCAACCCATATTATGGTCAAAAATGAGTTGTATATACCAAAGAGGTCTTAACGGTTGGTTCTTTCGCGCAGCATAAAAGATCCGTGATACTTCAAAAACAAGGTTGGTTTTTTTATGATGGGAATTGACCCAGGAGGTCCTTCCGTTAACCGTGAGGACCTCTATGGTAGAAATATATTTTTACCATAATTTAGGTTGAGTCCTTTCTGCTAAACTACGTCAGTTAAAATTTCGGTTCAGTGATCACAAGAAATAATATTTTAAAGATAAATAAATGACGTTCCCACACGACACATGTTTTGTAGATATCTTGTGAAACCGTGTAAGTCAATAGATTTTGATCTTATATGATTTTATTGACATTGACGATTTGACTCTTTCAATTGTGGCTTGCTGATAGCAAATTATGCAATAGGTACCTCTTGTTACCGGTAGGTTCGGTATACCTATCTGCAGTGCTATTCTGTAACCATCTCACTGTGAAAACTAAGGTAAAGTGTGGGGTATCGTTATATAGGCCGTTCAAAAATATAACTGTACAAAGATTTGTTACTGGTTATAATTAAAAACATAAAATTGATTATTGTTTATGTTTTTGTTTTGTACCAAAAAGCGAAATTCAATTATTATCGCCACATTTCAGAGCAGTATTATATCGAAGGTATGTTCTGTTGAAATAGAGATCCGCTGACCAAGTGCATATCGAAGAGGGCTTCTGTCGAAGTAGTGTTCTTCGAAGGTGTGTGTTGTCGAAGTATGTTCTATCGGACTAATGCTTGTCGAATATATGTTCTGTCGAAACAATGAGTAGTCGAACTATTGTTTTTCGATATTAAGACCGTGTTAAAATAATTAACTGTCGAAATTCAGAATGACACTCCCCTCAGTCACCCTCAGTGGCGAAAACAGAACCCTAATCTAAAAAAATCACTTTCAGGGGATCTTGGAATAAGTTGTTTTTTTTTTAATTCTAATTTTCCCCCCTAAGCGGGATTATCAGGGGTGAATTCTAGACTGGTTTTTATAGAATCCACTTTTCCTCCTGAGGATTCCCCCTTCAGGGGGGATTTGTGGAATAAGCCAAAATTTCACGCTGCTAGAACCATCGGTTTAGGGTTTATCTGTCATTGGGTTTTTATTAAGAGGGAAGCGCTGAGGTAGCCCGTGAAATTCAAATATCGGTCAGTGGCAGATTGTATGGTGATTGAAATATAATTCGCGGCCATAAAAAATATGGCTTTACAGAATTATAATCATAAGAATCAGCAATACAACGCTTTAAGTTAGAATTGCCCTCAAATGTAATGATTTCATGAAATTGTCATTCAATAGGGTTACTTCGTCTTCGACAGTTGTATTGATGATTTTAATGATTGTAATTCGGTAAATACATGCTTGTTACGGTCGCGAATCTTATTTCTAGATCAAAATACAACCTGCAAATTTCAACAAACGTAAGAAAATTTGAATTTTGCGGGCTACGCTAACGCTTTCGCATTATGGCCTATTGTCCACGTAAACGGCACGTCATGCGCCTGCTTTCGTCAATTGACGATTGCAAGACGAATACTTGCATCTTGCGTAGAAACAATTAAAACTGTGTCCACGGAACAGCAACGTCGCGTCGGCCTCTCGTCATGCGTTCGTCATGCGGTGCGCGCGGCAGCATGTCACTACTCGACCAACTCGAGTACTTTACTTTATTTTTACTTTTCGAGTACCAGTACTTTCTTCGCCTGTTTCGTCGTCTTCTAATAAAGTTGTATGCTATAATCACTTCATCATCATCACTTGACATTTTCACAACGAAAAGACGTGCTTTCTCGATGCTAGTTGAAAGAAAACTGAGATGTTTTGTAGCGTGATTGACGATTGCATGAAGCAGCGTGGACATAGCAAATATGCAAAATACGCCTATCGTCATTTGTAGGTTGCATGCATTCGTCAAATGACGCGTCCATGGACAGTTAGCCTAAGCAGTTGATATTCACCATTTGAAATACAAGCATCGTTTCATTTAAAGGTTACATAAAATTTTACGAGACCGTATATAGCGTAAGAAAGGGATGGAGCTGTACTAGACGAATAGCGACATCCCTTTTTAGCACTATATAGAACTATTTCAACACTTCCCTATTCCGCTCCTGATCCTTTTGGGGATCATAACCATTTTTTTTTTCGTACTTATATTTATATTTAAATCTATTTTTACAGTACAAGATCCAACAACTTGGCAGGAGCCATTCCGAGCCGTTGGCAAGTTCAACTTCACAGCTACCAGCCCCCAAGAGTTATCCTTCCAGGAGAAGCAATCCTTCACTGTAGCCCCTGCTCATTTGCAGCCCCAACTGTGGAACTCGGGTTGGTTGATGGCATCCCTTGACGGAAAGACCACAGGTCTAGTACCCATTAATTATATCCGACTCATCAACCCAGCCCAAGGACAGAACGTTAATGAAGCCGAAAGGCGGAATAGCGCTGAAGCTACTTGCGATTCCAATCTAAGACAAGGCTCTTAAGTTGTCTTTGATTTAGGATTTTTTCTATGCTTACTCTGTTCTTTTTTGTCTTCCAATTTTGAATTGCGATTTGCTCAAGATTACTCAGAAGTTTTTTTTTTTAAGACTACCAATGTTGCTCTTTAGTAGATCTGTATTCGTGTTAACCCTTGTTTCTAATGAAATGCATAATAAAGTTCGTTTAAGATTGAATAAATAATGCAACGTGGGTCAACTCACGATCTTAAGGGGAAAGCGTCAGGGTAGCCCGCGAAATTCAAATTTCCTAATGTTTTTTACAATTCGAATTTCGCGGGCTACCTTAGCGCTTCCCCCTTAATAATAAATTTACGATTATTCCCGCAATTGGAAAAATAAGAATAAATGGAGTAAGCACAACGTATTTACTAAACCATCCAAAAGCCTGGGTGCCAAATTAATACTCGACTGACTGTCAAATAATTCGACTTTCACTTGGAGTGGGAATTGTGAATAGTTAAAAAAAAGAAAGAGAGAAAATATTATTTATTCTTTTGACAGTTATTTTACCTCTGACACCAACCTTATAGCAATGAAAATAAAGGTCATTGTTCAAAATCAGAAAAAAATCAAGAGACATTTTAAGACTTTTTTTTACGAGCTCGATCATTGAGTTTTAAATTTTGCAGTTGAGTTTTAAATTTAAAAGTCAAAAAGTAAGTTTTTTTTTTAAATCTATCCCATTTTCTTAGCATTGAATTCTCAAGTCTTAATATAGTATAATATTTTTGTGTATTTTTTATAGTTGTTTAATATATTAATTACCAGTTTTAATTTAATTAATTTCTAAAATCGAATAGTCTTTATTATCGAATTGTTTTTATTCGATTTTTTAAAATTAATTAAATTCGTTGTAAATAAAATATCCAGTTGCAAAAACGCGCCATTTTCTGAAAATGTTATCTTTTTGTGTGATAAATTGATATTTTTTTTAATTTGTTTTTTACTATTTCCCACAGCTGTATTGAAAACGTGTGTAGGTTATTGCAAACTCGTGTCATTAAAAACCCTCGCCTTCGGCTCGGGTTTGTTAAACTACTTTCCATCCTTGTATCACAATGTACTATTGATTATCAGCGGCTTTGCCCCACAGCAGAATACTGTGGGTAGAGGTTAAATAACTGTGATGGGCTGTAAATATTTTCTTTCATTTTTTATTAATTAATATGAAAAGACTAAGAATGTGTGCTGTTTCGGCCTTGGCCTAGTTTGACTGGGCATATTTTGTAGTAGGTATGATATTCTGGAAGACTTTTGAAAAGAAAAGACTTTCCTATAAGCAAAGATATTGATCATTGGGACCTCCATTTTTGAGTACATAATACAATTCTGTACGGAGGTTTTTTGTATGACGAAATGACGTTACTCGACATAAAAAAATGTCCTAAAAGGCTTTATATCCATACTAATATTATAAATGTGAAAGTAACTCTGTCTGTCTGTATGTATGTTACGTTTTCACGCCTAAACCGCTGAACCGATCGTCATGAAATTTGGCAGAGATATAGCCTGGGTTATGGAGAAGGACATAGGCTACTTTTTTTACGCGATAACCGACATCCACGCGGGCGGAGCCGCGGGCAAAAGCTAGTCCATTATAAAAATGCGCGCGCGTTATTTTTATTTCACCTTCAATATTAATTAAAGGGTAAGGAAATTTATCACCATTAAACTGCGCTGCGCTGTATAGTCCTCAGGAGCAAATTAGCTAAATAGAGCACAGCACAGCGCAGCATAGCATAATGTTGTTTAGCCACTTAAAAGTTATATAACCAGAACCCTTTTAAAATTAACTTGATAGCGACCAGTATAATCGAGCCCTTATAAAACCAAGTTTTCATGAATTAGGGGTTTGAACTGTGATATTGTTTGTACAGTCAGACGAACGAAATGAAGTAATGATATAATTTAGAACAAAACATATTATGCTATTGCTTTTATCAAGTGAGAGTAAGCAGAAATCTGCAGATATTGTCAGCGCCATTTAGCAAACTGTAAAGTTATAACGACTGGTATAATCTGTAATGTAATGGATCATCCCAGTGGGATTTTACCAGTCATTCGAATGTAATGGATCATTCTATGCAGAATCTTTGACGTTTTGTATGATTGTAGGTATGAGTTACCTATTTGTATTTTTCCATACTTTTTCGGTTCAGTTATTCATTCCAATTTGATGTTTAAAAAATTGTAATGTGTTGAAATTGAAGAATTGATTGATTTCGTTTTTTGTTATATTTTAGTATATAAGTCAATGTAGGTAGGTGTTTATTATATAATTCTATGCATTTTACGAATTATTGTCTCAAAATTAATTATTTTTTCTTTGGTAAAAGGAATGGTGTAGGTTGAATTCATTTTTTGAATAAATTTTATTTTATTAGCAAATGTGATTGGATTATTTTATTTAGGTACTTCTTCGTATAATTGGAAAAAAATGCCATAAATGATCCACACCAAAATTCAGAGCGAGTGACGACCAAATCATTTAATTCGACCAATATTTTATTTACTTGCGGGCCAGTTTCTCGAACGAAAAATTAATATGACACTAAGCGCGCTTAAAAGGCTGTGATTGGTTGATTGCTTTATCAACAGCCAATCGCAGCAGTTTATGCGTGCTTGACAATTTGTCACATTATTTTTGCGATCATTTTCGTTCGGGAAACTGGCTCCAAGTGTAACATTAATAATTTGTACTAGTCAATCGTGGATATATTATTTCACATCTTTATATAGAGGTTTGTAAAATATTCCTGAGTGTCAGGCAAAAATATTTTGGCTATATTATTATTTATTAACTTACATGTATAAAAATTTAGGTACTCTTAGAATTAGTTAATTCGGTAAAGGGTATTTACCTAATTTTTGTATGAGTATGATCCAACCAATAAGTCTTTTGCATTTTTCGACATCACAAGTTCATTATGCTTACTCATTCTCGGAAGCAGTTTAGACAAGATCAGTTCTTATAAGTTTGCCGTTTATCTGTTTGTGCCAATTTTGAGGCAAAACAGTACTTACTGAGATAATAATAAGGCTCGATTCGCCTCTGGATCATGTAGAAACATTAATTTGATCGCTTGACCATAAGTTCTGCTGGCGATGTATTTATTAATCATATTTATAAGCTCTCTTCTAATAACGTATACAATTGTAATTATAATCATTATTATCAAAATTGAATAGGTACTGTTGGGAATCGAACCCAACACAACATCGTGCACGCAGTCTGCACGCAAAGCAGCGTGTTCGACGCGTCATCGGTACAGCTGAGGAGCGGCGCGGTGGCCACACGGCTCTGCTCCGGACGACACTCGCTTCCACGGACCCTACCTACCGCGACGGACGATACCTCTCTCTCTCAAACTAATAATTACTGTTTGTCCGCGATAGTTATAATTTTATTATCATCACGGCATTAAACCATTTGCTCCCCGCGCTAACATTGGTCCTTCGAGCCGGATCAATGCAAGCGCGGGGAGCAAATGAAAGAGTGGACTGTATTATAAATAGGCAACGGTTTAATGTCGTGATGATAATAAAATTATAACTATCCCGGAGAAACAGTAATTATTAGTTTGAGAGAGGTATCGTCCGTCGCGGTAGGGTCCGTGGAAGCGAGTGTCGTCCGGAGCCGAGCCGTGTGGCCTCCGCGCCGCCCCTCAGCTGTACCGATGACGCGTCGAACACGCTGCTTGGCGTGCAGACCGCGTGCACGGTGTTGTGTTGGGTTCGGTTCCCAACAAATACAATTATCAATGAAGGTGTCAGGAATGATTTGATGAATAAAGTCGACATTTTTCAAAAATTGTTTTATTTTGTAAGGGTGTTACCACACCGATCGATCGATCGACGGTAGAATGGATTATTGACCAATTAACGGAGTAGACACCAATCGATCTACGTCGACCATGTCGATCGATGGGATCGATCGACGATCGATCGATTGGTGTGGTAACACCCTAACATAGCCTAGCCTGCAGGGTTACATAACACTTACTTTCTATTGAAGGAAATTCCTAATCCATTCCTTCACGTTTGAAAAATTTTCAACAACATAAATACCTAACTGTCTGTGTAATATTGTCATTATGAAAAACATTGCCATTGTAGGAAACCTAGGTGCGTTACGCAATTACCCCGCTGATCTTACCCATGAACTACGAGACTAATTTGAAATATTCGTGGTGGAGCTTTAAGGCTGAAATACACATACATATATATGCTACGTAGGAAGACATAAGGATGCTAGTTTCAATTAGAGCAGATCCTACTTAGTAACATAAAATTAGCACGTGTTTACGATAAAAGTATGCTTATGATTCGCTAAATATTTAATCTCAAAATAGCCGGAGTACAATCAAGCACTCAAAATAAATAAAGCTAAGACTTACATACTACTTTCTTATGGACTGTACAGGTGGGTCCTCAATCCTCTATGTGAAAACTGAGGGCCCAACTTTCAGTCCATAACTCGCTTATTTGACTTTCACAAAATCTGATTCCAACTTTCACAATTCTTTGGGCATGTTCACTAAATCTTAAGAACATTTTCAGAGTTTTAACAAAATAGCCCTCACACCACACGCACATGATATATTTTTATCGAACGAATCACAAAGAGTTCATAAATAAAACGCACTTCTCCAGTTAAATGTACAACTCCTATAAATAAATGCTCTCTGATGTACAATTTCGGCTAGATTATATAGGCTAATATAAGAGAATCTGATATTATGCGAATCAAGACGCGTACACACGCAACGGGTGCCCGTCGCTGGTGCCCGCTAAACGCAGAATCAGCAGGACTTAGTTTAAAAAAAAAGTCTAGAATATTTTTTTAGGTTTATTGTAAAGTCATATTCCTAAGTTTACAAGTAGGGTTCGGGGAATTCAAAGGTAACTTCGCGCCCCGTCAGCTTCTTGTATACCGACTGGAAGGTGTCCACCTGAGAACAATGACAACACTGGATAAGTAACTGAATCACTAAACAAAATTTTTCACACAATAGGGATAACGGACAGCCCTCTGTGCAGGGCCTGCATGGAGGTGGAGTTAACCGTTGCGCACGTGCTCTTCGAATGCACAGGCGTCGCCCAGATTAGGACAGAAACCCTCGGGGCACCCAGATCCTTCACCGATGTTCTAGATAGGCTGGGAAACATTATTAACTTCTGGAAGGAGGTGGGCTGGTTGGCATAACCACCGACGGTCACTATGGCTCACGCACAATGGTCCGTCTGAAGGACTATGTGCGGAAACCAAACCCTCTAACATAGAACATAGATAAGTAACTGAATGGAAACTACCTGTGCTAACTGTGGGTGTAGAGGTCAACTCGCTCAATAAAACTTAAGAGTATTTTGTCCAAGGCGTGAATACAGAGGATCAGCCACCGCATCTTAGATTACCAGTTACATATACAGGCTTTTCCAATACACTGCTTGTATATTTTTTTACCACATTTGTAATATTTGTTCACATGCTATCGCAAATAATGCTGCTCATTCAACAAATAACGTATCAAATCGCGTTTCTTGTTTATCATGCTCTCTGTCATGTCTACCATAATAAATTCTTTGCTGACCAACTTCTCATCACAGCTCAAGCTAATTTCATATAACTTGTTCTGACTTAATAGAAGACGGGTGGCTCATTTAATATCATGATCTTTTACCAGATTGCTCAATTTACTAATTTACCTTGTGTTCAATAGTGGTCTGCTGGTTCTTGTCGAGGTGCACCTTAATGAGCTGGGAGCCATCCAGCTTGATCCGGATGCGCTTGCCCACAATCTCTGCAGGGAAGACGAGGTCTTCCAAGATGGCGTCGTATACTGACGTCAGTGTCCTGAAAATAAGTTGAATGGAAGGTTTAGATAACTGGTAAATAATAGTGTTTGATGACATATTTTTTGGAATTCTATTGTAAAAATCAACATGTTGAACACAAATTTAAAAAAAATGTAAAGACCACTCCTGAGCAGACATGCCATAGAAGATATAGCAATGTATGGGGGCACAGAAATAAAGGGGCGTATGGTGCACATAATAATCTCAACAAGACAATATATATGTACTATTTAACTAGTTGTTGCTATTTAGTTGTTGTTGTAGTTGTAGTCACCTCTGAGCTGGATTGTCAATGCTGAGCATTGAACTATTAATTTTTTTATTTACGTTTTTATACTCAGAGCTAACCTGTTCATACAGGAGTAAAAAGACCCATAATGAAGCAGTCATCTACACATTCTGTACATCAAACTAAGTGACTTTGTGCAAAGATAATTCACGCAAAACATTGAGCTTACCGGCTCATTTAACGTTACAGGGATCGTGGGAGTATTTAGAGTTATATTTATAACTTGTTTTCGTAAAAAACGTTGAAACTTTCGACCTTATGGTATGGTCCAGTTCTTAACATTTTGCTTTTCTTTTTATCAAACATGGTACTATATTTTTTTTCTTGTATCATTATTGTTAGTACACATATTTGTAGTGGGTGATAAAAGTTTGATATTATGTTTGTGGCGTAGTGTGGGCCCCAGCTAGATGGACCGATACCTTCAAAAAGTTGGCACGGGACAGACTAGATGCGGAAGGCGGAGGACAGTTGTGGCACAGCATGGGAGAGGCCTATGTTCAGCAGTGGACTGTGATAGGCCGAGTTGATTGATGTTTGTGCTGTTCTTCTGGACATATAAAGAAAAACATAAGTTACCTGGATCTGGGCCTCTTCTGTTTGTTGGCTACGCGCGTCTTGTGGCTGGGCTTGGGCAGAATCTTGCGGTCTCCAACGAACACAACGTGTTTACCGCTGAACTTCTTTTCCAATTCACGCACCAGCCTGATCTGGATCTTCTGGAATGCCTTTAGCTTGGGCATGGGCACGTAGATGATGATTGACTGGAAACAGAAAATTATGGTATGAGTAAATATTGAATGAGGTAAATAGAAAATTAATTTGGTAGTTAATTTAAGGGTGTTGCTACACTTTAGGGACAGTGTAAGCTGAAGAGGACGTAGTTTAGTAGAAAGGACATGACCCACATTATGGTCAAAAATTTGTTGTATATACCAAAGAGGTCCTAATTGTTAACGGAAGGTAGCTACTTTCATGTGGGTTGGTTCCCATCATTTAAAAAATCAACCTTGTCTTTGTAGTGTCATGGATCTTATAAGCAGAGTGAAAGAACTAACCGTTAGGACCTCTTTGGTATATACAATGCATTTTTTACCACAATCAAGTTGAGTCCTTTCTGCTAAACTATTTCAAAGATGTTATGAAAAAAAAAAAAAAAAAACAGAGATTCAACCAATCAAATGGCTTCAATCTATTATTAAGTAATGCTTGAGTATTGAGTGACATTCTGTAATATGGGCCTTCGTGATTAAAATAAACATAATATTAATGTTTATTTGTTTGCTGTTAGCCGACCCCAACATATTTGGGAAAAAGACTAGACCAATTAATTGATTCATGTTTACTTGTACTGCAAAATTAAGCGTTTTGATGTGCAGATAGCAACACATGACATCAATAATTGATCGGAGGGTGGACTTGGCAGTCTACAGCACATGGAGTTCCCTCAAGATAGTATTTACTGCAATAGAATATCAATTGGCTCCTTTATCCTCCCAATAAAATATCAGAAATAAGTTATCTTTTATTGGCAAGTATAGTGGCCAGTAAGTTACCACAAACTGTCAAATTTTCTCGTTCGATTTTGAACTTAATCAACAACATTTTAAAGTTTTAAATTGTTTGGAGAAATTTGACAATTCCGTGAAGCTTGAAGTGCTGGCCTCTGTACATACTGACAGTGTAGATTTACTGTTAGAAACTCTCATTAATTAACTTGCCCAGTTAGCAACGCTACAGTTAAGTCTTTTGAAAGGCTTCTCATACAAGTCAGAGGGTGATCGAAGAAGACAAGTTAGCCACACTTGGCTGTTCATGTCATTTCAAATACACATGGGCAATTTTGACATTTGATGCTATGAAAACTAATTGTAAGTGGGTAATCCATAGAAGATAGAAAACTATCGTTCTACAATAAATCTAGGATAGATCCTCTTACCTTTTTGTTGTGCAGTTCGATTTCCTTTGCCTTTGTAATGTAGAGCTCCCTAAGTTGCGCCTTCAGGTCGGAGTTGGTCTCCAACTCGACCAGGGCCTGTGAGATCGACGTCTCGAAGACATCGGGCTCGGCCGCGCTGGCTTTGATGATCTTAGTACTCATCTGGAACGTACAAACACCGATACAGAACACCACTCCAAACTTTTAGGTTAGGAAACTTTATTTCACGATTTCAACTTTTTAATTCAATCTTTCACTTCGAAAGTCAGCCACAATACCACATACACTATAAATTTAGGCGTTTTGTATTATTATAACAGTAATCTTATGAAAATAGCACTTTCAGAAACCAAAACAACGTTGGACACCGAGGGAGGAGATTTGTCACCACAAAATATCTAAGTAATCTTTACCGTTAACAATGTATTATTGACCCAAATATATTACGTGATTAATATAGAAATAGAAACACGAATTATTTGTCTTACAAAACGCTTAAATACATTAAAATTATCCAAAATTTCATAAGGACAGCTACCTTGAGAACTATACGGGAGAGAAAGAGACAGAAACGTAGTGTTGTCAGCATACAAACTAAAATCTACTCAATTTTTTTTTAAACGAACGGTGTTTGTTCCATTTAATACGAATTATCAATTTAGTATGATAAAATCATGCCTCAGTTAACCAAATTTTATAAGTAAATATTTATAACCAAAAAGTACCATAACAATCATCTGCCTACCCATTTTTACCATCTATTTTGGGGCCAGCTTCCAGTCTAGCCGGATGCAGTTGAATTTCTATAAAGGTGCCGGTATTTTGCATGAAGCGACTGCCTATCTCTGACCTCCACCCGCCCAGTAACTTGGTAAGTAACACGATACCATTTGATCAGACTTTTTGACGTGATAACGTCTAATAAATCGATGAATGCCGGCTGCATGCACGAATAATCATTGTCCCGTTACGCTGACTGTCCCGTTACGCGCATTGTCCCGTTATGCTCATTGTACGCTTGCGCCGCATCAATATTTTGTTATGACGTTGTCACGTTAAACTATCGTCCGCAAACCAACTTTAAAGACAACCAATTTTTTTTCAGTTGTTGATATATGGAACAGTATTTGGTTAAATCACAAAAAAGGTGCCCATTAGTCTTTAATCGGCGCAGCTTGGTGAAGTCGTGTCGTGTTTGATAAAAACAAACAAAAGGGGAAACCATTAAATAGCAATTAAAGTTCTCATCGCTTATTTTTACAAATAAACATACCATTGGTGCCGATTCCCTTGTTAACAAACTAAACTAAATTTAAGTTCAGTGCATCTTTTTCTTTCTATTTCGTTAAGAAAAGGACAGAAGATAAATTTTAGTTTAGCCCCTGTCAAATTAATCAGCGCCTGTCACTACTCCATATAAGTTTAGACGTGATTAAAAACTTGCTGACTTAAATTACGTCAATTTACGTCAAGCGCTGATTAATTTGACAGGACTAAACTAAAATGTATCTTCTGTTCTTTACATATTCTTGAAATAGAAAGAAAAAGATGCACTGAGCCTAAATTAAGTTTAGTTTGTGAACAAGGGAATCGGCACCATTATCAATTGAATAGACTACTTATAAAACCAAATACCACCTATCAGGATACCCGTCCATAAGTAAACACGAATAATTTTACGAAAACGAATTATTTTATGAATAATTATGCGGCCACAGATTTGCATTAATAATACCTAATTATTATTTCGAAGGTCCAGTGCAGTCTATAAATGTTTGGCCCAAGTTTATTCCATTTGCTCAAAACATTATTGCATTTTTTTGCAACTTTCAATCATTTTCGTAATCCATACACTAGATTGAAGCATTTTCTGAAATCCAGAGATAGACTTTCTCACACAGACCATATAGTATTCTTTCTCACCTTTTATTAATTTTCTGGGTGTTGTTTTCCCCGTAATTCATTTTATTTTCAAATAAAGTAACATTTACCAGTCGTTCAGAAATTGTAGATTATTTGGGATCACATTATATAAAAATAAAAATAAATAATAATTTCCGTAAAAAGTATTCTGTTGCCACTACATTTTAATTAATAATAATATTTCATGCCAATTCATTTAAAAAAAAGTCAAACTTAATAATTTTATTGATAAACTGATTTCTGAACGCAGCACCTATGGTCATTTCAACAGATGTTCGAAAACTTTGCACCAAAGGTATCTTCGAGTCTTCTTTTGAATAAAATTATTAGGCAGTTAGCATGGCCCCTGGGTTTTCTTTCAAAATACCTATGTCGATATTTATTTTATTAAGTAGGTAAAACAAAACTAATCCCAAATACAGCAAGCTAATCATTGGTTTTAGATTAAATTACATGTTGTTAATCTTAAATCTAAGTTTTGAATGTACCTTTGACTATATTAACTTGACAATGACAGTGACATTTAACAATACTATATGGTCTGTGCATTTAACATTGACATTCGACGAAGGAAGATTAGGAAGATTCTTCCTCCGCTTCTCGGAATCCGGGAATTTGTAGGATAAATTAATTGTAAAAAATATATAACTCCTTATAAACATATTTAATTCGCGTCACTATAAACGCAAGATCATTGCACACAAATACACAAATCAGGCTGAGCCTATTCCAATTTTTATTTCAATTTCAAACAGAAATAAACTTAGGAAATCGAGCAGTAGGTAAACAAAGATGTTAAATATTAGTGTTTCAACGTAATGGACGGTGAATATTGTATAAACAGACCTTGAGTTATTCCAAGCGTGTGCTGTAGCAGCTGTGCAAAAATGAAACCCACCGAAAATGGGTGAGTGCTTACTCATTTATTATTCTGTTTGTTTCATAAACTACAATTTGTTTCAAATCTAATTTTTTCATTATTGACATTACAAAAGAAAAGAAAACGTATACACTACAAAATATACAATAGGCGGCCTTATCTCTTACTGCTATCATATTATTTATTATAAGAATGAAAATAAGTTAAATCAAAATCTGGTCTGGCTGTTTGTGTATGTGAGATTAAATGTTTGTAACCGCACCCACAATACAGGAGGAATGTCTTCTGTAGTGTGGAGTGTAGCCTTAGGGGCGCTATGGCGCGAGGATTAAGAAAAAAAAAAAAGTTCGCGTTTTTTTTTTACATAATCTGATGGGTTTCGACTAGAGCAACAAATTCTTTCCAGAAAAGATTTTCATCTGAGCTACCATTTTGGAAATATATGTTAAAGTTAGGTGGTGGAGATGTAGGTGCAATAAAGCTGGCGAAAAAACCGAATGAATTTCACCAGAAGACAAAACACATCAGGATAAGATCTTTCTTCATCAGAGAATGCTTAGAAGATGGAAGAATGGCAATCAGCCACGTGCCAGCAACCAGACAGATAGCTGACATGTTAATAAAACCGTTATATGGGCTCAGACTTGAAATGCTAAAGAAGATGGCTGGCATTATCATCAACAGGGGTGGATGTTAAGGCAACACAACCATAGAGAGTCTACTAATAAGGAGTATGCATTCCTTAACAATATAGAGCATTTAAAAAATAAAATAAATAATAAATAGAAAGCTCCTGACTCGGAATCGGTGCGTCGTAGGACCATGTGTGAGCTTAAATGGTTTCTATAGACAAGATTAACCCGAAAGTGCAATAAAAAATTCAGATTTCCGAAAAAAAAAGTTTTTTTTCATTTTTTTTTTGTTATATTTCTGCTCATAGTGCCCTAAGCGTATACTCCAACTCCTAAAACTCCGCCCCTAAGATGACCCACTGACCGACATTCCTAGTGTGGGGCAAAGTTCATATTTTTTTTTAAATTAATTCATATAAATTAAATATGTAGGAATGTACACACACTGGTGAACTATTTATTCAATTTCTTTTTTTTTTTCTTCAAAAAACTAGCAATGTGTAGTAGCACTTCTGTATCAAAAAATGAACAATTTTGTTTTAAATATGTTGTTACTTTTTACTTCATTTAAAGACTTCGACAGACTTCATTTATTTACTTTATTTGTATTACATAGGTGGATGTAAAAACAGGTGTTGTTAATAAAAATGTAGATCACTATGTTTTGCCATTAACGGTGTGCAATTGTAAATAGTTATTGAAGAAATAACTACTTTACTCACTTACAGAGATAGTATTACAGAATTTTCATCAATACTGATACAATATCCTGAAGATATTTGGCATCAATTTAGCTCTTATTTATAAACATTACTGACTTAATGAGATTGGTATGGTTATCTATATCCAAACTAATATTATAAATGTGAAAGTAACTCTGTCTGTCTGTCTGTATGTTACGTTTTCACGCCTAAACCGCTGAACCGATCGTCGTAAAATTTGGCAGAGATATAGCCTGGGATTTGGAGAAGGACATAGACTACTTTTTTACGCGATAAACGACATCCACGCGGGCGGAGCCGCGGGCAACAGCTAGTAACATTATAAATGTGAAAGTAACTCTGTCTGTTTGTATGTTACGTTTTCACGCCTAAACCGCTGAACAGATCGTTGTGAAATTTGGCAGAGATATAGCCTGGGATATGGAGAAGGACATAGGCTACTTTTTTGCGCGATAACCGACAACCACGCGAGCGGAGCGGCGGGCAAAAGCTAGACACAAATAAATAAAATTAAAGTGTCTGTTTGTAATTCCAAAATAACTGGTTTTTATTAAATGCTTATGAAAGTGTATTACTATACTTATAACAAAAAACAATTTTTGTGCCTCATCATCATCACTGATGTAGCAAAGTGTTCAGACATTTTCACTCTTTCATCTGCCTTGCACTAAGAGTATGGGAATTATCTTTGTCTTATATAATACAAGATCCACACATCCCCCCTCCAGCCAGAGTCCTTGGCTGGAGAGGGGATAACTCTGCACTCACTCGGCTTTTGCATAAAGTTCTCACTGAGCCAGAGAGAACTTATTGCTTTTTGTTTACAATTTCAATGGAATAAAACAAGTAAGATCATGAAGTAAATATACATCTACAGGCCCACGCACAATAGTCCATCTTAAGGACTAAGAGCGGAAACCAAACCTTCTAACATAGCACATATACATGTATACATACAAATACGGTACTTCTAATAAAAAACCATTTTTAATTTTTTTCTGTCTGTTGTTCCGGCTAATCTCCGAAACGGCTGGACCAATTTTGGCGGGACTTTACTGACAGATAGCTAATGCTATACGGAGTAACTAAAGATATTTTTATTTTAGAAAAACCCATGCGGGCGATGCCGCGGGCTGCAGCTAGTAGGCATTATAATATTATGATTGTGTTCGCATACGCATTTTCAGGCGCGCTACTTTTAGCGATTGGAAGTGCGTTTTCTATTGCGCTTGAATGTTCGCTACTTTTCGCGACTACAAGCGCGCTTCGTTTCGGGCACGGCGGGGGCCCACCTGGAGGGCTTAGTCTAGTCACATATGGGATGCCGGGAGCCCTAGCGGAGGGTCCGTCCACTTGCAACATGCATGGCAAGTTGTCTGAGCTCCAAGAAAAGTGGGTGGAGTCGAAAGTGTTAAAAACTCGCGTGCAGTACACGCTTGTACCCGCCTAAATCAAATCAAAATATTTTATTTCACATAAACCTACATGGGCACTTATGAAACGTCAGCAGCTAGGTGCACGGTTCCAATTAGTCGTTTCCTATAGAGAAGAGCCGGCAAGAAACTCCACAGTTACTCTTTTAAAAATAATTGGCTTTACAATATTATCAAATAACAGTGTTAATATACATAGGTATGGGAGGACAGTGTTCTCATGAAATGAACCTATGTTCGCATGAACCAGTGGTTCTGTAGCGATATGGATTCGATACGAGCTTATGGTCTCCACGACCGTACGAGATGAGCGAGAACCTTGCCCTTGCCGCATCCGACCAAAGAGACTAAACTACCAAAGAATATCATGAAACTAGTAAAGAGTATCAACGCAACTAACATCTTTTTCATTTAAAACAAATCAATCATGCCATGAAATGCGACTGCCAGTATTACAAAATACATAGCTCAACAATTTGATACAAGTGCTGATAATGTAATCTGCTTGTAATAGTACTCTACGAAACATACTGAGCTTATGTTACGTTGTAAGACTGTCTATTTTAGTACACGGCTTAATATAAGCGCGTGAGAAACTGAGAAGTACCTTCTAAATAATCCATCATCATCATTTCAGCCGAAAGACGTCCACTGCTGGACATAGGCCTCCCCCAAGCACCGCCACTTTAACCGGTTCTGTGCTTCCCGCATCCAGCGGATTCCTGCAGCCTTCACAAGGTCGTCGGTCCACCTTGTGGGAGGCCTTCCAACGCTATGTCTTCCGGTACGCGGTCGCCACTTCTGCGAGCAATGTGCCCTGCCCACTGCCAATTATGTTTGGGAATTCTTCGGGCTACCTATGTCGGTTACCTAAGTATTATTTAATACTTAGTTAACCGACATCAAGTAGAGTAGAGAGAAGAAGAGAAGTAGTAGTGAGAAGTAGAGTGGAGAGTAGTCGTCAAGTATTTACTTAGGCTCAATACAGACAGAGTTGGAAGCGACCGGCGCCTAGCTTAGCACTAGACTGCTCCCGGCTTCGCAGCCAACCGTTTGACATTCAGTGTGAATTGAGCCTTAGGCCCACAATCCCACAAAACATGCGATTAAGTTTCGAGAGTTTCGACAAAAGTTTTGAAATAGGTCCATTTACCCCAGAATAGCACGTGAAACGTTCTGCGTACCGCTAGAGCAAACGGGCACCCCAACCGTCTGGTGGATTCGTATTAACTTGCTTAACACTTTGGGATATGATTGGAAAACTTCATTATGGTATTAAAACTTTTTGCGGAACCCCTCTCGATTTCAGAGCAAGCTCGGTTCACCTGCGATGAAGCCACAAGTCCGCAACACGTGCGCTGCCGCTGTAAACAGTACGCCCACGTCATTCATTGTATCGTATACTCGATATATTTCCGCGTTTACATAGTGTACAATTTGATAAGAACTCTCCGCAGTGACCTCATAGCCGTTCCCCGGCTCGCGTGTGCTCCGTGCCTTTGCCAAATCGTGAAAAAGAAAAAGTTTGTGAGTTCCTTTTTTTATTCCAGTGTTTCTAAATTTAAAAATAGAACGGTTGTTCATGAACATGATGCTCAAGACCAAATAGGTTTTAATTAAAAAGATTATTCTTTTTAAGTGCATGGAATGGTTTTTATTGTAATTAATTATTCCACGTTTAATAAATTAGGTGCTAGTTTAGATCGGTTCTATGTTACAGTGGAGCGATATTCTGAAAACGTGTACAATTATTTATTTTACTACCGGATGGTGCCTGATAAACGTTTATTTGAACCGTCAGTCTTCTTGAATACGTATTCGTGATTAGAACTGCTGTTACATTATAACTTAAATTAAACTAGAAC
Organism: Dryobota labecula; assembly: GCA_947523025.1. Lineage (NCBI taxonomy): Eukaryota > Metazoa > Arthropoda > Insecta > Lepidoptera > Noctuidae > Dryobota > Dryobota labecula. Next base: position 12,109,809 of record OX383306.1, on the reverse strand, counting down.
TCTTTTCCATAAACAATGCAACAATGCTATGCAATTTCTCGTTAGGCGAGTTCATTTATCGATCACTGATTTTGATTTAATTAAAATCTATTTTCGTGAATAAAAATTACTCTGATAACTCTACTGAGAACACTGCTGTCTGAATCAGGCTATTTCTGAATACGGTTTGTTCTTTTTGGGCATTTTAAGAGTAAAGGCGGGACAGACAATTCCAGTACGGAATGACAGAGGATTTAAATTGTTACCAAAGGACATTCAAACTTATCTAGTACGAATACGACATAAATGCCAATGTTTTAAATTGATTACGTGGCATCGCAAGGGATTTCTTGACACGGAATCGGAGAGCGCGCTAAAAGATCCAGCGGCGGGATGCCGCAGCGTACTGCAGTATGCAACGGCACGCCGAAGGACGCCGTGACGTGCCGCGGGGTGAGCCAGTGCAAGCGGGAGTACATGCACACCACATTTGCGCCCGCGCCGCTTTACCCTCTTCGCACTCTTTAAGGGCGTAGCTAGGATTTTGTTAAGGGGGGGAGGTTTAGTTAGAGGAACCTTTAGTTTCGCCATTTCATGTGAAATATAATATGAATACCATTAATAGAGACACGGGCGATGGGGACACTGGGAATACACCGGATTTCTCATGCGGGGTAATTGCGTAACACTAAAGGTAGCAATGGCTTTAATTTTGACAGTTCAACCACTTTCATTGCGTTATTTACATTGTTGAGCATGCAAATTTTTCGAACATAAGAAGCAATATCATTCAAAATCATACAGATTGTAATTGAAAGCATTTTACGGAATTAGGGTGCTAAACAGCCAGATCCGAAACAACTTACTATCTGACGTCATACTTATATTTTGCCGTGCAAATTGGACCCGCGACAGATAGGCAGGCAGTTAGTGTAGTATAGTAGGCAATAGCTCAAGCACTGCACCAATCAAACCATCAAAATAATCATCAGATATTTATGGCCTACGCACACCGGGACGGAATGGCAGAGGAATTTGCCACCGGTCAGCGCACACTAGCCGCTTATATACTGTAGCATTCCGGTGGCCTACCAAGACATCGAATACGTGCAAGGGTGTAGCGAGGTACGGGCAGGGGGCACATTTTTTTTTTTTTTTTTTTAATCATTTATTTCAAATAGGCACGAAGATGCACTTTTTAACGTCAAAAATTACATTAATAGTTAATTGATTCTAGTTGCGCCTTCCAAAATTTAGTTATGTATGGAGAAGAATGGGCAAGAAACTACTTACTCTTTTAAAATGTTAACAATAGTTTGAATACATTAATTAATATTTATAGGTGAAGACGATGTACCTAGAATAAAAAAATAATAAATATAAAAAAATTAATCAAAATTACCACAATTGGTAAAAATAATGAAAAGTGAAGTAATAACAGAAAAAATAATAAATGCGATAGGTACATGGTGCTCACACCATGAAAAGTGATTAAGTTGAAAATCTATTAAAGAATTTTGACAGATTGTAGTAGCTTGATGTGCTGGCGTCTGTACACCGAATCATCGTACAAAAAACTAAGGATACAATTGAATCTGAGGTGTTAAAACGGTTTTGCGAAGAACCTCGTCGACTACTTTTTTTGTAATAATAATTGCATTTTTAACGTAACCTGCCCCGTTGCTCATGCAGCATTTACCTTAGATATATTCTTGGTTTGTCTACGCCTGCCCCTCCCCCCCCCCCTAACAAAATCCTAGCTACACTCTTGAATAGTGCGAAGAGGGTAAAGCGGCGCGGGCGCAAATGTGGTGTGCATGTACTCCCGCTTGCACTGCCTCACCCCGCGGCACGTCACGGCGTCCTTCGGCCATTATTTCTAAAATCAGTAGGTAATGGAACCTTTAGTTTCGCCATTTCATGTGAAATATAATATGCATACCATTAATAGAGACACGGGCGATGGGGACACTGGGAATACACCGGATTTCTCATGCGGGGTAATTGCGTGGAGACGGGCGATGGGGACAGCGGGCATATACCAGAAATCCTAGTGCGTGGCAAACTTCTTTAGAAAATGGTGTACAATGGGTGGTAGCTAGGGCTTGTCACGTACAGTCGCCAGCACATGTTATCACAAACTGTCAGATTTTCTCATTCGATTTTGATTTTAACCATCATCATTTGAAAGTTTAAAATCGCTTAGAGTTTCAGTTTTGTGTAGCCTGTTGTGCTGGCGACTACATTAGTAGCAGTAGATATAAAGCAGACAGTAAGTCCGTGGTAGAGCAATAAAATATTGTAGGTATTCATTCAGGCGATTATCTAAATTGATAACATTTATTGACTAATAAAATACTAATCCTATCAAACTGATAATTCTTATAATATTTAAAGAGTTATCCCCTATCACTTTAGGTACTCGCATAGAGGTAATTTGTCTGTGTTAGTAAATGAAATGAACAAGCCTACTAGATTGATTTTGATAACTTTTTAATATTTAAAATGTTGACGATTAAGTTTAAAATGGAACGAGAAAATTTGAAAGTTTGTGATAACTTGATGTGCTGGCCACCGTATTTTCTTTAGAACAAGACAATCTTTCCGGAAACACGTCACATTAAAGCGAAAGTGTCAGGGTAGCCCGCGAAATTCGAAATTTTCATCCGTTTTTTGAAATTTGCAGTTCAATAACAGGTTGTATGTTGATCTATATATGATTCGCGGCCGTATCAAATATTTATTTATATAAATTTTAATCATAAAAATCATCAATACAACTCCTAACTTCATTTTACCCTATTGAATAACTTGACATTTGAGGATTACAGCAACTAACTTAAATGATAAATGATTTTATTTCTGTAAGTAGGTTTTTACAAACACTTTTACACGTCAATCATATTTTAAAACTAGATGAGGTTGGCGTTTCGTATCTGACTACTCTGAGAAGAAAGGCCGAAACAAACTCAGAGGTCACAGTCCCTTTTTTTTTGTATTACTGATTCTAATGATTATAATTCTGTAAACACATACTTGTTGCGGTCGCGAAGTATAGTAAACGGCATGAGTCGTGAGCACAAACTGACACCTGCGCAGTGGTAAATTTTTAGCTCTCTTTGGCGGAATGAAGAAGCCGGGGGGCGCCGAGTTGCATGCGATTGGTTCGTCAGTCGATACTCGTCGTCTATTGGACTCTCGCGTGTCATTTTTATTTAGCTGAAAGTGTACATGCGCGAGCTTGCCCCCACTACTGGCCATCTGTGCTCACGACTCGTGCCGGTTATTATAATAGATTTTTTTGTTTTATGTACCGTTTATACTTTCATATGTATTTAGTAAAAAGCTGTTATATTCACTTTATTACAAACAGACTTAAATTTTTTTTTTAATTTTTTTTTTATTAATTTTAGTTGTTGTGGTATAAAATGGCACATTTCATTGGGATAATTGTCGTGATGGCCCGTTGGTTGCCTCGCCTCTCATGCATGAGGTTGTGAGTCCAAATCCGGGCAAGTACCAATGTGACTTTTTGAATTCATATGTACTTTCTGAGTTTATCTTGGACATACATCGGTGAAGGAAAAACATCGTGAGGAAACCTGGACTTATCTATATATATAAAATGGTAAACTGACTGACTGACTGGGTGATATATCAAACCGCTGGTCCGCTGGTTCTGGTGTGTTCTTTGTGAAGAGTAAGTATCCACTAAGAAAGGATTTTTGGGAATTCTACCCCTAAAGGGGTAAAATAGGGGATGGAAGTTTATATGAACGTCCGTCAGTTTTGAAGTTAGGATCTTCAAATTTTGTGTTTAGGCTGACGATTGAAAACTAATTTATACTTATCTCAGCGTTTTTGATAATTCCACCCCCGAAGGGTTAAAAGGGGGGGATGAAGTTGAAAAGTCCTTAATTATCGAATAAAAATCACTAAATTTACTATCTAGGCTTATGGTTGGAAGCTAATGCGTGTTGTTAGAATTTCAACCCTTAAGGGGGTGAAAAAAGGGATAAAATTTTGTTTTTAATTAAAGTTCTTTATTTTTTAAGTTTTTTTTTTTTCACTAATATTTCGGCTTATGGTTGGAAACTAACAACGTAATCCTTGTTTTTTTTTTTTTAATTCAACCCACAAAGGTCTGAAAAAGGGAATCAAGTTTTGTATTGAAGTTGATCATTCGCTAAATTTTGTTATCAAGTTAAAATAATATATATTTTTCTACATCCACGCGGACGAAGTCGCGGGCAGAAGCTAGTAGTTAATATAAGTCTGTAATAGCCAACCCGTCTTGAACAAGCGTGCTGATCAATGCTCGTGCCTTCTCTGTATGGGAAGAGGCTTTTGCCCAGCATTGGGATAGTTATAGGCTGGTATTATGTAATGGTGTGACACAGATAACCTCTCCATTGCAGTGAAACTTACATTGTAAATATTTTGTCATCATACCCTTCAAATCGATATCAATCACTGTGATTTCAATCTGTTATTTGCTATTAAACTCATAATCGCCATTTAGCAATCATTTAAATTAAATCATCCATCAACAAGTGTGTACATCATTAGCCAATAGAATAATAAGAATAATTTATTGGTCCATTGTTACAAAATAAATTTCAAAAATAATAATATTGTATGCTTACTGTAACTATAATATTTATTAAGGCAACGATAACCAACTTTTAATGATTTTATACTGAAGATCGAAACGAGTAGTGTTAATGATTTGGAAAAAATATAATATGTAAAATTAAAGCACTTTCTTAATAACTTATTAGGTATGTGAATATTTTAGAATAGGTTTATATTACATAGTGAGATTAATTTGTTAAGTTATGTCTAACGCGGATAAAAAACTGAGAATCACGCAAAATCTATCAATCGTATTTTTCTGAAACCATCACCTTTTTAAAGATAATTTAATTATTCTCTTAGGCCTGTGTTCACCAACATTCAAACCACCCGTTAGGTATTTAAACAGTTGATTTATGTCAAATTTCCTAAGTAAAGAACTGATTAAATATCTAAACAGTTGATTTAAATGTTGGTGAACACAGGCCTTAGCCTCTTCTGTGGTAACCAAGACCCTACAGAAACGAAAGCCCTTTCTGAGTGCCCGTTCCTATATCGAAACCATGCATGATTATAGGCAGGGCATTTAATTTAATGGTCTACAATCATCGTTACCTCATAAAGTAAATGTCACGCGCAAGGAAGGTCATCTTTCAGGAGAGTACTAGTTATTTTTGTTTACTTTGTAGGTGTTGTAAGTAACGTACGACTTTTATTACGCCTTTCCATACTGCAAGTTACTTGCACTTGGGTGATACAGATGCTATTGCTATTATTCCAACTTGCTCACTACTTTCCACTGTGCAAGGCACTTGCGCCTAACTTTCCACTATGCAAATTACTTGCACGCAGGTGACAAACATGAAATTCAAATTATACCAACTTGCACACTACTTTCCACTGTGCAAGCTACTTGCACCTAACATTCCAATGCAAGTTACCTGCACCAAACTTTCCATTACGTAAGTTACTTGCAGACGCGTAAACCATAATTGCAAACCGTCTATAATCACGATAACGCTTATTTAACATCACTAATCCATTACAACAAGGAAAGAATGAAGTAATCAGTTGTATATAAAACTTACAAGCTTTTCCAATTACTAGATTCAATACACTGATAGTTTATCTAAAAAAAATTGTAAAGGGACACATAATTAGAAATCAGTGCGTCATTTTCAGTACCGTGTGGGAATTACTATCCGGATTTTGATTTATGGAATATCCGGGCTATGATTCATAAAGGTTTAGGGTTTTTGTCGTGGATTTCGAGCTGGATCTGCGAACAGCTAGGACGACTGTGAATGATTTCGATTTTACCGATCGTAGAGAATTTATCATCGATTAGGTAGAAATTAAAGATAGTGGTTTCTACGATATCATAACGTGAGAGAAAATAATGTGAAAATCTTATGCAGAGGGTGTTTGCGTTATACAGAAGCTTCTCGGTCACTGACTATTAAAAATCTATTTGCCCGTTCTAAACTTTAAATTTTCAAACTAAATGAAAAGTTGACTGCAGTTTTGGGCAAAAGTTATTGCACAGAGTTAAGTAGAAGACGAATTATCAGTTCGTCAATGACTTATCAATTCCATATGAAAGTATACCGACTTATCTGCAGTTATCAACGACGGCGCAACTACAACTGAACTTTATCCAATTTAAATTGACCTGCGAACTTCCCGGATGACCTTCCATTTACACTCCTATGCATTCGTTGAAGTCTCGGGCATGTAATGATTGCATACCTATGTTGATTTGACGTAGTTTGTTGCATCACTTTATGTTGATAATGTTCCTCACTGAAATGGCAAAATAACTTTAAAATATGTTCAGCCTAAACCACTTGACAGGAAATGAACATACACATACATAAACTCGTCATAACCTAGAAACGCACTTTAGTTTAAATAATTCATTGGTGAATTAGGCGCAGAAGAGATGGCCTTTGGGGCCAAAAGGTTCTGGAGTGGCGACCGCGTACCGGAAGACGTAGCGTTGGAAGGCCTCCCACAAGGTGGACCGATGACCTTATGAAAGCCGCAGGAATCCGCTGGATGCGGGAAGCACAAAACCGGTCGAGGTGGCGGTGCTTGGGAGAGGCCTATGTCCAGCAGTGGACGTCTTTCGGCTGAAATGATGATGATGATTTCATCACCACTACTCTCAAAACGGTGAAGGAAAACATCGTGAGGACACCGGCACGTCCTAGAACCAACAATTTGAAGACATGTGACATCTACCAACCCGCACTGGGCCCGGGTGGTGGAGAACGGCCCAATCCCTCTCACAAAGAGGAGGGCTGTGTCAGCGGTGGGAAAATTATAGGCTGATTATGCTATCGCTTTCCTCGGCTTCTTCGGGGGTAGGCAGAAACTACAGAACGCCACTGCTACGGTCCTTACATACTCGTACCTTCGTTTCTTACTATTTGATCCTTACCTTATACTTCGTTTACAACTTCAGGTCGAAGTCCATATCCATTGTTGAAAGGCCTACACTGTCCTCCCATACCTATTATCACTGTTATTTAATAATATTGTAAAGCCAATTATTTTTAAAAGAGTAACCGTGGAGTTTCTTGCCGGCTCTTCTCCATAGGAAACGACTAACTCGAACCGTGCACCTAGCTTCTGACGTTTCATAAGTGCCCATGTAGGTTTATGTGAAATAAAATATTTTGATTTTGATTTGATTATGATTTTATTTTGATTGGCGGATTTACACATTTTCCAAATATAGGCTGTAAAAATGTTGCCCTTACCTCTACAATTGTCAGTTTCTAGATTGTTTCTACAATCCAACAATTTGGTTGAATTTGCTTAAGAAATAGTTTAATTTTTTATATTTCGCGTTGATGTCACTTCCACCCTCTATATTTTCCGCAATTTCGCTCTCTTGTCACTCTTGCAAAATGTGGGCAGAGTCCGATTACTGGTTGGGGGCCGGGAGCTGGATGTTTTACCATAAAATATAGAAAATTGCGGTACCGTAGAATGACCAATGAAAGGGAAGAGAGAAAATCTAAAAGGAAATCATCGGAAAGATGTCTTGTAGACTTCTTTCTGCAAGACATCAGAAAATCTTTTAGATTTCTGTAAGAGGGCAAAAAAAAAAAACTGTCGCCAAATTTTCCGCCCCTCAAATATGCCTAGGCTCAAGCCTACTCAGCCTATTGGCAAATCCGCCACTGTCCATAACCTCTATAGGTATCTCGTCACGAATAACGTGAATATTTACTTTGTAAAGTTATTATACGAGTATTATTTTAATTACTATGAATGTGAAGACTAATGTTGTTTTTTTTTTCTTATTGTCTGGCAGTTTCAGTAATTTATGCGGTCCTTTGGAATTGTTCGTCGAATCGTTGAGCTCCTTAAGTTCTGAGTTGAGCTGCACTATTACTGACAAATAAGTGCACTAACTGGACAGGTCCACTTAATATGTGTGGTTCTTTCCTCAAAAGACCATTTCAGACACCAATCTACATGGTCTTCACACGATCTGACCAAGATTATGTCTGGACTTTAAAAGAGACACTGACCTCTAAGTTTGTTTCGGCCTTTCTTCTCAGAGTAGTCAGATAGGAAACGCCGACCTCATCTAGTTTTTAAAATATGATTGACGTGTAAAAGTGTTTCTACAAACCTACTTATTACAGAAATAAATTTATCATTTAATGAAACTATTGAAATTAGAAATGTCTTGGCTTATTACCATATGAACTTGAAATGGATATTGACTAGGTACCTTGTAACAATATTATCACAAGTGCATTGTGGATCGGATAGTGACAAAGACATAATTTTTTGTTGCAGTGTTTGTTATACGCGCTAAATTATACTCTATCCTAATACAAATAAACGCGGAATAAAGTTATACTTGGTATAAACGTCAAAAAATGTATGGTTATACCGAAGTTATACCTATATAGGATAACTTTATTCAGGCTTCATGCATAATACGCGTGATTGCTTGAATTATGCGCATTTATTGACTGTAACTCTGTAAGTCATTATGTTTGAAGCCTTCAGATAAATTGTGCTGAAATGAGACGACCGCAGGTACTCTTGTGTACTTGAAGTATGAGATTAGAAAAAAAAAAAAACTATTATAACAAACAAAGACTGATTTTCTAAACTGTGAACTGTTAGAATATATTGATAACCATCGAGTTCATGAAGTTGCAAAAAAAAAATGGATGTGTTAACTGATATTTCAAATTAAATAAGTATATATTATACTTGGCCCAAAAAAAAAAAAAACATTAAGTGAAGTTTTGCTAGCTACTTTAATTTGATCCTGCATAAACGATAGATAAATCAAACACAAGCAAAACACTATTTAATAGTCAGCAGAACAAAACAATACTTGAACAATACGTACGTACATACAATACATTCAACATATATATACAGTATACTTAAATAAACATGTTTACTTAGCTCAGTATATTATAGGAATCGTGTCTCACATTTACGCAACACTGTAAGGCACTGAAGGTAACTGAAGGCACTTAAGATGGCTGATTGTAAGTGTTTCTGTTTATCGTTTTATTTAATTTTTTCAAGATTTAAGTATTTTTTAATCGATTTTAAAATGACATGCTAAATTGATAAAATAATCTTTGCCATAAATTCTTTAATAACTAGAGGTACCACTATTTGAGACAGTAATAATATGCTTAATCCCATTTACTAATTGATTACATGCATAATAATTGGAAGGTTATACTTTAATATTGAAATTTTTAATATGTAATTATATTTATACTCGGAACAGTACAGCACAACAGGCTTTATCTCCAACTCCCCACGACCTTAGTTCTTTCTGCTTAAGATTAAGCTGGCTGGCATTAATAAGTGACAGTTATAGTCACCTACCTATTATAAAGGTTAACTTAAATATAAGTGTTTGATGTAATCAATTATTATTGCGGTAGACCCCTAAAGGCTACCGTATGTTGTTTTAAGGAGGAGTATTTTTTATAAATATAATTATGTTATTTCAAAAAGTTTATTGTTTCCTTGTATTTCGATACATAACCACCTTGAATCTGGGCCTCAAGTCTGCTATTACAATAGTTTCACAATGGTTTCGCTATTGTGAGTATTTGACAGTGTTTGTATGGCAAATCTGTCAAAAACTCACAATGAAGAGACCATTCTGACACTATTGTAATAGCAGACTTGAGGCCCTGGGCTTTTGTTCGTTTTGTAGGTGTTCCATTACAACCTAGGGGGACAAAATCTTTTATGTAACATAATATCCTCTAACTAAATTTAAATGTAAAATTTCAATCACTACCTATTTAAAATCTCTAAGACTATCAGGGAACCGAGAATTTGTGGTTCCCCTATAGACTTTCATATTGATACCCCTCAGATAGATACCAATTACACATCCCCTCTGCTGTTCCTATTATACCATCAACCATACTCTCACCTAACTTAGATACCCTCTTACATCACTCATCTTTCATACACTTTCTTCAGCTACTCACACACACTCTGGTATTTCCTCAAACTTCTTTATTACTTGTTACAAAATTTTATGTTATGTTACAAATTTTTTTTTTGCTCATTTATTATCTTGCATTGTTAATATGTCGTGTAACCAATAACAGGCATCTAGCCGCGGAAGGGCCCTGGAGACCTGTAATACAGGTTTTTATATAAACCTACCTCAGGCTCCAGTCTATCACAAAGTTAGCTCCTTGTTCGTGTACTACTTACAAAGTTTAGCTTTAAGTTCATAACTTGTGTGGAGAAAATAAACGTTTTATATTATTTATTTATATTATAGTAATAATTATTTTAGCTTAATCTATAAAAATAAATAAAATTTAAGTGTCTGTGTAAAATAACAGCTTTTTACTAAATGCATAATAATATGAAAGTATATACGGTACTTATACAAGAAAACAATTTAAAAAAAAATTGTATGTCTGTTTGTTCTGGCTAATCTCCGAAATGGCTTGACTGATTTTGACAAGTCTGTCACTGGCTGATAGCCGATGTTATAGGAAGTAACTGAGGCTACTTTTATTTTAGAATTCAGCATTCAGTTACACCATTTAAGCCTGTGTTCAGCAACATTTAAACTAGGGATGCCTCGATGCGCCTTTTTGCCGATACGATACCGATACCGATGCTCTTATAAAAATATCGGCGATACCGATACCGATACGCTTATTGAATTAAAAAATGAAGGTAAAATAAATAAAACACAAGTCAGTTTATTTTTTTAATGAATATAAAAAGAACAAATAACAGGACAAACTAAATAACACCGTTTAAAACTATAGACAGGTTGAGATTAGTTAATAGTTTTAGTAATTAAAATTAACATTGATGAGAAAAGTATCGTTGAATCGGCCATAAAAATATCGCCGATGCCGATATATCGGCAAACTTCGAGTATCGCCGATATATCGGCATCGGTATCGGATGCATCCCTAATTTCCCTAAACCACTGGTAGGTATTTTGTTTTTTTTTTCTGTTGGTTGGTTTATGTCAAATAACCTAAGGAAATTTAATTTAGTTTATTTATTTAATTAAATAGTGTAGATGATAGATATGTAGCTGCAACACCAACCTGTATTCCCTGATTATCCCCCCTGCTACGAGTATCATCAGTTTTCTGAATTGCCTCCTACTATACAACATTATTTTTAGTATATGCAAAACCTGAATATAGTTTGTTCAGAATAAGGAACTGAATCGATTCCAATAGTTTTATCATAATTGTGGATTAGGTGTGGTGGTCCAATATTCACCTCATATAGCTAAGTAATTAATCTCTTGTTCCAGAGTCAGCATGACTTCAGCAATCTTAGTGACAGGTGGCGCTGGATACGTTGGCTCCCACACAGTGACTACCCTTCTGGAAAAACAGTCAGACCACCCAGAATTCGACATAGTAGTCGTAGATAACCTGTCCAACTCCTACAGGGCTGCAGGTCAGAAGAAACCGGAACCCCTGAGGATTATAGAGGAGCTGACGAATAAGACGATACATTTCTATGAGCTGGACATCAGAGATAAAGAGGGGTTGAGCAAGGTTTTTGAAAGAGTGAGTATGAGAAAAGTACAAACTTCATTAATAAAAATATGTATAAAGCAGCCTGTTCCATGATCAATGAGGATTCCATTACCGTCATGTCATGTTGCTGTTGTTATAAGCTTCTAAAACCCAACAGCGCGAGAGTTCTGCCTAGCTTCATTGCAGAGGTCAAAAAAAAACTTCTGCCCCAGAAAGTGGGAACTGGTTGATTATACTATGCTATGCTTATGCTATTTTGAAGAAGATCAAGAAACGTCGTCAACCAATAAATTTCTACAGGCAATGCAACTAGTAGTTTTGGCGAAAACTGCACTCGCTGTTTCTTAAACTTTTGGAATAATTAATTATATTGTTATTACATGATTGTTACTTGTTTGCAGCACAACATAGAATGTGTGATCCACTTCGCGGCGTTGAAGGCGGTGGGCGAGTCCGTGGAGAAGCCGCTAGAGTACTACCAGGCTAACATTTCTGGAACATGCACGCTCTTAGAGGTAAGGAAAAAATAACTCATTGATCGAGTTTGCATCCCCGACATTGCTAATGATTAGAATCTCAATCTTATGTCCTGTTTATTTTATAGAGCCTCTAAACCTGAGCTTATAGTTTTTTTATACTAGTGTGCCCTCGTATAAAAAACATAACCGTCACAATAGGTAGTTAATTATGTTTATGACTCAGTAGATTACAGGTTTTTAGATTTTATCGATCTCAATTAGTAGTGAGTAGTGTGCGCTTGGCACGGCACACAAACGTAGCGGAAAAATCTTTACCTGTTGAACACACTCGAAAACACAGCCAGTCTACGAGAAAAAACAATAACTGAAAATCAGACAATATAGGATGAGCTTTTAAACAAAATAAAATTTTTGACGTTACAAAAGTGCTGATTCTCAGCCTAATTGACTTTTGATTTTGATTTTATACCTCACTCAATACGTAACCTCATTATTGTATAACGCCGTTAAATTTAATAACTATTTTTTATGTGCACGAGTCATCGATAACAAACTGTATAGCGAAGCGGACTAATATTTGTATGACCTAGAGATATTTGTTCCGAGCACTGTTTGTAGGAATTGTCCTATTTTTCGTGACACGAGGATTGATACAAATAATTGGAGTGTCAGAGCCCTTCGGATTAATATGCCACGAGGATGCCAAACGTGTCAATCAATCAATCAACCAAAAATATTTTATTTACAAAAAAAAAAATACAAAAAAAATGGCTTTGTGGCTTTTCGTGGCTGTCTGTGTGACCGCGTTGTTCTTCTAAACTCCGCAATGGATTTTGATGCGATTTGCATCAACATTTAGTGAATTTATTCCGGAAGGTATTTAACTTAGATTTACCAAATAATCTCGACATGTCACCATTGCAGCCATGAGAATCCGGCGCGGGACGCTATATAATCAATAATCGACTGATTTATTTCCAGGTTATGCGTAAATACGGCGTGTACAAGCTAGTATATAGCTCATCTTGCACGGTTTACGGCGAGCCCGAGCGGCTACCAATCAATGAGGGCCACGACACCGGCCGCGGACTCACCAGCCCCTACGGCAAGTCCAAGTATTTCTGCGAGGAGATCATGAAGGATCTCTGTACTAGTGATCAGGTAGTAATACCAAAGAAAGTATATAATATTATGTAAATGTGTAAACTTTTGTTTTTCTCCTACTTTTATATCTGAGTAAATATACAAAAAAAAAAAAAAAAACATTTTGCACTACGCAGACAAAATTATTATTGCCTAAATTAACCTGTGTGCAAGATACTTGCAAAGTGGAAAGGAAACAAGTTACTTGCAAAGTGGAAAGGAAAGTCTGCAAGTATTTTAAGCCCATGTTAAACACAATATTATGTTGTGCGCTAAGTAGTTACGACTTTGACATTGTTCGCCGTGTCTCTTATGTTCAAAAAGTATATCTAATACATTACGCATGCAATAACAAAAATATGGTACACACATTACAGTAGTGTGAACTAAACGTGTGTATTAGTTGCTTGCACAAGTGCACAACCAATTCTTTTGTTGATTATTAAGTTGTATTGTACAGCCAACAAAAGATGTACTTACCTACTCGTAAGTAACCAGGCAGCCTATGGGGTAATTACGCATAGGTAACACACATTAAATGACAATTGATCGCAAATTTTCCTTTCATTTTGACAGCTCAGCCACGCTCATTGCGTTATGTTGTTGATCAGACTCATTTTTCAAACCTATGAAGCAATGGATTAGGAATTTCCTGTAAAACCCTCGGTTTGTGATTGAAAGTGTGTTACATAATAATATTACCGCGCGTTTAGTTTATTTTAGCTACTTCCATAGCATTATGTCGTATGGCATTTTACTGTGGGGTCGGGCTGCCGACATTGAATCCATTTTTATTTTACAAAAGAGGGCTGTCAGAGCCATTTATAATCTACATCGCCGCGAATCTCTTAGAGAACTATTTAAAACGATTAATATAATGACGGTACCTTGCCAATTCATTTATAAAAATATTATGTATGTAAGAAAAAATCTACATATCGTCGACCGTAGGTTCAATTGAGGTAAGGGACAAAATACGATTTTTCAGGAGAGGCCGACAAAGTTTTTTTTCGGACTAAATCGCCCATAACTTTTTTTGTTATTAACCTTTTTCGGATCTGATTTCGCACATAATCTTTTATTTTAGTGCTCTATCTACCTGTGTAAAAATTATTTAAATAAGTTATCTATTTAAGAAAATAGATGTCCCTTACACCAACGTATTTTGTTAGTAATGTCCTTTACTGATCAAGTATCTTGTAGTCCCGTCCCTTACATTAAATTGACCTCTACGTTGGATCAAAAATTGTGGAAAAATTGTGAAAAGATAGTGTAAATCACTTGTTGAAAAAATTTATGAAAAGAAATACAGTGTAAAGAGATTGTTGACAGAAAATTAAGTACACACTTTTGGCGTACGGATATCTTAAATTTGGAAATCGTTACCTACCTTACCTTATCTTACCTTATTTGATTCGATTGGTGGCGGTAAATACAACATTTCAAGTTGCTATATTGCATAGTTTTTCAAATACATTGTTATTATGGGGCTGATTCGAAATTTGGATCCAAAAAATCAGTAGGGTAAGGGACATTTTTTTTAAGCTAGAATTTTTTCATATACACCATTCGAAAGAGCGAAAAATTCTGAACAAAACTGTATACTTAGCTCATTTTGGGTATTTTGTCCCTTACGTCAATTGAACCTACGGTCGACGATATTTTTAATAAAATCAGTGATAGGCATAATTTTAATACTAGAAATAAAGATAAAATAGATCAACCATTTTTCAGATTATCTAAGGTACATACATCTTTTATGGGGTACTGTGTTAAATGTTACAATAAAATACCTTCTGATATATTACAATTAAATGAAAGAAAATTTAAAACTCATATTAAAAGTACACTTTGTAAACAAGCATATTACAAATTAGAGGATTATATCCAAGATAAGAATACTTGGAAACATGCTGGTCCTGCTCCATAGGACAATTTAGAGTCTAGACAAAATCAAACTGGTTGCTAATTTAACTGTATAATTTATAATTTTTATGATATTAATTTTATTTTCTGTGATTAATATTTTAACTCACACACTGACTTATTATATTATGTTGTTTTTATTTTTTATTTTTTTGGGAAATCATATACAATGTTTGTAAATATGTGAGCACCATGTACCTATCGCATTTATTAATTTTTCTGTTATTACTTCACTTTTCATTCTTTTTACCAATTGTGGTAAGTAATTTTGATGAATTTTTTTTATATTTTTTATTTTTTTATTCTAGGTACATAGTCTTCACCTATAAATATTAATTAATGTATACAAACTATTGTTAACATTTTAAAAGAGTAAGTATGGAGTTTCTTGCCCATTCTTCTCCATACATAACTACATTTTGGAAGGCGCAACTAGAATCAATTAACTATTCATGTAATTTTTGACGTTCAAAAGTGCATCTTCGTGCCTATTTGAAACAAATTATTTGACTTTGACTTTGACTTTATTATACTTTTTTTTTTGCGAATAAACATGTCAATTTTTTGTATTTCCTGTTCGTGTCCTAAATAAAATATTTTTCTTTCTTTCTTTTCTTTTTTTTTCTAATTAGGGTGCTGGTTTAGTGGTAAGTGCGACTTCTAAGCGTGAGATTCTGGATTCGATTCCCAGGTTGGGCAAAGAGCATTGAGTTTTTTTTTTCCATATGGAAATTCTCAGTAGCAACCCGAAGTGTAGATTTGTATCCGGTTAGTGGCAATAGACTCATTTCCCTATTACATGGTCTGGCGAAATATCTGCCCACTCGGTGAATAGCCAAAGGCGTAATGTTAAGTTATAATTACAGAAATGGAAGGTGATATCTCTGCGTTACTTCAACCCGGTCGGTGCTCATCGCAGCGGCCGCATCGGGGAGGACCCTGCTGGTATTCCTAACAACCTAATGCCGTTCATTGCACAGGTAATGACTACTTAATCATCATCATCATTACAGCCGAAAGACGTCCACTGCTGGACATAGGCCTCCTCCAAGCACCGCCACTTCGACCGGTTTTGTGCTTCTCACATCCAGAGGTTTCCTGCGGCTTTCACAAGGTCATCGGTCCACCTTGTGGGAGGCCTTCCAACGCTACGTCTTCCGGTACGCGGTCGTCACTCCAGAACTTTAGTTAACTTGGTTCTCCTGCGGATCCCTTCATTTCTGATTCTCTCATGAAGTTCGGAGACGCTGCACTCGAAGCTGTGGACGAGTGTGTTTACCTAGGACAAACTGTCCAGTTAGGTAGGTCAAACTTTAAGAAAGAGGTTGGCCAGCGTTCGGGAAGCTACGCAATATCTTCTCGTCCCACATACCACAGTGTCTCAAGACGAAAGTTTTCGACCAGTGCGTGAAAACAAAAAAGGCTAAATAAAAACGGCCACATTCCTCTAGAGTCTAGATCATATCTTGATGCTTCGTGTCTCAATATGAAACTTTATAAAAGGTATTAGAAAATTCTAGACACACCCGAGGTAGCTGATTGAGCCGTTTTTCATAATTCCTTCTCAGTCACGAGATAATATGTTTTTAAAGGCGCTAGTGGACCGGTGACAGCGCTATTAATGCACATTTTATTTAGCAAAATCCCTTTTTCATTTTAATACGTTTTAAGGCTCCTACAAACAGACGCGACACAAAAGCAGCGCGCGACGAGCGGTGTCTTTGTGTCGTGTCGCATGTCGCACCTGTTTGTATATGAGCCTTTAACAAACTTTCAGACAACTTAAATTCCCAACTCCACGATAACCGTCGCTGACGAGGTCCTGGTCTGTAGTAACTTACCCCGTGTAAAAAATATTGGCATACTGGAGTACATTTTCTCATTTCTCTACCTCACACAGTGCGACGCGATTTTTTTCTTTAATAGGCTTTGTTACGAGCAATATTCCAGTGCCAGTGTCAAGTCGCACTTTTGAGTTTTTAGGGAGAAAAAAAAAAAAAAAACGAAAAACTGAAAAAAAAATATATATATATATATTACTCGATATTCGGAGGTGATTTTTCAAAAATAAAAACTGTAAAATATGCGCCCAAAGATGGTCTATCAAAATATATTTATATAAAATAAATATCTTGTACACATACGATTTCAGAATTAATTTTAGGAAAAGGTGACCCAAACTTCATCATTAAAAAAAAAGTATTTGAAATGGACACGTGGGTGTATTACTCGTGCATTATAAATGCATCCCTTGATCGATAAATACCATAAACAGCAGAGGGATTTTTTTTTGGTCAAATGGAACACTGTGCCTCCTATCTAATTATATCCAATATACTGCCAACCTCTCTTAGGTAGCAGTAGGCCGCCTCCAAGAGCTCATGGTGTTCGGTAACGACTACCCTACAGTGGACGGCACCGGAGTGAGGGACTACATCCATGTTGAAGACCTGGCTGAAGGTCATGTGAAGGCTGTAAAGTTGTTCCAGCAGCCAGGGTTCAGTGGGTTCCATGCTGTTAACTTGGGTGAGTTTTGTAGCATACACAGGTCATTACTTACTAAGCAATCATTGATGTACAGTCTTCTGTTGAGGGTTTAGTTTTAAGCCGAAAAGGGTATTTCGCACCTTTAGAATTATAGAGACCTTATTTGAAATCATCAATCACATCATCAGTTAATGACATCATCAATTAATTCACAATATTATAGTGACCTCATTGGTGATGTTCTTTAGAAAGGTTGAAATCTTAAAATTTCAAATATAGGTCACTATAATATTATTATAGTGACCTAATTTGGTGATGTTTTTCAACTTCTGAAGAAATTAGGTCTCTATAATTCTAAAGGTGCGATTTGTTAATCTAGATTGAAATGATTGGGAAACATACCGTAACAGTGTTCATTTTTATTATTATTATTTTTATGGGACTTGGACTCTGGGTTCCTGGACCTTTGGAAGGCGCACTATTATTGTTTTTTGCAGTGAAAACTTCTTTAAGCGCGTTGAGCACTTTTTAGGTGAACAAAAATCATGGAACTCGCGTCATCGTCACCGCACGCTTTCAATGAGCTATATGTATGTAGGTAATTTTTAAATATTTTTATTTTTATAAAAATAAAATAAATTGTAGCCCACCGGTATCGGGAACGGGGTCCAAGCTACCGGTGGTCAGGGCTCCTGAGAGAGGAACCTCCTTACGATACGCGCTTTCTGTATCAAGCCCTTGATCCAGCCACCTAACGAGAGCCTCTTCAGATGATGGTCGAGGCGATAGTCGTGCACTGATTGCTGTATCCACATTATTATTATTATTTTTACGGGACTTCGAACTCTGGGGTCCCGGACCTTTGGAAGGCGTACTAATATTGTTTTGTTTTTTCTCGTTTTTCTTATTATTATTAGAGGAGACAAGGCGAAGTTGATTTATGAAAAATTCAGTAAATTCCTAAATTTTTTAAGTACCTTACACTTCATTAATTTTTGAGTGTGACATCAGAAAAGGCATTCGTGTTAGATTTTGGAAATTTTCGGCTCTTAGTCCATTTTGCACACTACTTTGCCCTTTGTTTAATATTCCGATAAAATCTTCTTTAGCAGTAATTACTTTTCCAGCAACAAATTATGCTGTTTTTAAACATGAAACAAGATTCGCGAATGGCCGAATTATACGAATAAGACATTTATATAATATCTTTAAAAATATTGTTCTTTATCTTCCAGGTACTGGTACCGGTTATTCGGTACTCCAAATGATTGCCGCTTTCAAAGTGGCCAGTGGCCGCGAAGTCCCCTACCGCATCGTAGGCCGCAGGGCTGGTGACATAGCCGCCAATTACGCAGATGTTGGCTTATCCCACCGGCTATTAGCCTGGAGGGCCACTAGGACATTGGAAGATATGTGTGCCGACACTTGGAGGTGGCAGAGTAATAATCCTGAAGGGTTTAAGACGAGTTAGGGCGGTGACAGAAGGGGGGCTGGCTTGAGCTTGAGAGTAGATGATGGTTGAGGATGTGTGGTATTTTTTTTGGTTATAGAAAGAAAGAAAAGAAACAAAAATTGTTTATTATACGCAAGCAAAACGCACATTACACTAAATAAAAAAATAAAATACATACATAGAAAGTAACCAAAAGCCTCGTATAAGCAATAAAAGTTTGACAGTCTATTGCTTGATATCAGGACCAGGGACCAAAGACAATTTCCATTGCGTAACATAATGTAGGCGAGTTGGCCTGCATGTCGGTGGTAGCTCTTTGACCTTGAGCTGACTTACTGTAGTTCAGAGGTTAAATGGAATAAGTGGCCAGCTTAAGCAGGTAGGCAGCAGTAGGTTTTGTTACCGAGCGTACTCCCGTACGTGATTTAAAGTATGCTGTTAAAGATTGGGATTTAGAAGTCGGATGTTTTTTTTTTTTTTGTTGAAATTATACATTCCTAAGGTTAAGGCGAAAGTACAAAAAATACAGACTTGAAATGTCGATACCTCCCACGCAAAAAGTCGTAACATTTTTTTTTTGTAAAATGAGATTTTAGTACTATAATGTAAAAAAAAAAAATACTACACATTTTTAAAAACGATATTTTTCATATTTTTACAAAAAACCGAGTTTCTAACCCGCTAATAGTCTTATCATATTATGTTTTGCGGCTGATCAACACAAAGATGACGTTAAAAATCTCTCTCCTGAAAAAATCAAATTTAAACATACGACCTTATGCGCGGGAGGTGTTGATGTGTTAGATAGAACACCGAAATCTTGAACGTTTGTTTTTGGTAAATGTATTATGTTTTGTAAAAAGTTATGAACAAAAGTTGTTGTTTATGATGTTAGTAATACATTCCTGCAAGGTTGTCAGTGTTTTACCAATTACCCTGTATAGAGCCGATAGCGCACTCTGCAAAACAAAACAACCAAAACCTAAGATAAAATCTTAAATGCCATAATGCAAATTCAAGTCAGCCCAACAACCAGAAACGAGTTCAAGAAGCCGAACAAGAACGAAATACAATTTTTCTCAAACATGCATGGAAATATTGTCATTATTTTCGAAAAAAGAACACGCGAAGTATCCAATTTACGGACTAACTGCCGAATACTCAAACGCAATTCAATTTTAAATCGCCGTTAAGTCTAATGCTGTCTCTGTCACTTTAAACTGTTTTGTAGCGACAGAACGTCTTAAAGTTAAGTAACGTTTGAGTATTTGGGTAAAAGTAAATAAAATCTATTGCAGGAGCGTTTTTTGAATTTGGAACATTACAACGCTCCAGCAATGTTTTATTTCCCTGCATTCTTTTGAGAAAAGCACTTTATATATGCCTCGGCGGAAATGACAATTGCCTGTCTCGTATTAGTAAAGTCCTCGCCTACGGCTCGGCCTTCATACTCGACCTGCAATTGCCTATTTCCCGGCCTTTGCAATAAAATTCTATTAAAATACGAATTACGTATTTCATCGCAGTTTAAAACTACAATTTCTAGTTTATAGTAGAGTCAATTTAGATGTTGTAATAAAAGAAGATGGTAGAATTTATTTATGAACCAAAACCTAATGTGTAGGAATGCCATTATAGTTCACAGATATCTTGAAGAAAATCGAATAATTAACACTTTCATACAAATTATTACCAAATGTTAGTCGTTCCTATTATGTTGCCATAATATAATTTTTTACTGTGTGTAATTAAGTATATTTTATATTTATTTAATTAATTTAGGACCAACGCGATACCAAATACATGCCAAAGCATTTAACAGTGATTTTAAAGAAAATAATATTTTTATTGAAAATTATTTATTTATTTAGTGTTTGAAAATATATTTTTATTAAGTTTTGACGTTATAGAATAAGCACGAGATTGTAAAACATATATTTAAACATGAAATGTTTCTTAACATTAAGCATTTTAACAGGAGATGGCATAAAAGCCTTTTCTAATTCGCTAAAGTCCACGATATACATTTACTACAGTGTAATTACGACTTTACGGACAGATAGACATAAGGACTAAAAGACTGACTGAAGCTCAACATAAACTTAGACTATTTGACTGTATCTACGGACTCACTAACAGACAAACCAGCGGACGACAGACATACATTGACAAACAAAGTGACGATCATCTGTGTTCACTTACGGTCGCACTGACAGGACCAACTGACAAATGCGACTGATTTACAAAAAAAAAAAAAACGAATGCACAGGTTTTACCGACATACAGTCTGACAGACAGGACTGAATTACAGACAAACCAACTGACGCAGAATCTTTACTGCTTGACAGGACTTGCCATCTTACAGATAGGACGAACTGACAGACAGACATGACGAATAAAACGAACTAAAATACAAAATGACGGACGAAACTAACTAACAGACAAACAAATTACGGACAGGTCTAACCTACACACACACAAGAGACGGACGGAACTAACCATCAGCCAAACAAATGATGGACAGTTAACTAGCTAACACATAAACAAATGATGAACAGAACTAGCTAACACACAAACAAATGACGGACAGAACTAACTAACAGACAAACCAATGATGGACAGATCACAGAACTAACTGACAAAGATTCTTATTGAGACACGAAGCAACAAAATTCGATCTAAATAAAAACGGCCACATTCCTCTAGATCGTATTTTGCTTCGTGTCTCAATATGAAACTTTATTAAAGGTATTAGAAAATTCTAGACACACTTACCGAGGTAGCTCATTGAGCCGTTTTTCATAATTCCTTCTCAGTCACGAGAATGTTTTTAAAGGAGTGGAGTGGAGTGGGAGTGGTTTGGTGGAGTGGTGGTGGGGTGACTAGTGGACCGGTGACAGCGCTCTTAACTGACGGAGAGGACGAACTGACTGAAGGTTGATCATTGGACAGAAAAGAGCACCTAAAGGGTTTCTCATACGGAACCCTTACGTTAATGTGCAGGCCCATGTGTAATGTCATCTCCTGTAATTTATTTATTTATATTATAAAATGTTAACTTTAGGTGCTAGCTATACCAAATCTTTTGGCGTTGCCTGTTTATTTCGGCATTAAACTGTGAAAACTTATCATTCCTTTATCTACTTTCAATTTTATTTATATAGAAGAAATTTATTTTGTCTGTTTATTTTGTGGTGCTAATCATTATGTATAATTAAATTATATTGTTTGATCTTTATGATGATCGGTAATCTGTTGCTGTGTAATAAAATGTTTATATGAATGAGATTGTGTTTGATTCGGTTTCTGGGTTCGACAGTCTATTGGGTTCATCTTAAGGGAATATCAATGAAACGGGGCCCCAAAGCTACAGGGGCCTCTAGAGTGTGTAAGCAAAAATTGGTAAAATAATGGTGCCGATTCCCTTATTCACAAACTAAATTTAAGTTCAGTGCATCTTTTTCTTTCTATTTCATTAAGAAAAGGACAGAAGATAAATTTTAGTCTAGTCCTGTCAAATTAATCACCAGATGCTGCACAGCCTAAGAACTGTACCTCACCAGGACGTCACCAGGTCCCTTTGGTTAAGGACAGATTCTTGTTACGGCAGATTCTAGTTACGGCAGATTCTTTTTATGGCAGATTCGTGTTACGGCAGAAATTGGGCAGTCGCGACCAAAATCTGTAATACTTAAAAAGTCATCAGAACTTAAATGAAAGGTAATCTATGTAATAAATCAACCACTTTAATTTTGTGATCTTGTTTTGAGCATAAACGTCTTTGACTACTTATAGATACGCATACTTTTATAATAAGTACAGACACAAAAGTACAAATCATTGCTTTCTTGTTTTCATTTAGCATAGCATAATCAGTCTATAATATTCCCACTGCTGGGACACAGGCCTCTCGGTGAGAGGGAGTGGGCCGTAATCCACCACGCGGGCCTAGTGCGGATAAGTAGGTAAGACGTCATTTATGTCTTCGTAATTTTAGTTCTAGGATACGCTGGGTTCCTTCACCGTTTTTAGAGCAGTGCTGATGAAATCCGTAGTAAGTACATAATATATAATAAAGTTACTGAGTCTGTAATTACCAAAAAAGTTAGTTTTCTTGATGATTGTATTTTTGCCGTAAAACGAATCTGCCCTAAAAAGAATCTGCCGTAACCAGAATCTGTCCTTAACCGAATAAAGGGCCAGGTCGCGCTGCCAACTAAATGTATACAGCTATATAGTGGGTGGCTCACCTGGAATCCACTTGGTTACGCAGCCAACCATACATTTTGTTGGCGATGCGACCTGCCTGCTCCGTCATGGCGTCCGGGTGAGGTATGGCTCTAATTGGAGCCTCTCGGCATGACGAAAGTCATGTACAATTCGCACGTCTTACAGAGCCTGATCCATATCGAAGAGTCGCTTCTTAACAACATCTCTTCGAAGTTGTGAAGGAATACGTCTAGTGCAAGTCATCCAGCTCGGTATTCACAACTTTGACAAAGAAGCCGACAGAAGAATCCAGTTGGGTTGGGCAGCGTTTGGAAAACTTGGTCAATTCTTCTCGTCGCCAATCCCGTAGTGTTTGAAGACTAGGGTCTTCAACCAGTGCGTCCTGCCCATAATGACATAAGGTGCGTAAACGGGACAGACATTCGGGCTAGTTCACAAATTCAAGGTCGCTCAGCGTGCTATGGAGCGGGCTTTGCTCGGAGTTTATTTGAAGGATAAGATCAGAAATGAAGTTATCCGGAAAAGAACCTGAGTTACTGACAGGGACTAACCATACTTATTCAGCTCTGTTCAGCTTTTGTCCATAGAAAACAACGATTTTGTATGGAGATGTGTACGCATCCATTCAGTTTTCCGCGTCTATCAGATGCGTAATTGCGTACGCATCTCCATACAAAACCGTTGTTTTCTATGGACAAAAGTGAACAGAGCTGAGCAAGTGTGGTTAGTCCCATAGCCTGCCAAGCGCTATGTCACCGATTAAAAACACAGTAACAAAATGAAACACTGAATATTTTAATTAATCTGTATTATCTAAAATTACAAATCTTTCATAATTTCAATCATTACATTACAACTAGTTACCACGTGATTATTCAGCACATACTTTTAACTTTGTCGTCTAAAAATATCAGATTTACATTTTTACATCATTCGCTAACGATTAACATTCGAGGTTATTATCTGGGGGGCAAAGGGGGAGGAGTAGAAAACAGTATCTATAGGCAGTCAAGTTGAAATGCTTTTACTGACCAGTTTTATGTCATACTGGATACGATATAATTATGTATATTATTTATAACTAATGCACAGTTGAGGCTGAATAGGTAATAAATAAGATAAGGCTCACTTTTGAGAAGATTATTGTTATTGCATACATGGTATTGTATAATCATCAGTTTGTTTCACACATTCAGTCAGCATTACTAAGAATGAGAATATAACTACAAATTATTAAAAAAAAATGGCAAACCTACAAAATTGTGCTGAATTCGTAACTAAAAGAATCGCTATACGAAAAACTTGATTTATACTAAGTATTGATACAGCGTGTTTTAGATATATTGTTCTTATTGATATAAAGCATAATATTTGAAAAGTTTTGTTCATGAAACTAAGTTCATGTTTATTTGTTTTCGTTGTTCTAGTGGTCGAAGTGCTGCTGCTGAGCATGAGGTCTTGGGTTCGATTTCCGGGTTGGGTAGTGTTATTGGGTTTTTTCCATCTGGAATTTGTCAGTAGCAGTCCGGAGTCTGGATTTGTGCCCGATTGATAGCAATAGGTTCGCCCCCTATTACATGGGACTTAAATATAACTCGAAATGTGGGTGTATAGGTACACCTCTGCCTTACTCTTCGGGGAATACAGGCTTGATGTTATTTTATGCAACATTTAGTTGTTGGAGACACTAGAATGCTCATGGCTAGATTATTATACACCGTGGCATTTTAGTCGTCTTACAAAGACAGCCCACTTCATGTATCCAATGACTACTAATCCATACTAATATTATAAATGTGAAAGTAACTGTGTCTGTCTGTCTGTCTGTATGTTACGTTTTCACGCCTAAACCGCTGCACCGATCATCATGAAATTTGGCAGAGATATAGTCTGGGATATGGAGACGGACATAGGCAACTTTTTTTACGCGACAACCGACATCTACGCGGGTGGAGCCGCGGGCAAAACCTAGTCATTCATAAAAAATATGAACATTCGTATTTTTTTTTTTTAAATTAATTATGACACATTACATAGTTTAAAACACCCTGTTACGAGTGCAGTCCGAGCCTTCTGTTACAAGGGCGCCGCGGAATGGAGCGGTACATCTTTATCAGAGTTCATTCAACACTAACGCAAAAATGGGTTTCTTACTATTGCAACTTAATCTAAATCCATTCTGCGGCGCCCTTGTATCACAAGGCTCGGACTGCACTCGTAACAGGGTGTTTTAAACGATATCATGCGTTATAATTAATAAAAATAAAATAATAATTAAAAAAATAAAAATAAAAAAAAAAAATTTTACATGCATGATTAGTAGTCATTGGACACATGAAGTGGGCTGTCTTTGTAAGACGACTAAAATTCCACGGTTTATAATAGTTCATTTGAAGCGAAAGCGTCGGGGTAGCCCGCGATATTCAAATTTCCTTAAGTTTCTTCCAATTTGCAGTTCAGTATTAGGTTGTATGTCGATAAAATATTATTCGCGACCATAACAAGTATGTATTTACAGAATTATAATAATTAAAATCATCAATACAACTGTCAAGACCCAGTCACCCTATTGAATGTCTATTTCATGAAATCATGACATTTGAGGCCTATTCTAACTTAAGGAGTTGTACTGCTGATACTAATGATTAAATTCTATAAAGCCATATTTCATACGGCCGCGAATCCTATTTCTATACAACCTGACCTGAACTGAATAAAAAAAAAAAAAAACCTAACGAGTATTTGAATTTCGCCGGCTATCTTAGCGCTTCCCCATGAAACACATAAAAAGGTATAAAACAATATTTCTAAACACGCTGCATATGAAAATAATTGCACCTATTTGAATCTAAGACATTTTCCAAACCTATTCAAAGTTGTTTACAAATCCACACAAGATAAAATTAGTTCGGGAAAAATCGGTTTCCGAAAATTCCCGAATTCAAAACCAAAATGGCGCTCGAACGGAGCTCGTGGAATAACCACGAACTTTTATTTAGTTTCGAGTTGTTATAATTCTTGTATATTTTTTCATGTTTTCTTTTTTCGAGTTATATATATTTTTTTTTTTATATTTTCTTTCAAATATCCGAACATCTTTTGTACTAGACAAACAATGGATTGCATTGACTTCGGAAATAAAACTTCAGTGCATACATAGATAAGATTCCAATTACCTACGGAAATATTTCACTCATACATAAGTACCAATCAAACGTACTATATAAAAGCTTGGAAAGTATAATAACTCAGATAATTATGAGTTTTACTAAGGGTACACTAGGCCGCATCGCAGCACAAACTTATTTATATGAATCATCGCACATTGCGAGTATGTTAGGGCGAAGCGGACCGCATAGGTGCAAAGATGTACTTGTATATAAGGATCTATTAAGCATATAAAATAATTCTGTTGGATTTAGAATCAGGGCCGGCACGGCAACAGGGACAAAGAAGGGGCCTCCACAATTTCATTTTTGTTAGACGAGGAAAAAAAATGCATCCTTTGTGCCATCAAAGAGAAAAAGACTGACTTTTTGCTCGGCTTCTATGGGTCGTACTTGATGTCAAAGAGCCTTCATCAAGAATCGGGCTATGAAATGCAAAAATATTTTTCAAATCCGACTGGTAGTTCCAGAGATTAGCGCGTTCAAACAAACAAACTCTTCAGCTTTATTATATTCGTATAGATTGAAAACTGAAATATTTCTTTCGTTTTACAAAAAAAAAAAAGTGTGTTTCACTTCTTGGTTGCCCCAGGGCCTCCCACACATTTAAATCCGGCCTTGTTTAGAATTAAAATTTGTGGAAATATATAAAAATAATAATAAGCGACTAATCTTTGTACCCATCACACCTAGAGTTTCGCTAGCTCATTTAAATTGACCCAGTAAAACGATTATGAAGGCCATTGCAACCCGCTTCGTCCCAGCATAATTATGCGCTTACTATAAGGGCATAATATGTTGTATTTTATACATGAAATCAACAAACTCCTATTATAATCTAAAAGCATTGTCGTTACCTACATACATATTGTAATACAGTTTGTATGTCGATCATAGAATTTATAGTTTCAAAACATTTAAAATCTTCTTTTTAAAGCCGGTTAATTATAGTGCTGCCAAGCATAATATCTGCGGTCACTCCAATTTAAATTTAGTAGATGTTGATCTTGATGAGTTATAGTTTGCCCGATACCGCGGGTACCGCGTCATAGGAATGCGCGGCAAGGCGGGGGGCGTGACACCGTGAGCGTTGACGAATGAGCGGCCTGCACTGTCCTCCCGTCTCACTGCGCACAATACCCAAGACCCGTACAGCGGTATCGGCCAAACTACAGTACAGGGGTGCATAGAAAAGTGTCAAAGTCACTCTTCCAGTTCAAAAAAGAGATGTAGCTACACGAGTATCGAATAGTGTCATCTCTTTTTTTGACATTTATGGGCCCTAGACTGATTAAGCAACTATGTTTGTCTTCGAAATTTTAATTCTAGGACATGCCGATTACCTGGCAATGTTTTTTTAAATATCTAAGGTCGACATCTCACTCTGTATTGCATTCTCTAATCATCTGTAAGGCAACCGTTGGTGGAGTCTAAGGCATTGATATGACGGCGTAGTTCTAATTCTTAGGGCGTGATCGTCAACGAACGGCAGTGGAAATGCGCTCAAGATTTTTCTGTAACTGCTAAGTATATTGAACATATTGCAGTTTTCATTGAAAAAAATCTATTACAGAACATATGTAGCCTAGCTTATTCATAAAATATCTTCCAATTAAAATGATGTTTGGACCATAATATATATTTCGACGTTTACAATAGTCCAGAGCCACTAATCAAGACTTGAAGTTGAAAAATGATAATATTTATAAAGCGCAGTAATAAAATATTAATAAGACAAGATTAAAGAGGTATTTCTTTAAAAAGAAAAACTGAAGATGACTTCGGACTTCAAAATCAGTTCCAAAATCGTCAAGTACACCATCTCTTTCTAACTTATTACAAGAAATGAAGAGTCATCTCTTTCGCACATTTTGTTCGTCACTTAGAGCGCATTGCCCCTCCCCGTTGCACGTTAAGTGAAGGAATTGGTGTTATTAAATACTAATTTACTTTGGTCGTTAGGTAACTTACGGAGCAGGACAGGAGCGTAGCTAAGAATTAAGTTGACGCCGGAATATCAATGATTTGAGTTGAGATACTAACTATTATGAAGTGCTGTGGCAAGTCGTGTGGATTTGGCTCTTATTTTTAGAAAAATAAGGTTGTAAATTGTAATAAAAGAAGTAGTTATAAATGAAATGAGTCAAGGTTTTAGCCGTAAATACGGTAAAATATATTAATGTTTTCAAGGTTTGCTTTATAGGAAATAATTTAATTAGCCAGTCGAAATTATCAGTGTTATCGCAAGCCAAAATAAACACTATTTGCCAAAGCACGTATTTAAAGTTTATATAATGAAACACATTCTGCGAACACTAATTATCATCGGATTCTTTCATTCATATCATTACACATAAACAAATAAAAAAAAAAAAAAAAAAACACCCAAGTAGATGAGATCCTGGTTGCTACCAGTTTCAATGTGATATAAAAAGCAGTGCGAAACTCATTTTGACATAAAAAGAGGCTGAATAAGCTTTGACCAGTGTTGTCAAGAATTTAAAAAGGAAATAATATTTGGCGGCAAAAAAGTTGGCTTCCAATCTCCAACACTGGCGGGCCAACACCAATATTTCGTCCAACGCTCCTTTATTACTACTATGATAAACCTATTTTATATGAGTCGAGCGCTGTCTAAATGTTGGCTAAATTTGGCTAGCCAATGTGTGAAATTGAAAAGGATTTCAGGATAAGATAAATATTACAATATTTCTGTATATTTTTATATTTCTATAGCTAAACAGACACAGCCTATTATTAATTCATTGTGTTTAAATATATACTTTTTTATACTGACAACACTGATTCAGGAAACTAAAAAATTATGCGTACGGGATATTTTGTTATTCAAACTGAAATAAATTGATGTATTTAATTCCATCTGAGGTAAGGTTCACTCACATTACCCGACAGCAAAGAAGGGTAATATTTTTTACAATATTTTATAACCACAGATTAACAATAAGTTAAGGCACAAGTCTCAACTGGCAAGGAATAGAAAAAAAAATCTATATGCAATTAACATATAAGGTGTATCTATTCATACACGAAATATTTTCAAGAGAAACATTTATAGGTGGTAAAAAAGCCTTAGCAGCGAAAAAAAAAAATGGTATCTATGTGTTTTTATTTTTACATAACTATTATAATTATGAAATTGCTTGGGACATTTTGCAAAAATTCTTTACTTATTCTATGAATGACCTGGCTGCAGTGACGGTGGCGGCACGAGCGCGGTGCCTTTTGATAAATTAATTTTTTTTTTTTTTTTTATTTATTTAAATTTTTTTGTTAAAAATCACTTCCTCTCTCCTTAAACATCATCATTACTTAAAGTTCCTTGCTCTTGTATCATGTTTATTATTGTGTGTGTATATATATATATATATTTATTTATATGGATAAGTCTCTATGTGCTTTGTGTATATGTATTTATTGTATATATGTAAGTGGTACACCACTAAATACCTGCAGTATTGTCTCTCCTTCTACTTTTTGATCCATCCAAAGGTTGTCTGTAAAAGATCGCTTTTAGCGATAAGACCGCCCATTGTGACACCCTATGTAACAGTTCTACATTTATATCTGTAATTTTTATGGTGTACATAATAAAGAGTATTCTATTCTATTCTATTCTATTCAAGTATTTTTTTTTTTTTAAATAGTATACTCAGATTTAAACAAAAATTATTTCCATAGCTTCTTTACCACTTATAGGTGTATCTCTTAAAATATATCGTGTTTGAATAGATACACCTTATATATAAAATGATCAGGTACTTCAAAGGTACTATTTATTAAGATTGATTCTCATATGGCCAATGTTACTCAGAACTTGATAACGTGTTTTCTTTGTTAAAAGCTGATAATGTGCAAAAATATGAAATTCATTTATTTTATATAAATGACTGCAACTTCAAAATCAAAGGGGTACGATTTGTAAACCCACAATAAGCCAGAGTAGCTGAGCTGAGCAGAGCTGAAAGGCTCTGCGTTCCCCAATGTAGGCAGATATCTAAAGAATATAGTTTAGTTAAATGTACGATACAGGCACTGTAACACAGACTAGATATTTCTCCAAACGATTTTAAACTTTAAAATGTTGATGATTAAGTTCAAAATCGAACGAGAAAATTTGACAGTTTGTGGTAACTTGATGTGAGGCCACCGTACAAATCGATAGAGTGGCGATTTGGTTATAACATTAAATAGTACAGCGGTTAACACAAGTTCACATATGAGATTGAAATAATAAAATAAACATTTAACCTAAAAAAAAAAGCTTTTGAAACGTATTTTACTGAACAGATAAATGGTGATTATTGGATGAAACAATAACATAAAGTTTGATGATAAATTATTTTTATTGTTACCATTATTTGTTTTACCACCGCCCCGCTTGTCCCTATGCTGCCCACGTGCGCGACGTTGCCGCTTATACAGGTTAGTAAACTAATACACTATATCAAACGTGATTTCGTGATAATGTTTCCTTATTCATATTACCCTATACATATATCAATCTGCCTAGCCTTTTCCCAACTATTTTGGGGTCGGCTTCCAGTCTAACCGGATGCAGCTGAATACCAGTATTTTACATGGAGCGACTGCCTATCTGACCTCCACAACCCAGTAACTGGGTAACACGATACGCCTTGGTAAGACAGGCTGTCAGACTTTTGGGCTTCTGACGACCCGTAACGACTGTCAAAGATACGCGAATGACAGCCGGGACCAACGGCTTAACGTGCTTTCCGAGGCACGGAGGAGTCCCGGTATATAAAGATGGTCACCCATCCACGGACCAACCCCGGCAAACGTAGCTTAACCTGACGGATCGACCCGTGCGGCTGTTATTACTTAGCCACGAGCTCCTCATATTACCCTATACATATTGTTTGAAAAAAAGGAAAAAACTTTTTTTAGGTATTATATATTATTTAAACAGACATATATGAACTTGTGTTAACCGTTATACTATTTAATGTGATAGCCAAATCGCCACTTTGAAAATATATTCCAGAGAGTGTAAAAGTGGTTAAAAATACCACTTTTGACAATAATTCCCGGTAAATTGAAACTCCTAAACCTTCTTTTTAATCGAGGTTGACTATACTTTGGTGTAACCTATGGCTTGAGTGATACTAGCCGTGTTGCTGATATTTTTTTCGAAGTGGTAAGATTTTCGTGCCCGCGATAGTACATTTTGCAGCTTAGTATTGTATATCTAGTCCATTCTCCAAAGCTAACTAAACCAAAACATATGAGTGAACAACCAACCTCATCAGGAACGCATACATCTAGGTGTGAGTAATGTTACATTGTGTCGCTCATACATGTTCACTATAGTCTTTAGGGCACTTGATATAAGGGCTAGCCTTCTCGCTTGATGCTGGGCATCTGTGGTGGGGGTTCGGCCAAGCCCTTTACCTGAAATAAAAATGAGAAATATTAATAATTGCCCCTAAAGTCCCCATCGGGCCACATGTGTATTTTTACTTAAAAATGTGGGCAGTTTCACTCTATGGTCCGACGGATATCGTCATTCAAAACCAAAAATATCGCCTGGCAACAAAAACTGTAGGGTACCATTTTTTGTGAGCGGTTTTCTTATACATGTTACGTCGGCGGGTACTTGACAGTTGTTTGACATAACAAGTGTAGGAGCATTCAAGAATCTTACGAGCATGACTGAGAAGGAATTATGAAAAACGGCTCAATCAGCTGCCTTGGTAAGTGTGTCTAGAATTTTCCAATACCTTTTATAAAGTTTCATATTGAGACACGAAGCAACAAAATACGATCTAGAGGAATGTGGCCGTTTTTCTTTAGATCGAATCGACACACTTACCGAGGCAGCTGATTGAGCCGTTCTTATAAGTCAGTGGCGAGTGGCGCTATTGGACCCGAGACAACCCTCTTAAAGATCGTACAAACCCTAACCCCAGCCCTGCCTGTGTTTCTGTGTGAGGCAGAAACAGGCAGGGCTGGAGCATCATACATGGGAAGAACGCGTGAGTTATTTTATGACTCAACTCGAGTCAAGAATAGAATAGAATACTCTTTATTACACTATTAGGCGAAAACTACGAGGTAATTGCTTAACACTACAGTAGCAACTAGCAATGTGTTTCATTTTGATATTGCAACAACATTCATTGTGTTATTTACGTTGTTGAACGGACAAATTTTTAGAACATATGGAGCAATGGATAAGCAATATCCTTCAATATCATGGGATGGCTCAGTAAAGTACCAACTTGCTGCGCTTGACTCGGTGGAACGCAGAGCTAAGAGGCTTATTGGCGACGTAAAACTGGTGGATGCCAAGCGTCACAGCTTGGCTCATTGCCGCAAGGTTTCCTGCTTGTCGGTCTTCTACAGATTCTACTTCGGCGAGTGTGCCCATGAACTCCACGACCTCATTCCACCGGCCAAAATTACATACTACTCAACCCTCTATTAACAACCCCTCAGTCGCCATTTTCGATCCAATATGAAGGACATTCGGTGTCAGAACCACGCGGCGATTCTCATACGAATCAATAAAGTACTATACTCCATTTACTATAGCATTAGAAAAAAGAGGCTCGTAGAAGCAGGAGTGCGAAACATTTTATTCAAAGTTAAGTTTAAACAATTAAACTAAATATGTTTTAACATAACTTTGATAAATAGGTCGTAATAACATCTTAATCACACATTACTTACAACAAAACGAATGAATGAAACAGCCGATTACGTCATGATGATTTAAATTAAATTAAGATTAAAGGAAATAAAAGTCTTTTTTTTTACAATATTTTATTTAAAACAACAACTTTCGTGTAACTTCTTCGTCTTCATCATATAATTTAGTCACTATCATCAGAGAATAAAGATGAAGAAGTTTCACCGACGTTAGGTAATAATAAATCTTTCTACCACATCATCCATTATGCTTTAACTTTTCCTCTTCTTTAATTGCATGAGCAACGCAAGACTGCCATCGTTCTAGCCTAATACTATCCAGATCTTGTGGGAGTAATTGTTTCTCCTTGTCTAATTTGAACGTTTTGTTATGTTGAGCCACATACCCCATCATTTGAGCCCATATTAATTCTATAGGGTTGAACTCGCAGTGGTAGGGTGGGAGGCACAATACTGAAATACCCTTCTCTCTAGCCATCTCATCTACAACAAACTTTTGATATAAATGTCTTTGTATTTTTGCTTTTTCTAATAAAGTTGCCCTAAGATCTTTTTCCTCAAAAGGAATATTTTTGCTTTTAAACCATTCCTGTATATCTGCTTTTCGTGTAGCTGTGGTTGGCAGCTTCTCCAATGTCCTTGAGTGAACCAATTTTATGAAATTATGTTTAACTGTATAATTAATTATAATGTTATTGAATGCAAGAGGTCATACACTGCTTAGTGCATAAATAACTGAAGAAATTTAGAAGCACTGTACCTTCATTTAGCCAAGTGTCATCTAAATAATAATATATTTTCCTTCCTTTATTCCTTAGCCTTTTTATTTCATGAAGATATTTTAGTCTCCAAAGGACGATCTCCTGCTTGTCTATGACTTCTATGAGTGCACTTTTTCTGCTCCGTTTGATTTATGTGAACTTTAATGTTTCTTTAATTATTTTATACAGACTGCTTTTTTTTAATCTGGCAGAGACTCGTCACTGTTAACTGCTTCCACCATCTTGTCCAAGGTGGGCAACTTATTATTAAAGAAGAAGGAATGAATTTTCCTGCATATTCCACTAAATGTGATGTCATCAAAATCATCACGTTTCATGTGCTTCTGTTGGGGAGGGGGAGATTGCAGGCGACTTTTTCTCTTTGAGAATATTGGACAGAGTAGCCCGAGATACGCCTGTAAATAATAAATCATGTGCGGAGTTTCTAAAATATAATAAATTTTATCACAATGCATGTTACTTTCAAATATTTTTATAGTAATAATTTTATGAATCATCCTTACCGGCAACTTCTGCGATTTTGTTTATCATCTCAGTCTTATAATGAGGAGTATCTGCAGGCCAGGACTCCAATTGCTTAAAAATATTTATCACAGGTTGTTTTTCTACAGCACGCTGCATTCTCTTTTATTTGGGAGACATTATTATTTCGTCGGAGTCAACATTTGGACCACGTTTTTTTCGCCGTTGGCTTTGGTCAGGTTCAGCACTTATATGTTGTAAGCCACTCGGTCCCGCACCGGGATCACTCATAGCTCAAAAAAAAAGTAACGTTTTGTACAAACAACCCAATGACAACACTGATAACAATACAATAACAAATAAATAACGAAATATTATTTATTATTTTAATAAATAACAACAAAATCACGAAAATTAGACAATAACAAACAAAGTATTCACAAGTAAATGACATACATGACAATCTTAGAACATTGTCAAGTCAATTTCACAGAAGACATAAACCAGTAAAATTAGAAATCCCCGGCTGTCACAGCTTATGAAGGGATTAAGTAACATTTTAGATTTGGTAGGATTATAGTGAAACGAAAAGCGTTGCAGTATTGGTGACTCCTGCTTCTTTTAGGTTTTTAGCATAGGCACTGTAATTTTAAATTGGAATGAAATAATATATCTAAATGAAAGCCACTTAATTTCATATGGTTGTTTTTTTAAATGATTACAATTAAGTGTGATAGTTGATATATAAATTAATTTTAATCGATTTGGAGTCAATCGTAACTATAACAAGTTTATTGTACTTTTGTTATAAAGTGTGCATCAAAAATAACCTTTTTTAACTTCTGTCTAATGCTATTATAAATGGAGTATAAGTAAGACCAAAAGCATGTGTAAATGCAAACAAAAGCCAAACGAAATCAATAATCGGTAAAAACAAGTTCTGCAAAAAAATTGAGATTTACGGCTGCTGGTTTTTTCTACCACTGTAGGTAGAAAAATCCAGTATAAGCTGGCCTCATAATATATTGAAACTCCGTACTGCACTAGGCCAGCAGTTTCAGTGTTACTATTACCACCGACGTGCGATTTACCGTACTTACCAGTGGCGAAATCATCATACAACACAACACGAATCCTACCGGCTTCCCTTCGGAGGTTCGCATCAGCAACTCTACCGCTATTGAAAAATGGCACAGCCAATAGTGTCTACCATTTAATTGCCAAAAAATATAGCTTTAGCTTTTTTTTTTTAAACGATGCCCCACACTAGGAATTCTTCCTGTATTGTGGGCGTTTACAAACATTTAAACTCACATACACAAACAGCCAGACCCGGAACAACTACTTGTAGATCATACAAATTAGAGATAGTACACACGGCTACAAATCAAGCTATTCATTTCCAGTATAAACTGATCTCGCATTGTATGGGATTTTCGTATAATGAGAGGTCAGCCTAATTGAGTTTATTTCTGTAAAAATTTAAAGTTTTGTTTTTGTAGTGATAGCGTCGTTTTGATTCTGCTATTTGACGATGGATGGTGTTAAATTCAGTAAAGAAAAGAAATTTTATATTTAATTCTTTTTTTTTATTTAGTACTTAAATATTTTTTACTTTATTGATAAGTAGGTAAGTAAATTTAAAACCAGCTTCTTTAAATTACTTAGAGCTTACAAAAATTCACACCTCGCCGCTGGTACCAACGTAAAAATATGCTTTATCAATAGTAATTGGACAATCTCATGTTACTAGTGTGAATAGCAAAAAATTGCAAGGCAGTACAAGTTTTTACAATGTTGTGTAATTCAGAAAAACCCAATGAAATGGTACTTGGGGAGAAGTAGGGTTTACCACTATTAATGAGTGGGTTTAAGAGGGGCTCGTGACTAAATAATAACAGCCGCATTGGTCGATTGACCAGGTTAAGCTACGCTTACCGCGGTTCGTCCGTGGATGGGTGACCATATTTGCATACCAAGACCCCTCCGTGTCTCGGAAAGCTCGTTAAGCCGTTGGTCCTGGCTGTCATTCGTGGATCTTTGACAATCGTTACGGGTTGTCTGTAGCCCGACATTCTGACAACCAGTCCTACTAAGGGGTATCATATAACGCAGTTACTGGGTTGTGGAGATCAGATAGGCAGTCGCTCCATGTAAAATACTGGTATTCAGCTGCTTCTGGTTAGACTGGAAGCCGACCCCAACATATCCTACCCCCACATAGTTGGGAAAAGGCTAGGCTGATGATGAATGAGTGGGTTTAAGTTAAACAAACGAAACGTACATACTAATATTATAAATGTGAAAGTAACTCTGTCTGCATGTTACGTTTTCACGCCTCAACCGTTGAACCGATCGCCATGAAATTTGGCAGAGATATAGCCTGGGATATGGAGAAGGACATAGGCTACTTTTTTACGCGATAACCGACATCCACGCGGGCGGAGCTGCTGGAAAAAGCTAGTAGGCTGTATAACAGAAAAATTACGCGTATACTCGTAGGTGAGAAGAAAATTACCCTTAGAAGTGAATGTCTTTAAAAGTGAAGACTTAAAAGTGAAGTGAAGATTTGTTAATTAAATGATTGTTATTGCAGATTATTTTAGTCTAAATAAATAAAAACTTAAAAGCAATAGCTTGTTACCTTAAGCCGAGCGGCCGTCTTGAGGAAGGCAGGCAGCTGCTCCTGCGATACGTTGACTTCTCCCGCGTACATGAACTCCAGGATGGCTTGCAGGTGCAGGTACGACACGTCCTTCAAGATTATTATAGGGTGCTTTGATGGGTTCTCCTGGAAAACATTAGGAAAATTGGCGGTGGCTTTCCTTATATCACAGGACTGGGCATTTATGTATAGTTTGTTGCAAAATTATCTGATGAAAGTGTAAACAATGTTCAGGTCTTACGCAACCAGTCACTAAAGGGATTTAGTTAGAGATCGGCTTGTGGGAGATAGGTAGGAAATTAAATATGTGATTAAAATGTAAAAATAATAAAATATGATTATACAACGTGTTTTTTTTTTCATATCCCATAACTCTAGGGTTATATTCTATGAGTAAAAATAAAACAAAAAGTCCTAGATTATGTGGTCCAAAAATTTTTAGTTTCGAAGATAATTATCATCAATCATATTAATTTAGGTCAAAAATTGTCACCCGTTACTTTTGCGACGTTGCCAAACTGATGAAACTGTGACCCTCGATGTATGTAAGTATCTAAGTTTCATTGATAAATACGAGTAATTCATTTTCATTCAAACCAATCATTAATATTTAAAGCTAAGAAAATGCGCCGTAAGGGTGTTTTGCATTAATAATCGTGACTTTGTCGAATTATTTAAAATAAAAATAAATAAAAAATAGAATAAAAAAATATTTCATATGCCAGTTGATTCTTTGATATGGTCTCATTCCTACCCTAGAGTTATGGGATATAAAAAAATACACCTTGTATATTTCGTTATTTTTTCTTTATAGTCAATAGTGGCCTAGCGCTTTTGGGCTCCCACCGATTATTTTTTATTATGTTTTTATTTTTATTTTTAATGTAAATTTTGTTAGTTTTAAATGCTCTTTTTTCACTGTTTGTATTTCCTGTGCGTGTCCCAAATTAAATATTTTACTTTCAAAAGCAAAAACAAAATCTGGGCCTCAAGTCTGCTATTACAATAGTGTCAGAATGGTCTATAATTGATTTCATAATTGTTGATTTTGACAAGTTTGGTAATCTATTAATATAATGGCGTCATTATGACTTTCCAATGGTCAGCCACTGACACTCCACTGAAAGAATTGCTAATCTCGTACATAATGACAAATGAAACTTCCTACTAAACTTCCAACTTCCTACTGCTTCAGATTGCTTATAACACTAATAAATAATAAGTAAAAATATATATAAATGAAATCTGGCATGAATAAATGTTCGAAATGCCATTGTAATACAATTCTATTACGAGACCATTGACCGACCAATGATCGACCATTATGAATTTAGCAGGTTACGAACTTTTAGCAAAATGACAATGGCATCGTGTTGGAGTGTCGAATTTATAAAAATAGCAGACTTGGGTCCCTGAGTGTATCCATAATTAAATTCGGGAGAATTGGCAACACTTAGGCCTGCTTGCATCACAATTAGCTAAATGCGTTTAACGCTAAACATATATAAAACATCTCTGTCATCTTCAAACCATTGACAGAAACAGAACAGAACGAATTTAGTGGTTTGTGGTACAGGCGGGCCTAAATTTGAAAAAATTTAAAAGCAAATTGACAGAAAAATTTATCAAAATCTATGGTAATCCACCGAAAGAAAGCTTTTTTTGACACCTGTCAGTTTCATACAAACGAATATATATTTTACGAATTTAATGTTTATTAGTTCTAAATCTTGTACAACTCGTCGCCAACGCCGCAAAGGGGCGATCCTCAAATTAGAAAGAATTATATAATAAAAAATAAAAATAATATTATAATAAAATATTGCCATATTTTCTTTATTTTATTTATGGCCGAAATAAGCTCGTCATCGGGAGAAAAAAAAAAAAACGTTTATTGACTCTCCTGTAAAATTTTCTTATTTGAGGTTCGCCCCTTTGCGGCGTTGGCGACGAACTGACAGGTGTACAAGATTTGGTAAAATTTGCACCCCGCCTTAGATTTTCTGTTGACATCCAAAAATAGGAGTAACTTCGTTATTTCTGAATGTTTTTGTCAAAAAAGCATTCTCTCGGTGGACGGAATATACTTAAGTATTTGTTTATCAATGATGCTAGCTAGATTGGACCTTGGACCAACAATTTAATAAGGTGGGTATTATTAAAACCGGCCAAGTGCGTGTCGGACCACGCACAATGAAGGTTTCCGTAGATGGGATGAATTTATCCCAAGAACAAACTCAACATTGTAGTTGAAAAACATGTTCTCCCATACAATTCAACTGCAAATGTAAATAATTACGCATAATAATGGGAGATTTACCATGTTAATTTAAGACCATAGACTTATAGGTTTTCCTGTAATCTATAAATATAGAACTATTCTTTGTATTTTTTCTAAATTTTAGGCTCAGCAGTTTCGGAGGCAATAATGGTCAAATTTTCATTAATAACTTTAAAAATAATTATTTTTTAATTATAATTAAAAAAAAAAAAATGAAATCACAATCACACGTAACACGGATCAGTTTGCAAACTTTTTTTTTTATTATTTTCTTATTTTTCCGCCAAATTCACACGCTCGTTTTTGGGTCACAGAAAATCATGTGTCGGCTGCGACAGACGGACGGACAGACAGACAGACAGACACACGGGTGATCGTTTAAAGGTTCCGTTTTGAGGTACGGAACTCTAATAAACCAAAATGTTTTGATAAATTATTAATTTGTAGTAATTGTTTATCAATGATGCTAGATTGGACCTTGGACCAACAATGTCATTAGGGCATGCAATATCGGAAGGTTCTCAATTCCGAAACTGAGTTCCAATACTGGAGATCTGATTCCGGAATTCCGGAACTGGTAACTTTTAAAGTTTGTTTCAAATCAAACAAGATTTATAATTATATCAGTCTTTTAATCATTTTTAGTAAAAAATTAAATATGTTTCTCCCTTATTACTCTAATTAAACATTGGCCGTCTAGCGGCTTGTGGAAAGTTCCACAGACTAGTTTGGATGTGTTTAGATAAAATAATAATCAAATTAACAAAAAATTATGAATATCGGAATTCCGATATTACTCCTCTCAATTCCGGAATTTAAATATCAGAAAAATTGTTACGGAATTCCGGAATTACGAAATTACGGAATGCATGCCCTAAATGTCATATGTAGGTATTGTTAAAAAGTGACTGAAAACCAAAGAACGTGAAATTATGTTTACGAAAAATGCTGAGAGGCATTTATAAACGAAAACGCCTCGCAGTCTATTAGATCAACAAATAAACAAGGTGTAAGTAGTCACCGCAATTATCATCAATTCATCGCGACCACACGAACATTTGGCTGGCCTACATTACAATAACATATTTGTTTTGAATGTAGGTGCAATACCACAGATTACTACAGAAATCATATAATAAGAACAAGACATACTATGTAGTAGAGCTGAATGTATATCATACACATTCAATTAACTATATTCATGGGCTCGTGGATAAATAATAACAGCCACACGTCTCAATCGAAGGTTAAGCTACGCTTGAAGCGGTCGGTTTGTGGATGGGTGACCATAAAAAAAGTTTATTTGCATCTTCAAAATTAACATAAAGAAACAGGTTTAAATAAAATAGGCCGAAGGTAGTTACATTATTTTACATTTAAGAGTTGCAACGAATACCTAAGCTAACACAATGGTGTGTAAACGTAAAGTGGCCCCCAACAA
The DNA here is from genome assembly GCA_947523025.1 of Dryobota labecula. NCBI lineage: Eukaryota > Metazoa > Arthropoda > Insecta > Lepidoptera > Noctuidae > Dryobota > Dryobota labecula. Next base: position 12,069,003 of record OX383306.1, on the reverse strand, counting down.
AGTTTTGATACGGGGCCCCTTTAGCTACGCCACTGATTCAGAAGTCCAAAAGTCTGACAACCAGTCTGACTAAGGGCTATCGTGTTAGCTAGTAACTGCTTGTGGAGGTTAGATAGGCAATTTATGTAAAATACTGGTATTCAGATGCATACGGTTAGACTAGAAGCTGACCCCAACTTAGTTGGAAAAACGCTAGGCACATTGGATTGGTTCAATTTGCTATAATGGACTACTAATATTTTCTGTGAGTATAAGTGGCTAGATGTTGAACACATTGTATAATAAGCCTAAGTTCCGCATGCTCACCTTAAAGGCGACAATGCATAGCACGGCTCACGACTCAAATTGCACAATGCATGCGTTTAGACCAATAGGATGCACGAAGCTTATTTTAGTCGTGTTCGTAAACATTAAGAGCGTGCTATGCTCATTTGTTTGTAAGACGATTTTTAAATGGGCACGGTCAGCGTGAGCTTTTTGTTATTTTATTATTGATAAGAAGTAATTTTAGTAGTATTAACTTCTGTTTGGTTTAGAAAATGTATTATTGGTATTGCTGTATTAAATTAGTATCAACATTCCGCATAAATTGAATAATTTTGATTAAGAAATGTCAAACTAAAATGTAGGTATATCTATTATTTCCACTTTAATATTTTCCTATTAAGTTTAAAAAATGTACCGTTTTTATAAAATTGTTAACGGAACGAAGGAGCCTGGATCTCAACACAGGGAATCCTAGTGTGAGCTTAGGAATTCAAACCACTTGATTGTAAACTTAGCAAAATAAATGTATTCTTTATTCTTATTATTTACTACGCAAACGGATCCCTGAATCTAAAAATGGTTTTCACGAACCCGCAATATTTTTGAATGGCCTATCCAACTATACCGTCTACCGTATATACTCGAAAAAAATATCATTCCCACTTTACGTGTAGGGGAGGTGCCCTAAAAAAATATTTCAAGATTTTATTTTACCACTTTGTTGGCGTAATTCGTATGTATGGGTATACCCAATTACAGCTTTCTAGTACTAAGTCTCTCAAGCTAAACCACGGACAGACAGACAGACGGACATGGCGAAACTATAAGGGTTCCTTGTTGACTACGGAACCTTAAAAATTACACAGAAATTATCATCAAAATGCAATTATATTGTAGGTATTTTACCTACAATATAATTGCATTTTGATGATAATACAGACTTATAATATCATTGTCAAACTGTATTTATCTACACTAATATCGTAAAGTTCTTATTATGAAATCAAAACAACAATGACAAACAGACAACAGAATTGTCACTGCCGCACTCTGGCTAATGTTTGTTATAAAAATAAGAAGACAATATGCATTTGTGTGAGTAAAGGGCGTGTAACAAAAATGTTGCACGCCATTTACTCACACAAATGCGTATTGTCTCTAATTGGCCGAAACCCAGGAAGGGGTGTGCTTTGTAGCTGCGCTCCCGCAGAAATATATACAAGTGAGCATGCTTAAGTTTTTTCCACTGTATCTACTGTTTGTGTATAAAACGCTGAGAGCCATAAAAGAAGACGCCTAGCAGTCTATCAATAAAAAAGTAATACTACAGGAAGTCACTGTAATATTGTCATTTCGGCGCGACCACGCGAACATTCGGCGGGTGTCAAGTTCCCAAGTGCTTAGCAAAACATCCTGAGTAACGCAAATGTTTACCATTCATATCCATAATGCTATGTATTTACTGACACTGAAATTAAATACTTTCAATAATTTGATTTTTTATGAGGAATTGCATTTACATGATTCGTGCTATTTTAAAGAATGAGTTTGTGTAATTGGTCCCAATGCTGAGCATTTCTGGCGATAAAATTTGTTCTTACGATTGATCTATACATTTATACAAATAAATAAAATTGAAGTGTCTGTTTGTAATGTCAAAATAACAAATGCTTTTGTGTCTGTCTTTGTGTTTGTTTGTTCCGACTAATCGAAACTGCTCGATCGATTTTAATTCTAATGTCTATAGAATCATTTCTAGTTTATAGTAAATGTTGACGTTTAAAAGTTCTTTTTAATGGCTTACTAGAAATAAATGATTTAGACTTTGAACACCGCCAACACAGCTGCATTTAGTCGTGGCTAGGAAACGGGTTCACGTCAATAATGCAAGCGTGGCCTCTGACATGCTGCGGCTCGAACGCACGGCCTCTCGATCGATAGTCACGCCATAGCCATTCTCATCATCATTTCATTTTGGCTAGTCTCATTTTAACCGACTTAATGATTTTATACTCAAACTCAAATCATTTATTTCAATTAAACCATTTACAGGCACTTTTGAATTGTCAAGCAGTCGGTCAGTAAGAAAAATTAAGCTACATTCCCATTCCAAAGCGTAGGTACCTATGGAGAAGAACGGGCAAGAAACTCCATGGACACTCTTTTAAATTAAATTGTTACAAAAGTATTTGTTACATCTATAATGTTGCATTTATAACTAAAAGTGAGAACGATGTAAAAATAAAAATAATAAAAACTTACACGTTAAAAGCGTCAAGCGTAGGTACAACAAATAGAAACAAAATAAAATAAAATAACCCGTGGCAGCTAAGAGATGACCAGTCCCAACTGACGCGCCCGTTCACGAACATGACGCATGGATTAGCACCATTCAGCTCAACCATTTTGAAGGGAGCTAAATGATCCAACAGAAGATCACGTCTAAACAAGTAGTGTTAATGATTTGGAATAAATATATGTATGTTAAATTAGAGCATTTTCTTAATGACTTACTATATGAATATTTTAGATTATGTTTATATTACATAGTGAAATTAATTTGTAAAGTTATGTCTAACGCGGATAAAAACTGAGAATCACGCAAAATCGATCAAGCGTATTTTTCTGAAACCTTCACCTTTTTCAAGATAATTTAACTGTTGTTCTTTTAGTATACGTGTTTTATTAAAATATCTTTTGTTTGAATAAATTAATAATGCGTCTTAATTGGGACAGCGCTCCTGGATGAGCGAGTCCTATTACTGGCTGGACATACGACGCGTTGCGTGAGCTCAGTACAGAACACGCAAGCTAACCGCTCAAGGTCACTGGCATATATTTGCGTCTTAACAAGTTATCGATTTAAAGGCAAGGTGCTATGGGAATAAGATAGTACAAAAAAAAAGTATATATATATAGTAAGGCTGATCAAGGAACGGGCAATCTATATCAAAGCAATTTGTGTATCCACTGACTAGCAAAAATGTGGTAAGCTTAAATCCCTATTCAACAGTGTTTTTTTGGCTGTATGTAGCTTAAACCCACGACTATGGAACTACAGTTTTTAGAAATTGCATTACCAATAGCATCGCTGCATCAGATTTATGCTGAGCACTTATTAAAAAAAAAAAAAAAACCGTATAAAACCTGCCGAAAGGTCAGACATCTGTGATCATTGTAACAGAGCCTGAGAAATTTATTTAAATAATGTTTTTAGGATTCCGTAGCCAAATGGCAAAAAACGGAACCCTTATGGATTCGTTATGTCTGTCTGTCTGTCTGTCCGTCAGTATGTCACAGCCACTTTTTTCCGAAACTATAAGAACTATTGAAACTTGGTAAGTAGATGTATTCTGTGAACCGCATTAAGATATTTACAAAAAAAAAAAAAAAAAAATAACAATACATTTTGGGGGTTCCCCATACTTAGAACTGAAACTCAAAACAAAATTTTTTCATCGAACCCACACGTGACTTCAAAAATGATATTGAGGTTTCTAATATAATTTTTTTCTAAACTGAAGTAGTTTGCGCGAGAGACACTTCCAAAGTGGTAAAATGTGTGTCCCTGTAACTTCTAAACTCAGAGAATGATAAAACTAAAAAAAATATATATATGATGTACATTACCATGTAAACTTCCACCGAAAATTGGTTTGAACGAGATCTAGTAAGTAGTTTTTTTTTAATACATCATAAATCGTAAACCGCGCTTGCTGCTACGGAACCCTTAATGGGCGAGTCCGACTCGCACTTGGCCGCTTTTTTTTTTATTGGTCGTCGTAAAAAGGGGCGGTAAACAGATGTGGACATCCATGAGCACGAGATTTTGTTTTGATGGTGTTCCGATTTGGATGTCCCTCGTAGTACTTACGAGTTTCGGAGTTCTGAGGTAACAAACATTTAAAAAAATACAACCAAATTGAGTTTTCCTTTTTGGAAAGTCGGTTAAAAAATAAAATGAAATCTTTACCGTGTGACTTATCAAATTATTGAAAGGGCATGTTGTGAGGGTCTAATAAATAGTTTCAAAGTTATTTAAGAAAATAGGTATATCTCTATATCTACTTTCCTATCGCTGGTATCCTGGATTTCATTAGAAATAAGTGGCTTATTCCACAAATCCCCCCTGAAAATCCCCCTTAGGAGGAAAAGTGGAATCTATAAAAAACAGTATATAATTCACCCCTGATAATTCCGCATAGGAGGAAAACAAAAATTGAAAAAAAAAAAAAAAAAAAGTTATTCCAAGACCCCCTGAATGTGATTTTTTTTACATTAGGGTTCAGTTTTCCCCACTGAGGGGGATTCTCTTAGTGAAATAAGCAGGGGTGAATTCTAGACTGGTTTTTATATATTCCACTTTTCCTCCTAAGAGGGATTTTTCAGGGGGGATTTGTGGAATAAGCCGAAATAAGCATCACCATTGTACGTATTTTTCTTTTCCTTTCCTCTTGTCTGTTTATATGTGTGTACATAAATTGTTAAATAAATAAATAAAATAGATAAAAATTTACCAGAACATGTTTTTCAACTCATGCAATCATGTCATTAATCTTTTATATACTTAGATTATTTTCTATTTTGTGAATGTAAGAACGTTGTAGGCCTAGTAGAGTGTAGGTTTGTTGGCACTTTTCTATTTTGTTAAGTACCTGGTAATTGTTGAAAGGCCTACACTGTTCTCCCATATCTATTATCACTGTTATTTGATAATATTGTAAAGCCAATTATTTTTAAAAGAGTAACCGTGGAGTTTCTTGCCGGCTATTCTCCATAGGATAAGACTAATTGGAACCATGCACCTAGCTTCTGACGTTTCATAAGTGCCCATGTAGGTTTATGTGAAATAAAATATTTTTGATTTTAACTACAATACTTAACATTATAGTTGAAAAATATTAACATAAAACATGGTAGATAACATATTCATTGTACGGAACCCTCACCAAGCGAGTTCAACTCGCACTTGTTTGGTTTTTTCTTTATTTTAAGTTCTACAGGTCTCAATTTCAGTGCAGCATCACGATCATCATTCTCTTGCCCTGATCCCAATTTATTTGGGATCAGCGCAACATATCGCACCCCCGGTGCAACACTGTCACTTATGCAAAAAGTACCTTTTTAGGAAAAGTATTTTAAACTTTAGTATCCTATCCTGTAAATAGTTGATGACACTTCCTGATTTAGGGAAGATGGATAGGTTATATCCTGACGTGTTCTTTTAAGTTTATAACAAAATAAATGAAACCAAATAATTAAAATTAATACACTTCTCCTGAAGTATTTTATAGTTTGCATAAGTGATAGTGTTGCACTAGGGGTGCAATGTCTTTTCCTTCCATACATCTCAATAAAATACAGTAAAGCATATAAAATATGTCATACAACATGATACCAATACCTTATCGCTCACCTCTAATAAACTTTTGAAGTAGGGACTACACGCAGACAGGACCATTTTATGTGCTTTACACGTTTGGCCCTCGCATGCAAGTGTCACCTGAAATAATTGTGCAAATTAGTTAAGTACGTACTAGCGGCCTCAGTAATATTCTGGAATAGCGAGCTATTTTATGCAACTCTATGGCCTATTTAAGATTCTCACTTAAAACAGAAGCAATACTTAAATTCATAAATAACCATAGCTTATTATACCCAAAGTCTCTAATTCAGATAATTTATGTAAACAAAGTAATGTCAAGAATTGTCAATGTCAAAATGACAGGACAGTAGTGCAAAACATTTGATCTTTTTTTTTTTTTTTGTAAGTAGTCATCTATGAAATTAAAGTGAATTAATTATAAGAACTATGCAAACAAAATACCGTTGCCAAACAATGTTTTATGAGTGTGTCGGAGACACGGCCTATGATCGTCATAATCAGCCCTTTTAAGTCCACTGCTAGACGTAGGCGTCCCAAAATCGATTTGCACTCGAAACAATTTACAGCTGTTTTCATCCAAAATGTGGCTAGATATGCTACATACAATATGAATCTATGAATGAGAGTTGTAATATTAGTGTGGTTGAAGATGTAAAAAATGTGAAAATGTTTAGATCTCCTGCATTGTTACCAGTATCATAAAATATTTTATACCAGAAAATCTCCTTTTTTTAATAACTTTGTTTCAAACCGAAAATGTATAAACATAATTATGGTATGATTTAGTTTTAATTATTATTTCTTAAATTCAGTACTTAAAAGAAAATGGAACCTTTGTTTTCGCTATTTTATGTGAATTACCATTCCGAAGATATTTTTTTGATATGTTATCCCCTTTGTTTACATAAATTATCTGAATTTGAGACTTTGGGTATAGTATAAAGCCATTTGATTTCTTGGAACTACCTTTTAAGTAATGCTCGAGTCTTGAGTGATACAATAAAAAGTTTGGTTGTAGTGTAGCCTTAAGGGCGCTCGCGCTATAGAGCGAGGACTTAAATGGTTTCTATGGACAAGGTTAACCCGATACTGCAATAAAATTGATAGATTTTCTACTTTTGACTACGTCCCAAACATTTTTTTAACCAGTTTTTTTCCTTTTTTGGGGTTCTTTGCTGCTCATAGTGCCCCTAAGCGTATACTCCAACTCCTACAACTCCGCCCCTAAGACGACCCACTGACCAAAAGCTTTATTGAAAATAAAAAAGGCGATGACAGACATTGATGTGTATGTATTTGTATGTATGTTTATTTTATATAGTTATAGTTTTGTTTTAATTTAAATTTTCTTGTTTAACTTTTCTACACACTGTGTCTACATTTCTTATCCAACTTTCCTCTCGCAGGTCTGCTGGAAGAAATTTCTTTTGAAATAAGCAGTACCTTTGTGCTCTTCTATGTTAATATATTGTCCTATCAAATATTTTGTGTGTAAATAAATAAATAAATAATGATATTACATAATCACAATTAAGTTTGTAAATCACAATGTTTTGGTTTGGACAAGTGCTTTACCTATACTAAGTTGTGTTCAGGATCTGATGATGGAGCCGGAATGTGACCATAGGAACTCCTAAACTAAACAAGATAGCATCATCGTGTTTGGACTCATTGGTTATGTCTTATCAAGTCCTATTACACTAGGTGGTGTTCTGGGTCTGATGATGGAGCCGAAAGGTGATCACAGAAATTCCACAACCGCATTTGACAATCATGACTCCACGTGGTATTTTTTTTTTTTCGCTTCGCAATATGTTACTTACAAGTAATTCACGGGGTAGGGCAAACATGCCCATGAATTGGGGTTGGAGAGCGATTGAGCAGAAAGACATAATTATTGGATTACAAGGCTAGTTTAGTAAAGCGTGTATTATGTTGTTTGTGACGGTGAAAGTGTGAGAGATGGATGTTGTTTGCTGGCACTTTGGCTTGTCGACAAAAGTTAGAGAAATGATTGATGAATTATAATAATACGAGCCTAAGACTGAGTGTGAATGCATATCGCAATAGGCAAAAGAGAGTTAATCATTTATTATTGAATAAAGAATATTGTAATTTGTAAACTAACTATACTCTATTCTGCCGTCCTACCGATTTTGACTTCTACTGCAATGGTGACATGACAAATAGCAGCTGCAGTAAACAGTTGGTATTGTAACCACTCTTTTGCTTTTAATGCCATCCTTATGCCTACAGAATAGAAGTCAAAATCAGTTGAGCGGACTGTAAAAAAGGTTTTATTTAATGTCTAATGTTATTTGGAGTTTGGAGTATAGTTCAGTGATTTTGTTAATAGGATTAAATATAAATAAAATAGTATAAAAAAAAGGAATCTGTGTAGCAAAATAACTGATGGTCACTAAAATACTTTTTCATTGAAACATTGTAATACATTTGAATAACATTCAAAATAACTTAAACTAGACTTAAAAATGCCATTATACTAAGATTTGATGGATTGAGATTTGGACCTTGCAATCATCCTTTTGACAAATAAAATAAAAAATATTTTAAAGTTCTGCAGCTGAATTTATATTCTTGATGTTTTGCTAAGTTCATAATTGTAGCAGGTTAAAAAAAGTACAAGAATCTGACCATTGAATTGCTAACAGATGACATCAGAGGATGCAACTTATCTACAAAAAGTTTAGGTTATAACAGTTTGTTTGTACACAAATATAACATTATTTCGCCGTACTCACGTCTGTGAAGCTTTTCTCATCCCTCAAATGCCTGAAAGATGTCACCATATTTGTCTGGAAATCATTCCATTTGAGGAAGAATTGTTGATCACCCATTTCGGAATTTTATTACACTGAAAAACACAAATAAACTATGGAAAGGTATAAAAAACGTGACACTTTTCACTTTTATTGTAAAACTAGAGTTGGTAGCAGTATTCTTATCAGGTTTTCCAGATGTTAGCCTCTCAATTAAATAGTGCACTTTATATCGTTTCGTTTACCTACGTCACTAGATGCAATAGAAATGATGCTTACCTACGATCACTTGGTTACAATAATAATTTTCACTTTTGGTCCCTTTAGACCAACTTGGATTGTTGTACAAGGGCACCGCGTATTATTTCGAAACTATCACAAAAAGTTAAGCAATTGAATCTCAAAATAAAGACGCTGTCTCGCATAAATTAGCGACTTCTTTCTATTTCTTCAAAAATTCCTTCATTCACCTAGTCAGGGTTGCCAGAGCTAGAATTTAATTTTGCCTGTTTGGAACAGAAAAAAGTTTTACTTGTTTTTTAATCCTATTATGCCAATTATAATCTATTTTTCAAAGTAATTTTTCATCATAACAACACAGTATCATGACGTTTTATTAATACCTACATTAACCTACATAATATTTCATTTTCATATTATTTGTAATATCTACGTTTTTTTTACTTAAAATTCATAATATTGTATTTTTACGAATTTAGATCCTGAATATTTATCTAATTTATTTTAATGTGCGGTGGCCAGCACATCAAGTTACCACAAACTGTCAAATTTTCTCGTTCGATTTTGAACTTAATCGTTAATGTTTTTAAGTTTAAAATCGTTTGGAGAAATTTGATAGTTTCGTGTAGCGCGATGTGCTGGCTACTGTACTAAGAACAGACTTATCCTTACGCCAGGCACTCGGGTGGGCGGGTACGTGTTTTGATTTTTGAGTGAATTGTTGTTTTATTGACTTCATGTTTCTTTATATAAAGGCTTACCAACTAAATTCATTGGCACTGAAACTATTCGTCGTGGTCGTGATCAATCCAGTAATTGTTTATATTAAAATTTGATGAGTGAGTAAATACCAAACTACAGTTTTTGAGGGTAAATTTCAACAACGGTATCCCCAATCATTCATTGGCCATCGTTCATTCTAAAACGTTGAGATGCGTTCGTTCAATTTATGATTTGATAATTTTTTAACTCGAAGAAGAAATTAGTCATAATTTATATAAATAAATAGGTAAAAATGTAAATAAATATTTGATAAAATAATCGAAACATTTATGAACAATTTAGGAGGGTTGAATTGTTAATTTATTAACAATGAAACGATTTATAATCATTAGCGCCATCTTGTGTCGAGTAGCAGCCGCAATGAGTTGTAATTATTGCGTTGGCCATCTAGTGGATTAAAAAGAAACTATATTTATAGATTTACCTGCGTCGGCGGTTCGGAATAAATAATTTAAGTTTCTTGTGTTTGTATGAATTGAAATACAAAGAACAAAATTATTTATTCATGTATTTTCAGAAAAGAAAACTTCATTCATTTAGGGACGAAACAGACGAAAATGCTTGCTTCTAGGCTCCGCTACCGTTGTGTCAACTGCCTCCAAACTGCATTTTTGTAGCTAGCGTGCAGTTCAACTGCAGTCCGACTGTTTAGTTAGACCATAATTCTTTTTTCTTTAAAGTTTCAATGATGGGCTTTATAAAGTCGAGTAGGTGAAAGCCAGGGTTTAAAACTCAATGGTATAAATAAAAGAGTTTGTTTATTTTAATAATACACCATTATTTATTTGACAAAAAACCGTTTTTAAAACGACACTCATATTGCATAAAGAAAGAGAGGCAAAAGGTGAATCGTAACATCTTATTATAAGTATAATAATTGTATGATTATTACTATTAAAATAATTCGTAATAATGGTAAAATTTAGTTTTAACTTACTTATACGAGAGCATATTTTAAAACACACGAACACTACATTTAAAAGGCCAAGCGGTGTTGCCACAATATCCTTATAAACTAGTATACTAAATTACTTTTATTAGTAAGTACGAGATTACTACCTATAAACTAATTATATTATGTAACATTATTTTTAATGTTATTAAAACAGCAACTCATACCTACTGGCCTACTGGACGAAGCAAATTATACAAAAAGAAATCTAAATAAATATAATTACAAATATCAAAATCATTCGCTTTTTTTCTAACTATAATTGACATGAAGCAGGATTCAGTTAAATTAATACATACACTTATAAATAAAACTTACTTTGGTATACATTTAGTTTTAAACGGATATTATAATTTAAGAAAAGTCACGTCTATCTTTGAAATATTTAAGAATAGTAATTACGAAGTCTATTCGGGGCACTTTCTTGAGTGGAACAAAGTCATTTGCTTTCGTAAACACTTGTAATTCCTGCATTAGAGACTTTATAAGCAAATCCTTTTTTAGGTTTTACTTTTCAGAATAGGTAACTGACTCTAAATGACTTTGTTTCTCTCATAACCTAGCCCTAACATGAATCAATACAATTTACACAATTATTGCTTAAAACTGACTTCTACACGAAGTGCTCTAAAAAGAGCGTATATTTATTAAATCCATATAATAATAATTATTATTATTATAGTAAATCTTACAATAGTACTACTATTAAAATATATTTGGTATATAGTAGCGTTACAAATATACAAAGCACATTCGAACTTAGGTATATTCTAGCGTATGATTCGTCGATCCACAAAGGAGACTGTAAATCCTATAACTACCCTACGAGGTTTATAACCATAACGAAAGAATAATAATATTGCTGCACCGATATTTTACCGATAAAATAATAATTATAATTACCTAATAACATAAAAAAAAACTCGAATAAATTTTTGCATGAAAACTAAATATTTTATTTCCATTAAAATTAGTTCCCAGTATGGTTAACGGGCGTCCACCGAAAGCCATGGGTCAGAAACGTAACATAATATTCAGAATTTATATAAAGTTATAAGCTATTATACCTAGGAGATCCTAACCTTTTTTCTTAAAATTTATTCTATCCTCTAGTCTTTGTCAGTAAAGAAATGCCATGAATTTGAGCAAACAAAATGTCATTTATAAATTAATTCACGTTTTAAGAAATTAAGGTCGTAGAAAAGTTCTAAATTTCCTACTAAAGGTAACCTAACACTAGATTAGCATTTAAGACTGGCTTTTGCCCCTTGAGATAAAATGCTATGTACACTGTTCTTAAGTATTAAATAGTTACCTAATATTCTAAAGAAAGAAATAGAGCTTAGCAGAATATATTAAGGTAAAGATAGGCTGAAATATTCAAGAAAATATTATAGTAAAGATATTTTTTATTTTAGACATAAATGTCTACAGAATCTACGCAATTTTTTTTTTCTTAATAATTATTTAAGTAAACCATTGTAATAAATGCTTAACACTATTCATTGGTAGTACAATTGGAGGTTTAACTTTAAATCTTAGAGTAAATCTAAACTGTAAGAGAATGTAAACTTGATATTTTGGTATTATAGCTTAGAATAAGAAAAAAAAAAAATCGTTTTAACGTTGACTAGATCAATTTTGGGTTTGCGAAAATTAAGTTTTTTTGGCTGAACTTTATTACTAAAATGTTTTTTTTTTTTATAGTACATGAAAAGGTATGAAAAATAGTACCCGACTAGATGGAAATGCAAAATTCATCGGCTCGTAGCTCATCAATAAATCATCAGCTAAAACTGTGCTTTAAATATAGAGTGAGTTTGTGTGAGTGACTTTGAAGATCAGTGCTTTTATTGTCTTTTAAAAACAAAACAATCTGTACAGCAAAATATTATTTTGAATTTTATAAACTGAATTGGCAATACTCAAAGGCGTGTATTACGTTCAGTCATCAGAATGTTACAATACAATCAGGGGTTAGAGAATTATGTTGATTTCTTACCCTAAAAGACAATAAAAAGTTCACAATCTACAATTACTCTACTACTGTAAATAGTACTAAAAACTGGCTTAAACCACCTAAAATATAAGAGCTGAGTACATACTAACTAGAATTCAAAATATACAGTGTACTTTTAAGAACTGGCACTAAGAAACCTTCGTTGTTGATTACCCACATCTTTAAGCTTTAAAATAGTTACAGTAAGGCGTTATAGGACGGTTTATACTTTAAATTAAGGCAGCTAAAGGCACCTAGTTAAACTAGCAAATATTTACACGCTATTACATTGAAGTGATTGTTACCAAAATGGCAGCACTTAATGCTTCTACTCGTTGCTAGATGGCGTTGTTATAAAATATACATTCGTTGAAGCTTCACTTTGGATACATTAGATTTTTTAAACTAGAAAAAAATATTTACAACTTTTGCGCAAACATACATAAATGTTACGTCTACTCGTTGCTAGATGGCGTTGTACCGTTTTCATTAGCTTTGGACGATTGAATTTGCATGTTTTGCAATGGTATTTTTAGTCCCCGTGGTGCTAGAATGAGTCTAGCAGGCGTCACGAGGACTATAGCGTACTCTCATTTATTCACGCCAAGGATTTTCGCGGCCTCGTCTGCGGAGGAGAGTAGCTTATTAATTGTTTTGTCGGGAATTCCGAGCAGTTTACCGATGAGGTCGCTGTTTTCCGGGTCATTTTCGGCCTCTGAGGAGTATTTGCGCGATGTCATGTCCAGTTTGAGCTTCTTTTCGTATGGAGCGGAGGGAGGAGAGTTGTTGTTGTTGACGTTGCTCGGGATTTCGTTGCCTGAGCCGTCATCGTCCTGGTAGTGATATCTGTAAAGATGGGAGAAATTCGTTGTGTTAATTCGATTACTTGGTAGGTAGGTTTTGGTTAGAATCAATTTCAAGATGTTTTAGAAACACGAAGTTTTTACTTGTTTTTTGAAACAAAATGTTTCAGTTTTGTATTTCCAATTTTAAAAGTTACTTGACAAGCCATCTCTAGATACTGTACTCACCCATTAGTCACAACATCTTCAAGCGGCGTGTTAGGCGGGGAAGCCTCCTCATCATCAGTGATTTCTTCCCTGTGCTTTTTGCGATGTCGCAGCATGCTGTGCTTCAGGGTGAACCGACGTCGGCACAGGTCGCAAGCAAACGGCCTCTCTCCTGAATGAGTCCTCATGTGACGACGAAGGTCTTCGGCAGACCAGAATCGACGGATACAGAAGGCACAGACCACCTAGAAAGAAAAAAAAAAAAAAACATTGTAGAAAGAGGGTTTTATTATGAAGGAGTGTCCCGCCTCTGCTTCCCACGGTTTTTACTTAATACAACGAATGCATTAAATACATAAAACTTTCGGAATAAAGTCTCTAAATTATGATGACACCACATCAAAATCTGTTGTATAGTTTATAAAAACTAAGACAGACACGAAAAGTGACTTAGTTTTATACTATCCTCCTTACTAATAAACGTATTATATCAAGTGAATAGTTACACACCGATTTCTCTCTTTCACTCGTCAGTAATTTGACTTTCGATAGAAGAAGACAAAGCGTTGTGTAACTATACAGACACTATACAACGTTTATTAGTAAGGAGGTAAGTCTATAGAATAAGTGGTAGGAAACTTGACTTTAAATAACAAGTCTGTCTTTAGTCAGTAAAGATTCGATCCTTACCTTTCTGTTAGCATGATCAGGAAACTTCCCCCTTTCGTCATCATCAGCGCTTTCGCTCCGGTCACTAGCAGCATCCAAGGCTCCCTTGCTGACCAGCTGCTCATACTCCGCTGTATGTCCCGTCGCCAAGTGCGATAGGGCTCCACTCCTATCTCCGAACGACGCCTCGCACAGATGGCATTTGAAGACTAGACCACTTTCATTCGTTTCTTCCACGATTTCAGGGTTTGGGGAGCCAGGTTGAGAGTCAGCCCCGTGTCTCGAAGACATGTGTTTCTTTAAAGTTTCGAGCGATGAGAAAGTACTTGTTGGACAAGACATACATTTGTAAGGCCTTTCTGGCACTGCTCTAGTGTCGTTTATTGGCTGCGGTGGGGATACTGTATCAGGGATCGGCTCAGCCAGGATAGCTCTGGCGGAACCTCCGTGCTTCCTTAATAGATGGCGGTCGCAGTTGGATTTGGTGGTGAAGAGAAGTGTGCAGTGTGGACACTTGAAAGGTTTCTGTCCGGTGTGTGTGAGGACGTGGCGACGGAGTGATGATGACCAGGGGAACTTGCGGTGGCAGTAGGGACATGAAACACGGTTAGGTGCTAGGCTGTAAGCCGACTTCTTTTTTGGTGGAAGAGCTGTGTCCGTTTCCGATCTGAAAATAAGTAATAATTAAGTTAGTAAAAGCGTTTTCTGAGGGTGGAAGAGGGGTGAAGAGATTCGACTATTCAACTTTTATAATAAAAAAAACCCTTACTGTTTTATTTAACGGTGCCCAAGATACAAGGGTTGCCTAGTTTGGGAACATCGCTAACATTGATAAATTAAATGATTTTTACTTTTTGATTTACTAATAATTCAAAATTATTTATATGTTAAGGTGTTCAAGGTTCCACTTACTTATTTTCATCACTGCCAGAGTTATTTCCCTCGCTTGTGGAGGCGACTAGACCCTCTTCATCTTCTTCCTCGTCGCTGCGAGTAGGCACCACAGGAATAGGCAGTGACTCTTGAGTCGGCGAGACTGAATTCGTTCCAGAGTCAGTCTTATCGTTGATAATAGGAACAGGCTTATTGATCAAGTTCCCAGCGATTTTAAGGTCGAAATCCTTAGTCATTTCTTGTTGGCATGTAGCCATAAGGATTTCAGCTGCCGCACGGCGCGCCGCGGTATGATCTTCTGACTTGTTTTCCTGGTCAGGCTCCTCATCTATTACTAAGGTATCTTCTTCATCTTCCTCATTGTCGGCTACTTCATCAGAATCTCGTCGCACAGGCGAGCGTTCAGATTGTTGCAAAGGCCTTTCAAGATGGCGAGCTAGTAAGGCAAATTTCATGCGATCAGTCAAAGAGTCGGGTGTTGGGTACGGTGGTGGCGCCCTCGGAGCTGGTCTTCTCACACTCCAGTGCTGAGGATGCTGTTGCTTTACATGGCGCTCCATGTTAGACCGGAGGGTAAATCTCGCTGAACATTGAGAGCAGGAAAAAGGTCGTTCAGTTCTGTACCTCCTTTGTTTCTGCTTGGGCATTAAAACACCGTTCTTAATTACCATCTTCACGGAGTCCGTTTGCGGGACGAGAGGGTTATTCATAGGTGGGCGTGGAGATTCAGGGTGTGGCGAAGGTATCGGAGAGATCGATGGCGGTGGTTTCAGTTCCTCTTCTTCAGGCTCAATCTTAGGCTGACTGTCCTGGTCATTAGGAACGAGTCTACCACCAGACATGCTCAAGCCACGAATTATTTCTTTCTGGATGTGCTGTTTTATTTCGGCAAGTTCCTGGGAATCAGTTGGGTGAGGAAAAAACGAAGGTTGAAGTAAGTAAGGGGCGATAGGAAAGGATGGTGGCAAAGGTAAACCAGGGATTCCAGTAACTGTGCCGGCGTAGAGCTGCGAAAGCTGGGTGGCATAGTAAGATGGATCGATTTTAGGAAGGGAGTTTTCAAAAAGTCTTTGCGAAGCTAAAAGGAATCTTGTCTTTTCGTATGCTGAAGCGGCGACGCTCGCTGCGTCAGGCTCGAAGGAAGGACGTGGTGGCGCTTTAGGCTCCTCAGAATCAGTGTCACGTTTCTTCTTACTGAGATCAAGAACGTCGCAACTATTATTGTCACTGGTGCTCAAATCTACGGGAACTTCTTCATCGTACGAATCGTGTGAGATGTCATTTTGCTTGTATGTGATTTCTGGTGGCCTGAACTCAGGTATTTGCGTCAGTTGACCAATACCCTTCACTTTAATTCGAGGTTGAGGCTGCTCTACGTCTCTTGGCATAGGAAGAGGTAGAGGTGACTCAGGTAATGGCAATGGTAACGGTTTGGTTGTTAAGTTAGTGACTGGATGTCTGTCAGTAATGAAACTTGGAGTAAAGTGCGTTAGCGGCGTATCGCGTCCCGAACTTTCATTTCGTCTATCAATGTCAGGGGTGTGGAAAGCGAGTGATCTTTTCACTTCATCTCTTGCAAGTTTTGAGTTCACTTCATCATTATTAGGATCTTCAGACGGGTGGTAAATTATTGAGCGTTTCACATCTTCTCTTGTGACTTTAGCATGTCTATTCCTTAAGTGTCGCTCACAGTTGGCTTTAGTAGTAAAAGCGTAATTACAGACGGCACATTCATACGGCCTGTCCCCGTTATGTGTACGCATGTGACGTACTAACGCAGCCTTATCTAAAGAGGCATGAGGGCACATGTTACACTGATAAGGCCCCGGGCCCGTTCCGCTCAAGTGCACTCTATTGTGTCCCTTCAAAGCTCTTAGGTTGGGGAACTTGGCAGGGCACAACCTACAGGGGAACTCCCCACGCAGCTTCATTCGTCTGAACTCTGCTGCGAAATTGTCCTGGGTTTCCTCTTGATCTCTATCCTTGATAATCGTGTCAGGAGGGGTTAGAACCGAACTTTCTAAAGACACTCTGGTGCCAGTGAGCCTCTCTAAAAGGCCGCCAGCTGACGTGACGTTTAATATCGATTGAATATCTGCCAAATCGCGAGCGGCATCGATGTGTCTTATGCCGTTGGTTAGATGATTATCATCGAATTTGGGCGTGAATCTGTCCATTGGTGGTGTCAACGTGCCGGGAATGCCAAAAGATCTGTTTCTGAGATCTAATTTGGCAAAGAAATCCTCCCTGCGATCTCGTTCAGGGCTGGCAGGGATGCGGGTCGTAGAGAGGCACGATTTCCTGTGAATGTCTAAAGCTTGTCCACAAGGGAAGTCTCTGTAGCACATGTCGCATCTATAACGCTGATCTGTTACTGACACATGAGGGTTTTTCTCGCAGACTCCTCGAGCTATTTCAGGGAACTTTTTGCTTGAGAAATCGACAAAGGTAAGATCGTCGAAGCCAGTCTTGGTGTCGTCACTGTGCGCAGTGAATCGGTGGATGTCGAAAGCGTTGACCGAGTCGAATCGCTGCCGACACTTGGGGCACTCGAACCTTGCTGTCCTTTTGTCCATCGGAATGGGTGATGGTGACGTGGACGCGGCACGTTTGCGCGCTCTCCTCAAATCTTCCTCCTCACTTCTGTCAGATCGGTTGTCACTGTCGATGCTCGTCGTCCTAGTGACGCGCAGCTCTTGCTTTTCAATTTGAACGCCTTCCATTTCTTCGTCGGCCTCGATTTTCGCTTCACTGATGACCTCCTCTGTTTTGATTTCTGTAACAAAAGAGTACATGTTACAATTGATTACGGATTGTATGTTTAAATAACGCGTGGCGCTTTCTTACAATTCCAAGAAAAGTCGACAATAGATGAGTCAGGCAATTCACTTGTACGAGGTCGCCATATTAGAATAATAATATCTGATATTATTATCATTGGAAACGGTTATAGCTACAATTTGCTAATAGATTTTTTAATGTATTACATAATTATGTTTTTGTTTGTCGCTACTTGACAACAGATGGCGTTGTTTTGTAGTAACCTATGCGCAAACAAATGCTATCTTCTCGATCTAATCATAAAATATAGTTTACATCACCGAAATAGCGAATCATCGAAGTAAATTGAAGCCAAAAAAGCTTTTGCCAGCTTTATTCTTTTAAAATCTACCTTAAATCTTGTTCAATACGAATCAAAATCGAACAACAGTATCCATCCCTAAAATTCTCAAACCACAACAAAGTTCTCGACGGATGATTCACACTATCTTTTGTTTTAAAACGAACGGTAATTTTTATCAAAAAACTGTTCTAGCTGCTACGAAATAAAGCGTATTTTTGCTTTGCCATTCCAGTGAGCCTCGTTGAGGCTATAGGGCACAAAAATCAATAAGACTGACACCTAGTGGGCTATACCTAGTTAGAGGAGTGTGTATGGTTGGCAAGCGACTGAGTCACGTAAATGCTATCAGATCGTTGTTTTGTGAAAAGTAGCGATTGTGAGATACTCTAGGGACGTGCTATGAATAAATACATATATTTGGCGGGTAATTCCTTAAACTTCACGCTCGATTTTCATGATTATGGAATTCACAGACTTTTAAGAGCACTAAACAAAACCCAGACAGACACATTATATAAAAAATTACAAGTATGAATGAAGTCGCTTAGTTGAAAACCCAAATAGTACTAGAAGGAAAAACATCCAACTTAATTTATAGAATTATACAATTTAACAACAGAGGAAGTAAATGCTTTTTACAATATTCCTGCGAATGAAATTTTGCGGTCAGTTTGTTATTTTTTGCCTAAAACATTGTGGGCCCCAAAACTGTACCTCGAGGTACACCTTATGTCTACAATCTTTTTAAAAGGATTTTAGGCACAAATCATCTTTTAGTTACTTGGATGACTAAGTTGGATCTCAAAAACACCCATATTTTTTGTTTGATTCACTCTCAGATTTCCAAAAAAGATACGTAGATTAGAATAAGGCTATCAAATGCTTTCGTGAAATAGTAGCATTTGTAGCATATTTAACGAACGTGCGTTGAATAATTTCATTTATGTCTGGCTGGTTAAACACAGATTTTTATTGAGATTAGTTGGCGCCAATGTGTTTGAATTCAGCGATGTTCTATTTAAAGATTATCTATGATTTAGAGAAGCGATGAATCAAGAAAAATAACTCTGAATAAAACCTTATTTTTTGAAATTTCCATAGATTTTTCCATTTATTTTGTTGGACCCTAGTTTTAAATCCCAGTTTAATATTTTTGGCGTTGGATCCCACAAAACATTATTATGAATCTCCGTTGGATCCCAAATTTTAAAAATGCAAGATAATCACGTTTTATTGTCTTGGAATCCCAAAAACTATTTACGTGGATCCGAAATGCTTAAAAAAATCTAAATGCGGGACTTTCAACAGCAAAATTGTTTATAATAAAATGAGGGTATATTTTATATTGACTGACTAATTATAATATTGCTGGCCTCTTTGTCATTGCGTCTATCTATTTACACGCAATGACAACCATAACCATTGCATAAAGTGCATAAAGACTGTTTGGAAAAGCTTCGAATTTAGTGTAAAAAGTTGACCTGACCTATGTCTTTGTATGCAAAGAAAGTATGTTTCTTCTGTCTTTCATTCATTCAATCATTTAATAGTCGGTGGGCCGAACACACGTTGCTTTTTAAATATTTGATAATGTATATTGTTATAACATGGGATTCAATGGAAATTATAAATGGGACCCATCGTTAATAACTAAAAAATGGGATCTAGAACTGGGATCAAAGAAAATAATTGGATTGTTCTATCCTATGCTAACGATCACTAGTCCTAAGGCTTATAATCGCATTTCACAGATTCGATAGATTCTGAGAAGAGTTTTATTCCCTACTTCATTTAAAGGAAAACATACTGAATCATCTACTTATTATTATGATTCCCCTGGCTATCACTTAAGTCTACTAACAATAATGTAGATAAATGAAATGCGTAATACATACCCAGATAAACGGTTTTATGAATGGATAAATATTTCAACCAACACATTCTAATTGTTAACTATTATGCCAAATATTATTGCAGCACTGAAACACACACTTAAGTTATGAGGCACTATGGCAACACTTAATCTTCACAGACTCTATATGTAACCACATTTTCACGGTTCTCGACCCCTGGCTGGAGGCCTTAATTTATTCAGGCACTCACAGGAAAGTCCGGTTAAGTAGACGACAACCTCCTAGGCTGAACTTAGAGAATCCATTATCAAAAAAAAAAGAAAAATCCTTTCCCGACACAGAGTATGTTCCCGTCATGTCAGGTGCACAGTTCTTCAATGAATGTTTAACTAAAAGAGGAACGCGACCTTACTAATTCCCGACCAGGACAATGTATCTGACTCATTGTACGTCATTAACGAGATTACTAATCAATGCATAATACCAAATAAGGCATACAACTTTATTATATAATTAATAATTGAATTTACCGCGTTTTAGGCTGGAGGAAAAGTTTGGTTTTAAATATAGTAGGTGCATCATTATTGTCAGCCATAATTATTATCCGTTGTGTTATGTATTAATGAAATATTTTCTCTATAAGTTTTATTAAAATAAAAGTTATTTTCCTGGTAATACATATATATTATTCGAACTTATTTTAACGATAAAACTACGGTATCTTTACTATTATATTCTTTTAATGGCATGAATGGAAACAAAGAGGAAATAATGTTAAAAGAATGTGAAATCTTAACTATGTTTTATACAACGAACACAAAAGATGCAAAACAAAACACAGTACCTATATTTCATGATATAATAGGTACAAAATTTGACACCTTCCTCCAGTTTTATGCGAATTCACCTAAATTACATTAATAAGTCGTATATCACGCGTATTTAGATAAACACATCCGTTGAGACTCAAATTACACAGAAATTGATGATATCAGTATGTTTTTCTTGCATGAAAATGTGTACAGAATTTTAGGTGCACCTATGTTAAGATTTCGGGAAGTATTCACCCTCTATAAAGGCGATTTTCGTTTGAAAATTTTCCCGGATCTGTTATTTCGGGGAGGGAGATTTGCACCCCTATTTCAACCCCCTGGCTACGCCCATGAGATTTCCCCCCAGGGAGACAGACTGCCCCAACACTGAGGACGGTGGAGTGGGCGTTTTGAGTTTTATCAGGCGAATATCTGCTTTATAAGAGAAATTTAGACGAGAAATTTTGTAGTTATCTAGCAGTAGTTCGCTTAAGCGCTCCGATTTAATGTATTTTCAAAGCTAAACTTAAGAGGGTACCGAGCGCACAGTGGCGCCCTCATTGTTTGTTCGGTGATTGCGTTTATTTTAGAATGAAAATGCTGAAAATAAGCACGTTACGTTGTGCTCCACAAGTAGGGTTGCCAGATCTGAAGACTAAAATATCTGGGCAAAGTTTCAAACAGTCGGGATTTTGGGATTATTGTCGGGACAAATATGTAAATGTTACAAATCAAAATGTAAATATTTATTAATAAAATTAAAATTATGAAGTACACACTGATTTTTTTGCCCTTGTCTTTCTGGAAGGTATTCAAATGTTTCTCTAAGGCAGCTAGAATCGGTATATAAAACATCCTCGCACGTCGGGCAACAGGAAGAGCTTTTTAACGCGCGGAAATTGTTTTGTAAAGTTATTTTTACAAGAAGCTGTTTGTCGGGAGTCGGGAGACCATATGAAATGTCGGGACAATCCAGAGAATCCCGACTATCTGGCAACCCTATCCACAAGACGTTAACAATATTATTATTACAAGCACTAGTGTTACATTGTTATGTTTTATGGTTATCCTTAATACGGCCACTATTTTCCATTTTAAGGATTACATTAAAACTTAACAATTTAAAACGACTGTTTGTAATAATAATAATGTCATGCGATGAGGGCGCCACTGCGCGCTCGGCAACCTCTTAAATGACTTCTACAGTCTACGGCTATTCAATGATTTGATTCAATTGAACTTGCCTTCTGTGATATGAATTGAAAACATGTAGGGATGCCTCGATACGCCTTTTTGCCGATACGATACCGATACTCTTATAAAAATATCCGCGATACCGATACCGATACGCTTATTGATTTCAAAAATGAAGGTAAAATAAATATAGGTATTGACATTATAGGCACTATGAATCTCGGACATGTATTGATTATGAATTATGACTAAATACCCATCTTTTTTAATTTTTATTATATTAAATTATTATGCTACATTAATATTACGTTGTATGATTAAGCTTCACATGCCATACTAGGCTAAATAGAATATAAGATCAAATAATGTAACATGTGAAACCACCGATTGTAATTACTCTATTTAAATGTGAATAAATGAATATGAATATGAAATAAAACACAAGTCAGTAATTTTTTTTAATTTATATAAAAAGAACAAATAACAGGACAAACTAAATAACACTGTTTAAAACTATAGACAGATTGAGATTAATTAATAGTTTTAGTAATTAAAATTAACATTGATGAGAAAAGTATCGTTGAATCGGCCATAAAATTATCGCCGATGCCGATATATCGGCAAACTTCGAGTATCGCCGATATATCGGCATCGGTATCGGATGCACCCCTAAAAACATGTGTGCCTCGAATTCTGCATCTTCCAAGTCTTCCAATAGAGCGTTTTCAGCAGTACTCTGCGAATCAGCAATACTAAATCTTTTATCACCGTCATGAGCTGACACCTCATTTGCATATCACCTTTTTCACTCAGTTCACATAGCTTTTGAAGAAACCATGAACAAGCAAATGTATCGTGTCGGGTTTTCTTAGCAATAATCATTTCACGCAATCTTGTCTGTAACTTGATGTGTGTGCGCGTTGAGTTATGATGTCACACCGGAGTGTAACAATTTTGTGGTTGATCTTTCTGTGGTGAAATGAAATGAAATCGTTTATCCTGTAAATATATACCTATCGGAATCATTTGTACACGTCATATTCGCACCCCCAGTGCGACAAATGCGTAAGAAGAATACACTAACTTTACAGGAGAGCAAGAACTGTTTGGTCTGGTATATCTATTTAGCATTTGATCTTATGATCTTTTGTTATATACCATTAAACAGTAAAAAAATCAAGCTTTTTTTCAACAATATTTCAGATACCTCAAATTGTCGTGTTTAAAGAATAATTAATATATTAAGTTTTACACACGTTTATGGACCTTTTTACCTGAAAAAAAAAAGTTAATCTAATATGTG
This sequence comes from Dryobota labecula, assembly GCA_947523025.1. Taxonomy (NCBI): domain Eukaryota; kingdom Metazoa; phylum Arthropoda; class Insecta; order Lepidoptera; family Noctuidae; genus Dryobota; species Dryobota labecula. The sequence goes on along the minus strand of OX383306.1, from coordinate 12,045,737 downwards.
ACGCGCCAAATATCTTTTTTGGTATAATGGCTTAATTTTTCGTCAGATCTTAACGGACATGTTGAGCATTGTGTATCTTTATCTGCGCTATACGAAACTGAAATAAAAAAAAGTAACGTATTCTTACTTACGCCTTTACCGCACTGGGGGTGCGAATGTGTATTATTATTTTTTATAAGCTAGATTGAGTCGAAATTTTTCTTATCTGACTACCCCTAAGAAGAAATGGCGAAACAAACTCAGGGGTCAGTCTCTTTTAAAGTCCAGATAATAATCTTGGTCAGATCATGTGAGGCCCATGCTGATCCGTGTCTGAAATAGTCTCAATTTCATTTTTCTTTCATTTTCGTTTATTAGGCTCAATTTCTAGGTTCGAAAAAATCCGATTTTTATAATAAATAATTAAATATAAAACAATCCGATTTTTTTATATATATCGGATATACATATATCCTATATATATCCAGGCCAAGAAAATGAAGCGAATTTCATTCTGTAAGGGGATTAAACACTTAAAAATGTGAAAGGAATTTGTAAAATAATATAAGTGTCAAATTACCAAAAGTAGTTAACAAAAGAATTAGTGTTTATTTGAGAAATATTTTTTTAATGAACACTTAAAAAAACTAGTACCTATTATTATAATAATCTTAATTTGTGTTGTAAGAAAGATATTATTAAAAGAATATTAAGGGAAGTATTATTTTTTATTAATAGAACCGAACAGCAATAATCAGAAAAGTAATGTGACAAGAATAGAGTAAAGAGTACAACAACCATAACTTTTTGTATCTTAGAAAGTACACATATGAATATACAACAATTTGTTTGTGATCAACTAATTTTAATAATAATTTGTAATAATAAAAAAGTAAATTATTCTGAATTGTAGTTTTTTGCTACGTGTTGCCAGGGTAAACCTTAATCTCCAAAATTTTTAGTTCAGAAGACAGGAAAAATCAATTGATATATCGTGATATATATCATGATATAAGCAGAACCCTGCTCAATTTACATTGCCACGGCACGGAATGAAAGCTAGTTTTTGTAACGATATCGTACTAAGCTATGCCTTACTTTAGGAAAAGCCACAAGCTGTGTTATAAGCAGAGATCGGATATTCGGATGCATTATTAACCTAAAGTAAATTTTTTGCTAAGAAATAATGGAAACGGCTTCTCAAAAAAAATCTTAATATAAATCCCGGGATTTCAGAAAATCCGGGAATGAACAACTAATCGGATACATGGTATGGAAAGGACTTCTTAATTATGTGGTATTATTTAACTTTACACCACTACCTAGCATTCGATTTTGTAGTCAATAAGTTGTAAATTTATCAATTCCGGAATCGCAAGATATTTGATAGATAGATAGAATACTCTTTATTATGTACACCATAAAATTACAGATATAAATGTAGAACTGTTACATAGGGTGTCACAATGGGCGATCTTATCGCTAAAAGCGATCTTTCACAGACAACCTTTGCAACAGACAACCAGATATTTGCGATTGATATAAAAAGTACATTCTATATTAGTTATTAACCTGAACGTAAGTACCATCAGAACTTTAAATTTTTCGATCCCAGAATCGCGGGATTTTATCGATACAAAAGTGCATTTCATAATAGCCAACACCCCTTAACTTTAACCTTAACTTTAGATAAATATGCATCCGATTATGCGATCTGTAGTTTTAAGTCATGAGAATAGTGAAGGTTCTCTTTTGAAAGCGACATGGGCTGATTAGGAAATTATATTGTTTATTTCCACTAGAAATATTTGAATGTTTTACCTGTTTCCCATTCATAGACTCTGAAATTTCCGAACACCACAAATGAACCACAGATTGAACCAATATACACGGGGTGGGTAACTTTTTTCACGCAAGTGTATTTCCACCTGCGACGGTGTAACTACAGTCATATTACGCAACATGTACGAGGAAAACAAAAGTGAAGTTTAGTCGCGAATATGTCGAAATTGAAAACGTATTTATTCTCGGAAACGCTCTGAAATGCGCTAAATGTACGCTTTTGATAGCACGCGTTCAACGAACCAATGAAATAATGAGTTATTGTCAATAAATTGACTTAATCAGTAATGTTACTGTGCAGAGAATAATGACGCGATAGAGCCAAATATGGCAGATTTTTAGTCAGATGTGTTCAGGAAAAGTTGTTGAAATTGATTCATATTCAAAATACCTCTGACGATGATGAACAGGACATTACAGATGAGTTCATGTTCGGAATGCCTTTAATAGAGGTGAATGATCTCAACAAATTCCATAAAACCTTTACTAGCGTCAGGTGTGTTACATTGAGTCGACGGTTCCAGCTAAATTAGCCATCTTTGACACGACTAGTCACTTCGCTCAGAGCTACGAGTATGTAGTCTTTCTAAAAATTACATAAGCTGTAGTAAGCTCATATCATATCAAATGTTATTTATCCAATTTAGGCTGAAAATCAGCACTTTTCTGACGTCAAAATTACATAAATATTATGATTATTGACATGAATTATGTGTTCGACCATCAAAGACCGCTTTAATGCACAAAAGCATACTTTGCATGGCCCCAAAAATATTTAATAAATTACCAAATGGAATTAAGGACCTCAATATTATTCAATTTAAAAACAAATAAAGACATCTATTATTGGAAAAATGTTATTATACTGTTGACGAATTTCTTAATGATAAAATGTAAGTTATTTGACATTGATATTTATTTAATTTTGACAATGTATTATTATCTATATTTCTACTCATTATTTATATGTATATTCAATTGTTAATGTTTTGCCTTTTTTTTTCTGTCTTAAGTTATGTTGTGTTTCGTTGTAATTATTTTATTATAATATGCTGATTGCTCTTTTTTATAATAATTACTAATAATAATTATGTGAAAAAGTGTACACCTTTAAGGTAGATTTTTGAGGAACTATTTATTTATTATGAATATCGCATGTAAAATATACCAAAAATCACACCAATAAATGAATATGAATTTGATAAGACGGTCCGCCCGCCGTACACCACTAGTGCTGACATTAAATGCATCATAGTTTTCCGAACTTTGGAGCTTTCTAGTGTCCGTCTTCTGGCTTCTTAGCGAAACACCGGATGACAAAAAAGAATTCTTAAATTAATATTCAACGTCCAGTTACACGTGTAAGGGTCATCAAAATAGTACAATCACGGAATCATCCGAATTCAACGTACACTTGAGTTCAATAACTTCATATACGGAGAAAAGGTGTGACATAGAAGCGCTGGCGCACCGTGACTTCCTCCTTCCCGCTTATTCGGAATTTAAATCGACCTATCGCCATCCCGAAGTGTCCCGAAGTGAGCCGAAGTTGCACGACAATAACTCTTATTGTCTGCATAATAAGATGGTTGTCTTTCTAACGGTGGGCGGCGCATATTATAAGCTATTTGATTGATATGTCGGGGACGTCGCACAGTACCGCTGCTTTCTTCAACACTCCAATGAGCCTCAACGGTACTGAATTACACCATGTAGTATCTCCAAGCCGTCACTTATGGTGTCGCCATCGGCAATTACCTGACCATACGGGTTTGCTTTCGCAACTGTTGTTTTGCTGGGAAATTGGAGTATTTTGCACGGTATTGTGGTATAGTTAGGCGTCCCTGGCGGTAAAGTTAAGTTTGTCTGTGACAACTGAGACGGCTATTGTCTAGAAATTGATAATGTGGTGCGCGGACGTTCATTTTGTACTACGTTTGTTAGCGTTGTACTCGATTCGGATCTCGGGGGAAACTTAATTATGGGTTTATGCAATTGGTACGACATTTTGACTGAGATAAGTACTTACTTTCTATTTGTCCAGCCAATTTGTCATTGCAAATGGTGCTTGTGTTTCATTAAACGTCAGCGGCAACAGCAATACCACATTTCAAAACTTATCAAGAAGCTTTCAATCTCATTATTATCAACCAATTCCTAAAGCTCATGATGAACGAGGAAAAACAAACACGACTAAAAACGAATAAAATCAACAAAACAAAGTTTTATACCTCATCATCACTCTATGGTCGTACTGTTTATGGTTTTAAGATGGCGTCCTGATTAATGCAAGTCAGGAGCGAGCCTTCCGCAGTAACGGTGCTGTTATGATGCCACGTTGATGTCTGCCTTCAATATTTTATAGGACGTTATAGTTCTGTTGGTTACTGGGACGTTTGACTAACTACTCGCCTGGCTTAGGTACATATCGGTCCCAGTCCCAAGAGCCTCAACTTTAATGGAGAAGAATTTAAGGAACTCGCTTCAAATTGTTTTACGGTAGCCGTCAATAGTTTGATGATTCCATTTCAAGGGTTTAATATCGTACCTACTCATGCTTGGCCTTATTTCAATAAATTTCATAGGTTTAATTTAAGATAGAGTTACAGATTTTTCTTCTCTGGGTGATTTTCTTACAATGTATGTCAACTGAACTAGTTGACATGGAAATTACTGGATTGATTGACGTCTCTTAGGAGGTCCAATTCAGAACCTCTTCTTCATTGTGCGGAATATATCATTATCTTCATCCTCCTGCATTCCCTTATTCCGAATTATTTGGGATCAGCTCAGCATGTCTTCTACTTCCATACGTCTCTCTAAGGCTCTTTGTATACACACGTTTTTCTTGTCGTGAAAAACTACGATTTATTTGTCGTGTGTAGCTACGCACGGGCGTCAGTGTTGTTTGGATCACTATAGAAGCTTGTTGACGTTTTTTCTACGGCGTACCGTAAAGAAACCGTGCCGTGTACAAAGGGCAAGGAGCCGATGGTGGCGCGTGTGGATCATTCGGTTCCCTACAAAATGGTTGAGCTGGATGGTGCTGATCCATGCGTCATGTTCTTGAACGGGCGCCGTCAGTTGGGACTGGACATCGCTTGACTGCCAGGGCTTATTTGTAATTTTATATTTTGAATTGTTTTATTAGTTTTTACATTGTCTCACATATAGAAGCAACAAGAGTGATGTACCCAGGATTTTGTAATATCTTGATTTAAAAGAGTGTCCTTGGAGTTTCTTGCCCGTTCTTTTCCATAGTGATCTACGTATTGGAATGGGCATCTAGCTTCAAATTCCTGACTAACTGACCGTCTCTTTGACAATACAAAAGTGCCTGTAAATGGTTTAATTGAAATAAATGCTTTGAGTTTCGAGTTTTGAGTTGAGCCGATATCTTAGTAGCACCCACGTAGTACCCCTCTCTAGCCATATCATCTCTTACATTTTAATATATCATTGTCACTAATTCTAAATCGTTTTTCATACAAAATATCTGAATTAATATCTTTGTTTTCAATTCAGAGGAAGTCGCCGATTTAATTAATTATACGAGGTATCATATTCATTATAATGTGTTTATTAATATCTAGTGTTCGACCTAACGTGTGTTTTTCCAAGAAAATAGAAATATTCGGCGTAGTCGGAATTTTATGAATGAAATTATGTTGATGTTAACAAAAGTTGGTTCGTGTTACAGGTGTCTTGTTTCAATGCCTACGTCTTTAAAGACGTGTTTTGACATTATGTTGGAGATTAGGAGGTGATCCAATTATCGTTGTAACAAGTATCGTTGCGTTTGTGTTTTGTTTGTTAGGTAATGGAATTATATTCCTATAATAGAATTTAGTTTAAATGAAGTATTTTTAAGACGCAAGAATCGTTGCATTATTTTCAGGGACTTTTGAATTCAAATTAAATTTGTTTGGTTTTTGAAAAAGGTTAGTAAACTATTGCGTAATGAATCGGGGTTTTCTTTAAACCTACGTCAAATCTGTGTACGTTCGCACTTAGAATGATTCCTCTATTACAAAGCACTTAATTTCGAGAGCACTTGAGACAGAACAGCCAACAAAGATCTTATTGTACGTACCATATAATGACGTCAATCGATAAAACGAAATCTCGATACGAAACCGATCAATCGCACGCCCAAAAATGGTTTCCACTCGATCGCTCGCTTTCTCCGAACGGAAAAGCGTCCCAATTAGGCGCATACGCAAGTCGCGGGGAGAAGGGGGAGGTACTGGGCAGTAGAGATGTGAATAATTGAATGTTAATTCGTTTAGGGCCCGAGAGATGGCAGGACCGTCGACCCGGTGTTCGTGATGAGGTTACCAAGCGATGCCACATATTTCTTGTTGAGTGCTTTGACACTGAGTTAGTTTGGATGTGGCTTGATTGATAGGCAGACAGAAACGCGTATACTTTAGTGTTTAATCTGAATAGTAATGCAGGTTTAAAAGAAAAATATTTTAAAAGGAAAATAAGATAATAAAAAAATTAAGATGTTGGATCGTCTTAAGAAAGTATAATTTTTTTTTAACTGTTTTGTTCTTATTAGGGACACCATTCAGTCCAAATTTTTAGGACAAGATTGAAGTGTTCAATTACATCAATGTTTTTTCTTTAAATCAAATTGTGACGTGATACCAACTTGTTTTTATAATTATAAATTCACGATCATAAAGTAGTAAAGATATTTCAATCACAATAGATTTTTACATACACGTGGAAGCTTATTGATTTAAATAAGAGTGCAGATGTTACACTGACGTAGTTTTTCTCAAGTTTAGTTTAAAACTATGACATGGACCTTGCAATGAAATTTTTTGTTCAGCTGTTCCGCGCCAGACATTTATAAGTCCTAGCCAATAAAAAAGTAGATTATAGTCTATGGTCATAGAGAGAAAGTGTGTTAGTCTATGGGTGTCATATTCGAGTTAGCAGTGACATATTATTATTATGATAGCTATAAGTATACCATCTTAGAACAATGCCTTATTATTATTCCTCTAAGTATTGGGGCGCTCTGTGGAGCTCAGCTTAATTTATCAGCCAGTGACTTCTATCAATTCCATATTTGAAATCTAATTGGCTATAGGCCAGTTTGAGACTTCTATAGACATGAGATATTGTTATCTATGGTATAACATTATAAATCTAAGTCTAGCTTTTTTAAATATATTTTTCGATTAGATTTATTAGATTTTGATTTTTATTAATTAAATATTATTTATGTTAATTTCAGGGTAATTTAATAAAAATAATACCAAAGAACTCATTTAAACAGTGAGCCACACAAGATAATTACAAGAAAATGTAACAGTCCTCTACCGACGGGTTCGTCATTATTTGCCGTTTTGTATTTACGAGTACAAACAGCAATTAGGGCCGGAAGACGACAAAAATGGGTTATCAGATAAAGTACCGTTAGTGCTACACCTTTGGCAGACGTCCTAATCGGTCAGAGGACATTGAGAGCACCTAAAATGTTTAGTGAGACATTAAACAGTTGATAAATACCTATTTGCATTTAGTGCTGATAAAAGTAGCTGGAAAACCGAATGTGTTGCTAAAAGTTTTAGTGTTATTTTCGTTTTAAAATGGGAAATGAGTACCATAAAGTACCATAAGTTTTTATTTCTGTGGCGGTAGCAACAACGCCACATGCGAACTACGCATCAAAGAACTGACGTCACAAATCCTGCATCGCGCTATCAGAGTTTACCGCGCGACTAGCATATATACAACATCCCGACATCAACCGTTGGGCAGTTGCCCACCAGACACAATACCCGTCTGGTCGGAGGATCCTCCCTTTACTATAGAGTATGAGTGAACTTTACACCCTGTTCCTCATACCTCTAAATTTCTAACTAGGTTTTCCGCTCCTGCAGGCCGCCCCAGCGGTGCTAGGAAGATGGGATGGCGCAAGGGTGTCGACACATGTTGCATCCTACACCAAAGGCCGGAAAAATAGTGCCAAAACTGACTTTTCCTGTTGTCAGCGATGCGGAAGAATTTTTTGATGCCCTTTGATTCTTTCCCCTCCCTTTTTTATATATTTGTACACATTATTATAACTGTTTTAAGAATATTAGCTTTTAAATTATGTAAATACTAGCTTTTGTCCGTAGCTCCGGCCGCGTGGATGTCGGTTATCGCGTAAAAAAGTAGCCTATGTCCTTCTCCATATCCCAGGCTATAATCTCTGCAAAATTTCATGACGGTACAGCGGTTTAGGCGTGAAAATGTAACAGACAGACAGAGTTACTTTCACATTTATAATATTAGTATGGATGAGCTAAGGAATGGCAATAGCAATGGTGCCGGCCGTAAAGAATAGCACCATCCTATTTCCTCCCGTGGGTGTCGTAAAAGGCGACAAAGGGACTTACTAGAGAATGGGCAGCAGCGTTCTCTATAATGCATTTTTAACACCATACTGCGATCGCCAACCCGCCTGCCAAGCGTGGCGATTATGGCAAACCCCTATGAGGCTCCAGCAGTGGACGTCTTGCGGCTGGAATAATGATGATGAATGGGCCGTGTATTGATAAAATACAAGAGACGATTAATATGAGTAATGACTCTCTAGTATTTCCCAATTATGTTGGGGTCAGCTTTGTTGGGTTTGAGTATTTTACATGCGAGCGACTGCCTATCAACCCCTACTGTGTAACACGACGCCTCTCGGTAAGACTGCTTGTATGAATTTTTGGGCTTTTGACGACGTGTAACTGTCAAAGATCTACGAATAACAGGCTACCAACGACTTAAAGTGCTTTCCGAGACACGGAGAGGTCTCGGTATACAGGTTGGCGATTTACGTCAAGGCGGAGATTCTACCCGTCATACTGCTTTCGCTATGGAACTCATATCTGACCCGGGCAACAAAATAACAAATTCATCACATCACATTTTTTTTTTTACGTTCTTATCTGAATATCTCATATAAAATTCATAGCGAAAGTTACTCAGTATGACAGGTAGTATCCATCCACGAACCGTCCGGGGCAAGTTCGACCCTTGCGGCTGTTCTCATTTTGCCACGAGCCTCTCAATAAAATACAAGAGACGATTAATGAGTCATGTCTTAATTTGTTTGTATTAATTAATATGAAACTTTTTAGGTGAACAAAAATAATGGAACTCGCGTCATCGTCACCGAACGCTTGAGTTTCTTAGTTTTCACTTCTATCGGCAGTCCCCAGACTGCCCCGCATGTTTTTTTTAAGTACTTATCTGATATAAGTTTCATAGCGAAAATTGCTTAGTTTGACAGGTAGTATCCATCCACGAACCGTCTGGGGCAAGTTCGACCTTTGCGGCTGTTCTCATTTTGCCACGAGCCTCTCAATAAAATACAAGAGACGATTAATGAGTCATGTCTTAATTTGTTTGTATTAATTAATATGAAACTTTTTGGGTGAACAAAAATCATGGAACTCGCGTCATCGTCACCGAACGCTTTAGTTTCTTAGTTTTCACTTCTATCGGTAGTCCCCAGACTGCCAAGCATGTTTTTTTTAAGTACTTATCTGATATAAGTTTCATAGCGAAAATTGCTTAGTTTGACAGGTAGTATCCATCCACGAACCGTCTGGGGCAAGTTCGACCCGTGCGGCTGTTCTGATTTAGCCATGAGCCCCTCGATAAAATACACGAGACGATTGATGTGAAAAATGTGTCATGTCGTAAATTGACAAGATGATAGTCATCATTATAGCGGAAAAGGAAGTAGATTAGTCAATCTAATCTAAAGAACGCTTTGTGATTTCCTAACACTGCAACATAAGCATTTGTTTTATGTGATTCATGTGAAGTGTCGTTTAAATATTTATCTTACTAAAAAGTATTTTACGTGTTCTACTTTCTTTATCTAGGCCTTGATTTTAACGCTAATTTGGAAAGAAAAGCACTGCGGAAAATCCCAAGTACCTACGTCCAAAAATTTTTATAAGACCGCGTTTGAAAAACTGACGAATGATGTACAACTCCAGCACATCAAGTTACCACAAACTGTAAGATTTTTCTCATTCGATTTTGAACTTAACCATTAACATTTTAAATTTTAAAATCGTTTGGAGAAATTAGACAGTTTCGTGTGGCTTGATGCGCTGGCGCTGTACCGTGTAGTGCCATACGTAAAGTACTGTGTGGTGCCGGACGTAAAGAATAGCACCACCCCATTTCCTCCCGTGGGTGTTGTAAAAGGCGACTAAGGGACTTACTAGAGAATGGGCAGCAGCGTTCTCTATGCATTTTTAACACCATACTGCGATCGCCAACTCGCCTGCCAAGCGTGGCGATTATGGCAAATCCCCTCCTTTTGGGGGAGGCCTATGTCCAGCAGTGGACGTCTTTCGGCTGAAATGAGATGTTGATGCGCTGGCGACTGTACGATGCAATATTTATCTACGAACTAAAGAATCTGACTTGAGACTATTATGCCCCTTGCTTTCAAAATATTTATTATTATGCCTAGAATGCTATTTTTTATGCCCCTTGTCCTATCAGATATTTAAATAAAAAATAGCGTACCCTATTTTTTATTTAAATATCGCAGCATTTGCTGAGATAGGAGTCTTTTTGGCGTCGCATATGTTTTTATTTTTATTTTTTTGTGTTGATTATTCGAGCAAATATATCAATTTTGTTAGTTTTAAGTGCTCCTTTTTTTACTTTTTGTATTTTCTGTGCCTGTCCCAAATAAAATATTTTTCGTTCTTTCTATGTTTACTATGAAAAACCTACTGAGGGATGACGTAAGCAGTAAGTTATTCACAAGAAAAAATATATCTAAAGATTTTCCATTGTTCCTATTCGAAGCTCCATTCTAGATATCACTGAATCTATTGGTTTAAGGTACCGTTGTCTGTATGAATGGCCTTAAGATGTCTGTTGACACAAGTGTATGACACAAAAGGATGTTAGGATCTCTCTCGAGATTGCCGCGTCGGCTGAGCAAACCGAATTCCGTGTCCGATTGTCTTAATGAGTGTCTAATGAGATATTTTGTGTTATGTTTAGCTTACGAAACTTCGTCTTGGTTTGGTTAAATCTTACTGTTTGAACAGTGGGTCTTAAACGGCTTTATTGTACCGCGTGCGTAGATGAATTTCGAGGACGGATCACTGATGGTCTGGGTAGAATTGGATCGATATGTATACCCGAAGTCTCAAATTCAGATAATTTATGTAAACAAAGGGGATAACATAACAAAAAAATATCTTCGTAATGGTAATTCACATAAAATGGCGAAAAAAGAGGTTCCATTTTCTTTTAAGTACTGCTTTTAAGACATAATAATTAAAAAATAATCATACCGTAATTATTTTTGTAAATTTTCGGTTTTAAACAAAGTTATTAAAGAAAAGGAGATTTTCTGGTATACAATATTTTATGATACCTACTGGTAACAATGCAGGAGATCCAAACATTAAAAAAAAAAATTACATCTTCGACAACACTAATATTACAACTCTCATTCATAGATTCATATTGTAAGTAGCATATCTAGCCACATTTTGGATGAAAACGGCTGTAAACTGTTTCGAGTGGAAATCGATTTTGGGAGGCCTACGTCTAGCACTGGACTTAAAAGGGCTGATTATGACGATCATATGCCGTGTCTCCAACATACTACACAAAACATTGTTTGGCAACGGTATTTTGTTTGCATAGTTCTTATAATTAATTCACTTTAATTTTAGCGATGACTATTTACAAAAAAAAAATATGATAAAATGTTTTGCACAACTGTCCTGTCATTTTGACAGTGACTTTTCTGGACATTACTTTGTTTACATAAATTATCTGAATTAGAGACATTGGGTATAATGAGTTTGTTATCTGATTTGATGGTATCGTAATACGTGTACTGGCTTATACAGATTTAACAAATCAGATCAGACGTACGAATGAGCATATCGTAACTTTTTTGTACGCGTGAAGAACACATGAAAAGTTAGGTACTTAAATACAGTAATAACTTTCAACGAAATATCTAAAACATTATCATGTAAGAATATTAATTGCGTGAAGGCAGAATTTTCTAGTAATGTGTCCTCTAAGTGCCGCAAATGTTATTTGAAATAACAATTGTAGACACACACCTGTGATGGCACGCCACAGATAAGAAGAATATACTCTGTTTAATTACTTCTATTTGAAGTATCAATAAAATAGACCATAAAAATTTGCTTGCAAGCCTCGGCTATTTTACATAACTATAATGAAGAATCCGTCCGATATGTCGCTCAATACCGGATGCCAAGTCATAAACATTATCAGCTGTTCTAAAACGTTGTAATAAAATATGAGGGTAGTCGTACAAATGCTCGGGTGTCGGATACCGCGCGTGCGCGCCATCCATAGAATCATCAGTCGTCAAGTTGCTGTCGTTGAGCGCATAAGCATCTTGTTGCACCGGAGATGCGATGAATGGTGGTCTTAATCTTAATTGATGGCGATTGAAATGTATGAATAGAATGCTGACTTGATAAATGGTTATGATTATTTAATGAATATGAATAAAATGTGATAAACAGGTACTTACGTTGCGAAGATGGCGGTTCGGCCGCGGGAGGCGCGGGCGCGCTGGCAGCACCCTGCATGGCCCGCGACGGTCGGCCGCGCTTGCGCCTATAAAGAAAATAAAAATAATATTTAACAACTAGGTAGGTAGGTATACTTGGTGGAGACTGACTAAAGGCTCCTTCCAAACGGGCGCGGCACCAAGCCACCGCATGTCGCGCGGGGAGCGGTGACTTTGTGTCGCGTGTCGCGCTTGTTTGTAGGAGCCTATATGTTAATAAATGTTAAACTTTTAGGGAAATCGTCTACTTTCACAATAACATTACAAAAATCGTCTACGTTAACATTTAAAAAAAGTATGGAGTTTCTTGCCCATTTTTCTCCATACGTAGGTAGGTACCTTTTGAAAGTTTTGACGTTCAAAAATGCTTTTATGTGCCTATTTGAAATAAATTATTTAACTTTGACTTTTGACTTTGGAGTCAATACGACAATAAATTAAACGACGTATAACTAATGTCGTTCTCAGTCTGTATTCTAAAATTCAATCAAATATACCCAATATTTTAGTCACTATTATAGCTAGTCAAAGATTGGCAAAACCCATAGTCGGCCCATCTACTCAACTCAACCAAATTAGTTTGTTAGAAAATGCATTAGTAGATAATATAGAGGTATGAGGAACAGGGTGTAAAGTTCACTCATACTTTATAGAAAAGGGAGGATCCTCCGACCAGATGGGTGTCGTGTCTGGTGAGCAACTGCCCAAAGGTTTTTTTTTTTTTTTTTTTTTTGTGTATGGCATCTCGGAGGTATAACCACTGGGGGTTCCTGCTCCTTAACCGGGCTTTCCTGTGGTGCCGCAAGCTCCTAACGAAGTTTACGCCTCCAGCCAGGGGAGTTTTTACTATAATCGCCCAAAGGTTGATGTCGGGATGTTGTATATATGCTAGTCGCGCGGTAAACTCTGATTGCGCGATGCAGGATTTGTGACGTCAGGTCTTTGATAAAGCCACAGTATTGCCAGTGTTTTTATTTATTGTCGTATCTCCACATTGTATATTTACTTTGAAAATCGACAAGGTTTCGTAAATCGATAAAACTAACGTTAGAGATAATATTACCTACTGCTAATTTAGCCTTTCTTGTATTACGACTAAGACTACTACTGAGTACGACTGAGTGTTGTCTGTAGTAAACTTTTGGCCGCAAGACGTTGTGTTCCGTCGCTTCCGCGGACAAGTTCAAAGTGTAAAGTGCAGCTAGTGCAAAGTGAAGTACTACTAACATAGTCTTAAGGCCCTTCCCCTAGCGTGAGCGTTCGGTTCTTCTCTATCCCGTCACAGCGGGGACGCTCTGTCCCGCTCCCTGCGTACGCCGAATTCACTCAATTTTTTGAATTATTGTAATAAAAAAATGAATAGTGATCTTTTGAAATTAAATAAAACGTGAGTTATTAAGATTTTTAAATTATCTATCCATTAGTGTAACTCTCAAATCAATGGAACGTCAACATTAGCAAAAGATGCATGCAATCAATAATTTTAGTACTTTTTTTACACGGAGATTTCAAATGTACTTAAAACACGTAAAAATAAATAAGAACGTGCAATGTGATGATAAGATGAAGTACATTAATAATGTGTTTATTTCTCTTAATTAATGAGTTAATAGCATCTGAAAAACGCGTTCTGCTCGGGGTATCGCCTTTACCCTTTTTACTAACACAAGTTTTATATAATACTTACTAAAACATGTATGTTTAGGTTAAGGTATTTTTCAATCGGCCTGTGTTGTATTATTATTTATTATTATTATTTTATTTTTACATGTTTAAATATCTCGGGACCCTGGGGTCCCGGGCCTTTGGAAGGCGTACGAGGGGCCGAAGCCAACTCGCAGAGGCCTGTTAGACGCTTTTTAATTAAATGAGGCACCAACCGACGATTATCCCGGTACGCACTATGCAAGTGCACCCAAGGGCAACCTCCGGTTGGTGAAGGATTATTGCAGGATATGAAAACAAAGATATTGGACTATGGGTTTAGGTGGTGAAAATGGACTGATTACCTAAAACTATGGAAGGACTATGGCCCCTGCCTGATCAATGTTTTATTATACACGGATAAAATGGCAGGGGGTGACTTGCACACTCAATAATGGGCCCCCGAAAACGGTCGTTAGCACATAGTGACGTAGCGACAAGGGGGCAACATATCCTGAGGTGCTCGAGGAGTGGAGAGGTATTCCACGGCTCTCAGAACAATCCCAGAGCCCGGAAGATGGTCAAGATCCCTACAAGCACTTACTGGAATACTTCCTTCCTCCGAGCACGTTTGCTCTTGCGAATCTCCACTCAAGCCGGCCAATAAAGGCAAGAATGAGGTGGGAGCTCAGTTCCTCGTCAGTGTTCACTGCTACCGGCCATTAGAGGCAAGCCAGAGATGAGGAACATGACTTCTCCCGGGAGATAGGGTCCGTGGGGTCGCAACTGCCCAACAGCTCACCGCATGCTGCCCTGCGGGTTTCTATATCTCTCATAGACCTAGAGTTCGGAGCGCGCAAGCCCCACCACGACGTCAACGTAGAGATACGACGGTGGGGTTATTATTATTATTAAAAAGTTTTAATAAATTTTAAAATAAATTTCAGGACTTGTCCGCGGAAATATAAATGATGGTTAACGTATTTTGAAGCAGGTGTGAAGTCAAATGAAGTAAAGGCTTCAATGAAATAAAAGTAATTGAACGGCTTGTGAGTTTCATTTATTTATTTTTTATGTTCTTAACACAAGTTAAAAGTATTCTTAATAATGTATGGTACCCGCATGTTTTACATTTTAATTAGGTACGAGTATATGTTTAAAGAGGTTTTTATCAAGCGTGTGGTCTTTTTAATCACTTTTATGTAATACTTTTTGATAAATAAATGTTGAAAAAGATCATTGTGACTTTTTATTTTGAAGAAGATATTATAATTGACATTCCTACACGATCACATAAAAATAATATGCATGAAATTATGCAAACCGCTACGTAGGTCTTACTTTTTAACGTCTGACGTATGATTTTAATGGGAAATACGGAGAATTGAGACGAAATTTATAAAAGCGGGTAAAGATAAAACATTATAAATTAACTAGGTGCTGCCCGCGGGGTTTTTTCCAAAATAAAAATAGTTTTAATTACTCCTTATAACAATAACAATAATAATCAGATCAGGCAGGGGCCATAGTCCTTCCATAGTTTTAGATAACCAGTCCATTTTAACCACCCAAACCCATAGTCACAATACCTTTGTTTACATATCCTGCAATAGTCCTACACCAACCGGGGGTTGTCCTTGGGTGCACTTATGCACGCATAATGCGTACAGGGATAATCGTCGGTTGGTGCCTCATTTAATTAAAAAGCGTCTAACAGGCCTCTGCGAGTTGGCTTCGGCCCCTCGTACGCCTTCCAAACGTCCGGGACCCCAGGGCCCCGAGATATGTCAAAAACATAGGAAATAATAATAATAGCATTTATTTCAGGCTACACCCATAGTGTTAGTAACAGTGGTCTTAAAAAACTAGTGTTGGTAGACATAATTATAGGTACATGTTAAGCAGTGTGGAGTTTCATCCAATGTCGCAGCATTGGAGACGCCCATCTATCTGCGAACAAACTCAAGATAGTGTTATGACATCAGCTATCTGCCAGTGAAAGTCCCGTCGAAATCGGTCCAGCCTTTTCAGAGATTAGCCGGCAAAACAGATCTAGACAGACTGACAAAAAAAAATGTAAATCAGTTTTATACTGCCCCGTGTATATAAAATAAATTTGATAGACAATGCAGAGCGCCTAGCATACTTCATACAACTAGAACAAAATGGCTGTTTTTTTTAACCTTCGTTTCAAATTAATTGTATCCAAACAAATAAATAAAATTGAAGTGTCTGTTTGCAATTTCAAAATAACAGCTTTTAACTAAATGCATAAATGAAAGTATAAACGGTAATTACATTTAAAAAATAACTAATCTTAAAATTTTTGTCTTTCTGTCTGTCTGTTGGTTCCAGCTAATCTTCGAAAAGCCTGGGCCGATTTTGATTGGACAAATAGCTGATGTTGTTTAGAAAAAGCCACGCGAGCGAAGCCGCGGGCAGCAGCTAGTATTGACTATAAATAGCAGCCGATCTATTCTGTAAAAATCTCACCGTGAAAACTCAGGTGAAGTGAGCATCAATACACAGTGTCAATCCCTAGCATCAATGGAATGACAGCTCACTTCACCTGTGTTTTCACGGTGACATGTCTACAGAATAGCACTGCTGGACTCTAATTACGAAACACACTTTTAATCACAATCCGAGAGCTTTGAAGGATATTGCTAATCCATTGCTTCATATGTTTGAAAAATTTATCCGTCCAACAACGTACATAACGCAATGAACGTGGCTGTACTGTCAAAATGAAACCCAACGCGATCAATTGTCATTTTATGTGTGTTACGTAATAGGGATGACGACTAAAAAAATGTTTTTTTGTCCATCATGTAGATTATTAAAAATATTGGACACGTATTTTTCATTTTAACATAATCAAAACTTTACGGCGATACATTGAGTTCAAATGTGGCATGACGTCACTTCTCACTAGATTTTATACTGAGCTGTAACGTAACGAGCCCCCACTCCCAAGTTTAATGTGTTTTATCCGTCAATTTTTATTAATATGATAAAGCAAAAAATCTGTAATATTAATAAAATGTCTAATATTTTTTTATTATCTGATTGACGGACTGAACAGTTTTTCTTTTTTTTACCCAGGCATCATCCCTATTCCTCATGATATTTTCCTTCACGGATGTAATAAAAGCTTAAAAATAAAGTAAATAAGTGAAAATGTTCGATAAAACCAGCTCGTAAGTGACAAAGAGTATTGAGTCACATGTTATCTGCGGCTTCCTGCGACACTTGACGCTAATCATCGATCGGTGAGAAATGAGGGTACCTAATCTACGTACACCTATCTGGTAGGTGGGGCCGCCAGCTTCGAAAACTGGCTTGAGACTGTCCTGTATTATGTTTTAAAAGGTTTCATCTAGAGCGGTATTACATCGACGATTTGTTAGCGTGTTACCATCAGCGAATCGATTCAGTGCTATTCTGTAGAAATCTCACCGTGAAAACCTAGGTGAAGTGAGCTTGAATTAATGAGCTGTCAATAGTGTCAATCCCTAGTGTCAGATGGAATGACAGTTCACTTCAAGATCACTTCAACTAAGTTTTCACGGTGAGATTTTTACAGAATCGACCGGATGAACGTGCTCTCACTGTGACTAACTGTGCTCTCACTCTTAAAGTACACAGCTTAAGAGTGAGAGCCAAACACGGTGTGCAAGGTGCGCGGCAGCTACGCGCGGCATTCGCAAGATATAAATTTGCCGCGCGACTAGTTTAGACCTTCTGCGCGGCAGTGCTGCGCGGCATGTCCGAGACACGCTCTTTATTTCGTATTCAAACCACAATGAAAGCGGCCGCGTGATGTAGCTCCCTAGTATCCCATAATGGACTATGGGAGCCATATATTTCAATAAGACGAATTGCTGTTTTGTTATCCATTTTACTTGATAAAATACGTCCGTCCACACACAACCACTGGCGAACTAACACTACACCGTTCGCGGCGTTCGCTGTGCGCGGCAGGTAGCTCGCGGCAGTCGTCCAATCATAGCGCGGCCAGCCGCGCGCGGCAGCTATCTGCTAGTGAAAGTCCCGTCAAAATCGGTCAAGCCGTTTCGGAGATTAGCCGGAACAATAACAAACACAGACAATTTTTTTTTTTATAAGTACCGAATATACTTTCATATGCAAAAAGCTGTTCTGAAAAATCGAAATGCAGCGTAACAGCTGACGTAGATATCCAAAAATGAAAAGTAAATAATTATCTTGTATTTTTGAGGTCATATTTATTTCTAAATACAAGAAAATTATCTATCCAGGTTGGTTTTCAACTGATTTCGATACCTCTCATCTGTGAAATATAAAGGATGAATAGCTTTTATTTTACACGCCTTTTTTTTTTCAATGATTTACCTAAATTTTCTACAAAACCAGACAGCGAAGATGATGTAAAAAAAATATATATATATATATGAAAATATTTTTTTTTTCCGTCCCAAAATTTTCCCCTTATCGCATGGCCACCCTACTCCGTTCGCTAGTGCAGCGCACGCGCGTCTGACCTATTATAGTCCAGACAATGCGAGCGAATAACCCGCGGCTGGTAGCTGGTATGCGACTGGTTATGTACTTATGTACCTATTACCTGTGCTTACTGGTTACCTGCAACTCTGTTCGTTACTTAATGTACTGGTTACTGGTAGCGTTATGTTGTCTACCTAGTCTGGTTTAGACGAACTGGATTTTTGCTAGATTATGTAGATGAAAAGTAAAATACTTTTTTAATAATTGTTTGATTGAAGAGCAGTTTGCGCCATCAAATGCTTGGAGACAAAAACGTTTACTCCACTTTTAACTATTCATAAAATTATTGTTAAATTCATTTTTTTTATAGTATACTAGCTTTTGCTCGTGGCTAAGTAATAACAGCCGCACGGGTCGATCTGTCAGGTTAAGCTACGCTTGCCGGGGTTGGTCCGTGGATGGGTGACCATCTTTACATACCGAGACTCAAGCACGTTAAGCCGTTGGTCCCGGCTGTCATTCGTGGATCTTTGACAGTCGTTACGGGTCGTCAGAAGCCCAAAAGTCTGACAGCCAGTCTTACCAAGGCGTATCGTGTTACCCAGTTACAGGGTGGAGGCCAGATAGGCAGTCGCTCCATGTAAAATACTGGTATTCAGCTGCATCCGGTTAGACTGGAAGCCGACCCCAACATAGTTGGAAAAAGGCTAGGCAGATTGACTAGCTATTGCCCGCGGCTCCGCCCGCGTAGATGTCGGTTATCGCGTAAAAAAGTAGCCTATGTCCTTCTCCATATCCCAGGCTATATCTCTGCCAAATTTCATGACGATCGGTTCAGCGGTTTAGGCATGAAAACTTTACAGACAGACAGAGTTACTTTTACATTTATAATATGAGTATGGATTATCCAATTAAATCAATAACATACTTATCTGTAAAGTCGTAATTTCCCAGACATATCCCAGTATTTCCCTTGCCCGGAAACTTCACATCTTCCACGGAGTCTCACCTTTCGTGAATACGCTAAATGCACTGAAACCGACTCTCAGCGGCGCCTTTGATGATCAGGATTGCAGTTTACGGGGAATCGTAATACAATATTAATATTACTTATCTTGTATGCGGCAAGCTTTGAACTCGGAAATTGTGGTTATCTATAAGAACTGATTTTGTTTAGTACATAAGTAAACACTGAGTAAAATGCACTCCAATCAAGTGACTTTTTAGCTTGATTGAAGATATCTTGTTTGGATTAATCAAAATCTTAGTTAAGTTGATCATCACGACATGATTGCAGCAATACTAGTTCAAATGATTGAACGCTCAAACAAGTTTCTCGATTACCCTTAACATGACATCATTGTAGAAGAGTTAACAAAGAGACATGTTAAAAAAATGTTAACTGTAACAAAATAAGTTAGTTGTGTCAATCAAGCATTTTGATTACTTCAATAAAAATCATTGAAACTTTAATCTAATAATCTTGGTTGGAGCAACTATGTTTTGACTCGAATGCTGCAAATAGGTTTTGTGATAACTCCAATCAAGATCCCGTTTCAAATCTCAATCAAATTAAAGTAGTAGCTGTGATCATTGTGCTTGATAGGCTCAGATGCAAACAAGTTACTTAGTCAATCTAAACAAAATCTTGATTGTGGCAACTACTTTTTTTTTTCAGTGCATTCATGCCTTCTTCGCATGTAGGCAGAAACTATAGAACCCCACCTGCTACGCTCCTGACATATTCCTTTTGCTTTCTTCTACGTTCCTACATACATCACGCACGCCAGTTGGGAGTGCGAAGTACCTGACCTATCTGAAGAACATCACCAATAAGAACACTATTATGTCCCTGTTTAGTCATTGGAGGATTTTATTCAGTGCTTTTTTGAAGTTTCTTGTATGACCAGAATGATGATAATTTTAGAGGAGTTTGGACTGTGTTTTCCTATTTAGGTTCTTACACCAAATCTTTCAGAGAATCACCTTTCAAACACAAACCATTTATTTAAAAAATAAAACAATTACAGGCACTTTTTAATTGTCAAAGGAAAGATGAAGCTAGTTGCCCAATGCCAAAGCGTATATTATATTTTTTCTTTATACGTATATATATAAAGAAAATAAAGGGTTATTCGGTTTTAGCAACGACTGTTGTAAAATTTGTAAGGAATATTTCAGCGGCACAGATTTTTAATATTTCCCAAAATTCAGCTACTTACTCGTACAACAGGAGGTTTTGCGCTTAGGTATTTCCACAATTTAAAATAAGAACAGCTTTAAAAAAAAATATCTTTTCGGATTCCAATTAGCTTTGTTGTTGGCCTGATTTCCAATAGAACTTTCAAGTACAAAAGTTATGAAGACAATTTAATTTCAGCCGTAATTATCGTTAATTTACAGCAACAAACTTTTCAATATTATGAGAACTAATTTAAAAAAGACTAATTTATGCTTGAATTCTTGAATATAAGAAAAACGATGCTACCACCATCCACAAAATTATTACGTTCTGTACAAGGCAACATCATTTTGCTTTTCGAATGCATCCAGAAGTGCCAACGTTAAGTTAAAATTAAAAATCGAACGAATTTCAAGTTGGGTCATTCTCAAAGTTCGGCAGTATAAAAAAATATTAACAATAATTCAAAATGACATAAACAATTTTTTTTTTTTTACGATAACTGTGATTGTTACATAAATGGAAATCATGTTCACATTTTCCATGTTTCCATTAAGAATGTAATAAAATAAAGCACCTATTGATTCTGTTATCACGAGTCACAAGGATTTCTTCATTATCAGTTGGTAGACGTGATCCGATGTCTGGTTCTAATCTCTACCTATTGTTAACTAATTATTACATGTATTTTTGTCAAGTAGATTGAGTTTGGACGGTGATTTGGATCACGTATCGATTCTTATGTAATTTAGTTATGTTGTTCTAGAATCTATGGAAGGTTTCTTATTAGGTTTAGCTGGCATCAAATACAGGATGGATTCCAGCTTCAGTTTCAAAAACTAATTAACTCGAGGATTATCACATTTTAAACGAAGATCTTTCTTCGTTTCTTTCTAAGTTCTGAGTTGAGCTGTACGATTATTGACAAATGCGTGCACTGGACGGGTCCACTCAAATCTGTGTGGTTTTTTCCTCAAAAAACCATTTCAGATCTGACCAAGATTATGTCTGGATTTTAAAAGAGACTGTGGCCTCTGAATTTGTTTCGGTGTTTCTTCTCAGATTAGTCGGTTATTATTTATGAAACATTAAAACATAATTTATTTTTAACGTGCAAGCGTTTGTACGGTGGCCAGCACATCAGGTTACCTATACAAAACTGTCAAATTTCTCCAAACGATTTTTAACCTTAAAATATTGATGGTTAAGTTCAAAATCGAATGAGAAAATTTGACAGTTTGTGGTAACTTGATATGCTGGTGACTGAACATACCTACTTACAGAAATTAAATCATTAATCATACATTTCTCTTTTTTTTGCCTTTTCAAGATCTTAGGCTGCATTTCCACCAGAGATGTGCGAGGATGCGTAGCGAAGGATGTGTTTGTTAAGAACCAATAGAGTCGGCTGCACTGAGCGAGGCTAGGTAAATGAAGCGATTCTATTGGTTCTTAACAAACATATCCCACGCTACGCATTCTCACACATCTCTGGTGGAAACGCAACCTTACTCACTTTAGGCGTCCTCTAGTTAAAGTAAATACCTACCTAAGTGAATAAATATGAAATAATAACAAGTATTAGGAGATGAACACTACAGATTCGGTGTGAAATAACTTGGCGCATCTAACTACCGTATTATTGTGAAGTTAACGTTGCTCTATTAACATTGAGACATTGGCTTTAAGAGGTTTTTATCTAAGATATTTATCTCAGGTACAGGTGTAACTTAGACTTTAAAAGTAGTTAAGTAGCTGGAGTAATAATCTTTTAAGATCTGACGTCTATTTATTCTGTTATTTCACCGTGAAAAGGAAGCAAAAGTGAGCCGTCAATAGAGACAATCCCTTTGGAATGACAGCTCTCTTCACCAAGTTTCACGGTGAGGTTTTTTATTTATTATTTATTTATCTTTGGATCGCCAATAGAGGCTTCACAATTACATGCATGTTAACATAAACAGGGATAAATATAAGTGTGCGCCTCCAATTATAGGAGACCACATCATTCACTCAATATGAAGGTGGGTTACAATAAGTTCGACAGGGACGAAAACATTAAAATAAATCAAAATACAATCATACAAAATAATAAAAAATTAAAAATAATATAAATTTAAAAAATAAAACAATGACAAAATAATCATACTTAGATGTCAAATGACAATTGATAACAAAATATTATGCCTTGGATATTGAAATGTAATATCCCGTGAAATTTTATTTTATTTTTTGTAATATGGGTTTTGACTAAATTAAATGTTTATTTTTATTTTAATAAACGACTTTTATGTCCTTTTTAAACTTTGCAATTTTGCATGTAACACCTATCTAAATCTTTATGTTTCGATGCTTCGTTAATCGTTATATTGCCTACGGAGCCTTGGCAAAACGGCTTTATTTATTAATTAGACGGTTTTAATAGAATAGACCGCATGATTTGATATTAAGGACCCCTGGATCCCTTGACAAGGTCTTAATTGACGACAAAACACCAGCTAACCACGGCTAACAATTCATCTATCTCTAATATCGAATCCATATAGATAAAAAACACCTTCTATCACAATCAAATAATATAGAAATAAACGGCAATTACTAGATAAGCCAGTAACATCTGTACGAATGATATCAGTCTGTCCGTGACAAAGTTATAACATCTTCATGTTGAGAGGCTGGTTGTCGCAATCTGGTCATTACTACAGATGATGATAAACACTTGTCTTGATTGTTAGATATTGTAAAGGTTTGCGCACGATTGCGAATTTTAGAGATAAGTTGATATTTAGTCGAATAGATAGCGCGATTGCCGTTAAAAATAATTTTGTCGACTTTTAGCATGTCGTTGATTTCTGTTTTCTATACTAAGTAAGTACGTTCGTAAGTAAGTACTAAGTATATATTTTTAAATAATAGGATTGGTTTATTCAAACTCAAACTCGTAAAGAATTTATGTCAATAACACCAATTACAGGCACTTTTGAACTGTCAATGAGTCGGACAGTCAAAAAGATGAAACTAGAATTAATAAAAATGGGAATCTCGTAAGAATTAGGCGTTTGCAATAAGTAAGCATCTTGTACGATTGGAAACAGATTTCAATTCTTGAAACTTATCTATGATGTTTGCCTAATGTCTACAAGAAAATGACCACATAACTGCGAAAGACTCAATCGATAATGTGCGCTGTTCTTACATAATTGTCTAAAGAGCACATCACGGCTATCTGGCACTTGAGATAGAAGACATTGCCGAGATAATGGACGACAAATGTCTCAATGGGAGATGAGATTGAGACTTTATCTAGCAATTACTTATCTGAGCAGTGTATCTGACATGAGTCTCACTTGAATCATTGTTTCACAACAAGATAAAAGATCTGTTTTGTAATTTGTGTTATTGATGATGACGTTTCTTTAGATAGACAGATTTGATTTGATGAAAAGTCAATGCGTTTAGTAGGGGAAGAGATTTTAAGTTTCAATCTATTTGGTTGGTTACTCTTTTATTCAGAAGGATTCTTATATCGTCTGGTTGGTGCTTTATCTTTATTGAATGCCATAGTCTGCCGGCTAAGCTTTGGTTTAAGGCGAAAGCACCAGGTTAGACCGCAAAATTCAAATTTTCTTATGTGTTTTGGAATTTGCAGGTCAGTATTAGGTTGTATGTTGATCAAAATATGATTCGCGATCAAAAAAAGTATGTAGGATTTACAGAATTCTATAAGCATTAGAATCGTCAATATAATTTTCTAAGACAAAGTTAGAGAGACCCACCCTATGAAATGATTATTTCATGAAATCATTACATTTGAGGCAATTCTAACTTAAGGAGATGTATTGCTGATTCTAATGATTATAATTATTTAAATACACACTTGTTACGGTCGCGAATCATATTTTAATCATCATAGAACCTGCCACTGAACTGCAACTTGCAAAAAAAAAAAAACGTAGGAATACCTATTTGGATTTCGCGGACCACCATAGTGCTACCCCCTTAATAAGAAAGTGGTGAACGTTCACACAATAACGGCTGTCCAATCCAAATACAGAGCATTTTTTGACACCTTAATGTCAAATGACAATGACAGATTTTTATGACGGCCGTTATAGTTTGATGAAACCGCTTTCCTGGGAAACCTAAGTTCTAATGTTCATTGCTGAAGATGGACCTCACAATCCTCGCTGCAATTTGTTGTCGCTGGTCATCATTATAGGAAATGTAGTCAAATTCACAAAAATTTATAGATCGATCGGTAATCAACTAATCACTGAGCGCAGTAATTATAATGTTATTAGCATCCATAATCAGTAAAAAATTCCCAAAGTTGTAATCATTTGGATATTTCTCTGAAATATGACAAAATGCTCAGTCGATTGCGCAGCATTAATCTGCTTAGATTAATTGAATGATAATGATTTATCTTTATTTGTGACATGCTGCGGTCAAACATTAGTAAATAACGTGATTTCTGGAATTAATTTGCCTGGGCCTCAAGTCTGCTATTACAATAGTGTCAGAATGGTCTCGCCATTGTGAGTATTTGACAGTGTTTGTATGGCAAATCTGTCAAAAACTCACAATGAAGAGACCATTCTGACACTATTGTAATAGCAGACTTGAGGCCCTGAAAACATGAACGTTGGGCATGTAAATTGGTTTCGTTTTACCTTTTTTTACCTGGGAATAACATTTGGGGTGCGCAATGTTCCGTCGCGTTTGACTCAGGTGTATAAAATTGCAGAATATCGCTTCTTTGAAGACTTTTTCTTTATATTTTTATTTTATTTGTGTTTATGTCAGTGTTTTTATTTTCCGATTATTTATTAGAAGGGTTTTTCTTTTGTAGTTTGAGGTTTTTAGCGTATTATTAAATGCTAACTTCCTATGCTATCCTTTTTTTCTTTAATTCCTACTTATTAGTAGGAATTAAAGAAAAAAAGGATAGGAATCAATTAGGTACCTACCTCTTTCCTACTAAGTAAAAGATTGCTAAGCAAAATCATATTCTTATTGGGATTTAATGGGAAAAGAAAATAATCGCAAAAACGATTAGGTACCAAAAATAAGTAAAACAATTCACACAGATTTGGAAAAATAATCTTCAGCTTAAAATGTATGGTTTAAGATATGAGTAAATATTTAGCGAACAATTAAGCTTCACTTGAGAACATCCGACGGCGAAAGTGTTCATTTTTCATCGCGTTACTTCAATTTTCTTGTTATTCTTTTACCATAGAATAGGTATTCAAAGTAAGTAGGTAACCTTTGACTAACTTACTGTAGCTAGGTAGGTACTTAACAATATTTTTAATGTAGGTACCCAATTCTAATTGGATCACATTTTTCGGCAGAAAAGCGAAACTACAGCGACATTCAAAAAGATTTTCAAATGCATCGTTTATTGATTTTATTGTTTTTTTGCGTCCGATTGGAGTTTTTTCGCTATCACGCTAAAAACCGACCACATTTTTTTTATTTTGCCGAGCGAAACATTTAAGTAACACTTAATTAATAAAAAAACCGGTCACTTCAATTCACGAAATAGCAAATTCGCAAAAACTAAAACAAAAGAAATTTGCAGAAATTAAAATTTGGAACGTTCTTTTTTCGCGCACAAAATAAAAACAGCCGTTGCAAAAAAATATGCTTAAAATTAGAGAAGAAATATTCTGCAATTATTGATTTTCGAACACACAAGTCACCTTCAAGGGCTCAAGGGTCAAGAGACGACAAAACATTCGACTGTCGCGTATCGCACTGAGCCCACTCGATATTAATTACTAGAGGTACCTAAAATACAGGGCGACGCCCGCCGTCACAAACGATAATTTGCATCGTAATCTAATCAAAATAACTTACCCAATGGTGGATAATTTTTGCGATATCAGCCGAAGCCCGAAATAATACAAAATAATAGTCCAACAACACACGAAGCAGCGTCCAGTCTCTCACAAAACACCTTAATTAATTTTTGAGCACAGATTTACAGTCATGGATTATTTTCTATTTACAAACACTTTATAATTTGTAAGGCACTATATTCAAGTAATTCGCGCGTCAAACGCGTGTCGCATCTCGCGCGGGAACGACAACCTCGCGCGCCGAGATGTCGTCTCCTTGTGATCGTGATGAGAGTACGCACTGTCGCTCTGCTCTCGGGGGAGCAGAAGATGGCTGCCGATTGGTCGAGAGCGGCGGCCGGGAGAAGGAGAGAGCGCATCTCGTGCGGGCTGCGAACGAGCGAGACAGCTAGCGTCATTCGTTTCGTCGGCCGGGCGAGATTGTCCGCGCGGGTTCAGGTGTATCACCGTTGAGAGCGCGCAATGATAATAATGTGGAGATGCCGCGCCGAGTGGTTCCGTCATTATCGAATCTTTATTTAGCTTTATCTCTGCGATTAGAACAATGATGGCGGATGATTATTATTTACCTACAGCAAGGTAAAAAAATATATTTAAAGTTGTTTAAATCACTAAACATCTCCCCAAAATTAAAGTCACCAGCTATTTGCGTCACAATCAAAGAATTTAGCAAATGATTGAATTGATTTGCAAATATAAATAACCTATCATTGAATTTAATGATAAGTGTATCGGATCAATCAACACACGAAACTAGTTATCATAATGAGGGCACATAAATAGTTAGGGGCTCACTCATTAAAAGTAGGTAGGCACACTCATAGATACAAGTAATCATTTTAACTATTAAAAAGAAAAAAAAAACTTAGGTACTTGCGATGATCGAGATGTTAACATTTTCATCGAAGAAAGTTAATTTCTAAAATTGTCCTATTTTTGGAAACAGAAATTAAATGATGTCAGCAGATAAAAATTAGAGTTTTTTTATTATTACCTACACTATCGGATAATTTATTATTGAAGCAGACAGACAATGAACCTGCTGATCGATATTCGAAAGAAAGAAATACGAACACATAGGTATCATGCTATCTTAAAAAGATTTCAGATAAACAAATAATACCCGAATTTATCTAAGTAAATGAATTGTAAAATCGTGTTATTTTATCTTTACTCTTTTATGAAAACAACTGCTTAAGTAGGTACTAAGACGATTTAATTAAAAGACCTTTTCTGTTTTTTTTTTTAAAGTGTGATATGGGTCTTGTTGTAAACAGCGCAAGAGCGATAACCGTCAAAGGCGTGTTCGTTTAAAATGACGTAAGTTGGTGATCGATCATCCTAACAGTTAGGTAAGTAAGTAGATACACATACCTATTGCATGGAATGATTCTAAGCCACGCGCTAAGCTTATCTCAAGAAACGTTCAACTTATTTTGTGGAATTAACACGATTTTTATAATTGCGAAGTCTTTCAATTGTTTTTTTGTAGAGGTTTAAGTATGTATAGGAAATCATTAGCAAATGATGAGAGCCCTAATCGTTTCCAATAAGCTGGGACAGGTTGACTTCCAATATAAGTAGATAAGAAGGTAAGTACTAGGTACCTGTTGAAATTTGTTTTCAAATGCATTAAAATTTTAGTTCATCCTAAGTAACCTAAGTATTTATTCAGAACTAGCTGCTGTCCGTGGCTTCGCCTGCATGGCTTTATCTAAAATAAAAGAAACCTATATACCTCCTTATAATTTCAGCTATTTGCCAGTCAAAGACCCGTCAAAATCGGCCCAGCCGTTTCGGTCGACAATTTTAATATTTTTATGTTTGATGATAATTATTTTCGAAACTATGCATTTTTGGACCACATAATCTAGGACGTTTTATTTTATTTTTAGTCATAGAGTTATGGGATATGAAAAAAAAAACACGTCGTATACAGTACTTACTTATAAATTTAAAAAAAATTGGCAGCCACTGCCACAGAAGTGAAAACTCAAAACTTTTGAATCCATACTTCCATACTTATTATTATAAATGTGAGAGTAACTCTGTCTGTCTGTCTGTCTGTCTGTCTGTCTGTCTGTCCGTCTGTCTGTCTGTCTGTCTGTACGCTACGTTTTCATGCCTAAACCGCTGAACCGATCATCATGAAATTTGGCAGAGATAAGCCTGGGATATGGAGAAGGACATAGGCTACTTATTTACGCGATAACCGACATCCACGCGGGCGGAGCCACGGGCAATAGTCAGTATAAAATAACTGACAGTCTAGCGCAACACGTCACGAGCATGTCGCGCATTTCGGTGACGCGACCCCATAAGTTTGTCCACTACCAAACATCGCTCAACGCGGCTAAAGAAGTTTTCACATCAATAATTATTTCTTCCTAATGTGAACTTTTTGCAGAATTGTCTTCTTTGTTATTCGAATATGTAAGTACATGTGACATATGCCAAACCATACTGGGCGTTCGTGGTGGATTACAGTCCACTCCCTCTAAAAAAGAGCCCACTCCCTGTCAAAGCTTATGTCCCAGCGGTGGGAACGTTATAGTCTAATTATGTCTTCTTTGTATTGAATTTCCTCGAAGATAACCATGTGCTCCTTATTTAAGTACCTAACTGTTTCGATCTTCAGTGACGTTTACCACAAGTACCTACTTATCAATGTCCATAACACAAAGTCTATGAATATAAATAAATGACCACATTATCGCCGTTAAAACATGTTTCTTGTAACTAATTCTCATTCCCTATCAATGAGTAGGTAAACATCGTCATTCGACTGTTTAATTAGCACTTGCCCTATATTGTATTGTTTATTCAAGTATCTCGGATCTCTTTGACTTCGACTTGTTATTAAAATAACAGAAAAACAAATTACAAAGTACAAAACGTCAGTTGAGACTTTCGCGCCCAAATTGTAATAGCCGTTGAAAGAAAGATGGCGCTGGGGATTTCAAAAGCGTAAGTTTGGCAATAATCTTACTTTGTTTTCGTTATGAATATTTGCATCATATAAATTAATACTCATTACACGCTTATTACTGATGACCTTGAGTAAATTATAAAGATATATAATTTGATAATGCAAGCTATAACTACAGAGAACAAGATTTTTAGCTAGTTTTCTCGTATTAGGTACTATTTGATTGGTTTTTCTTTTATATAAAGCTTTGCGAAAGGCCACAAACAGTTACTGATATTTTTCAATTTCTAAAACTTTAATTTATTTAAAACACTTAATAAGAATCCAACTAGAACCGTAATTTTAAGATAAACAAGGCTATCAAAAAAAAAATCATACGATCCAGTTTGTTACACATCATTTGTTTGTCTGCTTATTGACTCTAGTTGCTTTAATTGACGTAAGACAGGTGTTTCATCTTACGTTACCGTTGTACAAATAATATTAACTTTAACTACTCTGATTGTATCTCAATATATATTTTTTTTCTCTTTCACGGTATGTGCATTAAGCTAATGTCACATTTAGCTTATTTCATCATCATCATTTCAGCCGAAAGACGTCCACTGCTGGACATAGGCCTCCCCCAAGCACCGCCACTTCGACCGGTTCTGTGCTTCCCGCATCCAGCGGATTCCTGCGGCTTTCACAAGGTCATCGGTCCACCTTGTGGGAGGCCTTGTGGTTAGGTTATTTAGTTAAAAGAAAATAATTATCTCACCTTTTTGCTTTTTATTTTGATCAACAAGTTCTACTCAACTTGTTGACCAAAATAAAAGAAAAATGTGAGAAAGTATTAAAAAAAAAAAAAAAAAAACTATGATTCGATCAAAGCTCGAAAGCAGAATTTTTCAAACTGTCAAAATACATTTCCGATACACTAAAAGGTGCTTCAACCTCCTGTTTACCCAAAAGAGGCGATAGTTTCAATACAAAAATCGGTTATTATCAGCCGTACTCAGTCCCCATCTGGAGCCGACCTCTGGTATCGGTCAGCCGAACGTATGCAAACATGGCTCCCTCTATCTGTCAACACGTGGCTAACGTCTCTATGTTGGCCCTTTTTTATAGATGAGATGATAGATTGAAAAGGGTAAATGGTAATGATACTTTTTGAAATCAAACTTCTATATGCGGTAATTGTATAATTAGACGAGCATTGAGTGAATAAATGAAAGAATGATATATTGAATGATATATTTATTAGCAAGAATATAGGTAGTTAACATAAGTTTTTAAAATCTATGGGTTTCACTATATTCGGCATTCCAGTCGTGCAAATATTTAGATTTTACATCTTGGTTATACTTATAGCATGCAGTACACATTTAGTTATTATTAGCAATAACATAAAAATACTAATCCATAATCGCCACGCTTGGCAGGCGGGTTGACGATCGCAGTATAGTGTTAAAAATGCATAGAGAACGCTGCTGCCCATTCTCTAGTCGCCCTTAGTCGCCTTTTACGACACCTACGGGAGAAAATGTTGTGGTGCTATTCTTTACGTCCGGCACCACACGGCACACACATTATTGGATGAATGCATTAGTCCACCAATTTGCCTAAAATTCATCTCAATTTTACATAATTTTCCTGAAAATGAAACACTCGATTCAGCTGATATCCATGTCGTGAGGAATGTTTTGAGTATGAATGTGGATGGGTATAAGAGTAGGGGAAAACATAAAGAAACATTGGATGGACTGTGAAAGGAGGTGACTACCAAGATGACAACTAATAGAGAAGTACTTATGAAAGAAAAATACATGTTACGCGGACCGACCCCAAATAAATTGGTAAAAGGGTGAAGCCAGACGAGCGTAATTTTTTGAGCTGTGAGTCGCGTAATTTCGGTCGCGTAATTTCTGCTCGGCAGAAATTCAGTTGTGCTGCCAGACGAGCGTAATTTATTCAGTTGCTTTTCAGTGCTTGTATTGGGTGTTTGTGTAGTGCAATGGATAAAATAAAAACGTTGTGTAAACGAAGCATATAGCGAAGACACAGAAGATGATGATAGAAGAAAATACTGGGTGAATCCACTCAACAGTGAAAGACTGATGCTCGAACAGTTTCATGTCGTGTATGAACGTTTATGTGCAAATCCAGATATATTTCAAAATTACTCCATATGCCATTATATGTTTTTCAAGAATTATTACATCACGTAAAACCTTTTATTACTAAATCAGATACAAATATGAGACTAATAATAACACTCAAGTAAGTTTTTAAAGTGTTTTTATTCTATCGAGTCGCCCTCCTCTCGCAGCGAACTCAATTCGGACCGAATAATGCGTGTGAGTCGGCAGACAACTCATTTTGCATCGCCGTGTGAATCAAATAGGATTTTTGTATGAAACAGAATGCAGCAGAATTTCTGCGACCGAAATTCTGCGACTCACGACTCACAAAATTACGTTCGTTTGGCTTCACCCTAAGGGTAGGAGTATGATTGCTTTTGAAGGGAGCACTCAACAAGTTAACATTAGAAATCTTCGTCTATAAATCAGATTAAATATATCTGCTTAGCCTTTTCCCAACTATGTTGGGGTCGGCTTCCAGTCTAACCGGATGCAGCTGAATACCAGTATTTTACATGGAGCGACTGCCTATCTGACCTCCACAACCCAGTAACTAGGTAACACGATACCCCTTGGTAAGACTGGCTGTCAGACTTTTGGGCTTCTGACGACCCGTAACGACTGTCAAAGATCCACGAATGACAGCCGGGACCAACGGCTTAACGTGCTTTCCGAGGCACGGAGGAGTCTCGGTGTGTAAAGATGGTCACCCATTCACGGACCAACCCCGGCGAGCGTAGCTTAACCTGACGGATCGACCCGTGCGGCTGTTATTCTTTAGCCACGAGCTCCTCTATAAATCAGATTATGAGAATAAAAAATCAGAAACAAAAGAATAAAGGTCCAACAAACATAGGTAGATATACTTGCTAAACAAAGTCTACCCGTCGCCGCCACGCCAACGCCATGACATTAATCGATATCGTACACCAGATAAGATGGATCTTAAACAATAAAATATTGTTTTTCAACATCTTTCAAGGCTTTCTACTAATCTTTACCATCATTATCGGTTTTAATAGAAAAACACCTGGAAGTGATTATCAAGGAAGATGTGTTAGTTAATAGTTACGAAGGTTGTGTCTACGACATCTAACATTAGTGATGTGCCTATCGCTTTTGTAACGATATTCTGGAACTTACCTTTTTGACGACTTCTAAGGCCCGTATTACTTAAAACTAGATTCAAGCCATTTGATTGGTTGAAACTAGTAAGTAATGCTTGAGTATTGAGTGACGTTCTGTAATACGGGCCTAAGTCTTCTTAGCGTTTCGAAGTCAAAAATAACACGAAAAAATATATATGTTAAAAAATTCAGCATATTACTCTACAAAATTATATTATTTAAAATACATAGAAGTCAAATACACAACCGTTTTGGGTCACCTACGCTCAGCCAAAAAAAAAAAAAAAAAAACAATCAATGAATCTCGAACTATTCCAAAATCAAATTAATAAAGCATCCCACTCGCTACCGTCTGGATACACAACAGACATAAATAAAATTTCCTACTCATTTCCTACTTATTGAATAATAATATTTTTTAAATTCGGCAATGCGAATACCGTTTGATGCAGCCATTATGTCCTTAGGTGAAGGTGTCACCTGAGGTGACAGGACACGCGGTGCATGATGGGAGGTGAGCCATTAGTCTGTGGAGAGACGCCGCATTCGCGCCGGAGATCTGACCTGGATGGGAGGCTCTCTGATAATTAAATATCTAAGAGCTCAGGAGGACTTCTACTTATTTAGTTTATCGTAATAAAATATGTATATAAGCTGCTCCCAAGTTAGTTGCCAAACAGAAACTAATTTCAATAATTTTTAAATCTTTTTTGTAAAATGCAATGGTTGCGAGGCGTTGCCGTTATTATCACTTATCATTCTATTAACAAATTCCAATTATTCAAATGTTTTCAATGTTATGAAAGCTTTTCCTTTTTATTCTTTGATATTCCTTAACATTTCAGTTTGAAAGCTACTATTATCAGTCTGCTCTATTGAATGCCATAACGAGTCATGAATTCATGATTAGCAGTTAGCAATTTAGCATTGTCATTCAGAAATCAATAACTCTTTAGTTTGGCCTCATTATTAAATGTATCGATTAGAACAGCACAAGGTATCGAGAGCACTATTGCAACATACAGTTTAAAGTATAGGAAACTATAATAATTATCTGATAGCAACGGTATTGAACAAACAACACACGGATGGAGGAATCTTATCTTCACTTACTCAGTGTCCATTAGCAGTTTTACTAGATATAGTGTATACTTCAAAAATCTTGTTCCTAAACGATGTTCCGTTAACTGATAAGGCTGTTTCAACACCTTATGACGTAATGTAGTTCGAAGAAGATATAAACATACCTATATCTTTGTCATTTTTGTTGTTCAGGATATCGTTACTTCAGTATAAGATTGTGTGAAAGATGATATGCCTCGAATGGAGGGTGACTACTAAGATGATGGCTAATATAGAAGCGAGGAAGAAGAACATAATTATGTTGCATGAACCCCTTATAAATTGGGGGCAGTACTTAATGACCACGAAGATAATAATAATAATAATAACCCCACCGCCGTATCTCTACGTTGACGTCGTGGTGGGGCTTGCGCGCTCCGAACTCTAGGTCTGTGCCGGTAGAGTTTACTTTGCCGGAACATGTCTAGGGTGAGGAGCCAGACCAAGAGAGATACAGAAACCCGCAGGGCAGCATGTGGCGAGCTGTTGGGCAGTTACGACCCCATGGACCCTATCTCCCGGGAGAAGTCATGTTCCTCATCTCTGGCTTGCCTTTATTGGCCGGCTGGAGTGAACACTGACGAGGAACTGAGCTCCCACCTCATTCTTGCCTTTATTGGCCGGCTTGAGTGGGGATTCGCAAGAGCAAACGTGCTCGGAGGAAGGAAGTATTCCAGTAAGTGCTTGTAGGGATCTTGACCATCTTCCGGGCTCTGGGATTGTTCTGAGAGCCTTGGAATACCTCTCCACTCCTCGAGCACCTCAGGACATGTTGTTCCCTTGTCGCTACGTCACTATGTGCTAGCGACCGTTTTCGGGGGCCCATTATTGAGTGTGCAAGTCACCCCCTGCCATTTTATCCGTGTATAATAAAACATTGATCAGGCAGGGGCCATAGTCCTTCCATAGTTTTGGTAACCAGTCCATTTTAACCACCCAAACCCATAGTCCAATATCTTTGTTTCCATATTCTGCAATAGTCCTACACCAACCGGGGGTTGTCCTTGGGTGCACTTGCATAGTGCGTACAGGGATAATCGTCGGTTGGTGCCTCATACTCATTTAATTAAAAAGCATCTAACGGGCCTCTGCGAGTTGGCTTCGGCCCCTCGTACGCCTTCCAAAGGTCCGGGACCCCAGGGTCCCGAGATATATAATATATAAACACATATAACAAATAATAATAATAATTAATATGTGGCCTCAGCGATCATTGTGCCGGTAGTCGTATCAGCCAAATGTCTTAATTGCCAAGAGCCTCGACCAACACCTAAGGAGGCTCTCGTTGGGCAGCTGGATCAAGGGCTTTATTCAGAAAGCGGTACTTCTGGACACGGCTCGCATTGTTAGGAATTTCCTCTCTCTGGAGTCCTGACCGCCGGTAGCTTGGACCCTGTTTCCCGATACCGGTGGGCTACTATTTTTAATATTTTTAAATGTTTTTATATTCTAATATTTTTAAATATAATTTATATGTATTTATTCGAATAAAGGAAATAATAATAATGTATTTATTTCCCAAAAATACAGGTACAGATATTTGTACTACAAGTTTACAATTTTTTATTTTAAAATAGCCACATTTACATAAAACATTTGGATGCTGCAGAAATCTGTACACTATAGATTAAACTCTGTGTCTTAAACGAGGGTATCCTGTATCTTAAGAGACAGTGGTGCCGATTCCCTTGTTCACAAACTAAACTAAATTTAAGTTCAGTGCATCTTTTTCTTTTTATTTCATTAAGAAAAGGACAGAAGATAAATTTTAATTTAGTCCTGTCAAATTAATCAGTGCTTGACGTAAATTGACGTAATTTTAGTCGGCAAGTTTTTAATCACGTCTAAACCTGTATGTAGTAGTGACAGGCGCTGATTAATTTGACAGGACTAAACTAAAATTTAGCTTCTGTCCTTCTCTTAATGAAATAGAAAGAAAAAGATGCACTGAACTTAAATTTAGTTTAGTTTGTGAATAAGGGAATCGGCATCAGTATTTCACAATGAGGTTCCAATTGATGTATGTATGAGTGGACTGTGTCGATTTACCTTCAGAAGCGAATGATGACATAACTTCAGTAAGTACCCATAGTTAGGTGAAGCAAATCTGGATCTTATTTCCCGTTCAGAAGAACCTACTTCGCTTGGAAAATTGGCAAATACTGCATCCTTGACAATTCAAAAGTGCCTGTAAATGGTTTATCTCGAATAAATGCTTATAGTTTTGAGTTTATAAATTTTCAACACCTTGGTGAATGTGGTTATCGCCAATCCTCCAGTCAATTGTGATGTAAAAACTTTTCTTTGAAAACCGTGAAATTCGGTATTATCAAGCTAACTATCAAGCTAGGTAGCTATCAAGCATTATTATGAGCATGATTATTTACATATACTCTCTTAGTCAGTTTGGGTGCTTTATGAAAACAAACACCAGGCGTAAATATTGTGGGTTAGTTACATAAAGTATTATACCTACTCATAAAGTGAAAATTAACATAATAAATGACACGCGCTAACCAGAAAATTGGGTCATTAAGAACCCATAACATTATTCATTTGAATTAGTGACGCAAGCCATCCGAATGTATTAACGGTACTCTTTTACAGGATAACAGATCAGACCATGTTGTATTCGTATAAAATACGTCAATCATTACTCATTGATAAGGAAAAGAGTAAATTATTTAATTTGTGAACCAATTCATAAAGTGTATGCGATCAAATAGGTAGTACCTTCACAAATTCTACAAAAATACTACTTGAAATTGGTACGCACGCAACCGCAGTTTCTAATGACAAATTGTGTGAGAAAACCCAAGCATTTTAGGTTTTTGACACGTAGGAATATACAGGTATTACAATTGTAATACACAGAAATATGTATAGCAAATACCGTATTATACGAGGTTCAATGCCATATACGAGGAATGAATATAATAGGACATATAATAGGACAAATTAATAATTCAATAGGTTGTTTAAATACAAAATTAAAAGACTGAATTGCATGAGATGAAATGATGATGAGAAAATTAAAACTACCGTTCTATCTTCCTCTAAAAATTTTGAAAATATCAGGGGATGCGGCAGTGAACAACTTTATTGAAACAATTTAACAACATCGTCATTTGTTTATTATTAATTTATTGAAAGATTCGCTCCGGAATTAGTTGGATGCCATAATATTTTTGAACATTGATAAAACCTTAACGGATATAAGGTAAATACTGTAATTGATTCTCCACACGTAATTCTTATCAATACTTACCTCTGCATTGTTAGCGATTTTATCATTGACTCATTATTTTGGTGCAAATGATCATTTTGGAGTAATATTTTATCTATATTATTTAAACAACCTGGATCTAATTCGCAATTATTAGGTCAGACTTAAGTAGTATCTTTTTGATCTACAGCTACGTCTTCGCTATTACTTACGTCCTTCAAACTGTATCTAAATGTTTCTTATGTTCTATATGTATAAATAAATCCTAATTAGTATTTAAATGTGATAGGCAACTTTTATTATAATCAGGAAAAATAAACATGGTCCAAATATGCAACCTTGAGGCAGTTGTAGGCGAAATGGAGACAAGGACTTGGACAATTCATTTAAGTTGACAAAAGTACTGGAAATTGAAGGAATCTTAATGAAAGAACTTAATATACCAATTGGAGAGGTGCTTATAATTAAAATTAAAGTTACCACACATTAAAAAGGATATTATAGTGCTAAGTTTGGACTAGTCGAATCCCTTTCATTGATGCGTTACACTTTATTGTTTTTTATTCAATGATAAAATTAATTATATTTATTTCTGTAAGTAGTTTTTTACAAATACTTTTATACGTCGAAATATTAGGTCGGAGTTTTGTATCTGACTACTCTGATTGTGAGAAGAAACATCGAAATAAACTCAGAGGCCTCAGGGTCTCTTTTAAAGTCCAGACATTGTCTTAGTCGACCATGCAATGCGTCTTAGATGTTCTGTGAGATGATTGATAATTTATATTTATTGTATTGTGTAATAATAAACAAAAAATATACAAAAAAATAATTAATAATGTACAAATTGTGTCTCATTAAAATGTATTTACAACAGTTAATTTTACTGAATTGACTCATACTAATCAGTATTATATTCTAGTTAATTCATGGTTTAGTTTAAGGACCTTTTGCTGAGTATAGGTAATAATTTAAAATTGTTTGTGAATTTCCTCATGGACACGCGTGGTTTTCAGATACCAATTTATGGTGTTTAAATGCGTGTTATAATTAAATAGTTTAATTAATAACTTAATGGTTTTAGAATACTGGTAGAAATGATGCTTTTAGTATGCGGTTTGGTAGGTACCCAATAAACAAAAAAAAAAATAAACAAAAAAAATGGCGTACATTATAACATGATTATATGAACGACGATTTATTACAAAATGAAACGTTAGATTGATATCAGAAAAATAAAGAAATAATTAGTTTCGTGAGTCGGTGATATAATTATTGTCATGTGTAGTTGGACAGTTTCGAAGATGCAGTCATTGTCCTCACGCGAGTTATGATCGTGCCACGACTCTACAAGTCAATTTAAACTCAATTTCGTTAACAATAAGGTTTATAATAAAGTGTGCATGATGTTTAGATAGAGATGTTTGCCTACCGACACGTTCTCCCGCCAAATCGCGGAAACCGCGCGAATTTCATTCACAAACCGACATGGACGTTTACAAACATGGCTTCGTTAACGGAAAAAATAGATGGACGGGATGTTCGGCCAGTTAGTTTACAAAATATAGACTAGGGTGGCTGCGAATCCCGTAACACAATAGATGTTAATCAAAACCATATTTTAGCTAATCGGTTCGACGGTTTAGGAATATCAACATTAATCTTACGTAATTGGATTAATATTATGACATCGAGTTACCTAACCCTATTACGAATATCAATTAGTCTAATCGTAATCTATCCAGAGTTCTTGAAAGTGATTATTCAATTTTGTCATTTGTTTAATATTGTAATAGGTTTATTATCATCAGCATCGCCAACAGCAGTCTACTGCTGGACATAGGCCGTTCAACTTGATTTTCGGCAACTCTCATTACTTTGGAGATCGTCGCTCCACCTAGCCTGAGGGCGTCCTACCTTACGTTTGCCGATTCGCGCTCTCCTCTCAAGAACACGTCTACCCAACGGTCATCGGTTCTACGGCTAATATGGCCGGACTAGTGGGCCTACTAAACATACCTGTTCAGGTATGTATAAAACAGTAGAACTTCTACTTTGATTCCCAGCCATTTCAGCTAAGCACGACATCAATATAATCTAATGAGCAGGAAACACAATCAACATTTTTTCAAATAAAACTAACTTTAAAATGGAAAGAAACGAAGTAGGAAGAGCACAAAACATGATGAACATCACAGTTTCTGTATCGAAAGTGAATGAAAGTCGCGTAAATACATCATTTTCATCACGCGACCAATATGGCGGAAGAAGTGTTGGCGCGAAAATGAATCTTTGTTTTTTTTTTCTTAACGGCCTTTATTAGCACGGGACATTTACCGGCCAGTGGCTGTTACCGCTTGCTGCGTAGCGTAGAAAAAAGAAAATAATGTCATGCAACCAGCTGTTATGCCATGTAATAATGCGATAGATTGAATAGCGCATGATATGGATCTACGAACATATTTTGCGCAGTGCGCAGGTATATTTATTTATTTATTTATTTATTTATATATACTTTATTGTACATCAGATTACACATTACAAAAGAAAAGAAAACTTATACACTATAAAATATACAATGGGCGGCCTTATCGCATACTGCGATCTCTTCCAGGCAACCTTGGCATAGACAGTGAATTTATGGACATAAAATGGGGTTGTCATTGGTGCAAATATAAAAAGTATAACAGTACAATATTATATAATAGATACACAGATATATAATAGATACATAGATACATACATACTAACTAAATAAGCAAATAAAACAAATGAAGACTAGATTATTACAGTAAACAACGAGAACAAAATCACAACAACAAGTAATGTTCCTTCACGAGTCTTTTAAACATAGGCAGCGATTGCGCGCGTTTTATTGTATCTGGCAATGCATTCCACAAACGAGCGGCCTGGACAGTAAAGGTAAGGTAGGTAAGTATATCTTACTTATGTATAGTTGCAGTATATTCTAAGTACTCTTAATTTTATTTTCCTTTCTTTATTATCTATTTGTTTAATCTGTAAAAATCTAAGAACCTGACTTGGTTTCCGTGAGTAATTTTTCGGGTAACCTCTGAAAATCAGCACTGCTGTGGGCTATGGGATGTGTATCCCCCATAGCATATCATGTTGAGTGGAAGCCTTCTTGTCACAGTCACGAAGCGCAGCTTCCGACTATTTCTGTTCTGTACTCGTAGATCTTTCTACACGACTGAGTGTTATGTTTTTTTGTTTATTTTGCCGTGAATACGTCTCTTTTGCTTACATAGTGGGAGGCAATTCTGAAAATGGATGATAACAAAATCGCGAGATACAGTTTGGTATTGCCGATAGATAGAATACTCTTTATTTTGTACACCATAAAAATACAGATACAGATACAGATACACTATCATCTACATCCAAAATTATATTACACCACTCGAGAGCTAAAAGATAGAAGAAATCGTTACATAGAAAATATTACCCGTTACGTAGGTACACATGGCTATCAAGCTGTATATTTCCAGTATAAGGTGTCATCGCATTGTATAGGAATGCCGTACATTTAGAGGTCAGCTTATACTAGAAATATATAGCTTGATGTGTAGCCGTGTTTACCACGTATTCATGTAAAACACACGGCCGCGTCCACGACACCGCCACATCCCGATTTTTTTCTTTATTAGGTATTCGAGGTAACCTATCTTTTTATATGCACTTGCTTATTGACAAATTAACCTATTTTTAAACCCCGACGGAAACAGAAGGGTATTATAAGTTTAACTTACGCATGTATCTGTGTATCTATGTGTTTGTCCGCACCATCGTAGCTCCCAAATGGCTGAACCGATTTTTTTAAAATTGTTTTAAAGCGGATTTGATCGAGTGTCCTTAGATATGATTAAAAAAAAAATCGGTGCAGCCGTTTGAAGTTATCAGCTCTTTTCTATTTGATAAATGGATGTGAGCATCTTCTACAGGTCTGAACGATTCCAAATTGGGCATTCTATTACATCAACTATATTAGAAGAAAAAAAAAAAAAAAACCCCCACCGCCGTATCTCTACGTTGACGTCGTGGTGGGGCTTGCGCGCTCCGAACTCTAGGTCTGTGCCGGTAGAGTTTACTTTACCGGAACATGTCTAGGGTGAGGAGCCAGACCAAGAGAGATACAGAAACCTGCAGGGCAGCATGTGGCGAGCTGTGGGCATAAGCGACCCCACGGTCCCTATCTCCCGGGAGAAGTCATGTTCCTCATCTCTGGCTTGCCTTTATTGGCCGGTTGGAGTGAACACTGACGAGGAACTGAGCTCCCACCTCATTCGTGCCTTTGTTGGCCGGCTTGAGTGGAGATTCGCAAGAGCAAACATGCTCGGAGGAAGGAAGTATTCCAGTAAGTGCTTGTAGGGATCTTGACCATCTTCCGGGCTCTGGGATTGTTATGAGAGCCGTGGAGTACCTCTCCACTCCTCGAGTACCTCAGGATATGTTGCCCCCTTGTCGCTACGTCACTATGTGCTAGCGACCGTTTTCGGGGGCCCATTATTGAGTGTGCAAGTCACCCCCTGCCATTTTATCCGTGTATAAAAACAAAACATTGATCAGGCAGGGGCCATAGTCCTTCCATAGTTTTAGGTAACCAGTCCATTTTAACCACCCAATCCCATAGTCCAATATCTTTGTTTCCATATCCTGCAATAGTCCTACACCAACCGGGGGTTGTCCTGTTGTGATATTACCCACAACTTATATTAAACTTAAAGGGCCAACACATTATTTTTTTATTTTTATAAAGTTTTTGTTTGTGTCGGGGGTTTTAAATTTTTTCTTTTGGTCATGTTAGATTGACCAGTGACAACACATATCATATTCAGTTGAGGTTTATGAAAGTAAGTATGGACTGCTTCTCATCACTACTGTTACCAATGATCACGACACCTAAAGCCCCGTCCGCTGCGTAATGTTTTCGTGTTTTACAAACACATAACACTGTTTAGCTGACCGAGTTGTGGGCGTGGCCTAACATTTTTTTCAGCAATAACTTTTACTAACATGTTTTGCTAGAAAAATTGTCGCAGCGGACCCGGCTTAACGAATTGGAAAACTACCTACTAAGGCACCATATCCACGGGCGAGAAA
Source organism: Dryobota labecula (assembly GCA_947523025.1). Classification (NCBI taxonomy): domain Eukaryota; kingdom Metazoa; phylum Arthropoda; class Insecta; order Lepidoptera; family Noctuidae; genus Dryobota; species Dryobota labecula. Next base: position 12,003,487 of record OX383306.1, on the reverse strand, counting down.
ATCGCGGCGATCATTTTAAGGCGCAGCGTGAATATCGCCGCGGTTCTCTCGTCCGTGGAGAAGAGCGTTATCCCTCCGACGATTTGTCAGCGTGTTATAACCGGCATGAGTCGTGAGCACAAACTGACACCTGCGCAGTAGTAAATTTTTAGGTGTCTTTGGCGGAATGAAGAAGCCGGGGGGCGCCGAGCTGCATGCGATTGGTTCGTTAGCCGATACTCGTCGTCTATTGGACTCTCGTGTGTCATTTTTATTTAGCCGAAAGTGTACATGCGCAAGCTTGCCCCCACTACTGCCCATCTGTGCTCACGAATCGTGCCGGTTATTATACCAGCGAAGCGATTTCTGAATGTACAGTCAGTATACACAATTAGCTGACCCCCCCTTGTATAAATGATTGAGATTTTTTTGAATAAGGATCGATAGAATTTTATAATTCTTAATTTAATTTAAATACCTATACCAAATCTACCTAAAACTAGAAAATAAATTTAAAAAAGTACGATTTGTTAGTAAAAAAATTTCAACCATTTATGCAAGGGGGGGTCAGCTAATTGTGTATACTGACTGTACTCTCCGCGGTTGCAAAACGAGGTAAACGCGACTATGCGACGTGATCTCCACGTTTTCTGAATATTGTACACTCCTTGTTTCTCTTTCTCTTGTACAGTCACGTCAACCGCTTTCGTTACGCAAACACGGCGAACACGTTGCACACGCGAGGCGTGCTCGCTACGCACACGCCGCGAACGCGTTATACAATCGTCTCGCTGAAAGCACGTTCGCAAATGGCCAGTGTGTTAAGGACCTTACTATATAGGTACAATGAAATACCTAGAGGCTAATCATCATTCTCGTGTTGGTAATTGAGTTTTATGACTCGCGTGAGATGATCGTTGATTGATATTATTTAGATCATTTACATAAACTTCAACTTCTATTTTCATTATGTTTTCACGTCTCGACTCACGACTTGTGAGGTAAAAAAAAAAAAAAAAAGATATACGAAGTAGGCAAATAGACACTTACATCTGGAGCCAATTCTGGAGCAAAATGTTACTACATCTACAACTTCGATCTTCCATCAGTTTTTCCCGCCCATTTTTAATAATAATAATAATCATTTATTTCAGATTTCTCTATAAATTGTTAGTAACACGAAAATACTTAAAGAGCTAATGTTAGTAAACAAAACTAATATAATAAAAGATAGATTTTAGGACAATCCGACACCAGAACGCATGTATGCTACTTCACTACGTGCAGCCGCATCCAGCGCTCAAGCATCGGAGAATCCCACCGGTCCGTCAATACGCTCAAGATGCTGTTGGAACTAGCTCGCATGCGAGTTAGGGTCGAGGTGCAACGTTTACGCATGATTGTCGCAAAACTGTCGACGTTGGCCTCGGCAAACATGCCGGAGGCACTGCAATACCACGGCAGACCCATCAGCATCCTGAACGCATTGTTATACTGCACTCGCAGGTCACTGTATGTCCTCTGCAAATAGCCAACCCACAGGCTGCACGTGTAAAAGGATTGACAGTATGCCTTAAAAAGCGTTACCTTTACTTGTGTTGTACAGCGTGCAAACCTGCGAGCCAGCATATTACATCGAACAGCCAACGACCTGCGCTCTCTCTCAATGTCAGTACTGATTTTTGACAGCACAACTTTTATTTGTCCCAATGCAAGTAACAGATAACCTCAAGTCAAAAAAAAAAAAAAAACTCGATCCATAAACAAAATAGTAAGGATACAAGACCTCTTCCGATCACATCTATCGTATTTGGCCACATTATTTGTTTGAGACGGTATCTCTTCTTGGTGTCAATATTGTCAGAACGGGCATTGACCCCGGTGCATCACACGTGATCCGAATCTCTCATACTTTATAGGTACAAACCTACTTGTTATTTGTTATGTTTTAATGTAATGAACTTTTTGAGGTATCTTTTATTCTATGGTAAAAGCAATCAGGCGAAGATCTCTCATCGATTATCTGCGAGTATTCGCTCTTGGCTATAAATTGGCGTTGTCATTAGAGAATAGAGGTTTTACCTTTATTGTGAAGAACCGTTTCTAACCATTTTTGTTAACTAGGTGCTGTACTCGGCTGTACTCGCGTGCAGCACCGTTTTAGAAGCCTAAATTGCCTTATAACATTAACTATCTGCCAGTGAAAGTCGCGTCAAAATAGGACCAGCCGTTTCAGAGATTAGCCGGAACAACCAGACAGACAGAGACATTTTTTTTTGTTATTAGTACTGTTTATACTTTCATATGCATTTAATAAAGAGCTGTTATTTTGAAATTACCAACAGACACTTCCGTTTTATATATTTGTATGTTGTATACAGAACTAAGAAAATCAAAAGAAAAGTCGAAGTAAAGGAAATTTTCAAGTGGATTAAGACACCTATTAAGTATTTTTTTTTTTTTAAGTTATCAACCGAGGACACAAGCTGAATGAACTCATTGCAAAAGAATTAAATTAAATTCGAGACAGTTTCAATATTTGATGATTATAATTCATTTGTATTTATTGTAATCATCCGTCTGGTATCTTGTTTAAAATTCAGAAGTTATTAACCTCTGTAGTCAAAAATATAAAGATACACTATAGGATATGGCACATCTATGGTTGATATATGAAAATGATCTATGATATATCATTTTCCAAGAAGGATGAATCTAGGTTAATTCAAGAAAAAGAGGGGGTGTGCTTATGACCACCTGAAGTGGAAATTTGCGACTGTAGCCGAGTATCAGCGATTTATAATCCGATTCCCGACATCCCCTCTATACACGACTACTCCGGGTAGACTAAAAAGTCGCAGGAGCTTCTTACGGTCCACGCAGGCGATCAAAGACAGGCCATCCAGGGAGCGAAGTGAACTGTGGGAAGAGAGGTATCCACCACCTCAAGACTTCGTAAAGCCCCAGGAGCATCTGTCTCCCGGTTGCGAACTGCAGTGGCCTGTTTGGAAAGCTCTCAATCGACTGCGAACTCAAGTAGGCCGCTGCAAACATAACCTGGCGAAGTGGGGCATAGTCGATTCACCTAACATTCAATGCGAGTGCGGTGCTTCTGAACAGCAACCATCCGCTGCCCGCAAGATTCCAGGCAGAAGCCTAAGCGATTCAGCGTCACCAACGCGACCGACTGGAGCCAAGTATACCCGATTCAGCGTCACATGTCGACTGGAGCCGAGTATACGCGACTGAGCGACACCGACCGATTGTAGCCGAGTATACGCGATTCAGCGTCAAGTATACGCGATCCAGCATCTCCGACCGACTGGAGTCGAGTATACCCGATTCAGTGTCACCGATCCGAGCGTGACGGTTCAGTTTCGTTCACTGTTCAGAAAGAGCGCAAAGTAAAGAAGTTTTTACTTCAGAAATGGCAATATTTCTTTGTCTGCATCTCTTCTTTTATATTTGAAGTATTGAAGTTTAGTATAGGACAGTTTATTTTTTCGCGATTACTATGTTGGTCCCATGGGAGAAAAAGTTGTTCGGTTTGACCACATATTTCTAAAACACGCTGAATGGATAGGCTTGTCATAACTTTCAGGCACCAATTACAGGACGTTTGAAACAAATCAAATAAAAAAGTACTTATAACGATTTTTAACTTAAGTTACACGTTAATTTTTTGGCCCAGTCATATTTTGAGCTTGATTTTACTTTTGTAATGATCTCGTTTTCTTTTTTAATATAATCATACTTGCCCGGTTCGTCGAAATTATTGAAATATGGGACAATTACGGGACATGTAGCAATACGGGACGCGATGATCAAATACGGTGACAGTCCCGGACGGGACGTATGGCAACCCTATGTATATATCCGTTTTGATAGTTCTAATATTCATAATAAGTATATCACCATCCTTACAAAAAACTATTGTAATATCTTTTTTTTAAACCATAGTTAACTCTTACGAGCTTACCTAGTCTTTATTCAGCTGAAAATATACACTGAATTATGTAAATTAATGAAACACAATTAATTACGTAAATGATTGCTACGAAAAACCATTTCAAATTCACGTGCACTCGTGTTCTGGAACGAAATTGTCACTTGATAACCTCGAATAATCTCGATTCAAAACAGAAAGTACAAAATCTCCAAGTACTAAAAACTCAAATCAAGCGTTCGAGGTTTGAAATTCATATTTAGAAAGAAAAGAAGAATGAAATAAAAAGTATTTATTGTGACTCACACAGGAAGATAAACAAAAAATTATAAAAGTATAAAAAATAAAATTAAGTAAAAAGAAAATAAAAATACAAGGTCCTGTACGAGGCCAAAAGGCAATAATAATAATAATAACCCCACCGCCATATCTCTACGTTGACGTCGTGGTGGGGCTTGCGCGCTCCGAACTCTAGGTCTGTGCCGGTAGAGTTTATTTTGCCGGAACATGTCTAGGGTGAGGAGCCAGACCAAGAGAGATACAGAAACCCGCAGGGCAGCATGTGGCGAACTGTTGGGCAGTTGCGATCCCACGGACCCTATCTCCCGGGAGAAGTCATGTTCCTCATCTCTGGCTTGCCTTTATTGGCCGGCTGGAGTGAACACTGACGAGGAACTGAGCTCCTACCTCATTCTTGCCTTTATTGGCCGGCTTGAGTGGAGATTCGCAAGAGCAAACGTGCTTGGAGGAAGCAAGTATTCCAGTAAGTGCTTGTAGGGATCTTGACCATATTCCGGGATCTGGGATTATTCAGAGAGCCGTGGAATACCTCTCCACTCCTCGAGCACCTCAGGATATGTTGCCCCCTTGTCGCTACGTCACTATGTGCTAGCGACCGTTTTCGGGGGCCCATTATTGAGTGTGCAAGTCACCCCCTGTCATTTTATCCGTGTATAATAAAACATTGATCAGGCAGGGGCCATAGTCCTTCCATAGTTTTAGGTGACCAGTCCATTTTAACCACCCAAAACTTATAGTTCAGTATTTTTGTTTTCATATCCTGCAATAGTCCTATACCAACCGGGGGTTGTCCTTGGGTGCACTTGCATAGTGCGTACAGGGATAATCGTCGGTTGGTGCCTCATTTAATTAAAAAGCGTCTAACAGGCCTCTGCGAGTTGGCTTCGGCCCCTCGTACGCCTTCCAAAGGTCCGGGACCCCAGGGTCCCGAGATATGTAAACATAAAAAAATAAAAAATAATAATAATATAATCTCAGTATGATGCTGCAACATTTAAAAATAAGTGTCGCAGCGCTGGTATTTTGATAGGGCCGCTGTGATGTCACGGGCAAATACCTAAGTTATCACCAATATAATAGTTATAATTATGTAAAATGTTGACAAATCAAAATAAAATATTAATATAATCCGCGTGTCAGTAGCCGACGTAACCTCATTACATGTCCAGGCCCTAGGTGGTGTGGTGCTTTTTATAAATAAAAAGGCACCTAGGTGCCTGTTTTTATTTATTTCATTTTACTATGGGTTTGCTCTTGACTTTGGTCTAGGTCTGGGTGACAGAGACAAAGTCGACGATGGAGTGAGCTTACCCAGAAGAAGCCTGTTCACTCTCACTTTGAATAGATTAGGGTTGTTTGCGTTCGGAAACACATTCGCAGGCAGAGCGTTCCACTCCTATGCTGTGCGCATTATAAAAGACGTTTGAAAACGCTTAGTGCGAGTTGGTGGAATATCAACTAGGTAGGGGAGGTAACTTGCAGTGCGTCTAGATGTTCGATGGTAGAAGGGGGCCGGTGGAATGAGGTCGTGGAGTTCATGGGCGGACTCGCCGAAGTACAATCTGTAGAAGACCGACAAGCAGGTAACCTTGCGGCGATGAGCCAAGCTGTGAAGTTTGGCATCCACCAGTTTTACGTCGCCAATGAGCCTCTTAGCTCTGCGTTCAGCCGAGTCAAGCGCAGCAAGTTGGTACTTAGCTGAGCCATCCCAAAGGTGGCTGCAATACTCCATGCGGGATCGGACTTGTGCTTTGTAAAGGGTTAAAAAACTATTGTAATACCTTTTTTTTGTATTCTTGTATTCCTCCTGTCGCACTGTGTGGCGAATCCCTGCGAAGAGTGGACAAGTTCAAGTATCTGGGCCACTGGATCTCTGAAGACCTTAAAGATAACTGTGACATTGAAAGGGAACGTAGGTCGCTGGCTGTCCGTTGTAACATGTTGGCCCGCAGGTTTGTGCGATGTACGAGGGCAGTTAAAGTAACGCTTTTCAAAGCTTACTGTCAGTCCTTCTACACGTGCAGCCTGTGGGTCAACTTCACTCAGCGGGCATACAGCGACCTGCGTGTTCAATACAATAATGCACTGAGAGTACTGCTGCGGCTGCCGTGGCGTTGTAGTGCCTCAGGAATGTTTGCGGACAACAATATTGATGGTTTTGCCGCCATTATTAGAAAACGATGTGCATCCCTGATGTCGCGGGTTCGCGGCAGCACCAACAGTATTCTCAGTGTGTTCGCAGATCGCTGGGATTCCCCAATGTGGCGGAGGTAGACGCAGCTCCACGCTAAATTTTAATTTTAATTGTTTGTATGTTTGTTTGTGTGTCTGTACTAACACTAGATGTTAAGTAAAATTGTTACTAACCATATGGACTAAATTTGTCTGAAATAAAAATATTATATTCTATTGTATTCTAAAAGCTGTCCAGGCGTAAAGCCTGTGGCACTTGTGACAAGCATTTGAGCATCAGAAAATGGCTCGAAGATAGGATACGCATGAGCTACGCCAGAATTAGTACGTGTAACAATTGCACGAAAATAACATTCAAGCAACTGTTACACGTAATGACATTGAGGGAATCGAGGCTAAATGATAACAGCTACATGGGTCGATCGAAGGTTAAGCTACGCTTGCTGCGGTCGGTTCGTAGATGGGAAGCTCAAAAGTCTGACAACCAGTCTTACCAAGGGCTATCGTGTTACCCAGTTACTGGGTTATGGAGGTCAGATATGCAGTCGCTCCATGTAAAATACTTGTAGGTTCAGCTGCATCTGGTAAGACTAGAAGCCGTAGTAGAAAAAAGTAAAGCAGATGATGAACTGCATGAAAATGACATTGAAGCTTGCAAAGGCCGTTGAATCTTATAATATTAATACAGTGTATTACGAGATAAAAAGAGATAACACGGCGCAGTTTTATTCGTCATAATTACGACACTTGTGCAAATATGACGGCCAGAGAACATCTGTTGTGCTAGCGTGTTTTGATTGTTATTGAATAGTAATACATTCACCTCTTATATACCGCTTTTTAAATAATGAAATGCACATGTATGTCGAGAAAATTGTGCAGAAGTTATGGGTGGAAAATGGCGTGAATAAAATAAAATTGAAATGGATATTTTTTCAGACAAACTCAAATTCAAACTCAAAGCATTTATTTCAATTAAACCATTTACAGGCACTTTTGAATTGTCAAAGAGACGGTCAGTTAGTCAGAAAGTTGAAGCTAGATGCCCATTCCAATACGTAGATCACTATGGAGAAGAACGGACAAGAAACACCAAGGAAACTCTATTAAATCAAGATATTAAATAATCCTGGGTACAGTATTCTTGTTGCTTCTATATGTGAGACAATGTAAAAACTAATAAAACATAAAATTACAAATAAAAAATAAGACATTTTCGTCATTTACGATGTTTTACCTAGATGCCAAATACTATAATTGAATTTATATTTTTCTAAGCAATATGTTTTATTCTATCATCATTTCAGTCGAAAGGCGTCCACTGGTGGACATAGGCCTCTCCCAAGCACCGCCATTTTGACCGTTTCTTTGTTTCCCGTATCCGATTCTTCACTTACATGGTCGCCACGCCAGAACCTTTCGGCCTTATCGACCATCTGTTCTGCGAGCAATTTGCCCTGCTCACTGCCACTTAATTTTGGAAATTCTTCGGGCTATGTCGGTTACCTTGTTTCTCTTGCGGATCTCTTTATTCCTGATTCGATCACGTAGGGAAACTCCAAGCATAGCTTCTCCGTTGCCCTTTGGGTGACTTTTAGCTTTCTAACAAGGCCTATTGTGAACGAACACGTTTCAGTGGCATAGGTCATCACTGGCAACACGCATTGCCTAAAGACTTTCGTATTGAGACACTGCGGTATGTGGGACGAGAAGATATTGCAAAGCTTCCCGAATGCTGCTCAGCCGAGTCGGATTCGATGATGATTCGACGATTGACCTCTTTCTCGAAGTTGGACCTACCTAACTGGACAGTTTTATCATAATCAGCATATAATGACGCTGCTAGGACACAGGCCTCCTCTCTTCGACGAGTGGACTGTTATATACCACGCGAGCCCAGTGCGGGTTGGTACTATGTCACATGTCTTCGAAGTTTTAATTCTAGGGCATGCCGGTTTCCTCTGGACAGTTTGTTCAAGGTAATCGTAGATATTTGAGCTGTCAATAGACAGCCTAAAGCTCCAAAAATTTCGATCACTTAAATCCTTTACGCATTCAATCGAAGTGTGAAAACTGATAATTATTTAATACAGATTTCTCTTTTGTGTTTTCATTAAAATAGTAATTAAAATCGCCAATGAAAATCATCCAAGGAAGTCCAAGAAAGGCGTCATCACACACACTTTTACTCTTCCATATAAAAAGATTATTTTTACCCACTTAAGTTTATTAGGTCTAGTTATTTTCACTTTCCTCCTAGTTGTTAACAATCATGTCATATATTATAATAAACGTATACAGTTTCTTCGCACGGAGGCGCATTGTTCGACAAATTGTCATGAGCGAGTAAATGACCGAAGCCAGACAGACAGACTATGTGTAATAAAGTTACCTACCTACCACAGAATCTGAATAAGTTTGTAGAAGTCGCATTGGTGGAAATAATTTGAATCTTATGACGTGTCTAGACGGTTTTGATGTTATTAAGATGAGAATGGCTTTGTTGTGACCCACGCTGTTGCGAAATTTTTTGCGAGTCGTACGCCAGTTCGAAAACACATTGAATAATCACTGGGTCGTGAGTTCGATTCCCAGACTTTATTTATTTATTTAAATGCCTTAAAATTATCATTACCTAATGCGTTAGCCAAGTCACAGACACAAAATTAAAATTAAAGGCTCCTACAAACTGGCGCGTGACGCGACGGGACACATAGGCACCGCTCGTTGCGCGACTCGCGCTACCTTTGTGTCGCATTGCGTGTTGCGCCTGTTTGTAAGAAGCCTTAAAGCTCAAAATACATCTCAAGATCATAAAGATTATTGTTTAACATAGTGTAAACAATAGTAGGTACCTACTTTAGCGAATTCATCCCCGTGACAAATATAATTGATGGAGTGAATTGCTTGAGTCCGAGGGGTTTTGGCCAGCAAGGCCGCTGACTCCACACATAATGGCCGGGTACGTACACAGGGTCACAAATCAAGTTATAATTTCTAGTATAAGCTGACCTCTCATTCTACGGAAATCCTATACAATGCGAGATCAGCCTAAACTGGAAATGAATAGCTTGATTTGTGGCCGCGTGTTCAAGTGCAACCGCTGCAGCACTCTCGGGTTGTCTCTTTTCTCACTCTCTATGCCTTTTTTTATTTGGGTAGGAAATTATCAAATAACTTCTCTTTGACATCTCTTTGAGGCTCGCGTGGAAAACATCGCGCCGTTGCGTCGATCCGGGCCTGGGGGTCTACTCCCTAAGCACGAAGTCCGTCGTTTCGGGCGTTTCCTACTCCCTATCACCAACGGACGGACGATTCGTTCGGGACCCGACGAAGAATGAATGACAACACGATTTGACAACTGTCCCTACTCCCGATGCGTTTTTGCCCGTCCGAAAAGTTGAACTTGACGCTTGTTTTGACGGAACCTTGTGTCAGTTGATATGACATCAAAATAGTTATCGTTCTGTCGACGAACGATTATAATTGTTTATACTATTTAGAGACAAAGTAAGGAATTCCAAAGTATGGCTGCTTTTTTATTGCTTGACGAAGCTATATAGGAAGAGCGGAGGCAACGTCGACAATATTTACGCCAAGAATTTAGGTTGGCGAGTATTCCCGACGTTACTGACTTATCTTAAGCTATTTGGCAATTTTGCTATTCTGAATTTTACGTTTTTAAACAAAAATTTAGATTTTCTAACTAAATCTGACTATTATTAATCGTGATTAAAAATATGTAGAATAAAATCAATTAGTTGTCATGAACTAAACTTCACACCAACATCTCGATTACTGGTAGGTACAAAATCAGTACTGTTACTCGTACTGTATATATATTTTTTTTCTTTTCTTTTGCTTATATCTCGAAAATGGTGCGTCCTATCGCAAAAATAATGAAAATTTCGACCCCCTTTTAGACACCCCAAACCCTTAAAACTCAACATGTTAGTATTTTTTTTTTTTTCCACAGCAATAGTGATAAATTATATTTAAAGCACGTCCAGCTCCTGCGCGCCTCCGGCCAGAGTCCGTGTCCGTGAGTTTCTGCAGCGGTTGGGGCCATTTTACGAAATTAATAAGAAAGAAAATAAAATAAAATAATTTTCAAACTTCCCGGCTAGTATCGTTGAATTAATTTGAAAATTTCCGTCAAAATGTCAAAAAGGAAAAAGGCAAAGGTATCAACAGGATAATGCCGGTTTCTGGACAAAAATGTCAAAAATAATTCTAATCTTTATAATAAAAAGTATATTGTTAAAAATGTAGTCATTTTCTAAAGAAAAAATATTGATTTTTGTTTACTTAGCTTGAAAACCACAAAATAATTAAAACGGTAATCGACCGGTAAAATAGCACAACTCCATTGTCATCAATCGCCATGCGTCTTTCGTTCACGAATATTGTCTACGATTCCGTTGGAAACTGATGAATCCGAAATTACTAGGGAGTAGGGTTCAGTCCGACGTGTCGGACTACTAACGGACGGGCCCGTTACTTCTTTGACGGACTTAGGGAGTAGACCCCCTGGTCCTTAGCGGACGGTGAGCTGCCCATAGCTCGCCGTCTGCAAGCCCGCGCTTATGGTGGCCGGGAATCGGCTATCGAATCCCGCCGCCTAGGGCGTCTCCTGCGGCGACTAGGGGCATGAGGGCGCACAGACTGCCTCTCCCTCACGCGTTCCGCCTCCTCCTTCGCGACCATTACTGCTTCGCAGAAGGAGGTGACTGTCTCCCATGCACTCTCGGTCCGTACCAGCGGCCTGATCGCCGCTGCCGATCGCCTCCGTGAGGACACGCATGCTCCACCGTGTTCTCCGGGCGATCCAAACAGTGGTATAACACCCGGGTGTTTCCTCCCGCCTTGTGCTCTATGCCTAGGAGTCGTTTTACCATGTACGACACCAGTGCAAACTCCCGTCGCACCCCGAGTCGAATTAAGGTGGTATGGGCCGATAAAGAGCGCGCTTACTTAGATTTTGAATCCATGGGAAGTATAAAGAAAAGTGTATAGAAAAAAAAGATATATCTTATAAAAGGATTATTAAAAGCGATTGCATGTCCGCCAGACATGCAATCGCTTTTAATAACACGATTATGATTAACTTTTCTGGATAGAAAAAAAAAACCCAAAGTAACCCCTTTTAGTATAAACATTACTAAAAGGGGTAACTTTGGGTTTTTTTTAAATTTATTTTTATAATCTCATAGCTAAAAGAGACATTTTTTTATTTTATCGATCTTAAAAAAAAGCGGTCACTTTTCTCTAGATCGTATTTTGTTGCTTCGTGTCTCAATATGAAATTTTATAAAAGGTATTAGAAAATTCTAGACACACTTACCGAGGTTCCTGATTGAGCCGTTTTTCATAAGTCCTTCTCAGTCACGAGATAATTTTTTATTTTAAGGAGTGGTGCTAGTGGACCAGTGAGCGGCCTCTTAAGAAAACTCTTCCAATATAAATGCCATGTCTATTCCATACCATATTCATATTTCTATGGTATGAACCTACATGTTGATCGTTTGTTGTGGTTGAACTCGAAAACTGCTGCACTTGTTAACTTATGACCAACTACTAAGGTATTGTTCTAACGTTATAAATAAATTATTCTGAAGTAGCAGACAAAGATTGTCGTCCAATCAACTTTTCTTTTGTGTATTTTATAAGGAATTTGTATTATTAGTAATGGTTAAGTCCTCTAGGTATGGCTTTGGCTGTAGAAGAATCAATCCATCTATATTATGTAGGTACCTCAATGTGGGTACATAGAGCAGCAGTGCTATTCTGTAGAAATATTACCGTGAAAACTTAAGAGGGTTGTCTCCGGTCCACTAGCGCCACTCCTTAAAAAACATTATCTCGTGACTGAGAAGGAATTATGAAAAACGGCTCAATCAACTATATCGGTAAGTGTGTCTAGAATTTTCTAATACTTTTTTTAAAGTTTCATATTTAGACACGAAGCAACAAAATTCGATCTAAATAAAAACGGCCACATTCCTCTAGATTATATTTTGTTGCTTTGTTGAAACTTTATAAAAGGTATTAGAAAATTCGAGACACACTTACCGATATAGTTGATTGAGCCGTTTATTAAAATTCCTTCTCAGTCAGTAAAGGTTTTATTGCAAAATGTCTCCAGCAATTTTAAAATTATAATAATTTTGTAAAAATATTTCGTGTATGAATAGGTACACCTTATAAAGATATAAGGTGTATCTATTCATACACGAATTATTTTAAGAGAAACATCTATAGGTGGTAAAAAATCCATAGAAGCGAAAAAATTTTTTTTTATCTGTTTGATATTTTTACACAATTATTATAATTTTAAAATTTCTGGAGACATTTTGCAATAAAACCTTTACTGAATTTTTTTTTTTTTTTTTTTTAATAATAGATACAACGTGTAACGTTAAATGCGCAAAACCTCAGACACCCCAACTGATTATTAATTCAATTAACCTATGACAGAGAGAAAAAAGTCTAAAAAAAAACTGTAAAGGTTTTATGTGCTGTTTTAGTTTTTCTGGCAATTCTGATCGTTCTATCGAGGGAGGGGTCGTCACCGGGCCGCTTGTTTTTTTTTTTTGTTTTGTTTTTTTTTTTTTTTACCTATTATGTCGTGTTTGCGCATGTGATAGTAAATAAACACGGTAACGTTTTTAGTGAAGGTTTTCTATGACCAAAAAAACAATTTTTAATAATACATATTAATAAAAAAACTTATACGTTGTATACTCAGATTTAAAAAAAACTGTATCCATGGCTTCTTTACCACCTATAGGTGTATCTCTTAAAATATTTCGTGTTTGAATAGATACACCCTATATATATAATATATGTATAACGAAGTTAAAAGGAAAACTATCACAGCTAAGCAGGCTTTACAGGTTAACGAGTAGGTAATAGTTGACCAACTTTTATTTGAAATTAAAATGTATGGGAGAATAAGTTTTTCATATGAGGAAAGTAAATAAAAACCTGATTAGTTAAAATATTTTTAGTCAAACAGAAAATTTTGCCTCGTTGGTGTAATAGTCGGATGCGAAGCTGCTTCCCACTTGTCCTGCGCCTGGTCTCCCGCCGGTCGTGTCGGATTGTCATCCCATCGTACTATGAGAGTGACTGAAGAGCGAGTAAAGTCCTGTGTCTGTCTATGGTCTGGAAGACTAGCTCTGCTCATACCCCTGAGTTTGACCCTTGAGTTTGTTTCGCCATTTCTTCTCAGGGGTAGTCAGATAGGAAATGTCGACTTCACCAAGTTTGTTTTTATATTTTTTATATGACGTGTAAAAGTGATTCCGATATCCTATTTACATGAATAAACGATTTCATTTCATTTCATTTCAATGGGATAAATTCATCTCAACTACGGAACCCTTGATTGTGCGTGATCCGACACGCACATGGCCGGTTTTTTTGTTAAATCAATTAAGTAATAATTAAACTATTACAAAACCTTGACGTTATTTTATGCGTGTATTTTTAATAAAATAATAATGTTATCGGAGCGAGATAAAAATACCGCACAATTTTATCCCAGACCACATTTTAGGTGTTGATGTTGATAATAGAATGATTCTCGTGGGAGCTTCCGGGCCATATAGTTCGATTCGATAGAGAACGTGTGGGTGTGTGGCGACTATATATTTTTTTTTTTGACGTGATAACGTCTAATAAATCGATGAACGCCGGCTGCATGCTCGAAGAAGGATGACTCATTGTCCCGTTATGTTCATTGTCCCGTTACGCGCATTGTCCTGTTACGCTCATTGTCCCGTTACGCTCATTGTCCCGTTACGCTCATTGTACGCTTGTACCGTATCAATGTTTTGTTATGACGTTGTCACGTTAAACTATCGTCCGTAAACCAACTTTACAGACAACCAATTTTTTGACGTGACAACGTCTAATAAACCGATGAACGCCGGCTGCATGCACGAAAAAGGATGACTCATTGTCCCGTTACGCTCATTGTCCCGTTACGCCCATTATCCCGTTACGCTCATTGTACGCTTGCGCCACATCAATGTTTTATTATGATGTTGTCACGTTAAACTATCGTCCGTAAACCAACTTTACAGACAACCAATTTTTTTTATGACTTCTCGGAGTTGACCTTGAGTGGTCGTGACTCCTTAAGGCCCAGATATATGCCAGTGACCTTGAGTGATTAGCTTGCGTGTTCTGTACTGAGCTCACGCAACGCGTCGTACGGCCAGCCAGTAACAGGACTCGCCCATCCAGGAGCGCTGTCCCAAATAAAACGCATTATAAATTTATTACACTTAAAACAAAAGGTATTTAAATAAAACACGTATATTAAAAGATCAATAGTTAAATTATCATTAAAAAGGTGAAGGTTACAGAAAAATACGCTTGGATAGATTTTGCGTCATTCTCAGTTTTTCATCCGCGTTAGACATAACTTTACAAATTAATTTCACTATGTAATATAGACATAATATAAAATATTCACATATTAAGTTATTAAGAAGATGCTCTAATTTAACATATATTTTTTCCAAATCATTAACACTACTCGTTTAGACGTGATCTTCAGTAAAAAATCATTAAAAGTCTGTTATCGTCGCCGTAACCGAACTTTCCTGTGGCTGCCTTAAGTGAACTTAAAGCCTCCAGCCAGGGCATAAAACTTATAAACTAAACGACTGCACGCTAAGGGCACCCTCTGTGGGGTACGAACTTCGGCTTAGGGCAGCGTAGGCGGAGGACAGTAAGGTGGGACAGGCTGGATCAAAACTGGGCTATAATAAATTAATATTAAACTGACAGTTATTAGACAAATCGCTATGTTTTGTCAAGTCGTAAAAACCGTGCGAAGCAGGGGCAGAGCGCTAGTGTTAAGATAAGACGTTCACGAAACCTTATGAAACGTTTAACTAAATAATTATATTATTACATTGCGCTTGGTATGCATTTGCATATTTATTAATTAGGATTTAGAGTTCCTAGATGCGGCTCATCAGCTGAGACAGTATCTGTAGCTATTGCTTGCACATGATTGCCGACTTGGACGTACTATACTCCATTTACTATAGCATTAGACAAATAACGGCTAAATAACGACAGTTATTGTATAATATTGTTGAAATTATTGCACTTTAGAGTTATTTTTTTAATGTAAATGGTAAATAGATTACAGTGCTTCGTATTTATCGTGAAATAACGGAGTTTATTAAACGTTTACATCGAAATAACGAAAGGGTGAGAACAGTTATTTGTCTAATGTTATAATAAATGGAGTATAAGTTAATTACGTTATTTTACACAAAGACATCGAGAATCATTTTAACCAGCGTACATCGCTGTTAAAGTATAAGCTATCACAGTCGCAGCATTATGCTGAGCGATGGCCGTTTTGCTTGCATGTGACGCATATTTACCCCAACTTATTCTTTTTTGTATTTGTGTTCGTTCTTTGCGTCATGTTAACCGCAAAAAAACTTATTTTCTTTCTTTCTTACTTTCAATGACTCTGCTAATATGTTGGTAGGTACATAATTAATATAAGTATTCAAGTTTAATTAATTCTCTACAAACCGTGGACAAATTGATGGCGATAGAATAAAGAGAGTGAGAGAGAGGGAGTTTGGTAGAAAGGTTTACATATTTGCTGTTCTCTTCTGTTCTTTTCTGTTCTGTCCTGTTCTGTATCTGTTCTGTTCTGTGTTTTCTGTTCTGTTGTGTGTTTTTCTGTTCTGTTTTCTGTTTTGTTCTGTTCTGTTCTATCTATCTATCTTATCTCTACCTACCTTGTTCTAAGCAATCTCTTTGCGGTCGAAGAGTCTGTTAGCCACTTCTAAATTCTCTACATCTTCGTCGTGCTCATAGCCCGTTAAGTAGTAACAAGGTTAATCATAGCGTTACATTTGAGGCTCATCTCGCGCTCTTACGAAACAGTGTCATGTCGTTACGTCATGACCTCTTTAGTCGCAAATCATTATAATTCGCGCCTAAATTCTTTTAATTAACACGTTGGCAAACTTTTTAATATTAGTTACGGACCTAATTTTTATTGTGGCAAATTCCGCTGCTTTATTTGCTATGGCAACATTAGATGGAGCGGTGGAGTGTTTTTGACGTTGGCGCCAAAATATTGTTTTTTAATAATATGTCGGTGTTGGTTGACATGGCAATTGGTAAGGGAAATGCAACCTATTACGTAAGTATAATATATTTGTTTCTACGTACATTTATTATTATTATTATTTATTACTAGCTCCTGTCCGCGTGGCTTTTTCTGAAATAAAAGTAGTTTATTTTTTACACCTAAAACAGGCAGTGCTTTTATTGTTATTTGAATAAAACCTTTTTAAACCGTCACCGTCAGAAAACGAAGTTCCTTCCCACGTATGATTTAAAACAAAAACGAAACTTGACCTTGAAACGGACTTCGTAGTTTATTTTAGCTCGCGTATGCCCAAATACTCAAACGTTACTTAACTTTAAGACGTTCTTATAAGTGTTTCTGTCGCTACAAAACAGTTTAAAGTGACAGAGACAGCATTAGACTTAACGGCGACTTAAAATTGAATTGCGTTTGAGTATTCAGCAGTTAGACTGTTTTACCCAACCATAGACGAAAAAGCTTTCTTAGAATCTCTCATAAAGTTTCCATAGAGTTTCTAAGAACTTATACTAGATGGCTGTATTAAAAACGCTTATTAAATTAACACACACTCTCTCTCTCTCTCTCTAAAATAATAATATAAAGAGATAGAGAAAGAGAGTGAGAGACAAAATCGCATGGACGGGGGCATAACGCTTTCCTTACATGACTTTTTCTACCAGTCAACTCCTTTTTTTTCTTTTTTTTTTGACGCTGAAAAATGCATTACGCATGCCCGCTTGCCGGGGGACGAGACGGGTTATGTGGGACTCCCTGCCAAAATGGCAGTATACCAACTAAAACTCAGCGGAGTTCCCTCATCGCCTTGATGGGAGGGTCATGGGAAACCGCGCAACTTCGTTCCAAAAAGAGATAATTATGATAATGTACCTAATCGACAGAACGTTTTACCAAAATACTATCATATTAAAACCTTTAATTACTAAGTAATTACTATAAACTGTCTAGCACAATTTGTACTAAATTAGCAATTAACATACAATAATAATTAAGTTATATTCATGTAGCTATTTAGATAAACATTAATTAGGTACTATATCTATGATTAAGCACTTTTGAAAAGGGTTCTATGAATTTTTAATTAAGGTGAACTTAGTTACTTATGTAACTCAGTTCAGCTTAATTAAAAATTAAGGTTACATTGGCCGTAGTGTATTTATTATTATTATTATTTATTATATTTTTTTATTTAATTTGTAGCGGTATCAACAACGCCACATGCGAACTACGAACATCAAAGACCTGACGTCACAAATCCTGCATCGCGCTATTAGAGTTTACCGCGCGACTAGTATATATACAACATCCCGACATCAACCGTTGGGCAGTTGCCCACCAGACACAACACCCGTCTGGTCGGAGGATCCTCCCTTTACTATAGAGTATGAGTGAACTTTACACCCTGTTCCTCATACCTCTAAAAAATATTAATTTCTATTACTCACAGTGTGAATAGCCGATCAATATCAAAATCAAAATATTTTATTTCACATAACATGGGCACTTATGAAACGTCAGAAGTTAGGTGCACGGTTCAATTGGTCGTTTCCTACGAAGAAGAGCCGGCAAGAAACTCTACGGTTACCTATTCTTTTAAAACTAATTGGCTTTTACAATATTTTCAAATAACAGTGTTAATAGATATGGGAGGATAGTGTAGGCCTTTCAACAAGTACCAGGTACTTAACAAAATAGAAAAGTGCCAACAAATCTACAGTCTAGTGGGCCTACAACGTTCTCACATTTACAAAAAAGAAAAGATTTTTTTATCCCATCTATTCGAAAAGGACGACTTGGTTCGCCTTTAAGTGCACCCAAAGGTGGAGTTTTCTATAAGAAACTTTAAGCGGGCAGTTATTCATCATCATCATCATCATTATAGCCGAAAGACGTCCACTGTTGGATATAGGCCTCCCCCAATTGGGGAGGTTTGCCATAATCGCCACGCTTGGCAGGCGGGTTGGCGATCGCAGTGTGGTGTTAAAAAATGCATAGAGAACGCTGCTGCTCATTCTCTAGTAAGTCCCTTAGTCGCCTTTTACAACACCTACGGCAGCGGGCAGTAATGAGTTTTTAATCCTCTTTATAAGTGCGCTGCAATTATCTTTGCCGCGCACTTTTTGAATTTGGAACATCTTAGTGTTCAGCGCCAAAGAAATCAAACGCAAATATTGTTTGAATAAAGACAGGAAGGTACGACGGCCCATAGCCGCGCCGCCCCGGCTGAATAATAATAAAAAGAAATCAAAATAAAAACGCGCTACAGCCCGCGTTTTCGTCAATTTTCACGGATTGTTAGAAATTCATGGTTTTGTTTTGAAAAATGAGTTCTTCAAGTGACAGTGAATAAAATATGAGGCGCCCTTTATTTTCTCATAGTGGGTGATGAAAAGTAGAGTGTATCACTCGGGCGCAAAATATATTTTTGGCTCGGGCGACGTACTTTGAATCCCTCGTTACGTTCAGGATTCTACTAAAGAATCCCTCACTTCGCTCTAGATTCTAAAAAGCGCCCTCGCCGTAAAAATATTATTTTACTCCCTTATGACACAATCTACTATTTTTAAATATATTAAAATGAAAACCAGCCCCGGATCTAGAATTTTTTCGAGGCGGGGCAAAATCTGCCGTTTGCCGCCCCCCGCCAATCCTTTATCCTATAAGTTTCTGTATGAACCCTTATTTTTTTTAATATAATATATGTCGGACATTTATTTTAATCAGGATAGGACAGGATATATACGGATTTATAGGGTTCGAGCCTTTTGTTCTGCAAACATTATCTATGGCCTTTTCATAATTAATCTGATGTGCGGTCCGATTTTAGATTGCTAAGATCGCAATCGCGAGATTCGACTTATGCAGTAAAGCTTAACACCAATTAAGACAATCTTGAATGCAAGAGCGAGCGTAGCGAGCGAAAAAAATTAAGTTCCTTGCCTGAGATAAGTACGATTTTCTTTTGACCCTTTATACCAAAATAGGAGTTAAGTACTTAGTTAGTTGACTTATAGAAACGTTTTAAGAATCAGGAATTTACTGGCTGCAAGAGTGAGAGAAGCGAGCTCGAAAATTTTGGCAGTAACATATTTAGTCAAATTGTATCGATTGATAATGCGCCAATCAGGAGCTCCAAAACTGTGGTAAAAATTAAAGAAAATCGTGTCGACATTGTCCTTTCAGGCGTCGGTAAGACCCGCACCACCGGAAATTTAAATTTTAAAATCCAAGGATGTTTTTCCTTTAATTTTTGACCACAGAGGCACTCATCCGCCTGTGGTTCGCCGTGACATAGATCTATTGCAAGAGAAAGAAAGCTATACTTTTTACATCGCCAAATAAAGTGGAGCACTGTGATTTTAATTGTGATGTTGATTTTAATTGTGACGTTGATTTTAATTGTGTTAATGATTTTATAATTTTTATTTCTATTTAATTCTACCTATGATCCAAAGTTGATTGAAATAAATAAAATAATAATAATTAATTATAATTCCTGGTTTCCTCACGGCCAGCGATGTCCAATATAAACTTAGTACTATCGCGGTCACAGACATCTGACCATCGTAAGGACTATTCCTGCTTGCAGCACTCTGCCGCCATAGTAACGCTTACCTACGCTCATCAACCAATTTAATATCATCGCAGCATCAGATTTTTGCTAAACCCCTTGTTTCTGTAAATGGAAAAACCAGCTCAGGTAGTCAGAAATCTGTGATATTGTAACAGAGCCAGAGAAATTTATTAAAAGTTTTTTTTTATTGGTTGATTCAAAACGGGGCGATAAACAGATGTGGTCATCCGGAATTTTGTTTTCAAAGTGGTCAGATGTCCGTGCCTGTGATAATATATATGAATTGAGCTTATCCTCCTGCCCAATTTTATTGAAGTTGGCGTCTTATTCTATACTTCTCTATATGACGTTATCTCAGTAATCACTTCTTTTCTATCATCTCACACAATAAATCCATCGTTTCTTCTTTCTCTTGGTATATTTTTAGCTGTAAAGTTTATTAACCTAACACATTATTATGTTCACGAAGACACTTCCTTTGTAGATAGATACTAGATTTTAAGAGTACGTGAGAGGAATACAATGGTAGATAGTTTTTTTGTATATCTTTTGGCAATATTGAATATGGCATTCAATAGAGCCATTAATTTTGAAGACGTTGGCATCCACCGATCATGGAATGGATTATGTGAAAGATGATAAAATGGCGGTTTTAATATTGAGATGACGGCTGAGCTGAATATATAATTGTATGATAAAATAAATTATGAGGCGATCCGAAATAAATAACAAAAAAATCCGGCCAAGTGTGTGTCGGACTCAAACTCAAAGCATTTATTTCAAATAAACCAATTACAGGCACTTTTGAATTGTCAAGGGGTCGGTCAGTCAGAAAGATGAAGCTAGTTGCCCATTCCAAAGCGTAGTAGGTTCCTATGGAGAAGAACGGGCAAGAAAACTCCACGGACACTCTTTTAAAACAAAATATTGTTGCAAATTATCGGACCACGCACAATGAAGGGTAGTTGAAATGAATTTATCCAACGAACAAACTTAACACTGTAGTTGAAAAATATGTTCTCCCATACAGAATGTAGGGGAGAACATGTTTTTCAACTGTAAATGTAAGTTGGTCGACTATTACTCGGTAACTTGTGACGCCTACCTGGCTGTGATAGTTTTCCTTTTAACTTCGTTATATATACTACTGCTGTGAATTTTTTCACTTATCCAAATACAACCATTTAGCTTGCAGGGGGGGGACACTTGACTCTAACAAAAAATTTCTTGAATCGAAAAATAGCTTTCGCAGATCTGCAGTATTTTTGAACGGCCAATCAAACCATACCCCACACCATGCTGCCGCGCAAACGAAGAATGCAATAACTCGATTTTGGACGATTTTGAGTTATACAGCGTGTTACGGAAAGGGTATATACATATCAAAGGCACGGATTCTTTTGGTGATAACAAACTACAGGGCAATATTTTTTAATACCTATACCTACATAAATAAAAAGTTAAGAAACATATAACTAAAAATCAAATGTTTCCAATTGAATTCTACACATCACTAGACCAAGTCAGCTGATCGGTGTCAATAAACTACACACAAAGAAACGGCGGTAACACGTTTGTTATGATTTAAATTTAATAAACTATCGAAATAAAAAAAATATTAAGCATTTTCTAGTTAGTGCTTTTGAGCTGAAATTTTGTACAGAGATTCTGAACCAGATACACTCTTCACCCCGTTTGTATGGATATACCCTTTCCGTAACACGCTGTATATTCATTGAGTTATATATTTGGAGTCTAAGCAAGTTTTTATTGATCCTTCATAACTAAAATTTCATAACAAATTCAATAATCAAAAATACAATCCTCGGAAGCGGCAAAATCGAGTTATTGCATGTTTCGTTAGTGCGGCAGCATGGGATAGACGAGAAAAAAAAAAATCAACGCCACTTGATTTATTATTTATTTATTTCAGACTATATACACATACAAGTACATACAATCCATATGGTATTAGTAACAATGACTTAAAAACTATGTTAGTAACACTTACAAACAACTAAAAGTTACGTGGCCCAACACACGTTGGCACGTGCCTCCGTACCCAGTGCCTTATGAAGGGACTGTCCACCTTGTCTAATAATGTTTTTAGGATGCTGTTGGAGCTTCCGCGCAACCTACCCATTATTGACTGTTCTCTTCCTCATAAGGGCATGAAAATCGTCAACACGGGCTTCCGCGAACATCTGCGAAGCGTTGCAGTAGCGCGGAAGCCCCATCAACATTCTAAATCCATTATTATATTGTATGCGCAGGACGTTACTTCATAAGTAGGACAATTAAAAAAAAAAAAAAACAAGATTTTATTTTTCCACTTTGTCGGTGTAATTAATATGTATACCCATACTAAATTACAGCTTTCTAGTAGGTATAAGAGTCTCTGAGCTAAGCCGCGGACAGACAGATAGATAGACGGAAATGGCGAAACTATAAGGGTTCCTTGTTTACTACGTAACTCTAAAAAGACAGGGAGGACGATGATCATAATGAAGCATTTAGTGAAATACATTTAAGGATATAAAATGAAAATTTAATTCATAAAACTTTTAGTAGCTGAGGAAAAAGCCATCAAACATACGATCCTCTGACGTATGGAGTTATGGTTTCGCGATAGTTTAGGGAAACCTACTGAAGCCATATGGGCATTTATAAGTGACTAATGGTTTATAGAAGTACCGCTAAGTACACCACAATTTATATTTATATATCATCTTGTGACTCCGTTGGTTCGAGATTGTCAGGCTTTTACCTGTAATATACTCAATACTTTATTGAATTCCATAATGTGTACCGCAGAACGAGGCTATTTGGATTTTCGGGGGTCATTTGGAATAAAGTAAGTGTAAGATTTGAGTTCACATAAATTCTACCAAAACACCATATACAGCTTTTATTTTATTTCTGGTCTTGTTTACTTTTACAATTTTTCGTACGAAGATCATAATTCGAATTTATATCAACTCATTACTTTGTTCCAAATCACCCCCGAAATTCCAAATAGCCCCGTTCTACGGTACATATAACAGGTGGTATGTTAAAACATCGAATCAATTACGGACCCTGTTGGGCACAGCAAAGTAAATTTTTAATAGGAGTGAGGATGAAGGCGCTTTTTTAGTATGAATTAAAAAAATATATATATTATTGGAATAGGTAGTATCATTAAAATACTATCATTTGCTTTTATGGTATTTTTATTTTATATAAGTATTTATTTAATTGGTTTTAAGATATATTTAAATATTTTTATATTATATATTACACGATTTACATTATTAAGTACAATAAAATAAATATTTAGAATTTTATTTAGTCTTGTAGAATTTAATTATTAATATTGCTCAGTCATCGGCCTAGATTTTTTCCAACTACTTACATAAATAATATGAATAAATTTGGTCACAAAAAAAGCAGATGTGAGTGGAAACGCTGGAGGGGACGCCCTAGAAAGACTAGTGACCTTATTGGTGATGTTCTTCAGAGAGGTCAGGTGCGTAGTACCTACTCGCAACCGGCGTACGCGTATGACCTAACGCTCATACATTCATACATTTGAGGCCCTATACTAGTGTATCTTTTAACCAGGGTTCGAAAAAATCCGATTTTTATAATAAATATCATAAATCCGATTTAAAAAAAAAAATATATCGTATATATATCCAGGCCAAGAAAATGAATCGAATTTCATTCAGTAAGGGGATTAGACACTTAAAAATGTGAAAGGAATTTGTAAAATAATATAAGTGTCAAATTAAAACAATTTTATTTAAAAAAAGTAACAAAAGAATTAGTTTTTATTGAGAAATATTTTTTTTTATGAACACTTAAAAAAAACAAGTACCTATTATTATAATAATCTTCATTTGTTTGTAAGATAAATCAACTAATTTTAATAATAATTTGTAATCATAAAAAAGTAAAAAGTAAATTATTCTGAATTGTAGTTTTTCGGTACGTGTTGCCAGGGTAAACATTAATCTCCAAAATGTTTAGTTCAGAAGACAGGAAAAAATCAATTGATATATATCAAGATAAAAATCAATTGATATATATCGTGATATATATCATGATATATATCCGCTGATATATGTATATCCGCATCGACCGCGTTCAGCACTCCGATTGGTGAAGGGCCAATCGGAGCGCCGAACGCGGTCGGTGCGTAAAGTCGACATGGTTAAAAGAAACTCACACTGGGCCTCAGATGTATGAACGTAAACAAAGCCAAAGGAGCATGTTACTTTGCAAGGAGCCTAAGAAAAGTGTCCAAAGCCAACTAGATTACATCAAAAATATATGCGACTTTTGATGAAACCTAGTTGGCTATGGAAACGTTCCATAATCAAACGATAGTTTCTATGAAGTTTTGGGCGTTTTGCCAACATAACAGATGTTTCTTCGTGTTCTTTATTTACTCATCTTTACGACATTTTCTTGGCTGTGTTTCATTTACAAGTATATTGCTAGAATTGTCAGAGTAGTCGGTTCTTAGTTCACATCGTGTTTTCTATGCTACTTGTAGTATTGTCTCTTCTTCTTCCTTTAATCCATTCAAATATTGTCTGTAAAAGATTGCTTTTAGCGATAAGGCCGCCCATTCTGTCACCCTATTTGTATGTTCTACATTTATATCTGTAACTAACTGTTTCCCGCGGCATAACCCGCGTGGCTTCTTCTAAAATAAAAGTAGCCTAAGTTCCTCCTCATCAGCTAAATCTGCCAGTGAAAGTCCTGTCAAAATCGGTCCAGCCGTCCCGGAGATTAGCCGGAACAAAGAGACAGATATAAAAAAGAAGTTTTTTTTTTGGTATAAGTACCGTTTATATCGTCATCGTCGTCATATATATCGTCAAAAGTTGTTATTTTGACATTACAAACAGACACTTCTATTTTATTTATTTGTATAGATTTGTATGGTGTACTTACATAATAAAGAGTATTCTATCTTCTATCTGTATGTCATGAAAATGATGTATTTTATAACGTAAGTGACATCTTTTAGGTAAAAATTTTAGGCTACCTCCACCTATGGGATTTCATCAATCCATCATCATCATCATTTCAGCCGAAAGACGTCCACTGCCATAATCGCCACGCTTAGCAGGCGGGTTGGCGATCGCAGTATGGTATTAAAAATGCATAGAGAACGCTGCTGCCCATTCTCTAGTCCCTTAGTCGCCTTTTACGACACCCACGGGAGGAAATGGGGTGATGCTATTCTTTACGTCCGGCACCACACGGCATCAATCCATAGATAACATCTACTAAGAAACTAATCATCAATTTATTTTTGTCTTACCGGAAAGTGGGTACTGGTAAACCTAGAAAAAAAAAAAACCCTGCAATCCATTCATCCACGAACGAATCCAGCAACGAAATACAATGCCAACCATAGGTAACCAACTATCCATACCATACACTAAATAGCGGTCGCCATGGACGGAACCTCCGAAATGTGTCGTACCTACGCATGCGCGCGAAAGCGGCCGGATGTCTACGCGTACCGCTCTGCGTTCGCGCATCGCTAATGCATTGTCAAACTTTTCTCTAGAGGAATTTTCGAACGATTTATACTCGAGTCTGATCGATTGTGGGATCGATAAACAGTTGAGAGTTCAGGTATACATGGTTTTAAGTCGCAAATATTTAGGGTAAATTTGTTAGAGATGGCCAAAGTTTTTTTAGGCTTAAATAAAACCAAAAATATTGAGATCATATTTAAACACTAGCTTTTGCCCGCGGCTCCGCCCGCGTGGATGTCGGTTATCGCGTAAAAAAGTAGCCTATGTCCTTCTCCATATCCCAGGCTATATCTCTGCCAAATTTCGTGACGATCGGTTCAGTGGTTTAGGCGTGAAAACGTAACATACACACAGACAGACAGACAGACAGACAGACAGACAGAGTTACTTTCACATTTATAATATTACATAGTAATATAGTATATAGTATGATTAGTATGAAGTATGATTTATTTTTTAAGAAAATCAACAACGATCAGTCTTTAGAAAATCAGCATAAAGAAGTGTTTACAATGTAAGGAACAAACATAAAATTTAAATTAAAAAAATATATATATATAACTGGACGTCTTACCCGGCATGGGAGTGATGCCCGTAGTAGTACGGGATAGATGGCCGGTACTAGATTGCCTCTGCCTTTAAAAGGTGCACAATTCTCAAATACCCACAGAATACAGATCAAACATTGAAGCCAATGTTCAATGAGATCGGTTTTGTAATAATTTTCGCCACATCCAGCACAATTATCCACTTCATCTTCTGCGTCTTCTTCACCAGATGTATCACATAATATTGATTCCTCCTCACTAGTGTTACTTTCTTTAGCCTGACTTTATGGGGTTTATTCATAAACGCTGCTTAAAGTTAAGTAATGATTAGCGACTGTTTAACCATACATTTTTGACGTTTGAACGTCACTTCACTTAACTTTAAGCAACGTTTATGAATAAACCCCTATATGGCCAACATGGCCACTACATTTTTTTTAATTAAGGGCCTATACTACCTCAAATGGCTTAGCATGATCCTCCGTAATGTCGAAAATTCTGCAGCATTAATTTTGAAACAAATATATGGTAAAGTTGAGGATTAATGTTAAGTACTATGTTAGCCGAAAACACGATTCCATAAAATTTTCTCGATAGAAAAAAATTCCAAAGTTACCTCCAAACCGAAATTTAAACCGCTGGTATTCATAAAATACTTTAAATTAGATAATGAAACTTTGCATATTAACTGAACTAACTATAAAGCAGGTCTTATGTTATTTACTTTTTTTAAATGACTATTATTTTCACCGTAAAACGAAATTACCTAATCTATCGGCGCCTTGGAGCCTTTTCCCTGCCGTGCCGCCCTGTCTCGCTTGCTCGCGTGACCGGTAGCAATAGTGTGCGAGCGAGATACAGAGTGAGGTGGGGCTGGGTAGTATAGATTCTTAATGAATAAAAAGTACTTTACTATTTTCAGGTTAGAACGAAGTAAAATAAAACACAAAGAAGTAAAAAAAGAGTATAGTTTTCACTGTATATTTTGCTGGTATATTGGCGTGTGATAGCTGACATAAGGCAAAGTATTTAATTTACTGTTCTGTGTCTCGTAATGTTAATTACTTTGCATAGCTACTATTGTATAGAATCAAGTTTATCTAATTGAACAGACAGATGTGCTGCTGGGGAGTTTGTTGCGCCACTTCTTCTTCCCAGCTGAAGCACTAGAAAATGGTGAAGGGCGGGCGTTTTGGGCTGTCTTTGTAATTTTGACATTCGAAAAGTGCTGAATGTCAGCCTAATTTGAATAAATGACTTTTGATTTTGAAATAGATTTCGTAGACCGTTAAGATGGATTTAATATGTTGAAAGTGCACTTTCTGCGAATTTGAAAGAGATCATCTTGACTATATTCCTACCATTTTAATGATATTATACAAGTACTAGCTGTTCCGCTCGCCAACCCGCCTGCCAAGCGTGGCGATTATGGCAACCCCCCCCCCCCAATTGGGGGAGGCCTATGTCCAGCAGTGGACGTCTTCCGGCAGTGCAATTAGAGTGCTGGTCCAAATCGAAATGAATCATTCTTGTATTTGATCCGAAGTCAAACGCTGAACGAACAAGAACCAAACCGTTCAAAAAGAAAATCTTGCATGCTAAAGACATGATCACAGCTACCACTATTAAGTACACTACAAAGACACTAATGAGATACCCTTCGCTAATGAACGTCGGTAATTACTCTTACCTCCCACGTCGAACAGCGTCGAACGGCGAGTATAGGCAGAGCACGTGCTGTTTTATATTATAATTCATTAGTGTTTTTCCAGTGAAAACGGCGAATACATTGTACGGACACGTAATACAGTTGAAGAGTTTATTTGTTTACTTGTGAAGTTGTGATAGCTAAGCTTGTTCGAAAAGAAGAAGAGAGCTGAGCTTGACGGGCTTGTAGCTGAGTAATAACAGCCACCCGGGTCAATCGATCAGGTTAAGCATACGCTTGCCGCGGTTGGTCCTTGAATGGGCGACCATCTTTATATAGCAAGACTCCTCTGTGCCTCGGAAAGCACGTTAAGCCGTTGGTCCCGGCTTGTCACTCGTGGATCTTTGACAGTCGTTACTGGTCGTCGTTTTTGGTTTAAAACGGTTTATTTACAAATTACAACTAAATTCTGCGCCCACACTAATTATGCACAGAATATCTCCTACGGCGAAGGCTGGTCTGCGCTGAGATTGGTCGCCATTGATGCATGGATTTTCAGAAAGACATAGAATTGAAATGGTGACACAACCTTGGGCGTTACTAACATATAAGTATTTTATTTCAATGCTAGTGGATTTTAATTACAAACGTTTTAATAATATCATCATCATCATCATAATTTCAGCCGAAAGACATCCACTGCTGGACATAGGCCTCCCCCAATTGGAGGGGTTTGCCGTGAACGCCACGCTTGGTAGGCGGGTTGGCGATCGCAATATGGTGTTAAAAATACATAGAGAAAACGCTGCTGCCCATTTTCTAGCATTAAGAGGGGCCCTTCCCGGTCCGTCTATCGGTAACTCGAACATGATCGAAAAGCTTGTTGTTTCATCGCGCAATGTTAATGCTAACAGGCAAGTGAGAACGCAATAACATTGAACGAAAAATAGTGTGCGGAAATTTCATAAAACTTGTTCCAGGAAATACGTGTTTTTGAGAAAGCCTTACAAGTTTGTGAAATAAATGTGCGCCATTTACAATCTCTATTACATGTGCGATGTTTCTATGAAGATGTATTCTTTATTTTTATAATTTATGAGTACATTATGAACGGCCAAATTTCAGTGTGCAAAAAGCACATTTTTGCAGGTTTATACTGAATTATTAGAAACCTAGATATAGTGCACATGATACCAATTAGTTCAAAATTTTCATTGAAAGATGTGTTCCAACGCCATTGTCACATACGAGCATTTGTATGAAAAGTATGACGGGTTGGCCGCTCTTAAGTCCCCTTAGTCGCTTTTTACGACACTCACGGGAGGAAATAGGGTGGTGCTATTCTTTACTTGTGGCACCACACGGCACATAATTTAATAATATACATTAATATATTTTATAATTGCATAATCAAACCAAACAATGGCAACCTCCAAGATGATTGGGCTTTAACCTACCACGCGGGCCCAGTACCGGGTGGTAGATGTCACATATTTTCGATATTTTTCTAGAATATTCGGATTAAATATCGGTTTTCTCACGATGTTTTCCTTTACCGTTTGGAGAGCAACGGTGATTAAATTATTTATACAAAGTACAGTGCTCTCATTACAGCCGCCCACTCATCTCTTCGAGAGGAGTGGGCTGTAACGCGGGCCCGGTGCGGGTAGATAGATGGGTCATACACATAGACATGTTCAGGCATTATAACTCAAATTTTAATGACATAGCACACAACTTTATATTTTTTAATGCTTAAAGAGTAACTGTTTCATACACAGAGCTAGAGGGAATTACACATAAAAAAAATATAATAATTTATAAATTAAATTGTATGTTTGAAAACCCTTCTGTGGACTGTTCAAATACGGAGTAACTATGTTCAAATAGCAAATTCTTTTAATTTAATTCAATCATTTTTAAGAAACCTTTAATATTTGATTGTGATGAACAATAAACTTGTGTAAATTATAATCAAGTAAAAATAATAGATTATAAATTCGTCAAAATTTCTATTAAACATACGGTTACACGAAACATCGACTATTCTGTGGACCTAAAATAACACACTAAATTACTATCTACTAAACCAACTGTACAACATTTTAATTTTATACTGGCAGCACTCGACAATCTGTCAGTCACCATTGCGAAATTACGTAACGTGCGCACAGTGTTAGTAAAATAAACAATTTCCTCTGCTTTTTAAATATTTTGTCAGAGATCAGTGCTACTTTTCTGTTCCTGGCATATTTTGGTAAGTACACATATAATTTACTCGTAAATCCGTGGCCGCAATGCTTTTTGAGGAGTATATTTTGTATCTACTTGTCTACTTTTCTAACCTCAAAAATGAAATCATTTATGTTTATTTTATTATAGAAAGACCATTCTGTGGACACCTTTTCTGTGGATTTGAATGTCCACACGAGAAACAAATGTCCACCGAAGATATAATAATCTCTTAAGTAAGGTAAACATTAATTTACTTTTATGGGGAACATAACAAGCAATGCTTAATTAATCTTTTGATTTGCATGCATGCATTTATAGAATTAATACAGCAACTTATACCTATAGGAAACGACTAGCGTGTCTGATATGTGGGGTCAAATGGTATAAAATATTTATTTTTTCAGCTGCCATGCCTCGTTCAAGATCGAAAATACAATTAAGTAAAGACGAAAAAATAAAAAGGCGACGAGAGCAAAAAAAAATGAGCATGCGCCGAACTAAGTTAGATGCTGCTGCTATTGAAGAAAGGCGCCGAAAAGACAGAGAAAGATATCACAGAAAAAAAACAAGATGGCCTAGTGAAGACTATAAAAGATTTAACGCCTAGATAACAGCGCCAGATACGAAAATTTTTCTGGAAGTCTAAACTTAGACGTGAGAAAGAGAAAATAAGAAAACGTACAGAAGAAATAATCGATCAAAATGCCCCACACCCTCGAGCTCGCGCTCTTCGTTTTCACGAATTGTCGTTGGAAGAGCAGTGAGTGCACAGAAGAGGCGCAGATTGAAGGCTAAAAACACCTTCCACGTAAGAAGACTGAGTTGTATTGAATGCGCAGCGCATACTAAATGCCTCATTTTGGAATTGGTCAAATTCAAGTTCAATGTGCCTCAGACCATTCCGAGATACAATCTTTGCCTGGAAGTTACGCATCACTGACCCCAACAGTAACTCCATCTCTTTCTCCTAGAACAGCATCGGTCTCAACAATAACTGGACCAGGAACACCACTCTCGGTGCGATCTCCTGTAAATACGCCATCACTGGAATTTTCACTAAACATACGTCTACCATGCTCCTAGAAAGAGGCTTAACTTCGAGGATATCTACTCAGATGATTCTGTTTCATTGACACTACCCAAAAAATTCAAAACAATACCAAAGCTTTTTGATAGCAGTGACGAAAGTGATGAGAACAATTTTTAAACCATATTTTATTTCCTGTGGACTATTTTCTGTGGAAACAAATTGATTTGAATAATATTGCACTGATCAACGCATTTCTAGAATTTTATGTTGACACTTTATTTTATTTTGTGCTGTGCTTTTCTCATTTACGAGTATTGTGTGTATTAATTAGTTTTAAGCGTGATCATGTTCTTTTCTGTCGAAAATCTGTAATTTATGTGGTCATGCAAAATAATTAAAGTGCCATGTCTTTAACATTTCTGAAAAACGATCTAGTTTGTAATGATAATTTTCATATTGTGATTCATAATTAATAATAAAGACTGATTTTGAAACAAATCGACAACTTTTTATTTCCGAAAAATTTCAACTTGATTTTGTGTTTGACCCAGATGTCACATATTTTCGATTTTTTCTAGGATATGCCTGGATATGGATATGTTTTCTCACAATGTTTTTCTTTACCGTTTGGAGAGCAATGGTGATATGTATTTATTATTCTTTAGAAGTAAAAATAATGAGACATCAATTAACACTAAATAGTTTTAAAATTATTTAAGAAAATAGATAATAATATGTATATAAAAACGGGAGGGAAAAGAATCAAAGGGCATCAAAAAATTCTTCCGCATCGCTGTCAACAGGAAAAGTGCCCAAAAGGCTGGCAGCATTGCCACGTTGTATGGCAATGCTGATTCTTTGGGCAAGAAATAGGCCTCTGGTCACGTGAAGAGTCGACCAACCGCTTGGAGATGTCTTTGTCTTAACAATGGTGATGAAATTATTTACACAAAGGGAAGTGCCTGCCTGGGCGAACCCACGACCTAACTCGGTAAGTCGAGGCCGTCAACACTGGGCCACTAAACTTTTACTTTTACAGTAATATAATGTTATTACACCAGCTGTCCATACATGTACAAATATAGCTTATGGTTTAAAATTCTAACTAAACACAATTTAGTAATATAATTAATAATAATTATATATTATACAGTATATTGTACAGTATTATGTAGTTTTATAATCACTTCCTTCCTTATAGTCCTCAATAAAAATATTAAATTTATTAAACCACAAGCACCACAATTTTTAGTTAGTTTTGTTTAGAGCACTAATGATGACGAACAATTATGATTCATAGTAACTAACTTTACCAACCGACTTTACCCGTCTCTGTTTACCAAAAAAGGTAATTGACGGATTCAAAAGTAATTTCATTTATTTAATCAAACCTCTAATAACTTCCATTTTACGCTCCTAATAATATGTTGGTTCCTATAATGATTTGTGCCGTGTGGAGCCGGACGTAAAGAATAGCACCACCCCATTTCCTCCCGTGGGTGTTGTAAAAGGCGACTAAGGGACTTACTAGAGAATGGGCAGCAACGTTCTCTATGCATTTTTAACAACATACTGCGATCGCCAACCCGCCTGCCAAGCGTGGCGATTATGGCAAATCCTCCCAATTGGGGGAGGCCTATATCCAGCAGTGGACGTCTTTCGGCTGAAATGATGATGATCAATGATTTGTGAATTTTACTTACTTACTTACTTTAATTATAATTCAGGGCTGGCCAAGTCAACAGCGCGACGGACCAACCTCTGCCCCTCCCAGCGGTCCTTGCCAACTTTCCACCTGATTCATCCGCCAGGTGGCGATCAATTAGCAATCGATAATGATCAGTTGCGCAGGCGACGATTAACATTCCTCTCGCTGACGGGCCCTCTGACAATTAAGTAATGCGCTTTCCCTTATCGGTTAATGTCGCTAATAAGTAGTGTTATGCAATTAGTTTTAATTGTTGTTTTAGAGTTAAATATAGAACGGATAATATTTGAAGTGATTTTCTCCAAGTTATTTATTTGTTAAGTTATGGACAGGAACGTGAGACGGGAAGTTATGCCCACTCTTTTATAAATCTATAGGTACACACGGCTACACATCAAACTATACATTTCCAGAATAAGCTGATCTCTCATTATACGGAAATCCTATAGGTACAATGCGAGATCAGCTTATATTGGAAATTTATAGCTTGATGTGTATATGTGCGTACTAATATTACAATGCAGTAATAGTTTTTTGACGTGACAACGTCGTGTAAATCGATGAACGCCAGCTGCACGCACAAAAAAGCAGGACTCATTGTCACGTTCCGCCTGACCCGAGCGTGCAAGCGAGAGGACGGAATAAGCGATAGAGAGGCACGATCGACCTAAGCGTTCGGCTTGTGTTACGTTTTTACGTAAAATTCGCCCGTAAACCGACTTTACAGAGAACCAATTTTTTTTTTTTTTTTTTGTTTTATCTGGAACTACCCGTCGGATTTGAAAAATTATTTTTGCATTTGATAGTCCAAGTCTTGAGGAAGGTTATAGGCTATTTAACATCACGCTGTGACCCTTAGGAGCTGAGTTAAAAGAAAAAAGTTCGTTAAAAAACGCTAGCAAGTGAAAACAACATAATATCGCGGGCGGGCTATGTGTCGGGGGAACAAGCACGCGCACGAAGTCGCGGGCAGAAGCTAGTGAGTCTTTGATAGAAAATACTCGATGTACTTTGTATTTTACGCGTGGTACTAGGTAAAAATACCTAGTGCGCATACCTATTTTAGTAAATACGTCTCATGTCTACTAGCTAGACACGAGGCAAATTTATGAGTTAGTTCAATTTTATTGGGAGTTCAGTCACCGGCCTTTCACTGGCCTCCAGTATGAATATAATTGAAGACAGATCAGTACTGAACTGTCTTCGTCAAACATCTTCAACATCAATGTGATTCAAATGCGTCAGTAAAACTCCACATACGTAACAATCGATCATCTTCGACCTCCATCGGGCGACTTCGGCCTCCCTCGGGCGCCTGCGCACGGACGCGGGCTGACCCGGCCGGTCTAGAGTCCCAATGAATATGCAACTCAATCTTTATTACGTCTTACAATACAATACGAAGATGTACCTACTTCAATGTTTATTATACGTTCGAATTACAAAATGTTTTGTTCACGTTATGCTAAGATGCTATACTCCATTTATTATAACATTAGACAAATAACTGTTCTCACCCTTTCGTTATTTCGATGTAAACGTTTAATAAACTCCGTTATTTCACGATAAATAGAAAGCACTGTAATCTATTTACCATTTACATAAAAAAAATAACTCTAAAGTGCAGTGATTTTAACAATATTACACAATAACTGTCGTTATTTAGCCGTTATTTGTCTAATGCTATAGTAAATGGAGTATAGTCTAATAAAACTTTATTCTATTTTCAAATCCCACGTCAAGCGATTTGATTGGCTGGTTTAATCTTGTTCACCTATCACAACAGTTCACCTGATATTATTAATTTTAAATGTTTATACAAGGTGTTTTTTTTAACCTATTCCATAATTCTAGGGTATGAATGAGACCATATCAAAGAATCAACTGGCTTAAATATGAATTATTTTCCAATTATCATTTTTTTTTGTTTTAATTTTTCATAGAAAATAATTCGACAAAGCCACGATTATTAATGTAAAACACCCTTAAGTGGAATATAACAGTCGCATTTTCTTAGCTTTAAATATTAATGATTGGTGTTATCGTATCAAATACTTAATATTAGTTTGTTTATGGTCACACTGACCAATTTATTTGTTGTTGCCATTTGACTCATTTGTTGTACCTATGTTTAATTACTAATTGATTGAGTTTGTAAGTTCCATTAAATTATTTTGTTAAGAATATCTAAGAGATTAGTTTACTTATCAATTATATTTTACAAAGGCTTTGTTACAATTTTTAGTTTAAAAGTATTTGGTTTGGGTTAATAGTTCAGTTCATTTTATCTGTAGCAATATTCATGTTAGATAGGTAGTAAGGGTAGACAACTGTCATTTGAAATGTTATAAAAGATCGTGTAACTATAATTTGGACCCTTTTTCTGTACGTGTCACTGGACTGGTAACATTATACAAAGTTGTAAGTAATTGATTTTAATTTATCATCAACCTTCTTCCCAACACCTGCATCATTGGTTTGAATGAAAATGAATTACTCATATTTACCAATGAAACTTAGATACCTACACACGCAAAACTAACAATTCGTCATACGGGTGACAATTTTTGACCTAAATTAATATGATTGATGATAATTATCTTCGAAACTATGCATTTTTGGACCACATAATCTAGGACTTTTTGTATTATTTTTACTTATAGAATATAACCCTAGAGTTATGGGATATAAAAAAACACGTTGTATAAACTTTTAGAACTAATATTGTTTATTAAATTTTTTGTATCTTATTTTGTTATTTTTATCTCATTCTAAAAGTAAAGTGTATTAAAGTGAAAAGTTAGGTGAAGTGAGCTTAGTTAGAGTGAGCTGTCAATTGTGTCAATCCCTAGCATCAGCCGATCTATTCTGTAAATATCTCACCGTGAAAAGTTAGGTGAAGTGAGCTTAGTTAGAGTGAGCTGTCAATAGTGTCAATCCCTAGCATCAGCCGATCTATTCTGTAAATATCTCACCGTGAAAAGTTAGGTGAAGTGAGCTTAGTTAGAGTGAGCTGCCAATAGTGTCAATCCCTAGCATCAGCCGATCTATTCTGTAAATATCTCACCGTGAAAAGTTAGGTGAAGTGAGCTTAGTTAGAGTGAGCTGTCAATAGTGTCAATCCCTCATGAAAAGACAGTTCAAGCTCACTTTGCCTAAGTTTTCACGGTGAGATTTTTCAGCAGGAATAACTGGCATGGGTGCTTGCGAAAATAAGATAGATTGAGTGAAATAAATCGTAACTTTACACCAACAACAGACAGAATTTGACTTGTAAATGAATTTAATATAAATCAGTATAAGAGCTACATATAGATATATCAGCACAATGTGGATATATGCAAAGTCATAATTACATGTAAAAGCTGAATGTCAATCGATTCAGAAGGGTCACGGTAACTGGAGACTGCGGGAATGTCACTTTATTATGTGGTAGGTAAACAAGTTATTGTGTTTAGAGCATCCACGAGCTGCGATCCTTAGGACCCGCTTAAACATTGTTTTGTATCTCTCTTCTTTTTCCTGAATATTATCCCAATTTATTTGGGGTCAGCCCTCCTAGTACTTCAGCGCAACACCGTACGATTGTGGATTGTCTCTTTTGTTGTGTTGCTCGCCTTTATATCATTTTTTAAAAGAAAAGAAAGAAACATTGTTTATTCAACACAAACAAGACGCACATTACATTGAAAAATAAACAAAATACACATACTAATACAAAGTAACCAAAAGACTCGTATTCAAAACCGAAATTTTTAAATTTAAATGCAACAATAAAAATTCCAAAAAGTTTGACTGTTCTCCATTGCTTGACGTCAGGCTAAGACTACAGACAATAGATGTTGCGTAATCTATTGTGTTGTGCAACACTTGTAAATGTCAACGAACAAACAAAACAAAAACTAAATGCCTGTTTCTTCTTCTGTTCTTTTTCCGTCTTCTATATTCATGACTCTTTTAGTCATATGGTCATCATCTGGCCTCATCACATGTCCGTAAAACCATTTCCGCTGGACAAACGGTTTTCACTCAGTTTTTCGTGTATCTTAGCGACTTTAAAAGTACCACTATGGATATTTGTTTCTAATGTTATCCATTTTCGAAACTGCACCAGAATAGCGTAGCATCTTCATCTCTGTGGTGTGAATTTTCTGTTTATCCGTCTTATCGGCCAGCACTCAAATCCATATAGTAGCTCTTTTGTATACGTTGCTCTTGACTTTAATCAGTATACCATCTCAATTTCAGTCACACAAAAAAAAAAGTTGTTGCTACAGATTTTGTTTAGATTGACTAAGTAACATGTTTGCATCTGAGCCTATCAAGCACAATGATCACAGCTACTACTTTAATTTGATTGAGATTTGAAACGGGTTCTTGATTGGAGTTATCACAAAACCTATTTGCAGCAACCAAGTCAAAACATAACTGCTCCAACCAAGATTATTAGATTAAAGCTTCAATGATCTTTATTGAAGTAATCAAAAGGCGTGGTTGACACAACTAACTTACTTTGTTACATTTAACGTTTTTTTAACTTGTCTCTTTTTTAACTCTTCTCAATGATGGTTAAGGGTAATCGAGAAACTTGTTTGAGCGTTCAGTTATTTGAACTAGTATTGCTGCAATCATGTCGTGATGATCAACTTAATTAACTAAGATTTTGATTAATCTAAACAAGATATCGTCAATCAAGCTAAAAAGTCACTTGATTGGAGTGAATTTTTTTCAGTGGCAGGCTACCTGGGCCTCAAGTCTGCTATTACAATAGTGTCAGAATGGTTTCGCCATTGTGAGTATTTGACAGTTTTTGTATGGCAAATCTGTCAAAAACTCACAATGAAGAGATCATTCTGACACTATTGCAATAGCAGACTTGAGGCCCTGGGCCTCAAGTCTGCTATTACAATAGTGTCAGAATGGACAATTAACCAACAATTATGGAATCAACAATTATGAAATCAATGATAGACCATTCTGACACTATTGTAATAGCAGACTTGAGGCCCTGGATTCTATTGTGTAGGTATGTCTCTCTCTATCGCTTTTGTTGCTACAATGGATCCGAGGTACTTGACCTCTTTAACTCTGTTAAGAGTTCTGTTTTCGATGGATGGACATGGAATGACACCCACATTAGTTTCGGGAAAAGTCGCAATACATGTATTCACTCTTCTGTCTACTGACTCTCAACCCTCTCCTCTCCAAGGACTTTTGCCAAGTAGTCAGGTTCTGCCAATCGTTTAACACACAGACAGAGACAGATTGATGATTTTTTTCTTTTCTTTCTTTCTTATTTTCTTTCTTTCATTTAAATATGTTTAGCACATACCGCTCATATCAGTTCT
Organism: Dryobota labecula; assembly: GCA_947523025.1. Lineage (NCBI taxonomy): Eukaryota > Metazoa > Arthropoda > Insecta > Lepidoptera > Noctuidae > Dryobota > Dryobota labecula. The sequence continues at coordinate 11,965,279 of OX383306.1, read as the reverse complement.
AGACGTAAACAATTAGAAGCAATGACATTGTATAGATATAAATCAAGATCAAGATCTGTGGTCTTCTTAAAAATAAAAATCGCTATGTGTATGCCTATAATATTTGAGGAGTTCCCTCAATTCCTCATGGATCCCAGTCTCAGAACTTGATTCTGATAAAAATGGGACCAACCTGGAAGTATATCAATACAAAACGAAAAAAAAAAAACTATTTGGTTATGAATCACGGAGTTTTGAGGTAACAAACATTAAAACAAAAAAACCACCGAATGGAGAACCTCCTCCTTTTTGAAAAGTCGGTAAAGAAAATATAACCGAATAGGGAACCTCCTTTTTGTGAAGTCGGTTATAAACGCCCGGCCTTCACCACTTCCTAGTGCTTTAGCTGGGAAGAAGAAATGGCGCAACAAACTTCCTAGCATGTCGCATAGTATTTGCATCTACCGTGTCTTCCATGACAAGGGATATGAAATCTAATATTCAACTGGAACTACAATAAAAGAAAACAGCATCAAAATATAGCAAATTGATTCAACCATCTAACGAGCACAGTAAACCTGTCTGACGTCACCATGACCCAAAAAGACGTCCAGAGAGAATTACTATCAGCAAATTAGTCATTTCGGTGAGTAGCCAAGTAGCCATAGTCGTGGGAAAACCCGGTATTTCACGCTTCCCGTGGCCAATGAGTATTTCTAGCAAAATGCACAATGCCGAGATCACAATACATGGCGTTCTAAGAATTGAGCGGTTCAGTTGATTCGTCTTAAGGAGATGTTGGTATAATTATATGAAGTCAGGAAACTGTTCGCAGTATTTGATTCGATGGTTCACACGGGATTTGTTTGATTGCCATAGGATATCTTGTATCACTTTGTTTTTATATGATAACTAGCGACCCCTGCTTCGCACGGAGCGCCACCTATCGGGTCCAAAGTTATCCTGTCTTTGAAGTTGGAACCAACCGTACACATCCACAAAATTTCATTGCAATCTGTTGTGTGGTTTTGGAGATTAACGTGTAGAACATAGTGGCACGCTCCAACTTCGTACGCGAGAAATGTCTTGTTCCCCCCGCGTCGCATCGTATCGCCCGTTCGCTCTATTACTTCGTTTTCGTCTAGCGTTATTTCTGACCTTTTTTATTTTTGTTCGGCTCCTAAGGGCCGTAGCGTTATGCTAAACAGCCTATAATCTTCCTCAAGAATTAGGTTATCAAATGCAAAAATATTTTTTTAAATCGAATTTGTAGTTCCAGAGATTAGCGCGTTCAAACAGACAAACTCTTCAGTTTTATTATATAAGTACTAGTTGTTCTCCGCGGTTTCACACGCGTTTACAGGCAGAATTTTGCTACTTTGGGTTACATTATTGAGGTTTTCTTTAGGATCTCTAAGTTTTTGAAAATAAACAATAGCCTATGTTACTTCCTGTCCTTCCTGATAATTTAGCTATATCTTGGTGAAAAAAAAAAAAAAAAAATACTTATTCGATACAAACAAACAAAAAAATCTTTCCTCTTTAATATTACGAGACGTTTGTATGTTGATTAAAAAATATTATTAATAAATAATAATTATTAACATTTTGACCGCCACGTCAAAAAAGCAAACACGTGCCCTCGGCGCCAAGATACGGATTCATCCTTTCGAGTTTTTGTCATCTTATGTTAATATTTTATGAAATATAAAGAAAGAAGTTCAACTAATATAAATTTGGATGAGTCAAGGAACATAATTATCATGTTTTCATCATTCAGTTTTCATTTTCATTTCATTTTGTATGAAAATTTTACGCAAAAGCTTTTTTAGTGACGGTTGAGATCTTTTTGTTGACTGAATAAAAAGATAAGTTTAAAAACAATTCGAATTTCGAACTCGAATTTTATTCGTCAAAATGGCGGTCACTTCGAGCACTTGATATCGTAGGGCAAGAATCAGCAAGATTTTAAATAAGAATAACATCATCAAGTTATGTTAGTTCATAAAAAAAGAAAATGAATACGCCTTCATTTTGATATGTGTAAAATTCTACGTGATCATTTAACTTTTATTTTATTTTTTGTATTTCAGTTACACAAATTCTTTACAAAATGTAAGGGTAAAGTTTTTAGCAATTTGTGACTTTTTGAGTACTCCAACGATGGTTGGTCCCATAGAAGTTTTTGATCAGTATTAGAAACAGGATCGATAGGCATCATAAAATGTTTTTGTGTATAATGCCTATTCTCTTGCTAACTGTATATTTTTTTGAAAATCTGTGAATGGGGATCAAAATTACATAAAAAATTATGGATAGTCTCCTAAGACCATTTTCGTGTAACTGCAACGGATAAGGTACTTCCCCTTACTGCCCCGCTGAAAGTTTCCACCCTGTATAATATTAGAAAACTATTTATACAAAGCAGATATAAAAAAGAAAAATAAAAAAGAATACTATAAAGAATAATAATAAAGAATAATAGTATGGATAACACGTGTAGAACAATATTTCTCACGGTAGCTGTTTACCGGAATGTGTGAGATGATCTGTGTTAGGGCTGTCAACACCGCTCTGGTATTAAATATGAAATTCAAGAAGGGTTAGGCGGAGGTGTACCTTCGCCTAACAAGGACTTCTTTGATGTATACAACAAATTTTTGACCATAATGTGTGTTCTAAACTACGTCCATTTTTACAAAACATTTTAAAGGGGCCAATATTTATTTGCTTAAACTTTATGCACAAGTAAAAAAAATATTGCACAAAGACGGACATAATACCTGAGGCATTTTCTACCAGTCAACCTTAGGGTGATGCAGACAAAGCATAGCAGGTGAAATATAAGAGATAGATATGTAACTCGAAAGAGACTCAATACTAATACATATATACGTATAAACAGAATAAATTTTGTCACTAGAAGTAACGATAGGGAGAGAAGAAAACGAATCCACCAAAAAATCAGCGCTGGGATGATCCTGTCAACTTCTTACAAATATGTTCACGTGCCTTCACTTTAAAAGATAACCGGGTGGTCGCCGTCTTGATGTTCAGAGGGAGCGCATTCCAAAGCAAGACCGCCAGGACAAAGAATGAAGAATGAATGAAGCCAGAACGGTGAGAAGGTATCGTAGAAGACAATTGTTGCCACATTATTTTTAAATATAGATAAATTGTGATGTAAGAGACAATAAATCATGAAGTGATTTGGAAGGTACAGTAAATAACATCCTGCCGTGCTTATTAAGCAGGTATCAGTGTTAAGATTAATTGTAAGCAGGTATCAGTGTTAAGATTAATTGTAAGCAGGTATCAGTGTTAAGATTAATTGATAAGATAACGATATTATCAGAAGACGGTCCATTTTCCTTATAATAACAATATTTGTATTCTTTTTAGGTTAGGCATGCCAGATGTAGATTTTACGTAGCTTATGCATAAAGCGTAATTAGCTTACGCCGTTCCCACGTAGTGCCAGTGCGGTGTTTCTGATCAGACCATGTCCCACTTACTGGAGTGTCCTAAGTGCTCGTTCACTTGTACCAAAGAAGACCTAATGAACCCCACTGATGCCGCAATTAACTTGGCCACCTATTGAGCTCAAACAATATAATAACTGGATACCATCGACACGAGAAGAAGAAGAAGAAGAACGAGACCGTTCCCACAGCTGGGAGTGCTGGGACACAGACCTACTCTTTGTAAGTCGGCTGTAATCCACCAAGTGTGGATTTGTAGACGTCACATGGTTCGGATTTGTAGACGACACATGTCCTAAAATTTTAGGTTCTAGGATATGCTGGTCTCCTCACGATGTTTTCCTTCCAGTTGGATTTGAAAAAATATTTTCACATTTTATAGTCCAATTCTTGAGGAAGTATACAGGCTAATGGTTATTGACCATCACGCTACGAGCCTTCGGAGCCAAGCAAAAAGGAAAAAGTCAGAAATAACGCTAATACTTATAATTAAGCTGATGAGTTAGTCTGTTTGAACGCGCTATTCTCTGGAACTACCAATTGGATTTGAAAAAATATTTTTGTATTTCATAACCCAATTCTTAAGGAAGGATGTCGGCTATTTAGCATCACGCTACGACTCTGAGGAGCCGAGCAAAACTAAAAAAAGGTAAGAAATAACGCTAGATGAAAATGAATTAATAGAGCAGACAGGCGATGCGATGTGACGCGGTGGGTCGGGGAACAAGACATTTCACCTGTACGAAAGAAGAAGAAGCTAGTAATATAAGGTAAAATTGTTTGTTTGTAAGACAATCAGAGAAACAGAGGTAATCTCTGAAAGTATTGTTCCAATTACATTTTTTGTTTTTACTAATAGAAAGCTAAACTATTGCCGAGTGCAGGCTATGTTTTATGATAAACAGGGTTATTGGTAACATGACGGCAATACATTAATGGGATGTAGGAGAGGTCATTTGCAACCAAATGACCCCATAAGACTACTATGCAAATGTTAACCATTTTCGAGTAATTTAACGTTTCATATTTTTTGAAGATATCTGCCATATAAAACTTTGAAAAATAAAATTAATATATATTTTTTTTAAATTATTACCTGCTTGCTAACACTTCAATACATTTAACCATAAAATTACAATTATCTGCAATAGTTTTTAAATCAGAGCTACAAATCTTTACAATTTTCATAATTGTGAGCAAGTTTTTTGACTATAATTGACGATTTCTGCCAAAAAAAGTCGTTGACATTTGCATAGGAGTCATAAGGGGTCATTTAGTTGCAAATGACCTCTCCTCGATTCCCTTAATAGATCGCCGACATAATTACCAACAACCCTGTAACAGTTAACTTCCACGCTGACTGAAATCACGAGTAGAAGCTAGTAATCTACTCATTAAAAAATCCTAGATTCAGGAGCATGGCAGCCCTAAATTAGTGCAGAATCAACAAGCGGTACTATAGAGCGGCACACCTGAGCTCGTTCTAAAGTAAACACCCTACACTGGGATACAGTATCATGTGTACTATCAGTGTGCTAGACTATAGTAGTGATTATTATTAGACTTGGGGATCCTTGAAGCTCGGGATAGAACTTTACCACAGAAAAAGGCAAATAATGGGAGGAACATAATTAAGTAAGAGATAGCTCTGTTCAGCTCCGGATTTCCGCCTAGGCCTACAAGGTCCTGACCTAGAGGCCCAGCCAGCCTAGGGGGCCTCAGCCACCCACCTAACCCGACCAGGTAGCTAGCCAGGGCCGGGTTAATCACGTAGCAGGTGAAACAAATGCTAACTTGGTAGGTATCTTTATTATTGTAAATAAATAGCTCAAACCAAAAGGTTTTGATAGCTAATTTGTGCAGTAATAATAATAATAATAATAAATAACATTAAAAAATATAAAATTAAAAAATTAAATAAAATTCATAACCGTATCTCTACGTTGACGTCGTGATGGGGCTTGCGCGCTCCGAACTCTAGGTCTGTGCCGGTAGAGTTTACTTTACCGGAACATGTCTAGGGTGAGGAGCCAGACCAAGAGAGATACAGAAACCCGCAGGGCAGCATGTGGCGAGCTGCTGGGCAGTTGCGACCTCACGGACCCTATCTCCCGGGAGAAGTCATGTTCCTCATCTCTGGCTTGCCTTTATTGGCCGGCTGGAGTAAACACTGACGAGGAACTGAGCTCCCACCTCATTCTTGCCTTTATTGGCCGGCTTGAGTGGAGATTCGCAAGAGCAAACGTGCTTGGAGGAAGGAAGTATTCCAGTAAGTGCTTGTAGGGATCTTGACCATCTTCCGGGCTCTGGGATTGTTCTGAGAGCCGTGGAATACCTCTCCACTCCTCGAGCACCTCAGGACATGTTGCCCTCTTGTCGCTACGTCACTATGTGCTAGCGACCGTTTTCGGGGGCCCATTATTGAGTTTGCAAGTCACCCCCTGCCATTTTATCCGTGTATAATAAAACATTGATCAGGTAGGGGCCATAGTCCTTCCATAGTTTTAGGTAACCAGTCCATTTTAACCACCCAAACCCATAGTCCAATATCTTTGTTTCCATATCCTGCAATAGTCCTACACCAACCGGGGGTTGTCCTTGGGTGCACTTGCATAGTGCGTACAGGGGTGCGTAAGTCGGTTGGTGCCTCATTTAATTAAAAGCGTCTAACGGGCCTCTGCGAGTTGGCTTCGGCCCCTCGTACGCCTTCCAAAGGTTCGGGACCCTAGGGTCCCGAGATATGTAAAAAAATAAAAATAAACATTTTATTTCAGAAACATCCAAAAATTTGTTAGTAAACATTTAACCTTAATAACTATGTTAGAAAACATGCCAGTTGGACAAATAACGGACGAGCGGGCAATCAAATTTCCCTCCTATAACATTCAGGAGACTGTTCTTGCTGCCCCGGACCCCTCTGCAGCAACGACGCGGCACGCTTACGTCTGATCGCTGCGAAGCCATCAGTGTGCCCATCAGCAAACATTCCCGATGCACTGCAGAAGCGTGGTAGCCCCAGCAGCATCCTGAATGCATAACTAAACACATTCTTCATTATTTATCTTGAACGTAGGTAGCAAGTTAGCAGTTTACTTTTGTTGTAAAAATGTTGGCCTCGTGCTTTGGGGGGCCCCACTCTCACATCATGGTTCCTATAGCAAACGTAGGTCCAATGGAATATTATCTATCAATGGTCAAAAGAAATCTGACATCTCCGAGGCGGGATGTTAAAATTATATTTTCTGTACTAGTGCATTTTATTTGATAAATTACCATAATAGCTTCGGCCTCAAATGTCAAGTGCCTAGGGGCCCTGGGTCACCGGCCTCAAATGTCAAGTGCTTAGGGGCCTGGGTCACTAAGTCCAGGCCTGGATTTGGTACCACATCACTGACTGTGGCTAATATTTTTATCACAGTGAGAGCTATTCTTATACATGTGGATATTATACGAGATAAGGAAAAGACTATTCGTGAATATCGAGGCACTTGTTTGCTAAAACTCGTAATTGCCCTGTCAGGAATTCCTGGCAATCAAAATTACAAGTCAAAAAAACCAATGGCCAAATTATCTTTCAGCTTAAACGAAAACTCGTTCGTATCAATTTACCACTTTCAGATCTGATAAAAATCGCTGAAGACTTGGAATTATGCGCAGATATTTCAGAAAAATTATAGAACAACTAACTAGCTTCCGCCCGCGGCTTCGCTCGCGAGGTATGTCGATAAAAACTACCTATGTCCTTCCCAGGGATGCAATCTATCTCTCTGCCAAATTTTATCAAACTCCATTCAGTGGTTTAGGCGTGAAAAGGGAACATACAGACAGACAGACAGACAGACAGACAGGGTTTCTTTCTTTATAATATTAGTATGGATAACACAATAAAAAACACAATAATTAAAAGCTCTTGTAGAGCCTGTAACAGAACTATGCATCTACTAATGCTATCATTGTACTTCTGCAATACATATGTATGTATATCACTGAAATAACTAACAACTATGACGAAGTGGAAAGGCAGTGTTCTTGCACTCTCCTTTTAAATACTGCAACAGTCCAATTATTTTTCTAAAATATCTGCGCATAAATCTGCTTTAAGACTACGCTATAATATAATAGCATATAGTAAATAGCTCATAGCACAACAATATCGCGCACCATACATTCCAATAATATATAGTACAGTACAGTGTGAACGTGTCCATAACAATGTATGGTGCGCGATATTGTTGTGCTATGAGCTATATACTATATGCTATTATATTATAGCGTAGTCTGTAAGCAGCTTTATCCCATGTTTTCAGTGATTTTTATCAGATCTGAAAGTGTTAATACTAACGAGTTTTTGTTAAGCTGAAATATAATATGGTCATTGGTTTTTTTACTATGTAAATGGGTAATTGTGGTAAGACTGGAAGCCGACCCCAACATAGTTAGAAAAAGACTAGGCAGATTGTTTGATTGGTAGAAAACGTCTAAATCCCTAAACGATAAAGTACTCGATAAAGGCTCCTACAAACAGGGCCGACACGCAACGCGACACAAAGACACCGCGCGTTTTATCAACCAATTAATCACTTGTTACTTTGAAAGCATTAGTATTAAGCATAAGTATTCGTCGAGTCTTCTCGTCGCGTATTCCACAGAGCCTAAATAAAGACCAAGGTCTTCAATCAGTGCGTACTGCCTGTTATGACTTACGGAGCCGAAACGTTGACACTCACGGTACGACTGGTCCATCAATTCAAGGTCACTCAGCGAGCTATGGAACGGGCTAAGCTTGGGAGTTTCTCTGAGAGATCGAATCCGGAACGAGGTGATTTGACAGAGAACTAAAGTTGTCGACTTAGCTCACAGAATAAGCAAGCTGAAGTAGCAATGGGCCGGCCATATATTAGTTGTAAAACCAATGACCGTTGGGGTAGACGTGTTCTTGAGTAGAGACCGCGAATCGGCAAACATAAGTTAGGGCGTCCGCAGGCTAGGTGGAGCGACGATCTTCGCAGGGTGGCTGGTAGCAGCTGGATGAGAGTTGCCGAGAATCGAGCTGAATGGCGTGCAATTGGGGAGGTCTATGTCCAGCAGATAATGGTATTTAGATAATTGGCATCTGATACAATTGAACTTTACAATTACATCTGTACTTGAGTTGAATGTACTACTGTACTGAGTTATTGGTACTTATACCATGTACTTATGCTTTGGTCGAAATCTTTGCGTTTTCCATTGTATTCTCGTGAAGTCGTGACACCTTCGGTCACCGATGTCCAATTCGACCTCCCTTGTCGATAATGACGAATAATTTTCCATTATGTTCATGCATAAGAGGTAAGCTTTATGCACTAGTAAAAAAAATACTGTACAGAGGCGCACTAAATGCCTGAGGCATTTTCTACCGGTCAACAGCTATAATAAGCACTTCTGATAGCTCGAAAAAGAATAAATACTAATACATACATATATATAAAAATAATAAATTTTGTCAGGATAAATAACGATAGGTAGAGGAGAAAACGAATCCAGCAAATCAGCGCTTGGATGATTCTGCCAACTTCTAACGAATATGTTCACGTGCCTTCATTTTAAAAACCGGTTGCAATCCTGATGGTCAGAGGGAGCGCATTCCAAAGAAAGACCGCCAGGACAAAGCAAGAAGAATGAATGAAGCCAGAACGGTGAGAAGGACATCGTAGAAGACGATTGTTGGTGGAACGCAGATTTTAACTATGGGCAGAGCAAAATCAATCTGCCTAGCCTTTTCCCAACTACGTTGGGGTCGGCTTCCAGTCTAACCGGATGCAGCTGAATACCAGTATTTTATATGGAGCGACTGCCTATCTGACCTCTACAACCCAATAACTGGGTAACACGATACCACTTGTTAAGACTGGCTGTCACACTTTTGGGCTTCTGACGACTCGTAACTGCTGTCAAAGATTCACGAATGACAGCCGGGACTAATGGCTTAACGTGCTTTTCGAGAACTAACATAACTATGGGCAGAGCATAAGTAGAATATTCAATTTCATTCAGAAATTTTCATAACAATACTAATTATGAAACTAAGTAAATGAAAGAAGTAGAAATGATTAATATGTACCAAAAGAGCTCTTAAGGGAAATCTGGAAATTTGCATCAACTGTTATTTATGGAAAATATAAAGAAAAGTATTCAATTTCAATCTCCACAAACACCGGTAGTCAACTCTTCTTAGATAATTGGCTCAACAATTAATTAAAATATAATCTTTACACCACCCGAGCAATAAACAAAGCAATGAACGTAAAGTATAAACAAATAAACAAAAGAACAATTATCTCTCATTTGACGTCGCGCGCGTGCGTCGCAGAGCGGTAGTGTACGACAAACTAATGCACAAAACCCAATCAATCAAAATGATACCTTATTTCGTTAAGAAAAGGTGCTCATAACATATAAAGTTATCTTGGTATTCGTGTGTAGATGCGCACGCAGGCTGCCAACGACCAATGACCGCGCTTTCACTGTCGTCCATCTTGCAGTATGATTTTGATTTTAAAATTGGAACGCCCAACGGTCGCTGTTCATGATTAGAATGATTGATTTTCGGTGACGGAGAATGTGGCTTTATGATATTTCGTCACCATTACTGTAAAATAGCAGTGAACAACTGGGCAGTCTCATTTCTACAGAGATTAGCGAGCGCATGGGAGCTGGCCCTCAATAGACAGAACAACAAAAAGGTTTAGAAGAAAAGCACCTGCATGATGGTTGATTGTTAATTGACGTTCATTTTGGGGACACCAAAGTGCCTACCCCTAAGTACTTACTGTTTGTCATCAGCAAGAGCTATAAAAGAATGGGAACGGGATGAACTGAACAAGGTGCCCGTTAGCTACTCGTCGAAGGTTGTTTGTAGATTGAACACCTGAAAATTTTCAATCAAAGAATTTTCTCCAGCCAAGAAAGCTTGACTTATGAGACACAAATGATTAGATCGAATATTGCGGGGCTATTAAGGCAACATATTTTATTTAATAATTTATCTACTAATATTAGCATATTTTTTCAGTTAATGGCAGAATACAGTACCATCCATCTTTGTCCTCAAAGTGGTGACCCCGATGCGATTGCGTCAATCTGAGGTGAAGGGCCTTACTCCCGAAAACGATTCGAGATTGATTTTGATTCCGATTCGAACTCGCTTCTGCGACCTTACTCTCGACAGCATCGAGTTCTGAATCAATCGAATTGGGTTCGAATTAAATGCCGATCCATACTCTTGTATCCAACACTAGCGCACGACCGTGCGGTGGTTCGAAGCGAAACTAACTTCGGTCAGTTTTAAGTTTTAAATCGAGTTTGGATCAGAAACGAAATCGAATCTGAATCAAAATCAAACACGAATCGTTTTCGGGAGTAAGGCCCCTGTAGCGAGCTACGAGTCGAACTTGTACCGCGTCTGAGCTGGATATAAACAACGAAGATGAAGCCGACCACGCCCTGGACACTGCTGTTGACAACTCATCGGAACCTGCGGACTGCGAGAATTCAGCAGTAGGATATTATAGGGCATTCTACCCTACCTTCCGTTCCATCGGCTCACTCCGTTCGCCTCGACACTCTCGGTGGAGTAGAATGCCCAATAATATAAATGAAATCTTACATAGTGCAGTAAAATACTGGTTTAGCGCCTTTTCCACCCGATGGAATCGAATGTAGTGTTAAATTACTGCGAACAATTATTTATAAGATATTCATCTTACCTTCCTACCTACTAAAAGAGTATAAATATAACCTCTAGTTACATAACGGTAAATGGTAGGTACGAGTATGCAGGTTTCTTGCAGGGATCGACCCAATTGCAACCAAATGAGATTTTAAAAGTGAAATTGCACAAACTTCGTAGATCCATTTATGTTATTGGGCATTCTAGACCACTTTCCGTTCTATCGGGTGGAATAGGCGTTGAACCAGTATTTTACTGCACTATGTAGGATTTCATTTATATTATTGGGCATTCTACTCCACCGAGAGTGTTGAGCCGATGGAACGGAAAGTGGGGTAGAATGATCAATAATATCCTACATTCAAATCATCCTAGTCATCGCCCAATTCCAGCTTTACGGCCGTTTACACTTGTTATATTCCAAAATCGTTTCTAAGTTTGAAAGTGCTACAAACTTTTAGTGATCAAATCAAAACAAAGCAAGGAAAAATGTAGTACTGGTCACTGATATATAAAATAGTCAGTCTTAGTATAAGCAAAAATCAAAGTCCAGCAGAAACAGTAAAAAAAAAAAAACTGATCGGTCCTGCTCTTGACCCCGATCTCGCTCGAAAGCATGGACGAGCTCTATGATGGAACGAGCGTGCCCAGAAGATGCCTGAGCACTCTTTTTATTTGCACAGATTCACACCGAGAATTATGTTTTAATTAGAAGGGTAAGGTAGTCAAAATAATAATACGTATACCCCTTGCTACAGACCTGAACCCGTCGTTAATATAGGACCACATTCCACAAACAGAAAAAAACCGCAAGAAAAATTATTACATAATGAGCAAATAATCTCATAAACTATCGCTTTCTATACTATAAAGATCGTCGTAGTGAAACAAAGCATAATGCTAGTAAATAATAAAAAGCGGCGAACTAACTGCGGCGGGGTTTCGATCTCAGGCCTACGAGCGTGACGGACGGAGTCATTTACACATATGCACGGTATAACTAGGTTGTTATACTTGTTATCTGGTGCGGGTTGGTTATGAGATGATTGGCATGTTAATTTTTATTGAAAGAAAGTATTTTGCGAGGTTTAAAGAGGCCAGTATATGTCTTACCGGAGTTGTCTTTAAATGGGGATCGCAGAGGATGGAATGCGTCAACCCCGACTTAACAGTCCCCCCCGACCCTTGCTCGACGAAGCGCCAGCCAGCGCCGCAGCTGAGCCTGTAGCTTTAAATTCCCCTGTTAATAATAATAACCCTGATTTGACCCAGCCTGTCCCTTGCTGTCCTCCCCCCGACGCTGCCCTAAGCCGAGGTTCATACCCCACAGGGGGAGCATGCAGTCGTTTAGTTTATAAGTTTTATGCCCTGGCTGGAGGCTTTAAGTTTTCGCTTATGGCAGCCAGAGGAAAGTCCGGTTAAGGAGTCACGACCTCTCAAAGTCAACTCCGAGATGATATAGCTAAAAAAAAAATGTGCTTTACTGACATCTTTACTTCTTATGTCATGAATAATAGTGAATAGATTTAATAACCTAGTCCGCAAGATTGGTAGCGGGATTATACACCCTGCGTCCAACATAATATAAATTTTGTCTCATTACTTGTCGAGCACCAAAATATATCAACAAGTTTGCAATCATCGTGTTGGTGGTTTACTATATAAAATGTGTTTTTTTTTTATATCCCATAACTCTAGAGTTATGTTCTATAAGTAAAAATAAAAAAAATAAAAGTCCTAGAATATGTGGTCAAAAAATGCATAGTTTCGAAGATATCATCAATCATAATTAATTTAGGTCAAAAATTGTCACCCGTATGACGAATCGTTACTTTTGCGAGGTTGCCAAACTTGATGAAACTGAGACTCTCGATGTGTGTAGGTATCTAAGTTTCATTGATAAATACGAGTAATTCATTTTCATTAAAACTAATCATCATTATTCAATTAAGGGTGTTTTACAATAATAATCATGACTGACGAATTATTTTGTATGTAAAATGAAAACAATAAAAAAAAAATACATATTCATATGCCAGTTGATTCTTTGATATAGTAAGAGTACCTAGAGATAGGGGATATCAAAAAAAAAAAAAAAAACACCTGGTAGGTATATATTTATTTATTTATTTAACAATTTATGTACACACATATAAACAGACAAGAAGAAAGGAACAGAAAAATACGTACAAAGGTGATGCTTATTTCTAATGAAATCTCTTCCAGCATACCTGCGATAGGAAAGTAGATATAGAGATGTAGACAACGTGTGTAAGTGTAGAAGAAAAAAAAAATTATATATAAAAAAAATATACAAACAAATATAATAAAAATATAATATAATATAATATAATAATAATATATAAACTCACATACACAAAAGTTGAGCTGCACGATTACTGACAAAATGCGTGCACTGACTGGACAGGTCCACTCAATCTGTGTGGTGCTTTCCTCAAAAGACTATTTCAGACACCAATCTACATGGTCTTCACATGATTTGACCAAGATTATGTCTGGACTTTAAAAGAGACTGTGACCTCTGAGTTTGTTTCGGCCTTTCTTCTCAGAGTATTCAGAACGCCGAACGAATTCATTCGAAACGCCGACCTCATCTAGTTAGGTAATACGGGCTGCTGTCCGCAACTCCACGATAATGCGCGTATTTTGCGTACGGATGGGAATTCGATTATTCGATCCATACCAGCTCCTCAAAGAAGGTCAGCAACGCCTTGGTGTTATTGACAATCTCACGTAGAGTACCTGGGTTACCGAAGTACTTGGCCCTATATGTGGCGACCGCCGGGCAGTTTAGCAGCACATGAGCTGCTGTCTCGTCGTCCTCCATGCAGGCCCTGCACAGTGGACTGTCTGTGACTCCTATGACATAGAGGTGTTTATTAAATGACCTATGGCCAGTTATAGCTACTGTAACAGTACGCAGCTGTTGTTTCGTTAGTCGGAGAATCTGTTTCGTGAGGCAGCCATCAATTGTGGGGAGAGCTACCTTAGCCTGCCTGCACTCACCTTGGTCCGACTATAGTTTGTGATGTTGGTCCTTGGTGCGTTTCCTTACCAGAGTGCTCATCTAGTTTTAAGACATGATTGACGTGTAAAAGTGTTTGTACAAACCTACTAATAGAAATAAAATCATTTATCATTTATAAAAGAGTATTTATAAAATAATTACTCCAATCTATTTGGATAGTTTGTGCAGAAGGAAGATGATTTTAAAATTATTTGCCAGTAACCACCAATCGGCGCGGTTTTTTCTGCTAGCCCCGTCGTCGGTAGGTACCATGAACAAAGTAAATGATCTAACAGCACCGGTTACTGAAGATAATAAATCAATGGCCAGTGAAGCATGAATGATGTGGAAATGTCGGCTCCAACACGAAATGTCGTGAAAAAATCGTGTCGTTTTCGTAACGAGCGCTGCGCCCGCGCACCCTGTCGATGTCAGTGATTTGTTGTGTGGGTTGCCAGTTTACAGAAGCGAATTAGATAGGAAATTATTTAATTTTGGATTATGTTTTGTCGGTCCATTATTTTGATTGATGGGAAACATCATTTTTGACAATCGAGTAAAAAATATATTATGCAGTCATTTTTATGTGCTACGAAATTCGTAGTCAATTGCGTAATCCTTCGTAGCATATTTTAAATCTCTTCCAATGACAAAAAAAAAATCTCCATTTATGTATTACAACGACCATTTTGCTCTAAGCACTTAGATGGAAATGGTAACTAACTGACAATATTTACCCATATCAGATCTAGCTTGTTACGACTGCTTTGAGACTGGAAAGCCATAGAACATCAAATTAAGCATTTGCTTTTTTTACCGCCTTTGTGGTCTAGTGGTTAAACCACCTGTCTTCAGATCCAGAAGTCCCGGATACGATTCCTAGCGGGAGAAAAATTTCTGCTCAGTTCGGTTGGTGGTAGGGCTTGTTCTAAGTCCGCCTGGCTAGCTACCACCATCTTATCTAAGTCTGTCGCCAAAACAACAATGTTAACATTGGTGTTTCGGCAGTTTGAGGTAAGATAGCCATTTCCTCAGTCTGTGGTTGAGGATTCCGGGTGAAGCTCGCTTCCATCTTCGGCCTTATCATCACTTACCATCAGGTGAGATGAAGGCTAAGAGCTTCCCCGTTGCGTGTAAAAAAAATAAACACAATTTCCTCCATAATCATTCATCATTTCAGTCGAAAGACGTTCACTGCTTTTTTTTTTTACATAAGCCTCCCCCAATTGGGTGGGTTTGCCATAATCGCCACGCTTGGCAGGCGGGTTGGCGATCGCAGTATGGTGTTAAAAATGCATAGGTAGAGAACGCTGCTGCCCATTCTCTAGTAAGTCACTTACAATTAGTCGCTTTTTAAGACACTTACGGGATGAAATAGGATAGTGCTATTCTTTACGTCCGGTACCACACGGCACACTATTTCCTCCATACGCTATTTATTTTACTTTATTTATAATTTCTTTCTAAAAAGTCAGCTCTTTCGCTAACTTGTCAACACCGAGTAGCCGCTCGGGTGAAGATATGGCGCGCCTACAATCAGGATGCGCAGGCGACACGCAACCGACGCGTGCGCTCACGCATCGCCTATGTACAGACATTGTGATTGGGATAGTTATTGATTGGCTGATTACTTGTTACTTTTAACACGTAAATCGAAATTTTGACGAAAATGACTTATGACTGCCAAAGTATATTACTTAAAATATTGTGTTCTTTCGTCTGCGAAAACCCATCTTATAGTTTCGCTGCTAGCTAATAAGATAACCAATTATTTCAAGCATTTCCAAGGTTTGTTTTCAAATACAAAACATTAAGCAGATTATGTGACAATTATTGAAAATTTCATTACAAAGCAATAACTTTTTTAAATCTCAATAGATATGTTTAGATAGAAAATTTATCAATGTACTGATGCTATGAAGTAATAATAACAATATAACGAGTATTTTCAACCCCGTAAACTTTGTAATCGCGATATCTCCGTTTGTACTTTTAATGATTTAATTGGTTTTCGTTGTAGGGCGACGAAAATTCCCCCGATTAATAATCAGAACCCTGATGTTATCCAGCCACCGACGGTCCCTTGCCACCCTCCCTCCGACACTGCCCTAAGCCGAGGTTCGAGCCCCACCTGGGGTGCCCTTAGCGAGCAGTCGTCTAGCTTAAGTAGATTATAGTGAAAAACTCCCCTGGCTGGAGGCGTAAACTTCGTTAGGAGCTTGCTGCACCACAGGAAAGCCCGGTTAAGGAGCAAGAACCCCCAGTGGTTATACCTCCGAGATGCCATACACAAAAAAAAAAAAAAAAAAAAAGGGCGACGAATAATGTATTTACAATTCTTCTTCTTCCATTCCTGGTCCCGTTATTTGGGGTCGGGCCTCCTCACTGTCCGGCGCCAAGATGAACGGTCTTGGGTTGTCGCATCGGGCAATTGGGCTTTCTTGAGGTCTTTTGCGATATTGGACCACCAAGTCATTTGTGGGCGGCCTATACCTCTTTTTGTTTCCGGTTAGTCGGTTTTCTGTCATTTTGTCTGTGATAGGTGCGACTTTGAAGCTGCCACGTATAATGTTCATTACGGATTTTGTTGTGGCGGTATCAACAACGCCAAATGCCAACTACGCATCAAAGACCTGACGTCACATATCCTGCATCGCGCTATCAGAGTTTACCGCGCGACTAGCATACATACAACATCCCGACATCAACCGTTGGTCAGTTGCCCACCAGACACAATACCCGTCTGGTCAGAGGATCCTCCCTCTACTATAGAGTATGAGTGAACTTTACACCCTGTTCCTCATACCTCTAAATTGTCAAGCAATGTATTTACAATTAAATAAGTAAATTAAAACATAATAAAGACCCATTTATAAACCACGCGGCAAAGGTCGAGGTGTTCTGCCAGGGACATCACAAGGACCTTGTGTTGAATATTTATTAGTTATCCAGTGTCTGTATTTTTTATACTATAAAGTCGTATTATACCTAAACTTGAAATCTGCATCCTACACTGAACGATTGTTGAGTCGCGGTCAGGGCTTGTTAACGTTACCAAATAACAAAATAATAACCGTTACGTAACGTTAAATTTCAATTTTATACCTACTAACGTTACAAAAATTTAACGTTACTTGATAACATTACCAGTAATGTAACGTTAATTAACAATAACAAAAATACGATAACTATCGTTAATTTAGATACGTTGCCATTCTGTGGGTAAGAATCAGGCAGATTCAGGCAACGTTTTGATCGGCACGGTATCAGAGAGGCGCGAGGGCGGGTTCCCGCCGCGCCGCACGCCCCAGGCCCCACTACTTACTCACCTGTTTAAAATAAGATAAAATTAATAGTCGCATAAATAACGTTAAATCGATTACCGTTATTTTAATAGTTAACTCTGTCAATACAAGGTAACGTTATGAAAATTTACCGGTATTTAAAGCCCTGGTCGCGGTTACATTGTAAGTTATATGTTTAGCTATATCCTTAATTTTACGTTTTAAGGCCCAGATATATGCCAGTGACCTTGAGTGGTTAGCTTGCGTGTTCTGTACTGAGCTCACGCAACGCGTCCTACGTCCAGCCAGTAATGGACTCGCCCATCCAGGAGCGAGAGGGGGTATAATTGGCGGCCTGCACAACTAGAATGTTGCGGTGAGTGACTGCGGAATCGAAGAAGCGTTTTGAAATGCGCTTCATGAATTGAACGATGGTGGAGATTTTGAGGTTGGTGTTCCGAACGAACCAGGGGGCTCCCGTGATTTTACGGAGAAACGGTTTTGGAGGGTTTGCATCCTATGGATGTGACGGGGTTTTGCGTGTGCAAAGACTGGACTCGCATAGGTCATGATTGGGCGGATATACGCGGTGTAGATGCGCAATTTGCACCTGAGTGACAATTTGGTTTTTGCATTGAGAACGGATGGAGCCTATAGAGAGCGAAAGAGGCGCGCGAACGAACCAGCTTTATATGCTCTGAAAACGAGAGATGATGATCGAGAGTCACACCTAGATATTTAGCTCACTTCTCCCAAGAGATAGGCTTGCCGAACATGGTGATCGGTCGGAGGGGGCAACTACAACAGGTAAAAATCACAGTATAACAGTAGAATCATATTATACGGTTTCGACCTGATTATCACCCAAAGCGTGATCGCACAACACGACTAGCATATACAATTATAACGATGACAACTATAAGACTAAAAAGTTTAGTTCACAAAATTACAGCTACAAGGTCTGTGCTATATCGATATTCGAAGAATACCGATATTTTTAAGAAAATACCGATAACAGTATCGACATCTGAAATTTTATATTAGTAATTTGAGTATCGGTATAAAATATCGATAATTATATCGACATTCAGTACTGATATCAGGCTACAATGTGACGTCACAGAATCTTTATTGATGATTCTTAAGTAAATTCATATTGTTTACAGTCGCGAATCATATTTTGATCAAGATACAACCTGACACTGACCAACAAATTGCAAAAAAAGCAAGAAAATATAATAATAACGGTATTATATCGATACCCAAATACCGGTATTTATAGCGATATTTTGGTATCATGTATCCAATTTATATCGGGATTCAGTCCGTGCTTCCAGCTCATGTAGGCAAGAAATGTGTAGAAATACACGTCAGATAAAATAAGTAATTGACAAAAAGTTACATTATTTTTAAGAAAACAATATTTAAAGCGTTACTTTATTATTGTATGTTACGTTATTTACACGTGGGTGTCGTAAAAGGCGACTAAGGGACTTACTAGAGAATGGACAGCAGCGTTCTCTATGCATTTTTAACTTCATACTGCGATCGCCAACCCGCCTGCCAAGCGTGGCGTTTTTGGCACCCCCCCCCATGGGGGGTGATGATGACTGATGATCCCTGAAAATAAATCCTGTTACTCGTATTTATAACCAATCCAATTTCCTATTTTATAGTAAAGTCCGTGTTATCAGATAATAAGTAGAAAATATTTTGTTCAGACACAAATCTTATCAGCGATATGAGATCGAGGTATTATTTACGAATTACTGAAACTGATTAGATAAAGAATCGAGAACAAACAGTTTACTTGTGACAAATTCAGGTTTTCTGAAATTATCTATCAATTTTGTCGTGTGGAGCAATTATTGGTTGCGTGTAAACTTCATTGATAAAGTCTGAGGGTTTGGTTTCCGCATTTCGTCCTTCAGGTAAACCATTGTGCGTGGGCCGTGGCGGCCGTCGTTTCGGAGATTAGCCGGTATAAACAAATAGACAGACACACAGATAGACAAAAATTTAAAAATATATAAATATATAAGTACCGTATATACTTTCGTATAAGCATTCAGTAATAAGCTATTATTTTGACATTACAAACAGACACTTCAATTTTATTTATAGATAAAGACGATGTTTTACCATAAGTCGCTGTTGTACAGACGATTTTTTTTCAAAAGTCGATGTTGCTCTTTTATTGCCATGTATGTAAGTAATATATACCCTCAATTTTATCACAAACACATTACACCTACAAACAGAACAGTATTAATTGACTGCTCACCGGGGTCACCTGTCTGTCTCGCCTGTGATCGCGACCGACCTGCGCGCGCATTTGAATACAATGCGCCTGCGCAGGCTGGACGTTATGGTGCCGTCAGCACAGTTGATGTGTTGTTTGTGTAGACGCTTATATTATGAGGAGGAATTGATTAAGGAGAGAATTTTATTAACTGTCTAGCTGTAGGTAATAACTAGAGATCGGATAATCGGATGCATATTTAACTAAAGTTGAGATGTTGGCTAATATGGAACGTACTTTTGTATGGAAAAATCCCGCAGTTTCGCTGATTATAGAATCTGATGTAGGTATATTTACTTACCTACTAGCCGATGTAATATTAACGCCCAATTAGGATATAGTTTGTTTCAGCCGAAAGATGTCCACTGCCGGACATAGGCCTCCCCCAAAAGGGGGGAATTGCCATAATCACCACGCTTGGCAGGCGGGTTGGCGATCGCAGTATGGTGTTAAAAATGCATGAAGAACGCTGCTGCCCATTCTCTAGTAAGTACCTTAGTCGCCTTTTACGACACCCACGGGAGGAAATAGGGGGATGCTATTCATTACGTCTGGCACCACACGGCACAGGTAAACACAGGTGTACACAGGTACAGGTATAGTACTTAATTTAATATATTTTTTGTTTAAACTAACACACATCACCCCTCCTCTTACACCCTACAAACACCAGATTTCACATTACAATACTGTATTTGTAATGTGAAATCTGGTGTACAATAAAGTGTATATAAATAAATGAATAACACTTTGCCCGACCTTGGCATGGAACTTGGGTTTTTATTTTCTAGAAAAAGACTTAATTACAAAGTGCAATGTCCGAACCAATTCGATAACAACATTAACACGTCTGCAACTCAAAGCCACATTAAAAATCTTATTTACTCACAATCTAGATGTTTTGTTTTTATAATCATAAATCAAAAATGTTTTTTTTTTTGTTATACATTATCTTACATAAAATAATAACAAAGACTTGCAGCCGACACACGAACGAGTCGTCTGTATAATTGCATAAATCCACTTTTCCACACGTTGCGTACGCGCTATGCAAATCTTGTGTGCCCGCGCAGCTGAGAAGCGTCTGCAGATCAGGGTTGGTGGGCGTAAGTAAGTTTAAAATGCGGGATTTTGTATATAAAGAAAAGAAAGAAAAAACATTTAAAAAAAACCGCTTTTAAAAAGAATGCTGCCAGCCTTTTGGGTACCTACATTGCCAGTTGACAGCGATGCGGAGGAATTTTTTGACTCCATATTTTAGTTTATTAATAGAATCTCGTTCCCCAATCCATTCTCGATATATATTATCATCAAGAAAGCCGTTCCGTACAAAATGCAAGAGAAAATGAATTTAATTCACAATTATTATTTTTTTGTGAAGTTTTCGTATGTTTTAATATTTATTCTGCTATTCGGGGCGGAGACAAATCCAACAAATCAGAGATGATAAAAATCGGTCGGGTGTTATAGAGGTATGAGGAATAGGGTGTAAAGTTCACTCATACTCTATGGTAAAGGGAGGATCGTCCGACCAGACGGGAGTCGTGTCTAGTAAGCAACTGCCGGGATGTTGTATATAATGCTAGTCGCGCGGTAAACTCTGATTGCGCGATGCAGGATTTGTGACGTCAGGTCTTTGATGCGTAGTTTGCA
This sequence comes from Dryobota labecula, assembly GCA_947523025.1. Lineage (NCBI taxonomy): Eukaryota > Metazoa > Arthropoda > Insecta > Lepidoptera > Noctuidae > Dryobota > Dryobota labecula. The sequence goes on along the minus strand of OX383306.1, from coordinate 11,943,840 downwards.
TGTGGCGATGCCGCCACAGTGTAAAAAACTCGACTTTGTTTTATAAATTAAGATTAGATATCTAAAAATAATGGTTAATACAAAAATATCCCTTATTTAAAAAATATCATCATCATCATTCATCATTTCAGCCGAAAGACGTCCACTGCTGGACATAGGCCTCCCCCAATTGAGGGGGTTTGCCATAATCGCCACGCTTGGCAGGCGGGTTGGCGATCGCAGTATGGTGTTAAAAATGCATAGAGAACGCTGCTGCCCATTCGCTAGTAAGTCCCTTAGTCGCCTTTTACAACACCCACGGGAGGAAATAGGGTGGTGCTATTCTTTACGTCCGGCTCCACACGGCAAAAATATAGACTTAGGTTATTGCTATTTACCTTTCTGTTTATTTTTAAAATGTGCGGATCTCTGAAGTATAATGCAACAAAATACGATATATAGAGGAATGTGGCCACTTTTCTTTAGATCGAATTTTGTTGTTTCTTGTTTTAATATGAAACGTTATAAAAGGTATAAGAAAATTCTAGACACACTTACCGAGGTCACTGATTGAACCGTTTTTCATAATTCCTTCTCAGTCACGAGATAATATTTTTTTAAAGGAGTGGTGCTCGTAGACCCTTGTACACCCTCTTGTTTCAAATAAACTTTATTATTATAATTTTTTATTATTCAGCGATCGGCACATTTTAATGCGGATAATATTTTCAGTGTTGGCAACCCTGCTGCAAGTCGCGCGCTCTACCTCACATTATTTGCACGATGAGTTATGCTATCGTTACAACATTAAATGAATAATTAATACTTACTTTTTCCACACCCATAATTAAATTATATTCTTATTTCTCTATTAATCAAGGGCTTCGTTAAGTGTTAATAACAGTTGGAGTAACGGGCTATTGAGGCAATTATAAATGATTGCATTTTTCTATTTGGAAAAATAAAAACCAGAAGAATATAATAATAAAATATAATATAAAAAAAAATATTAAAAAAATATATAAAAACCATAGAAAGGATGACATAAAAGATACACTAATTTGCTTATGTTTTGTCATTGTGGTCAGCCCTCACTGCTGAATAAAAGCTTTTTTGTAAACTCTTTAAACATTTTTTAATTTAATAAATTTTAAATAATAATAGTATGTATGTATGCCTATTATAGGTATAGGTGTACACAGCATTCACCAGAAAACAACATCTTAATTAACTAAAAATAATAATAATGAAGATATAAAATACAATTAGAATTAGAAAATAAAATTTATATAGATATTTGAATTTTACTAAATTAAATTATTAAAATTTTTGTATTGTGTGGTGCCGGACGTAAAGAATAGCACCATCCTATTTCCTCCCATGGGTGTCGTAAAAGGCGACTAAGGGATTTACTAGAGAATGGGCAGCAGCGTTCTCTATGCATTTTTAACACCATACTGCGATTGCCAACCCGCCTGCCAAACGTGGCGATTATGGCAAACCCCCCCAATTGGGAGGCTTATGTCCAGCAGTGGACATACTGTTGACAGCGCTCTGTCTTGGTTTTTTATTTGGTCTGAGAGCTGGGGACGGACAGACGGACGGACATGGCGAAACTATAAGGGTTCCTTATTGACTACGGAACCCCAAAAAGGAGCATTATTATCAATTTAGCAAGATGTGTGTAACCCGACGCCGGCACGCGATGCTCTTTCGTTTAATCGTTTCATTGGACAGTGATTCCTGAACGCTCTGATTTGGCTCGCTTTGCTCAATCGAAGGAAACTCGAGACGTGAATGTAATGTACCGAGAAATTACAGTTGTGATTGATGAATGGGCCGCTACACTGAAGTTATTAGCAACTAAGTAACTTATAAACGCGATTTCACTCGCATCCTAGAGGGACAATGCTTGATGTGCCCGAAAAAAGGTACAGGGGAGAACAGAAACCAACATCCACATTTCAAGAATATATTCTATTGCCCTGTCGTGGGACAATATGGCCTCTTAATAGGGTTGTCAACTCTCGAAAGGACCAACCCAGGAGAATTTTAAGAACTCGAGTAGGTGGTTAAAACTACTCAGTAATGTTCAAGATAAACTTAGAAAGTACATATGAATTGAAAAAGCCACATTGGTACTAGCCCGCTGAAGAATTTTTAAATTTGCCGCCATTTCCTTGTGCCACGACTCACTGCCCATAAGTCCAGTTTTCTAAAATTATAGTTGTTTTGGTCGTTCATAAAAACAAAACATCAATCCACACGTACTTTCTCAATAATCATCCGCTCATCGCGCTCAATATTGGCAATACACCAGTTTTCCTTACCCGACACCACCGAACTAAAATCTAGTTATGTGTTGCGTTACATCCTGCGAACAACGAGTGCTTCACTTTACACGATCTAATAAGCATCGATCGGTTACAAAATAGTCATGAAATGTGCGCTGAAGTATTTGAGAAAGTATAAACTAGGAATGATTAGTTAACTACGTTGTAACGGCTAGGGCTTTGCAGGTAGGCTTTAGTGTAGAGAGATAATTGAAACCAGCAGGATAGGTTAATTTATACTAATATACTATTACTAATATACTAATACTAATATACTAATACTAATATACAAATACTAATATACTAATACTAATATACGAATACTAATATACTAATACTAATATACTAATACTAATATACTAATACTAATATTATATAGAGGAAAGAGTTTTTGATTGTGTGCTCCGAAACTATTGACCGATTTTAATAATTTTTTCACCAATTAAAAGCCAAATTATCAGGAAGTAACAAAGGCAAAAAAAATATTTTCAAAAAATTAGAGACGCTTAGGAAAATTGCAATAAAGTAACACAAAGTAGCAAAATTTTGCCTATAAAATTCATTATTTGGCGTGCGCTGAGAAAACTGATGGTGATCCATAAAAAATAATGTACATGATTATAGTACTCATTATTACCTACTAAAATTCATCATCATCATTTCAGCCGAAAGACGTCCACTGCTGGACATAGGCCTCCCCCAATTGGGGGGGTTTGCCATAATCGCCAAGTTTGGCAGGCGGGTTGGCGATCGAAGTGTGGTGTTAAAAACGCATAGAGAACGCTGCTGCCGATTCTCTAGGAAGTGCCTTAGTCGTCTTTTACGACACCCACGGAAAGAAATAGGATAGTGCTATTCTTTATGTCCGGTACCACACGGCACACTATTTCCTTCATAAACTATTTATTTTACTTTATTAATAATTTCCAAAATCTCACGATGATCATTTAGGTGAAGTGAGCTGTGGTTCCACCTGGGCCTCAAGTCTGCTATTACAATAGTGTCAGAATGATCTCGCCATTGTGAGTATTTGACAGTGTTTGTATGGCAAATCTGTCAAAAACTCACAATGAAGAGACCATTCTGACACTATTGTAATAGCAGACTTGAGGCCCTGTTCACTGTTCTGAGCACCATCACACTATAGGGTAAGTAGGTAGGGCAATGCCGTCCTTGGCAGCATTTGAAAGACGTAGTGCGCCTCTTAGCACAGCTCGGCCATGCGGCCAAGCTAGCTGATATAGAAATGGCAGAGTCTATTAGAAAACTAGTGTCGTTCCATGTTTTTAGTGTTGTGCTTAGTAACCAACTAATTGTGAAATATTTAGCATCACTCGAGTGATGCTAAATAGTCGACAATATACCGTTAAGAAGACAATGCTACAACGTGGTAGAGTTTCAAAGATCATTTATGAAAATTGGTTCTGAAAACAGATGTCATAAAGTTAAATTCAAAGTCAAAACATTCATTTCAAATGGGCACATAAATAGGCACTTTTGAACGTCAAAAAAACAGAAATAAAATTGATTCTTGTTGCCCAAAGTCAAAGTCAAATAATTTATTTCAAATAGGCACGAAGATGCACTTTTGAACGTCAAAAATTACATGAATAGTTAATTGATTCTAGTTGCGCCTTCCAAAATGTAGTTATGTATGGAGGAGAATGGGCAAGAAACTCCATACTTACTCTTTTAAAATGTTAACAATAGTTTGTATACATTAATTAATATTTATAGGTGAAGACTATGTACCTAGAATAAAAAATAAAAAAATTAATCAAAGTTACTTACCACAATTGGTAAAAAGAATGAAAAGTGAAGTAATAACAGAAAAAATAATAAATGCGATAGGTACATGGTGCTCACATATTTACAAACATTGTATATGATTTCCCAAAAAAATAAAAAATAAAAACAACATATAATAAGTCAGTGTGTGAGTTAAAGTACATTAATCACAGAAAATAAAATTAATATCATAAAAATTATAAATTATACAGTTAAATTAGCAACCAGTTTGATTTTGTCTAGAAGCCCCTTCCTTTAAGGTAGTTTCGTATGGAGAAGAATGGGCAGGAAACTCCATACTTACTCTTTTTAACTGTATTACAATACTTTGTTTACATCAATTATATCATTATATGTGAAAACGATGTACCTAGAATAAATAATTACTATACCACAACAGGTAAAACCATTAAAAATGAAGCAATGACGGATAAATTATATAATATATAAATTATATAATTATACATGGTGCTCACATATTTATAAATGAATATGCATATTTATTAATGTAATCCTGTTAAGCTAAAAAGTAGACGATTTAACTAAAATTGTATCAAATATTAAGGCCGTCTGTGAGTTAGACTTATCAAGGAATGTAAAATTAATGTTATAAAAATAATACGTTATACAATTAAATTAGCAACCTGTTTGATTTTGTTTAGACTCTATTCCTTTGGAGCAGGACCAGGATGTTTTCAAGCATTCTTATCTTGGATATAATCCTCTAATTTGTGATAAAGTTGTTTACAATTTGGAAAAGTCTGCCTGATATGAGATAGGAGTATCTAATAATATGTACAAAATAGGGTGAGAAAGGACATCGACACCCAAACTGTTCCCATGAATTTAGTACAGGATTGACCGACGACGAGGAATTTAAACACTTTTTGGTGGGTTTAGCCCGCCAACAAGCGTTTAAATTCTTCATAGGTAACGAAAAAAAAAAAAATGTTTCTTCACACAATACATACATACACCGTCGCATTTTAGTCGTCTTACAAAGACAGCCCAGTATCATGTATCCAATGACAACTAATCATTCATGTAAAAAAAAATTGTTATTAAATATGTTATTTTTAATATTTTAGTTTAAGACTTCGCATATTCATATTATTCTCTTCATGTTCTCACACACTATTGTCTACATTTCTTTTTCATTTCTCCTTTCGCAGGTCTGTTGGAAAAAATTCTTAAGAAATAAGCAGTACCTTTGTACTGAAAATATAATTATGTCGTATCTCTATGTATTTAACTGTGTGTACATAAATAATAAAATAAATAATGAATAAAAGAAAGAACACGAAAGACACACTCAGGAAGTACAAAAATTAAAAAAGGGGGAATTAAAACTAACAAACTTTTGTGTAGCGTAGTCCATTTATCGAGAAATATTATAGGCTATATAACATCACACTACGACCAATAGGAGCGGAGCATAAATGAAAAATGTTGCAAAAACGGGAAAAATATTCTTTTTTGAGAGCTTCCTTTGCGTGCGCTGCGTAAACGGTTTAAGTTACGCAAATATCATGTATGACGGAATTGTTTCTCTTAAAAAGTTTAAAAAAAAAGTCCGCGACAGTATATGTCTATCTTTTAAGATTGACTCACTATAACCTTTTTTTATGGTAATCAAATTTGTTCGAAATTAATGCATTATTTGCGAAGGAGTTTTGTCAACATAATATTAATCCTTATCCAAATAAATATGTTATTGTCCTTGACATCATTTGATTTCAATCAACATCTTAGGAGATATCATAACTTTAAAATAACTTCGCAACAAAATAAGTGTATAGGCTATTTAACATCACGCTACGCCCCTAAGGAGCCGAGCAAAACGACAAAAAGTCGGAAAAAACGCTAAGCGAAAACGAAGTAATTGCACGGACGGGCGATGCGATGCGACGGGATGGGTTGTGGGCCGAAATTTTACGCGGACGAAGTCGCGGGCAGAAGCTAGTGTAAAATATTAGTATTCTGTAATTCTCTTGAGTATCTCAAAATTCTATAAATAGTAAATACTGGCGTAAATTTTGTAAATGAAATTAAATTTATTTATTTGCCAGAATATAGGTACATACATAATAACGATGGTAGAATAATTTTAGTCTCACTATATTCGACTTATCAGTCGTGCAAATGTTTTTAATAGGTGCATGCAGTATTTTGAAATTACATCAATACAATTATCATTAGTCATTAGTCACACACATCATAATCATAGTAAAATTTACAGTCTTGCGTTATTAATTAATTAATTAGGCACATTAACATTATAAAAAATATTAAACTAGTATATTAGATTTTAGCTCATAGTCAAGACAGTTCATCAATGTATTGATTAATTTATAAATAATGTCAATAATTATAATTCAAATAAGGTGATCGTAAAATAAAGTTATACATCATGTCTGTTTAAAATTTAAATAATCATCTATTGAATAAAAACATCTGTCACAAAGCCATGTATGTATGGGTTGTACATTACGTAAATATAAGTTACGGAAGAGTGGAGTGTAATACAGGAACTTATTTGCTTATTAAGGACAAAGCTTAAAGAAATAAACTATTTGTATTTTTAAGCCACGATTAAAAATAACTAAGAAAAAACAAAAAAATGTTTCTCTGTAAAGTTGGTTTACGGACGATAGTTTAACGTGAAAACGTTATAACAAAACATTGATGCGGCGCAAGCGTACAATGAACGTAACGGGACAATGAGCGTAACGGGACAATGAGCGAAACGGGACAATGAGTCATCCTTTTTCGTGCATGCAGCCGGCGTTCATCGATTTATTAGACGATGTCACGTCAGTAAAATTAATAAAGCTTTTATGAAAAGATGTAAGAATATTGAAGACACATTAAGTTAACCAGTCACCGTCGGTCCCTTGCCACCCTCCCTCCGACTCAGCTGCCCTAAGCCGAGGTTCGTACCCCACAGGTGGTGCCCTTAGCAAGCAGCAGTCGTTTAGTTTATAGTTTTTTACGCCCTGGCTGGAGGCATTAAGTTTCGTTAGGAGCTTAAGGCAACCACAGGAAAGTCCGGTTAAAGAGTCGGAACCTTAGTGGTTAAGCACGTGGAATGCTATGTGTAGTTTCCGTCTACCTCATGGCAAAATAGTATAATTTTGTAATATAAAAAAGGTAATTTTCAATAAAGTTCTCATTTTGTTTTATTCAACCTTCGTTATGTCGTGACCTAATAACTTTCAGGGCGTGGCACTTATCTGTAAGGTATCAAGGCGTTTTAAAGTTACCGTTTGATCTTGAATATTTACTTCGTAATGTATATTGTACTTTATATTGTTTTAATTATTGTAAATGTGAAGAATATGTGGATTATTGAGCGTAACGGGACAATGCGCGTAACGGGACAATGCGCGTAACGGGACAGTGAGTGATCCTTTTTCGTGCATGCAGCCGGCGTTCATCGATTTATTAGACGTTGTCATGTCAAAAACAATGATCCACATATATAAGTAAATATTCAAGATCAAACGGTAACTTTAAAAAGCCTTGATACCTTACAGATAAGTGCCACGCCCTGAAAGTTATTAGGTCACGATATAACGAAGGCCGGATAAAACAGAATGAGAACTTTATTGAAAATTACCTACCTTAATATATTACAAAATTATACTATTTCGCCATGAGCAGGGCTTGTTAACGTTACCAAATAACAAAATAATAACCGTTACGTAACGTTAAATTTCAATGTTATACCTACTAACGTTACAAAAATTTAACGTTACTTGATAACATTACCAGTAATATAATGTTAATTAACATTAACAAAAATACGATAACTAACGTTAATTTAGCTACGTTGCCGTTCTGTAGGTAAGAATCAGGCAGATTCAGGCAACGTTTTGATCGGCACGGCATCAGAGAGGCGCGAGGGCGGGCTCCCGCCGCACCGCACACCTCAGGCCCCACTACTTACATCTCACCCGTTTAAAATAACGATAAAATTAATAGTCGCATAAATAACGTTAAATCGATTACCGTTATTTTAATAATAACGTTAACTCTGTCAATACAAGGTAACGTTCGTGTTATGAAAATTTACCGATATTTAAAGCATTGGCCCTGAGGTTCCACGTGCTTAACCTAATGTGTCTTCAATATTCTTACATCTTTCCATATAAGCTTTATTTATTTTATTCTATTCAAGAAACTTACAGCTAAACTTATACGCTGTTCTTAAACGAAATGAAAATGAAGGTCATTTACAAATTTCCACTGATAAACACTAATAATAAAAGGAAAAAAAAAAGGTTGTTACAAAAAATACCTATAACATAAATTGAGGAGCGTCGGAACAAAAACCGATAAATCACAGTTTGACATTTTTTTTTTATGATGCCAATTGGTTGTTCTCGTACATATATTGCTCTGTGGTTAATGTAACCCGGTCAAAAACTGATAAATCCGCTCTAAATTCGTAAGCAAAATACACGAATCTGTACATAAACCGATAAATACATCAGTCGTACTAAACAACGATGGCGGTCGGAACAGATACCGATAAATCCCTAACATTTTTCATTGTTGACTCGTTTCAAAAACCAATATATCGAATTTAGAGTTTCTCATGACAAAACCTACAATTGTAGGATATATTAGTGTTAAGCGGCCTTACCGATATATCCTACTGTGTTTTATTAAAAACCGATACATCCAGTTGGTTTGGTCAATAACCGATATATCCGTTTTCTTCTCAACAGGTACCACAGTCACGAATGCAGTATTTAGGTTTCTAAACAGTGATGCTAACACCAATAAATTGATAGATTTTGTTTAGCTCTAAATTAGAAAACCATGAACTTGGCCATATTTTTACACTTTTCCACAAAAAACAACAATGTGATTTATCGATTTTTGTTCCGACGCTCCTCAATTATGAAATAGTATACGATCGTGTCGTGATGGCCCGTTGGTTAAGGCCTCGCCTCTCATGCTTGAGGTTGTGGGTTCAAATCCGGGCAAGTACCAATGTGACTTTTTCAATTCATATGTACTTTCTGAGTTTATCTTGGACATTACTGACATCGGTGAAGGAAAACATCGTGAGGAAACCTGGACTTATAGTTAATACTCGTATAAGTCTGAAATCGCCAACCCGTCTTGAGCAAGCGTGGTGATCAATGCTCGTGCCTTCTCTGTATGAGAAGAGGCCTTTGCCCAGCAGTGGGACAGTTATAGGCTGGTATTATTATACGATCGACTATTACAAACTAAACATCATTTAGACACAAACAATTACTTTTCCGTAAAGAAGCTTTTCACCAACAAATAATGACACTGCTATTGAATATATTCAAATTATGTTCACTAGACAATTTATTAAAACTTATTTATTTGAATTCTGCTTGTACGCGAACTTGGAATGAGGGACATAGTGTAAGCTAGGTTTGCGAAACATTTGCTGTAAGTACCTGCATATCATACTTATGTTTACATACTCGTATATACTCTATAACACCACAATAGCGTATCTGCAAATATTGTCCTTATAAATAATATCACAAACAACATAGGAGGTTGATTTTGAAGGAATTCCTTGTAACTTACATTGTATCCGATGGTATTCCCCAGCCAACGGTATAACCCCTCAAAGTGAAGCCTACAATTTACACAAAGAAGCGTACCCCATCCCATTTGTACTGAAAATCCATTTCAAATACACCCCGAACAGACATAGGAGCGAGATTAACGAAATGGTCTCCCTCCCCCACACCACTCCAGGGAGCGATCAATACCCGGCTTCTAATCTCTCTGAATCTTGCGTCCTTGTCGCTCGTGAGATGTAGATGAACTGCCCTCATCCTGGACTTAACTTCGACCTTATTTTAAAGGTGTAAGGTCTGTTTTGAAGTGGTACAGTAGGCAGGGAGATTATGTACTGGGTATAATCTTTTAGGTATGTAGTGGTTGTGGAGCGAGAATGGTGGCTTGTAAATGGGTTTTGCAGTGAAGATAAAAGCTGAAATGTTTTCAGGAATGCTTTTGTAGGAGAGGGTGATGATGCAGTTATCCTGAAATATATGACCGCTTTAACAGAAATTATAAGTGTATTATATTGTGGGAATTCCGGTCATTCCATTCATTTTCATTCCTCAATAGGTATCATGTGAATCAAAAATGAATTGAGGAAAATCCCACATTGCATTTTGTTCGGAAGTCGCTCCGTTTTAGCACCTGACATGTCTCTTGTAAAAAATCTACCAGATTTTCTGATCTTCATGCTTTGCTTTTCAGAAAACGTATTTTTTCCAAAATACGTACAAGATTTGGTTTCGAAATTGGTAAAGGATAAAAAAATCTTTACTCTTATTTATTTTTAAGAGAGGTAGCGAACGTCATCACGTATGCAGTACCTAAGATTAGATAATGATTCTGCTATCGAGTTATCTTGAAAATTGTATATAATGAGTTCAATATAACAAATCGTGAAGTCCCTTATCTGAAATATCTGCATTGTAGCATATTCATCAGCATACTTAAGACTCATAAACTGAAAATATCAATCGACGCGGCACCTTTCAAAGCCAATACGCACTTCCACCCTTCCTTGTTTTATGTACTATACCATATCTTTGAATATCTCAAATCATTTTCGGTTTATCTAACTTGGTAATAACAATGCCTAATTTCTGGCAGCCCTACGTTTTGATTCCGTGTCTTAAATAATGTCACTACCAGTACCAATGATATAGCTTTTGGGAAATTAAGAAGAGAGAATAGAGACACTTTTAAAGCAGAGGACAACCACACAATCCTTGCGAAGTGCAGCCATGACCTCTGTGGTTTAAACCTATTGGTATGACCTGATCAAGGTTGTCAGTATTTTAATAGAAAAAATCGTCTCTTCTATCAATGAGAAGCTCAATCAAGTCATAGAATAAATTTTAGACGCTATAATGTTAAATTGTATCAAGAGTAAAAGTCACAGTCATTGTTTTTATTCTAAAGACTCGTGAAGGAACATTACTTGTCGTTGTGATCTTGTTCTCGTAACTGTAATTATCTATAGTCTTCATTTATTTTCGTTGCGTTTATATATTTAGTATGTAATGTATCTATTTTAGTATATTGTATACTTATTATTTGCACCAACGACAGCCCCATTTTATGTCCAGCCAAATCACTGTCCATTCCATGGTTGCCTGGAAGAGATCGCATAAAGCGATAAGGCCGCCTGTTGTATATGTATTTTGTATTGTTTGATTTCTTTTTGTGGTGTATAATAAAGTTTTTAAAAATCCATACTAATTATAAATAAAAAAACTCTAAAGTAACTTCTGTTTGTCTGTAGCTGTCTGTTACGTTTTCACGCCTAAACCGCTGATCGAACGTCATGAAATTTGGCAGAGATATAGCCAGATCTATTTTTGACGGGAAAGTTTAGGTTCATCTTTATAAGATCATATTCATATGAAAGCTTAGCTTTGCTTTGTACTTAGATTTACCATCTAATGCACCTTAAGTTGTCTCTTAATCTCTCTTAATTTTGGCCAAATTATCGGTTCAGCAACTGTTTTGGTCATTATCATTTACCCGACTGCCCCAGAAGGGAGAGTTATTTTTTTTACTTAATCTTTTAATACAGTGTTTTCGATTTAAAAAAATATTAATAATTTATTATACTTGTTAAAGTGGTGAATTTTCATTTTTATTTCGCTACACAAAGACATGATTTTTTCTCCCCGGACCTTGCTCGTAAGCGAAGCGCCAGCCCGCGCCATAGCTGAGCCTGTAGCTTTAAATCCCCCAAATAATAATCATAACCCTGATTTTATCCAGCCACCGTCGGTCCCTTGCCATCCTCCATCCGACTGACCACACAGGGTGCTCTTAGCGCGCAGTCGTTTAGATTATTAGTTTTTACGCCCTGGCTGGAGGCATTAAGTACCGTTAGGAGCTTAAGGTAACCACAGGAAAGACCGGTTAAAGAGTCTCAACCTCTCAAGGTTAACTCATGCCCTAGCAAAAAAAAAAAAAAACATGATTTTGCGAGAAAATTATAATGCTTCCCGCCAATGTACTTGCGACAAAAAAGCAACAACTGCAAATTAGTACGACTTCGAATTTTTCTTGATATCCAATCAGAAGATAAGCACTTCGGGTTCGCTACGTACCTACTCCTAAAAAATCGAAATCAAAATATTTTATTACACATAAACCTTCATGGGCACTTATGAAACGTTAGAAGATAGGTTCACGGTTCCAATTGGCAGTTTCCTATGGAGAAGAACCGGCAAGAAACTCCACGGTTACTCTTTTAAAAATAATAGGATTAGAACATTTAGGAAGATAATTAAAATAAAAAAGTTCCTTTAACTAAATGTAATAAATAAGGCATGTGTCTCGTGTATCTTTAAACTCAATCCATAAGATACTTACTCAATATTACATCATGCGCCATGTTATTGATTAAGTCATAAGATTCTGAACTGCACGCCACAGAGTACTATAAACTATACTCTGCACGCACAGATAACTTTAGACGGCGACGCGTACGCCGCTGCCGACGGAATGGAATGTTGCCATTTTTTTATTGTTAAAATATTATTTTTTATAAAAACTATTAGTAATAATTATGTATTGTGTATTTATGTAATTTTTTATCTCATTGTATGCTGCACCGGGCACTGGTCGACGTCATCACGTCAACGCCGGCTGTCGCTGAAAACCAGCGCTGGGGCTCTGTCTCGCATAGGGTCGCAGCATTATGCTGAGCGATGGCCGTTTTGCGTGGATGTGACGCATATTTACCCCAAACTATTTTTTTTTTTGTGTTGTGTTCTTTTTTTGCGTCATGTTTACCGCAAATAAACGTTTTTTCTTTCTTTTTTTTCTTTACTTACATACGTATTTGTAGTTGTAATTGCAATCATGTCATTAATCTTTCATATACTTAGATTATTTTCTATTTTGTGAATGTGAGAACGTTGTAGGCCTAGTAGAGTGTAGATTTGTTGGCACTTTTCTATTTTATTAAGTACCTGGTAATTGTTGAAAGGCCTACACTGTCCTCCCATACCTATTATCACTGTTATTTGATAATATTGTAAAGCCAATTATTTTTAAAAGAGTAACCGTGGAGTTTCTTGCCGGCTCTTCTCCATAGGAAACGACTAATTGGAACCGTGCACCTAGCTTCTGACGTTTCATAAGTGCCCATGTAGGTTTATGTGAAATAAAATATTTTGATTTTGATTTTATTGTGACACAAATACATAATAAACTATTCCCACATAGACACGGTAAGATAACTTAACGGTGACAAAGGTAAGGAAATACCTGTTTCATGATCTAATCGCCTATAAGTTTATCAAACGAATTCATAATAATATGATAAGAAAAGTGTGTCTTACCTCTAGAGGTAAGTTATGCCTGAAGTGATTCAGTTATACGTAGCCTGTAAGTACCCACTTTTGAAACTGACTCTTCAATTCATAGATATAATAACAATGTAATTTTTTTTTTTAAACTTTGCCCCACACTAGGATTTCTCCTGTATCGTGGGTGCGTTTACAAACATTTAAACTCACATACACAAACAGCCAGACCCGGAACAACTACATGTAGATCATACAAATATTTGTTTCGTGCGGGAATCGAACCCGCGACACGCAGCGCAGCAGTCAATCGCTTAACCACTGCGCCAACCGTGCCGTCAAATATGGTTTTCATAATTGCTACGTTTGGCAGACTTACGAGTATTGGTAATCGCAGTTCTACATGGTGTTTTTTTTTAATATCCCATAACACTAGGGTATGAATATGAGGTGCTCGTGGCTAAGTAATAACAGCCGCACGGGTCGATCCGTCAGGTTAAGCTACGCTTACCGGGGTTGGTCAGTGGATGGGTGACCATCTTTACATACCGAGACTCCTCCGTGCCTCGGAAAGCACGTTAAGCCGTTGGTCCCGGCTGTCATTCGTGGATCTTTGACAGTCGTTAAGGGTCGTCAGAAGCCCAAAAAGTCTGACAAACAGTCTTACCAAGGGGTATCGTGTTACCCAGTTACTGGGTTGTGGAGGTCAGATAGGCAGTCGCTCCATGTAAAATACTGGTATTCAGCTGCATCCGGTTAGACTGGAAGCCGATCCCAACATAGTTGGGAAAAGGCTAGGCAGATTGACTAGGGTAATATGAATGAGGCCTAACAAAGAATCAACTGGCATATGAATTATTTTTCTATTATAATTTTTTTTTCATTTTTCGTACAAAATAATTCGACAGTCACGATTATTAATGTAAAACACCTTTAAGTGAAATATAACAGAGTCGCATTTTCTTAGCTTTAAATATTAATGATTGGTTTGAATGAAAATGAATTACTCGTGTTTATCATTTAAACTTAGATACCTACACACCGTGTAGGTGTGCCGTGTGGTGTCGGACGTAAAGAATAGCACCTGCCCAATTCCTCCCGTGGGTGTCGTAAAAGGCGACTAAGGGACTTACTAGAGAATGGGCAGCAGCGTTCTCTATGCATTTTTAACACCATACTGCGATCGCCAACCCGCCTGCCAAGGGTGGCGATTATGGCAAACCCCCCCTCAATTGGGGGAGGCTTATGTCCAGTTGTGGACGTCTTTCGGCTGAAATGATGATGATGATGACCTACTCACATCGAGGGTCACAGTTTCATCAGTTTGGCAACGTCGCAAAAGTAACAATTTGTCATATGGGTGACAATTTTTGACCTAAATAAATATGAGTGATGATAATTATTCTCGAAACTATGCATTTTTGGACCACATATTCTAGGACTTTTTGTATTTTCCTTTTAAACTACTTCAAAAAAAGGAGGAGGTTCTCAATTCGTTGGAAACTTTTTTTGTTTTTATGTGTTCCCCGATTACTCGAAGACGGAAGGACCGATTTGGAAAATTCTTTTTTTGTTTGAAAGGTCGTTTCCTAGGTGATCTCACTGTCATCAGGTCAGTCAGTCAGGATCTGATGATGGGATCCTGGAGAAATCGAGGGAACTTTTCAAATATTATAGGCACACTTATAGCGATTTGGGTATTTATTATAACTCGTGCATATGCTCTCGGAAAGCACCATTTGGTGAAGTGGAACTGATGATGAAGACCACAGATGGCCACGGGACTACTCAATAATAAGTATTTCACGGGTTGCGATTCGATCACTAAAATATGGTTGCTAATCAATTTATGCTCGTCAAAATAAGGTGAAATGTTCAATTATTATTTAATACCAATCAGTCAACAAGCAAGAAAATAAATTAGGACGTCATAAAGACATTAAAAATGTCTGTAAAAATTGAATTTCTTCGTTTTATTAATCCACATGTTCTTTGTTCCATTCTTTATCCAACTTACAAAGATAGAAAGAAATATGGTTACTTCCTTTGTTCATAATGAACGTCACTACCAGCTAGGCTTCAATACTGTTTCTTAGAATAACAAACCATCATATTAATCACACTCATAGGTCTATACATCTACATACGTCTATATATATCTTACATTAGATCAGGGGCCTAAGTCTACTAATTTACAAACATTGCAATGGTCTCGCCATTGTGAGTATTTGACAGTGTTTGTATGGCAAATCTGTCAAAAACTCACAATGGAGAGACCATTGCAACGTTTGTACATTAGTAGACTTGGCCCCCAGGGCCTCAAGTCTGCTATTACAATAGTGTCAGAATGGTCTCGCCATTGTGAGTATTTGACAGTGTTTGTATGGCAAATCTGTCAAAAACTCACAATGAAGAGATCATTCTGACACTTTTGTAATAGCAGATTTGAGGCCCAGTCTTATTTGGCCCAGTGGGGTAATTTGTGTAACATACTTACTGTAGCGACGGACTTCATTTTGATAGTTCAAAAACATTCATTGCGTTATATACCTACGTTGTTGAGCAGAAAAATTATTAGAACATACGAAGCAATGGACGTAGTTTAGCAGAAAGTACTCAACCCACATTATGGTAAAAAAAAACCGGCCAAGTGCGTGTCGGACCACGCACAATGATGGGTTCCGTACTTGGAAAGAATTTATCCTATAAGAACAAACTTAACACTGTAGTTGGTAAACATAATCTCCAACTGCAAATGTAAGTTTGTACGCACAATATCGAGAGATTTATCATGTTATCTTAAGAGCATAGACTTCTTAGGGATTTTCCTGTAATCTATAAGTAAAGAACTATTTTCTGTATTTTTTTCATAATTTTAGTTTCGGTAGTTTCGGAGATAAGGGGGTGGGGGAATGGTCAATTTTCGTCTATTTTCACTTATAACTTTAAAACAGTTAATTTTAAAATTATTTAAAAAAAAAAATAATTGAAACCCTCTCAGTAAGCCTTTTTTTAAATTTTCTTTTTTGCCCCCCAAAACTGACCCCTATATTCTAAATTCGTTTATTTACAGTTCACGTCCGTGTTTGGGTCACTCAAATTGATATGTATACCAAATTTCAACTTAATCAGTCCATTGAATTCGGAGCAAATTGGCTGTGACAGACGGACAGACAGACAGTATGAATATACTTATTAAGTAAAAATAAAAACACATAGATTAAAAAAAAAATTCGCTGCTCTGGCTTTTTTACTACCTGATGTTTCTCTGAAAATATTTCGTGAATGAATAGATACACCTTATATATCAGTATAGTGTTGGTGTTATTGGCCCACTAAAAACCCTTCTCTGCACCTTTCCCTACTTCATAATCTAAAAAGACTTTTCCTCACACAAAATTCCCACTTACATTTTTCAAGCTACGCGATACAAGACACGTCTCACAAAACCCACAATGAAAGAGCCAGGGGGTGAAGGCTCGAATATTAATTATCGCTGCCACCCTCTTCACCCCTTAGAGGGGGGAGTTCGGGGTGAGCTCCTGAGACAGCGCCTGGTACCAATACTCCTGGTTTAAGAGTTAGGGAGGGAAGACTGGCCGGGGATTTTATGGGGGTTGTAGTGGGAGAAAAGTGTACAATTTTCTTTGTCTGGGATGGGATTTATTTAATGTGGTCTCTGTTTTTGTTGTGGGTTTGGCCTTATATAATAAAAAAATCGATTTTCTGAGTGTACTATGTATATCTATATACTTATACTTATTCCTTATACCTATTATATCACTACACATATTATAAAACAAAGTCCTCCGTCGCGTCTGTCTGTCTGTTTGTTCGCGATAAACTCAAAAACTTCCAAACCGATCATGATGTTTTCACCAATGGATAGAGTGGTTCTCGAGGAAGGTTTTTTTTATATAATTTGTTAAGTTTTTGAATACATTGGCTAAAATAGAATGATATTATTGGAGGTATCAGAAAAAAATAAGCCGTCTGGAACGAATCTGGCTGTTTGGTGTTGGGATAGATTATATCCTGGAATAAGACATAGGCTACTTTTATCCCTGAAATAGGTTCCTATGGGTTGTGGGAACGGGATTTCATGATTACTTTTGGTTGCGATAACCGACATCCACGCGGGTGAAGCCGCGGGCATCAGCTAGTAATATTATAAAGCTGAAGAGTTTGTTTTGTTAAACGCGCTAATCTCAGGAAGTAGTTCCTGAGATTAGCGCGTTGTAAAGCCTACAGCCTTCCTCGATAAATGGGCTATCCAACACTAAAATATTTTTATAACCTCTACAGGTTCGAATAGAAAAAAAAAAATTGTGTTGGATAGCCCATTTATCGAGGAAGGCTATAGGCTATATAACATCACGCTACGACCCTTAGGAGCCGAGCAAAAAGATAAAAAGTCAGAAAGAACGCTAAGCGAAAATGAAGTTACGAAGTAGTCCTTAATCTTTTACACAAATAAATATTCAAATGTTTAAAATCAAAATGTGTTCTAAAAAGTTCACACCATCTCCTGTACTATAACTAAGATTTGAGTAAGCTCTGAACAAAGGCTTTTCTAACAAAGAGGTGTTTCATAGCGTTTCATCGTGTCATGAGTCAGCAGTGACGGAAGAAAATTAAGCGCTTCGTGAAAAAAACATGCCCATATTTTTCTGCCTCTGTTTAAAAGGCATAGAACTTAATAGGGACTATGACTTCTTTCTAGGTTCAATTTTGTGTTAGGCTGGCAACGCTTCAGGGCCTCAAGTCTGCTATTACAATAGTGTCAGAATGGTCTCGCCATTGTGAGTATTTGACAGTGTTTGTATGGCAAATCTGTCAAAAACTCACAATGAAGGGACCATTCTGACACTATTGTAATAGCAGACTTGAGGCCCAGGTAACTTGCTGCTGTGACTACTTTCTAAGGATCCGTACCTCAAAAGGAAAAAAACAGAACCCTTATAGGATCACTCGTGTATCCGTCTGTCCTTCCCTCTGTCACAGCCGATCTGCTCCGAATCTAGTGGACGATTGAGTTGAAATTTATTACATATATGAACTTTTGTGACCCAAATAAGGACGTGTAACAAAATTAAATTAATTTTGAATATGGGGGTCACTTTTGGGGGTAAACTAGAAAAATAAAAATAAAAGTTTTGCAAACTGTACCGTGTGACATATCAAATGAAAGGGCTTATTGTAAGGATTTCAGATAATATTTTTTATAATTTTATAATAAATACTTTTAAAGTTATTTAAGAAAATAGAGGAAAATTGACCATTCTCCCCCTTATCTCCGAAACTACTGAGAATAAAATTTTGAAAAAAAAAAAAAAATATGTATAGTTCTTTACTTTTCTACTGAAAAGTAAAGAACAGTAATATTATGGTGGTAGGATTTTTTCCTTTAGTTCTAAAGGGAGAAGACTGATTCGTAACACAGGATGTGATGTTGTCGTGATATTTCGAAGAAAATTGTGCCAGATTCTTATGAATAACGGTTCGTTTGAGATACAAATCGTTTTTTCCTTTGCTCCAAAATCTATTTTACTTACTTGTAAATATCCCCCATCATTAATAGTAAATCCAGCGCAAATTACAGAAGCCCGTGATTTCTAATGATACCTTAGAGAACATTTTCTGTATAATTGGCGAGAAATGAAACATCTGGGGGCCAAGTCTACTAATGTACAAACGTTGCAATGGTCTCTTCATTGTGAGTTTTTGACAGATTTGCCATACAAACACTGTCAAATACTCACAATGGCGAGACCATTCTGACACTATAGTAATAGCAGACTTGAGGCCCAGCAGGCCTAGACAAAAAACTTTTCTGTAGCGTTAAACGCCAGACGCTAACGACAAAATGTATGGCAATGACATTAGGTGTGGAAAGGACACGTGATGTCACGCTAAGTTCGTAGACAATCACAGACTACTTAGGTATCAGACGACCCACTCCCATAGAGAAAAAATGGTTAGTAGAGATTGTCAAAAGTTGGAAGTTTAGAACATGACAGTTCGTTTTTTTTTTAAATTTATGTTTTGAGTTTTTGGCAAAGGCTCACAGCAGCCTCAATTACCCCGTTGGTAATGAATTCAGATTTCAATTTTTTTTTGCTATTAGCAGCATAAAACCAATGAGCTCTTAGATAAGCTCATCGGTATTACTGGGGAACTACTAAGAAATATGTAAATTAAACACAACAAATACTTATTCAAATTTTAATTTTTTAATTTAGTTTCATATTTATTATAAGCCGAAAACAATGTTGGATAAGAACCAACTTTGAGCCGATACTTCTCACTGATGAACCTTTTTTCAAAGTGTTTCTGGCATACACATAGTTTTTGAAGTTCTTGTGCGCTTAAGCTACGCAAATAATCACAAGCTAATGCTCAGAAGCCACTTTTTGAGTCTTATCTCACTACAAGGAAACGTATGCATTTTAACGTCCTTTCGTTTAGCACCACAATTTTCGATACAACACTTGTTCTACATCTTGCACTACCGATGCAAAATATTACAGTTTAAAACACTGAGAGGATAGGTTTAGGTAAGTACGAAAATTAATTAACGCAGACTTCACTCGATCAACAACAAAACTGCATTACGGTATGGCGGTAGCGAAAAAATCGAAAACTTAATCGACAACCGCCTTAATTTGTCAGTGACATTTGTAAATTGTCTATAGTTTTAGCACCCGGTGTAAAAGGGGAGACGAGTGATAGAAGGGGGCGAGGAGACCTGTCATGTTCTATTCTTCCAACCATAGAGTATACGGTTTAAAATTTTTGTTCTAAGTTTGCGTGCCGTGTAGACAATTAAACACTTGTAACGAAACGGTGCCGCTAACGCAGCGTTAGCGTGGCGTCTCTCATACAAAGCGGTAGACAAGTGGTGTTTTTGACAAACGCTAACGTTAATTTTAGCATTTATTGTTCACGCTCGCTAGCGGAGACTTGGACCCTGCCGCTAACGTGTTGTGGAGTGTTTTAATTAAGAAAAAAGTGTTTATTTTTTGTTTAAATGTATTGCTGGAAGCTGTTAAGGGCGGCTAATAATGAGGACGCGTGGATTTGGCGTTGAATAAGACTAAACCGGCGTATCGTCGGTGTTTCGGCGGTTAACGCCGAAATGTCGGAATTTGAGTTTATTTAGCGTTATAGGATGAATAAACGATCATTTTGATACATTGTTATCTTAAAGATAAACAATTTAAGCACAGGGGCCATTGATATAAATAGTAAAGATACGGTCGTCCGAACGTTTGCCGGACACGGTCGCCATACAAAAACACTAGCGCCATCTATTAGAACTACTATGAACTACGATGTTAATCGGCGTTTACCTAGACGTTAACTTGTAAGAGCGGGTATTTTTCGAGGTACAAAGAAATAAAAAAACCTTCTATTTTTCGAAATTTATATTTATTGCAGTTTGTTTGTGTTATAAAATTTCCATTGGCCTTCGAATAAAACAATATTTTTAAACTTATTTTTTTTTTAACTTATGACACGACTCCAAACTTTATTTCGCACGGAATCAGAAGGAAATCTGAAAAATAAATACGTATTTCACTGTACTTACAGATTTTTTAGCAGGAAGTACATAAAAACACATTTTAATTTGCTTTTAATAAACAATAAAAATAATTTTATATATAATTAAATCATATAGTAATTATAATAAATCTTTTCATTTCATCGGATAAAAACGCGCGCCGCTGCAAAGTTATATCGCACTTTTACGCGGCTTCGCGTCGTCGTTGCCAAACCTTGAGACAAATTAGAAAGAAAATTGTTTTAAATAATGTTAGAAGTTGATATAATTACATATTTTTAACTTATCGGTGTTAGGAAATGTTATCAATTGTTTTATTGTGCTTTTTGTCGTAGTTCACGCAACCCTTCACGACACAACTTGGCATTTTTGCTTGTAAAATTTTACGACCGCTCCCGAAGACAGCCGAACGCGTTCTAGTTCACTTCGTTATAGGGAAGACCATTTTGGGACCACGTTCGAGGCGTCACGTCATTATAACATGCGGTCCGCCCAGTCCTTACGCAGTAATATATATGTCAATGACAGGGGCTCATAAGAATGAGGTCATGATTCCTGCTTACCTCTATTGTTTATTATTCTGTTGTTTATATTATCGAAAATACGATATAGGTACGCTCTTTTAGAACATAAAAAGCACATATAAAAACAATGGCGTTAGAACTACAGCTACACTTGAACAAAAATGTAATAACGTAAACAAATGAGCTCAACTCAACTCTACTTACCTTCCCATAAAATCTAACAATAATGTAAATTGTTCTGGGTTCGTTTTTACTCACAGGAACTCGTTATCTTTTCTTAAAATCATTAAAGAACTTCTCTGATCCAAAATGCAACATTTTAATACATTTAATAATCCCGCCAATATTGACGTTAGTTAGTTTGACGTTTGACATCACTCTCAGTTTGACATTGACGTGCGGTTTTTTTTTTCTTTCTCACGCTAACTTCCATAGAGAATCTATACTTTTTCCTTCCCATGCTGCGGAATAAGCGTCTGGCGTTAGCTTGATATTTTGTCTACCATTTTACTAACGCTAACGTTTAGTCTGCAGCGTGTGCGGAAAAACGTACGGATGTATTTTGTCTAAGCCTGCTGGTCCTGTAATGTTTTCATTGTGGGGGCAATGCTTGTAAATAAATTGTACGATACAATGTAGGTAGTAATAAAGTAGGCAGAAATGAGATCCATGTTATTTTAATAGATAATAACTAGAAATTGTATTAGTTTCCAAGGGAATATGAGTGTCAAAATACATAGTTGAACACATTTTGCAATACACTGAAAAAAAAAAAAGATACTGTGACCTCTGCACTGAAAAAAAAAGTAGTTGCCACAATCAAGACTTTGTTTAGATTGACTAAGTAACTTGTTTGCATCTGAGCCTATCAAGCACAATGATCACAGCTACTACTTTTATTTGATTGAGATTTGAAACGGGATCTTGATTGGAGTTATCACAAAACCTATTTGCAGCAATCAAGTCAAAATATAGTTGCTCCAACCAAGATTATTAGATCAAAGTTTCAATGATCTTTATTGAAGTAATCAAAATGATTGATTGACACAACTTACTTAGGTACTTTGTTACAGTTAATATTTTTTTAACTTGTCTCTTTTTTAACTCTTCTACAATGATGTCATGTTAAGAGTAATCGAGAATCTTGTTTGAGCGTTCAATCATTCGAACTATTATTGCTACAATCATGTCGTGATGATCACCTTAACTAAGATTTTGATTAATCTAAACAAGATATCGTCAATCAAGCTAAAAACTCACTTGATTGGAGTGCATTTTTTTCAGTGTACTGGCGCTCAAGGCTAATAAACAAAATGTTAGAATACTGTCAAATACATGAATGTTCGAAAATATGGGATAACAGGCAACAATAAAATTGTTTACTATTTGTTCTTTAAATACAAATTGCTTAATAATCGATTTAGGCTAAATAGTAATTAATAAAAATGTATACATTCATAGGTACCTACATAATATAATAATTCCTCTCACATACAATGCCCTCACGTCACATCCCTCTCAACCAATAGCAGTACCTACTCATTCAATCTTGAATGAAATCATTCTCAAGCAGAGATACAACTAAACTCCCTGTTTACGCCATGTCAAGCAAAACTCACCATAAAACCCATTAAACATTCATTATAATACGGCTCAAATTCAAATAACAAAGATGAGTGTCGTTTAGGTCATTCAAAAAAGGAATAAGAAACGAGATCGATTCTCTTAAAATGAGAAGTGGTATTCGAAAATAAATCTTAGTACGGTAGAATTGAGTCTAAATTCGAATGAAGCTAACAAAATTATAGAACAATTTAATATGGAACGAGCAAAGATGGTTCTCTAGGGAAAAACCGCGGACACCGCACGCAATAAAGGCCCTTATTCGTAGAAAATTGGGGCAGTTTTCGCTTATTTTCCTGTGATAAGTTATCAGTTAGGACTTTACGATGTCGGGTCGGTTGTTCAAGATCGATTTGCTCTGGATACAGACAAAGTATAATAATGGTGTTAGAAAATGTTCTATGTAGCGAACATTGTGGATTTTCCTTGTATGTATTTCTGCTAAGCTATTTAAGAATGGGAGTATTTAAAGATTCATCGGATTACATCCTTCTTTGATAATGAAATTAAATGAATGATTAAAACATTTGTCTACGTTTTTTTAGTAATACTGCATTCATAAAAAAAAAAAATATATATATATATATATAGAAGGTTCAATTATTACTAATGAAAAAGTAAAAAAGAAATACAGACAGCAAAATGCATAATCTATTTATGTATCATAGTTGTTTTATGTATATTATACCCACTCATTCTCTCACAGACGCACGCCTCCTACAAGAACAAAGAACATTCTCGTAGAAACAACATTCATCATTCTGTAGGCGCGGCCAGGGCGGGTGAGATGCCAGGGCGGGCGGCCACTCACACACACACATACCGTATACACACATCATACATAGCGAGTGTGAGTGAGGCTGAGAAGAGTGGGTTGGTAAACAGGAGGTGTATAGCTATGATTAGTATAATATGTGTGTACGGTGTTGAGAGAAGGCGAAGGGATGTATTCGTTGATGCGTTGTGGATTTTGCATGCGTGAAGAGTATTGTGTAGGTACTTATTATGAATGCTCTTGACAATTGATAATTAATTAATAATAGTAGTTCACTCATCCTCTATTGAAAAGGGAGGATCCTCCGACCAGACGGGTGTTATGTCTGGTGGGCAACTGTCCGACGATTGATGTAGGGATGTTGAATATATGCTAGTCGCGCGGTAAACTCTGATTGCGCGATATAGGATTTGTGACGTCAGGTCTTTGATGCGTAGTTCGCATGTGGCGTTGTAGATGCCGCCACAGTAGATTATACAGCTAGTGCATAAAAGAAGTCATTTTAGCCCGGGACGTAGGTATATATCTACCCGAGCCGCAGGCGAGGGTGGATATATAAGTCGAGGGGTAAAATGGCTCGTTTATGCCCGAGTTATACACTCTGTTTTTCAGTTCGATTGCGTGAAAATGAAACAGGCAAGTATATGGGTCATTATCAGGACACTTATTATTTGATTGACTTCGGTCGCAATTGTTTTTTTTACATTTAGACATTACTAACATGAAATATCAAATCTAGAGTTAATTTAAAACATATTAGTAGTACTCTTGATTTGATATTTCATGTTAGTAATGTCTAAATGTAAAAAAAAAAATTGCGACCGAAGTCAATCAAATAATGAGTGTCCTGATAATGACCCATATATAACAGTACTAGCTGTTGCCCGCGGCTTCGCCCGCGTGGATGTCAATACTTCCCTAGTTGAATCGGATTTTGTCCAGAATTTCATGGGTTTTAAAATTCCTACATACAAACTTTGACACCCCGCAATTGCCCTTTGAGAGATAATTTTGAAAAACTAATAATGAAAAATGTCATTAATTACTTAGGTTAGTATTTGTGCCAAGTTTCAAGTTAATCAACCAAATGAATAAGATTTTTCATACAACTTTCATCCCCTATTTTATCCCCTTTGGAGTGGAATTTCCAAAAACCCTTTCTTAGTGCACCCCTAGACCTCATAAGGAACCTACGTGCCAAATTTGGAATCTCTAGACCCAGCGGTTTGGGCTGTGCGTTGATATGTCAGTCAGTCAGTCAGTCAGTTTCTTCTTTTATATATTTAGATTTATTAATTTTCAATAAGTGTCATTCGATGTAGGTACTTCATACTGCCAAGTCATAAAAACGTTCCTTTGCGTTTTTAAATAAAAAAGAAAACTATTTCATCTGGTTTTACTAAATTAACTATAGAAAACACGGAAGTGATATAAATTAAAGCAAATCAAATAAAATAACGACTTTAATCTGCACAGTTTTATTGTGTGTGCGGCTGTTGGGCATGATTATCCTAAACATAGAAAAAAATTTCTTTTGAAAAATGTTAGAAATTGTTTAAAAAATCAAGTATATTAAGTATATATATTTTTTTTTTATCAAGTATATTAATTATTTATCTTGTATATAATCAAGTTTTTGTAACTGAACAGACAGCTGTGCTGCTGGGGAGTTTGTTGCGCCACTTCAAGTGGTGAAGGTTCGGTTTGGGGGACTGTCTTATGTATTTTTGACATTCAAAAAGTGTACTCAACCTAGTTTGAATTAATAAAAATAAAAATAAATTATTCATTCATTCAAATAATAGTTTTATTATTCAATGTAATCCTCATCCCTTCACTAATAATATAAAGCCTTATTTTTGTGTCCTGAGCCACGTAGAGCCTAGTTATTGTAGTCAATAGCTGACTGTAGCTCTTAATTGGGTTGGCTCGAACGTGGAGCTACCACGATCTTACAGAATACCAACGTCAAGTACCAACATTATGTTGCTGCACTTCGAATGGTGAGTGAGAGAACCGATAGCCCAGGATTTGGTGTGGGAAAAGGGTGGCAACGCATCAGCAATAACCCTGGTGTCGTGGATGTCCATGAGCGACGTTGCTTGTTTAACATTAGGAGACTCACATGCTCATTTGCCCCTTGATAGTAAAAAAACATTCATAAACTCGATAACCACAACGCCTAGCGCCATCTCTTATCAAAAAGCAGAGTTTTTTAGTGAAAACTAATCTTTATTTTTCTCAGTTTCCTTACCTTTTAGACTCGTGAAACTTTTTTATCTGTAAACTACAGAATATAACAATTCCAAAAATAAAACAATATTTGCTGCACATTGATGTTGATACCTAGGCAGGCGCCCATAGTCCCACTGGTCATGTCATTTATATCTCTCACCCACATATTAATACTCATACTCACATAGTATAAGACCTAGCGCGGAATTTAGATAACATGATGGAACGGGGAAGCGAACTAGTCGGCGAGCTCGAACACTCAGCTGATAAGAGAGTTGCAGTACGTGTTATTCTGCATATTTTGTCTAGTACCATTAAATTAACTAGGATGATTATTAATTCATGAAAGAAGAGTTTTGGCCGAAAGGTGTGGCGTACCGACGTTTTCGTGGAAGGTTACGCGACACCACGCAGCGCAACACGACGCCGACACAGTCATCACTTCGTGTACAATAATCAAATTTTATTATATTAAAATATGTATGTTTAGGTTAAGGTATTTATCTATGGGCCTGCGTCGCCTGCAATAAAGTTATTATTATTATTATTTATTATTATTAAGCTAAATAATACTACCTTTTTCAATGTGAGCGTTGTTATTAAAAAGCCTTCACGATTACTTAATGTACGTCTGGTTCATCCTGCGCAGACAAACCCGCTTCTATCTTGCAGACTGGCTAATTTATGTTTAACTACCTTTTTTCAGCAGCTTCGCCCGCGTAGAGGTCGGATATTATTCATTAAAATGGCGCCTCGGGTGAGTCATCCGAGTCTTCACTGGAAAAGATGGAGTGTCACGTGTTGCCACCATACGAACAGCCAGCATAGCATAGCTCAGATAGAGAATTTCAGCGTTCTTTCTCAAAAATATGTTCTCTACCTGTTGACATACCTAGCTCTGACGCCACTTAAAGCCCTGTACTCAAGGGCTTCCAGGGGGGGGGAGAATGTTGGCATCACTGCACGCCAAGTTGACGCTGTCAAATGTGTCGATGTCTAGTTTCAGACCATAATATAGAGACTGAATGACATGCGTTTATCGTGTCTCCATTTTTTCACTATATTTTCCAAAATATATTTTTATTAAAACTGTTACACCATCAAATACCAGGAGTGCATTATTCTGCTCCCAAACATTGTTCATATTCCTATCTGACGGGAACGCACTAACCGG
This sequence comes from Dryobota labecula, assembly GCA_947523025.1. Lineage (NCBI taxonomy): Eukaryota > Metazoa > Arthropoda > Insecta > Lepidoptera > Noctuidae > Dryobota > Dryobota labecula. The sequence continues at coordinate 11,916,495 of OX383306.1, read as the reverse complement.
GATTAAAAGTATCCTCTGTCCTAGCCCGGGTCTTGGCCTACCTGTGTAACAAATTTCATCCAAATTCGTTCAGTACAGCGTTCGTTTTGTTCACTATAAATGCCATGCTTAGTGTAATTCAAATAATTGCAGAATAAGTCTCACTTTAGATGCAGTGAGTCAGGGCCGCGCCTGCGGATAGGGGTTCCGGTGTTCCCTAGAACACTGTGTTATACATCGGCAAATATGATGGTTGACTTTTCTATCGAACTATGAGTGTACTCATGTATGTATGAAGGAATGTGGCTGAAGTAAAAGAGTTAATCTGCCTAGATTTTTCCCAACTATGTTGGGGTCAGCTTCCTGTCTAATCAGATGCTCACTTCACTTATGTTTTCACGGTGAGATAGTTACAGAATAGCACTGCAGTTCTTGCACAGATGGGACGCACGGCTTAATTGTTCTTATTATTGATATTTTTTTGTTACAAAAGTAGTTATTTTTCCACTTCGCAATCGGCTTTTTGTTTTGATTGTTTGTTTGTTCATTGTTGACATTTGCCAGTGACGCAAGACGCAACACAGGTGTAATCACGCAATGTAAATTGTCCTTGGTCCTGACATCAAGTGATGGACTTTAATTGTCAAACTTTTTTGCTTGAATACGAGGCTTTTGGCCAATTTGCATGTGTGTACGATTTTTTTTTGTAATGTTCTTTTAAGCTGCTGCTCGTGTCTTCGCTCGCGTTTCTTTTTCAAAAATAAAAGTACTCCTTATAACAATAGGTATCTGCCAGTGAAAGTTCCGTCAAAATCGGTCCAGCCGTTTCAGAGATTACCCGGAACAAACAAACAGACAGACCGACACACAGACAGATAATTTATTTTTAAATTGTTTTTAGATATAAATACCATTTATATACTTTGATAAGCATCTAGATCGAATCAGAAATGAAGAGATCCGCAGCAGAACCAAGGTAACCGACATAGCTCGAAGAATTGCCAAACTTAAGTGGCAATGGGCAGGGCACATTGTGCGCAGAACAGATGGCCGTTGGGGCCGAAAGGTTCTGGAATGGCGACCGCGTACCGGAAGACGTAGCGTTGGAAGGCCTCCCACAAGGTGGACCGATGACCTTATGAAAGCCGCAGGAATCCGCTGGATGCGGGAAGCACAAAACCGGTCGAGGTGGCGGTGCTTGGGGGAGGCCTATGTCCAGCAGTGGACGTCTTTCGAAATGAAATGAAATGATGATGATGATGATATGCATCTAGTAAAAACATTTTTTTTTACATTACAAACAGACACTTCAATTTTATTAACTAGCCCGCGTCTTCGTCCGCGTGAAATTTCTTGTTCCCCCGTTCCCCATCCGTTCTCGAGATATCATCAAAAAAGCCGTTCAATACAAAATGTATGAGAAAATGAATTATCTTCATATTTTTTAATATCGTAAATTTGTCGCTTTTTTAATAGTTATTCTATCCAATACAATACAATAATGCATTCAGGATGCTGCTGGGGCTGCCACCGATCAGACGTAAGCGTGCCGCGTCGTTGCTGCAGAGGGCTCGAACAGTCTCCTGAATGTCATTGCAGGGAAATTTGATTGCCCGCTCGTCCGTTATTTGTCCAACCTGCATGTGTACTAACATAGTTATTAAGTAGGGATGGGCCGAACATGGGTTTCACCGAATACGAACATTCGGCCGAATGTTCGTATTCGAAACTGAATATTCGGCATAATTAATTCCCTTACGCAGACAGTATACAGGTCTGAACTTGTTCACGCAAAGCGCGTGGATTGGCGCCGGACCCTCCCGCCCGCTTCCCCCGCTGTACCAGATGTTGTTATTGCATTATCTAGTAAGGAGTAAAACTTCGCCCGAAACAGATGCATACTTATATTTTGTTTTTAATAACCATCTTTTTTATCTACTGTTATTGGAAATAAAGCTACAGTGTCGACAAAAACATAAAGCTGCATTGTAAATTATTTACCTAATAAAAATAACACAGTAAAAACTTTGAGTAACACTTTGCCGAACATTCGGCAATATAGCTGAATATTCGGCCGAATACGAATATTCGAAAAACCTGCCGAATATGTCTAATGCCGAATATAAAACAAATATTCGGCCCATATTAAGGATAAATGTTTACTAACAAAATGTTTCTGAAATAAAATGATTATTATTATTATTATTCGGGGCGGAGAAAAATCCAACAAATCAAAGATCATAAAAATCGGTCCAGCCAATCTTGAGTTAAAAATGGTGTACATAACCCTACTTTGCTTCATATATATATTTTTTTTTATGTTCGTGTGCAGCCCTATGGTATAATACGCACAAGACCACCAAACCAAGGACTTGCATCTCTATAGTAGTGTATATCTGTATTACAGTTTATTTATACACGTGGAAACTCAATGTAATCCGCCTACAAGAGTGTAATTGCGTGTCTGAGGTCCATTAAACGACTACGTTTCTAGCAAACATCCCTTAAGCACCGGAGGTTCTAAAACGTAGCTCTAACACATGTTGTCAATAAATATTTAAGTAAAAGTTACAATAGAAACACGTGTCCGTCAAAATAAAATGATATGCTTTTCTGTTGAATTCGGTTTTCCGAGGCGTACATCAGTGTCCCAATGCGTTACATTTATCAAATTAACCAAAATTGACATAGATACAGCAAACATAATTATACAGTGTGTCTCTGGTCACCGGTGTCTGACCTGGGGGCCAAGTCTACTAATGTACAAACGTTGCAATGGTCTCTTCATTGTGAGTTTTTGACAGATTTGCCATACAAAAACTGTCAAATACTCACAATGGCGAGACCATTCTGACACTATTGTAATAGCAGACTTGAGGCCCTGTTATGGCGAAACAATATGATCAATAAAAAAAAAAAAAAAAATTGGTAATATCTTAGTGCATCTAATAACTTAAAGAAAGGTATGTAACATTTTTATTTTTTTTCATTTCAGCCGAAAGATGTCTACTGCTGGAAATAGGCCTCCCCCAATTGGAGGGGGTTTGCTATAATCGCCACGCTTGGCAGGCGGGTTGGCGATCGCAGTATGGTGTTAAAAATGTATAGAGAACGCTGCTGCCCATTCTCTAGTAAGTCCCTTAGTCGTCTTTTACGACACCCATGTCGGTGTCATCAAGTTGTTGTGTGTTGTCCCTCTCTAGGAATTTATCCTGTATTGTGGGTGCGTTCACAAACATTTAAACCCACATACACAAACAGCCAGACCCGGAACAATTACTGGTAGGTCATACAAATAATTGTTCCGTGCGGGAATCGAACCCGCGACACGCAGCGCAGCAGTCAATCGCTGAACCACTGCGCCAACCGTGGCGTCAACATGTCTTGTAGGTAATGAGAAAGTCATAATTATCACGCCAGAGAAATTAATAAGAGTAATCAGTTTGTTTATTTAATTTTCTTTTTCTATGCGGTTCTGAAAAGAAATAGAACAGACACAAAGGAACGTTTACAGTCGCGATACTACCCAGTTGCAGGGTTATGAAAAAAAGTAAACACAGTCGTTTTATTTACCTATATTGAGTCTTGGAAGTCAATTTTATCGACGATGCTTCTAACTTATGATGTTTTACGGATGTTGGTGAAAATACGGGTGTAAGACCATTTGTCCACCGCCACCGTCAATGTGTCGTCAACGAGAATAAGATGACGGCACCGAATTAGCGATACATATCATATACTATGGCCACGTGTCCACCGTACGTCCGTCACCCGCGCCGGGATTTTGGGCCCCGAATTTTAGAGTAATTCAGTGCAGCCGCTAAAACTCGGCAGGAGATTCTGACGGGCCTATGTGCCAGCAATACAAAACAAGTTTGATTTTGTCCATACACTGCCGACGCACGATGCGTCGGCTACGTTCGCAAGGCTTTTTTTTTATAAACCGCCGAGTTCGGTAGCGGTGGACAAACGATCGCTGTCACCGGAACGTCACGTTCGGTTCGAATAATTTCGTTTCTCGTTGACGGTGGCGGTGGAGAAACGGCCTTACTTTTAACTAGTGATGGTAAGTTCCCGAGAATATTCTCCTTTGCGAGAATTTTGCTGTTAAGTTCTTGAGAATATTCTTTTGGAAGAGAATTTACGAGTATAATATTGCAGAATATTCTCGATCGGTGAACATTCTCCGTGAGAGAATATTCTCTTGACCCATCTACTTTTAAGTTTAACCAATATAATCTTTGGTAAGTCGTTTCAATGGACCCTTGGGCACCATTCATAAAAACAGTACTAAAGTTGGACAATGATGAATGAATTAATGAATGATTTGACAATGATGATGATGACCTATTCTCTGCCAGGAAATGCATAAGAAAATTTATAGGCGAAAGGACCGATTGTTCCTTAAAGGATCACTGTAGGGACAAGTAGGTACGTAACACGTAAATTACAAGGAAATATGCGTAAGTTAGATACGTCAGTCGGTCTAGACTTACTAAGTAACAGGTATTGTTGCCAGATTTTCCTGTAGATTTGAATATGCAATTGAGTAGGAAAATAAATGGTGCAACGAAAGATGTGTGGTGGAACTTTCGAAGAAACTGACTAATTCAAATAAAAACATTAACAGAAAAAGTTAAAAAAAAAAATGCCGACAGATGTGAAAACTCAAAACTTTGGAATAACCGACAGTCTGGCGCTACACGTCACGAGCATGTCGCGCATTACGATGACGCGAACCCATAAGGTTTTCTCAACCGAAAATCGCTCAAGGCCCCTCGCCCACGGTGACTTTTTGTAGCGATACAGTAGCGATGCTGTCGCGCGTTCACATCTATACAGCCGCGATGCGGCCGCTAGCTGTTTGCCCTCGCCCACATCACGATTCTCAGTCGCGATGCAAACGCGATACTGTCGCGCTTCTGTCGCGATGCAAACGCGATTTAGTAACGACACAAAAATGCCACAGTTGCACTGATGCTCGATTCTCCATTCACGCGCCACCCTCCCTCCGTTCTCTTTCCGATGTCGTCCGACATGGTCGCGCGTTTGCATCGATACAGTCGCGATACTGTAGCACGTTAGTAGCGTGTTGGAATCGCTTCTGTAGCGCGTTGCAAATGCAATTAACGCGCGTTAGTAGCGACAGCATCGCTACAAAAAGTCGCCGTGGGCGAGGGACCTTAAGAAGTTTTCACTTCAAAACAAATAATTTAGAAATTTGATGGTTGTCTAATTCTAAATTCAAATTTCTTCTGGGGCACTAGAATTTTTTTTTCGGTAAGAGCCATATCTCACTGGGACGCCATGGCGGCACAGCCAGGTCGCGTCGCCCAGAAAATGTATGGTTGGCTGTGTAACCAAGCGGACGCCAGGTGAGCCACCCACTATATAGCTGTATACATTTAGTTGGCAGCGCGACCTGGCGACGTCGAGTTAGTTTTGAGTTAGAGCTATAACCTCACCGGGACGCCACCCGGTGAGGTATAGCTCTAACTCAAAAAAAAAAAAAAGAAACATTTGTTTCATGGTTTGTCCAAGATTCTGAATTCAATTTTTTTGTGCTCACTAGAACAATTTTTTTAAATACAGCACAAAGCTGTGGTCAACAAGGGAGTGACTGTGGTGAGTACTGAACAACAATATGAGAAACTAATTCAATTTTTTTTTTTTTTTAAACCACAGTAGGAATTTCTCCCGTATCGTGGGTGCGTTTAAAAACATTTAAACTCGCATACACAAACAGTCAGACCCGGAACAGTTACTTGTAGGTCATACAAATATTCGGTCCGTGCGGGAATCGAAGCCGCGGCACTCAGTCGCTTAGCCACTGCGCCATCCGTGCCGTCTAATGTAACACTCAATATGTACCTAATGTATGTAATGTCTGTGATACATGCTGTTCATACAAATTCCATGTAATCCATGTCAGTGCCTACAGTACAGTCATGTAAAAATACCAGGCACCAATTAAAAGACTACTTCTAACGAAAAAAGTGAACCAGCTCAGAAAACTTCGAAAACCGAATCGGTTAAAATATTTTACATCAATAAGTTTAAAAAAAAGTGTTTTTTGTTTACAACTTTTATTTATATATAATATACAATCTAATACTAAATTATTTGTATTATGTACACAAAAAAAGAAGAATTGCCAAACTTAAGAGGCTACCGAGCGCACAGTGGCGCCCTCATCGTTTGTTCGGAGATATCTTTTATTTTAGAATGAAAATGCAGAAAATAAGCTCGTCAAGTTGTGCTTCACAAGACTATACGTTATTATTACTACAAACAGTAGTTTTAAATTGTTATGTTTTATTGTAATCATTAAAACGGAAAATAGTGGCCACTAAGCTCCGTTTTAATGATTACAATAAAACATAACAATTTAAAACTACTGTTTGTAGTAATAATAACGTATAGTCTTGTGAAGCACAACTTGACGAGCTTATTTTCTGCATTTTCATTCTAAAATAAAAGAAATCACCGAAATAACGATGAGGGCGCCACTGTGCGCTCGGCAATGGGAAGGGCAGATGACATTGCTCGCAGAACAGATAACGGCCTTCACCATATACCGGTGGTCAAGCTGGCCCACGACGGTATAAAATTTAGTACTATTCGCGGTAATACCGGCTCGTTTTTGTATTTTCTTTTTATTTAAATTGTTTGCTTTTATTTTATTTTGATATTGAATACCCGTTATAATATTAATTGGAAGAGCGGAGTCACATAACACAAGCATCTCCTTGCTTACAAGGTGATCTTCAACTCATGTGTGTAAAGTATCTATATAATTGCAATAAACATTTTTTTTATTGTTAAATTTCAAAACAAGAAGAAAGGTATTCTAAATTACGTATTTTATACTAATTTAACAAAAGGCCAAAAAAAAAAACAACGTTCCATTCATATTTAAGATCATTCATTCATCATTTCAGCCGAAAGACGTCCACTGCTGGACATAGGCCTCCCCCAAGCACCTCGACCGGTCTTGTGCTTCCCGCATCCAACGGATTCCTGCGGCTTACATAAGGTCATCGGTCCACCTTGTGGGAGGCGTTCCAACGCTACGTATTCCGGTACACGGTCGCCACTCCAGAACCTTTCAGCCCCAACGGTCATCTGTTCTGCGCGCAATGTGCCCTGCCCATTGCCACTTAAGTTTGGCAATTCTTCGAGCTATGTCGGTTACCTTGGTACATATTTAAGATATTTAAGGGTTTTTGCATCTCCTGAAAAATTTGACGGTCGTGTTCCCTTTCTTAATTAACCGATTCAACTGGCAAAATCAAAATTAAAATATTTTATTTCACATAGACCTACATGGGCACTTATGAAACGTCAGAAGCTAGGTGCACGGTTGAAGTAGAACCGGCAAGAAACTACACGGTTACTCTTTTAAAATTATTGTTTTTTACATTATTTTCAAATAAAGCAACAAAATTCGATCTAAAGAAAAGCGGCCACATTCCTCTAGACCGTATTTTGTTGCTTCGTGTCTCAATATGAAACTTTATAAAAGGTATTAGAAAATTCTTGACACATTTACCGAGGTTCCTGATTGAGCTGTTTTTCATAATTCCTTCTCAGTCACGATATAATATATTTTTTTAAGAGTGGTGCTATTGAACCGGTGAGTGCCCTCTTTATAGGTATGGGAGGAAAGTGTAGGCCTTTAAACAATTGCCAGGTACTTAACAAATTAGAAAATGGTCAGGTAATCTACAGTCTACTAGGCCTTCAACGTTCTCACATTCACAAAATAGAATATCTATACTAATATTATAAAGAGGTAAAGTTTGTTTGTAAGTTTATAAGTATGTATGTAGGGGCTAATCTCTGAAACTACTGAACGGATTCTGAAAATTTTGTGTTTGATAGGCCAATTCCTGGGGAAGGTTATAGGCTATTTAACATCACGCTGCTACCTTAAGTAGCTGAGCAAAAAGAAAAAAAAAAAAAAGTCAGAAAGAACGCTATGCGAAAACGAAGTAATAGCGCGGGTAGGCAACGCGGTGTGACGCGGAGGGTCGGGGGCCGAAATTTCACGCGGACGAAGTATCAAGTATCTATACAGCGTGTTACGGAAAGGGTATATACATATCAAAGGCACGGATTCTTTTGGTGATAACAAACTACAGGGCAATATTTTTTAATACCTATACCTACATAAATAAAAAGTTAAGAAACATCTAACTAAAAATCAAATGTTTCCAATTGAATTCTACACATCACTAGACCAAGACAGCTGATTGGTGTCAATAAACTACACACAAAGAAACGGCGGTAACACGTTTGTTATGATTTAAATTTAATAAACTATCGAAATGAATAAAATATTAAGCATTTTATAGTTAGAGCTTTTGAGCTGAAATTTTGTACAGAAATTCTGAACCAGATACACTCTTAACCCCGTTTGTATGGATATACCCTTTCCGTAACACGCTGTATAAAGATTTAAAAAAAAAACTAAATTAAAATCTATTTAAATCAAATGATATGGTTGCCACAACTACAGTATAGATCTGAATAAATATCATGTCTACAAAAGCAACCAATAGAGTTGAAATTAGTATTGTAGGTATATAAAGTCAAATAACGAGATCATTATTCGCCATTTGAGTCCGCCTATGTATAACTATTGCACATGAAGTTTAAATAAATAAATAAATTATTTGATTATGTTAAGGAAGAATGTAAAAGATAATATATAATATTGGTAATACTTACCAAGGGTTGCAAAAGAAAGAAAGCCTGAAATCGCAAGTATTTGTGACCCGAGCCGAAGGCGAGGGTTGTAAATATGCGATACAGGGCTTTCTTTTTTACTGCCCGTGGTGAGTACACAATTTTACGTCTTCATCTGGCCATAATGCGAGTTTTACCGTACGCGTAGCGTGTGGTAAAACTTACATTATGGCCAGGTGTTACGTAAAAAATAAAAGATCATTATTTGGAAAAAATGCTAGGAAAATTTACTGATTCCCTGATTTTACATTAAAATGGAGAATTTATTACAAAAACAAGTGGAATAATCAATTTTTATTTTTTTTGCAAATTTCTTAACGATTCCAACGACATACGCTTCATATTGTAGCTCCCGTACACACATACAGAGATATATTAATGTTTTTGATACGCGGCGGTGCCGCGGATAATTCCGCGGGCCCCTTTTTGACACTTTTCTCAAATTTCGCAAAATGGCCGAGGGGATAATTATGCTGTTAATGATTTACTAGGGAAGCCACATGAGTCAAATGTGGGTACACCTTATACTCAACCCTTCGGGGAAACAAAGCGTGATATTATGTAGTGTGTACTTTTCCGCCTATAAATAGAGTCAGACTTAATCAGAAGTGGTTTTGAGTTCCAAGTCAGGCAGTGTGTAATGGTTTTCCTGCAGGAGTAGCTTCTCAGTAGAAGTATGGAATTTTGGAGTAGCGTTTGACAAATGAATGAAGTTTTTGTATGTCTTTCGGTTTGTATGTGTGTTTTAACCGCCTCTGTGTCTAGTGGTAAAACCACCTGTCCCAGATCCAGAGGTATCGGGTTCGATTCCCAGCGGGGGCAAAAATTTCTGCTCGGTTTGGTTGGTGGTAGGGCTTATTCTAAGTTCGCCTGGCTAGCTACCACCATCTTAGCTAAGTCTGTCGCCAAAACAATAATGTTAACAGCATTTGTTGTGTTTTGGCAGTTAGAGGTAAGATAGCCAGTTCCTCTGTGGTTGAGGATTCCGGGTGAAACTCGCTTCCATCTTCGGCCTTATTATCACTTACCATCAGGTGAGATGAAGGCCAAGAGCTGACATTATGTATGAAAAAAAAAAAAATGTTTGTTCCGGCTAATCTCCGAAACGGCTGGACCGATTTTGACGGAACTTTCACTAGCAGATAGCTGATGTTATAATTCGTAACGTAGGGAAAAAAGAAAATAGCTGCAGCCCACGGGTCCGTCAACGTGAATTAAAAAAAAATTATGTATTACAAACAGACACTTCAATTTTATTTCTTTGTCTAGAAGAAGCCACGCGGGCCATTCCGGGTGCAGCAGCTAGTATTATATAATAAGAAGGTAAATTGTACTGTAATTGAGGTAGGTTCAAATATCGGTGAAAATATGAACGTTTTTAACCATATATTTCTTCGAGGAATGCTTTATATAATAACACTAGCTTTTGCCCGCGGCTCCGCCAACGTGGATGTCGGTTATCGCGTAAAAAAGTATCATATGTCCTTCTCAATATCCCAGACTATATCCCTGCCAAATTTCATGACGATCGGTTCAACGGTTTAGGCGTGAAAACGTAACATACAGACAGACTGATAGACAGACAGACAGACAGACAGAGTTACTTTCACATTTATAATATTAGTATACTATACGTGCAGTCATATACCTAACTACTTACGTACAGCGTGTTACGGAAAGGGTGTATACTCGTACATATCAAAGGCACGGATTCTTTTGGTGATAACAAACTACAGGGCAATATTTTTTAATACCTATACCTACATAAATAAAAAGTTAAGAAACATTTAACTAAAAATCAAATGTTTCCAATTGAATTCTACACATCACTAGACCAAGTCAGCTGATCGGTGTCAATAAACTACACACAAAGAAACGGCGGTAACACGTTTGTTATGATTTAAATTTAATAAACTATCGAAATAAAAAAAATATTAAGCATTTTCTAGTTAGTGCTTTTGAGCTGAAATTTTGTACAGAGATTCTGAACCAAGATACACTCTTCACCCCGTTTGTATGAATATACCCTTTCCGTAACACGCTGTATAGGTAATTCCCGTGATTTTATTCGCATACAAAGATTTACCTGATTTTATTAAAGGGATATTATTAATTGCACATCAAATAAAATAATTACCTATTAATTTATTTCCGTCATTTGTATACTTTTTTAAGCTTGCATCCCTCGCTGCACCCGGGATCCATCTGTCTTAACTCCCTCACTTCGCTCAGGAGTTAACTAAGAGCTGCCCTGCGCTCGAGAGCCTAGATTCCTTCGTTGCGTTCGGGATTCAATAAAGCATCCGTGACTTAATACACTGCTTTATCCCCTTAGTAAATAATCAACTATGTTAGTTGAGGTTCCAAATTCAAATTACGTCATTATGCACCAGAGGCTCATAATGAAATCCAGTACAATATAAATGTCCGGCTAGAACCTGGAACTTTAATGACTTGCTTTAAGGTTAGGTTTGCATGACATAATACTCGTATAATAATTGACATTAGCGAGCAGGTGGTGTGAAAAAAACATTGTTGACTTGACAAAATGCAATATGCTTTGAAAACCATTGAAATCGATTACTTAAACCAGGATTACACTAGGTATAAGTACTGAAAATAACGATGTCTATGTGTGTAATATGTATTTTGTAGGTATGTAAGTATATAATGATAAACATTTACCTACTTTTTCATTCCGGAAACCACTTATACTAAATATGACACACAAAATTCCTATCGCTCGTTTTCGTTTGATAACTACCTCTCGTGTCTCGATTAGCTACTATGTAACCATTTATCTTAAGTGATGGATGTATGTCGGACATTTTATCGAAAACTGGCACACTTTATTCTCGTGGTCATATTCTGAAATCGACTCTCGAAGAAATTTTTCGATATTCCGTTTTTGATTTCGACTTTCCGTCGCATCGTTATGACGCGTGACGCTAACAATTTTTTTTAATTTTTTTGATATATTCCGTTGCCCCACACTAGGAATTTCTCCTGTATCGTGGGTGTGTTAAATTAAATTATGGAAACGATAAAGAAAATAAAGCGGGGGATTCCCCAATATTATGAAAACTTTGTAAGGCTCACATCTGCCTAATAACCCCTGCCCTAATTGCTCTGGAGCCGAATTTAGATTTAAATTTTTTATAATATTTTTTTTATTTTTTAAAACAATAAAAAAATAAAAATTCTAAATATTAGAAAATGTAGGGATGGTGTCTGTTACCTGTAGGTAATCATTAGCTTCCAGCCCTGGTCCCATGTTACTTGTGGTCGGCGCAACACATATTACTACTCCGGGTAGACTAAAAAGTCGAAGGAGCTTCTTACAGTCCACACAGGTGATCAAAGACAGGCCATCCAAAGAGCGAGGACTGACTGAAACAGTGGGAAGAGAGGTATCCACCTCCTCAACACTTCATAAAGCCCTAAGAACACCTGCCTCCCGGTTGCGAATTGCAGTGGCTTATTTGGAAAGCTCTGAATCGATTGCGTTCTCAAGAAGCCCGCTGTGAACATAATCTGGCGAAGTGGGGCATAATCGATTCATCTAACATTCAATGCGAGTGCGGTGCTCCTGAGCAGACTATGACCCATCTGCTAAGGTGTCCCAATTGTCCGGTCACCTGCACCCTTGACGATCTGAACAACGCCTCTGATGCCGCGATAAATGTGGCCACTTACTGGGCCCAAACAATATAGATGTACCGTCGAAATGAAAAGAAGAGGAAGAAGAAGGCGCAATACATTTTATTTTTCCATTCTCTCCCGTCAACCGTCACGCTATTATTCAAAGCTAAAGTCAAAGCATTTATTTCAAACAGGCACATTTAATGGCACTTTTGAACGTCATGTTTTACACGGAAATAAAATTGATTCTAGTAGGTACCAAAAGATAGTTTCGCATGGAGAAGAATGGGCAAGAAACTGCACCGTTATTCTTTTAAACTGTTTTACAATACTTTGTATACATCAACTATATCATTACATGTGAAGACGATGTACCCAGAATAAATTTATTATACCACAACAGGTAACAATAAGAAATGAAGCAATGACGGATAAATCAATCATGTGCTAGATACATGGTCCTCACATATTTTACTAAATTTTTTACAAATAAAAAGTCAGTGTGCGAGTTAAACAGCTTATCATAAAATTAATGTCTAAAAAATATTATATAATTAAATTAGCAACCGGTTTAATTTTGTCTATAGACTCTAAATTGTCCTATGGAGCAGGACCAACATCTTTCCACGCATTATCTTGGATATAATTCTCTAATTTGTAATAAGCTTGTTTAAAAGTGTAGTTTTAATATGAGTTTTAAATTTTCTTTCATTTAATTGCAATAAATCACAAGGTATTTTGTTGTAACATTTAACACAGTGCCCCATAAAAGATTTATTTACTTATTTATTTGCAAATTTCAATAGGTCATTATTCCAAATAATACAGTAGGAAACACATTAATTATATAAAAATAAAATTAGGTCATACATTATTTACATCATATTAAAAGTTATAAAAAAAAAAAAAATGTTTATTTCATCAACTTATGTAAATTATATTTTAAGTTTGGAGTCACCTTTTAAGCAAAGATTTGCTTGTATTAAGTGGTTCCGCTCTTCCAGTTTACATTGACTATACATTGTGAGAGAATAAACAATAAATAATTTTGAAAGCATGCTAAAGATTTTTAACAATACAAAAAATTATATAATTATGGAATAAGGAATGCGCACAGTGGTATGTGTGTGTTTGTGTGTGTGGGAGAGTATGTGTGAAGTGGGGGTGAGTGCGACGTAAGGGTGTGAATGTTGGTGTGAAAGGTGTGATTTGTGTCGTGGAAGGTGTGATTTGTGTACTTTTTGTTTTAGTCAGGGACAAATTGTAATGTTATTGTGTTGGGAATTATGTAATTGTATGGAGCATAGCCTCGATTTCTTCGTAACTTTTGCTCTTCAACCATTTAGTGAGTTTCTTTTTGCAGTCGCAGTATGTCATAGGGTATATGGTGAGAATTTTGTTGAGAGAATTGTATAAGCGGGAAAAACACAATACACAAAACATATTAAAAGTTACAGTCAAACACTTTCAAATAACCCGCCCGTAACTGTTTCCGGCGCAAAAGTGCCCATAACGCTTGCTGCATTGCCACGTTGGATGGCAATGGCTAACCTTTGCACCAAGAACGAGCCGGAGCGGGAGTCACCCGTTATGTCACTTATCTTGTGCCCTATCTCACTAATGAGCTTCTTGGCCTCAGTGCACCAACAACCCATGGTCTTACTTACTTTAGATAATATGAAAAATGGTTGATCTATTTTATCTTTATTTCTAGTATTATGTCTTTCACTTAGTCTTAGTATTAAAAAGATGTAGGTTTTTTCTCTTTCATTCACTCCCTTTTCTTTGATATAATTCCTTACGCAATCCATCCATCTTTTCTTTGGCCTTCCTCTCCCTCTCCATCCATCAACATTTTATTCATCACTCTCCTCGTCACAAGCGTTTCCTCCCTCCTCATCACATGCCCATACCAAGCCAAACAATTTCCTTTCATCTTATCTGTCACTGGCGCCATTTTCAAACTTCCCCCTAAATACTCACTAGCTTCTGCCCGCGACTTCGTTCGCGTGGAAGTCGTAAGAAACCACAATATACTAAAATACCAGCCACATTTTAATTTTTTTCCCATAATTCTAACAAATATCGTTAATGTATACAAAAACTTAATAAATTATATACTTAAACCTTCATCGAGAACCACGCTATCTATTGTTGAAAGCACGTGAAAATCGGTGCTGTAGTTTTTGAAACAGACATGGCGCACGGCGGCGGCGTCACTCTAACCTGTAGGTAATATAATAGGTCATCATTCATCATTTCAGCCGAAAGACATCCACTGCTGGACATAAGCCTCTCCCAATTGCGGGGGTTTGCCATAATCGCCACGCTTGGCAGGCGGGTTGGCGATCGCAGTATGGTGTTAAAATCGCATAGAGAACGCTGCTGCTGTTTCGTGTGGTGCCGGACGTAAAGAATAGCACCATCCCATTTCCTACCGTGGGTGTCGTAAAAGGCGACTAAGGGACTTACTAGAGGATATAATAGTAATCACGACGAAAAAACAAAACGAACGAAAATCATGTTGATGATGATTATTATAATATGTGTATTGCGAAAGAGAGAAATATTACTTAACTTACCTCCAAAATAAATGTATACATATTCAAGCACTTTTTAGATCTATATCCAGAATACGGCCACATGTTCGCAATCTTACAGCAGTCCAAAATATCTGATAAGCGTGGCCTGGAATCCTGAGATACCTCACAAGTGGACCGCGCTGTGATAGGATTTTCATGCGATTTTGATCGCCTGATAGTGTTATCATTCCTGAAATAGGCAGGAGCAGCACCTGTTGAAGATAAGGACAGATTAAATCTTGAGTTGAGTTAGATTGGACGAAATTTTCGAAATAGGGTTTACGGAATAGAATTCTGTCATTTTTAACATAGATAATTTTGTATCCCAGAAATAATTCAGTATTTATTTTTATTTATTTATTTTATTAGGTTCACCAACAATTGAATACACTGACACAAGCACATAATACATTTTAAAATAAAATAACAGTGCATCAATTACTTATAGGTAAACACCACATGCATAAAACAATGAATCATAGAAATAAGCTAACTTACTTAGTAATAAGCGCAAATATAAAAATAATATAAAAATTATTTATAAAAATCTGATTGAAAAATTGGTAAAAGCAAAATTGAATAATTTTTGACATAATAAAATTGATAAGAATTGGTTAAAAAATATTAAAATAAGTGGTAATAATATAAAAAAAAAAATTGTTAAAGTTGAAATAAATTGATAAATTAAATTAAAAATTCATAAAAAATATTAACATCGGCAAGTACACAGAGATGAAAATTAATGTAAATGAAAATGAAAATGAAAATAGGATTAAAAATGTTCAACAAAAATTTAATATTAAATTGAAAACATTGGTAAAAAATAAATTTAAAAAAAAGTTAAAATTGATAAACTTATAATACGAGTAACAGTGGTAAGTTGAGATTAAGGACTGCTCGGTAAACGATTAAGGATAGCTTTTTGTTTAGCAAAAGAGACAAAGTGGAGATCAATAGCATCACTGTAGCCATTCACTGCCTTACACATTCTTGCAATGGGCGAATTGGCTCCCAAAACAGTTCTTCTAAAAGGGGGACACAGGGGCGTGATGGCACTACGCGGGATTCTAGAAGGTGCACGAGAATTGAAAAAGGCGAGCAAGCTGGGACTGTCTATTTTATGCTTAATGATTTTATAGGCAGGAGCTCGTGGCTAAGTAATAACAGCCGCACGGGTCGATCCGTCAGGTTAAGCTACGCTTGCCGGGGTTGGTCAGTGGATGGGTGACCATCTTTAATACCGAGACTCTTCCGTGCCTCGGAAAGCACGTTAAGCCGTTGGTCCCGGCTGTCATTCGTGGATCTTTGACAGTCGTTAAGGGTCGTCAGAAGCCCAAAAAGTCTGCAAACCAGTCTTACCAAGGGGTATCGTGTTACCCAGTTACTAGTAGTGGAGGTCAGATAGGCAGTCGCTCCATGTAAAATACTGGTATTCAGCTGCATCCGGTTAGACTGGAAGCCGACCCCAACATAGTTGGGAAAAGGCTAGGCAGATTGATATATTGATTTTATAGGCAAACATTACATCAATTAAGTGTCTACGTCTTTCCAGAGAAGTCATGATAAAATGCGTAAGTCTTTTTTTGTAAGATCGTAGTTTTTTGGCGACACCATTGGAAAATCCGAGGTGCCACGCGAAGCGTTTCTGAACACGTTCAAGTCGCAATGAATGCGTTGCGTAGTGAGGTCGCCAAACTACACTATTATATTCCAAGATGCTACGAATGAGACTGTTATAAAGTAGTATTTTCGTTCTACTCGTTTGTGTCGATTCGTATTCAAAAAAATCTCAACCATGTATGCAAGGGGGGGTCGCTAAATCACTAGACAAAGCCAAGGACAAGAAAAAAATAAATGTGTGCAGTCGGGGGACCCCCGAATGTTCCTAATAGTTAGGAACCTTCTTTCTCACGTATGATTTAAAAAAAATACAAGATAAAGTCACATGAAGGGTTTAATATGGTACGAGCACCAGAAGGTGTACACCAGTATTTTTTCCTGTGTAGGTACCCACATTTTTTTTTTTACAAAAAAATGATAAAAAAATTCAATTTTATTTAGTCAAAATACGATAAAGGCTTCTACAAACAGGCGCGACACGTGACGTTAGGTGCCTTTGTGTCGCGTCGCGTGTCGCACCTGTATGTAGGAGCCTTAAACCGCTACGTACACTTTAGTTGCGGCCAACCATAAAAGGAAACGTTTTACAATCCTATGAAGACAACGCATAATCACTAACGTTAGTCAGCACTAGTACATCTCGCTTTGCTTACGCTTGGTGTCACAGTCAGCGGAGATGACTATTGGTCATTTTATGTAACGCTGGACGTTAAATTCCAGGGTCCAAGATTCTGGTCCAAAGTTCCGAGTAAAAATCATCAATCCACCTTTATCGGTGTCATCCGGCCGCTGAGTTCCCACCAATCACCATCCGGCTACACCGGAGATTACCAGGCTCCGTGCCGGGTATTGCTTTACCCGTGCGGTCACGTCGAGGTCCCTACGATCTGGCGAGATCATCCGCTGATCGTCACCATCCCTGGCGTCTGCAGCGTGACACACCCGTTGTGGTCTTCGTCACATCAGGCCCAAAAGAAATTTTAAGGAAACTCTGTGAACAATTACGTCCCCCTTCTCTTGATTTTATAAAATATACTTTTATATGATGACAATTTCCGTGATCCTGTTATTTATATCTATCACGTAAACCCTATCCGTTACATTGGAAACGGTTTTTTCTTACGTGACGATTTCTACCGGTCAACTCCTGCCGCAAGTCTCTATAAAGAACTTATTTCCAAAAACTCCAAAATAAGTAGGTAGGACCAACGCAGTGGTCCACAAGAAAACGTAGAAATTATCTATAGGAGTGCTGCGCAAACAAAGTCCGTCACAGATAATCTTGGAACGAATTATTGAACCATTATCGTGATAAGTGATAAGGAACTAACCCGGTTTACGAGATAAAGTGCTTTTGATGTGCGCGAAGATCCATTATCTGGGTGTTCTTGGAAAGTAACGTGTGTATTAGTTGTATATTTAGCCTTGTATATAATGTAAATATAATAATGACGAGGATGTTTCCTGGTAGAGGATAATACTGTCCTGTGCTTAATGTTTTCCCGTTTTATAGGCGTGGGTGGCACTTGAGATAAACCCTTACCCTAATACAAATAAACACGGAATAAAGTTATGCTAGGTATAAACGTCAGAAAATCTATGGTTATACCGCGAAGTTATTCCTAGGATAACGTTATTCCGTGTTTATTTTGTAAGGGCCATAGATATTAAACCCTACTCGGGCCCTATCAGAATACCAACGCGGCGACACTTATTTTTAAATGTCCCAGCCTCATCCAGCCTCATGCTGTTATAGGAGCCTTTTGGTCTCGTAGGTACAGGACTTTCTGTTTTTTTTTTTTCGTTTTTCATATAATTTAAATTTTTATACTTTTATCATTGTGCATTTAGTTTAGTTTGTGTTCTTCTTGTGCGAGTTGAATAAATACTTTTTCTTTCTTTCTTAAGAGCGTCGGTCAACTAGCGCCACTCCTTTAAAAACATATCTCGTGACTGAGAAGGAATTATGAAAAACGGCTCAATCAACTATATCGGTAAGTGTGAGGTTACTTTTTGACAAGTTGTTATATGAAAAAAAATGTCAAACGAACGTTCGTAATACGGTATTGCCAGGCAATATTCGGGCAGAAGTCGGCCAGGGTGTCACGTGACCGCTGACTGGCTTGTTTGACGAGTTCATAATACGAAATTGCAAGGCAGTTCTGTTTACGCTGTAAACTGCCTGGAAATAAGAGTTCATAATAGGGCCCCTGGGCGGCGGGAATCGGTAGCCGATTCCCGGCCACCGTAAGCGCGGGCTTGCGGACGGCGAGCTATAGGCAGCTCGCCGTCCGGTAAGTACCAGGCCCGGGTCGACGGCGCGTTGTGTTCCATGCGTGCCTCAAAGAGATGTCAGCACGCATTGACGGGGTCAGCTAGGACCGGTGCCTACCAAGGTTGCGGGTTTGCCCGAAAGGGATACCGCGGCCCTGGCACACAGGCAACTGAAGGAACACGGGTGGGTTTTAGTTGGTAAAAGTCTGACACGCCCTCCCGCTCCAACCATAGCGGGAGAAGTTATTTGATAATTTCAAACACAAAAAAAAGGTGTGCCGGACGTATTCTATAATACCCCTGGAAAGTATTATTGCCACAAGATATTGACAACAGCAAAGCCAATACGCAATTTCAAATGAACGCACAGAGCTTGGTACCATTGACCTATTCCAATGTGATGTGATTTCAATATAGTGAATGGTCGGGTCACGTGGCACTGCATAGATAAGTGGAAAGTGCGTTTAGTTAGCAGAATTGTTTGTTCTGTAATTAGCAAGTACACGACCGTTTCATTCATTCACTGCGAGGCGAATTCCTTGTTAGTCCATAGCACTGAATGGTTAGGTTCAGAAGGTCGGTTCCATACAACGAGCGAAAATGTACGCATGCATAGCACATGAGTAAAGAAACGGAACAGAGACAAAGCTTCATACAACCGCGCTATGATAGGTACCTACACTATTACAAGCATGCGGCGCGTGTGTGCATACCACTGGTGGGTTCGTCGCGTACGAAGAGAAACCGGTTTATACCGGCTCAGCCAGTTGAATCGCTCAGAGCTGCGCGTACGCGTTACGTGGCGTGTTTAAACCAACACGCCACGTTTCACGTTTTAATTTAATAATAGCACATGAGAAAAGAATAATAGTGTTTTAATATAAAATAGTCTAAACATGGTTTACTGTAGGTACTGTGTGTATGAACAATAGAAGAAGGAATAAAAACATATCATTTTTTTAAATGACTGAACTTGATTATTCTTAATTTGTAGTACCGTACCTCGTATCTTAACATCGAAAGAAAACTCAATTCGGTGGTGCAAAACAGTTTTGGTATTGATCGTAAATGGTTTATTGTTTTTTTTTTGAAAATGGGACAGAATAGATACGTCTACCTATCTCGTAAACGGAGCGTTCAAGAACAACAAAAATAACGACTATTTGAGACCTTTTTTTACAATTCATGCCAGATGATTGTTGTTTGATTGAAATACGTAGGTAATACCTACCGACCTATTGGTGATTGAATAATTATCTTTACAAATTAAAACGCGTGCTGATTAACGTTCTGTTTATTTAGTGTTATCCTCCTGTGCTAACCCTACCAAAATAGGTATTTTAGCACGCTCTTTAGAAGTTTTGTCTCTGTTCCGTTTCTTTACTCTGTGCGCATAGACACGCTTCACGTACAGTGAGTGCGGCTGCACTCCCGACTGCCTTACATCTCTTACTCTCTGTACGTACTTTCTTGTCTATAGAGCTACGAGATTCTTTTGGTACGCGGCCAAAACTGGAACGAACTCAGCCATCTTGTTTTTTAATATAATTTCTATGGCAATTTCATAAAATGTCTACCAATAATACCCGCCTATGTGCGTTTTCGCTCGTTATACAGGGTGAAATTGAATTTATGGGCATCCTCTTAAGGGGTCATCATACTCATCATTATGACCAACTTGCAATAGCGACCAAAAACAAATCACGAAAAAAAAAAGTACTGGTCCCTACATTTTGACGAGCTATGCGAACATAAATGTACGCTACAGTTGATTCTTTTTGCGATTTCAGGTTTGGTCCTATAGTGAAAGTTGTTCATAATGAAAAGTATGATGACCCCTTAAAAGGATGCCCATGAATTAAATTTCACCCTGTATAGAGCCAACCTTCTGAATCTTAGTATCTATTTTGTGGCCGTAGTGTACAGATTCCCTCGTCATTATGTCATGTCGTTGTACGTGAATGCTCCTGCATTCACATTTGCGACGATCACCGTTGGATGAAATTTACAAGTCAGAGATTAGCCTGAAGTGCTCACAGATTTGATTTGATTTAGAAGTGGCTATCGTCGATCGAGATGTCTTTCAAAGACTGCAAACTTTTCTAAAAATACGCTCGGTTTTGTCATTTGTATGATTTCCCCCGACCCTTGCTCGACGAAGCGACAGCCCGCGCCGCAGCTGAGCTTGTAACTTTAAATTCCCCTGTTAATAATAATAACTCTGATTTGATCCAGCCTGTCCCTTGCTGTTCTCCCCCCGACGCTGCCCTAACCCGAGGTTTGTGGGGTACGAACCTCGGCTTAGGGCATGGGGTGCCCTTAGCATGCAGACGTTTAGTTTATAAGTTTTATACCCTGGCTGGAGGCTTTAAGTTTCGCTAAAGGCGGCCACAGGAAAGTCCGGTTAAGGAGTCACGACCTCTCAAAGTCAACTCCGAGATGCCATAGTTATAAAAACCGGCCACGAACAATGAAGGGTTCCGTAGTTGGGATGAATTTATCCCAAGAAAAAACTTAACATTGTAGTTGAGAAACATGCTCTCCTATACAGATTGTAATGTAATTTATTGATTGATTGTTAGTAAAAAATATCGGGTGGAGTTAACTCCATTTCATCACTTGTACTTGAACACATATTAAAGAAAAAAAAAAAAAAAAAAAAACTATCACAATTTTTTTTCATTAAACGGCGCGTTTTTGCAACTGGACATACATTTTTTTTTACAACGAAAACAGCCTATACTACAGCCTATTCGATTTTTTACAAATCGACGGTGAAATGCCAATACCTCCTAACTTACATTTTTCTAGAATTCACTTTTTTATCATTTTGTACTTAAAAGCGTTATTCGCATGTTTTAGTGAAATCTCCTAAGTGTATTTTTAGTTACTAAACTATATGTGGAAATACCTCCAACTAAATCAAGGTGCCTACTTCATGGCATTACCTCTATGCATGCATCCTCATTCTCTATTAGCTCAACCAGGTTTCAGACTGGCTAAAGTAGACTCATCTTTCATGGGGTACTGTTTAAAATGTTACAATAAAATTCCTCCCCACATACTTCAACTGAATGAGACTAAATTTAAATCTTGTATAAAACGCACACTATGCAGGCAGGCATATTATAAGTTGGGGGATTACATCGCTGATAAAAATGCTTGGCTGAATGCTGGTCCTGCTCCACAACCTCAGCTAGTTGATTAACATTTGACAATCATGTTGGAGCTGCTGAAGAGTGTAAGACTACCTTTGCATTGTATAAACTCAATCTCCTTTGTATTATATAAATGCATAGCACAGGTGTGAGTCCTATGTATAGAGTCCTTATAGAGCTACCATTGACCGGGTAATATGTCTTTCATTGACTTGAATGTGCCCTGGCGGTTGAGAGTATGTTATGCTCACTTAAAGGTCTCGCTGATGGTGGCGTGTGTGTTGGATCATTTAGCTCCCTTCAAAATGGTTGAGCTGAATGGTGCTAATCCATGCGTCATGTTCGTGAACGGGCGCCGTTAGTTGGGACTGGTCATCTCTTAGCTGCCACGGGTTATTTTATTTTATTTTGTTTCTATTTGTTGTACCTACGCTTGACGCTTTTAACGTGTAAGTTTTTATTATTTTTATTTTTACATCGTTCTCACTTTTAGTTATAAATGCCACATTATAGATGTAACGAATACTTTTGTAACAATTTAATTTAAAAGAGTGTCCATGGAGTTTCTTGCCCGTTCTTCTCCATAGGTACCTACGCTTTGGAATGGGAATGCAGCTTAATTTTTCTTACTGACCGACTGCTTGACAATTCAAAAGTGCCTGTAAATGGTTTAATTGAAATAAATGATTTGAGTTTGAGTTTGAGTTTGATTCAGTTTGTGTACATTTTTGACTTTGTCAGTTAGGTGTTATTGGCACTTCACCGTCGAAATGTTAATGTGAAAATAATTAAATTAAAACTGGTAATTAAATATAGTAAACAACTATTTAAAAGACTTTTGAGAATTCAATGCTTAAGACGTACACGGACTCATTCATTTTTCCTCGTATAAAATCTATCCCATTTTATTCTAAGTATGAAAACTCCTTGCTACTAAACTTTTTAAATTGTCTTATAAATTTAAAACTCAACTGCAAAACAAAATGATCGAGCTCGTAAACAAAAGTCACGACCGCGTAACAGAAAGATGCCTATGCAAAAGATTCAATTTTCGAATCATAATTATAGCCTCTGAAAGTACGCCATGTTTTTTTAACAACTGTATTGAAAATCAATTTATCATTTCCTCTTCGCCTGCCTGTAACAGCATATTGTCACTCATTTTTCTCACACAAGTTTGACGTTAAAGGCACGTCACAACAATTCCAATTGACAGATAATACCTCCTCAGAACTGGCCTGCAGCGAAGCATCCAAAACAAAAATATCCCGCTACGTTTCTCCAAAACGATTGAATGGCTTCATTCAGTCGATCATCGCATAACGGTAATGTTGGTCTATCAACCGTCGACCAGCTTTACCAGACCCCTTAAACTTACACCAGAGCCTTAGATTTACCTTTCTTTTGGTGGTGAGAAAGGGGCAGGGGAGGTCAGATCAATCTGGGCAGTGTAAGAAGACGTGTTTTCGATTCAGCTCTCGTCCACCGCGCTTCCTCGAAGTGCTGCTATGTGCACGTACCGTCAGTATGAATGGACGTCGGTACGATACGAAAATTCCAATGATTGCCCTCGATTTTTCAGTTGAAACCTATATTTGTTTGGCTATGATGAAAGTGTTCGCATTAAGCTATGGGATTGTCTGTGATATTTTTTGATGTTATACATATGTCATCAATTTCAGTTGAACTTATTTAGGCTTTGAACGCAGATAATATGATTGCTACAGACCAAAAATAAAGTCAGTCTATGAAGAGTTCGACACTCATAATACCCCTAATAATGCTATCGCAAGGCGATTCAAAATTCAAATTCAAAATATTTTACTTCACATAAATCTACATGGGCATTTACGAAACGGCAAAAGCTAGGAGCGCTGTTCTAAAAGGTTTCCTTTGAAGAAGAGCCAACAAGAAACTCCACGATTACATTCTTTTACCGACTTCATAAATAGGAGGAGGTTCTCAATTCGGATGTTTTTTTTTAGTGTTAGGTATCTCAGAACTCCGACGTTTATAAACAGATTTGTGTTTTGTTTCTTCTTACACTTGAAAGGATGTACTTCCAGATTGGTCCCATTTTTATCAAAATCCAGGGCCTCAAGTCTGCTATTACAATAGTGTCAGAATGGTCTCGCCATTGTGAGTATTTGACAGTGTTTGTATGGCAAATCTGTCAAAAACTCACAATGAAGAGACCATTCTGACACTATTGTAATAGCAGACTTGAGGCCCAGGTCTGGTGTTGGGATCAATGAGGAATTGAGGGAATTTCTAAAATTTTCTAGGCATACATATAGCGATTTTAGTTTAATAACTGGCAACATGCAATTCTTACCAAACACCGATCTTTAAAAACTAACCGACACAATGCTAATCAGTCTTACGCATAGAGAATATTATTATATCACGGTGCTATAATCTCTAAGGTATAAACGTTTACTTAGTTATTCCATAAATATCTTCACACGACAGATATTGTTATTTTCGGTACAAATCGCCGCCCGCGCACGTGCTAGGTATTAGACATGCTAACCCTATCCTTAACATTTATTTAAGTATGCAAATTGTCACCAATGTTTCGGAGAAACCATTGGTTGCCAAATTATGTGACAGAGTATTAACAGCCATTACCGCAAATCTAACTTCTATACCTGACTAAAACATCAAAGTTTGGGCTGCCTTTATTTTTCTGAAGAGACAGTTTTCGTTGGTGTTGGAGAACAGGCAATTCAACTTAGTAGACCTGCTTAGATCAAGAATAGCTTGTTACTCAAAACTCTCTGCCCCCGCCCCCTAACTCACCACTCACTAACTTATCACCACTCACTGAACACTAACTCACGACCACTAACTTACCCCACTAACTTAACTCTCTATTTAGTTCTCTGCTCTTAATGTATGAAGATTTTATTAGCTCGTCTAACATAAATATTTTTCCTGAGTTCTATGACGTTAGAACCGGCTTTCAATTTAATAGAAAGAAAAAAAAGAATAACGTTTATTTGGTCACAGCTCGTTAAACACAAAATACAAATAACAAAATAAAAAGTGAAAATAATGTTTTTACAAGAATAGTGTGTGCCTCACGGCTGCGCAAAAAGGATCATCAAGGTTAATCAGATAAGGCTGAATTAATATGTTACCCAGAGTAACGACCATCTTTGCAGCCTCCTCTCTCTCTCAACCCGAGCACGGAGACATACCGGTCAAAGAATAGAGACTTTAGAGACTATAATTGTTGCTCAGTATGATAACCCGATAAGTTGTAGAAGTTTGTAAGTGTAAATATTTGTGAGTTTGTAAGTGTATATCTATACAATTACAATTGTAGAGATGTTCGTGACTTTGTAAGTGTTGATGTTTGTGACTTTGTAAGTGTAGATATTTGTGAGATTGTAAGTGTAGATATTTTAAGAGTTTGTAAGTGTAGATGTTTGTGTGTGTTTATATAAATATATATACACGATATAAGGCATAAACTGATCTCAGAAAACAAGGTAGTTTCCTTTTCAATGAATGAAAAGAGGTCAATTCAAGATACCAAATACTGTCTAATCATCTAACTTAGCAAACTCAGTTCCCATTGAACAAAAAAAAAACATTAAAAAAAACATTAAAACCAAAACGCACATCTCACGAAAGGAAGTTGAAAAATCCGTGCGCGCGGAAGCGACGGCCATTGCCTCCTGACGCCGTGCCCATACTGATGATCTTGGGCTCGAGATGCTAATGATCGATCGTGGGTCGTGAGAGGAGAGGCGTTAGCATACTGCGTGACTTGACAGGCTGTGGCCGACTTACATCGTATGAGACGTTATGATGATATAGGGATGGGTAGGCTGTTGTTGATGAACAAAATACATAATGCTAGATTTGCAGTTCATCCTACGATTTGGAAGGTATGATTTGCAGTGGCATCAGTAGGTAGTATACAGCATGGAAGGGACACAAATTTTACGTTGGTAATTAAAAAAAAAATATGCTGTCCCATGCATTACCGCGTAGGTATTGCACTTTTGGCAGGAAATAGCTGTTTTTTTTAATAACCGACGAAACATTTCAGCGCTGGGGGGTCCAGAATCATGGACTGAAACTATAAATCACGTCGGGGTCACCAGTATAGAGGTATAACAGGGTGTTAAAGTTCACTAGTATCCTCTATTGAAAAGGGAGGATCCTCCGACCAGATGCGTGTCGTGTTTGGTGGGCAACTAGTCGATGGTTGATGTCGGGATGTTGTATATATCCTAGTCGCGCGGTAAATTCTGATTGCGCGATGCAGGATTTTTGACGTCAGATCTTTTTGATGCGTAGTTTGCATGTGGCGTTATAGATGCCGCCACAAATCTATAGTAATAGGTTTCGCGTCGATGTGCCTGCCACCCTGTAAAAACGAAAAAGGTAAGTGTTTAAATATAAAAAATCCGATTTTTTTATACATATCGGATATATATCCGGGCCAAGAAAAAGAAGCGAATTTGATTCTGTAAGGGGACTAAGACTTAAAATGTGAAAGGAATTTGTAAAAGTGTCAAATTAACACATATTTTATTTAAAAAAAGTAACAAAAGAATTAGTGTTTATTTGAGAAAGAATTTTTCTATTATTATAATAATCTTCATTTGTTTGTGAGATAAATCAAGATAAAATCTTTTGATATATATCGTGATATACAGGGTGTTTGGCAGAACGTTGAACGTACGATAGGTTTTTTTTTTATAAAAGCAAATTACATACCATTAGAAAGGTCACACACTAGGGACTACACTCACTTTTCTAGAATTGGAGCTCCTCAATCATTCATTGTTTTTTTTTTTTAATGCATGTTGAAGTTAAGATTTAAATATTTTTTACAACTTTCTGTAAGTTTTAGCCAAAATTAAAGATTAAAAAAAAAAAAACTAAAATATTGCCTGTTATACCCATTTTTAATAAAAATTACACTTTAAAGTTAAGAAAGTGGTGAAACAAAAAGAAAGCAAAAATTATTTTTTTTAATATCCAGGTGCCTGGGCCAAATAAATTAGGGCTGAGTAAGTAGCAGATGACCCCACCTATCCACCATTTTCGTATGTTCAACGTTCAGCCAAACACCCTGTATATCATGATATATATCCGCTGATATATATCGGCGAACCCTGGTATAAGTACAACTTTAAATAATAATGACTCAGGAAATCTCCTGAAATAATGGCCATAACTATTGATACACTCGATACTGCGACCTGTTTTATCAGTCACGATTGTTACAGAACTTTGTGTGAAAAACAGACAAAATAGTAGTGGAAAGAAAAATTATACACTGAAAGAAAAAAAAAAAAAAAAGTAGTTGCCACAATCAAGATTTTGTTTAGATTGACTAAGTAACTTGTTTGCATCTGAGCCTATCAAGCACAATGATCACAGCTACTACTTTTATTTGATTGAGATTTGAAACGTGATCTTGATTGGAGTTATCACAAAACCTATTTGCAGCAACCAAGTCAAAACATAGTTGCTCCAACCAAGATTATTAGATTAAAGTTTCAATGATTTTTATTAAAGTAATCAAAATTCTTGATTGACACAACTAACTTACTTTGTTACAGTTAATTATTTTTTTTAACTTGTCTCTTTTTTAACTCTTCCACAATGATGTCATGTTAAGGGTAATCGAGAAACTTGTTTGAGCGTTCAATCATTTGAACTAGTATTGCTGCAATCATGTCGTGATGATCAACTTAACTAAGATTTTGATTAATCTAAACAAGATATCGTCAATCAAGCTAAAAAGTCACTTGATTGGCGTGCATATTTTTCAGTGTGGTGGATAAGGCCCACTCCCTCTCACAGAGAGATGGCCTGTATTCCAGCAGTAGGAACGTCTGCTGCTGCGCTGATTATGCATGGTGTATAGACGACGAAGATTTAAAAACTATTTCAAACTTCATTTTGAAAGCTCATTTCAGAAGACAAACAGACACAGATTTAGAAATGGTTTCATCTGCATATAAATAAAATTATCATCCGATTAAAACGCATCTCGGGTGTTAAAATTCCGAAGTGTCAAGTTCGAGCGGTCAACACTGTGATCAGAATTACGAGTAACGTCGACCAGAATGGCTTGGAACGCGGCGCGAAAGGGAACTATATTTAAAATGTATTAAATATGAAAGATTATTTGATATTTTGCTTTGAAAACAGCGCTGTCAAGGACCGTCAATATATGCTGGTCATTGTAACAGCAGCAGTAAGTACGCGGGATGGGTAAAGTCCGAGGAAATTTGATACAATCAAGTACTGGTGACGACATCAAACGTTTGGCCTTTGGCTGAAGCTGTATGTCCGTTTGACGTGATGTCTTTCAATTTGCTTCCATAGTGGAAGACAGCTCAAAAAATTAATGATAACAAAATCGGGTGATACAGTTTGGTGTTGCAGCATGTATTAGGGGTTAAAGTATGAAATTGCCGTTTTATAGTGATAGATACTTTGAATTGACATTATTAAACCTTCATGGTGTGAGATATTCGAGTGAAACTTTTTTTACATTATAGCAATGAGATTTTTCTTTTAAAAATGTGCAACGCGTCTTTTAAAAAAAAAACAATTGATATTCGAAAATCGAATTTTCGATTTAATTACACCACAAGATAGCTAAAGGATCAAAGAAATCGTTACAAAGATAATACCAGTTTAATATTACCTGTTTCAACACACGGCCGTGTCCACAACACAGCCACACCACGATTTTATCAATGGAACTAACTGAGTAAAACATGGGCTGGAATGTACCCGAAATGAAAAAGTTGCAGATTCCAGTTAAACCTTTGAAATATTTTGAAATCGATTACGATTTATGACGTATTAAATAAAAACTACTGACTAGATCTCATTCAAACAAATTTTCGGTGGAAATTTACATGGCAATGTACATCATATTTTTTTTTAGTTTTACCATTCTCTTATTTTAGAAGTTACAGGGGGGGGGGACACATTTTACTACTTTGGAAGTGTCTCTCGCGCAAACTATTCAGTTTAGAAAAAAATTATACTGGAAACCTCAATATCATTTTTGAAGACCTATCCATAGATACCCCACACGTAAGGATGTTGATGAAAAAAAAAAATTTTGAGTTTCAGTTCTAAGTATGGGGAACCCCAAAAATTTATTGTTTTTTTTTTTTTTTCTATTTTTGTGTGAAAATCTTAATGCGGTTCACAGAATACATCTACTTACCAAGTTTCAACAGTATAGTTCTTATAGTTTCGGAAAAAAGTGGCTGTAACATACGGACGGACAAACAGACAGACATGACAAATCTATAAGGGTTCCGTTTTTTGCCATTTGGCTACGAAACCCTAAAAACAGAAAACAATGATTCTAAAGCCAAAAGGGCCTCAGTTCAGCATAATGTCATGACACACAAGTTAATGGACATTATGGTAGGTAATGTCATATGTAGGTACCTACGATGGAAATAACAGTTTATTTATTTTTACAGAATATAAGATTATCCTAAGATGGCGTCAACCGTCCAATTCGTATAGGTAAACGTTATGTTAATATTCCAGATAAGCTGTATTGATAACAGATCGATCGCTGGCGTCAAAATCAATATTTAGTCCACAAGATTTATTTAAAACCCGTTCCCAAGAGAAGGCAGGTTTATTCCGTTTGTGTCTTAAGTTTAACCGCTTTTTAAGAGGAAAAATAGTTAAAATATGTCTAGCTGCGGTTGCTACATAATAATATTAATAATAGATGGATGTTCCGTAGTTGGGATGAATTTATCCCAAGAACAAACTTAACATTGTAGTTTTAAAACATGTTCTCCCATACAGAATGTATCGGAGAACATGTTTTTCAACTGCAAATGTAAGTTGCAACGACTTTTACTCGGTAGCTTGTACGGCCTACTTAACGGTGATAGTTTTCCTTTTAACTACGTTATATATAATATCTACTACTGCTGTGAATTTTTTCACAAATCCAAATACAACTATTTAGCTGGCAGGGTAGGGCACATTGCTCGTAGAACAGATGGCCGTTGGGGCCGAGAGGTTCTGGAGTGGCGACCGCGTACCGGAAGACATAGTGTTGGAAGGCCTCCCACAAGGTGGACCGATGATCTTATGAAAGCCGCAGGAATCCGCTGGATGCGGGACACACAGAACCGATCGAAGAGGCGGTGCTTGGGGGAGGCCTATGTCTTGACTTCTTGACTTGACTTTCGGCTGAAATGATGATGATGCTGGCAGGGGGGGGGGACACACTTGACTCTATCAAAAACTAGCACTTTAAAGCTTAATATTACGCAAACGGATCCGTGAATCGAAAAGTGGTTTTCACAAACCTGTAATATTTTTGAACGGCCTATACGACAATACCCCACTCCACGGGATAGACGAGAAAAAAATATCATTCCTACTTTACGTGGAGGGGAGGTACCTACCCTAAAAAATTTTTTTATATGTTATGGCTATATTCGATCCATGAAGTAAAAGGATTGTCAATCGCGGTATTTGAAGTATTGTAATATCCTCTGAACACCACCGACATCCCTTGACTCTTTTGAGTACCAATTTCACTAATGAAACTGAACGTGATCAGCGCACCTAAGGGCTTTATCACACTAGTGAGCGAGTGGAAAGTGGGGCGAGTGCGCAGCGAGCTCGCCGCGAGTTCGCAACGTGTGCGCGGCGAACACACCGCGGCGGGTGCGCAGCGAGCTCGCCGCTGGTGAGCAGTGAGTTCGCGGTGTACGATCCGCGTTTTGTACATTCATTGCCAGAATGAATTGAAGGTAGGTACTCGTCCCGCTTTCCACTCGCTCGCAACTCGCTAGTGTGATAAAGCCCTAAACTGCGTTTAAGAGCTGCTAGTGTCAATATTCTACAACAATAAGGATGTTTACTAAAATTTTTCTTTTGCCCGTCATGTAGGTTATTAATTAAAATGCACGCATTTTTCTTTTTTTACTTAATCAAAAAATTAAGGCGATACATTGAGTTCAAATGTGGCATGACGTCACTTCTCGCTAGATTTTATACGTAGTTTGTTGGAATTGTGACGTAAAAAGCCCTCACTCCCCAACTTTAACGTGTTTTATCTAAGTCATTTTTTATTAATATGATAAAGCAAAAAATGCGAGTCTAATATGTATTTTTTTATTATCTCACTGACGGACTAAACAGATTTTTTTTGTATCCAGGAAACATCCCTATTATGAGACTGACTTCTCTTGAACGCGGTTTACATGTGCTGATCACATCCAGTTCCATTGGTGAAATCCATGGTAAGACATCCAAGAAAGACAACAACCAATATTTACACTATACCTACTTACTGACCATAATATTCTATACACGTCGCATGCTATTAATTTATTCTCACACAACATTATGCTTTTGTTAATTACTTTACTCGTTCTTCTTGGCAATCTATCAATAGTTTACGTAATTTCTGGGTAAGAGTCGATTGTAATGATTTCTTAGTAATAATACCTGCTTACTTAGTTAATATTCTATCTTTAACTATATTTAATTTTCTACTTCACTTCCGCATTGGATACTGTTTACCAGCTGAAAAGCATATTATCAAAGGTTGATCAAACAAGTATGATAATCAGAGATCGGAATAGGTAGAGTTCATTTACCTAAACTTCGAGGAAAGAAGTAACATAGAGTGGATAATACCTCCTCTATAATCCCGGATAAATGATTGATTTGAAGAATCATATACCTATATAACATTTTTAGGATTAGGTACGTACTACAATTGCTAAACAAGCTTTTAATTTAATATTTTTAGTAATGAATCCTAAAAAAAATCATATGTTTTTTCAAATCAATAATTTGTAACTATAAATAAAGTTCAATAAATAATTCGTGGTTTTTAAATCTCGGGATTTAAACGTCATTATTATTATTCCGGGATTTTAGAGGAGGTATTATTCACTATATACATGTTACTTCCTTCCTCGAAGTTTAGGTAAATTAACTCTACCTATTCCGATCTCTGATGATAATTTTCGATAAAAATGTTCAAAGACTTTGAATAGATTTTCAGATACGATTGAAGCAAAAAGTCGAAAGTTAATGAGTGTTAATTCTTACGTTATCTCTACTATAAAGCTCTGGAACGCGCTACTTTTTGGCATTAAAAAAGCTGAAAACAAATTTACTTTTAAAAGAAAAGTTCGTAACCACTACATAAGTCAGACTAAATTACTCTCAAATAATAGTCTAGTCATAGTAATTATTATAAGGTGGTATTTTTTAAAATATCTATTAGTGTATTTTATTTGTATATGTACATATATTACTTGTCAAGAAGTTTGTATTTTAGATATTATTTTTGTCAGTATCCTATCACTATCTTTTTATATTTAACCCAAAGGTTGACTGGTAGAGAATGCCTTGTGGCATTAAGTCCGCCTATGTACCACTATTGTACATGAAGTTTAAATAAATAAATGTTTGAATTTTCACACAAACCGCAGAATTTCACAAGCCATTAGAAACGTACTCAAGCAGGTAGGAACAACGTTTTACACGACAAAAATCTTCACAAATCAATAAGGAAAAGCCTCGATCGTCCAGCCCGTATTGGAACAACCGGCGTCGTAAACATTGATTCCCGGTATCACATAATGCTGCATTGTGACATCTCCGTCGTTATCAATGAACGAACTTGACACTCACACATTCTTTGCATACTCAGCTATCTTGTAAGAGGAGCGCCTGCGCACGATGTACCTCAACTTTCTGGAGGCAAAATCTATAATATTGACGGAAAGACTGAAACATTTTTGAATGTATTCATCATTATCATCGTCATTTCAGGCAAAAGGCGTCCACAGTTGGACATAGGCCTCGCCCAAGCACCGTCACTTCGACCGGTTCTGTGCTTCCCGCATCCAGCGGATTCCTGTGGCCTTCACAAGGTCATAGGTCCACCTTGTGGGAGGCCTTCCAACGCTACGTCTTCCGGTACGCGGTCGCGACTCCAGAACCTTTCGGCCCCATCGGCCATTGTTCTGCGAGTAATGTGCCCTGCCCACTGCCACTGACTGTGTTATCTTCGGTAAAAAGTTTGTTGAATGTATAGAGGATGAGGAACAGGGTGTGGTGTGTTCATACTCCATAGAGTAATAGTAGAGTAGGGAGGATCCTCCGACCAGACGGGTACACATCTCTTTTATTGCAAAGGATACTCAGCTCGGACCTCTTTGTCGCAAGTTTCCATTCGCAAACGCAAACGGCTCAATCAACTATCTCGGTAAGTGTTTCTAGAATTTTCTAAAACCTTTTATAAAGTTTCATATTGAGACACGAAGCAACAAAATACGATCTAGAGGAATGCGGCCGTTTTTCTTTAGATCGAATTTTGTTGCTTCGTGTCTCAATATGAAACTTTAAAAAGGTATTAGAAAATTCTAGACACACCGATATAGATGATTGAGCCGTTTTTATAATTCCTTCTCAGTCATGAGAAAATATGTTTTTAAAGGAGTGGAGGCGCTAGTGTTTCTCTTTCATAAAAATCCATTTTTCAATTTTTTGTTAATTATAGCCTGACCAGGAATTTAGTAGCCACTCGTGATATATTTTTTAATAAAGAATACTTTTTATCCATTACATTACATTAACAGATGGGTGAAGGTCGATTTTAATGGGATCCTCTACTATAGCAAAATGTCGAAATTTCATACAAGCCACCGCACCACTTTGAGCTGAAGTTTTCTGAGTGTGGAATAGAAAATGTATGTTTTAAATCCGAATGATTTAATTTTTAGCGATTTTTCGAATTGTAATGACCGTTTGGGTTTCAGGGTAAAAAAAAAAAAACATGATTCACACGGTTTCGTCAAGAGACCAATAAACAAATGAATTTATAAAATATTTGGAATGCGCCTGATCTGAATACAAATTCCTGACATGATTTACATCGAAGAATTTTTACTTCTCAAACTGATTTATGTAGACTTTTTGATGCACCATGTTTTCCTCCCGGTGTTGCTTGATTCTAAGTGTTTAAGAAAGACGAAATTGTTCGCAATAAAATAACGCTTAACGTAATGTTCTTTCCGGAAGATTATTTTATACCATAAGACGTCAGATTTTGTAGTAGGTTTCTGGACTACTTAGTGGCATTTTCCCTAACCATTGTTAGTTTTCTCAATAGAATTTATATAATTATGTTTTTTTTTTTGTTGAATTTTTGTATTTATGTAGACTTTTTGATGCACCATGTTTTCCTCCCGATGTTGCTTGATTCTAAGAAGATAAAATTGTTCGCATAAAATAATGCTTGACATAGTGTTTTTGCCGGAAGATTATTTATTTATACCATAAGACGTCAGATTTTGTAGTAGGTTACTGGACTACTTAGTGACATTTTCCCTAATCATTGTTAGTTTTCTCAATAGAACTGTATTTATGTAGACTTTTTAATGCACCAGGTTTTCTGCCCTTTGTTGTTTGAATCTAAGAAGTGTTTTCAAGGAAAGACAAAATTGTTCGCATAAAATATCGCTTAACATAGTATTTTTTTTCGGAAGATTATTTATTAAATACCATAAGACGTCAGATTTTGTAGTAGGTTAGGTACTGGACTAGTTAATGGCATTTTCCCTAACTATTGTTAGTTTTCTCAATAGAATTGATTTGTGCCACCAATAGCGATAGTTTTTGCCTTCCAGTAAAAGACTTCTACTCAACTCTAATTACGAAAACACTTATAATGTTCTTCGTTTGTTCTTAGTTTAGTTTTATTTGAAGGAGCAAGCGCTAAGATAGCCCTCGAAATTCAAATCTTACGTTTTTTGACATTTAAAAATATGATTCGCGAACGTAACAAGTGTATTTACAGAATCATAATCATTAGAATCAGCAATACAACTCCTTTAGTTAAAATTACCCTCAAATGTCAATTTCATGAAATAGTCATTCAGTAGGGTTACTTGGTTTTAAACAGTTGTATTGATGAAGAAATTTCTCGCGGATGAAGTCGCGGGTAGAAGCTAGTTTATTATAAACATAAACCTTTCGGAATAATTCTCTAAAATGCTGGTGAAAACCGCATCAAAATCCGTTGCGTAGTTTATAAGAACAACGCGATCACATAAACGAGGTACGAAAAGCGACTTTAATTTATAATATGTATTGATACCTATATAAATACATATAGATTAGAAGTTCTACAGATGGAAATGACTCTTCAGTAGCTCGATTGGGTGGCGCATCCATACAAGCAGACCACACGTATATCTTCGCATATATTACTAGTAAGGATAAATAAGAAGTGAAAAGGAAACATAATTCAAAAGCAGATCTCGGTGGGATCCACATAATAGTATGCGCGGACGCATGCCAGCACGTCGAGCGCACATCGACGTGCATTCAGATTGACTCCTGCGCATCTCGCGAGAAGTTTTGAGGAAAAATGTTCGTTTCTGTTTATGATCTGGTTATTGAACTTTTATTCCTTGTAATTATTATTGTGTAATAATTAATTGTCATTTGTTTTGTTGGGTTTTTTGCAATTATGTAATGTGTTTTTTTGCTTACGCTAAACAGAAATGTGTGTTAAAATAAAACTTTTTAACAAAAAAAAAAAAAAAAAAAAGAATGACTGCAAAAAAAAAAACACACTACAAAGAGAAAAAAAAAAAAAAAACTATGTATAATTTCGAAAGTCGGTGTCGAAGTGTTTTTTTTTAATCGGTTTTTGTTTGTTATTTTTTTTTTTGGCTTTTTACTGGGTTTGTTTATAATTTATCTAAGTTTCAACAGCACAATGTCAACTTGCTCATCGCCTTTTACAAAATATTGCTTTTCCCGATGCAGGGACGTTAATTGTTGAGGAGTTCACCTGGTATTTCATCATCAGCTCCATCAGCACCATTTGGATTGTCACGAGCAATAATTGTCACTGTTACGTACCTATAACAACTCAGAAACATATGGCGACCTAGAAATCAATATTATTCAGGAGGATTTTAAATAAAATAAGTTTTGATGTACTTACGAGTGAAAAGTAATCCTGTGGAAGTTGTTTTTGGTTTTTGAATTATTTGTGCACATTTTGAAATTTTGGAAGGAATTTTTAACGATTACGGTAATTTTAATTAACGTGCTACACGCGTCCTATACAAACGCTAGTTCGATTGTGACTAAGGTCAGTTGTGCCAGTCGGCATAGTTTATGCGATCCACGTCGAGAAGCGTGTACCTAATCTTCCTTTGATACATCAATGGTGTCTACCTATTACGTTCCAAAAGATAGTGACAGACAGATGGATGGACGAACAGCAGAGCTTTAGTAATAGGGTCCCGTTGGCATCCTTTGGGTACGGAACCCTGAAAGCGAAACAGAAAATAATAATATTGGCAATTGCGTAACACACTCAGTAGCAATGGGTTTCATTTTAACAGTTCAATAAAATTCATTGCGTAATTTAGGTACGTTGTTAAGGAGACAAACTTTTCGAACATATCGACACTTTCCGCTACAAAGGGCGTAACTCCAAATCCCATACTTTTGGGAATGAGCGAAAACGAAAGAAAATAATACGTTTTGTTTTGAGAAAGTATTATTTTCTTTTAAGAAAGTATTATTTTCTTTCGTTTTGCTTTAATTTTATAAGTTTAAAAAAGAGTTATTTATAATTCTATTGTTTTTATACTAATAAAATTGAGTTCTGGGAAGGACATCGATTTGGAATTACGCCCTTTGTAGCGGAAAGAGTCGATATGAAGTAATGGATTAGCAATATCGTTCAAAATCATTCAGATTGTGATTAAAGAACGAAAGAAAGAAAAAGAAAAAGTATTTATTATGACTCGCACAGGAAGATCACAAACTAAACACACACTTATAAAAGTATAAAAAAATAAAATTATATAGTAAGAAAATAAAACCTAAAAACAGAGTCCTGTACGAGACCAAAAAGCTCCTATCTCAGCATGATGCTGCGACATTTAAAAATAAGTGCTGCAGCGCTGGTGTTCTCCTCCTGAGAAGCAGTAATGCTCTCGAAGGAAGAGGCGGAACGCGTAAGGGAGCGGCAGTCTGTGTGCCCTCACGGCCCTAGTCGCCGCAGGAGACGCCCTGGGCGGCGGGAATCGGTAGCCGATTCCCGGCCACCGTAGGCGCGGGCTTGCGGACGGCGAGCTATGGGCAGCTCAAGGACTAGGCCCGGGTCAACGGCGCGTTATGTTCCACACGCGCCTCAAACAGATGTCAACACGCACTGACGGGGTCCGCTAGGACCGCTGCCTGCCAGGGTTGCGGGTTTGTCCGAAATGGATACCGTAGCGCTGGTACACAGGCAACTGAAGGAACACGGGTGGGTTTTAGTCTATAAAAGTCTGAGACGCCTTCCCGCTCCGCACAGAGCGGGAGAAGTTTAAGTATTAGATAATTTCCCACTAAAAAAAAAAAAGCGCTAGTATTCTCATAGGGCCCGATTAATAGTGTGCTACACAATTAGTTACGGAAACCGCACCGATTTCCGTAACCAGGAATTTGAAACCCAAACGAATGTCCCCGTTCTTGACCTGTTAGCCTATCTTGACCTATGACGCAAATACTTACAAGTAAGGAATATAAACAAAGCGAATAAGTAACAGTTATTCGTTCTTCTTAAAAGAAGGTATTAAGTACAAACAATGAGGGTCACTGAATCATAGGTCTTAAAAAGAGGGAAAAAATGCAGAGGGAATTTCCGTGATGACAATCACTTTGGTTCCCAAAAGTTGCTCAATCAACCACAGTTTTCTGTTTAAATCTAGATCTTTGTACTTATTCTGGATAGTATTGTTATGTTAGCGATATTGCAACGAGAAAGTTTGAATATCCATTTGGTTTTGTGGTTGCAAGCGCGACTGAAAATAGTGTCCATGGAGTTTCTTGCCCATTCTTCTCCATAGGAACCTACTACGCTTTGGAATGGGCAACTAGCTTCATCTTTCTGACTGACCGACCCCTTGACAATTCAAAAGTGAATGTAATTGGTTTATTTGAAACTAGCTTTTGCTCGCGGCTCCACCCGCGTGGATGTTGGATCTCTGCCAAATTTCATGACGATCGGTTCAGCGGTTTAGGCATATAAACATAACAGACAGACACAGAGTTGCTTTCACATTTATACTATCATCATCATTTCAGCCGAAAGACGTCCACTGCTGGATATAGGCCTCCCCAAAATGGGTTTGCCATAATCGCCACGCTTGGCAGCCGGGTTGGCGATCGGAGTATGGTGTTAAAAATGTATAGAAAATGCTGCTGCCCATTCTCTAGTAAGCCCCTTAGTCGCCTTTTATATATTATATATTGTTATACATTTATTTATATAGTATAATATATAGTAATAATATATAATATTATGTTTAGTATTATATAATGTAGTATACAACATTAGTTTTAGTTTATGCGAAACCCGAAACACGTGTCTAGTATTTTTGTATAAAGAATTTAATTTCAAAATTTCAAAACTGTATCATGAAAAATAACAAAGTTATAAGCTTGTTATGTTACCTGGTTGTCCGTACAAAAACATGATCACCACGCGGCGAACCCGCCCCGCCCGCGATTTGCGTTCATTAATAATAATATTAATTTGGCAGTAGGTATCTAACCGTACGACGATTGTATTGTTTAACTGGTGATAACATTTTCCATCACACTTGCAGGCTTTGGACTTTTTCGTAATGGTCAAGTACTTAGTGTCGCTCGGTGTCCAACTTGTAACCTTTTTTAAATATTTTTGGGAAAAATATAACATGGTGTAAAAACTATTGGAATCGATTCAGTTACTTATTCTGAACAAACTATATTCAGGTTTTGCATATACTAAAAATAATGTTGTATAGTATGGATATGTTATTATTTTTCGACACATAATTATTATGACTGTAGTCAAAATCATTAATCAGGTTCTACGTAAATAAAAAGAAAGCGGGTGTTGCTTCTTAGCTTCAACAAAAAAACAGACTTAATCTGCACAAATAAATAACATTGAAGTGTGAATCTTATTTGAAACGGAGAATAGTCCCCAACAATTACCACCTCGAGAAATTATCGCAAATTTTATTCCGCACGACACCAAGATTAGAGATCCGTACTCACGTACCAAAAGGTGTATGGATAAAAATTCGTGAGTGCCACATACATAACTAATAACTATGTAGTTTCTACTACAGAATAAGGACACACATCGATTTCACCGCGACCCATTGTATTCGGATTCTGCGTATCGAAAGATCACCGAACGTGGCCCGAATGATTACCATTCGGAGCACGTTCGGAGTGAAGAAGCCGTGATGACGAAGCTGGAATTGTTGGAAGATACTGACATCTTCTTAATAATGCTGGCAAAATATTAAGTATGTGTTTGGCTGTGACTTCTCTCGCGTGGATGGATTTATAATACTTAACTAGAGATCGGATATTTGAATTCATATTTACTATAAACATTAGACGAATAACCACCCTTTCGTTATTTCGATGTAAACGTTTAATAAACTCCGTTATTTCACGATAATTACAAAGCACTGTAATCTATTTACCATTTAAATTAAAAAAATAACTCTAAAGTGCAGTAATTTCAACAATATTACACAATAACTGTCGTTATTTAGCCGTTATTTGTCTAATGGAGTATAAACTGAATTTTTAGCTATGAAAGTATGGAAGCGGATACTTGAAATATATTTTTTGTAAAAAAAAATCCGCGATGTCAGGCAGACCGGGAATGCATAACTAGTCGGGTGTATAGTCTGGGAGCGACTTCTAAAAATATTTATTATAAAGAAAAAATACCCCGAGATTCTTGGATTGGATAACTATTCAGATTCATATTTATTTAAAATTAAGTTTAATCCCGATGCAAATATGTGTAATAATAAAAAAATAAAAATGGTTTATTAGTAATACAAGTGTGGGTCTAAACAATTTTTGTTGTTGGATCCACCTTTTAGGCAGATAGTGCCTGTATTAGGAGAGTCCGCTCTTCCATAGCAAGACGTGTTATTCCTAAAGCAAAACGTAATTAGTATGCTAAAATTACATAAATTAACTTAAATTAAATTAACATAAATTAACATTATCTTAAATTAAATCAAATGTGAGTATGAGTGTGTGTGAGTATATGTGAGTGAAAGTGTAGACTGTAGGTGTGACTGAGAGTAGGTAGTACATGAGTGAGGGTGCGTGTGTGTCAAGGTTTCAGAAGTGTTTCGATATCATTATAGGTAAGCGTTTGTATCCATTCCATTTTTTTTTCTGCTATCATAGTAGTTTTTGGGATAAATGTACATAGATGTATTTATTGATTTTATTATATAGCGCAGCAGATCGTTTACTAAATTGCATACTGGCAAGCAAAGAAAGTGTATGTAAGAGGCCTCCTCTAAACACGTATCTAATCAGATTGCTCATTATATAATAATATCTCATTGAATGCTGCACCCCGGTCGACTTCAACACATCAACGCCGGCTGTTGCTGAAAACCAGCGCTGGGGCTGTCTCGCATAGGGTCGCAGCATAATGCTGAGCGATGGCCGTTTTGTGTGGATGTAAGCATATTTTCCCCCAACTTGGTTTTATTTTATGTGTTTGTGTTCTTTTT
Organism: Dryobota labecula; assembly: GCA_947523025.1. NCBI lineage: Eukaryota > Metazoa > Arthropoda > Insecta > Lepidoptera > Noctuidae > Dryobota > Dryobota labecula. The sequence goes on along the minus strand of OX383306.1, from coordinate 11,875,872 downwards.
TGCGTCATGTTTACCGCAAATAATTACGAATTTTCTATTGCAATGGCTAAAGACTAAAAAAAAGTAAGATGAAGGACTTAATCGGTGCCCGGTTAAAGGAGAGTTGAACCTCAATATTTTTAATTGACAGATACGAAATTACTCATCATCATCATCATCATCATTTCAGCCGAAAGACGTCCACTGCTGGACATAGGCCTCCCCCAAGCACCGCCACCTCGACCGGTTTTGTGCTTACCGCATCCAGCGGATTTCTGCGGCTTTCATAAGGTCATCAGTCATCTTGTGGGAGGCCTTCCAACGCTACGTCTTCCGGTACGCGGTCCCCACTCCAGAACCTTTCGGCCCCAACGGCCATCTGTTCTGCGCGCAATGTGCCCTGCCCATTGCCACTTAAGTTTGGCAATTCTTCGAGCTATGTCGGTTACCTTGGTTCTCCTGCGGATCTCTTCATTTCTGATTCGATCACGTAGGGAAACTCAAGCATAGCCCTCTCCATCCTCCTCTCCTTTGGGTGACTTTTAGCCTTCTAATAAGGCCCATTGTGAGCGACCACGTTTCAAAATGACTACAGTTCAAAAAAACTTCAATGAGAAGTTAGCTAAGAATGTAATAAAGGTAGTAATAATATCGAATATTCCAAGCTTACAAATCGTAACTTTATGCAATGACTAAGTATGACAAGTCCTTAAAAAAGATTCTGAAAGCCACAATGCAACAGGAAATAAAACTACACCTTATTAACAAATATATAAAGGTGAGTGTATACTAGAGCGTTTTCTCGAGCATTTCCATGAAATGTCACGTTCTTCCGCATGGTACAGTGGCCAGCACATCAAGCTACATGAAACTGTCAGATTTCTTCAAAGGATTTTAAGCTTTAAAATGTTGATGGTTAAATTCAAAATCCAACGTGAAAATTTGACAGTTTCTGTTAACTTGATGTGCTGGCCACCATAAAATACAAGTAAAAGCTCATAAAAAAAAAAAACATGTAATGTAACGCTCCAGCGAATGCTCGACACTTTTTTTTTTTGTTGAGGTTGGGAAATCATTAAATGACCCATCCCGCTCTGGGTGGAGCGGAAGGGAGTGTCAGACTCTTACTGACTAAAACCCACCCATGTTCCTTCCTTGGCCCTTTATGTCCCGGAGCAGCGGTACCCCTTTCGGACAATCCCGCTGACCTGGCAGGCTTGGGCCCCAATGGGCCCCCTCGTTGTTGCTGACATCTCTTTGAGGCGCGCGTGGAACACGTACGCGCTGTCCGGCATGGGCCTGGTCCTGATCGGACGGTGAGCTACCCATTACTCAACGCCCGCAGCCCCGCGCCTACGGTGGCCGGGAGTCGTCACGCGGCTCCCGACGCCCGGAGCGTCTACCGCGGCGGCTGGGACGGGAGGCTCTCTCCCTCTCCTATCCCGCCTCCTCCTTCGCTAGCATGACTGCTTCGCAGAAGGAGGTGACTGCCTCCCATTCCCTTTCACCCCGAACCATGGCTCAGGGCCGGGTGCGAGAGGTCACCGCCGCTGCCGATCGCCGAAAGCTGTTCACGGCGAATGAGCATTTGCTTGTAACATTCCTTTCTATTTTACGTCTACTCTTCATTGAAATGTCGGATCTGAAGGTTGAATGTCATGTCACACAAATTCACTCGTTTCTTTGCAAAATCAATCTGTAAAAAAGCTTCGAGCGTCGTGCTCATTGTTCGGTTTCTGAAAGGTGCAAACCGGTGCGATATCGCGGGCGTGACAGGCAGCGCGACACTTGTCGCCCACGCGATATCGTGCCAGTGTGTGGGAGCCTTAACACATTAGAGCGGCTCGATGTTTTGTTACAAGTAAATGCTCTAGTACATTGTTTCCCAACCTCTTCATTAGGGCGGACCCCTAGCGCAACCTACCCATGATTCGCGGTCCCCTAAAATAAAACAAGAAACACTGTTTTAATCTTTTTATTTGCTGTATTTACTTAGGTCTACTTTACTCATATTGGTGTATCTATGTTTATTAAATTCTAATGAGATGGTTGGTGCTGCCTTTTTGCAACCAAAGTCGTAATGTTTGGATTGATGTTGCTTAGTTCGATTCTTAAATCGACCTCTACATGCAGAATGCATGTATTTATTTTAGCAGCGAATGAACTTTTTTCCACAGTCGCCACAGCGCAGCATAGTGCGCCGCACGGCTTTGTACTTTGCTTTATAACTTTTAGTTTGTCCATGGACCCCCTAGGATAGGTCTGCGGACCCCAGGTTGGGAAACACTGCTCTAGTAGACTCACCTTAACAGTAGGCATTAACGACGTCCGGATCAAAGTTCTTCCTCAATTTACATCACCGCAACTGTACGTGACTTAAAGTAAGTGTGCTAATGATGAATATAATTATTATTGGGTAGGATAAACCTGGATCAGCCACAGAACCACTATATGCGATCATTTTTGTGCCTACTTAGGTAGCAATATGACGTTAAATGTGGTTTTTGACTTACCTCTAAATACTATAAGAACTTACGTACGTATTATTTATATTGTTTTTAGCACCATTTAAGTCCTAATCATCTTTTTACGTACGGTAAAAACACATATAAACGCCAATCATATTTTCAGAACTAGAATGAGGTCGGCGTTTCCTATTTGACTACTCTGAGAAGAAAGGCTGAAACAAACTCACACTGAAAAAAATACACTCCATTCAAGTGACTTTTTAGCTTGATTGACGAAATCTTGATTGCTGCAAATAGGTTTTGTGATAACTCCAATCGAGATCCTCAAATCTCAATCAAATAAAAGTATTAGCTGTGATCATTGTGCTTGATAGGCTCAGATGCAAACAAGTTAAATAGTCAATCTAAATAAAATCTTGATTGTGGCAACTACTTTTTTTTTTTCAGTGCAGAGGTCACAGTATCTTTTAAAGTTGTTGAAAGGTCTACACTGTCCTCCAATACCTATTAACACTGTTATTTGAAAATATTGTAAAAGCCAATTATTTTTAAAAGAGTAACCGTGGAGTTTCTTGCCGGCTCTTCTCCATAGGAAACGACTTATTTGAGAACCTAGCTTCTGACGTTTCAAAAGTGCTGATATGTAGGTTTATGTGAAATTAAATATTTTGATTTTGATTTTTAATCTGGGTCAGATCATGTGAAGACCATATAGATTGGTGTTTGAAATGGTCTATTGAGGAAAGAACCACACAGATTGAATAAACCTGTCCAGTCAGTGCACGCATTTGTCAGTAATCGTGCAGCTTATCTCAGAACGAAAAGAGCTCAACGATTCGACGAACAATACCAAAGAAAGGACATTTGGGTAGGCCGCATAAAATAATCAAACTGCCAGATCAAGATAATTACTAATTGAAAAAAAAAATATATATATATATAAATATAATAATTAAATGTTAAATATAAAACATTCGGTAAAACAAACCCACTTTATGTCAATCCTCAGAACGCTTCTGTCCTTTTCCTTAAGAATTAAAAGGTGCGCTTAAAGAGATGCGCGTACGCAAAGTGAATGCTAATCATCTGTCCAAATGAAGATAATGAATAAGATTTGAATGATGTGATCATGACTGCGTGTCATGTTAGGTACCTACCGAATATTTTGTTGACTGTTTATAAGATACATAGAAATTGATGAAGATGTTTTGATTTTTCTTACTGAAGAGTTCTCTGTTCTGTAGGTTTAGCCAAGTTGACAATCTACAAACGATAACGCAATAGAAAACTAATCAAATGTATAGGAATGACATCATCTCAACGATAAGTCACGTGGTCAGAACAAACGAATAGAAAATTCGTAGACAAGTTTACAACTTATCAGGGCCTCAAGTCTGCTATTACAATAGTGTCAGAATGGTCTCGCCATTGTGAGTATTTGACAGTGTTTGTATGGCAAATCTGTCAAAAACTCACAATGAAGAGACCATTCTGACACTATTGTAATAGCAGACTTGAGGCCCTGGTCGTTCAAAATGTTAGAATGAAATCTGATCCTTTCTACAACGTTGATCGCTACATCCCATATAAATGATCGGAATAAATGACCGCGCACTAAGTACAAACTGTTACTTTGAGGTGTTAACGAATGTAGAGATTCGATACGAAACGTGTGTAACTTGGCTAGGCCTACAGTTCTCTTAACTGAAGTCCTTTAAACATTTGTAGAACATACGATCTCATATTATCTCAGTCAACAGAATGTACGTTATTTAAAGATGAATGTATGAATGAAATGCACCGACACCAGCGTGATTTGACCAGACTCGATTACTGGCATGAACCCAAAGATTCACACTAGCTCCTGGAGCCTCATGTTTCATGGTGCTACAGAGACCATTGCATATCAAGGAGTAGACTGGGGGGCGCATAATAGGGAAGACGTGCTCATAGGATATGGAAGGATTATTAGAGCCGTACCGGATATGCATCCTAAAGTAGGGACTGGAGTTGCGGAGAGACGGGTGATATTTATCTTTTAACGACGACAGAATTTACGTAATTTTTAAGATATCTCTGTTTTATTTATTTAGTGCTAATAATATTATTCATTCCGCCAAAGACGGCCCAGGAAGAGGTGGCCAGACGACCTATACTCAATCAGTCGAACAGATCATCAGATCAGTTGAACGGACTGTAAAAACGGTTTATTTAAATGTCAAACGGAGTATAGACTGTGGTATAGACGCGTAGGTACCGCAAGGGCTGGACCAAGGTGGCTCTAGAAAAGGATGTCTGGAAGCAGGGCTTGTTAACGTTACCAAATAACAAAATAATAACCGTTACGTAACGTTAAATTTCAATGTATACCTTGCTAACGTTACAAAAATTTAACGTTACTTGATAACATTACGAGTAATATAACGTTAATTAACATTCACAAAAATACGATAACTAACGTTAATTTAGTTACGTTGCCGTTCTGTAGGTAAGAATCAGGCAGATTCAGGCAACGTTTTGATCGGCACGGCATCAGAGAGGCGCGAGGGCGGGCTCCCACCGCGCCGCACGCCTCAGGCCCTACTACTTACATCTCACCCGTTAAAATAACGATAAAATGAATAGTCGCAAATCGTTAAATCGATTACCGTTATTTTAATAATAACGTTAACTCTGTCAATACACGGTAACGTTATGAAAATTTACCGGTATTTAAAGCCCTGCCTGGAAGGATTTGAGGGAGGCCTTTGCACATCATTGGGATGGTATGGGCTAACTAAAAAACTAATAAAAACATGCAGGCCAGTCTTTGGGGACTGTCGATAGAAGTGAAAATTAAGCTTTTTGTTCACCCAAAAAGTACACATATATACACAGTATACATATAGTTCATGGAAAGCGTTCGGTGACGATAACGCGAGTTCCATGATTTTTGTTCACCCAAAAAATGCTTAACGCGCCTAAAGAAGTTTTCACTTCAAAAATAAAAACGCTTATCGTATATGTTATACTTTAACTGTTTTTTAGAACATGATATTTTCAATCACATACCTATTAGTCTTTGGAAAATGTGTTCACTGTCCCCGTTTCACTAGCTTATTTATACTATATACTATAATAATATTATAAAGCTGAAGAGTTTGTTTGTTTGAACGCGCTAATCTCAGGAACTACTAGTTGGAATTGAAAAAATATTTTTGTGTTGGATAGTCCATTTATCGAGGAATATTATAGGCTATATAACATCACGCTACCACCAAAAGGAGCGGAGCATAAATGAAAACTGTTGCAAAAACGGGAAAAAATATTCTTTTTTGAGAGCTTCCTTTGCGTGCGCAAATATCATGTATGATGGAATTGTTCCTCTTTAAAGTTCTAAAAAAAAGTCAGCGACAGCATATGTCTATCTTTTAAGATTGACTCACTATAACCTTTTTTTAAATTTGTTCGAAATTAATGCATTATTTGCGAAGGAGTTTTGTCAACATGATATCAATCATTATCCAAATAAATATGTTATTAATCACAAGTATTTAAATGTAAATAAAATTGCCCTTGACATCACTTGATTTCAATCAACATCATAGGAGATATCATAATTATAAAATAAATTCACAACAAAATAAGTGTATAGACTATTTAACATTACGCTACGCCCCTAAGGAGCCGAGCAAAACCAGAAAAAGTCGGAAAAAACGCTAAGCGAAAACGAAGTAATTGCGCGGGACGGGCGATGCGATGCGACGGGGTGGGTTGTGGACCGAAATTTTACGCGGACGAAGTCGCGGGCAGAAGCTAGTAATATTATAAAACACTTAAATAATAGGTACTAGGTAGGTACGTAGCCCGTTTACAAGCACCCGTTGATTAATTGAACATTTAACTAACACCTTGCAACAATTTAAAAACTTTTACACATTACACCAATATCATGATAATAATCTATCTGCTGGCCACAAAATTATGGTCACGTCATGGCCACACAAAAAAAAAACGAACAAGTATTACTTGTTTACATAATTTAAGTAAACCGAGACAATTAAGTGCCGATGGCATCACCGAATTTAAATGAAAACCAAGCCGCTTAAATTGTCAACTACATAAAATATGCAAACGGAAATAAGTTGAAAGATAAAATTAGTTGTTTCTACCATTCCTCGGTAATGGGCGGCGAGGCGGTTTCGCATATATAAACTAAGATGTGGGGGTTATGTAGGTAAGGAGTCGTCTTGTAATGTTGAATTTTATCGTATATTTTTCTTTGTTTTAATTGGTTTGGCTTTTGTTTTCATTCTGGCCGGTTCTCTGCGCCATGTTTTCATGTTTTACAAACAGAACATTGTTAGCAAACCGATTTGAGGGCGTGGCCAAACATTTTTGTAAGCAAAAATATTTGTTAGAAAAATTGGCGTAGCAGACCCGGCTTATATGTGTCTCATCTCTTGTGGTAAATAAAAAGTGAAGAAGGAAGGTTGTGATAATATGTAAAACAATTGAAAAAAAAAATCCTTAAGGCGAGATTCTTCAAGTTAACCTCTAGGAAATGTAATTTTAATGTAATTTTATTTAGAAACGGTAATGATTAAACACGTGAAAAAATTATATGTTGCTTTTGAGACCTTTCTGTAGGTACGTCGGGTACTCGTTATATAATTAGACAAAGTACGCTCGATAAAAAAAAACCAAACATACCCTTATTTTGTAGATTGAAAATCATTTTATTTCAATAATATACTACTTTATGTATTGAAAATCACATCAAAATAAACGTCTATGATGATGTGGTGTCCGTCGGGTTTAACATTGTTGATATCGTAAAAAATATAATTTTCAACCCAAATTAAAAAAGTTCACGTGGCACAATTTACTCGCGCCCCACTTCCACCTCAAGAACAAAACTGTACGTTTGAAGAACCTCGCCTTAAGGAAAGGCTAATACAACATAGACGATATGTCTATGATGTATTACCCTTTCCTTAAAGTATTACTGGTGTTTAACTGGAATGAGGAATATTCTGTCTTTAAAATTACAAACTTGTTTCTTTTCCAGCCCGCACTGAGCCTGCGTGGTGACTCCCTCTCCAAAGTCTGTGTCTCAGCATTGGGGACATAAAGGCTAATTATGTAAGCATAATTAGCCTTTATGTCAAACAAGATGTTATTACAAAACCAAGGTCCGTATCAGCTCCTCTCTAAAACGTTACGAATGCATGATAGTGAAGAGATAAATCGTCCATTCGATGATTAAATCGATAATTTTATCTAACGATGTAAGATAACACATACTTTCGTGTAAGTGACTGAATTACGATTATGAAACAAGATAAAATATGAGTTTCCTCTCTAGGTATAGATAATTTTTTTGTGTTCCGTAACAAAATTTGAAAATTGGAACCTACTTTGGCTTATGAATAGCTAGCGTTTACCCGCAGTTTCGTCCGCGTGGAAGTCGGAAATTATCCCATGGGAACGTACTACGGTCATAAAAAAGTATTCTATGTGTTATAAACTATCTGTGTGCCAAATTTTATCCAAATCCGTTTAGCCGTTTTTGCGTGAATGAGTAACAAATATCCAAACATCTAAACAAACATGTTTCACCGAGGCTATAGGATACCTGGACTCGCTTGCCCGAATTCAGACCCACCCAACATTCCTTCTTCCCAGAGTCGGTAGGGTGATCCGCTATGTAGTAGTATTGAACAATTCACTAAACACTTCTGCTACTAAAGCGGAGTGTGCGCGCTTGCTGCCTGTGGGTAAGTGGGAGTCGGGTCTTTGGCTTCATGCACTACCTTCGTCGAACATAGGTACTTTGTTCGACGACACTACTTTCCGTCTCGCTGCTTCTCCACGACTAGAGCTCCTTGTTGTTCTCAGCATCGCTGTCACTGTGGCGAAATTGGCAACAGCTTCGGACACCACGGCCTGTCTTACAGCCGAAGTGCGGGTCGTTTAGCACGGTACGCAAACATTAATGACATCATCCGACGAGCTCTTGTGACCGTCGGCGTTCCAGCTGTACTTGAACCCAATGGCTTGGCACGCGACGATGGCAAGAGTCCGGACGGTATGTCTTTATTTCCTTGGAAGGTGGGTAGGCCTTTAATGTGGGACGCAACTTATGTCAATACTCTTGTGCCATCCCATCTTCCTGGCTCGGCGTGCTGTGCTGGCGCTGCTGCTGCGGCTTCTGAAAACCTCAAGCGGCGAAAGTATAGTAACCTTATCGGTAACTACATATAGTTTCGAGCCGTTTAGGGTTGAAACCCTCGGGCCGTGGGTTCCCAGTGAGCTCATGTTTTGTTCAATAAAATCTCCAAAAGGCTGGTTGATACTTTCCGTAACCCAAGGGCTGGCTTTTACCTTGGCCAAAACATTGTCATACAACGTGGCAATGCCGCCAGTCTCTTGGGTACATTACCAGTTGACAGCGATGCGGACAAATTTTTAGACGCCATATTTTAGTTTACTTTGTTAATAGTTTTTGTTAGGTTAGGTTAATATATATGTTTGTTTTCATATAATAGTTTGTTAGTTAATTTAAATATATTTCTTCAAGGTTTTTGTTTTGTTGACATTATTATTTATTTATAGTTAACTAACACGGTACAATACCAATTACATTAATTAACATAGAAAATCAAACAATTGTGTCATAAACAATTATTCGCTACTTAGGTACTAACATGGAATAGTGGACACTCTCGCATACTGTTTCTCACAGAATATCAGACATACGCGTTTAATTTTATTCCATTCGTCCTCAAACACATCACATTCAGAGTTGGCCATCAGGAGGGCATTGATCATCCTTATAGTACGACAGACAGGTGATTCAGTTCTGGCAACCGTTCTGCAAGGCAGTTGCGCGTACAGATTGTGTCGGCGATTTTGACGGTGACCGATGTGTTTATCGGGCACAAATAGTCGACAGAAAAGGTCATGGAACTCAGGGCAGTCGATACGACCGTTAAGGGTCTTAAAGGCTATCGTTAGCTGATCAAGGCCTCTTCTTACCTCCATGAGTTGAAACCCAAAGTCCCTAGGATATAGTTAGTGGGGTACATGTAAGGGTAGAAATTGAAAGTTCTGTTAAAAAGAAATCTAAGAAACGTTTTCTGCACTTTCTCGAGAATTAGTGTTTGGGCCGCGGTATAGGGATGCCAGACACAACTACTAGTCTCCAGCTTACTACGAACTAGAGACATACAAACTTTCACATTTCTAATATTAGTTGGATTGTTCATCATCAAAATAGGTTCTGAAAAACAGATGTAAATAGAACTCAATTTCTGATAGAACAATGTTTCGATTGGCTGACCAAAATAATAAACAAACCAATCATATTTTGACAAGAGTTTTGAGAGAAGAGTTTTGAGACTTCCATAAACCAATATTTACTAATTAGTTTGAAGATCGTTAAATTCCTCTTCAGTTTTAATACCACACGATAAATTCTTAAACTACAAGTCTGGCTCCGAGCCTAACATGTTTTTTCCTCCCGTCTCGACATGCTCAGACCAGCAGAGCCACTGGCCCGTGAAGACATCGAGGGACACATATCCTGCCTTCTCCTAATGAAATAAATTACCTACAATACACCTACAAAACAACACAACCGACACTGAATGCCCTCCACAAATGCGAACTTTATTAAAAAGTGTTAAGGTAGGATTTGGATTGGAGGGTCAGTCGTCCCTGAGAGGATGAATTTGTAACCTTTTTATTCCAATACATGGGTGGTTGTATGTAGCTCGTGAGAACAGGGAGTAGTTCTATCTGAATAAGTAATGCTTGCAGGTGCGGATTTGAAACGGACTTCTAAAGGGCATCACACCAAAGGACCCGTTCATGTTATGTTTGGACTTTGGAGTACGTAATTAAGTTTTGACGAAGTAACACTGTTTTGTGTTTTGTTCATTCATTTGTTCATCGAGAAGACAATCTTTCAGTGATATAAGTCTTTCGGATTATTCTAAAAAGATTGGTCCGCTTCCGAAGACTTAAATATTTTGGTCACAAAAAAAAAAAAAACTGTTTTGACGTGACAACGTCTAATAAATCGATGAACGCCGGCTGCATGCACGAAAAAGGATGACTCATTGTCCCGTTACGCGCATTGTCCCGTTACGCTCATTGTCCCGTTACGCTCATTGTCCCGTTACGCTTATTGTACGCTTGCATCAATGTTTTGTTATGACGTTGTCACGTTAAACTATCGTCTGTAAACCAACTTTACAAACAACCAATTATTTTTAATGTCAAAATAACAGTCATGCCAGCTTTTTACTAAATGCATATGAAAATTATATACGGTATTTATAACAATAAAACAATTTTAAATTCTTTTGTCTGTCTGTTTGTTTGTTCCGGCTAATCTCCGAAACGGCTGTACCTAACCGTAACTTAACTTACGCTACTTTTATTGTAGACTTGCTGACTGCAGGATCGCGTGCATGGATTTAAAAAAAAACAATTGTTACACTACAAACAGACACTTTAATTTTATTTATTTGTATCTAACAGAAAAAGCCATGGGGGCGAAGCCGGGGCAACTGCTAGTTTTAAATACAACTCTTTTGGTTTATCTTGTCTTTACCAAAAATGAAATATCAGAAAGTTATAAGTATTAGCTTATTTAGATTGTTCACTGGGGCGAAGTCTGTAGATTGATGTGAAGATAATGAAATATTTAAGACCTGACGTGGTACGATCATCATCTGAATCATGGGTATTTTTTATTAAGTACATGACACATACATCATATCACCGATAAATAATAACTAATCGCCCTATTTAGATAACACATTGGATACTAATGGTGACGAATGAAAAATTAAGAGATTGACATTTCAAGTAAGGCCGAGGAAGATTCGAGAAATGATGATGTAAATCTAATGTATCTAAGCGATCGTCAATATATGGGGAACTATACACCGTGGCATTTTAGTCGTCTTACAAAGACAGCCCACTTCATGTACCTATCCAATGACTAAATAATCATTCATGAAAAAAAATGTTTTTTTTTGAACATTTGAATTTTTTATTTATTTTTTATTTTTATTAATTATGACGCATGACATAGTTTAAAACACCCTGTTACGAGTGCAGTCCGAGACTTGTGTTACAAGGGCGTCGCAGAATGGAGCGGCGACATCTTTATCAGAGTTCATTCACCCTAACGCAAAAATGTGTTTCTTACTATTGCAACTTAAACTTAATCTAAATCCATTCTGCGTCGCCCTTGTATCACAAGGCTCGGACTGCACTCGTTGCAGGGTTTTTAAACTATGTCATGCGTCATAATTAATAATAAAAAAAAACACAAATAAAAAAATAAAAAATACTTGAATGATTAGTAGTCATTGGATACATGAAATGGGCTGTCTTTGTAAGACGAGTAAAATGCCACGGTGTATAATACATAGAACTTGAAGCAAAAGCCGGAATGATAACACTGCAGGAGAATGAAACATGATCAACAGACAATAATTTAGAACTTAATAAAAGTAATAACGACGAAATTCAATGAGACGCAGTGATTGGAGTGTTCTACGAATAGGCAGTACTATAAATATTGGTGACATCTACACACTCGAAGATTGGAGCTCAATCAAAAGCTCTAGATTACGAGCAGAGTATTGCCAAAAAAGTGACATCAGTTAAGATAGGTTTATACTTAGATGTAGATGAGGATGGAGATTGACTCTAATTCAGCAGATCTTCAATAACACTCTAAAGATTGCGTTCATTGTTCCTATTTATAATTAAAATAAGAAGTCATTTATTCAAATTAGGCTGAGAATCAGCACTTTTCGAACGTCAAAATTACATAAGACAGTCCCCCAAAACGCCCGCCCTTCACCACTTCCTAGCACTTTAGCTGGGAAGAAGAAGTGGCGCAAAAAACTCCCCAGCACCACATCGGTCTGTTCAATTATCTGATAAACTTGATCTATGCAATAGTAGGTATACAAAGTAATTAACATAATAAGATATAAAACAGTAAATTAAATTATTTGACATATGTCAGCTAGCACACACCAATATACCAGCAAATATAGTGAAAAACACTCAAGCAAAAAGCAAAAATGCAGAAAAAAAAAACCTAAATAAAAAGTCTCCTGGCGTAACTGGCGTAATCATTAAAGGGAACAAAGAAACATAAGAGCAGTACGGTATCAGTAAACAGCTTACTAGGAAGTTGTAAATGCAAATGAAGATAATTGCTTACAGCACCAGTAAGAGAAATTGATCAGTGTCGTGCTTACTTGTGAAAGGTACAGAACTTTTATAAGAAAGAGTGGAATAAAGACGATGAAATTAGAGCGGTTTAAGAGATTTAATTCAAAACATAAGAATTGCGTCATCTGTACTGATATCTAATCGAAATATCGTCATCCTTAATAGATTATTCGCAAAATCATCCACGTAAGTGAAAATTCGTCGTATAATCTGTCATATATCATATATATATTTTTATTTTACTTCGTGGTTGCAAAATAAGAAATAAAGTCGACCTGTGGGTTAATTTCGTAACACGCTATGAGTATCAATGGATTTCATTTTGACAGTTCAACAACATTCATTATTTACGTTGTTGTGCAGATAAATTTTTCGAACATTTATGAAGCAATGGAGCAATGTGCTTTAAAATCATACGCATGGGTGCTGTGTCCTACATATACATATATATACACTTAACTTTTTTCTTTTTTTTATACTTTCAGACCTTGCGACTTTTAAAATCATTACTGGTCAGTTCATGAAGAAACCTTTGTCACTCTTGTGTATCTTGTGTGTCGTCATTACGATCGTTGCCATTGATATTATTGTCAAGGTTTTCAACGGCCTTACTGTTCTTAAGTCATTTACCCATCTTCTACTATCCACCTTACTCCGTCCCTGGAATTACGAGATGCATTTGTCGCTCCAATGCGTCCTATAACACACAGCATTACATAATCCGATCGAATCCCGAGATAAGTCTTACGATACACAAGATGCATCATCTGATACCAATTTATGTGAGATTTCATATTGAAATCGTTGGGTAATTAGGTTTATAACTGTACGCGTGTTTTTGCAAAATTTCACATTAATTTTATCAGATTGATTCTGAACTATGCAGTTATTAAAAGATAGTAAAATCAGCGATTTATTACTTCAAGAGGACCGATTTGTATGCTTTGTGATAACGGCAATGTTATTTTCCATTCAGATATTTATTTATTTAAGGAAAAACAAACAGTAGCACAATAAGAAACAGTCATAATATCTTAAATATTACAATTTAAAACAATTATGCTACGTTCTCCACAGATTACAATTTAAAGTATTTAAAAACTAGCTAGTAACACAGATACAATACCAATACAACAGATATTATCATGGACCTCATAACTGGAATTATAAATTTATGAAAGCTAAAAAACAAAAAACAAAAAAAACAAAAGAAAAAGTAAATTTGTGTGCGTACATTATTACTCATTACATCAATACATTACTATACACACACACACACACACACACATGCATGCACACAAATATGCAGGTCATTTGTTCAGCTACCTAACAAGATAATTTAAATAAAGGCTAAAATATATAATTGAAAAGAAACAAAGTCTTCCAAAGTCTAGCAGTGAAAGATTGTAGAATTTGGACTTTCTCCAAACTTTCTCATGGAAGATATGGGATTATCACCAAAAATCTGTTAGTAAGGTACAACGACGCACAGTGGAACGAATGTATGGGAGCGGTTGGACGTAGACATGTCCGAAAAATAAGAGTAAAATTATGACAAACTAATGATGCCATCTTATTCGATTACTTAATGCCTTCATAAATTGTGGTGATGAATTTCTTCATAACTCCCATATTTCGGGAGTAATTTGAGAAAATGTGAAATTTTACTATGAAAATGAGTGTATCGAGCTCTCTCCCTCCTGATTCCGGGCTTGTTTCAAGTAGCGGTCTCTAATATCGTAATGCTATTACTAAGAGCTATATTTAATACTAAGACACATAGTGCGCCAAATGTGCACTTTCTGGGATAAAAGGAAATGAAAATTTAAAAAAAAAAACGTTTTTTCCCCATTTGTATTTACTTTAAACCGCAGACAGACTTATTAAGAGGTCTATAAATATATTATATATATACAGAAATATATATTAACAAAAATATTCACAAGAACTGATGAGAGTATGACTTTTAAGTAAGTTGATAATAAATTACCTAGTTTCATTAAAAGTACAATAAATAATTAAGATGTAAGCTCTAATTTACTAAGTTACACATTTTAAAACAATAACATCATTTAATTATCTTCGTCATCATCATCATCATCAATTAATTCAAATTCAGAATCGATGTCCGCTAAATCATTTATGTTAACAAATTCGATATCACTTTTCTCAGAATCCGTAAGCTCATAAAATTCCTTAAAAGAAGATTTTTTTACAAACTTATTTCCTTTTGGACGGATACTTGTAACAAGTGGATCAGAAGACAGTAAAAGATTGTGCATAATATCTTCATTGCATGAGATACTGCTATGCTTTCGAGAATGCCCCTCTCTATATTTTCTAAAATCTTTATTTCTAGCCTCAGATGCCTCTTCGGATAGAAAACCAATGGGCACAATTGACATGTTCTGAACTATGTCTGGCCCATGCATTAAAATTTTATGAAGTGAAGAAGGCATATAATACCATGGGTATAACTCCACGTAAAGCTTAGCAGTATCAAAGCAGAACTCTCGGAATTTAGTTACGTTGATCTTCTCTCCTGATGAAATACACTGCAAGATCACACAGATTTTTCTTAAAAGCATAGCATCTATTCCGGTCAGTTCAGCAGATTTAGTGTAGTTTTCAAAAAATCTCCTTGCCGAGTTGCCATTGTTGGTGGATCCACTGCCTTGTTTCACAACATCGAGAAGTAAGCCCGTTTCTCTTCTTACAGCCTCTTGAACTCTTTTCTTCCTGTCATCAACTTGCCTTTTTGCTATATCACCCCTTACTTGCCATGATTTTATGTCTAATTTGTAGGAAATGTGTAATAAGCATTCCATTGAGCGAATCCAAGCGTGAAGGGTGCTTAAGCTATATTTATACATGTCCTCGTTTGCGTGTTTATCTTTGATTAACTCTAAATTATTCATTTCTTTAGGACAAGCCTTGCATATGTCACACACTGAAGCTGCTGTATTGGATATAATGGAATGAATTTTACCATCAATCATTGTCAACAGCAGTTGGTGTTTGACACTAATTCCATCAGTGATGGTGGATGGAGTTAAGGCTTCAATCTCTGCTTCGATTTCAGCCATCTCTCTCTGCACATTTTCTTTGGTTTCCTTTATAAACTTAAACAATATTGGCCGGCAAAATGAAGTGGAAGATGGTCGCTCGTTTTCCCAAATTGTTACACCTTTTGAGACGAGCCGCAGTGGTACAAGACTAATCATAAAATTACTAGCAAGATCGATTTGCTCATCTTCACTCGTCCTTTGATGATAAATGCTTTGGCTAGATGATCCGTCAAAACCCCATTTGCTGGTCAATACGAGCTGTTGATTGGGATCAACAGGGGTTTCTAACGACCTAATAAGTCTTCTTGAGGTTAAATCCATCAAGGCTTGTAATTTGATTTTTGCAGAGCTCTCTGTAACTGTGAGATCTTCTTTGGCCGGATAGCACTTAATTTTTTCTTTAACCAACATGTAGTAACTCGGGTATTGAAGAGCTCCTTCTTGAGTGTTGAAATCCCGAAGAGTGTTATAGCGCCATTTCGATAAGTTCATCGATACATAAAGAGCCAATGCCTTCAAAGGGGATATTTCCCGTACCTGAATTGATTTACCTTCAATGAAGGCTTTGATTTTTGAGGCCTCTTCTGGATTCTCCGTCAAGTATTTCATAACATAAGCTGTATCGCTTTGTCCTGCCTTTTGAAGCGCCCTTTCGGCCGAAAACATAATTTCAGCGCTGCTACTGCTGCATGAAAGACTATCTTCAGTGCGTCTTCTTTTTTGCCGGTTACTAAGGTCCTCAAAAGATTTACGAGGACTAGGATGTGTACAAGTTGAAGCATCAGATTTAGCAGGAGAAATTATGGGCTCGATGACGTCACTTATATTTTCTGTAGAAGGTTCCATATTTTCATTCTGTAATTCCGGCCATTGAATTGCAGCCTGTAGCCAAATCTCATGTTTCTTCCGAAACTTATCTGTGCTTCTTCCAGACTGTGTCCATTTTGCATAAATGCGGTAGCAAAATCGACGACACCAGTCTTTTAAACTTGTTTCAGCACTTTCACATAACTGAACACAACTGTTATCTTTTAAAACACTGAACAAATAGTTAAAGTCGCGTAAATCTTTATGTGCGCGTGCGCATAAAGCAACGTGAATATCAAGATTTGTATTAAAATTTGGAAAATACATTGCGAGATTAGCTTGGATACAACGAGGTGTAAATCAACACTGATTTTAAAGTTACTAATAGTGACCTATTTATATAAAATCCAGGTATCCCAGGTATCCTTTGTTAAATATTGCAAGGTAATTAGTTATTGTGATAATTAGTAAATGATGCATGCTAAATTAGTGTATTAAGAGCCATTTAGTAATTAAATAATAGCAATGTTCTTATCAGTAATCATTAGTGCATCAGTTTTATATGTAAACCTTAAGTCCCTAATTATATATCCTAATTAGCTTATATCTTCTCTAATTGGCTGCTCAGAAATGTTATTGTAATAAGGTAAACCTTTAGAAAAACGGTTTTAATCAACAAAATAAACAAAAAATAAAAAAATTGTGTTATAAAATAAACATCACTCTTTATCCCAGAAAGTGCACATTTGGCGCACTATGTGTCTTAGTATTAAATATAGCTCTTAGTATTAGCATTATGATATTAGAGACCGCTACTTGAAACAAGCCCGGAATCAGGAGGGAGAGAGCTCGATACACTCATTTTCATAGTAAAATTTCACATTTTCTCAAATTACTCCCGAAATATGGGAGTTATGAAGAAATTCATCACCACAAGTTATGAAGGCATTAAGTAATCGAATAAGATGGCATCATTAGTTTGGCATAATTTTACTCTTTTTTTTCGGACATGTCTACGTCCAACCGCTCCCATACATTCGTTCCACTGTGCGACGCTTTGAACACTGCCCGTGTTAAGAAAACCCAGATACTACAGTGCGACCGCAATGTTTGCGGATGCATCTGTCGATGATTTCGACTCATCCATAGAATAAAGTCCGATCTGTAGGGTTGATAGTTTTCAGTAGACGCTCGAGAAGTTGTTGACTTGTGTAACTCTTAAACGGTGAGACTTGACATTTAGATTTTTTGGTATGTTGTTACAACTCCCCAGTCTAGTTAAATGCTTTGTAGTGTATATTTCTTATCCTTTTATTTCACTAGATAGTGAGTTCCATATCAACATAAGACGTTTTATGGCGGAACAGCGGGGGTCCATAGTGAACATTATACGTTGTTTTACGGAGACGTCTCAATTAAATGACGTTCTATATTAACATGGATCTTTTCTTGTTGGAATTACCCGTACCTTAAGAGGCCTATATGAAGAACTACCTTGAAATATTTAAACATAATGTGAGCCATAGTATGACTACCCTCCCATATAACTAAATAAAATTGAAGTTATTATTTAAAATTGTTAATTAATTAAAAGAATCTCAAAATAGGTAACAAAACCATTAGATGGCATCACTTTGAACGGCAATCACATCACAGTTAGGTACGGACTTCAAATTAGCATAGTCTAAAACTTACAGATCTATGTAGGTACCTATTACAACAATGCAGGAGACGCGCATGAAGAAATTTAAACTTTGCATTAGTTATAAAATCAACAACCACTTTTTTTTTTCACAAATAACATTTAGTCTTTATAATTTTACCAATCAGAAGCATCGTGACCTGGACGAGATTCTTTCTATACTTAACAACAATTTAACTGTACGTATACCTAAAACTACCTTGGTAGCGTAATAGTTAAAACTTAAAATAATAAAATGTATGTAATTCAAATGGCATATCGAATCACAGCATGGTAACTAGGTAACCCACACAAATACGGCACAGACTTAAATTAGCAGTCTCAAACTTATTAATGTACATCAATATTTGTGATAACAACGGAAAAGACGTATATGAAGATATTTAAACTTCGCACTAGTTACTTAATTCAAAGTAAATCATAAATAACACCACCTTACATAATTTATCAATTAGTCTTACATAGTGACTTAGATTGGGTGCACATACTCAGTTGCAATGAAATTGTACGTAGACAAACATTAAATTACTTGGTTACGTACTTATTATAGTTTACATTGTTACGCTAAATCTGTAGAAAGAATTCAGCTCTAAAAAGAAGCAGCAAAAAATAAAAAAATACCTATATAAAAAATCTCTTATTCCGATAGGTCATCATCCGATTCTTCAGAAATATCAACAGTGATGTGATGTGATGTGGCAAATAGTTAAAGTACGGATGATACTCTTAGGAAATAACTTCTGTGTGGCACAAATTTAGCAGCAGGAACCATAATAGGTTCAGAAAATGCAGGTTTTTTGTTCAGTTTGTACCGAGTTCCTCGTGTTACCGCGAATCACTAAAATATTATAACCAGGTTGAGTCAGGTCATATTTAAAAAAACAATTTGTTGGGATCACTACCGTCTCCATGAACTTCTTGAATGTCAGTCCAGTTAATCTTCTTGCCCTTAATGTCTTCCATCCAAACCTTTTTGTTTAACAAGAAATATAAAGTCAAACACGTTATTCTGGGTAACGTTGCGAACAACATAGGGTTCTCCTTCATTCTTAGTCCATCTTACCACGCCATTCATGAGGGTTATAGATAGTTTTAGTTTAAGAAGCTTTTTCGATGACAGAGTGGACACTGTCCCCCTCAATTTAGATGTGTTCCTTCTGTAAAAACCTTCTGTAAAAGCATTTGCATAAAGGTCCCATCGTTTTTTCGTCTACAACTTTTCTCTTTTTCGTTACAAATTTCTTACCTAAGTTCTTAAGGCATTTGTGTTTAAGGTCCGTCCATTCTTTTAGGCGCCTCTGTCGTTTTTTAGTAGTTTTAGGAATCACGTTGCGATCGCTCGAGTGCGAAGTAGCAGGTGAATTTGTGGTGCTAAATGACGACGAAGAAATCACAGAGAAACTGTCGTGATTAGGACAGAATATGCTAACGCAGATCGAATGGACATGGAGACGGCATAGAAGTTGCGATGACAGTTTGAAATTAACCGGGGTAAATATGTGGTGAGAAACTTCTAACTCTTCGAGCTATATTAATGGTGAATTTTCGAAACTAGAAGGCACTTCCAAAGAAAATGTACTAGGTTGATTGCTGTAAACATCATTGGCAGACGGATAAGACATGACAATCGGTATTGAGCTGTCGCAGGTAACTTCCTTGGTCCCAGTATCTTCGTGCAGAAGTTCGTGACTGATTTCTTCTGCACTAGGAGGCATAGAAGACATTCAACATTCACAATTGAAATATAAAATGAAGAAAGTAAACATTATTATAGGTATTCATAAAATACTATTTATAATAAATGTATATTGCAAGACAATGTACTTAGCAATTAATTTAACAAATTTTAAATAACAAAACCTTTATATTAACGATTTTTTTAAGTGAATAACGTCCTAATTGATTTAATTATCCCAGTAACAACGTCCCATCTTAATATCGAACCAACAAATCGTATCATAGATTTCGTAGAAAAACGGCCTATATTCACATGAAACGCTTAAAAGTTCAATAGTTTTCGTATAAAATCGTCCTAATATTTCATGAGACTTCCACTTTTTACTGCTTGTTATTACAGAAAGATTAAGAATACGAGTAGTAGCAGTAAATATTTTTTTTTTATCAAACCCGAAAAAAAACTAAACGCATGACACTAACACCCTCCAACAAACAGCGGCCGGACTGACAAACGGACGGGGCGCCCACGTCACCACCGCTTCCCGCGCGCCGTCGCTTGTTCACTACGTGCGTTTTTATGCGGAGCTACTTGTCAGAAAGAACGTTTTTCGATTCTATATTTCCGAAACTAAATAAGATGCGAAAATTCTAAAAAAGTACGTTTGTAGAGTTAGTATTCCTTATCTCGTCTAGCTATTTAACTCGTTTTTGCTCTATGATCATATCGGACTCTGTTCTACGGATGAGTCGATTTCTTTGGCGTAATTAGAAAAAGAACTGCATCGATGATGAGCAGGGTTCGTGGTAGCGCCAACACTGTCCTCGAAATGCTAGCGTGCAAAATTGATAGTCTATTTACTGTGTACTTGGCAGGTGTTCACCTGCACAGGAATAGGAAATAGACATAAGTTATTATTGTTTAACTTGTTTTGTTTACTAACAAATTACTAACACCATTTTATTTTATTTTATTGTATTTAAAAAAAATGTGTGTACTACTAACAATCCTACTAACATCATCTTTTATATGTAACAATTTTTAAGGATTGTGTGTCTGAAATAAGGATTAATAAATAAATTTACATTTATACAAAACTCCATTTGCGATAAGAAATAAAGTGTTGAGAGCCTGCAACTATTCTTTGGATTTTATCGCTATTAAACTCAGGCACATAATAGACACTTAAGTTGTAATCTAAATGCTGTAATAATACGTGCACTCTCACTGACTTGCTTTCGCAAAGCAACATAATAGTCTAATACCACGTTTAACAAATACCGCCTGTAATAGGTCCCCGGACCTAAAGACCAGTACTCTTTCCCTGCAATTTGCAAGTCCAAGGACAGGACTTAATAAGTTTTTGCCTGGGAGCGGCGAGGGAGATGACTCCGTTATGCTTGGCTGGGTCAGGGGACCTAGTCGCTATATGAGCCACATCTGCCCGTTTTCCACATGGGTCATACATATTTAGCAGACGTTTAGTAATGGGGCACTAAGCTAAACTGAGTGTAGCTTGTATCTTGCTCTGTGCTTTTATCTTCAATTAAATATGCTTTCAAGGTTTTAAAGAAAGATTAAAAGAGCGACGTCCTCGATGGAAACTATGCAAAAGACTTATTTTAATAAGGCACAGAACAAAAATAGCTAGATAAATTTATCTATAAACAATAAGGATATTTCAATAATTAAGATCCAAAAATGTTGGCGATGCGAATGTACTGTATATTAATCTGATGGAATGAAATAAAACTAAAGCTCAATGTGATTAAAGGATTAAAAAGGGGAAAAATTAATACATAAATTGAAAACACAAAAAAACTAAACCAAACCTTTTGACAATGAAAAAATAAGCAAGAGGGTCACGGTCAAACCCGTCAAAGCTTTTTGGAAATGGTCAAAAAACTTCTTTTATTGACACGTTGATTGAATTAAATTGTTTCTTAATCTTAATTCATTTATTAGAGGCTTCTCACAGATATTTGAGCCCTTTCTCTTGCAAGCCTGAGATCAAAGAAACAAGAACAAAGGTTTCAAAGGATGACACATACATAACAAAAATAATAAATGCCTGCTTGGGAGTCGTAGAGATGAATCGTCACGCCTGGCTGGCTCCGAGGGTCAGCCCACAGCTTTTACGACTATGAAGACAGGTTAGACTGGGCTCTTGTCTTTTGTTTTTAAGTTGTTGGTCACAAGTATAAATAATACAGGCATATAACACTAATAAGGTTGGAGTGATATTTCTTAGGCTACCAAAAAGTTTCTGAATTTAATATAAGTTTATGTTAATAACGATTTAAATAATATAACATAAATAGTTACTTACGTATAACATTAAAATTAGGAAAAGTACAATGTATCTACGATCTTATATCTCTAAAAGCTTATAAAGTTGGCACTTTTTAATGTCGTAAAAACCGTCTACGCAATGAATTATATCGTAATGGCATTGGAATATGATAATAAACCAATAACATTGAATTAAAATTCACATATTCATATTTAAAGTTCACTTTGTCTCACGCAATCATTCGTAAGTGTATCGTATTTAAATGCAAGCCTGTCGCGTACAGCAATCGGCGACGCCATGTTTTTCTTTCCCGCCAACATTATGCAGACAGTTAACCCATATTTTAATTAGCGCTGTTACATTTACGTTTCGTAGTAGGATAATGGACGTATTAAATAAATGTAAGTCTGTGAGTTTGTTTATTCATAAACTACGTTTAAAAAGAGTTATTTTATTACTTAATTTGATGCTTCTGTGTACTGAATATGTTAAGATAAAAGAAAAAGATCAATAATTGATAAAATTTTAACACTAAGACTGAGTTATTTCAAACAAGTTTGCAAGATTTGCTACGCTTCCAAAAGGCTCCTTTTTATTTTGTTTGAATGTGTCTCTATTTTTGAGTCTTTTGGTTCAAAACACAGGATTTTAAAGAACCAGAATAACTGGCAGCAAAAATGGCGGGAAAGGGCGAGTGAAAAATATTTTAGTGTCTGCTTTTTTATTCCGCGTTCCGTTTCGTCACGCGATCGCCGTGTCGGCATATTTTTTTGTTATTATTTCGTGAAATTGTGTATTTATTTCGTTATCTCCCGTTTTGTTGGCGATTAATTTTGTTTTCGTTTTATGCCACGTATTCATAATTCTTGGTATTTCAAAGGAAAATATTTGAATTAAGTAGGACGTGGCTGTATGGCCCCTTTCCTTGAACAGATTGTGTAAGAGTTTTAAGAAATGAATTTGCAAATATGAGAATTTAGGATTAGGATTTATGTTATTTGAGCTAGCGTTAAATTGTTAGTCATAATTTCCTTCCTCATCGTCATCAAACATTTATTAGAACATTGTAGCAAGTACCTAAGCGGGCCCTGGATATGTGAAAAATCCCTACTACTGATAATTACAATGAGGTCACGACACTTTTGCACTAAAATACCTCTGTTACGGGAATAATTATTAAACCTTTATATCTGTAAATGTATTTGTTAGATTTTTTTTCTATTTTTACTTCTATAATTGGGACGTTGCAGTTCAATATCCTGTAGAAGACAACTAATAGTAATGTATAATTTTGAAAATCCATTTTTAAATGAATATTTTCAACTTTATAAATGAAAACTGGTACATTTCGACTGTCTCAGCGGGGGCCGCTGTAAATAACACAACTGTAATTTTAAACGTGACTTTTTGAACTGGATGAATTAAAAAGTACCTAATAATCATAGGTCCCTTGGATCCCACTTATCTGGGTATTTGTTTTACAAAGAAAACAATTTCAAATCCACAATACGTATTAAATAAAATTAAAAATGTTCCATTATGTAGTATAAACATTAATACTGATTTGATACCAAGCGTTACAAATATATTTATTAAAAATTATTTTTTGTCTCACGTAATTCTAATTAACATGATACATTATTAAAGGTTCATTTCCACTCCACTATAGTTTTCACTCCAACTTTTCCACATTCCCCTACACCAATGCTTAAAAAAATCGATAGCCATTCCACGCTATTCTCAAGCTTCGGTAGCCGAAACAGAAAAAAAAGAAATTGGAAAACAAACAAGATGAACGTCCGTCGATTGGTGGACGCGACGTTGCCGTTCTGGCATCCCGCCGAGATGCGCAGCACCTGTCCCTCTCACTCGCAAGACTCGTCGTATTTCTGTCTCTTTCTTCAAATGTCCGCAGGATCGTCTCGCTTGAAGACGCAACAGAGATATTTTATCCGAAAGCTTTGAACTTCGAACGCGTCGTTCGTTTTTATTTTGAACTGAGAACCAATGGCGGCTTGGAAAGATTCTTTTATTGTTTGTTTTTGTTTAGTAATTAGGTAGTGTAGTTTAGATGGATATTGATATAACGAGGGTTTGTTGAGCCAAGAATTTGAGTGATAATGGCTATATATTATCATAAAATGATATAGCCCAAGATAAATAGTAGGTATCAACGACTTCACAAAAGTCTGGTTTCTTAGTAGGTACCTACTTACCTATTTTGTGTTAATTTGTCAGCTCAACTCAACATGCAGCTATTACATTTTATAGATCTTTTTGATAAACTTGTAACACATTCCTCTAAAACTATTTTCTATCTATTAGATTATCCCTGTGACGTAATGTCGAACCTATGTGACGGCTCAAGGTCTTTTTACGGTCAAGAAATCAGGGTAGGTACAGATAATTATACCAACGTGAAAAGTAGAGCAAGGTCTAACGAGAATGATGATCTCTCTTTCAATAGTAAGCGCAGCGAGGCAATTACGTAACACACAGTAGCAATGGGTTTCATTTTGACAGTACAACAACATTCATTGCGTTATTTGCGTTGTTGTGCAGACAAATTTTTCGAACATATGAAGCAATGGATTAGCAATATCCTTCAAAATCATTCAGATTGCGATTGATAGTGTTACGCAATTAGGAAGCAGATTCTGTACATTTTTACAATCTACTATAAATCTATACTAATATTATAAATGTGAAAGTAACTCTGTCTGTCTGTCTGTATGTTACGTTTTCACGCCTAAACCGCTGAACCGATCGTCATGAAATTTGGCAGAGATATAGCCTGGGATATGGAGAAGGACATAGGCTACTTTTTCACGCGATAACCGACATCCACGCGGGCGGAGCCGCGGTTAAAAGCTAGTCTACTATAAACCACAAAGCTTTGCAAAACACAATATCTATCTGCAGTCTCTAAAAAGTCAAAGACAAATCATTTATTTCTAATAGGCAATAAAGGCACTTTAGAACGTCTAAATTTATAAAAAAAAAGGTAATTTCGTATGGAGAAGAACGAAAGGGTGAGAACAGTTATTTGTCTAATCACTACATATTATAAAACAAAGTACTCCGCCGCGTCTGTCTGTCTGTCTGTTCGCGATAAACTCAAAAACTACTGCACCGATTCTCATGCTATTTTCACCAATGGATAGCTTGGTTCTCGAGGAAGGTTTTAGTATATAATTTGTTAAGTTTTTGTATACATTTTTGTATAAATAAACGATATTTGTTGGAGGTGTCGGAAAAAAATAAGCCGTCTGGGAGCTTTCAACGAAAACGCTGTCTAAACCCTTTGAGATATAAAAAATAATGTACGGTGGAATTGTGTATCTTATAAAGGTCTTCAAAAAAGTCCACGATGGCATATGTCTATCTCATAAGGATAACATACTATATCCATTTTATTGTCTTTTTGTAGGTATTTGTTTGCCGAATTTTACTCTTGGAAATACGATTACGGTAACAATACGCTATAATATCAGTAGCTATTAGCCAAATTATGTTCGTAGATAAATAAGCTAGCTACTTACGTGTATTTCAAACAGTATACAAGAATATTTATCATAAAAACATTACTAAACACGGCGGCCTTATGATCAAAATTTGTGCATTCCAAAACTTTCGTTACTTTTTCGCTGACATATTTATCACTTTTCGATAAACTAACACTCAATACGAAATCTACACTTATTTCTCAGTAATTCTGTATAAGATTCTTCTATGATTAAACCGTTTACACCACCGTTTTAACCGTTTCACATAATAGATATCTGAGGTCATCGGAAAACTTGAGACTAGAGATGCCAATGCATTCCACTAGTTTTTATGACAAGTCTTTTACAGTTCAAGCAGTACGGTTATGGAATGCCTTGCCCGTCTCGATAAGACGTGCTCAATCTTTGTCCACTTTTAAAATTTTGGTTAAAAATCACTTCCTCTCTCCTTAAACATCATCATTACTTAAAGTTCCTTGCTCTTGTATCATGTTTATTATTGTGTGTGTATATATATATATATATTTATATGGATAAGTATCTATATGCTTTGTGTATATGTATTTATTGTATATATGTAAGTGGTACACCACTAAATACCTGCAGTATTGTCTCTCCTTCTACTTTTTGATCCATCCAAAGGTTGTCTGTAAAAGATCGCTTTTAGCGATAAGACCGCCCATTGTGACACCCTATGTAACAGTTCTACATTTATATCTGTAATTTTTATGGTGTACATAATAAAGAGTATTCTATCTATCTATCTATCTATTACTTTACGCACGTATAACCTTGATGAATGTTTACATCGTGCCACACCGCCACACGACCACAGAGTACAGACGTATTTAGTTTTCTTTTTTTTTTCGTTCGTTTAGTGGTGTTCCCGCTAAAATGTATTAATACCGGTCAAGTATTAGCCAATTAATCGAATTCTACAGCCAGATCGTGTTGCAAGTACAAAATAAATGTCAAATATTTCGTCCAATTGCGAACGTGACCCTGAGAAAAGTTATGCACCAATGGTGTGCATTCATTAGATTTCGAGTGTTTTCTCAGCACAAACGGTGTATCGTGCGACATTTCGGAGGATTTCGTTTTGTTTTCACATTGTTGGTACTTACGTGAATTATTTTAAAATTATTATTTGTGTCGCATTTTTATTTCGTGTTGTAATTTGGTACAATTGATTGCTTTAAGAATTTGAGTGAAATTTCGTATTTTGATTTTATGTTTGTTATCTTTAGGTAAAGACTCATTCACGTTCAGAACATAAGTACTTTTTACTATATTAAATCATTTGTTTCGGTTTCTATTCACATAGTGAATCACATTAAAATTAATAGGTATTAAGTTAGAAATTTGAGATATAGCCTGGGATATGGAGAAGGACATAGGGTACTTTTTTATGCGATAACCGACATCCACGCGGGCGAAGCCGCGGGCAAAAGCTAGTGTTATAATAAATGGAGTATAGTCCTTTATTAGTGATCGATGTAATTAATAAGAAATCGACGAGAACGACGGAAAACGAAGTCTGTCGGTGAAGACAATGTATGTGTACACCTAAAATAAAATTACTATACTAATATTAGGTATACATTTTTCAATTCCTAATATTATTAATATTAGGTACACACGGCTACATATCAAGCTACTGATCTCGCTTGTATTGGATTTATGTACAATGAGAGGTCAGCTTAAACTGGAAATGTATAGCTTGATATATAGCCGTGTGTACCTAATATTAGTAATTGAAAAATTTGCAATGACTGATACGTTAATCATAATAATAATTATTTATTTATTTCAGACATTTATATTCCATAGACACACACTCATACATTTAAATTTAGATTATAAATATACTATTTTAAACAGATAAAAACCCAAAATAAAACTGTGATTAATTAAAATTTCAATTCATTAAAAAAAAAAAACATTATTACAAAAAATGTAAAAATGTCAGAATCGTAAATAAAAATGTCAAATATAACATTTCAAAATCGTACAATGTTATAAAAATGTCAAAATAATAAAAAAATAAAAATTTTAAAATTATATAAATTGTAAAAAAAAAACATTCAAGAAATATATGTTAATTATTTTGAATTTATACATAATTATGTTGATACATAATTAACGATGCCCATACCCATAATGATAACACAATCTCTAGACGAGTCCACATCATATCTTGTACATAATGGTACAGATATCAGATCGAGGCAGGTCGATGGGTTCAGGTTCAAGGCCATGCATTGTTCTTTTGTTACCAGCGTTTGGTTCAGACAGTCTCAGAGACAAAAGTTGCGTATGAGTTTAATGCGAGCATAAAGATCTAGGCTATATGTTTGAGGTAAATTTTGTGGTAGTTAATGATGAAATTATTAGGTAATCTTATATATAAAATTCTCGTGTCACAATGTTCGTTCCCGTACTCCTCCGAAACGGTTTTACCGATTTTTATGATTTTTTTTACGCATATTCAGAAGGTCTGAGAATTGGCTACTATCTAATTTTTTTTAAGTTTTAGGTAGGTTGGTAGGTAGGGTAGTGTAGGGTAGGGTACGGTAGGGTAGGGAGGTAGGTAGGTAGGGTAGGGTAGGGTAGGGTAGGGTAGGTAGGTAGGTAGGTAGGTAGGGTAGGGTAGGGTAGGGTAGGGTAATCTTAGTGGAGTTTATACTATAGCTTTTGACAGAACGAAGTCTATCGGGTCAGCTAGTTTTTTTTATAAAATCTAATTAATAGGTCACTCATAAATCTGCCAATTAATTGATGCAAGAGATGATAGCCAGTTGGAATCATTACTTAATATTGGCTTTCTCTAGATTAAGTATACCTACTAACGAAATTACTGGATTCAACACTTATTTGATTTTTCCTATATAATAGGTTGGGGAAAAAGTTTCTTCGCATTTTTTAAGAAAATTCAAAACACTTTTTAATATAGTTTATTTACATTTAACTATAGTATGTAGGTACCATTTTGTTCGATAACTTTTTGCTATCTTGTAGGTACGGACATGATCCCATTGCTATAGAAATTTTGGGACTTCTGATCAAAATACCGCGACAAGTGGTTTTGGCAGTCCTCTCGTGATGATAACCTGACACTGCCTAAAGAATTCTGAAGAGACCGAAACAGGTGGAAATCTAAAGGTGCAAGGTCAGGACTATACGGCGGATGCATTAAAACCTCCCAGCCAAACTCTCTTAATTTTTGCTGAGTGGCTCTCTTAATGTTTGCGGAGTGGGAGATGTGTGAGGTCTAGCGTTATCATGATGAAAACCACACCCCTTCTGTTGATTAATTCCGGCCGCTTTCTCTCAACTTCTTGCTTTAATCTCATCAGTTGTTTGCAGTAGAGTTCAGAATCGATGATCCTGCCTGGTGGTAACAGCTCATAATGAATAATGCCCTTCCAATCCCACCACACACACAGCATCACCTTGTTGCGAGTTAACCCGGGTTTCGCTAGTCTGTGAAGCCTGACCGGCCTTTGACCACGACCTTTTTCGTACGTTCTTGTCGTCCGTGATCCACTTTTCATCACCAGTTATCAGCTTCTTCAAAAATGGTTTGGTTTCATTACGTCGTAATAAAGAATCACAAATGAGTACACGGTTCATTAGGTTTCTTTCAATGAGCTCGTGAGGTACCCAAATATTGAGCTTTTTTGTGTACCTAGTTTTTTTCGAATGTGCCAAAACTGTTTTATGGTCAATTCCCAGTTCTTCAGCTACGTCGTAACTACTGACAGTCGATCTTGCTCCACTTTTTCAAAAATGGCATCCATTTTATCCGTAATAGGGCGACCAGAGCGACGTGCATCTTTGACATCAAAATTTCCGGATTGAAAACGCTTAAACCAAATTTGTGCTACTCTCACAGACACTGCACTATGTTCATAAACATCGCAATTTTTTTCGCGGCTCGCGTTGCATTTTTACCTTTTTTGTAGTAAAATTTTAAAATGTATCGAATTTCTTCATTAGATTCACTCATCTTGACAGTACGAAAAACAAATAAAAATCAAACATTTTCCTAATTTGAATTTGGAATTATGTTCTTTAAAATTAAAACTTTCAATGATACCAAAACCAACCAGATACAAAAAGTATAGCCAAAGAGATTTTATTACAAGTTCATACATACTATAATGCGAAAAGACTTTTTCTCCAACCTAATATTATCTTTTGTGACTTGTGTAATTTTTTTTTTTTAAATCTTCTATACAAATAAATGAAATTGAAGTGTCTGTTTGTACTGTCAAAATAACAACTTTTAACTGAATGCTTATTAAAGTATATACGGTACTTAAAACAAAAAAAAAACAATATATAAAAATGTTGTCTGTCTGTTTGTTCTGGCTAATCTTCGAAACGGCTGGGACGAATAAAAAAAAAATATATATGCCTGAAGTTGTGAGATGAAAAACTGCTCTTTGCATCACAAGCTTTAAGGTACCTAAACCTACTTATTAAGCTACCTATAAACCTACATATTTTAATGTAGGAATCATTCACTGAAACCAGAAAAAAAAAAAAGTTGTAAAAAATATATTATCATTAGTACTGCAAAAGGTTAATTCATTTGATAGGATTATTTTAAGTTTTCCCTTTTTGTAAATAGTCAATTTCCTGTTCCTGATACAATTTTATAATGTCAGCGAATTCTCACGCTCTTTTGATATTAGAGGAATGTCTGACCAATACGTTCGTTAGCAATATTTATTGGTGAAGCTTGACAATTTTTTTATGAAGTTTGCAGCATATGACTTGCTATTAACGTTTACACTATGCAAGTCGCTTGCAGGCGTTTTCTTGCGTCCATACTAATATTATAAATGTGAAAGTAACTGTCTGTCTGTCTGTCTGTCTGTATGTTACGTTTTCACGCCGAACCGATCGTCATAAAATTTGGCAGAGATGTAGCCTGGAATATGGAGAAGGACATAGGCTACTTTTTTACGCGATAACCGACATCCACGCGGGTGGAGCCGCGGGCAAAAGCTAGTAATATTATAAATGCAAAAGTTACTCTGTCGGTTTGTCTGCGTGTTAACTTTTCACGCCTAGACGGCTGAACTGATTTTGTGTGAAAGGCACAAGAATAGTCTTCTATTCTAGATCAGGGCTGGGCAAACTTTTTTCAACAGGGGCCAGAAAGGAGTAGGGAATTCAGATGACCAGAATAAAAAAAAAAGCTTTTTGTTTTGAGTTGCAATTTATCGTACGAATCTTCGAAGGCTTCGAAATGCTTCCACACACCGTGAAAATAACAGCGCAATTTTTTTATCTTACAGTAATTCGAATTTGTTCCGTATGGTGCCGGACGTAAAGAATAGCACTACCCCATTTCCTCCCGTGGCTGTCGTAAAAGGCGACTAAGGGACTTACTAGAGAATGGGCAGCAGTTGGGGGAGGCCTATGTGCAACATTGGCCGTCTTTCAGCTGAAATGCTGCTACAGTTATTCGAATGTGGTTATGTTTAGTTAAGGCTTTGACTGCCAGACAACAGACACAATAGAAAAACTATTGTTAGTGGTCACCGGTGACTGCGGTGGCAGTCAATGTGTTAATAGGGTTAGTAGGGTGCGGGGCAGTACCAACAGCATCATGTCTATGGTAGCAAGTAGGCTGGATTGTGCGTTTGTGAACCACTGCTGCAGGGTATCAGCTGGGCCTGTTACCTTGCAGCAGTGATGTCACAAATTATGTCTGTTAATGTTTTACTAACATAGTTTGTAAGTACATTGTTACTAACACTTTGAGTCTTGTTGCTTGATTAAATGATGATTATTATTATTATAAAGTTCACAATGGCCCTAAACGTACACGAACGCCAGAACATAATTTCTGAGAGCAATTCACTCTTATGGCAAAATGACTTTGGCTGGCGGGATTAAAACCCTTTGCGAGTCAGAGTTGGCCCGCGAGCCAGAGTTGGCCCGCAGGCCGTAGTTTGCCCATCCCTGTCCTAGATCTTATGTCCTACTCCTAATCCAGTAGAGCAATTCTGTAAAAATCTCAGGGTGAAAACTTAGGTGAAGTGAGCTTGAAGTGACGTGTAATTCCACCTGTAGCGCTATTCTGTAAAAATCTCACCGTGAATTCGTAGGTAAAGTGAGTTCAAAGTGAGCTGTCAATAACTAGACTCCCTAGCGTCAGGTAGGATGACAGTTCTTTTCAAACTCACTTGACCTATATTTTCACGGTGAGATTTTGACAGAATCGACCGGCTGATGCTTGAGATTGACACTGTTGATAGCTCACTTCACGCTTATTTCATCTAAGATTTCACGGTGAGATGGTAACAGATTAGCACTGCTGGTCCCATGACCTGGGCCTCAAGTCTGCTATTACAATAGTGTCAGAATGGTCTATCATTGATTTCATAATTGTTGATTTTGATAAGTTTGGTAATCTACTAATATAATGGCGTCATTATGACTTTCCAATGTTCAACCACTGACACTCCATTGAAAGAATTGGTAATCTCGTACATAATGACTAATGAAACTTTCTACTAAACTTCTAACTTCCTATTACTTCAGATTGCTTATAACACTAATAAATAATATATATAAATGAAATCTGGCATGAATAAATGTTCAAAATGCCATTGTAATACAATTCTATTACGAGACCATTGACCGACCAATGATCGACCATTATGAATTTAGCAGATTACGAACTTTTAGCAAAATGACAATGGGATCGTGTTGCAGTGACGAATTTATAAAAATAGCAGACTTGGGCCCCTGGCATGACATGATACATTTAATCCCGGTTATAAGTTCCCCGTGGGATGGTTTCTGTGTTCCACGCAGGCAAAGTCGCGAAAGCTGTAGTCAATAAATATTGCAGGATCAGACAAAACCAATAACACTTTCTAAATGCAAGGGCTGAACTTTAGACAAAGTGAGGGTAGTAAAATATTCTGTCACGCAAACTCGACACCTTTACGACATTATCGTGCATTCGTCGTCTTAGGCTAGTTTGGCTGTGGATTTTGTAGACTGGACTTATTTGTGTAGTCAAATTAACCAGTTTATTATTTATTTATTTATTTATGTAACTTACGACACCAAAACGATCTAGCATTAGCGGTTTCAAAACTATCTATATTTCATTCAGGACCGTATGTTATGTGTATCAAGATTTACAATAAAGTCTCAGAGTCTTGAAAATAAATAAAAAGTAACAATATATTATTTAAAAAAAATTGTTCACTTATTTGAACCAGAAGTGCTACTCACATTGAAAGAGTTTTTTGAAGAAAGAACGATATGAATAAATAATAGATAATGGAATAAATAGCTGACCATTGTTTGTATTTAATTTATTTGAATTATTTAATTTTGTTTTGCTTTAACTTATTTTTATTCCTTAATTCTTATAATATATAATATAATTCGATTAATACAGTAACAATAAATATTAATTATTCTATTCTATTGATTTGAACTGTGTATTTTTATTTTTGTAAAATGACACATAATTAGGACATGTATTGTATTTGTGGCGGTATCAACAACGCCACATGCGAACTACGCATCAAAGACCTGACGTCACAAATCCTGCATCGCGCTATTAGAGTTTACCGCGCGACTAGCATATATATATACAACATCCCGACATCAACCGTTGGGCAGTTGCCCACCAGACACAACACCCGTCTGGTCGGAGGATCCTCCCTTTACTATAGAGTATGAGTGAACTTTACACCCTGTTCCTCATACCTCTAAATATTGTAATGTAATTTATTAATTTTGTTTTGTTTTGCAGTGCCCTTATAGGGTGCATGTTTGAAACTTATAATTATCTTCTTCCAACCTCTGTACAACATGTTTGAAATAAACTGATTTGATTTGATTTTGATTTGATATGCTTTATTGTACATCAGATTCCACATTACAAAAGAAAAGAAAACTTATACACTATAAAATATACAATGGGCGGCCTTATCGCATACTGCGATCTCTTCCAGGCAATCTTCCCAGTTGTTTATTTTTGGTAGTTCTAGGACATAAGAATCTGCTGTAGCAATATGAGAAGGTAGATAGATAGAATACACTTTATTGCACACATAGTTACAGTTTTATATGTAGAAAATTTTACAAGGGGTGGCACAATGGGCGGTCTTATCGCTAGAGGCAATGCGATGTTAGGTTATAACCTCGTCAAATTACTCATAGGAAAATATTGAAAATTGATTGCAATTTAGAAGAAAAACATGTTTAAGCATGGATGAAGATAGCGGAAAATCATGACTTATGGAAATTCTTCGGTGATAAAATGGATTGACAGGCAAAATTGGACATGAACAATTGACAACAGAGGGCATGAAACTATATTAAAGAAAATGAAAATCAAGCGTGAGAAGGATGATTATCAGGTATCTACCTACTTAGGTAACATATTGGGCCCACGAAGGTGACTAGAGCAAGGTACATTGCAAATTTTCTTTAAAAAAAAAGACAGACATATGAGAAACAAAGTATACTTCGATGATAATAATGAATTGGACATGAAAAATTGACGAGTGGATGAAACTATATTAAAGAAAATGAAAATCAAGCGTGAGAAGGATGATTATCAGGTATCTACCTACTTAGGTAACATATTGGGCCCACGAAGGTGACTAGAGCAAGGTACATTGCAAATTTTCTTTAAAAAAAAAGACAGACATATGAGAAACAAAGTATACTTCGATGATAATAATGAATTGGACATGAAAAATTGACGAGTGGATGAAACTATAATAAAGAAAATGAAAATCAAGCGTGAGAAGGATGGATATCAGGTATCTACCTACTTAGTATCAACACAACTCTCTAAGTTCATACAATCCTATTAAATAACTAATACAAACTTTTTTTTATTATTATTTAAGCTTTATTTATCCATACTATTACAAACTTAATTACTAAAAGATTGCGTGCTGGCATGAGAGGATTTAATTTTTAGTCTTGTTAGTGAAAGTCCAAGTCTGACTTGCTTAGGTTAGGGAGGGCAAGATACGTGAGTCCATTATGATCGTCTTTAACTTCAGACTGTAATTTCCTTTGAGGATTTCTTTCTGTTTCCCAATACTTTTTCCATGCTGTGTTTATTCTTCTGTCTACTTCATTCTCGTTTCGATTGGTGTCAAATGATATAAGTTTTCCGAGGTATATATATTCGTTGACATATTCTATCGTCCTTCCATATTACCTTAAGGAGTTGTATTACCTACTGATTATAATGATAATTATAGTATAGGTTATTTTGTAAATACACATTTGTTACGTTCACGAATCATACTTTACTCAACACACTCAGACAATTGAATTGAATTTCGCGGTCTACCTTAGCGTGTTTAAGACTGTATTCATATCTATGTTCTCTGTTTTTTTTTTTTGCTCATTCTTTTTCATTCGCTGTTCATTCATAAACTTATTGAGCTGCTCACAAAAAAAAAAAGGATAGTTTATATTTTCTATTCAAAAATCGCTCCAATTTACGTTAAATTTACCTCAGTGCAGCTATACTGCCACATATGTCGGAAACTAAACGATGTATTGCACTGTTAAAATAATAATTTCTTTAATAAAATAGTGTAAAGTTACTTGTCTCTTCAGCTATAAATCGCCCTCATAGTGAGTAACGGTCGATTCTTCGCAACTGTCTTTTGAGAAAGGGATGTTCCTAGTCGCGTGAGCAATCGACTGAGACGGACCTTTAAAAGGTATAGAGGTGAAAGTTTTTTTGTTTTAATATTAAAGAGTTAATAAAATATGACGATCTACAGTGGACTGGATCTTAAGAGTGCTATCGCGGATCCACTAGCGCCTCCTCCTTTAAGAAAGATTATCTCGTGACTGAGAAAGAATTATGAAGCAACAAAATACAATCTAGAGGAATGTGGCCGTTTTTCTTTAGATCGAATTTTATTGCTTCGTGTCTCAATGTGAAATTGTATAAAAGTTATTAGAAAAGTCTAGACACACCGAGGTAGCTGATAGAGCCGTTTTTCATAATTCCTTCTCAGTCACGAGATAATCTTTTTTTAAAGGAGTAGCGCTAGTGGACTCGAGATAGCGCTCTTAAGATACTCTTAAAAACCGGCTA
The DNA here is from genome assembly GCA_947523025.1 of Dryobota labecula. Taxonomy (NCBI): domain Eukaryota; kingdom Metazoa; phylum Arthropoda; class Insecta; order Lepidoptera; family Noctuidae; genus Dryobota; species Dryobota labecula. The sequence goes on along the minus strand of OX383306.1, from coordinate 11,840,006 downwards.
AATGTATTTCGGACAACGCATACTGATGGGATCAATTTATCCCAGGAACAAACTTAACATTGAAAGACAGTTTCTTCTATACGTTTCAACTGCAAATATAAGTTGGTCGACTATCCATACTAATATTATAAATGTGAAAGTAACTGTCTATCTGTCTGTCTGTCTGTCTGTATGTTGCGTTTTCACGCCTAAACCGCTGAACCGATCGTCATGAAATTTGGCAGAGATATAGCCTGGGATATAGAGAAGGACATAGGCTACTTTTGTACGCGATAACCGACATCCACGCGGGCGGAGCCGCGGGCAAAAGCTAGTTAACTTATAAAACCTACTTAGCTGTGATAGTTTTCCTTTTAACTTCGTTATACAGTGTGAGTCTTTATAATGTGCACATATCGAAACCATCCATTCTTAATTTTATCTACGGAAAAAAATACAAAAAAATATCTAAATTTATTTTTTTATTTTTTATGGATTTTTTATTTTTTATTTTGATATCAAAATTTCTCAATAAGACGCCCCCTTATTGAGAAATTATACAATTATAATAAAAATTTAAAAAAAAAAAAAACAGTCTTTTGCTAAAAAACATGTTTCTTTTCAATTGAGGGTAGTTTTTTCCCCAATTTTTATTTTATGAGGACGCCTAATCACTTCCAATCATTATGGAGTTTGTTTCATCGTGATAGATCATTTAGTTTAAAAGTTACACCGTTTTGTTTAAACTGGAAACAATTTTTTTTTAAATTCCATAAAAAATAAAATAAAATATTTAGATTTTTTTTCATATTTTTACCGTAGATAAAATTAAGCATAGATTCCCTCATTTCGATATGTGCACATTATAAAGACTCACACTGTATACAGGGCGTCCTACGACTTTGCCACATGGAGGGAAAGTTCCTTAAATAGTGTAGATAGAAAAAAAAAAAAAATAATAAAAACAAAACGAACTGCATTCAAAGAACTTTAAATAATCGCCTATCTGAAATTTTGAGCGATTTTTGGTAGGGGAAAAACTTATGGGTTCGTGATCGTCACCGAACGCTTTCTATGAGCTATATGTATACTGTGTATATATGTGTACTTTTTGGGTGAACAAAAATCATGGAACTCGCGTCATCGTCACCGAATGCTTTAGTTACTTAATTTTCACTTCTATCGGCAGTCTCCAAAGACTGCCCCGTTTTTTTAAATCTTTTTAGGGTTCCGTACCTCAAAAGGAAAAAAATGGAACCCTTATAGGAACACTCGTGTGTCTGTCTGTCTGTCCGTCTGTCACAGCCAATTTGCTCCGAATGTAATGGACCGATTAAGTTGAAATTTGGTATACATATCAATTTGAGTGACCCAAACATGGACGTGAACCGTAAATAAATGAATTAAGAATATTGGGGTCAGTTTTGGGGGGCAAAAAAGAAAATTAAAAAAAAAAGTTGTGCAAACTGTACCGTGTGACATTAAATGAAAGGCTTACTGTGAGGGTCTCAAACATATTTTTTAATAATTTTAAAATAAATCGTTTTAAAGTTATAAGTGAAAATAGACGAAAATTGACCATTTCCCCCTTATCTCCGAAATTACTGAACCTAAATTTTGAAAAAAAATACAGAAAATATTTCTATACCTTATACAGGAAAATATATAAGAAGTCTATGGTCTTAAAATAACATGGTAAATCTCTCGATATTATGCGTAAAACTTACATTCGCAGTTGGAATGTATGGGAGATTATGTTTACCAACTACAATGTTAAGTTTGTTCTTAGGATATATTATTTCCAAGTACGGAACCCTTCATTGAGCGTGGTCCGACACGCACTTGGCCAGTTTTTTATAGATAGGCATAGTAGACTGTAGATTTGTTGCCAATTTTCTATTTTGTTAAGTACCTGGTACTTGTTGAAAGGCCGACATTGTTCTCCCATACCTATTAACTATATTTTTAAAAGACTAACCGTGGAGTTTCTTACCGGCTCTTCTCCATTGGAAACGACCAATTGAAACCGTGCACCTAGCTTCTGACGTTTTATAAGAGTCCATGTAGGTTTATGTGTTCAATAAAATATTTTGATTTGATTTGATTTGATTCACTACATCTACTGGACTAAGGTATGCAATCCCGAAGTACATAGAGCAAGACTAAGTCCACTTAAAGTAATTGTTATAATTTCATCTATAAATAAAATAGTCTTGTGGATCTCTCCGGCTATAAATCGCCCGCGTAGTAAGTAACGGTCGATTCTCCGCAACTGTCTCTCGAGAAAGGGATGTTCTGTAGTCGCGTGCGCAGCCAGCTGAGACGGGGCTGTGGAATGTGTAGAGGCGGCTCACCACGAATGAGTTCATCATGGTTCGAAGGTACGAATTATTTCTTAAGGCCCTATACTACCTCAAATGGCTTAGCATGATCCTCCGTTATGTCGAAAATACTGCAGCATTAATTTTGAAATAAATATATGGTAAAGTTGAGGATTAATGTTAAGTACTATGTTAGCCGAAAAAACGATTCTATAAAATTTTCTCGATAGAAAAAAATCCAAAGTTACCTCCAAACCGATGGTATTCAAAAAAATACTTCAAATTAGATAATGAAACTTTGCATATTAACTGAACTAACTATAAAGCAGGTCTTATGTTATTTACTTTTTTTAAATGACCATTATTTTCACCGTAAAACGAAATTACCTAAACTATCGGCGCCTTGGAGTCTTTTCCCTGCCGCCCTGTCGCGCTTGCTCGCGTGACCGTTAGCAATAGTGTGCGAGCGAGATACAGAGTGAGGTAGCGCTGAGGTAGTATAGACTCTTAAGAACATAAATATATGCAGGACAGAAGTGCTGCGCTGTGCTGTGTGTAGGAAAAGTGTTGTCAGAGCAATTTAAGACCATCCTTTCAAGACACAGATGAGAAGCAATTTTCTTAAAATATTTTTATATAATAGCTAAAGGCATAGATGTGATTACAAAAAAAAAAAAAAAAACCGGACAATTGCGTGTCGGACCACGCACAATGAAGGGTTCCGTACTTGGAAAGAATTTATCCTAAGAACAAACTTAACATTGTAGTTGGTAAACATAATCTCCCATACATTCCAACTGCAAATATAAATTTGTACGCACAATATCGAGAGATTTACCGTGTTATTTTAAGACCATAGACTTCTTATAGATTTTCCTGTATTCTATAAGTATAGAACTATTATCTGTATTTTTTTCAACATTTTAGTTCAGTAGTTTCGGAGAATGGTCAATTTTGAAAAAAAAAAAAAAAAAAAAAAAAAAAAAAAACGCACATCACAAAACATAAAATAATTAAAACACACACATTCAAGTAGCCAAAAGCCTCTTATTCAAGCAATAAAAGTTTAAATTTAGTCCATTGCTTGGTGTCGGGTCCAGGAACCCAAGACAATTAACATTGCGTAATTAATTACACTGTATTGCGTCACTGGCAAATGGTAACAAACAAACGATCAAAACAAAAACAAAAATGCCGAATGCAGAGTGGAAAATAACTAATAAAAAAAAAAAACTTTGACTTTGACTTTGACCTATCATCAACAAATAAACTGTACCTATTCCGATCTCTGGTCATTATACATACTCATACAACAACACTGTCTAGGTATAACTAGTTTTAAATCAGTAACAATATTTATAACTTACTTTTTTATCAAAAAACCTATAACCTCTACCAGTTCCTAGGTCTTCACGACAGGTGCGTAAGCGCGTCACCTTTGAGAAAAAATGGCGGCAGCGGGGGAGAGACCCTCACGTGTCACGATATACTTTTTATACTCGAATTAATACTACTTATGGTGGACGTACACTGGCTTTTTGTGCGGTATTCAAGTTATGAGACCATTATTGAACGATATTTTGATCGATTTTAAGAAAAAAGCTTAGTAAGGTAGTTTTTGGCAAGTTTCTGATTTACCTATTAATTTATCTGTGTGTGACTTCTATATCAAAAGGTTTCAGTAAAAACCACTTCCTAGCTCAACATTTTGGAGCTATTTTACGGAATCAGTATTGTTATTACTATCCCTTTTCCCACGAATTATAATCGAGACTGATTTCCGCCCAAACTCAAACTCAAAGCATTGGTTCAATACCATTGTATTGAACCATTATTGAACGATATTTTGATCGATTTTAGAGAAAAAAGCTGAGTAAGGTAGTTTTTGGCAAGTTTCTGATTTACCTATTAATTTATCTGTGTGTGACTTCTATATCAAAAGGTTTCAGTAAAAACCACTTCCTAGCTCAACATTTTGGAGCTATTTTACGGAATCAGTATTGTTATTACTATCCCTTTTCCCACGAATTATAATCGAGACTGATTTCCGCCCAAACTCAAACTCAAAGCATTGGTTCAATACCATTGTATTGAACCATTATTGAACGATATTTTGATCGATTTTAGAGAAAAAAGCTGAGTAAGGTAGTTTTTGGCAAGTTTCTGATTTACCTATTAATTTATCTGTGTGACTTCTATATCAAAAGGTTTCAGTAAAAACCACTTCCTAGCTCAACATTTTGGAGCTATTTTACGGAATCAGTATTGTTATTACTATCCTTTTTCCCACGCATTATAATTGAGATTGATTTCCGCCCAAACTCAAATTCAAAGCATTGGTTCAATACCATTGTATTGAACCAATACTTTGGGTTTGAGTACCTGCACATAGGACACGTCGTAAAGAAGGTCACCTATCTGCTTAGAACCTATTCTAGTAATAATGGGCAGAAGAGGTTACTTACTGCTTTAAGAAAATAAGTTCAGTTTACGACGAGATAACTTCTGTTTGAGCGACACATACTTGCGAGATGAATCCAACATCCCAGACCATAGACGGCGAACGGATGGACCTGTCATAATTAGAATCTGTCTTCTCCATACATAAATATCTTTTGGAAGGGGCAACTAGAATCAATTAACTATTTTTGTAATTTTTGACGATCAAAAGTGCCTTTTACGTGCCTATTTGAAAAAAAAAAAAGGATTTGACTTTGTCTGAGATAGTGTCAAACTCAAACTTAAAGTATTTATTTCAATTACACCAATCACAGGCACTTTGAATTGTCAAGGGGTCGGTTTGGCAGAACAATGAACCTAGTTGCCCATACAAAAGCGTGGTACTATGTAGTAGCGTGTGGAGAAGAACGAGCAAGCAACTCCACGGACACTCTTTTAAATCAAAGTACTGTTAAAAACGGGGCAGTCTTTGGGGACTGAATTGTGAATTGTATCGTCGAGCTATTAGATTATTAATTTCGAACTATTTTTGGGTTATAAAGAAGTGTTTATGATCAAGGATTATTTTTGAGTACATACGAGTAGCTCATGGAAAGCGTTCGGTGACGATGACGCGAGTTCCATGATTTTTGTTCACCCAAAAAGTGCTCAACGCGCCTAAAGAAGTTTTTACTTCAAAAATATTTGTTACACTGAACAGATTAACGCAGCAGAGTAAAATCTGTGTCTTCCTCTTGGTAGGAACCTCTCCTGAAACAGGAAGGGGTTATCTTCCTGTTAGTCGACCCTTACCAACGATATGGCTATGGTTATAATGATACTGTGGCGGCACTACAACGCCACATTTGAACTACGCATCAAAAAAGAAAGAAAGAAAGAAAGAAAGAAAAAGTATTTATTGGGACTCATACAGGAAGTTCACATTTTAAACTAAACACACTCATAGTAACACAAATAAAAACAAAAGTAAAATGAAAACAAAACCTGTACGAGGCCAAAAGGCTCCTATCTCAGCATGATGCTGCGACATTTAAAAATAAGTGTCGCAGCGCTGGTATTCCGATAGGGCCCGCTGTGATGTCACGGACAGATACAGAAATAAAAGTAAAATAAAAAATAGATGTGTAAAATAACATTTAAAAAAATTATTAAAGTATATATATATATATTTAAAATAAAAATCATTGTAATCCGCGTCAGCACCCGACGTAACAAAAGACCTGACGTCACAAATCCTGCATCGCGCAATCAGAGTTTACCGCGCGACTATCATTATATAGGTACAACATCCCGACATCAACCGTTGAGCAGTTGCTCACCAGTCGTGACACCCGTCTGGTCAGAGGATCCTCCCTTTACTATAGAGTATAAGTGAACTTTCAGGACCAAACAAGACGACGAGATTTTGTTTCATCACAGAGACAGAAGTATTCAACAGAATGGTGTTTCGCGAAAAAAGTCTTCCTCATCTGCCTAGCGTTTTCCCAAATATGTTGGGGTTGGCCTCCAGTCTAACCGGTTCTCAGTCTCTTGGTAAGACTGGTTGTCAAGCTTTCGGGCTCCTAACGACTCGTAATGACAGTGAAAGATTTACAAATGACAGCTGAGACCATCGGCTTAGCGTGCTTTCCGTGGCACAGAGAGGTATCGGTATGTAAAGATGGTCACCCATCCTCGGACCAACCGCGGCAAGTGTAGAAAGATTCCTTCTAAATTTTATAAACAAGATTTCGCTTCATCATCATCAACAACCCTGTTCCAAGCAATTAATCACCCCATACTTACGTAATTCAATATATCTTACACAAATAACGGTCTTTAACACATCGTATAAGTGTCCAAGAACCTTTAAAAGACAGCTATCTCCCTGTCCAGAATATAAATAGTTAATTTCGTAACCGGGCGGTTATTTTAACTACTTTATCGTGAGTCGTGACCGGCGCACGCGCAACTTCTATTGGATTTCACTTTAACTCTACACCTGGCTAGAAAGGGTAATTTTTACTAAATTATTACTTGTAAGGTGACACTGGGTTTATTTATTGCAATAACTTTTAATTCTTTGTAGAGAAATTGCTTGTAGTTTATTTTGTTGTGAATGTTTTGAATATTTCCCTCGTATATCGCAATTAGTTTTAACTAAAATGTCAGAGATGACCTTTGAAATAAATTGGAAAGTTTTAATCAAAAGGAATTTGTGTTAGTTGATTAATTCACATCTCCATTCTATGATATCGTGGCAGGTGTGCCCCAGGGGTTTATGTTAAGCCCTGTGTTCTACACAATATATACAGCAAATTTTCCTCAAAATTCCCATATGATCGTTGCAACTTATGCTGACGATATAGCTATCCTCACCAGTCACAAGAATCCTGAAGTTAATTTTTCACGATGATATTTTTACACAATATACCGGTTGCAGTGCTATTCTGTAAAAATCTTAGCGTGTAAACTTATGTGAACTGAGTTGCTAATAGTGTCAAATCCCTAGCATATGGTGGACTGACAACTCACTTCACCTCGGTTTTCACGGTGATATTTTTACAGAATAGACTGGCTTTGTCTACAATCCACACTTGATACAATAGTACATTACTTACCAAGGGCTGTAAAAGAAAGAAAGCCCGAAATCGCAGGTATTTGTAAATATGCGATAGAGGGCTTTCTTTTTTACTGCCCGTGGTGAGTACACAATTTTACGTCTTCACCTGGTCACAATGGGAGTTTTATTGTACGCGTAGCGTGCGGTAAAACTCACATTATGGTCAGGTGTGACGTAAAGAATATTTACCTAACCACCAAGGTACCATTGCACAAGTAAATACCCCGTATAAACTCCAGCTCAGACTCTTCACCCAATACATAACCTGCACATAATAAACAATGTATGTATCGCCTCTTTATATAAACACATGATGAAAATGAAAATATTATCGCAGCGAGGATCTTGGATCGATTTGTTTTGAGTTCAGCACGGGCCGAAGCAATAACATGACGAACAAATGTATTATATGACCTGTCATAAATTCATAATAGTCTCGATTATTTCAAAAACTTCACAGTATTTTCAGGTTCCACCTGAGATTGTTTTGTGTTACTCATTGGTTGTATCTTTGTGTGAAGATATATTGTTTTTCTTAGACTGTACAGGCTGGATTTTTGAGATGGGGCAATAAGGGCCGGTACATTAACCGTTCTAGCTACAGGAAAACGGTCCTAATTTTTTTGAGTAATTTGGATCCAATACCGACAAAAAAAAATGCAGTTGGCAAGAAAATGGTCCATTTTCACAAAAACTTTTTTTTTAATGTCAATCGATCCTGTTGCATATACGGATCAATAAACTCCATTGGACCAACTGAGGTTTGAGTACTAGAAGAGGCAGAAATCGAAAAAAACTATTATTGTGCGTTTAGTTTAGTTTGTGATCTTACTGTGCGAGTCATAATATAGTACATTGTGATACAAGGGTGGGAAGTAGGTTATTGCAAACGAGCTGTCATTAACAAGCCCGAGCCGAAGCCGAGGGTTTTTAATGAAACGAGTTTGCAATAACCTACACACCGTGTATCACACGACGTTTTTAAATACAGTTGTGGGAAATAGTAAAAAAAAAAAACAATTTATCACCCAAAAAATAAAAAAAATCAGAAAATGGCACGTTTTTGTAACTGGACATATTTTTTTTTACAACGAAGTTAAGTTTGTTTTTGGGATAAATTCATCCTAACTACGGAACCCTTCATTATGCGTGTTCCGGCACGCACTTATTAGTTTAAAAAAATAAATAAACGGATGTATAATTTTTTTACAACTTCTACAAAATCTTAATAACATTAGTTTTTCGATTCACGGTTATGGATGGCCCTCAACGCTTACGCAAGTCACCTATACAATCTACAATCTCCCAACAACCAGTTTGATGCGTTGAAATAAGAAAATAATAATGGCCACCCAAAAAAACACCTTTTCGCATTACCACATCCACGCATAATTTTAAGGCACATTAGGGCCAAGAGTCACCCATGGCGTAAACTCACCGCGCCACTTCCGATGCCGGGGATAGGGGATAAAAACCTCATTTCCGGCGAGAACCCTTCCCTTAGGGGACGCTCGGTACAATCAGCGGGTTGCTATGGTGATAATGTATGCGTGTTCCGTGTTCCAAGAGTTTCGTCATGGGGTGGGAGTTGAGAGGAACTTGGGGATTCGAGTTGGTGTATGTACTTAATTGTCATGGAGCGATTGATTAGCGAGAGGTATTTTCAGCAAAAAGCGATATTAGGAAGCCTATGTTCAGTTTTATTCCTACTGTTGAGAAGTATAATAGGAATGTGGACTGAAAATTGATTTTTAGTCCGTCACGTAGATTATAAAACAATAATGGACATGTATTTTTTGTTTTTGTCGTTGATCCACGAATGACAGCCGAGACCAACGGCTTAACATGCTTTCCGAGGCACGGAGGGGTGTCGGTATTTAGGTAAAGATGGTCATCCATCCACGGACCAACCACGACAACCGTAGCTTAACCTAATTGATCGACCCGTGCGTCTATTATTACTTAGCCACGAGCCCTTCTATAAAGTCTATGCTAGATTAAAATAGAAACTGCAGTATCGTAAACATTCTCCTCTTTGATAATGTTTTTTAAAAAAATGCAGTTACGGTAACAAATTGGTTTCGTACACTGGACTACGACATGACAGAAAGTTTCTTAGTTTAAGTAAAAAATCACAGTACACACATTGACAATTCCCAAATACACGTGCACTCACTAAATGCGTGTAACATACAGACAACCTCTTACAACACCAACCCAACTGACACAAATTACACCACCATGCATACACTCTTTTTATAGGTTACTATTTTAAGTTTAAAAATGTATCTTTTTATTGTTAACGGAACGGGAGCCTGGATCTCACAACACAGGGAATCCTAGTGTGAGGTCTAGTAATTCAATGCACTTGAATGTAAACTTAGCTAAATAAATTTATTCTGTATTCTTCTTTTACTCTCTGAAAATTGTTTGCATATTCAACAAAAATGTGCGAAAAAAATAACCCCGAATCACACACAATACAGCTACAAAGTCAAAACTTCAACAATAAATCAAAAAAAGTTTAACTAACTAATTACTATCTCATGGGGTGCGTTCGACTTCATGTCCGATTCGCCATGGTTCGAGGGGAGCTATCAGCACAACAATAGGTAAATCAGACATGTGGGCGCCCCCCTAGTGTAACGAGCGTAATGATACAGGTGATAGTTTTGTTTTTTATCGATTTTGTGCATGATCGGGTGAGTTTATGTGTTGATTTTTATTAGTAAAGCAAAACGGATCAGTTTATTTTTCTATCATCATCATCATTTCAGCCGAAAGACGTCCACTGCTGGATATAAGCCTCTCCCAATTGGGGGGGTTTGCCATAATCGCCACGCTTGGCAGGCGGATTGGCGATCGCAGTATGTTGTTAAAAATGCATAGAGAACGCTGCTGCCCATTCTCTAGTAAGTCCCATAGTCGCCTTTTACGACACCCACGGGAGGAAATGGGGTGAATTGTATTTTTCTATAAGTAGTTGATGTTGCCACGGGTTTGCTGTCATGTCTCAAGTATTCTTTGTTCCGTTTTATCCGTTTAGCCTTTTATGTGTGAAATATAAAGTAGTGATTACAAAAACCTATCATATGCTACACTACGCTACAAGATTCGTAGACCTCTACGACAAACTCAGTAATTATTTATTTTCACCTCACAGCCTCGGAAAGATTCTGTTATCATTCGAAATCTGAGTGCAAAATAATAGATTGTTATACTAGGAATGAAAGGGACCTATGTAGGTCGAATAGTTCGAGTGCCTAAATCGGTTCTTTCACCCGAGGTAAACACTCTGGTTTTCATTTCGTATTTGAGGAAAGTAAATGAAAACCTGACAAATACATATCTGAATCTGATGAACTCATTTTATACTCGTACAAAACAACTGCAGATCGAATTGCCGCATTCCCGCCTTTTTTATGTTTCTTTTTCGTGGCATTCTACCAACCAGTATTTTTATCATTGATGATGGTAAATATTTAGCTCAAATCTATGTAAATTAAATAAAAACTTAGTGAAAAGTAAATTATAATATAAAATATTTTTACAAAATTGTTGATAATATTTTTTAATTACAATTTTACGCCGCGATTTAACAGTGGCTGTATAAATATCATCTCTTCTGCAGAAGAGTGCTTGCTTTTGCAGCGAAGACGCTCAGCTGATTTGGTACCCAATAATGATGCATCATCAGGGTAACCGTCGAAGGTTGCAACACCCGCAAAATGTAAGTTTGCATTTATATGAGAAATTTTCCCAGTTTCTAACCTTTGATTCAGACTATACCACTGAACCGAATTTGAAGTTTTAGATATTCATTCGACGCAGAATTTGACCTTCTTTAATATTGAATTGAATACATTTTCCGTCCGACGTATAGTTTTTGTGCTACATGCAAAAAACTGAAACGCGAGCAAAAATTTCCCGGTTATTGGGCTTCCAAAAGTTATGCACACCTCCTGGGATTGGGCAAACTCGGATTACACGCATTTAGGACCAAATTAAGGTATTAAAATGATTTCCAGCTTGCTGGAATTCTTCAAAACACATTTTTTTGATTTAATTTGATTGGCCTATTATTTTGGTTTGTTTTTTGATAAAATCCGTAACAAATCATAATATATGAGCGAGTGCAGCAGCGACGCAGATACACTAAGTTAATATATTATTTAACCTGTTTTTCTTGCACTTAGCATTTTCTTCGCTTTAGTGAAGTGAAAAGCGTATAGATTTCTCGTTTCACCAGCACGTGAATGCTATAAGTAGATGCAGACAGTTTACCTACTAGGAATCCTCTAAAAATAACCAGTGTATAAGCATGTAGGGTGGCAGGGACATCGACGCAAAGCCTGTCACCAAGGATTCGGTGCATGATTGCGTTGAAATTTTTCGTCGATAATAAAAAAAAAAAATGCTGTCCCATATATTTTGACCGACAAGGTATTTTTTTTTTTTTTTTTTTTATCAGAGTCCGGTGTCGTAACTTACTGAATCCATGGTTTCGCGTCGATATCCCTTCCACCCTGTTTAAAGCAAATGCTTGTGGAAAAGCTAAGGGATGTTATGATGACAAAGAGCTTTGTTGTGTTGTCTAAGCCTCTCGACGATGCCCAGAAGAAATAGTAATTATAGCTACTAAAATTTGAACAAAGAAAACTTGAATTTTTTTTACTGAAAATTACTTTCTTTTCCACCCACACAAACCAGCAATCCGCAACAATCATACCTACCTCCCATAATACAGCACATCGTCTCTTCTGGGAAGCGAGGGCGGTTTCCATGGCAACGCGCCGCATCAACACGCCACCCATCCGCACGAACGCACACATACAAGCGTGTGATTGTACAGGTGACCTGGTTAGGTTGGGGATACAATGGGGGAAAGTTATCTAGAAGCAGATATTTTTGAGAGACAACAGCTGAAGCCATGAAATGTGTAAGTACAACTATTTTTGGTCCCTGCCGAGAGGCGAGCTGCCTATTGCTCGCCGTCCGCAAGCCCGCGCTTTGGTGGCCGGGAATCGGCTATCGTCTCCCGCCGTCCAGGACGTCTCCTGCGGCGACTAGGGGCGTGAAGGCGCACAGACTGCCTCTCCCTCACGCGTTACGACTCCTCTTTCGTGAGCATTACTGCTTCGCAGAAGGAAGTGACGGCTTTCCATACACTCTGGCTCCGTACCATGGCCTGGGCCAGGGCCGGACGCGAGAGATCGCCGCCGCCGGTCGCCTCCGTGATCACAAGGAATGTCGCCTCGTAAGTCGGGGCCAATACCACTGGGGCACCACTGCTCAACAATAAAATGACCAGTGAAAAACTATTATTTTTATTTATTTATAATTCTCGGTGTCTCCCTCACCTTATTCATCACAATTTGCTAGTGTGCGTGTTTCAGGTCGCCGTTTATCTGGCGCGGCCACGTCACGATGTCATATACTCTGTCATATAGCACACGAGTACATTAGTGAGCTGAGTACCTATGTGAAAAGGACACGGGTCATAGAAATATAGAACGAGGAAGGACAGCAAGTGGAGAGCGCATCTATTTATGATGTTTAATTTATTAAGCCATAGCACTGATTTTTTGATTAGGATTTATATCTAGGCCCTTAAATTCGTACGTCACTCAGATCTAGGAGTCATAGTAGTCGCAATTTCTATTAAAAATCTAAAAATACTGACTTGTAGTTTTTAGTTAATTTTCAAAACTATTTTGTTCTGTTAGTTTTACAATTGTATTGCATTCAATTTTTAAAGGATAGAATAGTAGTACAGCGGCTTTCATTTTGACAATTCAACAACATTAATTGCGTTATTTACGTTGTTGAGAAGACACATTTTTCGAACATATATGAAGCAATGGGTTAGCATTATCCTTCAAAATCATTCAGATTATGATTGAAAGTTACGCAATTTAGGTGCTTGTAACATATATGTTAGGAAATATGAGGACATGTGAGAATCAAAACACCTCAGTATCTACCTCTTTAGTTCTTTACATAACTAATAGTGTTTTACATAGAACTCGGTTTGACGTCATAACCGAACTATTGAGACAAAATTAGCCTCAGTAGCCCGGTCCCGAACAAAACAACCGAACTACTGAGACTAAAGGATTTACTTATAATAAACTCTTAGTACAGGTCATCACATCATCACATCATCGGAAAAGGGTGATGTGTACCTACACATCACCCTTTTCCGATGATGAGTAGTGCTATTCTGTAGAAATCTCACCGTGAAAATCTAGGTGAAGTGAGCTTGAATTAATGAGCTGTCAGTGTCAATCCCTAGTCTCAGATGGAATGACAGTTCACTTCGAGATCACTTCACCTAAGTTTTCACGGTGAGATTTTTACAGAATCGACCGGCTGTGGTGCTTTATAAGTTAGTAGCGATGTTCACGCATATAGGACGCTCGCTAGATAAGGACCTCTCTTGGTGTTTGTCCTATCGATTTTGTGTACAATTATAATAGGGGTTTGGCTCGCTGGCTTTAAGGGTTTTCTTTGGACAGTTACGTCTGGCTTAGAAATACATAACGTTGACGAAATGGCTTTCATACCTACCCAATCACGATCAAGACATGATTGACTTTAGTTAATACTGCGCTGTTGATTTCTAATGATATTCAGTAATATTTACCAAAAGTTATTATTAATAAAACACTATCAAAATTCACTTGAATATCTAATTCTAAACGTTGTAAAACGTATCTTAATTCTGCCATATTGATAGTTATTTTCAAATAATTGTTTTTTTATTTATTATTTATTTATTTAACAATTTATATACACACATATAAACAAACAAGAAGAAAGGAACAGAAAAATACGTACAAAGATGATGCTTATTTCTAATGAAATCTTTTCCAGCATACCTGCGATAGGAAAGTAGATATAGAGATGAAGACAACGTGTGTAGGAGTAGAAGAGAAAATATATACATAAAATCAAAATAGCTATACACTAATATAAATACTTATAAACATACAATCAGAGAATATACTTACATACATACTTCCAAAATAAATATCACTCAAATATACCGGATGACATTTTTTACCGTCTCGTAAAAATTTGGGTATACTAGGTGAACGGAGTAGAAGCCTATGGCATAATTTTTATTATTTTTTCTTTAACCTAGAAAGAAATTGATCTATGGATAAATACCACACATTTGAAGTAAACTTATCATACTATAACAATAAACACAGAAATTTAACAAAAAACATAATTCAATAAATAAATACGATAAATAATATTTAAATTTAAATCATACGCACCCAAATTTCAATATTTTTATCTTTTATTTTAGTTTTATTTCTGAAAAAAAAAAAAAAAAAAAAAAAATTGCTATGCCATAGGCTTCTACTCCGTTCACCTAGTATACCCAAATTTTTACGAGACGGTAAAAAATGTCATCCGGTATACTTAGAACTACAATGTTGTGGAAAATAATCAATAATAATATGCAACTATGACGAAGTGGAAAGATAGTGATCTTTTACTCTTCTTTTAAAGGCTGCAACAGTTTGGCAGTCCCTAATGTCAGGTGGCAGTGAACTCCACAACCGAGCCGTGCACAGTGAAGGAGTAGGAGTAGAACTCGGATGAGTGGGGAGGGAGTCTAAGGAGATTTCTAAGATGCGACCTGCAAGGTGCATCCGAAGAGCGATCGTAGGAAAAGCGTTGTCGCAGATAGGATGGCGTTTTAGGGTTGTGAAGGATATTAAATAGCAGACACAATATTCGAGTGTTTTTAGTTTTCATCTGTAAGTTTTTCTGCATGAGACAGGCCAAAATATTAAAAAGGCAGTAGATCTTTACAAGCAACTAGAGAGCCATTGACCGGCAGTGGATATCATCCAACTGAAATTATGTCTGAGATAAATAGACTTTACTTAACACATCCTATGGCTAAGTAGTATTCGTCACTGCTGCGCAACATTCAAACTATCACAGAATAACAGAGACGGGAACATAACATCAACCGTTATAGGTTCAATTGAGGTAGACATAGTACGATTTTTCAGGAGAAGCCGACAAAGCTTTTTTTCGGACTAAATCGCCCATAACTTTTTTGTTATTAACCTTTTTCGGGTCTGATTTCACACATAATCTTGTATTTTAGTGCTCTATCTACCTATGTAACATTTATTTTAATAAGTTAGCTATTAAGGAAAATAGGCGTCCCTTACACCAACGTATTTTGTTACTAATGTCCCTTACTGACCGAGTATCTTGTAGTCCCGTCCCTTACATTAAATTGACCTCTACGTTGAATCCGATCTGTTAATGAAAAAATAGGAGGACTTCTTGGTAAAATGTATGACTAAAATACAGTGTAAAGAGATTGTTGACAGAAAATGAAGTACACACTTTTGACGTACGGATATCTTAAATTTGGAAATCGTTACCTACCTTACCTTACCTTATTTGATTGGATTGGCGGCGATAGTTACAACATTTCAAATTGCTATATTGCATAGTTTTTCAGATAAATTGTTATTATGGGGTTGATTAGAAATTTGGATCCAATAAATCAGTACGGTAATTTTTCTTCAGCTATAATTTTTTGATATACCCCATTCGAAAGAGCGAAAAATTCTGAACAAAACTGTATATTCAACTCATTTTGGGTATTTTGTGCTTTACCTCAATTGAACCTACGGTCGGCGATATTATCTTATCCAAAGCTCATGCAAAGATGCATATTGAAATAGCTGAAACCTGGAAAATGGTTAACAGCAACGCTGATCGCGAAATAGAAAGTCGTATTGAGTCGTATTGAAGTCGTATTGAGTGCGTGAGATGTATTGTTTTTTTTACGCTGATATAGCGTATTGTTTTTTTTTTACGCTGATATAGCGTAAATAAAACAATACATCAGACTTTTTTTTCGCTCTCATAATAAAAGTTGTTCATAAGAGGGAGCTCACAGGTTCACTAGAGACACTCCTGACAGACACGAAGCAACAAAATACGATCTAGAGGAAGGTGGCCGCTTTTCTTAAGATCGAATTTTGTTGCTTAGTGTCTCAATATGAAACTTTATAAAAAGTATTAGAAAATTCTAGACACACTTACCGAGGTCCCTTATTGAGCCGTTTCTCATAATTCCTTCTCAGTCACGAGATAATATTTTTTTAAAGGATTGGCGCTAGGTGACCTGTGAGCGATGATAATATGATATTTATTAATATAATATTATGACCTTTATCAAAGTCAAAGTCAAAATCAAATCATTTATTTCAAATAGGCACGAAGATGCACTTTTGAACGTCAAAAATTACATGAATAGTTAATTGATTCTAGTTGCGCCTTCCAAAAGGTAGTTATGTATGGAGAAGAATGGGCAAGAAACTCCATACTTACTCTTTTAAAATGTAATAGTTTGTATACATTAAATAATAATTATAGGTGAAGACGATGTACCTAGAATAAAAATAAAAATTACTTACCACAATTGGTAAAAATAATGAAAAGTGAAGTAATGACAGAAAAAATAATCAATGCGATAGGTACATGGTGCTCACATATTTACAAACATAGTATATGATTTTCCAAAAAAAAAAAAAATTAACACATAATAAGTCAGTGTGTGAGTTAAATTTATATTAATCACATATTATTATCATAACGATGTGTACCTAATGACCCCTTTTCAGGTCTTCGATTAATTCATTACATCATGTTTATCTCAGTCCTCGTCATCGACTTTGGGATAAAAATAAAAAGCACCCATTACCCAACATAATTAATTTGTATTGTTATTGTGCAGGACACCCGCTCAGTGATTAAAACATAATATGGAATAAGATCAGTGTATCTAACCATAAGGTGTAGCCATAAGTTTGTTATTTAGTCATAAGCATGATTGTTTGATAGCTAGGAACTTTGTCATGATCTCGCTCTACTCTAAGACAAGTCCGGATCAGGTTTGAATTTGTCGAAACTTGTCCAGATTTCGACACGCCTCCACTCCCATCTGAGCAATTTACCCTTAAGAAATTTATTGAAAAACTAATTTGTTTAATCAAAGCGATACCGACGCTACTTGTGCCTATGTAATTCCATATAAGGGTAGAACATTTTAAGCGAAATATACATGATAATAATCAAAACACTGATTTTATCCAGCCACCGACGGTCCCTTGCCACCCTCCCCCCTCCGACTCTGCCCTAAGCCGAGGTCCGTACCCCGCAGGGGGTGCCATTAGCGAGCAGACGGAATTTAGAATTTAGCTTATAAGTATGCCCTGGCTAGAGGCCTTAAAATCCGTTAGGAGCTTAAGGCACCACATGATAGTCCGGTTAAAGAGTCCGAGCCCCTCGTGGTTACACACTGAGTTGGTTCAAAAAAAAAAAAGCGAAGTATAGTGCTTCGAATTAATTTGTATACATAATGAACAGTAAAACAACAGTCTTCAAAAATAGAGTTTTATTCAGCGAACAAAGTAGAAGTGTCCTCCATCAGCGCACCCCTCACAGTTATTCTTAAGGCTATCTGATACTATTGGAGTGGGGCTGTGATAGTGGTGCCTGTACTGTCAGTACACCATCGTGAGCCAGTGAGGACACCACTAGCTTGGGGTCAGTACCTGGGGGCAGTTTGAACTGTCTGATGTACTCACGGTATAAAAAAAACACTGATTAACCAACATAATTTGTATTGTTACTCTTTAGGCTCCCTGATACTCTTGCTGTCACCAGTAGTAGTGGTGCCTGTACTGTCAGCACACCATCGTGAGCCAGTGAGGACACCACTAGCTTGGGGTCAGTACCTGGGGGCAGTTTGACCTGTCTGATGTACTCACGGTATAAAAAAAAACACTGATTAACCAACATAATTTGTATTGTTACTCTTTAGGCTCCCTGATACTTTTGTTGTCAGCCAGTGGTAGTGGTGCCTGTACTGTCAGCATACCATCACAGGACAATGAAGACACCACTAGCTTGGGGTCCGTGCCTGGGGGCAGTTTGAACGATCTGTTGTACTCACGGTAAAACAACACCCATTTACCAATATAATTTGTATTTTTACTCTTCAGGCTCCCTGATATTTTTGTTGTCAGCCAGTGGTAGTGGTGCCTGTTCTGTCAGCACACCATCGCAGGACAATGAAGACACCACTAGCTTGGGGTCCGTGCCTGAGGGCAGCTTGAACTGTCTGTTGTGCTCACGGTAAATAAAAAAACACCCACTATTCAACATAATTTGTATTTTCACTCTTTAGGCTCCCTGATACTTTTGTTGTCAGCCAGTGGTAGTAGTGCCTGTACTGTCAGCACACCATCGCGGGACAGTGAGGACACCACTAGCTTCGGGTCCGTGCCTGGGAGCAGTTTGATCTGTCTGATGTACTCACGGTATAAAAAAAAAACACTGATTAACCAATATCATTTATGTTACTCTTTAGGCGATGTGGTACTATTGTTCTCAGGCTGTGGTAGTGGTGCCTGTACTGTCAGCACACCATCGCGGGACAGCGAGGACACCACCAGCTCGGGGTCTGTGCCTGGGGGCATCTTAAACTGTCGGTTGTACTCGCGGTACACTGTCGTGTCTTTTGTTTTTTCTTCATGGGTTGCAGTTATGATAAGCATGTCGTTTAGGAGCTTCACTTTGATCTGGAAGAAGGATAAATTAGTGTAGGTTAACGTGTATATTTCAGGGATGAACTATAGCCATTATTAACGCAATGCACGATTGCGGTGTCTATTTTAACGGCGTCATTAAAATGACAGGCATGGGGGTGTTGTAAAATTGTAAAGAGCAGTGGTGGCCTCTGCCATGCAGTCTATTGGTTGTTTTTGGGAATGTTTAAAAGAACAACGCCATCTATCGAGCACAAAGTGATAACTTTTATTGTTTGAATAAGAGGCTTTTGGCTACTTCAATGTATGTATTTTATAATTTTATTTTTAAATAAGTGCGTTTTATTTGTGCAAAATAAACAATTTTCTTTCTTTCTATCTATGTAAAAAAAAACAGGGTTATTGGTAAAACACTAAGAACCTCTCAGGACTGCATTAGTCAAGATCATAAACAACAACTTTTTTTTTTTCTATGGTTTTGTAAAAAATCATAGAACATGACGAAACTACAAGGGTTCCTTGTTGACGGGACCCTAAAACGGGTAATCAGTTTTTTTTTGTCAATTTTGTCGTTTAAATCCGATATCAGACACTTCACTCGACTAAAGGTTCATTTTTGTTTCATTCCATGTCCACTCGATACCAAAATTAGACAAAATTATAAATGGGACTAGCTGGTTTCGATTCCGTGGTTCATTGGCAAATTTTTGCTACTTTGGATTTCATTATTGCAATTTTCTTAAGGATCTCTATTTATTTTTGAAAATAAATTATAGCCTTTTTTATTACTTCCTGATAATTTAGCTTTTTATTGATGAAATAGTAGTTAAAATTGGTCCCGTAGTTTCGGAATTTATTTGATACTAACAATATTGGTGAAAAAATGGTTAAAATTCGGTCCAGTACTTTCGGAGTTTATTAGATACTAACAAACAAACAAAATAATCTTTCCTCTTTATATAATTAGTATTGAAGGACGGATCATCCGCTCCTTTAATTTCATGTTTCGATCATTCGTTAAGCGAGTGAAAGATGCCGAAATACAAAATCCTTGGATCGGATCACTAATGAATTCATTTTTCACTTTTGTGTTCAGACGTTTCACTTCGAATGAAAGGCTAAAATGTATAAAAAGTGAAGCGTCTGATATCAGTGAAAGGCTAAAATTTACTAAAAGTGAAGCGTCTGATATCAGTGAAAGGCTAAAATGTACAAAAAGTGAAGCGTCAGATATCTGTCACTTTCCGTCGAAGATTGAACTGCTATGAGTTCATGGTTAAAACCTTGTGCAGTTTAAACTAAGATGTAAATATTTAGATGATTTCGTAGTTTCGTACCTCAGACGGATCAAACTGGCTGACGTCAAACTGTAGCTTCAAGGTCTTGTCCTCCCCTTCGCCAATTACCAGTGGGGAATTTTTGAGGACATCCCAGTTGGAGGGCAAGAGACCAGTTTGGACGGTGGAGGTCCCGCCGTAACATTGCGTGAGGTCCGAGCTGAAAGGAATAAAGACGAATTTATGTTTAGTATCTATTACCTTTGGCCAATATTTGCTGATGAAGATGGAAAGAGTTGGAGAACGGAAACTTGATTTGCTGAGATAGGAGCCTTTTTGGTCTCGCACAGGTCTTCTTTTCTTTTTCTGTTTCATGATTTTTTTACTTTTTTTCTTTTGTATTTCCTGTGCGAGACCCAAATACAATATTTTTCTTTCTTTCTTTCTTTAATTTAATTATTAAACTTCTTTAATTTTATTAATATACTAGCAACCCGCCCCTGCTTCGCATGGTATTTACGACTAGACCAAACATCGAGATTTCTTCAATATATTACTAGCTTTTCCCGCGGCTTCGCTCGTGTTAATTTAGAATTTGACAATCAATTCAGGTTAAAAACACAGTAATAAAGTTCCTATAATAATAATTATAATTCAATTATGATTCGAAAGACACGTGCCGCCATCTATTTTCATAAGAACGTTATTGTTGTTTTCCTCAGGAACAGTACTTTTTTTCGGAATGAAAGGTACCCTATATCCGTTTCTGTACACCTGATAACGTAGATGCAAAATTTAGGATGATCGGTTTAGGCGTGAAAGGTAACAAACAAACAAACAAACTTACTTTAGCATTTATAATATTAATAAGTTAGGATGTATGTTTAATAAAACGATTTGAACACACTAACCTTCCGAAATTAATTCTCTAAATTACGGTGAATACGCATCAAAATCCATTGTGGAGTTTAGAAGAACAACGCGGTTCCACCTATGGATACGGATACCCAGAAAATGCCTGCTGCTTAGAAAGTTGGGACTGACGAGCTACTGAAAAGTACCGAGAATGTGCTGGATTGGATGCGGGCAGCACAGGACTACACAGTTGTCGTGCCGATCCTTAAAGAGGAGGCAACATGGCCTGAGGTGCTTATTAGAAGTGGAGCGATAGTCCACGGCTATCAGGACAATCCCGGAAGTATGATCAAGATCCCTACCAGCATCTTACTGGAATACTTCTTACCTCCGAGCACGTTTGCTCTTGCGAATCTCCTCATCACTCAAGCCGGCCAATAAAGCCAAGAATGAGGTGGGAGCTGTATTCCTCGTCAGTATTCACTCTGGCCGGTCAATAAAGGCAAGCCAGAGATGAGGAACAAGACTTCTCCCGGGAGGTAGGGTCCATGGGGTCGCAACTGCCCAACAGCTCGCCACATGCTGCCCTGCGGGTTTCTGTATCTCTCTTGGTCTGGCTCCTCACCCTAGACATGTTCCGGTAAAGTAAACTTTACCGGCACAGACCTAGAGTTCGGAGCGCGCAAACTCCACCACGACGTCAACATAGAGGATACGGCGGTGGGGTTATTATTATTATTTTCCTAAAATCCATACTAATCCATGTATCCTCTAATCCTCTCTGTCTATCTGTTTTACACCATCACGGCTAAATGGATTTCGATTAAAGGCACACAGGTAGACCATAACTTCGGTTAAGACATAAAATACTTTTTATCCTGGTAGTAGGTATGTTCCTTTTAGGATAATTTCCAACCTCGAGCCAAACTGCGGGGAAAATCTAGTTGTTTATATATTACCTGAATTTATGCATCTGCTGGTCTATTCGTTTCATTTCCTGATTAAATCGTTCTTTCATAAAAGCGTACGTATTGTCGAAAATCGACAGGTCTGTTAACTGAACGGGAATGTTCTGTTTCATTTGTACTAAAGCATTTTGCTTAGATGGCTTGCTCGAAGGTTTTGAAGACATTTTGATTGATTTTGTAGCGGGAATTTTGTGAATAAGCATGAATTTTGTTTGGGTGAAATTATTTGGATTTTTTAAACATTATTTTTATTTTGATAGACGTTTTCCATCAAATTTTAATCGTCTAGTGTGTCATCGGTCATCTATGGTCTTCTGCTTATTTTCCTATTTAGTTGTAAGTCTCGTAACTACATTTGCTCCTCTCTATTAATATCCATTAAATAAAGCGCAGGCTACACCGCCAGCTAGTGAGCGAGCGAGCGAGCCGCGATGTAGTTCGCGGTGTGAATCGAAGTATGAAAAGACATGAAACGATGCTCGGTCGGCTCGCCTGCCCGCCCGCTTCGACCGGTGCGCCCGCCCGCTCTCGCTTTGGCGATCGTCTTCGGACTAGTCGACGCTCGTCTTTTGAATAGTAGTGTAGTTACGATGGTGATTGGTGATTTAACTCAAAATGTTATGAAAAAGATAATCTCTCACGCCCGCCCGCTCGCTCGCCCGTCCGTCCGTAGTTTTCGGTGTGAACCCACATAGTTTAGCCTGTGTGGTATATCACAATCCACTGCTCATTGCACAGAAATTGTAAAAATATCTTGAGCAACGCGCGATGAAGTGATTCCAGTTCGCCTCGCTTCGCCCGCCAGCTCGCTCGCTCGCTCCCTAGCTGGCGGTGTGACCTGCGCTTATTACCATTATCTTGGCTATGAATCTCAACAAGATGAAAAATATAATGCGAAAATAAAATTGCAATAATAAAAAGTCAATTAACCTTTCACCATCTCTAAATGTCAGTGTTGCCAGATAAGTTAACGTTCCCCCTGAGATGTGGTATTTAGGCGCCCTTAGGGGGCGGACAGACAGATTGACAATCACCCCACTGCTGCCATGGTGACGGCGGTCTAAACACGGACCTATTAATCTCGTTGCGAGGGCGCACAGTGGAACGAATGTATGGGAG
This sequence comes from Dryobota labecula, assembly GCA_947523025.1. Taxonomy (NCBI): domain Eukaryota; kingdom Metazoa; phylum Arthropoda; class Insecta; order Lepidoptera; family Noctuidae; genus Dryobota; species Dryobota labecula. Next base: position 11,816,825 of record OX383306.1, on the reverse strand, counting down.
CGGTTGGACGTAGACATGTCTGAAAAATAAGAGTAAAATTATGACAAACTAATGATGCCATCTTATTCGATTACTTAATGCCTTCATAAATTGTGGTGATGAATTTCTTCATAACTCCCATATTTCGGGAGTAATTTGAGAAAATGTGAAATTTTACTATGAAAATGAGTGTATCGAGCTCTCTCCCTCCTGATTCCGGGCTTGTTTCAAGTAGCGGTCTCTAATATCGTAATGCTATTACTAAGAGCTATATTTAATACTAAGACACATAGTGCGCCAAATGTGCACTTTCTGGGATAAAAGGAAATGAAAATTTAAAAAAAAAAACGTTTTTTCCCCATTTGTATTTACTTTAAACCGCAGACAGACTTATTAAGAGGTCTATAAATATATTATATATATACAGAAATATATATTAACAAAAATATTCACAAGAACTGATGAGAGTATGACTTTTAAGTAAGTTGATAATAAATTACCTAGTTTCATTAAAAGTACAATAAATAATTAAGATGTAAGCTCTAATTTACTAAGTTACACATTTTAAAACAATAACATCATTTAATTATCTTCGTCATCATCATCATCATCAATTAATTCAAATTCAGAATCGATGTCCGCTAAATCATTTATGTTAACAAATTCGATATCACTTTTCTCAGAATCCGTAAGCTCATAAAATTCCTTAAAAGAAGATTTTTTTACAAACTTATTTCCTTTTGGACGGATACTTGTAACAAGTGGATCAGAAGACAGTAAAAGATTGTGCATAATATCTTCATTGCATGAGATACTGCTATGCTTTCGAGAATGCCCCTCTCTATATTTTCTAAAATCTTTATTTCTAGCCTCAGATGCCTCTTCGGATAGAAAACCAATGGGCACAATTGACATGTTCTGAACTATGTCTGGCCCATGCATTAAAATTTTATGAAGTGAAGAAGGCATATAATACCATGGGTATAACTCCACGTAAAGCTTAGCAGTATCAAAGCAGAACTCTCGGAATTTAGTTACGTTGATCTTCTCTCCTGATGAAATACACTGCAAGATCACACAGATTTTTCTTAAAAGCATAGCATCTATTCCGGTCAGTTCAGCAGATTTAGTGTAGTTTTCAAAAAATCTCCTTGCCGAGTTGCCATTGTTGGTGGATCCACTGCCTTGTTTCACAACATCGAGAAGTAAGCCCGTTTCTCTTCTTACAGCCTCTTGAACTCTTTTCTTCCTGTCATCAACTTGCCTTTTTGCTATATCACCCCTTACTTGCCATGATTTTATGTCTAATTTGTAGGAAATGTGTAATAAGCATTCCATTGAGCGAATCCAAGCGTGAAGGGTGCTTAAGCTATATTTATACATGTCCTCGTTTGCGTGTTTATCTTTGATTAACTCTAAATTATTCATTTCTTTAGGACAAGCCTTGCATATGTCACACACTGAAGCTGCTGTATTGGATATAATGGAATGAATTTTACCATCAATCATTGTCAACAGCAGTTGGTGTTTGACACTAATTCCATCAGTGATGGTGGATGGAGTTAAGGCTTCAATCTCTGCTTCGATTTCAGCCATCTCTCTCTGCACATTTTCTTTGGTTTCCTTTATAAACTTAAACAATATTGGCCGGCAAAATGAAGTGGAAGATGGTCGCTCGTTTTCCCAAATTGTTACACCTTTTGAGACGAGCCGCAGTGGTACAAGACTAATCATAAAATTACTAGCAAGATCGATTTGCTCATCTTCACTCGTCCTTTGATGATAAATGCTTTGGCTAGATGATCCGTCAAAACCCCATTTGCTGGTCAATACGAGCTGTTGATTGGGATCAACAGGGGTTTCTAACGACCTAATAAGTCTTCTTGAGGTTAAATCCATCAAGGCTTGTAATTTGATTTTTGCAGAGCTCTCTGTAACTGTGAGATCTTCTTTGGCCGGATAGCACTTAATTTTTTCTTTAACCAACATGTAGTAACTCGGGTATTGAAGAGCTCCTTCTTGAGTGTTGAAATCCCGAAGAGTGTTATAGCGCCATTTCGATAAGTTCATCGATACATAAAGAGCCAATGCCTTCAAAGGGGATATTTCCCGTACCTGAATTGATTTACCTTCAATGAAGGCTTTGATTTTTGAGGCCTCTTCTGGATTCTCCGTCAAGTATTTCATAACATAAGCTGTATCGCTTTGTCCTGCCTTTTGAAGCGCCCTTTCGGCCGAAAACATAATTTCAGCGCTGCTACTGCTGCATGAAAGACTATCTTCAGTGCGTCTTCTTTTTTGCCGGTTACTAAGGTCCTCAAAAGATTTACGAGGACTAGGATGTGTACAAGTTGAAGCATCAGATTTAGCAGGAGAAATTATGGGCTCGATGACGTCACTTATATTTTCTGTAGAAGGTTCCATATTTTCATTCTGTAATTCCGGCCATTGAATTGCAGCCTGTAGCCAAATCTCATGTTTCTTCCGAAACTTATCTGTGCTTCTTCCAGACTGTGTCCATTTTGCATAAATGCGGTAGCAAAATCGACGACACCAGTCTTTTAAACTTGTTTCAGCACTTTCACATAACTGAACACAACTGTTATCTTTAAAACACTGAACAAATAGTTAAAGTCGCGTAAATCTTTATGTGCGCGTGCGCATAAAGCAACGTGAATATCAAGATTTGTATTAAAATTTGGAAAATACATTGCGAGATTAGCTTGGATACAACGAGGTGTAAATCAACACTGATTTTAAAGTTACTAATAGTGACCTATTTATATAAAATCCAGGTATCCCAGGTATCCTTTGTTAAATATTGCAAGGTAATTAGTTATTGTGATAATTAGTAAATGATGCATGCTAAATTAGTGTATTAAGAGCCATTTAGTAATTAAATAATAGCAATGTTCTTATCAGTAATCATTAGTGCATCAGTTTTATATGTAAACCTTAAGTCCCTAATTATATATCCTAATTAGCTTATATCTTCTCTAATTGGCTGCTCAGAAATGTTATTGTAATAAGGTAAACCTTTAGAAAAACGGTTTTAATCAACAAAATAAACAAAAAATAAAAAAATTGTGTTATAAAATAAACATCACTCTTTATCCCAGAAAGTGCACATTTGGCGCACTATGTGTCTTAGTATTAAATATAGCTCTTAGTATTAGCATTATGATATTAGAGACCGCTACTTGAAACAAGCCCGGAATCAGGAGGGAGAGAGCTCGATACACTCATTTTCATAGTAAAATTTCACATTTTCTCAAATTACTCCCGAAATATGGGAGTTATGAAGAAATTCATCACCACAAGTTATGAAGGCATTAAGTAATCGAATAAGATGGCATCATTAGTTTGGCATAATTTTACTCTTTTTTTTCGGACATGTCTACGTCCAACCGCTCCCATACATTCGTTCCACTGTGGGGCGTGCCGAATTCATAGGGTAACCAGAGCTTTATGAGATTAGATTTTACGCAATAGGGCTTGACATAACGATAATAATATTATTATTGACCTATTAATGTTGTGATGGTAAATTAATATCAAGATATTGTGTCAGTAATTTCTCCAATAATTACTCTGGTCTCTTTATTTACAACCAGTTCTTAAAAAATGTATTCTTTAGAGATAAAAAGTAGCTCTAAAAAGTTTTTGATAAAAATAAAGGGCATGCTTTTATTATCAATTTATGAACTAATACCAATAATGAAATCAATATAAGGTACAACAGTATAAAATAAAACCACAAACATCTGTTACTATCATCGAACAATCAAATCATAATCTTTCCCTAACAATAAAAAATACAACAATAATTATTCCACCAAATGGCAACCCTAAGTGGCGAGGGCGCGAACCGCCGCCAAATTGGCGGGAAAGCTCCCCGTTTGACAGATCATTTTTTATTCCGTTCGGAAATTCGGTACCATTGTTCCACTGATTACCAGGTGGTCAGGAAGTGAATTTTATGCTTGCTTTTATTATTTATCGATATACTTATTGGTTCTATCGTTATATTTATTTTATTCCTTGTGATAGATTATTTGTAACTAGCTGTTGCCCGCGACTTCGTCTGCGATCTAGGATGAAATGTAGCCTATATCCTTCTAATATAATTCAATCATGATTCGAAAGACTCGTGGCGCCATCTATTATCATAAGAACGTTATTGTTGTTTTCCTTGGGTACAAACAAATAAACTTACTTTCGCATTTATAATATTAGTGAGAATTATTAATCATTTACTTCATGTATAGTTTAAATAAATAAATGTATGTAAGATTGACAAAGTAACGTCATCTGAATAGTCTATACTTGCTCTGGCTTACATGTAAAAATACTCTTCGTTACACAGGATTAAATTAGCTAGCGAAACTCCGCAGACATTATGGGTATTGATATGTTAACACGATAAAACAAAAAATAACTGTTTTCACAACTCATAATTCAAGTAACTGCAATACCAGCGGTCCTTGTCCCTAAAAAAATATCATAAAACCCATTGATGTATAAAAAAGGAAGATTACGCGCTCCTCGACGTGGACCGCGTAAACTATGCCGATCGGCACAACTGACCTTAGTCACAATCGAACTGGCGTTTGTTTAGGACATGTGTAGCACGTTAAGTAAAATTACCGTAATAGGCTAAATAAGCAGCAACAATAAAATAAATAAGTAAATTAAATAAACCAACTATTAATTAACTAATAATTCAACTAAAATAATTTCCACTCGTAAGTACTTAAATATTATATTTATATTTTATTATTATATTTTATTTTCAATCAAAACTTATTTTCTTTAAAATTCTCGTGAATAATATTCTATAACCCAAAGTCTCAAATTCAGATCATTTATGTAAACAAAGGGGATAACATATAAAAAAAAATTCTTCGTAATGGTAATTCACATAAAATGGCCAAAACAAAGGTTCCATTTTCTTTTAAGTACTGAATTTAAGAAATAATAATTCTAAAATAATCATAATGTAATTATTTTTATAAATTTTCGGTTTTAAACAAAGTTATTAAAAAAAGGAGATTTTTCTGGTATAAAATATTTTATGATACTGGTAACAATGCAGGAGATCCAAACATTTTCACATTTTTTACATCTTCAACAACACTAATATTACAACTCTCATTCATAGATTCATATTGTATGTAGCATATCTAGCCACATTTTGGATGAAAACGGCTGTAAACTGTTTCGAGTGGAAATCGATTTTGGGAGGCCTACGTCTAGCAGTAGACTTAAAAGGGCTGATTATGACGATCATAGGCTTTGTCTCCGACACACTCATAAAACATTGTTTGGCAACGGTATTTTGTTTGCATAGTTCTTATAATTAATTCACTTTAATTTCATAGATAATTATTAAAAAAAAAAAAAATATGATAAAATGTTTTGCACCACTGTCCTGTCATTTTGACAGTGACATTTCTTGAATTTACTTTGTTTACATAAATTACCAGAATTTGATATTTTGGGTATAGGTCGCCATTTGTTTCTGAGTTGTTATGGGTACGTAACAGTGACAATTAATGCTATCTCGTTCCGGCTACAGCCCGCGTCATATCTCTCTCTATTTCGGTTGTTAATGCATGACGAACGACATCGGGAAATGTAGTTGTGGGGTGTGTTTAGATGTAATTGTTTCTAGTTCAATAATGTTAAATGTAACATTAGAGCTGTGCCTCATCGTCCTTTTTTATACATCAGTGATAAAACCATTTTGTTTTGTGTTTTACCGTGTTATATTATATCGATACACATCATGTCTGCGAAGTTTCACTAACTAATTTATTTGACTCTGTATTGGGATTTTCAGGGGGGATTTGTGGAATAAGCATTTACTGGCTTATTCCATAAATCCCCCCTGAAAAATCCCCCTTAGGAGGAAAAGTGGAATATATAAAAACCAGTCTAGAATTCACCCCTGCTTATTTCACTAATCCCCCAGAGAATCCCCCTCAGTGGGGAATTCTGTTATTATTGATGTGGAGTTTTAATGAAAACTATCATCTTTCGTGAATATAGAATGTTATTTTAGTTGGTTTCTTCTTTATCCATTCACAGAAGAGTTAATTACTTAGGTACTCAGTAATTAGGCTTATTCCACAAATCCCCCCTGAAAAATCCCCCTTAGGAGGAAAAGTGGAATATATAAAAACCAGTCTAGAATTCACCCCTGATAATTCCGCTTAGGGGGGAAAACTAGAATTGAAAAAAAAATACTAGTCCTAACTAACTAACTAACCCCTAATGTAAAAAAAACTTATTCCAAGACCCCCCGTCTTGGAATAAGTTTTTTATAGATTCCACTTTTCCTCCTAAGGGGGATTTTCAGAGGGGATTTGTGGAATAAGCCTATTTACTGAGTACCTAAGTAATTTACTCTTCTGTGAATGGATAAAGATGAAACCAACTAAAATAACATTCTATATTCACGAAAGAAGATAGTTTTATATTAAAACTCCACATTAATAATAACAGAATTACCGTACGCCCTCTCAAAGAGATTTTAATCAACAAAAATACAAGATATTAAAGGGGAGGTCGGGGTAGCGTTTTTAATTCCCGTAAAACGTCACGTCATATCTCAGGGGAGAGTGGGCAAACATCGTTATACCGTTGTTACTAGGTGTATGTTTGTGTTAAGTCAATATGTTTGCGGGGGTGCTGGGAAGTTGGGTGGACAGGGGAATTGCGTATGTTTTGTTTAGAATAGTTCGAAATGTCATGTTTATGAAAACCTAGACCATCTAAAGTGTAGGTTTCAGTAAATTAATTTTAACAAACATAGTCGTTGTTAGTTGGCTAGCTTTATTTCCAGACGTCTCTTAAACACAGCTCCAGTTGTTAGTAGTGGATTTGTGTACCTACTTAGACGAGAAAAGATAAAACAAAATAATCGAAGAGGAATGATCCTATAGAGCTTATTAATAATTCATTACTTTTGTCTCAAGGTTTTCCCTCTGGAACAAGATTAACGATTTCCCATCCATCAGAAGAAAACCCATTAAGAAACCTACGTATTGAATTAAATTTATTTAGATATAAAATCAGACGTCACCCATTAATCTAATTAATATTTGATTGCCTCCAATTTAAAACGATAACCACCTCATCAGGTATAAGTGTCTGCGTAACTATCATTTCGTCATTTTACCCAGCGACATTGATGACGTCACAAATGTCATTTAGTGACGTCATGAATTTGATAATGGTAGGCGTGGTCATGACGTAGAAGGTACAGTTATTGTTAACGTGTGATTCATTGAGTTATCGGTCATTGGACAAAGTTCTGCTAGTCTTTGTTTTGGGTTTTCTTTCATTGTCTTTTATTGAGGCTCCAATGTTATTATAAATTGCAGATGTACGTGAGTAATTTTCCTTCAGAGTCAGTACCTAAGCCGATTATCGCACCGCGCTCCGTCGCGTAGCACCGCCGGTCAAAGCAAACAAGATGCGCACGGGAGCGCGTCCTGCGCACAGATTGTGTGTTCTCTAAAAACTGATACAATAATAATAATATATCACAGGAGCTTGTATTACACTAACTCAAAACGACTATACGCATAGACATAATCAACTTGTTAATATCATACACCAAAAACTTGCAACCAAACTTAAACTCATGCAGAATCCCTACACACCTTAATACAAGTACACGCCTAGAGCTGAAAATCAGGAAGTACTCGTATACAGAATTACAAGAGGAAGTTACTAGAGTTTGGAAAATGAATAGAGTTACTATAGTCCCAATAGTATTATCAACAACAGATGATATCCCGAAACAAATATTCAATAGTTTTAATGCACTCAATCTATCCAAATATACATACATAACACTACAAAAAGCTACCATATTAAACACTTGCCGCATAATAAGAAAAAATTTGCAACAAGATTTGGGTAATAATTTCACAGCAGTACAGAGTAATTTACCTTCTCAAAATAATAACTAGAATATCACCTTGGTTTTGGAGATTCTTAAAAAGCCAGGTACTAACCTGAGAAAATTAAATTTAAAAACCATGATAATAATAATTTTATTTCAAATTCAAGTAAGATAGTACATCATAAATAAAAACATCTTAAATGAGCTTAAACTAACAGAATTTCGACAAGACATCTGTGTCTGAACTAGATAACTAAATAAGTATGATCTGTATCTCAAACAACAGCGCTCTTCCCTAAAATATACATTTAAAAGCTTACACCTACAAATTTGCTTTAACTATATACATATTTCGTTATATTTAGGTCAACTATGTAGTAGCAAATAATATAAAACTCCTCCTCACCTCCTTTTGACCTTTTGTTCTCTTTTTGTGTGTGTTATCTTTTGGACCTCTCTTTGTCTTGAATGTAGATGAGTGAGTGTGTGTAGGAGGGTGAGTATGTGAACTTAGTGTTGTACTTTTAAGAGGTTTTCAGTTTCTTTACAATTTTAAGGCTAAGCGTATGCTGAGACGCAGGTGACACAGCACAGTACAGATTTTAAAGGGTAGGCGAGGCAGACATAGGCCCCGAGCGTATGCAGTGACGCAGCTACACAGACACATTCACGTCCTAGCAAGTACAAACAATAGACGTGAGAGTTGAAGAGCAAAATGAGTTCAGAGACTGGATCACTAATATCATACAAACAAATTTCAGAACGAACTAATTCAAATAAATGTTCTGTCATTGCAACTAAATTATGAATTAGTGGTAGAAATCTGTGCCGGCACTACAACGAGACGCAGAGCATGACAGACACAATCATGTCTGCCTTGCACGTGCCTGCGCCGCTATCTGCTTGCCCTGCGCTGCGGCTTTGCCCTGCGCTGCGGCTCTGCCCTGCGCTGCGTGGACCTGCGTCACCTACGTCTCAGTATAAGCTTAGCCTTAATGTGCCCCGCGCTATGCGACGGAGCGCGGTGCAGTGTTATAATCGCCTAAACTGCACTGATTTCTGATAACTGATCTCCTATAAAACTGAACATTCCGATCTCACCTGTCTTTGTTCAGGTTTCAGAAAACTCCATAGACTTGAAATTGACTTACTTAGTATTTATTTATTCATTCAATAGTACACTTCATTTGTATACTTAAGTATAAGTTGGTGCAAACATAAACTCATTAGAGTTTTACCGTGCACCAAAATCATCAACCACATAATTTAGAGAATTAAAAACAAACTGTTCTTAATTAAACTAAAACAACAAAAAATCCACCTTCTTTAAATAGGTCAATCAACATAGTTTCCCGTTTTCCCATTATTTTTGCATTGAAATCGGATTGTTTTCATTTACAATCGTCATTTAAAAACCAATTAATCTTATTTCGCGTTCTAAGCGAAGCGAGCTTCAACAGCTGTATCAACGCAACAAAATTAAGTAATTAATTACTTCATCTACTTTTTCTGTTTAATATCCTGTGTTGGGAAGTTTATCCCACCGCTGGGCGCGGGATGTGATACGATCTCACGCCGCTCGCGTGTTCAGTTACAGTTTGCGCACTTATACAAGCATTACTATGCGTTAAGAATTGGGAGGGCGAGAATAAAGCGAGTTTATTAAACGTGAGTCAGAAATAGAAATTCTCTTTGCTGTAGTAATGAATAAGAATTACCAGTGTCTTCCCCTGGTTTTATAATTCTACCATTTACACTGACATCGAAGTCTTTGACCAGTGCGTGTTGCCAGTGATGACATATGGCACTGAAACGTGGTCGCTCACAACGGGCCTTATTAGAAGGCTAAAAGTTACCCAAAGGGCAATGGAGAGGGCTATGCTTGGAGTTTCCCTACGTGATCGAATTAGAAATGAAGAGATCCGCAGGAGAACCAAGGTAACCGACATAGCTCGAAGAATTGCCAACCTTAGTGGTAATGGGCAGGGGACATTGCACGCAGAACAGATAGCCGTTGGGGCCGAAAGGTTCTGGAGTGGCGACCGCGTACCGGAAGACGTAGAAAGGCCTCCCACAAGGTGGACCGATGACCTTATAAAAGCCGCAGGAATCCGCTGGATGCGGGAAGCACAGAACCGGTCGAAGTGGCGGTGCTTGGGGGAGACCTATGTCCAGCAGTGGACGTCTTTCGGCAGAAATGATGACACTGACATCTGCCTTTGAGGAGTAACAGTGGAGTTATAAAACGTAATCCCGCCATATTGTACACACGTTGTCTACATCTCTATATCTACTTTTCTATCGCAGGTATGCTGGAAGAGATTTCATTAGAAATAAGCATCACCTTTGTACGTATTTTTCTGTTCCTTTCTTCTTGTCTGTTTATATGTGTGTACATAAATTGTTAAATAAATAAATAAATAAATTGTTTGCTATTCTCTCTCTCTCGCCTTCTGATTAAATTTTCATGTCCGTAGGTATCCTTATTTGTTTGGGGTCTGCCCAGCACGACTTCTTCCTCCATACATATCTAATATAGCCGTCATCTCAGCAGTCACCAGCCTTACCATCTCTCAAAATAATCCATCCATTTTGTCTTTAATCTCTTATACTGCAAAAATCTTCTAATCCTGCCATATAGAATGATCGTTTGTGGAATGCATTGTCTTCAATTTATTTTCGTTGCTTTGTATCTATTATTTAGGATATGTATCTGTTTTAGTATGTTGTATAGTTATTATTTGCACCAGCGACAGCCTCATTTTAAGTCCAGGCAAATAAATCACTGTCCATTCCAAGGTTACCTGGAAGAGATCGCAGAAAACAATAAGGCCGCTCATTGTATATTTTGTTGTGTTTGATAAATTTTTGTGAGTACTTTTGTATAGGTTGGCGAAAAAGTTTCTTCGCATTTTTTAAGAAAATTCAAAACATTTTTTAACAATAACTATAGTGTGTAGGTACCATTTTGTGCGATAACTTTTTGCCATCTGGTAGGTAGTGACATGATCCCATTGCTATAGAAATTTTGGGACTTCTGATCAAAATACCGCGACAAGTGGTTTTGACAGTCCTCTCGTGATGTTAACCTGACACTGCCTAAATAATTCTGAAGAGACCGAAACAGGTGGAAATCTGAAGGTACAAGGTCAGGACTATACGGCGGATGCATTATTACCTCCCAGCCATACTCTCTTAATTTTTGCTGAGTGGCTAAAGATGTGTGAGGTCTAGCGTAATCATGATGAAAAACCACACCCCTTCTGTTGATTAATTCCGGCCGCTTTCTCTCAACTTCTTGCTTTAATCTCATCAGTTGTTCGCAGTAGAGTGCAGAATCGATGGTCCTGCCTGGTGGTAACAGCTTATAATGAATAATGCCCTTCCAATCCCACCACACACACAGCATCACCTTGTTGCGAGTTAACCCGGGTTTCGCCACAGTCTGTGAAGCCTGACCGGCCTTTGACCACGACCTTTTTCGCACGTTCTTGTCGTACGTGATCCACTTTTCATCACCAGTTATCAGCTTGTTCAAAAATGGTTCGGTTTCATTACGTCGTAATAAAGAATCACAAATGAGTACACGGTTCATTAGGTTTCTTTCAGTGAGCTCGTGAGGTACCCAAAAATCGAGCTTTTTTGTGTACCCAGTTTTTTTCAAATGTGCCAAAACTGTTTTGTGGTCAATTCCCAGTTCTTCAGCTACGTCGTAACTACTGATCTTGCTCCACTTTTTCAAAATTGGCATCCATTTTATCCGTAATAGGGCGACTAGAGCGACGTGCATCTTTGACATAAAAATTGCCGGATTGAAAACGCTTAAACCAAATTTGTGCTACTCTCACAGACACTGCACTAGGTCCATAAACATCGCAAATTTTTTTCGCGGCTTGCGTTGCATTTTTACCTTTTTTTTGTAAAATTTTAAAATGTATCGAATTTCTTCATTAGATTCACTCATATTGACAGTACGAAAAACAAATGAAAATCACACATTTTCCTAATTTGAATTTGGAATTATGTTCTTTAAAATTTAAACTTTCAATGATACCTAAACCAGCCAGATACAAATAGTATAGCCAAAGAGATTTTATTACAAGTTCATACATACTATAATGCGAAAAGACTTTTTCCCGAACCTAAATAAATAAATTAATCAATAAAGAAGGATTTTTATTTTATATTTTTCGAATTCTGATCCTATAATAGGTACACAATTTCTTCAAACTTGTAGACAAGAGGTGATGCAGTTTAAGGAGATCAGAAATGTCTTATATTCTAAAAATCGTCACTCATCACTATACTTTCCAACCTATAAATAAGATTATGACCAGGGTACACGAAACTCACTTCTCCCAGAATCGAGAACCCACAGTATTATCCACGTTCGTCCTGCGCGTGTTTTTGTTGATGCAGACCAATTTACTGATTGTGCTGGCGGCCGCCGCCGGTGAGCAAATTGATGGGGTCTGTGTATCGTGATACCCAGCTCTAATCAGCGGTAATGAAATATTAAATCGTAGAGGGACCTTGTGGATGGTATTGGCATTATTTTTTGACGCAGGTAAAAGTAGACTGCCTAAATCTTTTTCATCTTTTAATAACGACGGTAAATTCGATAATGATTTCAGAATCAAATTTTGAATTTCGAGACCATGGATTATAATACGAATCTTTATGTTCACTCCGGTTGGCGGGTTCGAATCGCAACCGGCTTGTTGTTGAGGTGGTTGACTGAATTCTCGTGAACATCGGTGGCAAGATGAAATGAAAGAACTGATGATATCACCTTAATAATCGTTGTATTGTAATTATCAAGATTATCACACACAACTGACCGTAACTTAAACGTAATAATTATTGTTTTTATATACAGGAGATTCGTTGAAATGAACCAGTCGCTCCGTCATCAGAGAGCAAGAGAGAGAGACAGACTATAGATTCACACAAGTAGTGAACTATTGTTACTCGCAATGAAAATTAAATCTTCGATACAAATACAGATAAAATATGATCAAGCTATGGAAGCCAAAAACTTACAACTAACAATATTATAAAAAATATGCAAACATGTTAATTTGAGTCAACTCTTTATTTATCTCAACATCATATTACAGGCACTGGTTAATAAAATGCTTAAATAGAGAATGGTGTCTGAGGTAAGAAGGTCCTGAGTTACAGATCACCCGGCTCTCTTAGATACACTGAAAAAAATGTTTACTTATACTTAACCAAACTTTCGTCAACATGTAACACAAAAAAGTGACCACATAACTTTATGCAAAATGTAACCAAAACCTGTGCTAGCTATTGTGTATCACTTTTATTAAATCAAGTTAACTTTTATAAAGTCTTGTCAAACTTTGATTATTTCTGAAATAGCCGAAGTAGTTAGGCTAAATATTTGTTTCAGTGTAGGACATGTTAATTTACAAAACAGTTGGACTCAAGATATTACCCACCAAAAAGACGAGACCATATCGTCGGTTTCAAGAGCTCATTAATGGGAAAAAATCATAAAGTTTATAATGCCTTGAACTCGTCTTGGCGAGTTTTATATAGGTAATGCAAAAACTCATTGTGTTTAAGTTTTCTTTATCATAAGCATAATGAAGATGATATAGGACAATCAATACAACTAAAACAAATTTATTGCTTATTTCAAAGTTTTAACTTAATGAGTTCTTGCAGTAAACCGACTATATTATAGATGTAACTAATATTTTTGTAACAATTTAATTTAAAAGAGTGTCCATGGAGTTTCTTGCCCGTTCTTCTCCATATGTAGGTACCTATTATGCGTTGGAATGGGCATGTAGCTTCATTTTTCTTACTGACCGACTCCTTGACAATTCAAAAGTGCCTGTAAATGGTTTAATTGAAATCAACGATTTGAGTTTGAGTATGGCTCGCACTGTCAAAAAGCTATCAGGGCCTCAAGTCTGCTATTACAATAGTGTCAGAATGGTCTCGCCATTGTGAGTATTTGACAGTGTTTGTATGGCAAATCTGTCAAAAACTCACAATGAAGAGACCATTCTGATACTATTGTAATAGCAGACTTGAGGCCCTGATCTCATGTAGAGACAAGCTTATAGTTTCTACACGCCCCACTTCTACAAGCCCTAACTTCACAAACTACTCCTTAGTCAAAATATGTGGTTTGGAAAAATTCTATATGACATTATACCTCGAGAATTTTGTTTATCTGGTATAATCCAAACTCTAACTTATGATGGTTCAAAAAAATTACGAAGTGCTTCGAGAAAAGGTAGGTAGTGCCCTTCGCTTTGCTTGGCTCGCCTTGGCGGGGGCACTACCGTGGCCCTAGATAGTTATAATAAAAGTCTAAAAATGAAATGAAGTAGGTATAAGCAGAACCTACAAAATTAAAAGATACATTTAAAAATATTCATATTGATTTTAATAATAATCATGAAATTGGGGAAAATTGCAATTAAATGGACTGATATTATCTAATTTGACTGATATATATATTATCTGTTTGAAAACAGGTACTTGGTTACAACAAGTTTGCAAAGTTCAGAAAAAAAAAAATCATCTCTGATATATACAAAGAAATTATCTAATTAAGTATGTATAATATACATCATTTGTATATTTGTTTGAATTTTATGTAAGTACCTTTACCTAAGTAAGTAGATACTACTTGACCTAGATACGTATTTAGGTATATGTTGAATCATAACGAACCACAACTTTGGCATTAGCTGCAACTGAACTTTAACCCAAGAGGATTACAGTCTTCGTTCAATCCAATGCTCTTAGTACTTGGCACCCGATCGAAGAAACAAAGATCATGGCTCGCTTACGACTGGTGACCCACGCTAGAAACAGATAAATGGACAAATAACGGCCACTGTACAGTCGCCAGCACATCAAGATATACTGTCAAATTATTTCATTCGATTTTGAACTTAACTATTAACAATTTAAGGTTTAAAATCGTTTGGAGAAATTTGACAGTTTTATACAACTTGATGCGCTGGCCATCGTACATTGGGCTCTTTAGAAAATATATGAAAAACCTAGTCAAAAATCGGTAGGTTGTGGCGGGCGCCTAATTAGAATTTTCATAGAACGCTTTGATTCGACGCTTGTTGTTTTAACAGCAATTTTATATTTATACCCAAAGTCTCTAATTCAGATATTATATGTAAACAAAGTAATGTCAAGAAACGTCACTGTCAAAATGACAGGACAGTGGTACAAAACATTTTATCATTAATTGTTTTGTAAATAAGCATATACAAAATTAAAGTGAATTAATTATAAGAACTATGCAAACAAAATACCGTTGCTAAACAATGTTTTATGTAGTGTGTCGGAGACTCGACCTATGATCGTCATAATCAGCTCTTTTAAGTCCACTGCTAGACGTAGGCCTCCTAAAATCGATTTCCACTCGAAACAGTTTACAGCCGTTTTCATATAAAATATATATAGTTGTAATATTAGTATTGTTGAAGATGTAAAAAAAAATAAAGTGTTTGGATCTCCTGCATTGTTACCAGTATCATAAAATATTTTATACCAGAAAATCTCCTTTTTTTAAATAACTTTGTTTAAAACCGAAATTTTATAAAAATAATAACTGTATGATTATTTCTTAAAATCTGTACTTAAATGAAAATGGAACCTTTCTTTTCGCCATTTTATGTGAATTACCATTACGAAGATATATTTTTTTTTATATGTTATCCCCTTTGTTCACATAAATTATCTGAATTTGAGACTTTGGTAAGTATGTATAATATATATATATATATGTTCATACTTACTTCTCATTGACACGCGCCAGAAAACTAAACATGAAAACGCATTTACACCAACATAAAGAATAATCATCATTAATCCGTAGCGAATGCAGATAAAACATCAAATATACTCCCCTCATAAAGAAGAGATCTCCCTAGTCGCGTGCGTGCGCGCAGATGAACGTAATCACATCGATCATTGATCCAGAGGGCGATTGATTAACTGCTAAATGGGATAGTAAAAGGTAAAGTAATGATGTTGGTTAATGGAACAGAAAAAAATAGATTATAGGCAGTTTGACTTTAAACTTGGGTTGGAGTTTTGAAAGGGTTTTGGTTACAAATCTATATTTATCTATATATACCATCTATAAAGCTGAAGAGTTTGTTTGTTTGTTTGTTTGAACGCGCTAATCTCAGGAACTACTGGTTGGAATTGAAAAATTCTTTTTGTGTTGGATAGTCCATTTATCGAGGAAGGCTATAGGCTATATAACATTACGCTACAATCAATAGGAGCGGAGCATAAATGAAAAATGTTGCAAAAACGGGAAAAAATATTATTTTTTGAGAGCGTCCTTTGCGTGCGCTGCGTAAACGGTTTAAGTTACGCAAATATCATGTATGATGGAATTGTTCCTCTATAAAAGTTTTAAAAAAAAGTCCGCGACAGCATATGTCTATCTTTTAAGATTGACTCACTATAACCTTTTTTTATGGTAATCAAATTTGTTCGAAATTAATGCATTATTTGCGAAGTAGTTTTGTCAACATATTATTAATTCTTATCCAAATAAATATGTTATTAATCACAAGTATTTAAATGTAAACAAAATTGTCCTGACATTACTTGATTTCAATCAACATCTTAGGAGATATCATAATTTTAAAATAACGCAACAAAATAAGTGTATAGGCTATTTAACATCACGCTACGCCCCTAAGGAGCCGAGCAAATCGACAAAAAGTCGGAAAAAACGCTAAGCGAAAACGAAGGAATTGCGCGAACGGGCGATGCGATGCGGCAGGGTGGGTTGTGGGCCGAAATTTTACGCGGACGAAGTCGCGGGCAGAAGCTAGTAGCCATAATAAGTACAATACAACTAAACTCCATTTGAATTATGATTAAACATTGAAATAAACCTTTTTTACCGTCTGTTCAACCGATTTTGACTTCAATGACGACGAATGACGACCATCAAGATCATCAGATCATCGGAGATCTTTTTCGCCCTTTCTTTTCGACGAGTCGGGAGTATTTTATAATAATAAAACTACACCATGTACTCAGAACGAAGACTGAGATTTTGGTAAAGCATCTTTTAATTCTACTTTATACGTTATAAAAATGTCTTTAACCGCTTCAAACACATAATTTTGTATGTAACTGGTTGCACTCAATTCACTTTCTGTGTAGTTGACCAAAAGTTGTAGTTGCTCTTCATGTTTTTTTGTGAAATTTTCAAACTGTTTATCAAAAATTTCCAAACGTGCGTCCACATATGCCTGATTAAGTCTGTCTTTTGGAGATTTTTTGAAATTAATAAGTCCTTTCTGAATGAGACCTTTTATATCATCCATTAGCCTTAACTTAGCATCCATGATTCCAAATACATATACTAATAATACATAATATGCAAATAATTCGATGTCTAATTTGCTAAGTGTCAGTTTGGAATTTCACAAGTGTTTGAATGTCGTAATTTTGTTCAAAGTGTTTGAACACTTTGAACTGTACTTTAATTCTAGGTGAAATCGGGCATAAATTCGGGATCTCTTCACTTTTTTACGAATTATTCTAAGTCCCAAGTTTCTTCAAATTTTTCTAAGTCCTTGCATTTAACTTTAAATATTTATAAGTCTCTAATACTTGGAACTTTTAATTAAATAAAATGTACTCACAGTTTTTAAGTTGCACTTTGATCACACACACTTTCCTTTAACACTCCACTTAGCTTTGACGACCTTTCTCCGATCAGCTCAGCTCCGTCGACCACGCTCCGCTCAGCTCGCCGCACCAAATCGGCTCCCAACTCCGACACCAGAGGGCGCCTATGGCTTTTCTCAAAAACCGTTCCAGATCGTAGGACCTTATGCTATATTTTCTTAATGTCTCTCGGCAAACTTCGTGTTTCATCAGTCGTTGGATTCCTAACAATTGCCCTTTGCACTTGGTGCAGACCGGACGCTCTCAATCGAATTGGAAGTTTAAAGAGTTGTTAATACTCTTTTGACTTAATGTAATTTATTTAAAAAATTACTTTTGACAACGTCAGAAGATAGTAGCCAACATCGCAATCTCCTGAACGTCAGATGATAGTAGTTAGCTACTTAGTTTGCGATGTTAGCATCGCAATCTTCTGACAACGTCAGAAGATAGTAGCTTACGTCAGCCAATCTTCTGACAACGTCAGAAGATAGTAGCCAACATCGCAATCTTCTGAATGTCAGTAGATAGTAGCCAACATCGCAAACTTCTGAACATCAGAAGATAGTAGCCAACATCGCAATCTTCTGACAACGTCAGAAGATAGTAGCTTACGTCAGCCAATCTTCTGACACCGACAGAAGTTAGTAGCCAAAGTTATAATCTTCTGCCAACGTCAGAAGATAGTAGTCAACGTCAGCCAATCTTCTGACAATGTCAAAAGATAGTAGCCAACGTGAGCAACAATCTTCTGACATCGTCACCAACTATCTGACAACGTCGCTAACCATCTACTGACCACGTCAGCAACAATCTTCTGACAACGTCAAGAGTTAGTAGCCAACGTCAGCCAATCTTCTGTCATCGTCATCCCATCTTCTGACACCGTCAGAAGATAGTAGCCAACGTCGCAATCTTCTGACTACGTCAAAAGATAGAAGCTTACGTCAGCCAATCTTCTGAAAACGTCAGAAGATAGAAGCCAACGTAAGCAACAACCTTCTGACAACGTCAAGAGTTAGTAGCCAACGTCAGCCAATCTTCTGACATCGTCAGCCAATCTTCTGACACCGTCAGAAGATAGTAGCCAACGTCGCAATCTACTACGTCGCAATAGTAGTTCAGAAGATTGCGATGTTGGCTAGTATCTTCTAACGTTGAGAAGATTGCGATGTTGGCTACTATCTTCTGACGTTGAGAAGATTGCGATGTTGGCTACTATCTTCTGACGTTGAGAAGATTGCGATGAAGGCTACTATCTTCTGACGTTGTCAGAAGATTGGCTGACGTAAGCTACTATCTTCTGACACCGTCAGAAGATAGTAGCCAAGATCGCAGTCTTCTGAACGTCAGAAGATAGTAGCCAACATCGCAATCTTCTGAACGTCAGAAGATAGTAGCCAACGCGTAATCTTCTGAACGTCAGAAGATAGTAGCCAAGATCGCAATCTTCTGAACGTCAGAAGATAGTAGCCAATCTCGCAATCTTCTGACACCGTCAGAAGATAGTACCTTACGTCAGCCAATCTTCTGAAAACGTCAGAAGATAGTAGCCAACGTCGTAATCTTCTGAACGTCAGAAGATACTAGCCAACATCGCAATCTCCTGAACGTCAGAAGATAGTAGCCAAGATCGCAATCTTCTGAACGTCAGAAGATAGTAGCCAACGCGTAATCTTCTGAACGTCAGAAGATGGTAGCCAACATCGCAATCTTCTCAACGTCAGAAGATAGTAGCCAACATTGCAATCTTCTGAACGTCAGAAGATAGTAGCCAACATCGCAATCTTCTGAACGTCAGAAGATACTAGCCAACATCGCAATCTTCTGAACGTCAGAAGATAGTAGCCAACATCGCAATCTTCTGAACGTCAGAAGATAGTACCTTACGTCAGCCAATCTTCTGAAAACGTCAGAAGATAGTAGCCAACGTCGTAATCTTCTGAACGTCAGAAGATACTAGCCAACATCGCAATCTTCTGAACGTCAGAAGATGGTAGCCAAGATCGCAATCTTCTGAACGTCAGAAGATACTAGCCAACATCGCAATCTTCTGAACGTCAGAAGATAGTAGCCAAGATCGCAATCTTCTGAACGTCAGAAGATAGTAGCCAAGATCGCAATCTTCTGAACGTCAGAAGATACTAGCCAACATCGCAATCTTCTGAACGTCAGAAGATAGTAGCCAACATCGCAATCTTCTGAACGTCAGAAGATAGTAGCCTACGCGTAATCTGCTGAACGTCAGAAGATAGTAGCCAACGCGTAATCTTCTAAAAGTCAGAAGATAGTAGCCAAGATCGCAATCTTCTGACACCGTCAGAAGATAGTAGCTTACGTCAGCCAATCTTCTGACAACGTCAGAAGATAGTAGCCTTCATCGCAATCTTCTCAACGTCAGAAGATAGTAGCCAACATCGCAATCTTCTCAACGTCAGAAGATAGTAGCCAACATCGCAATCTTCTCAACGTTAGAAGATAGTAGCCAACATCGCAATCTTCTGAACGTCAGAAGATAATAGCCAACGTCGTAATCTTCTGAACGTTAGAAGATAGTAGCCAACATCGCAATCTTCTGAACGTCAGAAGATAGTAGTCAACATCGCAATCTTCTCAACGTCAGAAGATAGTAGCCAACGTCGCAATCTTCTGAACGTCAGAAGATAGTAGCCAACGCGTAATCTTCTGAACGTCAGAAGATAGTAGCCAACATCGCAATCTTCTGAACGTCAGAATATACTTGCCAACACCGCAATCTTCTGAACGTCAGAAGATAGTAGCCAAGATCGCAATCTTCTGAAAGTCAGAAGATAGTAGCCAACGCATAATCTTCTGAACGTCAGAAGATAGTAGCCAAGATCGCAGTCTTCTGAACGTCAGAAGATAGTAGCCAACATCGCAATCTTCTGAACGTCAGAAGATAGTAGCCAACGCGTAATCTTCTGAACGTCAGAAGATAGTAGCCAACGCGTAATCTTCTGAACGTCAGAAGATAGTAGCCAAGATCGCAATCTTCTGAACGTCAGAAGATAGTAGCCAACCTCGCAATCTTCTGACACCGTCAGAAGATAGTACCTTACGTCAGCCAATCTTCTGAAAACGTCAGAAGATAGTAGCCAACGTCGTAATCTTCTGAACGTCAGAAGATACTAGCCAACATCGCAATCTTCTGAACGTCAGAAGATAGTAGCCAAGATCGCAGTCTTCTGAACGTCAGAAGATAGTAGCCAACATCGCAATCTTCTGAACGTCAGAAGATAGTAGCCAACGCGTAATCTTCTGAACGTCAGAAGATAGTAGCCAACGCGTAATCTTCTGAAAGTCAGAAGATAGTAGCCAAGATCGCAATCTTCTGAACGTCAGAAGATAGTAGCCAACATCGCAATCTTCTGAACGTCAGAAGATAGTAGCCAACGCGTAATCTTCTGAACGTCAGAAGATAGTAGCCAACATCGCAATCTTCTGAACGTCAGAAGATAGTAGCCAACGCGTAATCTTCTGAACGTCAGAAGATAGTAGCCAACATCGCAATCTTCTGAACGTCAGAAGATAGTAGCCAACATCGCAATCTTCTGAACGTCAGAAGATAGTAGCCAACGCGTAATCTTCTGAACGTCAGAAGATAGTAGCCAACGTCGTAATCTTCTGAACGTCAGAAGATAGTAGCCAACATCGCAATCTTCTGAACGTCAGAAGATAGTAGCCAACGCGTAATCTTCTGAACGTCAGAAGATAGTATCCAACATCGCAATCTTCTGAACGTCAGAAGATACTAGCCAACATCGCATTCTTCTGAACGTCTGAAGATAGTAGCTAACATCGCAATCTTCTGAACGTCAGAAGATAGTAGCCAACGCGTAATCTTCTGAACGTCAGAAGATAGTAGCCAACATCGCAATCATCGCGTTCAGAAGATTGCGATCTTGGCTACTATCTTCTGACGTTGTCAGAAGATTGCGACGTTGGCTACTATCTTCTGAGGGTGTCAGAAGATTGGCTGACGTAAGCTACTATCTTCTGAGGTTAAGAAGATTGCGATGTTGGCTACTATCTTCTGACGTTTAGAAGATTACGCGTTGGCTACTAACTTCTGAGGTTAAGAAGATTGCGATGTTGGCTACTATCTTCTGACGTTCAGAAGATTACGCGTTGGCTGCTATCTTCTGACGTTCAGAAGATTGCGATCTTGGCTACTATCTTCTGAAGTTCAGAAGATTGCGGTGTTGGCAAGTATATTCTGACGTTCAGAAGATTGCGATGTTGGCTACTATCTTCTGACGTTCAGAAGATTACGCGTTGGCTGCTATCTTCTGACGTTCAGAAGATTGCGATCTTGGCTACTATCTTCTGAAGTTCAGAAGATTGCAGTGTTGGCAAGTATATTCTGACGTTCAGAAGATTGCGATGTTGGCTACTATCTTCTGACGTTCAGAAGATTACGCGTTGGCTACTATCTTCTGACGTTCAGAAGATTACGACGTTGGCTACTATCTTCTGAAATTCAGAAGATTGCAGTGTTGGCAAGTATATTCTGACGTTCAGAAGATTGCGATGTTGGCTACTATCTTCTGACGTACAGAAGATTACGCGTTGGCTACTATCTTCTGACGTTCAGAAGATTACGACGTTGGCTACTATCTTCTGACGTTCAGAAGATTGCGATCTTGGCTACTACCTTCTGACGTTCAGAAGATTGCGATCTTGGCTACTATCTGCTGACGGTGTCAGAAGATTGGCTGACGTAAACTTCTATCTTTTGACGGTGTCAGAAGATTACGACGTTGGCTACTATCTTCTGACGTTCAGAAGATTGCGATCTTGGCTACTATCTTCTGACGTTGTCAGAAGATTGCGATGTTGGCTACTATCTTCTGACGTTCAGAAGATTGGCTGACGTAAGCTACTATCTTCTAACGTTTTCAGAAGATTGAGACATTGACTACTATCTTCTGACGGTGTCAGAATATTGGCTGACGTTGGCTACTATCTTCTGACGGTGTCAGAAAACTGCGAAATTTGGCTACTATCTTCTGACGTTCAGAAGATTGCAATGTTGGCTACTGTCTTCTGACGTTCAGAAGATTGCGAAGTTGGCTACTATCTTCTGACGTTGTCAGAAGATTGGCTGACGTAAGCTACTATCTTCTGACGTTGTCAGAAGATTGCGACGTTGGCTTCTATCTTCTGACGTTGTCAGAAGATTGGCTGACGTAAGCTACGATCTTCTGACGTTGTCAAAAAATTGCGACGTTGGCTACTATCTTCTGACGTTCAAAAGATTACGACGTTGGCTACTATCTTCTGACATTCAGAAGATTGCGATGTTGGCTACTATCTTCTGACGTTCAGAAGTTTGCGATGTTGGCTACTATCTTCTGACGTTCTCAGAAAGTTGCGACGTTGGCTACTATCTTCTGACGTTCAGAATATTGCGATGTTGGCAACTTTCTTCTGACGTTCAGAAGATTGCCATGTTGGCTACTATCTTCTGACGTTCAGAAGACTGCGATGTTGGCTACTATCTTCTGACGTTCAGAAGATTGCGATAAACAAACAAATCAGCCTAAAGCAAGGTCTGCTGCACCATGTTTTCAGTTGGCGACGTTGTCAGATAGTTGGTGAATATGTCAGAAGATAGTTGGCGACGTTGGCTACCATATCTGTTGTCAGAAGATTGTTGCTGACGTGGTCAGTAGATAATTGGCGACGTTGTTGGTAACATATTTTATCAGAAGATTGCGATAAACAAACAAATCAGCCTAAAGCAAGGTCCGCTGCACCATGTTTTCAGTTGGCGACGTTGTCAGATCGTTGGTGACTATGTCAGAAGATAGTTGGCGACGTTGGCTACCATATCTGTTGTCAGAAGATTGTTGCTGACGTGGTCAGTAGATAATTGGCGACGTTGTTGGTAACATAACATTGTTTGCTAACCAATTTTGGGGGCGTGGCCTAATTGTTTTGTTAGGTAAAACACAAACATAACATCGACACTTTCCGCTACAAAGGGCGTAACTCCAAATCCCATAATTTTGGGAATGTGCGAAAACGAAAGAAAATATATTTTGTTTTTGAAAAAAAAAATATTTTGTAATATATTTTTTATTAATTAAAATACATTTTGTTTTAAGAAAGTATTATTTTCTTTTAAGAAAGTGTTATTTTATTTCGTTTTGCTTTAATTTAATAAGTATAAAAAAGAGTTATTTATAATTCTATTGTTTTTATACTAATAAAATTGAGTTCTGGGAAGGACATCGATTTGGAGTTACGCCCTTTGTAGCGGAAAGCGTCAAAAAAACGAGAAACGCGGGTGATGTTATCCATTCGTCTCGGTAAACATTATTTATTTATTCATTTACATACATATACGCTACCATTACAGTGTCCCAATTCGGTAGTGTAGTAGTTTTTTTTTTTTTTTTTGTACCGCGACGAACGGATAACATCACCCGCGTTTGCCTGCGGAGGGCAGGGGGGGTGAAGTCACTCACTTCGCGTTTTCACACTGCTCTCTAGACGAAGACGTTTCGTGATATATTTTAAAGTTGAAGTGCAATGATGGAGTGGAATAAAGAAAATACTTTATTTTTATGGAATTAATTCAAAAAAGACCAGTGCTATGGGACGCTACTTCAATTGATTATAAAATCTATTTCTATTTCTTTCTGAATCTATTTCTTCTTTATAGAACTAAATCTACTATTGCTAGAACCGCAGACACATCTAAATCGTCGGAACTCATTTTTGAAAAGAGATTTTCTAACAATAACATTCAATCAATCAATCAACTCAGTCTATCGCAGTCCACTGCTGAACATAGGCCTCTCCCATGCTGCGCCACAACACCCTGTCCTCCGTCTTCCGCATCCAGTCTATCCCAACCACCTTTTTGAGGTTGTCGGTCCATCTAGCTAGGGGGCGTCCGCGTCCCACACTACGCTTGCCGATACGCGGTCTCCACTCCAGGACTCGTGTGCTCCACCGGCCATCGGTCCTTCGACAAATATGGCCAGCCCACTGCCACTTCAGCTTGCTTACTCTGCAAGCTATTTCGGTAACTCCGGTTCTCTTGTAAAAACACAAACATTATTTACTCAAAACTCGCCGCGGACTGGCTGTTTTACGTTACATGTTTTGTTAGAAAACATTGCGCACCGAACCTGGCTTTATAATTTGAATGCCTGTAACTAAATTAAACAATTTCGACGAAGAAAAATATTTTAAGGAACATTGGCTGTCTAATGTTCGCAAAAAAACGTACTCACCTACACCTACGCAACGTATCTCTTAACATGCCTTTAGTTTTGCTGATAGTTTTCATAACAATCAATTAGCCAATACACCATAACCTAATTATAATATTTCCCAATTACATGCTCGTCACACATGGAGGCGCCACCGGCGTCGCGGGCGCAATCACGACGTCATTGTTGTAGAGGAGATCGTGCATAATCGTGATGCAGCCGCGTGATGCACCCGGCACGAGCCATCCGCGTGCTGTCTCACTCTAACATGACATGTAGCTACTAGGGTAAAAGAAGACTAGGTAACCTACCTAGTCCACTTTAACTTAACCCAGTAAATATGTCAGCCCAAAAACTAGGAATAGAACCGGAATAATAGACGGTTGAAGGATTCATTGCCAAAATCACTTGAAGTAACTGCTACTATACTCCATTTGAAATAAGATTAGACATTGAACTAAATATTTTTTACTGTCCGTTCAACCGATTTTGACTTCTACTCCGTAGCCATAAGGATGCCATTAAAAGCAAAAAGTGGTTGCAATACCAACTGTTAACTGCAGATCCCATTTGTCATGCCACCAACGCAATAGAAGTCAAAATCCGTTGAACGAAGTGTAAAAAAAGTTTACTTAAATGTCTAATCTTATTTCAAACGGATTATAGGAAAGGTTACATTGTGAAAATCGTCTGATTGACGGAGGAGGATACTTGCTGTACCTATATGCCTTTTACTGGGAGTTTTTAGGTCACCATGAGTCGTTCGGCTAGGCAAATGATGAGTCGTTGCGTGAACATCGCATCGCAAGGCGAATTCTATTAGAGTAACGACTTCCTACAATAATACATTATTGCAAAGGCCGTGAAATAGGCAATTGCAGGTCGAGTATGAGTTTGAAGGCCGAGCCGTAGGATATGGAGAAGGACATAGGCTACTTTTTTACGCGATAACCGACATCCACGCGGGCGGAACCGCGGGCAAAAGCTAGTCTTTAATATTTCGAAAATAGAACGAAGTTCAAATCCTATACCTACGTACTTTTGGGATGTCCATTTCAACCGCGGGGCCAACTCATAAAATCTGATGAAACTTTGCCAGGAATTATTGGTAATTTGTTACTATACACACCTCTTTTCCCGAATTTGTTGCAAAAAAACTAAGACGCTATGACCAAAAATAGTTGGCCGCTAGAACCGCCACTTGCCGTAGACCCTCATTATTTATATATCTCATTTATCTTCTTCTCTCATGGCATGAACGAGGAATGCCTCATTCCGTAGTGACAATAATATCCAAGGTTCATTTCTTGGGTTTATTTCACGCTGAATATCCGTGGGCATATCACATCTTGTTGAGTCTCCTTAAAAGCATCTGATGATAATTCACTTGATGCTTTCATACTATCTTTCCCTCTGTAATAACATTCGATGTGACACGTCCACTGCAACGCGGGTGGGACACGATCATATCGTCATGATGCACTTCGTGATGCATCGGGCACGCGCCATCCTCGTGCTGTCTCGCTCTAGCACGAGCACATGACCCACTCCGGAATATTAATAGTATTGATTGTTTATGAACAGTTCAGACAGGAGTCTATGTCGGCTAGTCGGCTTAAACGATTTAATAATAAAGGAGATTGTTCTGCATCCATGCATAGTTCGCCCCAGAACCAACAGCAAAGGAAAATTACAATGCGTGGTCTAAATTACAAATATATGCCCATGAAGACAAAGTTTAATGACGGACAACTTGCAGAAAGGATTTATTTCAAAAGAAAACAAAGATTTTGAGGTTATATTTAGTAAGAAACAATCCTTTCAATACTTCGAAATACATGCTAATAAATGCATGTCACTGTTATTTATATTACCTGTATGTGGTCAATTAAGCTAAGAGAATCAGAAAAACATTTAAGCACTTAGGCTAAGTACCTATTAGGTATTTGGTAAAAAAAGTAGGTAGGTAGGTAAATAAGTAGGAATTAATAAATTTCTATTTATTCGTCATGTTATTTAAAGATTGGACATCACTAATTGTCATGTCTAATCTAATTGTCAAAGATGGCGGCATATTTTATGTGATGTCGATAGTCGCTCTTTTAATTGTTCATTATAGAACGCAGAATGTCCGTTTCATACAGATATTCGCAATTAGTATAATAAAATATATTTATAATTATTATGTAGGTCAGATGTTTGTTGGTCCTGGGGCCATTTCCGACGATGTCCTTTGTTATCTTTCCTAAGCTTTCCCATCATGTTGTAGTCGGCTTTCAGTCTAACTAGATGCTGGTGAATACTAGTATCTGGTTTTTTTTTTTTTTTTTTCATGAATCGGCTGCCTATCTGACTTCCCCAGCCCAGTTACTAGGTAACACGATAACTCCAAGGTAAGACTGGTTGTAAAGCTGGCTGACGTCGCGCCGTGAATAACGCTGTGATCCGCGCGCGAACTCTGTCCCTCCACACTCGCAAAGCTTCACAGTCTTGTTCGCGACTATCATGGACGACGAAGTGATTTCTGCTGCTGCAGTCTCACTACTTGCCATTGCGTATTACAATTACATTAAATAGCAATAATAATAAAAATCAATCTACAGCGCACACAAAACCACTCCTTCCGCTGTCTTGTACGCTACTGCGGAAAACTGCGAGTGTGGATGCGTTCACGTTCGCGCGCCGCAAACCCTTTGTCGCGGGCCAAAAAACCGACACTGATCGGGGAACGGCGCGAAGCGCGAACAATATCTACACTCGAGATTCGCAGTTGTCGCGGGCTTTCGCGGCCGTTCGCGCCGCGAGTGTAGAGCTGGCTTTAGAGTTTCAAGGCTACACAGAGCAACAAAATACGATCTAGAGTATTCTAGAGCAGTGTTTTTCAACGTGTGGGTCGCGACCCCCTAGGGGGTCGCCAAGCCTCTTTAAGGGGGTCCCGTTACTTTAAAATTTAAAGCTAATAAATATAAAATCATATTAGTTCAAAATGTTAAATATTTATTGAAAAAAAAAAAAAATTTTGGCTTAGGTTAACACAAATCAACAAATACCTAGTAGTCACATGAATTAATAATGTGAAGTTGAACATACGCACCGATTTTTTTTTACACATTCGATTAACTCGTTCTCTAATTTTCGGCGATTTCTCTATTTGCCTTTTAATTGAACCATCGATGAAAACGTTATCTCGCGCAAGTACGAGGTTCCAAATGGAATAAAACACTTCGAAGCTTCTGTGGTTAATTGTGGGTATTCTGTTTTTCTGCTTAACCAATATGTAACCAAAGTGACAGACTTGAATTCCAAGTTAGAAACCGCGGAGGGTAGGGGTTCGCGAAATATTTTTCCATACTAAGGGGGCCACACCATTAAAATGGTTGAAAAACACCGTTCTAGAGGAATATGGCCGCCTTTCTTTAAGATCGAATTTTGTTGCTTTGTGTCTCATTACGAGTAAGAAACGTTATAAAAGATATTAGAAAATTCTAGACACACTTACCGAGGTTCCTTATTGAGCCGTTTTTCATAATGCGTTTCTCAGTAATGAGACAATATTTTTTTAAGGAGTGATGCTAGTGGACCGTTGAGTGCCCTCTAAAACAGATAACTACCTACACACATCAAAAAAAGTTTGCAATCACTAGCATAAGCTGATATAATTTTTTAATTTGAACTTTATCAAGAAAAATTCTTTGTTGTGTGTTTTTTTTAAATAGAAATAGCCTGTTTAAAATTACAAAATAAAACTATTTTTATTAAAAAAATTGAGTAATTAATCATAATGTAATTGTAACAGAAATTTGATAGAGAGAAAAACACTGTTTAACCAAACTTAAACAACAATTTATTAATAAAAGGTTTATATTCAATATAATATAACTCCTCCTATGGTTCGAACACATGCGGTGATCCTCCTGGGCATGCTGAGAATCAAGTTATCCAGCATTTCTTAAGGTAACCTGTCCCATTGTTGAATAGCGGCTTCTCTGAGCTCTGGCACTGGCTGGGGACGTGGCTGACGGTTCCAAACAGCTCGAAGCGAGCTAAGAGCATCCCACGCGTGCTCTATTGGGTTTAAGTCAGGCGAGCCGGCAGGCCAGTCTAGTCTTCTAGTCTAAGCAGAAGAAATCATAATATAATCAACCGTAACAAAAAGATTTTGATTTTTAAAGTGATCGCAAACTTTTTTTGATGTGTGTATGTCAAATTATATGACGGAAGAAAGCTCCAATATCTGTGTTCGAAAAATTTAAGCCAACACAGCATTAACATTTTCATCAGATAAATTCATATGTGCGTTATTTTTACATCTTTAACAAAGAATCAGCTCCACACACGTAATGTTACGAAATACATAATGACGTAAAATAATAAGAGTATGTCTCTCGACCTCTAAACAGAGCGCTGAGCAATCCATCATAACTTAATTAATGCCTCTCATTAACATGTGGCGGTGCAATGTGGAATTGGACATTTAACAATAAGTTGTTACAGATTCGGGTTTTGTGCGATAATTTATTTACGGATAGTTAGTAGTAGTTACGAGAAAATGCTCCTGAAAAAAACTTTTTTACAAAAAAAAAAAACCGACTTCCAAAAAAAAAGCACTACAAAGTGAAAAATAACTTTAAATTTCGGAAATCGGTGTCTTTGGATCCATATTTTAGTTGTTTATCACCGACTTCCGAAATTAAAGTTATTTTTCACTTTTTAGTGTTTCTTTTGGAAGTCGGTTTTTTTTTGTATTTTTTTTTTTTTTCACTTTAAAATGGCCAACGCTTAGAAATAATTTTACTTAATCTTGTAAAAACCATTTAGCATTAAGTTTCTGTAAATACTTCATCAACCTATACTCATCAACTCTGTAACATTTTTAACATTACTTCATTTAGTTTGATTTGTTATCACGGTTAATGCAACCTGTAGGAAGATTAAACATGTGATTACCCCTTCACAGCGTACCGGCGTGATGTTATGTTATGAACTGATGTAAACAATAGATAGACATGAGATTTCAGCAGTCCCAGTACATTTGCTATCACTTATTGAGGAGTTCCGTTGCCTATCTCCGAAGTTCTTCATGAGATCTTCACCAAATTGAAATTGGACTACTCCGAGAAATTACTCTTCCAAAAACTACCCAAATCACTTCAAGTGTGCCTATAAAATTTGATGAGTTCTCTCTATTCCTCCAGGATCCCATCATCAGATCCTGACTTGATGATCATAGGACCACTTGGGAATTATACTCTTTCAAACAAAAAAAAAAAAAAATCATTTTCGAGTAAACGGGGAACATACATAAAAATAAAATAATTTTTTTTGTGTATTTGTATGTGTGTGTATGGATTGTGTGTAGTGTGTAGTCCAAAATAAAGAATTATAATAATAATTTCTAAAAACCAACAAACGCGCAGTCTAACCACAACAGCGTGTAACATGTCCTCGGCAACTCCTCTCCAATTCACGCGCGACCCACTTGCCTAAGATTTAGATTCTAATTCTTATTTACTTAACTCTTTATCTATTACACAATGTACCCTTAAATTAGTTCATGGCGCCATTTTAACATGGAATAGTTGCAAAAATGCTACGCGTAGTTGAATTTATTGGTTTTTAACTTTAACACCTGTTTGAGCAATTTTGTTAGTTGTATTTTTATTATTATAATTACAAAAAAAAATAAAAATTTAGAGGGGCTTCATCATCATCATCATCATTTCAGCCGAAAGACGTCCACTGCTGGACATAGGCCTCCCCCAAGCACCGCCACCTCGACCGGTTCTGTGCTTCCCGCATCCAGCGGATTCCTGCGGCTTTCATAAGGTCATCGGTCCACCTTGTGGAAGGCCTTCCAACGCTAGAGGGCTTCCGCGTTAGAAGGGCTTGTGGCTAAGGAACAACACCCACACGGGTCGCTCGATCAGGTTAAGCTATGCTTGCCGCGGTTGGTCCATGGATGGGTGGTCATCTTTATATACCAAGACTCTTCCGTGCCTCAGAAATCACGTTAAGCCGTTGGTCCCGGCTGACATTTGTAGATCTTTGCAGTTGTTACGGGTAATCAGAAGCCAAAAGTCTGACTACAAGTCTTACCAATGGGGTACTCATTAGGTACCCAGTCACTGGGTTGTGGGGGTCAGATAAGCAGTCGCTTCGTGTAAAATACTAGTATTCACTGGTATGAAGCCGACCCCAACTTATAACACACACACATAACATATTTTAGAAAAACTACTATTTTTTAATATATTATATTCGAAATGTATGAAAAGTAGTATTTAACACGGGTGAAAGTTTCCTACTCGAACTATATAGCCGCCCTCGCTGCGCTCGGATGTCTAAATACCTCGTATGGAAGCCGACCCCAACAAATAACATATTTTAGAAAAACTACTATTTTTTACTTTCCCTGTATTCGAAATGAAAAGTAGTGTTTGACACGGGTGAAAGTTTCCTACTCGGACTATAGCCGCCCTCGCTGCGCTCGGATGTCTAAGTACCTCTTATAGAAGCCGACCCCAACATAGTTGAGAAAAGGCTAGGCAGATGATGTTTCTGTTTAATTTTGTCTCGATTTGTAACATCAAAGTTTTCAGGACTTGCTAAAAGAACGGACTAATATTACAAAAAAGAAAATTGGACAACCAATAATGTATTAGAAACATGCATACATTACATTAATTAATTACCCTCTCAACCTCGCTCCCCCTCCCGCCTCTTACTTTCTTCTCTCCTTCTTACTGACTTGAAATTTTTTCATCTTATATAAATTTTGTTTTATACAATTTGTAACTGAATGAAAGCAGTTTGTTCAGAATCGTTTACTGAATCAATTTCTGTACTTTTTAATATACGTCATTTTTATCCCAAAAATAATTAAAACTAAGTAAATTACAGTCACAGTTCCACTGTACAGTCAAATCAAACCGAAATATATACAAAGTACATTTTCTCCTACAATCAGTATAACTATTTAATAAATAAACAATGTTTTATACATTACTAGCTGTTGCCCGCGGCTCCGCCCGCGTAGATATCGGTTATCGCGTAAAAAAGTAGCCTATGTCCTTCTCCATATCCCAGACTATATCTCTGCCAAATTTCATGACGATCGGTTCAGCGGTTTAGGCGTGAAAACGTAACATACAGACAGACAGACAGAGTTACTTTCACATTTATAATATTAGTACGGAGTATGGATCGTAAAAAGTCAGTGTACTATGTAATAAGAATCATAATATTCTAATTGGGGTGTTTGGTGGTGTGCGACAAGAGCCTATACTACCTCAAATGGTCTACCTTAGCATGATCCTCCGTTATGTCGAAAATGCTGCAGCATTAATTTTGAAATAAATATATGGTAAAGTTGAGGATTAATGTTCAGTGCTATGTTTGACGAAAACACGATGTCATAAAATTTTCTCAATAGAAATAAAATCCAAAGTTACCTCCAAACCGAACAATAAACCGCTGATATTCAAAAAATACTTCAAATTAGATAATGAAACTTTGCATATTAAGTAAACTAACTCTTATATTTTATTTAAATTTTAAATAACCATTATTTTCATCGTAAAAAGAAATTACCTAAACTATCGGCGCCTTGGAGCCTTTTCCCTGTCGCCCTGTCTCGCTTGCTCGCGTGACCGGGAGCAATAGTGTACAAGCGAGATAAAGAGTGAGGTGGCGCTGAGGTCTCTTAATTCCGGGACATGTTGCTTAAGTATACTAGCGATCCGTCCCAGTTTCAAAGCTCCTACAAAGAGGCGCGACACGCGACGCGACACAAATACACCGCGTGCCGCGCGACCATCGCGCCTGTTTGTAGGAGCCTTCACACGTTTTTTACGACTTGATAAAATAACGAGATTTCATAACTATAGTTAGTTTAAAATTTATGACACATAAACCATTCGAAATAAATTCTCTAAATGACGGTGAACCCCGCAAAAATCAAAGTTAAAGTCAAAGTCAAAAGTCAAAGTCAAAGTCAAAGTCAAATCATTTATTTCAAATAGGCACGAAGATGCACTTTTGAACGTCAAAAATTACATGAATAGTTAATTGATTCTAGTTGCGCCTTCCAAAAGGTATGTATGGAGAAGAATGGGCAAGAAACTCCATACTTACTCTTTTAAAATGTTAACAATAGTTTGTATACATTAATTAATAATTATAGGTGAAGACGATGTACCTAGAATAAAAATAAAAATTACATACCACAATTGGTAAAAAGAATGAAAAGTGAAGTAATGACAGAAAAATTAATAAATGCGATAGGTGGTGCTCACATATTTACAAACATTGTATATGATTTTCCAAAAAAAATTAAACGTATAATAAGTCAGTGTGTGAGTTAAATTTATATTAATCACAGAAAATAAAATTTATATCGTAAAAATTATAAATTATTGCGTAGTTTAGAAGAAAAACGCAGTCACACAGACAAACACGAAAAGCGACTTTAATTTTTATTTAATAACTAGATGACCCATGATGATAATTGTGAACTTCGTGCCGCGAGGGCAATGCCCATACAAAATTACCTGTACCCAAAGTCTCAAATTCAGATAATTTATGTAAACAAAGGTGATAACATAACAAAAAAATATCTTCGTAATGGTAATTCACATAAAATGGCGAAAAAAGAGGTTCCATTTTCTTTTAAGTAGGTACTGATTTTAAGAAATAATAATTAAAAAATAATCATGCCGTAGTTATTTTTATAAATTTTCGGTTTTAAACAAAGTTATTAAAAAAGGAAATATTATGGTATAAAATATTTTATGATACTGGTAACAATGCAGGAGATCCAAACATTTTCAAATGTTTTACATCTTCAACAACAGTATTATTACAACTCTCATTCATATATTCATATTGTAAATAGCATATCTAGCCACATTTTGGATGAAAACGGCTGTAAACTGTTTAGAGTGGAAATCGATTTTGGGAGGCCTACGTCTAGCACTGGACTTAAAAGGGCTGATTATGACAATCATATATGCCGTATCTCCAACACGTAGTGTGTACAAAACATTGTTTGGCAACGGTATTTTGTTTGCATAGTTCTTATAATTAATTCACTTTAATTTTATCGATGATTATTTCTAAAAAAATAATGATTAAGGGGTTTATTCATAAACGCTGCTTAAAGTTAAGTAGTGATTAGCGACTGTTTAACCATACATTTTTGACGTTTGAACGTCACTTAAATTTAAGCAACGTTTATGAATAAGCCCCTAAATGTTTTGCACCACTGTCCAGTCATTTTGACAGTGACATTTCTTGACATTACTTTGTTTACATAAATTATCTGAATTAGAGATTTTGGATATATGTTTTTTTTTTTTCGATTTCTCGGCTTTTTTTTTTTAGGTCTTTCCTAATTTTCTTTTTTTTTTCTAAACAACCATTATAATTGAAGCGAACAAAACAAAATTAAAATTATTCAAATAGGTCGAGCGGGAATCGATACCAATGAGGCGGTTTTTGCCCGTCCAAAAAAATGAAATTCGACGATTTGACGAGCCCGTATCTTCGTTGACGGACTAAGACTGTGGGCCCCCAGTTGAGCTGCCATTATTAGTTTCGGGCGTAGGTTAATAAGTTTATTGGCCTGACTGGAAGTCTTAATTTATTCAGGCACCAATGGAATGTGGTAAGCAGCCACAAACCCCGTAAAGGTTGACCTATTAAAAGCCATACAAAAAAAAAACTTCTTGGAACCTTAAGTATATGTATATGTATATTGCCTTAGGGTTAATTCATACTAGAGCAGAGTCAAAGCGCATCGAAGCGTTAATCTGAAACTTAACATAGCAAATTCACCTTTACTCCACAACATAATACACATATTTATTCTAAGAACAAAAAATACGCGCGCATTCTAAGAAATACGCGCGTCTGCGAGCGACCAACTCTGATTGGTGCGCGCGCGTTACGTTGTAGAAATAAGGGTGAAGTAGCTGTGTTATTCTTTAGATTGACGCTTCGCTGCGCTTCGCCTCTGCGCTAGTATAAATCGACCCTTAGTGTGGATGTGTACTGTCATTTTTAGGGTTCCGTAGTCAACAAGGAGCCCTTATGGTTTTGCCATGTCCGTCTGTCTGTCTGTCTGAGTGTCCGCGGTTTAGCTCAGAGACTCTTAGTACTAGAAATCTGTAATTTGGTATACCCATTCCAAATTACAGATTTCGGTAGTGGATGATAGATGGATGGTGGCATCCATCTATCATCCACTACCGAAATCTGTAATTTAGAAAGTTTCCTACTCGGACTATAGAGCCGCCCTCGCTGCGCTCGGATGTAAAAAAAAAAAAACTAAAATTGTATGATGAAAAAAAATCTATCCCGTAGTGTGGGCTATCGTTAGATAGGCCGTTCAAAAACATTGTGGGCTTGTGAAAACCATTTTTCGATTCAGGGATCCGTTTGCGTAATATTGAGCTTTAAAGTGCAGTTTTAGGGTCAAGTGTCCCCCTCTGCCAGCTAAATGATTGTATATGGATATGTGAAAAAAACCAAAGCAATATACCAGACAAAATAGACGAAAAAAGATTCTGAGTTTGCATTAATTCCCAACAAGCTGGATGTTTGTTTGCACAGGCCTTGAATACGTCATTATGAATGACTAGCAGCCCGTCCCGGCTTCGCACGGGGTAGACAATTATTTATTTTTGGAAATTTGGATATAAAACACTTTTTTTCACAAATATACATTTTAAGACTCATTTTTCTACACCTTCGGTTACATTGTTCAAATTTTACCAAGGATCCCTAATTTTTTTCAAAATGAAATGTAGCCTATGTCAAATTGGAAGAATGTAGCATTCTATTGGTGAAAGAATTTTTTAAATCGGCCCAGTACTTTTTGAGCCTATTCATTACAAACATACAAACATACAAAAATAGGTACAAATCTTTCCTCTTTATAATATTAGTGTAGATGTAGATGTAGATATATCATTACAGGTTGCACGACGAGTGCCACCAGCGCCTCAACCAGGTGGGTAGCTTCAACGACATAACCATTCAATGGATCAAAGGACACAGCAGTTCGCTAGGCAACGATGCAGCCGATGAGCTTGCCAGAAGGGGGTCGAGCATGGCACCAGTGGGTCCTGAGCCCTTCGTACAACTCCCCTTCGGGAACTTACGCACTTTGGTAAGGAAACGCACCAGGGAGCAACATCACAAACTATGGTCGGACCAAGATGAGTGCAGGCAGGCTAAGGTAGCTCTCCCCACAATTGATGGCCGCCTCACGAATCAGATTCTCCGACTAACGAAACAACAGCTGCGTACAGTTACAGCAGCTATAACTGGCCATGGGTCATTTAATAAACACCTCTATGTCATAAGAGTCACAGACAGTCCACTGCGCAGGGCCTGCATGGAGGACGACGAGACAGCAGCTCATGTGCTGCTAAACTGCCCGGTGGTCGCCACATATAGGGCCAAGTACTTCGGTAACCCAGGTACCCTACGTGAGATTGTCAGTAACACCAAGGCGTTGCTGGCTTTCTTTGAGGAGCTGGGATGGATCGAATAATCGAATTCCCATTCGTACGCAAAATACGCGCATTGTCGTGGAGTTGCGGACACCAGCACGTATTACGTACCTACCTACAGGTTGCACGCTATAATGCTCGGTTTTCCTCACTCACTGATCGCTCGAATCTAAACAGCCACATTACTGGCGAATGCTCCCGGTCTGGGAGCCCCTTTAAGATAATAATGATTCATCTTGCAATTCTAGAAAACTAATAAGGAAAGAATCTTGAGTAAAATAGAGACATTTATTTTTTATTTATTTAATACTTTAAGCACAGAAATGTACAGAGGCGGACTTAATGCCATAGGCATTTTCTACCAGTCAACCTTTGGGTGATGCAGAGACAAACAGTGATAGGTGCGATTACGTAAAATCTTGGAATAAGTCTAAAGATACTTACAAACTATAAATATAATATATACCGGATGACTTTTTTTACCGTCTCGAAAAAAATTGGGTATACTAGGTGAACGGAGTAGAAGCCTATGGCATAGCAATATTTTTTTTTTTTTTTTTTTCAGTAATAAAACTAAAATAAAAGATAAA
This sequence comes from Dryobota labecula, assembly GCA_947523025.1. Taxonomy (NCBI): domain Eukaryota; kingdom Metazoa; phylum Arthropoda; class Insecta; order Lepidoptera; family Noctuidae; genus Dryobota; species Dryobota labecula. The sequence continues at coordinate 11,779,870 of OX383306.1, read as the reverse complement.
AATATTGAAATTTGGGTGCGTATGATTTAAATTTAAATATTATTTATCGTATTTATTTATTGAATTATGTTTTTTGTTAAATTTCTGTGTTTATTGTTATAGTATGATAAGTTTACTTCAAATATGTGGTATTTATCCAAAGATCAATTTCTTTCTAGGTTAAAGAAAAAATAATAAAAACTATGCCATAGGCTTCTACTCCGTTCACCTAGTATACCCAAATTTTTACGAGACGGTAAAAAAAGTCATCCGGTATATACCAAATTTCCAATTTCTATATAAATACAAACACAAATAAACATACATAAATACATGAATATACTAAAACAAATAAAACAAACAAGTGGAAAACATTAACGTTGTGATGATACTGCCAGGTTCTTACGAATGTGCTCGCGAACTTTCACTTTAAATGATAATCGGTTGGTTGCGATCCTGATTTCCAGAGAGAGCGCATTCCACAGAGAGATAGACTGAACGAAGAAGGAAGAGTGAATAAAGTCTGTGCGGTGAGTGGGACATTGAAGAAGGCGATTATTTGATGATCATAGATTTTTAATATGGTTGACACAAATGTACTGAAAGTGGGGGTCTAGATAACTAGGGGAAGTGGGAGAGTCAAGAAATGAAAACAAAGTAGTCAGCGCTCTTTGCTCTCTGCGCTGGAGTATGGGCAACCACTTTAGAAGCGACCGATGCGCAGATACATGATCATATTTACGCAGATTGAAAACGAATCGAATGCAGTAATTGAGAAGATGGTCAAGTTTGTCGAGACATCTAACTACAATAACATTCATTTATGTTCAGTTGTTCATACATATCATATTTTAAATCATTTTACAACCAGTGTTGATGAATAACATCATCTTTTTAATCAATTAAAAATTCTATTCACGTTTAAGTTTCTATTACGACTAATAGAGACTAGATGCTATACACCGAGCATTGACTTGTATTATAATTATAAAACAATAATAAATTGAATGACCAACATATAAAGGAACTATTAAAACCACCTCCAACTCTTATAGTTCCAAGAATAAGATTGAAGGTCGTTTGACAATAGTTTTCAGGTCTGCAAAAAAAAAGGTTGGTAGTTTCTGATAAAAAAGAGGTTGAAAACAAAGGCGGTACGAACCTTTTTGGTGGCGATGGTTGAGATAAGGTAGCTGGTGACAAATATGTCTGTCTGAGATTTATAGAGCATCTCGTTATGATTGCAAGTGGGTATTTATAGTGCGAGAGCTGGGTTACAAAATGTTATGAAACATTCCTTTTTTTTTTGTTTTTTTTATACTAGCTTTTGTCCGCGGCTCCGCCCGCGTTGATGTCGGTTATCGCGTAAAAAAGTAGCCTATATCCTTCTCCATATCCCAGGCTATGTCTCTGCCAAATTTCATGACGATCGGTTCAGCAGTTTAGGCGTGAATACGTAAAATACAGACAGACAAACAGACAGAGTTACTTACGCATTTATAATATTATTAGTATATATTAGTATTAGTAAATTAGTATTAGTATTAGTATATGAGTATAGTATTATATTAGTATTAGTAGTATATTAGTATTAGTATACATATGAGTATAGTATTAGTATTATTAGTATATTAGTATGGACTAGCGACCCGCGCCGGTTTCGCACGGATGCAATCCATACGACTGTAATACGATATTTGGTTTACGACACGTTGTGCACAAGTTCTTAGCAGTGACCCAACAAAAAGTACTAGGCTTGCATAATTTCAAGATAGTATTTCATTAGTGGTGTTTCATATACATATTTACATAATGTACAGCCTATATCCATCTACAATAATGTACGTTTCTAATGGTGAAATAATTTTTAAAATAGGATCTGTGGTTCCGGAGATTGCCCTCAACTTATACACAAACTCACAAAATTCGAGCTCTCTCAATATAAATATTAGTATAGATTTTGTAGTGGGGTCTCACCTTCATCATCATCATCTTTTCAGCCGAAAGACGTCCACTGCTGGACATCAGCCTCCCCCAAACACCGACCGACCGGTTCTATGCTTCCCGCATCCAGCGGATTCCTGCGGCCTTTACAAGGCCATCGGTCCACCTTGTGGGAGGTCTTCAAACGCTACGTCCGGTATGCGGTCGCCACTCCAGAACCTTTTGACCCCATCGGCCATCTGTTCTGCGAGCAATGTGCCCTGCCCATTGCCACTTCAGTTTGGCAATTCTTCGAGCTGTCGGTTACCTTGGTTCTCCTGCGGATCTCATCATTTCTGATTCATTCACGTATAGGGAAACTCCAAACATAGCCCTCTCCATTGCCCTTCGGCTGACTTTTAGCCTTCACCACGTTTCAGTGCCATAGGGGTATCACTGGCAACATGCACTGACTGGTCAAAAACTTTCATCTTTAGACACTGCGGTATGTGGGACGAGAAGACATTTCGTAGCTTCTCGAACGCTGCCCAAATCTAACCTTATGCAGCTGAATACCTGGTATTTAGCTAATAATAATACTGGTACTGGTAATTGGGCTGTGGAGCTTAGGTAGGCATCTAGCCTCAACAGCCCATTTACTGAGTAAATATTGTGAATATTTAAAAAGTGAGAGCTACCAAGACTAACTTCCAAGTCCCCGTTCGGGATGGGCTTACGCGTCGGAATTAAAGATACAGTCATTAATATGACGACGTCGTGTCATCGTCGTACGTTGTGGTATCATTACCACCCCAAAGTGCCTGTAGGCACCCAAAAGCCTTCAGATTGATCCCTGGGGTCGACGGGACGCTGACCACCTAACATGACTCATAAATATGATCCCAAAAGCAAAGCCAGACTCCCGGTCTACTGATTAGTATGCCGCACTCATACAGAGCTCAGCTACTGTTTCCACGAAGGCGCGCCGAATAATACCGAGCATTGCCGAGATGCATTGACATTTGCATGACATTATCATGTCAAACGCATCATCGAGATATGTAGCAGACGTGAGCTTTATTTGCCAAATATTTAGGTGAACCGTGCGTTTTTTTTTTTTTGTTTTTGTTATTCATTGAAGGTTTTGAGAAGAAAGGACACCGACTGTGGCGAATTCTCTTGGGGGCGATAAAAATGAGAGTTTATTAGTCTTGAGTTCAAGAACTACGGCGTCCGCTCGTCCGTCAAAACGTATCAAGGACGCAACGTGTTTTATTTTTACTTTTGTTAATGTAGACAAGCCAGTATCTTCGTTTGATTTTCCTTTTTTCTTAAAGGTACCTAATTAACATCTTAATTCCATCAGTCATAGCCATTAGTGTTTCTGAGGTCCTCAATTAACTCTCAGTAGGCGATGTTTTGTTCTTTATTTAAAACATTAGATTTAATTAAGTGCTTATAAATGCATATTCATTCATTCAATTACTAATAATAATATTTCTATTCATTTGACAAAGTTATCATCTGTTTATGCTATTTTTTTCCTTAACTGACTGTTCAAAAAGGGGATAACATACAAATAGCAGTAGAAGGGACCCGAATAACGAATACACGATATGTTTGAAAATTAAGTAAAAAATACATTAAGGCTTTGACTGCCAGACACAATAGAAAACAAAACAATTTTACTTTTAAAAGAAAAGTTCGTAACCACTACTTAAGTCAGACTAAATAACTCTCAAATGATAGTCTAGTCATAGTAATTATTATTAGGTGGTATTTGTTAAAATATCTATTAGTTTATTTTATTTGTATATGTGTATTAGTATCAATAAAACTATATAAATTCTCTTAATCAAGAAGTTAGTATTTTTGTCATTATTTCTGTACCCTACCACTGTTTTTATATTTAACCCAAAGGTTGACTGGTAGAGAATGCCTTGTGGCATTAAGTCCGCCTATGTACCACTATTTTACATGAAGTTTAAATAAATAAATAAATAGAACACAATAGAAAAACTATTGTTAGCGGTCACCGGTGACCGCGGTGGAAAAAATTGTGTACGTAATCTTGGTTTCATATATTATAAACTTTACGAATAAGACAAGGGCAGTGTTCAATTATACCATCCGATATTCGGGTCCCTTCCCCTAATGCAGTATTGAATAGATAAGAAACCGGGCATAAATTTATTGAGCACTAGCTTTCGGTTTTGGATGTTTGGTACAGTCACTTACCACAATTAGCTGACCCCCCTTTGCATAAATAGTTGAGATTTTTTAGAATACGGATCGAAACAATTTTATAATTCTTAATTTATTTTAAATACCTATACGAAATCTACCCAAAACTAGAAAACAAAATGAAAATCGTACGATTTGTTAGTAAAAAAAACCTCAACCATTTGAGCAAAGGGGAGTCATCTAATTAAATAAATAATATAATTAAATAGTTTATAACCTGGATTAACACTAAGGGCCTTACGAATAAACACGGAATAAAGTTATGCTAGGTATAAACGTCAAAAAATGTATGTTTATACATTTAGTTTTCTGTTTATTAATCAAACTACTGTGATTTTTTTTATATATTAGTATAACCAAGTCATGGTGTGTTATTTCTTTCCCTAAAGAATTTTGTTCACGTGACGTACATATTTATATATAAATAATAATCTTTTCTAAAGTGGGATCAGTTGCCGGATTCAAAAATTCATTAGGTCAACTCATCCCGCGTGATAAGTTCGAGCGGCCTCAGTTGACTAAAGAGCCAGCTATTCCAAGCATAACTTTATTCCGTGTTTATTTTAAAGCCCATAGAGTAATTTTAATCCCGGTAGTAGGTACGTTCCCGTGGGATATTTTCCCACATCGACACGGGCGAAGCCGCGGGCAAAAGCTAGTCGATGGTCAATAAACGATCACAATAGAAATTGGCATAAGACCGGGCGGGCTTCGGAAAAATGCTTCTGATATTTAGTGTGTGAGCTTCTCCTGTCTCTTATCCCAATAAAGTTCAACACTCAACTCTAAAACAACTTACAAAGACAGTTTTTGTGGTCCTCCGATACTAGTGAATGTGTGGAGAGCATTTATCTAAAGGTGTGGACAACCATTTTAGTCATTATCGCGCAGACGGTGCCGGGAATGTCGCTATTATCGTGAGCACGCGCCGCTCGTGTAGACCTTAAAAGTTTCTAGAAGGGGCAAGAGGGAATCTTTGATTGTGGATGGGGAGATAGATCTGGTAGTGCGAACAGGTTTATTAAGTATGATGTCAAATAAAATCAAAGTCATTAAGTATGATGTCAAATAAAATCAAAGTCAAAGCATTTATTTCAAATAGGCACATAAATGGCACTTTTGAACGTCAAAATTTACACTGAAATAAAATTAATTCTAGTAGGTACCAAAAGGTAGTTTCGCATGGAGAAGACTGGGCAAGAAACTCCACCGTTACTCTTTTAAACTGTTTTACAATAGTTTGTATACATCAATTATATCATTACATGTGAAGACGATGTACCTAGAATAAAATTACTATACCACAACAGGTAATGACAATAAATAATTAAGCATTGACGGATAAATTAACCATTTATGTTAGATACAAGGTGTTCACATATTTACAAATATTGTATTATTTTTTACAGATAAAAAGTCAGTGTGCGAGTTAAACTTATCATAAAATTAATGGTAAAAAAAAAATGTCTTCAAAATAATACGTTGTTTTTTTTTTTTTTTTTAAGAATATTATAAATGTATTTGATATGGATAAAAAATAAATAAACGTCATAATACATTATACATAAATTAGCAACCTGTTTGATTTTGTCTAAACTCAACATTGTCCTATGGAGCAACACCAGCATGTTTCCAAGCATTCTTATCTTGGATATAATCCCCTAATTAGGAATAAGCTTGTTTACAAAGTATAGTTTTAATGTCTTTAAAATTTTCTTTCATTTAATTGCAATACATCACAAGGTATTTTTGTTGTAACATTTCACAGTACCTACCCCCATAATCAATTCAAAAATCATTTATTCAAATTAGACTGAGAATCACCACTTTTCGAACGTCAAAATTACATGAGGCAGTCTCCCAAAACGCCAGCCCTTCACCACTTCCTAGTGCTTTAGCTGGGAAGAAGAAGTGGCGCAACATACTCATCAGCAGCACAGCTAGAAAAACTTGATTCTATACAATAGTAGGTTTGTAATATTAAGTTCCCTTCAAAATGGTTGAGCTAAATGGTGCTGATCCCTGCGTCATGTTCGTAAACGGGTGCCGTCAGTTGGGACTGGTCATCTCTTAGCTGCCACGGCTTATTTAAATTTTTTGAATTGTTTTTTTACGGACGCTTCTAACGTGCACGTCTTTCTACGTTGTTTTCACATGTATAACTTCAACATGAATGAAGTAACCCATATTTTGTAACAATATTTTGTTTTAAAAGAGTGTCCGTGGAGTTTCTTGCCCGTTCTTCTCCATAGGAACCTACTACGCTTTGGAATGGGTAATTAGCTTCATCTTTCTGACTGATCGACCCCTTGACAGTTCAAAAGTGCCTGTAATTGGTTTATTTGAAATAAATGCTTTGAGTTTTGCAAAACAATTAACATTACGAGATACAAAACAGTTAATTCAATTATTTTCCATATGTCAGCTATCACACGCCAATAAACCAGCAAATACAAGGAAAACTATAATCAAGCAAAAAACTAAAAGTCAAAGTCAAATCATTTATTTCAAATAGGCACTATTGAACGTCAAAAATTACAAAAAATAATTGATTATTTCTAATTGCCCCTCCCAAAAATAAGTCATATTAGTGTATCACCGCTACCTATGCTATGGGGTATCGTTGGATAGGCCAAAAACAAAAATATTGCGGGTTTGGGGTTCCCTTAGGACTAATAGGTAATACCCAGCTTCTTTTTCACTGTCCATAAAAATAAGGACTTGTCTATCAGTTTCGCCGTCTATGGTCAGGGATGTTGGATTCATCTCTCGAGTATGTGACGCTCAGACAGACGGTATCTCGTCGTAAACTGCTCGTAAACCGGCGGCCACCTGACTTTAGATAACGTCCTCTTAAATTTTACTACAATCGCTAAGTATTGGGAGGTTGGGACAAAAGGTTTGGAAGTGCATGTCACTTTGCCACTGGAGGAGGAAAAAACTTTCTTAATAAAAAGAGATACTACTAGTAAACGCATAGATACAATTTGTACTTAGTACTTATGTTTAACTAAGATCGACTTTTTTTAGGGTTCCGTACGTCCGAATGAAAAACGGAACCCATAAAGGATCACTCTTGTCTGTCCGTCTATCGGTCTGTCTGTATGTTACAGCTAATTTGTTCCGAATCTACTGATCGATTAAGTTTAAACTTGATATACTCGTACATAGGAATTTCTGTGACCCAAACACGGATATGTAACGTAAATTAATTAATTTTGAATTTGAGTGTCATTTACGGGGGGGGGGGGGGCAATGAGAAATCAAACAATTTTTATATGTCAAATGAAAGGTGAGGTTGTTGTGAGGGTCTCAATGTTATTTTTTTTATAATTTTAAAATATTTTTTTATCGTTTAAGAAAATCGATGAAAATTTACCATTCCCCCCCTTTATCTCCAAAACTACTGCCAGCTAAATGGTTGTATATGTGAAAAAAATATGAATAAATCAATAGATAATCAATGGTATTAAAATACATGGTAAATCTGTCAATATTGTGCGTACAAAACTTACATTTGTAGTTGGAATGTATGGGAGTACATGTTTTTCAACTGCAATGTTAAGTTTGTTCTTGGGATATAAAACATGGTAGATAGCAATATATTCATTATACGGAACCCTCACCACCAATCTACACAATCACAAGTCCACTGCTGGACATAGGCCTGTCCAATTGCACGCCATTCAGCTCGATTCTCGGCAACTCTCATCCGCTGCTACCAGCCACCCTGCGAAGATCCTCGCTCCACCTAGCCTGAGGGCGTCCTACCTTACGTTTGCCGATTTGCGGTCTCCACTCAAGAACACGTCTACCCCAACGGTCATCGGTTCTATGGCTAATATGGCTAGCCCATTGCCACTTCAACTTGCTTATTCATATATCACAAACCCAAATCTCTTCTGCTCGTCGTCCGTATGTCACTGCAGGGGTCCAGCAGAATATCAGTGTCAGGTATATTTGCCTGGCACATGCTGAGCTGGATGACCCATAACCCAGATCTCCACAGAAGAACCAAGCATATCGCTATCAGAAATTTTTATGTCAGGGAACTCGTTGCTGATGGTGTAATATGTGAGGAATATGTTCCCAGCGAATTCCAACTAGCGGATTTACTGACCAAAGCATTACATAAGTCACGGATTGTATCAATCTCAACGCAGATTGGTTTGATAGCGTAAGCCTAGGTTGCCAAAAATGGGAGGATGTTAAGAAGGGTAGAATGAAACCTACTTGTGTTAATACTTCTTTATTTTTATAAAACTTTACTATTGTCTTTTATATCCATAGCAACTGTTGTTTACTTGTCAATATAACTGTTTCTTGTCACTTAATCTACGTTCCTTATATATTGAAAAGTAATGAGGATTAATTAATTAAAGAATAGATTAATAGACTAATCAATTAATTATGCCCAGGTTTTAAGACAATACGTGATACAGAATATAATTTTATTTCCATTTCCCGGCTGTCATTCGTGGATCTTTGGCAGTCGTTACGGGTCGTCAGGATCCCAAAAAAAAGTCTGACAACCAGTCTTTCCAAGGGGTATCGTGTTACCCAGTTACTGGGTTGTGGAGGTCAGATAGGCAGTCGCTCCATGTAAAATAATGGTATTCAGCTGCATCCGGTTAGACTGGAAGCCGACCTCAACATAGTTGGGAAAAGGCTAGGTAGACTCTATTTCTTTAAGTATGGTTTTCTTTTTTGTGTACCTATTGGCACCTTGTTTAGATTCCGTAGTCAACAAGGAACCCTTATAGTTTCGCCATGTCCGTCTGTCTGTCTGTCTGTCCGTGGCTTAGCTCAGAGGCCTTTTAAAAATATTGCGGGTTTGTGAAAGCAATTTTTTAATTCAGGGATCCGTTTGCGTAATATTGAGCTTTAAAGTGCAAATTTTTGTTAGAGTCAAGTCTTTTGTGGGCACTGAACTAATGTTTTGTCTACCTATCTACATGACTAGTCTCCAAGAAATGATTGGATTGTTGATGTCTTACTCAGTCAAGTCAATTCCCAAGGTAAGTTCATATCACAAGTTACCATTCCAATCAAACCAAAACACATTTGTATGAGTGCCAGTGCCTTTGTACTAAAGTCGTTACACCTTCCATTTCCATACAGAAATAAAAATAAACAGTCGCAGAAAATAGATTCTGACGTAATTTCTGCTTCTAGGTTAAAAATAATACCCGATGCACACGAAATAGAACAATAATGTATTTAGTTTTATTTATTAGGAATAAAGCGAGACTTTCTTCAATAAACGTTAGGAATCTAGTTCAAGCTGAGTTAGAGCTGTTGAGGATTTTATGGGAGACTTTAACTTTTCAAGGAAGTTCAGAGGTATATGTAGTATCTGTATACACGACTGTGTTGGACTAGATTTTCCAATAGAAGAGCTTAGGGTCAGCTCACACCGAGACGTGACGCGACGCGACGCAGCGCGCACGTTTTAAGATAAGTGATACAAAATATAACTTTAATTACTACACAAAAAGATACACATTTTATTGAGGTAGGTAACTCGAAAACCGTGCTACGCAGCGCTACGCCTCGAGATGCCTTGCGGCGTACCGTGACCTATCGCGACGCAGTGGTGATTCGCCGGTAGGCGCGGCGCTGCGCCTCGCGAAGCTGTGTGACGTAGCGCGACGCCGGGAGGTGTAGCCTGACGCCGTCTTGGCGACTTGTCTCTTCTATTTTCTGTCCAGATTTCGTGGACAGTTGATGGGGCGGGAGCTCGCGGCGAATGTAAACACGTTCCGCTACGCCGCGCGATATGTCGTTGCGCAGTGAGGAGTCGTGCTGCCAACAACTTCACGATGTGCCTCGCAACGTCGCGATGCGTCTCGCGGCGACACGCTGCGCAGCGCGAAACCACTAGCTTCTTCAAGCATCGTCGTCAGAAAAACATAATAATTAAGGGGGGCTCCCATACAACGAACATGATTTTTTTGCCGTTTTTTTGCTCCGCCCGCGTGGATGTCGGTTATCGCGTAAAAAAGTAGCCTATGTCAAGGCTCAATATCCCAGGCTATATCTCTGCCTATTTTCATGACGATCGGTTCAGCGGTTTAGGCGTGAAAACGTAACCATACTGACAGACAGACAGAGTTACTTTCACATTTATAATAGTATTTATAGTATTATATAGTATAAGTATGGAAGTATGGATTATATAATAGTAGGTATTGTAGCGAAATAAAAATACACCAAATTCACCACATCTAATAATCTAATCTATACAAAAAAAAAAAAACTAAAACAAAGAAATAAATAAAAAAGACTTTTGTAAAAAATAACCCACCTGGAGCAGTCGGATCAATATTATCAAAACAAAACTGAACCGATAATTTGGCCTAAATGAAGAGAGATAACAAGAAAACTTAAATTATACAAGATGATAAATCTTAGCCACGCATTTGGTTTCCAAACCGAGGAATGGAATGCAATCGTTCTCAAGTTCGTGATACGCAAAAGATACTTGGACCTACTTTAACTAAACAACCACCTAAGGTGCATTGATCTCTGGTGATTATTCAATAAGGTACTTGACCTGCACTGAGTAATTGTAATAATTCAAGCAACTCAATTGTTTATGGGACAATGGCCACCATAATGACATAGCTTTCTACGGATTTTGGACTAACAATAAGGAGACTGCCAAAATGTCCAGACCTTTCTTTGAACACTTTTTGACACATAACATTACCAAACATGTAGATAGATAGATAAAACATTTCTTCAGTGCACACAAAAGACATAGTACAACACACTAGAGCATAAACGATTAAAAATTTCATGAATATTATAAAACAGGGTGCCAATATATAATAGGACATACATAAATTGTGTGATATTATGACATAATTCCATTTTTGGAAAACAAATATACAAGGTGCGGCGTGCGTCTCAAGACTGCACCAAATGGGAGTCCAGCTCAGCATGTGTCAGGCAGATATACCTGACGCTGATATTCTGAAACGTTTTTGCCCTGAGAATCTTTCCATAATATGACGTTACTGTAATTAGATTAGACTGAGCATTGAGCTCCATACAATCTGAGTTGAGCTGCACGATTACTGACAATACTGACTGGAGGTCCACTCAAATATGTGTGGCTCTTTCCTCAAAAGACCATGTCAGACACCAATCTACATAGTCCTCACTAGATTTTCTCTGGAATTTAAAAGAGCAGACTAACGTGTGAGTTTGTTTCGGGCTTTCTTCTTAGAAGAGTCGGATAGGCAACGCCGACCTCATCTAGTTTTGATTTAAAATATGATTGACGTGTAAAACTGTTTCTACAAACCTGTACACAGTAATAAATAATTTATCATTTAATGTCAACATAAGAAGATTGTTTCGTTAGGATTCATGGAAACAGGAAAATGATATCTTGACGTTTGGTCGATGGTTGGTCCCTAGATTTTCTTTTGATTGATAAGAACCGGGGATTGCGGTGTTTTTAACGAGATCGACGCATCCCAGCATTCTTACCCCGAGCTTGCTTTGACGTCAAACGCTGAATAAATTAAACATGTTTAAAGGCTCCTATAAACAGGCGCGACACGCGACGTGACACAAAGGCACCGCTGTAGTGCGACGAGCGGTGTCTTTATGTCGCGTCGCGTGTCGCGCCTGTTTGTAGGAGCCTTAATAAGAACTGGAGATTTCGCACTAATGAAGGTAAATTAAGTGTGTCCCCAAAAAAAAAAAATTATGTTCTTTTATTAAGTAGGTATATCATGCTTTTGTAAGGGAGACTTGGTGTAGTACCACCGTCCCCCACCCATAGCAATGAGCTACTCCTATGTCATTCCAGCCAGTCTATTCTGTAAAAATCTCAACGTGAAAACTTTGGTAAAGTGAGCTATCACTGGTACCAATCCCTAGCACCAAGTAAAATGAAAGCTCACTTTAAATTAGTTCACAGAAAAAAAAAATGTAGTTGCCACAATCAAGATTGAAGAACTTGTTTGCATCTGAGCCTATCAAGCACAATGATCACAGCTACTACTTTTATTTGATTGAGATTTGAAACGGGATCTTGATTGGAGTTATCACAAAACCTATTTGCAGCAATCAAGTCAAAACATAATTGCTCCAACCAAGATTATTAGATTAAAATTTCAATGATCTTTATTGAAGTAATCAAAATGCTTGATTGACACAACTAACTTACTTTGTTACAGTTAACATTTTATTAACTTGATTCTTTTATAACTCTTCTACAATGATGTCATTTTAAGGGTGATCGAGAAACTTGTTTGAGCATTCAATCATCTGAACTAGTGTTGCTGCAATCATGTCGTGATGATCAACTTAACTAAGATTTTGATTAATCTAAACAAGATATCGTCAATCAAGCTAAAAAGTCACTTGATTGGAGTGCATTTTTTTCAGTGTTTACACGGTGAGGTCTTAACAGAACAGAGCAGATGTTCTGTAAAAATCTCAACGTGAAAACTTTGGTGAGATGAGCTTGAAATGAGCTGTGAACAGTGTCAATCCCTAGCATCAATTAGAATGACATCTCACTTCACCTACATTTTCACGGTGAGATTTTACAGAATAAACCGACAGATCATGGTAGGTACAGTACCTACAAAGAGAATTAAACCACTTGAGAGCTGTAGACCAATTTCGTCTAGGCACACGACTCACCTCTGCGGGTCGGGGGGCGAAGAAAATACAGCGGTTGTGATTGGCCGATGCAACAATATCAGGACGAATGTTCGAAACATAGTGATGCGCAAGTCAGTTTTACAACAATGGTACAGTATGAGACGCCTACTTTTTCAAACCCTTGGGCCCTAAACAATAAATTAGGTACTGGCCCATAACATTTACGCAAATACATCTAATGACCTATTTCGGGTCTTTCAACTCACGCGCGAACCTATTCATCTCTCAGAGAGTTCTCATAGCCACAGAGTACAGTAAACAGTATAGCTAACAATCTTGTTAACAATAGAATGATAGAGCCTGTTGTCCGCGTCTCTGTGACATACTGAGCTTACGTAAAAGCGTAGTTTACTGTGCGATTGTGTTGTTCTCCAGTTGTGTCGACACATAGTTTTCATGGTTAGTGGCATTTTTATTATTTATCTAGGTCAATATGCTTCTGTAAAGCAGTGTTTTTCAATGTGTGGGTCGCGACCCCCTGGGGGGTTCGAAGCTTCTATAGCGGAGTTGCAAAAGGTTGGGAAAGCTACAGCAGTAAAAAAAAACAATAAAGTTTACAGTGTTTTAATAATAGGAAGAAAAATAAGACACACGGGATTACTTACACTCGTAAGTACAGCCAAAAATGCTAATTTGTTGAAAGTTATAATAATATTTAATGTTTGCTTCGCCATGTTTGTGCTACCACGTCATGCAATGTCATTCATAATCTTAATAATCTTAGTCGTGCGCCGAGCCCAGGTTTACTGATTGCGATGTTAGCGCGTAACATGTCTTCCTCCTTTTAATATATCAATGGCTGGATTGAATAATTGTCACAAAAAAATACATGAAAAAAAAAAGCATCGGGTAGGGGAGTCGCGAAATATTTCTTCAAAAGGGGCCGTGTCATGAAAAAGGTTGAAAAACACTGCTGTAAAGAAAGTAAGACTTTACCTATTATTTTTAAACCAAGTAAATGTTTTCGAGGTTCCGATCTCGTCAAGTTTTTGAGATGTATTTCAAAATACAAGTATCAAGCAGGTGAACCAAGGATAGATTATATTATGTGTAAACTACACACTACTACAAATGCACTATAAATGCAAAATAAAACCCAGTGACACCTATTAATTTCTGATACCATAAATAAGTGTTTGAATCATACAATAGATATTTACAAGCCCAAATATTTGATGCTCCCCAAAACTATGTATGACACATAATATGTATTATTACAATCTTACGCAAATCAGTATACCGTTTAGCTCGTCAACGTTCCCATTGGCGTCGAGTTGCGGTCAATGATGCGTTTGTTTGCTAATTTATTACATTACATAGATATGTATGTCGTATTGTGACGTACTTATTTAATAAACTGGTGAATAATACCGTCTAATTTTAACTTGTTATTATTACTTTTAGAAATTGTTTACAGTTTTATATTTTAGCTTGGAAATGCGTCATAGTTTAATTGGAAGCTAGAATAATTAATAAAAGAGATTATTACGTAGTCAACTAATCAGGAATGTGATAATGAAAGATCATTTAGTCAAGAAAATTTATTGAAAGGCAGGCAGAGGCAGGAAAAACGAAATGTAAATATGGATATTATATTTAAAAATGTCATCTGCATTTGACAATATTGATAAAATGAAATTACATAATTATAAGTGTGTCGACAGTTCGCCACCATTGGAAAATCACCCCACTCAGTGACATCTGCGTGACGTGTAATCCAACAGACGGCTCAGATAATAGAATTAGTGGTGACTGCTGGCCGAGACTTATCCCACGCCTGTCTCACTCCCAGCCAATTGTACAGCCAACTGTGGCTGCTCAAGTAGATGCAGGATAATATGGGGTTTTGAGAAACAAATGACTTTCGTCATTTTGTTGTTATGTTGGTAATGTTGGTGAAACTCAAGAGACGCAGAGACAAAAAGACACGTGATCTTCTTTTGTTTTGGGTGGCATAAAAACAAGCTTGATCGTTTCTTGTTTGGAGTTACGTAAGAGGTGGTAAAAAGGATTGTTTAGGTCTGAGGCTAGTATTGCAAATTACAAACAGGCGTGACACGCGACGCGACACAAAGAGACGCTTGTCGCGCGGCACGCGGTGTTTTTATGTCGCGATGCGTGTCGCGCCTGTTTGCAGGAGCCTTTAGACAGAGTAGGTACCCTATATCTCCCAACAAACATCCCCTGAAAAGGGCCTTGCAATAAACATATACATGTATATGAAATGGTAACAAGATGTCTCTTGTTATAACAGCACGCTGAGCAGAAATCGTTTTCAAGGAAAAGATGATGATGGGGCCTTAATGCCCCATCATCATCTTTTCCTTTTACACGGTGACTTTTTGTAGCGATGCAGTAGCGATGATGTCGCGCGTTCGCATCGAAACAGCCGCGATGCGGCCGCTAACTGTTTGCCCTTGCCCACACCATGATTCTCAGTCGCGATGCATACGCGATACTGTCGCGCTTCTGTCGCGATGCAATCGCGATTCAGTAACGGCACAAAAATGCCACAGTTGCACTGATGCTCTGTTCTCCACTCACGCGCCACCCTCCCTCCGATCGCTTCCCGATGTCGTCCGACACGGTCGCGCCGACACGGTCGCGCGTTTGCATTGATACAGTCGCGATACTGTAGCGCGTTGGCATCGCTTCTGTAGTGCGTTGCAAATGCGACTAACGCGCGTTAGTAGCGATGCTACAAAAAGTCGCCATGGGCGAGGGGCCTAACAACATATTTGAACAGCAGCGATATAATATTGTTTGTCATAAAACCCACTCTAGATTGAGCATCAGATCAAAAAAACTTGCTATCTACAATCATCAAATAACACAAAAACACACACAATTAACAAAAACACACTCCTTCGACAATACAAACCACCCATCAATTTACTTGTAGTGGAAAACTCGACGGAAAAACATAATCCAATATGTCTGGCGTTTCCGAATAACCGAAAAATGATACGGTGTCCACAGTTCAGGGAAGTGGAAGCCGCATTTATCCAGTTTTCGAGTCAAGCATAAAAAGAGCGGGCGAGCTGCTCCCTCCCCCTCCCCCCTGGCGCCCTGTCCCCTCCTGGCGCCGGGGGAGTGCGCTGAATCGATATGCAAGTAAAATGTACACCTGTAGTGGCCATGAGTTTGGGATTTTCAGGGTGTCTTGTTGCCGATTTTTGATACAGTTTCTTTGTTATTATTACGTACTCGTATTGGTTTGCATTATGCTTAGATTGGAATACCTTATGACGATTCTCCGTGAGTAAAATAACTATTTGATTGCATCCATGGGATTCTGGGCCTTCATCTCCGATACTGGCAGAACTCACCAATTCTTGGGTCAAAACATAGGGTTGCCAGATGGTCTGGATTCGTCTGGAATGTCCCGATATTTCATATGGTGTCCCGACTCCCGACAAAATACAAAATGTCCCGACAAACAGCTTCTTGTAATAAAATGTAATAAAAAAAAAAAACATTGAAAATTACCGCGCGTTAAAAAAAGCTCTCTCTGTTGCCCGACGTGCTTAATATTTCAAATGATATTGAACAGGAGGCCTTCTATAATGATTACTGCTGTCTTAGAGAAACATTTGAACACCTTCCAAAAGACAAGGGCAAAACAGTAAGTGTGTACTTCATTATTTTAATAATAAAAATTAACATTTTGATTAGTAATATGGATTTGCCCCGACAATAATCCCAAAATCCCGACTGTTTGAAAATTTGCCCAGATGTTTTAGTCTTTCCATCTAGCAACCCTGTCAAAACATGGTACCTGCGTAACACACTATCGGTAGGAATCGGTTTCATTTTGACAGTTCAACAACATTCATTGCGTTATTTACGTTTTTGATAAGACAAATTTTTGGAACTTATGAAGCAATGGATTAGCAATTTGTTTAAAAATCATTCAGATTGCGGTTGGTTTTGTGTTACGCAATTAGGGTGCAGATTTAAAAACTAACGTTGATTTGTTTTTTATTTTGCTCAATACTTTGACGTCCATTACTGCAGGCACGGGCATCTAATTAGGTAAGTACTACCGATTTCCAACAAGAAGCCGACAGAAGTGAAAACACAAAACTTTGGAATAACTGTTCTTTTATACATATAGCTGATGGAAAGCGTTCGGTGGCGATGATGCGAGTTCCATGATTTTTGTTCACCCAAAAAGTACTCAACGCGTCTAAAGAAGTTTTCAGTTCAAAAAACACTGTTTATCAAGCAATAGTTTGTCTCCATATTTTGACCCTTTCACGAACCCATCTCAATCCTACCCACCTCCAGACCTCATGGTCACCGCACACACCCTCAGTCAGGTGAGTCACTGTCGCTATCTGTTTGAGCGTGTGGGTGTATGCGTGTGTGTGCGTGCGAGACTGAACGGCGTCTGTCATTGTAGGACGTGCGAGGTGAATTGGCGTACGGAGCTAGTTATTAGAGGGTTTTAATTGGAACTGCTGGTCAATGTTGATTTATCGATTGGTTGTTTTTTTTTTTTTTTTTGTTGCAAGTACAGGTTGTTCACTGAAAAGTTGATCAAATGTTTGGACACTATACTTCGATAGTCTTTCGTAGAATAAACTGAGTACCCGGGAATTTGTCCGATTTTTTAGATTACTTGTGAGAATTTTTGTATTAGAAATACTTATGACTGATGAAGGCATCAGATTTTTTTTTTGTCTATATAGTAAGATTTCCGGCCAAATTTTCCTCTTCTTCTTTTCGAGTCGATGGTAAAGGTAAATATTATGTTAGGGCCTAATCACGCCACGTCAATTACGGCATCAGTGGTGTTTTTATTAGGTCCTCTGAAGTTTTGTTTCTTTTGGTTTTGTATTTTCTGGGCTCTTCGAACACTCCAACATGTGGATCTGGAGCTTAAGGCGGGTGTACAACGCACGCCGTGACTCAAGCCATAATAAGGGTTTAATGAACACAGCAGAAGCTGCTTAATTCTGTTAAAAGTTAGAACTAGCTAAATACGGAATTGGCTGGTTGCAAAAATTACCTCGATATTAAGGATGTTCAATAATAGTACTGATTCATTGTTTGATCGCCATTTTCAACTTTATACCAATACAACACACCCCTACTATCCATCGGCAGTTAGGTGTTGTTTTTAATATTTCACTGCGCGGACTAGAGACACGCGCGTCTCGGGGGAGCATACACAATCATACACCAACATACACAAACATCCACCAACATACACAACACATAGACACTAACAAGATAAACTTTGCATACGTATTGTGTAGACACACCTTTATTTAGCCGAGATACGTAATGTATGTTAGGGTGCATTTTAGGGTTAATATTGTAGAGATATTATTATCTTTGTGACTTTTTATCTTTGAGGGTAAATAGGACATGTGGGATCAATTTGCGCGCGCCTGCGCTATTTGGAACCTCTGTATATATATTATGTATATATATACATACATGTGGCGGCATCTACAACGTCACATGCGAACTACGCATCAAAGACCTGACGTCACAAATCCTGCATCGCGCAATCAGAGAAGTGAAAACTTCTTTAGGCGCGTTGAGCACTATTTTGGTGAAACAAAATCATGGAACTCGCGTCATCGTCACCGAACGCTTTCCATGAGCTATATGTATAGGTACTGTGTATCTGCCCCGTTTTTTTTTTTTTTGGAGAGTCCTTTTCTGTGTCCGGTAAATGGGAATAGGCTATTTACCTACGATAAATAGCTGAATGTATTACACTTCTGCCAACGCCTTCGTATTACTACGTATGTTATCTGTATCCTATTTTGAGGGTACCGTACCTCAAAAAGAAAAAATGAAACCCTTATAGGATCACTAGTGTGTCTGTCTGTCTCCGTCTGTCACAGCCAATTTGCTCCAAGTCTACTGGCTCCGAGTCTACTGGACCGATTAAGTTGAAAAGTACACATATGAAGTTTCGTTATCCAAACACGGACGTGTAACGGAAATAAATGAGTTTTGAATATAGGGGTCACTTTTGGGGGGTAAACTAGAAAATTAAAACCGTGTTTGTAACGTGTGACATATCAAATTAAAGGCCTTATCGTATATTTTTTAATAACATTAAAATAAAAACATTTCAAGTTATTTAAGATAATACATGTAAATTGAGTATTCCCCCCCCCCCCTTATCTCCAAAACAAAGTAGCCTAACATTATGAAAAAAAAAATGTGAATTGTTCTATACATATAGATAACAGGTAAATTATTAAGAAGTCTATGGTCTTAATATAACATGGTAAATCTCTCAATATTGTGCGTAAAAACTTACATTTTCAGCAGGAATGTATGGGCGAACATGTAATTCAACTACAATGTTAAGAGGGCTTAAAACGGTCCACTAGAGCCACTCCTTAAAAAAAATATTATCTCGTGACTGAGAAGGAATTATGAAAATCGGCTCAATAATGAACCTCGGTAAGTGTGTCTAGAATTTTCTTATTCCTTTTATAAAGTTTCACTTATAACCAATGAATGAATGAATGAATGTGGCCGCTTTTATTTAGATCGAATTTTGTTGCTTCGTGTCTCAACATGAAGCGTTATAAAAGGTATTAGAAAATTCTAGACACTTACCGAGGTTCATTATTGAGCCGATTTTCATAATTCCTTCTCAGTCACGAGATAATATTTTTAGTGGACCGTTGTACCTACACGCTTTTAAGTTTGTTATTGGGATAAATTTGTCCCAACTACGGAACCCTTCATTGTGCGAGGTCCAACACAAACTTGATTTTTTTTATTGCTGAAGGGGCCTGCTCTAGACCTCGATCTCGCCTGATGGAAAGTGATGGAAGAGGTCTATGATGGAACGAGCGTGCCCAGAAGATGCCTGTTCACTCTTGCTTTGAAGGCAGACGGGTTATACATTTATGTGGAAGGGAACACAGACGCTGGCAGAGAGTTCCACACTTTGGCTGTGCGCATAATATATGTGGAGGAGAAGCGCTGAGTACGACTGGACGCGATATCAACAAAGTGCGGATGTTACCGTGCAGTACGTTTGGTCTTCCTATAATACTGTCAGTGCTCAATAAGCACCTACAACATTCAGTCCGATTTCTACAAAAGAAAGCAATCAGAGAGAAATCGTTTTCTTTAATCATTAAGGTAAACATTTCCCTAACAGCTGGTCTATTACAACGATTTCCACGTAGATCTAGTAAAAACAGCAGACAGTCGCATATCAATGGCGACGTAACTTCATCTCGACACATTCCCATGCAAAACTGAACTGAATCATGTGTGAACACAGAGTAAGAAGTAATGGAGTGTTAGGGTCGAGCGGGTTGATACAAGGCGCGGCGCGGGCGGAGCGATAGCGGCGCGGCGGCGGCGTAAAATTGCAGTCCTTTAACAAATACAGTTTAAAGTTGACTTACGTATTTACCTATTGTGTAAAAATCTGGTTTGGGTATTCATTGGTTGTCTTGCAGATGCTGTACCATCTGGTGCTGGACGTAAAGAATAGCACCACACCATTTCCTCCCGTGGGTTTCATAAAAGGCGAGTATGAGACTTACTAGAGAATGGGCAGCAGCGTTCTCTATGCATTTTAAACACCATACTGCGATCGCTAACCCGCCTGCTAAGCGTGGCAATTATGGCAAACCCCCCCAACATGTCCAGCAGTGGATGTCATTCGGCTGAGATGATGATGTTGCAGATGTTGATTGGAAAATATTAGTATTTACTTTTAGATATTGATCATCATTTTTAACACTTCAAATTCATGGTGATTAATCAACAATGAATGTGTTTCGCGGACAGTGAGTGTTAAAAATGTTTGCTAGAATAAAGTTAGTAAGTTGCAGGTAGGTATGGAACATAAAACCGATCATCATCTGCCTAGCCTTTTCCCAACTATGTTGGGGTCAGCTTCCAGTCTAACTGGATGAAGCTGAATACGAGTATTTTACATGGAGCGACTGCCTATCTAACCTCCACAACCCGTAGTAACTGGGGGATACGATACACCTTGGTAAGACTGGTTGTCAGACTTTCGGGCTTCTGACGACCCATAACGACTCTCAAAGATCCACGAATGACAACCGGGACCAACGGCTTAACGTGCTTTCCGAGGCACGGAGGGGTTTTGGTAGGTAAAGATGGTCCATGGACCCATCCATGGGCCAACCGTGGCAAGGGTAGCTTAACCTGATCGATCGATCCGTGCGGCTGTTCTTACTTAGCGACAAGCCCCTCAACATAAAACCGATACGGTTAACGAATCCTACTTCCACTAGAAAAACAATGACACGTCGCACTCCATTTCCTGAATTATCCATGCACAGATTGTGTTTACATAACTTTTGCATAATTGACGCTTCTGCGCACCTAGAAGTGTTACGTTACTGAGAAATGCAACATAAACTACAGATTTTTATTGAATTTACCTACAGGTAGGTAACACAGACACATAATATTAAATACCATCAGAAAAATATAGCAATAGATTTCAGGAGAAGACATAATCCATATACTAATATTATAAATGTGAAAGTAACTCTGTCTGTCTATCTGTCTGTATGTTACGTTTTCACGCTTAAACCGCTGAACCGATGGTCATGAAATTTGGCAGAGATATAGCCTGGGATATGGAGAAGGACATCTTCTTCTTCGCTTCGCTCTTGACAGAGCGGTCGTGGTCACAATGAGCTTTGTCCAATCGCAGGTGTTGTCGTAACTCGCCTCACGATCTCCCTCCATCTGGTTCTGTTAGATGACAGTCTGGTGCATTCACTAACAGGGCCTCCAACTGTGGATTTAATTTGATCGGTCCACCTAATTGGTGACCTCCCGCGTGGCCTATTACCTTCTACTCTGCCTTGCACCACAAGACGCTCTGTGGAGTCATTATTCCGTCTCGAGACATGCCCAAAGAACTTCAGTATTCGGGACTGTACTAGTACTGATAGACGCTGTTTGATGCCGAGTTCTTGGAGTATGGACACGTTAGGACAAAGGCTACTTTTTTACGCGATAGCCAAAATCTACGCGCGCGGAGCCGCGGGCAAAAGCTAGTCTTCTGTATTAAGTACACAAATAAATAAAATTGAAGTGTCTGTTTGTAATGTCAAATTAACAGCTTTTTACTAAATGCATATGAAAGTAAATACGATACCCACTTATAAAAAAAAAAAAAAAAATGTGGTTTGTCTGTCTATCTGTCTGTTTGTTCCGGCTAATTTCAGAAACGGCTGGACTGATTTCGACGGGATGGCATGAATATGTGAAAAGCATTGATTTGTATTAAGAAAAAGAACAAAACAGCAGTGAGTCGCGTCACCGAACTGACAAGTATTAGGTTAATTTATTTTTTAAATCGACTAAACTGATATATCGATTATTCAGAACAATTATTTATGTGCCAACACCAAGCGGTGACGGTTCAAGGCTCGTACAGACTCGCGCGATATTGCCAGCGCGACAGGTACCGACAAAGAAATTGTGCTACTAGTGTCGCGTCGCGCCCGCGATATCGCACTAGTCTGTACGAGCCTTCAAAGTGGTCAAGGAAGGCGGGATTCAGCATCGATTCGTTCACTTGGTCATAGACTAGCTACTTTATGTATCACTTGGTTTTGAAGCGAGCTACGGGTCGGACAAACTAAATTAACTACGTCTATAATTCAACATAATTATTGTAGCTTATTGAATTTATTTGTAAAGGTCAAGCAATGACTACGTCTAGAAACTTGCGCGTTCGATATAGTTGTGTCGTGTACCTACATTAATTACTTTGCATACCCATTCCTACTGTATAGAATTAAGTTCTTCTAACTGAACTGACAGATGTGCTGCTGGGGAGTTTGTTCCAATAAGAGTACTTCTTCTTCCCAGCTAAAACACTAGAAAGTGGTGAAGGGCAGGGCGTTTTGGGGGACTGTCTAATGTAAATTTTAAAATGCTGATTCTCAGCTGGAGTAAATGACTTTTGATTCTAATCCGGTTTTTCTTTTGCGCAATAACCAAAACTACCCACAGTACGCCCACAGTAGTTTAAAATATGGCTGATGATAACGAGAGCGAACTACCGTTCTCCGCCTTTGATTGGAATAAGTAAATAATAATATAACCTACCCGAGGAGTTTTATTGCACAAGCGCATATCATAAGATAAAAAATATAATAATTGCAAAAAAAAACAAAGTTCCAAGTATTTTATTTATTGCGGTACATACCGTCAGCGCGTCCTATAGCGCTCACAGTTCCTACCTACCCCATGTTTTTCTCTAAACTCCGTGCAAATAAAAAGATAACTTACCTATTTCCAGTGAACGCGCAACTTTATTTTTTTATAATAATAACGTAATAATTGCACATTGTTAGGCTTATCAAAATATATGAATTAAATATTCTAACAATGTTTATTGGAGAAATATTCAAATGTAACATTAATGGGAAGTAGAGCGGTAACGAGACGACGTCATAAATTAAGTAAATTGTTATATTTTATACCACACATGATGTTTTCTGATAATTCAGAACAATATTATAATACAAGCCGTATGCCCGACGGTATATCCCAGAAGTCACTAAAGGCCTACGCGCACCGGGACGGAATGGAATGGCAGAGGATTTTGCCATCGGTCAGCGCACACTAGCCACTTAGATGCTGTAGTAATCCGACAGCCTATACCAAGATATCCCGCGATGTGCCGAGACATGCCGCGTTACGCCGAAGTATGATACATTTTTCTTCCCTGTTGCAACCATCTGTCTCCTCAAAATATACACGTGCGAAGTAGGTAATGACGCCCGCTTGCACTGCCTCACCCCGCGGCATGTCACGACGTCCTTCGGCATGCCGTTGCATACCGCAGTGCGCTGCGGCATCCCGCCGCGGTATCCCTTAGCGCGCTCTCCAATTCCGTGTCAAGAAATCCCTGACCTCGGATTACCCTCACCTCTGATGAAACTACTTGGTGATCTCTTGTATTCCCATCGGCAAAAAGGACTAACTTCCATAAAAAAATTGTCCCCCATTTAAACCCTTTACGGGATGAATTTTCATAACTTCTTCCTTAGCGGGCAGACCCTATCAGAATACCAGCACGGCGACACTTATTTTTAAATGTTGCAGCATCATGCTGAGATAGGAGCCTTTTTGTCTCGTGCAGGACCTTATTTTTCTTTTTTTCTTTTTATATAATTTTGTTTTAAATAGGTACTTTTATCATTGTGTGTTAATATAATATATTAACACACAATGATAAAAGTACTTTATGATCTTCCTGTGCGAGTAACAATTAATACTTTTTCTATCTTTCTTTCTTTATTTCTTTCCTTAGTGCTCACTTTCGGTATATAAGGAACCCTTGAGCGAAATTTTACGTCCTCCCCGACCCTTGACGACGCTTAACGATGTGCCAGCATGTGGTTTAGCTGAGCCTGTAATCCAAACTCCCCCGATTAATAATCAGAACCCTGATGTTATCTAGCCACCGACGGTCCCTTGCCACCCTCCCTCCGACACTGCCCTAAGCCGAGGTTCGAGCCCCACCTGGGGTGCCCTTAGCGAGCAGTCGTCTAGCTTAAGTAGATTATAGTAAAAACTCCCCTGGCTGAAGGCGTAAACTTCGTTAGGAGCTTGCGGCACCACAGGAAAGCCCGGTTAAGGAACAGGGACCCCCAGTGGTTATACCTACGAGATGCCATACACAAAAAAAAAAAAAAAAAAAATACGTTTCAAGACCCGGCGGTGTAGGCTGTGCGTTGTCTGTCAGTGAATGAATTTTAGATTTTTAGTGAATAGAATATACGACACAGACGAGTACATTAGCTTCTTTATTGTTCACTAAAATAGTCGCTTGGAGTAACGATTCTTAAACCATGGCTACCTCTGGCTAAAACCCTTTCAAATAACGTCAACATTTTTGACGTTTACTGTCGAAACAAAAGAACAATTAATAACATTAGTAGGTGCGGTAAAACTGAACCACAGACACGCCTCTGCGATGAAAAACATCTATTCACCCCATCTCGAGGGAAATATACAGAAAACGTCGTTTTTATAAACACTCAACTGTTTGTACATGCTCGTCATAGGTACGTTTAAAAAAGTTTGATGTCAATTAATTTGTACGCAAAGCTGCACGTGAGGTTTGTTTTGGTAATAATAGAAGAGAACAGAAATAAAAGGAAAACCTACATTGTGATATATTGTTCGCATTCTGATTTGACGTAATTCCAATTTCAAATCAAACAACCATCATCTGTAGAATACCAGTATTTCACATAGCACTACTGCCTATTTAGGGTTGCCAACCCTACCTATATAATATAGTATCCTGCTATATCATTGGCCTAAAACTATATTTCTAAAGAAAAAATATAGTAGGCGAAACTACTATATTTTTATTTCAATACAAATGGCGAGATGATCGCAGTATTAATCTCATTAAAGCTGAAGTAATGGTTTTTTGTAAAAATTGTTACGAGACATTAAAAATTAAAATTAAAAACCTGTTAATAAAGGTTCATAGTAGCAAGAAATATGCATTTAAAGAATATAAATGTTTTTGAAACATACCTACTATCTTAAGTTCAGTTTTTTTCCCAGTTCGCCATCTATTTCAACAGGCAAATTACTATAGTTGGTATAAAAAAAGTTGGCAACCCTACCTACTCGTATTATCCACAACCCAGTTACTGGGTGATACGATACCCCCTGGTAAGATAAGACTGGTCGTCAGATTTTCAAGCTTCTGATGACCCGTAACGATTGTCAAAGATCCACGAATGACATCTAGGACCATTAACGTGCTTTCCAAGGCCCCGAGGAATCTTGGTAGCGTGCTTTCCGAGGCACAGAGAGTGGTCTCGGTATGTAAAGATGGTCACCCATCCGCGGACCACCCGCGGCAAGCGTAGCTTAACCTGATCGATCGACTCGTGTGGCTGTTATTACTTAGCCACAACCAATTTTCAAAATAGGTGCTAGAAGATAATCAGTAGATCAAATAATTCAACAAATAAGTGAAGTACCTAAATTAAATCCATACTAATATTATAAATGTGAAAGTAACTCTTTCTGTCTGTCTTTCTGTCTGTCTGTCTGTCTGTCTGTCTGTATGTTACGTTTTCACGCCTAAACCGCTGAACCGATCGTCATGAAATTTGGTAGAGAAATAGCCTGGGATATGGAGAAGGCTACTTTTTTACGCGATAACCGACATACACGCGGGCGGAGCTGCGGGCACAAGCTAGTGAATATATAATTAACATACGAGTCAAATAAATAGAGGATTTTAAAGTTCGCCACGAAAAAAAAAATTTTTTTTTTTCATTAACCCTCTAATGTTCGAGGGGGTAATTTCGGCCGCTCACAGCCGCAGGCTTTACCCAACCTTGAATTTATTCCACGCTGCGTTGTGTAAAATGACGCATTATTTGTTACAATTAGAATTGTACTGGAATTCTTACGTTTATATGATTAATTTTTTATTTAGCGGATATGCTTGGTAGCTTTAAACATTACTTCAACTGATATTAAGCGATGGTACAAGCTTGCTTAGGAGTAACTTATATTCGTGTGACTTGCACAGTACCAGAAGCCTCATCCTCGTTCCCGCATTTAAAAGCGTTCAAAATCTAGACTTAATCTCATATCAACGACTATTATATTCCGTCCACCGAGAGAATGGTTTTTTGACACATGTCAGTTTCATACAAATGCATGTGTTTTACGAATTTAAACTTTATTAGTTCCAAATCTTGTACAATTGATAGGCGTCAAAAAATCATTCTCTCGGTGGACGGAATATAATGTCAAAAACTTGTCAAAAATGTAGGTAAATTAGATACCTATATTTTTTACAGATTAAGACATAGATTAGAATGGGAACGTTCTTAAAACACGAGAATCGTCCCTCAGTTTCACGGGAGTGTAACGTTTGATATAATAACAAAAGTTCTAATGATCATAAGACCTAATTTCATTTAATATAATTTTTATTTAATATAACGATCTAATGATATAATGAATTATTGATATAATTTCATTTTACCTAATTTCTTATGGTGATATAATGCACATTTGAAATAATATTCAAAATCTATAAGTAACGTTTAATATAATTTGGAAATGTCTACTTTCATTTTTGCAAAAACTTATTAGATTAAATAGTAGTAGTCAACAGGTTGAATCTGTTCCAAAACCGAATCGGGGCACCTAGACTTTACGTAGTCTTTTGGCTCCAACCCTAGAGTGTATATAAAAACTGGAGGCGCGGAAGGAGAGCGACCCCCGCCCGCTGTAACAAAGCATAGGCACCCGTGCAAGCACTTTCAAGTGCGATAGAATTAATCACTCAAAGTAATTAAAAACAACAACATAATATTATTATTATCGAAGTCAAGTTTTTAAAAGAAAATGGTAGTTTTATTAAATGTAGCAATAATTGTCTCAATTTAATTTGTTATGCGTAATAATAATAAACCACGTAGGTAAGTAGGTGAAATGAAATGAAATGAAATGAAATCGTTTATTCTGTAAATAGGATATCGGAATCACTTTTACACGTCATATAAAAAATATAAAAACAAGCTTGAGGAAGTCGACATTTCCTATCTGACTATCCCTGAGAAGAAATGGCGAAACAAACTCAGGGGTCAAAGTCTCTTTTAAAGTCCAGACATAATCTTGGTCAGATCATGTGAGGACCATGTAGATCCGTGTCTGAAATGGTCTTTTGAGGAAAGAACCACACAATTTTGAGTGGACCTGTCCAGTCAGTGCAAGCATTTGTCAGTAAACGTGTAGCTCAACTCAGGATTTAAGGAGCTCAACGACTCGACGAACAATACCAAAGAAAGGACATTTGGGTAGGCCGCATAAAGTACTCAAAAATCCAGACCATCATTAAAAATACTTGAGAAAGAGGAAAAAGAGATAACCTTAAAGAAAACAAATGACCCACATAGTGCTCACATTCACAATGTGAGCACTATGTGGGTCATTTGTTTTCTGCCTGGTACAGTGGCCAGCACATCAACATACACGAAACGGTAAAATTTCTCCAAACGATATTAAACTTTAAAATGTTGATGATTAAGTTAAAAATTGAACGTGAAAATTTGACAGTTTGTTGTAACTTGTTTTGCTTCTTTTATTATTATTTTTTTTTTTTTTTGTGGGAAACCATCAAATAACTTCTCCCGCTCTGGGCGGAGCGGGAGGGCGTGTCAGACTTTTACTCACTAAAACCCACCCGTGTTCCTTCAGTTGCCTGTGTGCCAGGGCCACTACTTATAATTGTTTTAATTATGTTCAATGACTATGAGTAACGCAAAAATACAGGGTCTATAAAAGTAATGACGCACACAAATACCTAATGCCTCTACAATGGGGTACAATGCGTACCACGAAAGATGAGACTTGACACACCACGTGACTTGTGCAGTACACGATTTTAGGTCTCTTTAGCGGTATGAGGTCTGTGCGCGGGACGGGATCGGTCGTCATCGGGGCGATGGCAAGGGCGCGGGAGGCGCGGTCAAGTCTCATCTTTCGTGGCACGCATTGTAATTGCGTAACACACTTAAACGCAATGGCTTTCATTTAACAGTTTAACAACATTCATTGCGTTTTTAACGTTGTTGAGCACACAAATTCTTCGAACAAATGGAGCAGTGGATGAGCAATATCCTTCAAAATCATTCAGATTTTGATTGAAAGAAGTGTGTTACGAAATTATAGGGTGATGGGCACCTTAGCTATACAGCTTCCATCTCTGTTGCAAAACACTTGAATATTTTATATCCTTTGAAGCGGCTCTACTGGCGACTTGGTAGTGGGTATCTCAATATCAATTTCAGGAGGCACGTATTCCGCTGCTTTTAGAGCCAGTTTCACCAACAGAATAAATAACTGTTTAGTAAAAGAATCTTCTTCAGTTCTTATAATAAAGCTAGTATTCTCATTATTATACAAATTAAATTTCTTTTGAGAGCCCCGGTTGACTTTCTTGAATCGTTTTTGCCCTTTTTTATCATATTCAGGTCTCAAAAAGCCAGTTGGAGTCTCTGCACTATCATCTTCAGCTTTAAATTGTGCCAGTTTCTTAGCTTCTGGAAATGCTTTTGATAAAATTCGATTTATCGTGCCATCGTCGATTTTCACTTGTTTTGCAGAATATACGTTTATTACTAATTTAGTTGACACTAATATTGTCAGTAGCAGTAGAACAAAATATACGAACATTTTCAATTATTATTCATTTTATGACATCGATCGATCGAAACACAATTGTTATCAGGGTTATCAAATGAGGCATGAAATGTGATCAGGTTTTATTGCTTATTGCTAAGTTTTGAATGCTTCTTCACTTGCTGTTTCTTAGTTG
The DNA here is from genome assembly GCA_947523025.1 of Dryobota labecula. NCBI lineage: Eukaryota > Metazoa > Arthropoda > Insecta > Lepidoptera > Noctuidae > Dryobota > Dryobota labecula. Next base: position 11,750,670 of record OX383306.1, on the reverse strand, counting down.
AATAAAAATCTGAATTTAAACACTTTTTTTCCTTTATGATCATGCTGACTAGAAATCAAAACGTCTATGCTAAGTATTGCCTAAACCTTATATTGACTAGGAAGCACAATGCCTACCATACAATATGTATATACAGTATGTTCTTTTGTTTTAGATATTGCAATACGTACCCATTTGAACTAAACCTTATTCTGACTATGAACCAAAATGCCTACCTTGCAATATGTCTATACAGTATTCGATGAGAGTGGAAAAAATTTAGGTAAACTCACGAGCAACTTGGAAGTAGCGTTCACCGGCCGCTGCCACGGCATCGCTCGCTACGCTCGCTCGGCTCACTCGTGGTTGGTCACAGTTCTAACCTAACCTAACCTATTTCACCAGTTCAAAATGATGAATCATATCTACAATTTGCCGCAGGAATGTTTAATATTGTCTAATTATCTAGTCGCAGGCAGATTGTATGATTCATCATTTTGTTCTCTAGGCGATTTACAGCTTCAAGCTGAGATTCTATTATTTTCTATATTCTAAATTCGAAATAGTGTTTATCTCATAATCTTATGCCATTATCTTGTATATACTTACTCGCGGAGGTTGCATGGAAACGCCAACCAGGCTTAAGTCTATCTACAGTACTGATTGTATAAAATCCACGATAATAATTAAACAAAAAAATAATATCAACATCAACCATACTCTTCATAATTAAATCAAGATGTATTCCTACAGTTAATAATAACAACCCACCTTTTATTCAATACAGCTCATTGTATACCCCAAAGAATAAGGCGTCTGTTACCCCATTCATCATCTTCCGTTACACCTCTAATCCCAACCCTTTCAATACACCGAGGCCCTAAGGGTCAAGACTCGTTAATTTCAAGGGTCACCTCTATTGTCAATCTTGACCAATCCCTGTTTTTTTTATAAACTTACACCTTTGTCCGACATTGGTCCAGATGACCCCTGGTCGCATTTCAGTGTTATTTGAGAAGGGTCAATAGGATTTAAATGAATGGTCAGTTAAAGGAGTGGGGTAAGTTTGACCCTACGTGGGATTGGGAAGGTTAATTTTTATTATTGGTAGCTTTTACTGAATAAATTGAAATAAAAATAAACTCTTATAGAATATTTTGAATGATAGATATAATTATGATATGGATTGAAAACTAAATTACATCTTTGAAATAACAGAGTCTATCCGACGACAAAAATAACAATGTGATATACGAATAATTTTATCAGGTTGTATGTATGTACAGACGCCAGCAGGTCAAGCTACCCGAAACTGTCAAATTTTCGCAATCAACCTTGAACCTTATGTTGTAGTGATAAAGTTGAAAATCTATTAAAGAAATTTGACAGATTGTAGTAGCTTGATGTGCTGGCGTCTGTACAAACACAGAACTAAAAATTTGTATAGATAGATCATACACCGAGAGCTGCTAAATTAATGTTTTATTTCATTTTTATTTTTATTTTTTCTATGAATTCTTACTAGCTTCCTCATTGTAAAGCTACCACCTAAGGGAAGAGCGAGACAGCTCCGACACAAGTACTATTGTAACTTAATGGGGCTGCCTCAATTTATGTATGACACAATGCTTAAGTTGAAATAAATATTTTTGTATTTTGTATTTTTGTATAGATAAATAAATAAATTCTATAAAACACGAATTTAAATTAGACTATTTCAAACAAAAATAGTAGGTACACATATTTAGCAGAAACATGACGAACCCTGCAACTGCGGCTGAATGTCATAAAATAAAAGGTCAAATTCTTAAAAACATAAACAAAACCACAATATAAACTTTGAAAGATAAATTCATCATTTTCCATTTATTCTAGGATATGGGAGTGCACTGTGTAAAGTTCAGAAAAAATCAATCTGCCTAGCCAGTGCTAGTGTTGGGGTCGGCTTCCAGTCTAACACGATACCCCTTGGTAACTGCCGAATACTCAAACGCAATTCAATTTTAATCGCCGTTAAGTCTAATGCTGTCTCTGTCACTTTAAACTGTTTTATAGCGACAGAAACACTTATAAGAGCGTCTTAAAGTTAAGTAACGTTTGAGTATTTGGGCATAAGACTGGTTGTCAGACTTTTTGGGCTTCTGACGACCCTTAACGACTGTCAAAGATCCACGAATGACAGCCGGGACCAACGGCTTAACGTGCTTTCCGAGGCACGGAGGAGTCTCGGTATGTAAAGATGGTCACCCATCCACTGACCAACGCCGGCAAGCGTAGCTTAACCTGACGGATCGACCCGTGCGGCTGTTATTACTTAGCCACGAGCTCCTCCACTGTGTAAAGTTCAGAAGGAAGAAAATTTGAATTTTGCGGGCTACCATGACATTATCATGGTAGTCGAAAAATTCAAATTTTCTTCAGTTTTTTAGGTCAATATCAGGTCTTATGTTGATAAATATATGATTCGCGATCGTAACAAATATGTATTCAAACTCAAACTCAAATCATTTATTTCAATTAAACCATTTACAGGCACTTTTGAATTGTCAAGGAGTCGGTCAGTAAGAAAAATTAAGCTACATTCGCATTCCAAAGCGTAGGTACCTATGGAGAAGAACGTCAAAGTCAAAGTCAAAGTCAAATAATTTATTTCAAATAGGTACGAAGATGCACACATTAACAGAATTATAACCATTAAAATCTTCATTACAACTCCCTAAGTTTAGATTACTCTATGGAATGACTGTTTCATGAAATCATGACATTTTAGGTAAATTCTTAAATAAAGTCGAATAATTAATTCACTCGAGTAATCTGACGTGTGCTAGCTGTCACTTTGTATAATAAAATGGTCATATTTATTGTAATGGTGATCGTTTAGTTTATTGATTTATAAAGTGTAAAATAAATGTATAATATATGTATTGTATTAGTGTAAAAGTCTAGAATACAATACATATTTCCTTATTATTTAACAATGTGACAGCTAGCACCTGTCAGTTTCCTCCAGTGAATTAGTTATTTTAGAGAATTGTATCGATGACTTTAATTATTTTAATTAAAACCTAATTACTATAGCCTTAAGACTTCGTTCCGGACATATTCCATCAAATAAGTTTTATAACTTAATGAGAAAAGCTTTGTCTCCAAATTGCGATGACTGTGGAGTGGTTGATGATATATTTCATATTCTGATGGAGTGTGTCCGGAATGAAAACACTAGAATTAATGTTTTTGGACGATATAAAAGGTATGATATTGGCTTTTGTAATACCATCCTTGCTTTTCCAGTGTCAGATAAGGCTAAAGAATTGCACAAGTTAGTTATAAGATAGATCGTAATAAACAATTTTGTGGTTTTCTGCACTGGGCGATGTGGTCGCTAAGCGACAAAGCCCTCTAAATAAATAATAAAAAAAAAAACCTACACATTTGTTATGCCGCGAATTTTATATTATTTTGATCAAATTACAATATGCTACTGACCTGCAATTTGCAAAAAATTTAAGAAAATTTGAATTTCGCGGGCTACTTCAGCACATCCCGCTTAAACGATCAAATCAATAAAAATAAAGGATCTCTATTAATACCATTTGTTTGGGATGAATATCCAAACGGATATCGGTCGCGTCATCGTAACCCAATCACAGCACAGCTAAATGACGTGATAGCTTGTTGTGATTGGCCCGTTTGTTCCCGTCCCTTTTCCCTCGATTGCTATATACTTAGATAAATAAAATTACATTCGCTAACGACCATTGTAACAATAACTTGTTTTTTATTGAAAAAACACCCATTAGAAAGCCCAAAAGTAGTAACTAAACAAGCAGTTCGAACACACCAGAACACATTCAAACACCATTAATACCATTTTTAGTCTTTGTCCTCTTGAAATTTGATTTACATTTGCATTTATTCTTTTTCTCTTTATATTTTCCATCATGAGCCCTATCGCTTATTATCTGAAACAGTGTCTGATCATCAGTTTCATGCTGAGGTTCAAACCTTAAAAAGTTCATTACATTTTTAAATCTTCTGTTCTATCATTTGATTGTCGTACTGCCATCTATGTCTTTCTCTTCTTTTAAGTCTTTGATAATACTATTGTGGCCACTTCTTAAATCGTTCTATCTTTTGATAACCCTTTTGCTATTGATTTTATTTCTTTTGCTTCTTTTAAGACTATTGTGGCCACTTCTTAAACCTTCTGTTCTATCTTTTGATAACCCTTTTGCTATCGATTCTATATCTCTTTGGTTTGTTTGAAGACTTTCTTAATATTATGGTGGAATATGTTCCTTATTTATAACATTAACCATGTCATCATCGAGTTTCATTTGTTTTACTGCATATGTACTGTAAATAGCTCCTCAATCCAGATATCTGAATTGAGGAGCCACCTTAAACGTCCTACTTTTCAAGGATTTTACTACAAATTCGAGGATCGAGCCTACAAAACCGGCTAATATATCTAAATGTTGGTTGTACCCGCGTTCACTACATGGCTCCTCAATTCATACAGACACAACAACATAAGTTTTATCAATAATTAAGTATCTTTAGTGGCTTTATTTTAAGACTAATTATACTAGATAATTAATAATAATATCAAGAAAGTGAAACTATAAAATAAATGCACACACGCAGTCTTTTGCAATATAATAATATGTGCGAACAGCAATCGTATGCAGCGTTAATAAGCGAAGCAATTACAGGCGTTTCATTAATTATAATTGAAATGACTACGTCATCCAGTTAGACATTTTTAGATTATATAGAAATTGTACAGGCAGTCTTAAAATTTGACACAAATCAACTCTTTTCCCTACTCTTTTGTCATAATCATCTCTACCGAAAGCCCTTCTATCCTCTCTCTAGATTAAATCAATTTGTAAAGGCAGGATTATCGATATCAGAAAACTATTTTAATTATATAATATCAAGTAAGTAGTCTTTTTTTAAAGTAACTACCACCACAAGTGTTGAGGAAAGCAATGAACCAGTGACTTCTCAAGGTTACACTTGAGTTTCTTAACATTTTGACTTTCAAAAGTACCAACTAATAAATGCTCCAATTGAAATAATTATTTCACTAGTTGGCTGTTTGGGTGGTCAGTGCCACCTGCGCCTACTTTTATAACGTACATGTTAAGGCTCGTGCAGACTATCACGATATCGCGGGCGCGACAAGCAGCGCGACCTATGTCGCGCCCGCGTTATCGCGCCAGTGTGTGGGAGCCTCTACAAGGCACGAGTTTTCGCGCCTTCCCATGGGGGTAGGCGGAAACTACAGAACACCACCTGCTCCGATACATACTCTTTTTCCTCCATTTACGTTCATAAATCTGGTCATACACGCACGCCGGTTGCGAGTACCTCATCATTTTCCGATTATTTGACTTGTGATGAACAAGTCATCCCTTTTTCTATACCCAAATTCTCAAATTCAGATAATTTAAGTAAACAAAGTAATGTCAAGAAATGTCACTATCAAAATGATAGGACAGTGGTGCTAAAGATATTAATCATTAAATTTTTTGTAAATTTTCCATACTAACATTATAAATGTGAAAGTAACTCTGTCTGTCTGTGTGTTACGTTTTCACGCTTAAACCGCTGAACCGATCGTCATGAAATTTGGCAGAGATATAGCCTGGGATATGGAGGACATAGGCTATTTTTTTTACGCGATAACCGACATCTACGCTGGCCGAGCCACGGGCAAAAGCAAGTCATCTAAAAAATTTAAGTGAATTAATTATAAGAACTATGCAAACAAAATACCGTTGCCAAAAAATGTTTTGTGTAGTGTATCGGAGATACGGCCTACGATCGTCTTAAGCAAACAAAATACCGTTGACAAAAATGTATTGTTTAGTGTGTCGGAGACACGGCCTATGATCGTTATAATCAGCCCTTTTAAGTCCACACACAAAATCGATTACCACTCGAAACAGTTTACAGCCGTTTTCATCCAAAATGTGGCTATTGATGCTACTTACAATAATTATAATTAATCTATGAATAAGAGTTGTAATTTCATTTCTACTCTTGATCTTTCTTCAACTGACATTGGGTAAAATCTTCTCGACGTTATCCTAGACTACTTTCTAAGATTTACTCTAGCTTTCATAAATTTAACGTAGTTAAACGAAAAGGATCCAATCCACACAAAGTCATTTTAGAGATATTAACGTTTGAAGTTTAGAAGATATATTATATCCTATTTTTCATATTTCCGTGCATATATTGGTTCTGAGGTTCCTTTATGATCATGCTGACTAGAAATCAAAACGTGTATACAAAGTATCGCCTAAACCTTTTATTGACTAGGAAGCACAATGCCTACCTTGCAATATGTCTATTATTTTAGGAGAAGAAAGGGAGTACCGTTGTGTGGTCACAGTTCTAATCTAACCTAACCTACAGTTCAGAGGCCCAAGTGTGAGTTTATTTTAACTATCTCGACTACTTAGAAATGATTGCATTTTAGGCATTTTGCTTGTTAAACATTTTGATCTGTAGGCGATTTACAGCTTAGCCAATTTGCTGTGTAGACATGAATTTTAGGCATTTTGCTTCGTAGATGAATTGAAAATTAGACACTCTGATCATAAAGTCTGAGGTTGATGAAAATGATAAACAGTTGTTTTTTTTGCTTGAATCTTTTTTACTGGTCGATAGTATCGATATTTAGCATCAGTTTGGTAAACTTAACTCATATTTGACCATGTTGTGGATTGGATCCTTTTTTGTCTAACTACGGTCCTTCCAGTTGCAGCCACTCTATTATATAAAGACCGGCTAGTCTATATATGAGAAATTCATTCTCATCTTCATACAGAAGCACCGAATGGCCATCCAACATTCTTCTCAATGTTATTTTTGTCTAAAATGTAACCGTCAGCTGCCGTAGTAACAAAAGATGCAAAGACCGTTATACGTGCAAAATTTTAATTGCCAAAATTTGCATAAACGCTCTTAGGGACGTCAGACAGGACAGTGGGGACGGTTTATGATTGATTATAAGTGGTCATGCTAGTGAAGGGGAATTGCAAGGATTTCGAAAGCTTCTTAGTCTTGTGTTTGTATAGATGTATGCAAAAAAGTGTGAAGGGATTGTTTTGAAGGACCGAAGTGATATTGTTTTTTGAAACTGTTGACAATATTTTGCTCACTTTAATAATATTTGTAGCAGGACTGTTTTGGATAGCTATGAATTCATACGTACTTGATGATGATGATGATGATGATGGGGCTCCCTTTTCCGTACTTAGACTCCCATTTGGTCCGTTGTGCGTGTGGATTCTGGCTAACAGAGCCACAGAAGCTTCCTGGGAGCTTCACAGGCTTCACGGAGTGACCTCACTGTTCCGAGGATTTCTTCACGTTGTGGAGCCCACGGCCTCGCATTCCAGGATGACGTGGGCGGCTGCTGATTCCTCGGCGTCAAGGCAGCCCCTGCAAAGGTGGCTGTCTGTGGCGCCTATGTTAAAAAGATGTTTGTTAAGGAGATTATGGCCCGTAATTGTACCTATTATTATTCTAAGGTTATTTCTACATAGGCTGAGAAGTTTTTTGGTTAATCGCGGGTGTACCATTGGTAAAGCCAATTTTGACTGTCTACAGTCTGTTACCCGTGACTATTTGTTGTTATGGAGGTTTTTTCCAAAAAAATACATTATAAAATGCTCTAAAGTAAAGTTGCCAACATGTCGTTTGGAAAATATTGCCTTTCAAGCGTCGATATTACGAGTATTATGTTGCTTTCTTGAGTAAAAGATAACAATATAACGATATGGTACAAGTGCATACACAATTGGGCATTAACGCCATTTCTGGGGAAGGCTCACAGCCATTAAACCAGATACGACAAGTAAGTATACGTAAAGACACGTCTTTTTATCTCGAGTAGCGGCTACGAAGATCATCACCTAGACAGATGATGATCCTTTTGCTATGTTGGGGTCAGCTTCCAGTCTGACCGGATGCAGCTGAATACCAGTATTTTACATGGAAGCGACTGCCTATCTGACCTCCACAACACAGTTACTAGGTAATACGATATCCCTTGGTAAGACTGGTTGTCAGACTTTCGGGCTTCTGACGACTTGTAACGACTGTCAAAGATTCACGAATGATAACCGGGACCATAGGCTTCACATGCTTTCCGAGGCATGAAGGGTCTTGGTATGTAAAGATGGTCACCCATCCATTGACCAAGCGCGGCAAGCGTAGGTTAACCTGATCGATCGATTCGTTTGGATGTTATTACTTAGCCACAAGCCCCTCTCGTCTCGTCTTCGTAGCGGCTTCGAAGATGTTGAAGGAAAAAAAAAATCATAACAACTAAATATCTTTTATCTGAAGCGTTTAAATCCTTTATTGTAATAGCCGAGAGAACACGACCACTAATTCCATTTGCAACAAGTCAGCTTCCGAGTCCCACGTTCAAAAAAAAAACAAAGATATTTAACAATAAACGTCCAAATTACCATAAACAACGCATCATGAGACGGTTGGAACCAGTCAAAACCGGTTTTATCCGGAAATTGTCGAATCCTATAGTTCCGTGACACCGCTCAACAATTGTCCCTTTTGTTTTCTTTTTTTATTACCTGCGGATCTGACCGTCGCAGTTGGGGGGTTAGGCGATTAATAGTGAGAAGATCAAACAGGGTCATTTTTGTTTGAGATGGACGCTGGAAGGGTTGTCTTGTCTAAGGGTTAGATGGTTTGTGTTATGATCTTAATAGCCGGATGTTAGCAAAATGGGGTTTTGTTCGGAATATTAATAGTCATTTTTGGCGGGAATTCTCATGAGAGAGCAAAGATGAGATTGCTTGTGTCTTGTGTAAATTTAAATAATACAATGCCTAAAATGCTACTCCTAGGGCAGGCCTCCTCTCTTCGTGAGGGAGTGTGCACTGAAAAAAATGCACTCCAATCAAGTGACTTTTTAGCTTGATTGACGATATCTTGTTTAGATTAATCAAAATTTTAGTTAAGTTGATCATCACGACATGATTGCAGCAATAATAGTTCGAATGATTGAACGCTCAAACAAGTTTCTCGATTACTCTTAACATGACATCATTGTAGAAGAGTTAAAAAAGAGGCAAGTTAAAAAAAATTTAACTGCTACAAAGTAAGTTAGTTGTGTCAATCAAGCATTTTGATTACTTCAATAAAGATCATTGAAAATCTAATAATCTTGGTTGGAGCAACTATGTTTTGACTTGATTGCTGCAAATAGGTTTTGTGATAACTCCAATCAAGATCCCGTTTCAAATCTCAATCAAATAAAAGTAGTAGCTGTGATCATTGTGCTTGATAGGCTCAGATGCAAACAAGTTACTTACTGCTGAATACTCAAACGCAATTCAATTTTGAGTTGCCGTTAAGTATAATGCTGTCTCTGTCACTTTAAACTGTTTTGTAGCGACAGAAACACTTATAAGAACGTCTTAAAGTTAAGTAACGTTTGAGTATTTGGGCGTTAGTCAATCTAAACAAAATCTTGATTGTGGCAACTACTTTTTTTTTTTCAGTATGCCCAGTGCGGGTTGGTAAATGTCACCTGTCTTCGAAATTTTTGGTTCTAGGACATGCCGGTTTCCTCACGATTTTTCCTTCACCGTTTTCAGAGCAGTGGCGATGAAATAAATTACACAAAGTAATGCGCCTGACTGGGTTTGAACCAGGGACCGATATCGATACTCGAAGAATACCGATATTTTTAAGAAAATACCGATAACAGTATCGACATCTGACATAAAATACTGGTATTATATGTCAGTAATTTGAGTATCGGTATAAAATATCGATAATTATATCGTTATTCAGTACTGATATCAGGCTACAATGTGACGTCACATAATCTTTATTGATAAAAAGATAAAAAATATATAATTTATTCAAGTATAAAGTAAAAGTAAAATTATGATTTAGATTAATTACAATCGAGGAGCATTTCATTCTAACTGTAATGTAGACCTGCCTGAACTAGGTTTAATAAAAACCTGTGTTTCAGGCCATCAATTTACATCAAACATTTAAAAAGAAGACAACAATAGGTTTATTACTTTAAAACTAGATTATGTTAATATAATCTATATATATATAAATGAATCCCTATTTCCCTTGGTCACGGCATCACGCGTGAACGGCTGGACCGATTTCGCTAATTATTTTTTTGTTGTGTTTGTTATTGTCAGGAGAAGGTTCTTATGTAAGAAAAATTTAAGAAAGTTAAAAAAAAAAAATTGTAAGAAAACGACCATATTTACATTTTTATTGTAATAAGTAGGTAACTCTATCTTCTAATGTAACTTTATGGCGTTTGACATAACGTGTCAGTCATCATTTGGTAGGTCTGAGAATAGATTTTATAAAAAAAAATAAAAAAAATTGATGGTTTTAGTTAGGTAGGGTAGGGTAGGTAGGGTTGGTAGGGTAGGGTAGGGTAGGGTAGGTAGGTGGGTAGGGTAGGGTAGGGTAGGGTAGAATAGGGTAGGGTAGGTAGGTAGGGTAGGGTAGGGTAGATAGGTAGGTAGGGTAGAGTAAGGTAGGGTAGGGTAGGTAGGTAGTTTCCTTTGCGCGTAGACAAACTGCCACAGTCAAATAGCTTTTGACAGAACGAAGTCTGTCGGGTCAGCTAGTATTATATAATATTAAAGTAGATAAAGTGGACACCATTATTATTTAGGTAAAGGAAGAGACTTATATTAGAGTAGGTAGCTAGAGACATTATTTTAAAATTTCTAGTAGTTTTTCCGTGTCTGCGTAATTGAGTTTTGACAAATATTCCTGTACTAGTAAGTTACACCTATTATAACTTAAACTATAAATATTTAACACTCTGTTAAACTGGTTATACAAGTAGGGCCCTAAAAATAAATATAATAATTGATGATTCTTTAGTAAATACAATTCGCGGTCTCCACTCAAGAACACGTCTACCCCAACGGTCATCGGTTCTACGGCTAATATGGCCGGCCCATTGCCACTTCAGCTTGCTTATTCTGTGAGCTATGTCGACAACTTTGGTTCTTGTTTGGTTTTGAGTGGAGACCGCGAATTGGCAAACGTAAGGTAGGACGCCCTCAGGTTAGGTGGAGCGACGATCTTCGCAGGGTGGTTGGTAGCAGCTGGATGAGAGTTGCCGAGAATCGAGCTGAATGGCGTGCAATTGGAGAGGCCTATGTCCAGCAGTGGACTGCTATAGGCTGATGATGATGATGATGAAGTAAATACATATTTTTTACAGACGCAAATCATATTTTGATCGAGATACAACCTAACGCTGAACTGCAAATTGCAAAAAACCAAAGAAAATTTAATAATAACGGTATTATATCTATACCCAAATACCGGTATTTATAGCGATATTGTGGTATCATGTATCCAAATTATATCGGTATTCAGTCCCTGGTTTGAACCCACGACGCGACGTACACTTGGCCACCACTGCTCTCAGTAAAGTTAGGTGGAGGCAAATTATGAAATTATGTCAACCTAACCACAGTGAGTAATGTTATGTTTAACGCTTTCAAGGACACTGAACGAGACCCAATAGAAGTTTTATTTTTATGTCGCCTATAGGCGTTTAGTATCCCTGAACATGTTAAGAGGAAACTCGGTCTCAAGTTAAAGAAAGAAAGAAAATACGTTTATGTAAACATAACGCAAAGTAAGAACATTAAAATAAAAAAGAATGTGCATCACATCCACGCAAAATGGTCATCGCTCAGCTAAATGCTGGTAGTTGGCGTTCATTCCATACTAACGTATTCCGTGGAATAATAATGTTTTATTTATTTCTTCTTAAATTAATAAACTTATTTTTCTTTCTTTCTTTTCTTTTTCTTTATATTTACGTCGCCATTTCCCTATGTTGTGGCGTAATGGCTCCAAAAAACAACATAGAGAAAAACACAAATGGCAGACACAAAACAACAACAAATGGCAGTGTAGATATAAAGAAAAAGAAAATAAAGAAGGAAAAATAGGTTTATTTGTCACAGAAACACGTGCATACAAAAAGGTAATTAACTCGAGTATGTAGGTAAACAGAAAAATAAAACAAAATAGATCTACATTATTATCACGAGCACAAAACCGAAATACTCGGCAGCTGCACGTCATGACTGTGACAAGGATGCTTCCACTCAGCATGATGCATACGTATATGATGTAAGTACCATTTATGTGTGACCGACCCAGATGACCCCTCGACTCTCCTCCAGGAGAGCAGTAGGGAAACAAGAACAGTAGCTCGCAAACATAATACACGACCGTCATTTCGACCTCGCCGCCGAGGCCCATCGCGAAATCCCCGACTAAATCGTCCTCCCCGTCCCTTGCCCGTAAGCGAAGCACCAGCACGCGCTATAGCTGAGCCTGTAGCTTTAAATTCCCCCGATAATAATCATAATCCTGATTTTATTCAGCCACCGTCGGTCCCTTGCCATCCTCCCTCCGACGCTGCCCTAAGCCGACGTTCGTACCCCACAGGGGGTGCCCTTAGCGAGCAGTCGTTTAGTTTATAAGTTTTTTTGGCTGGAGGCATTAAGTTTCGTTAGGAGCTTAAGGCAACCACAGGAAAATCCGGTTAAAGAGTCTCAACCTCTCATGGTTAACTCTGAGATGCCCTGGATAAAAAAATAAAATAAAAATTACACGGAAATAAAATTGATTCTAGTCGCCCCGTGCTCAAATATCTGAGCAACTGGAGGTGCCTATCAGCACCGCACTCCACCAGGTCACCGATGGAAACAGATGGAGAAAGACCGTTGACAATTTGAAACGGAGTCACGATTCTCAGCACTGAGGGAACGATTGAGAAGAGAGTGGACATTAGAATAATTACGAATTGTATTAAAAATCATTATTTTTGTACCGCCTCTTCTTTCAACTAGCTTTTTCCCGCGGCTTCGCCCGGCTGGAGGTCTTTCAGTAGTTCTATTTTGAATCTAATGAGTGGCAGTAATTTTATTACATGTATAGATTTGAACGAAACGCCTCCACTAATTGGGTATTCCTCACGCTATAAAATACCTTGTAAAGGGGGTAACCAATTAAGTAATATATACGAGTATGTATGCTTACTTACTTATCGCATTTAAAAGGAATTCTCTCAAACTGTATAAATTGCCCTCACATTTAGTGAAACAGTCGTTTTTCTCCCCATTTTCTTGTATTTACTGATAACGAAATGAGCTTCAAAGGTGCGAATCGTTGACCTCAATAGCTTACTAATTTACCTTCCTGAAAATCGAAAACAAACGATTTTGAACCTTAAAACTAGTGCCATAGAAGTTACAGAGTAAAATATGGGAGTAAAATTAAGTTTGGGATGTGCTCACAGCATATGTAATTGTATACTCACTTCGTAACGATATCTTTGCAAGTTTACCATTACTGTCCAGTCAAACCTTATCTTCCACTCCATAAGATCCATTTTCCTTTGTTTCAGTGGTAAATAAAGTGAGTTCAGTATGTTTTAAACATGCACTTATCGCGGAAACATGTCGCTTTATCAGTACGCGTCAGTGAGCTCAGCAGATGTGGATTTAGTGAAGACAACTGTCTGACTATTGATTTCTGTATCGTTTCCTTGTTTTAGCGGCTCTTTTAGAGCAAACACGCAATAGGATTGACAACATCAAACTGACAACATAATGCTTTAGTTATTATTCTAAGACAGAATTAGTCAATGGTGCCGATTCCCTTGTTCACAAACTAAACTAAATTTAAGTTCAGTGCATCTTTTTCTTTCTAGTTCATTATGAAAAGGACAGAAGACAAATTTTAGTTTAGTCCTGTCAAATTAATCAGCGCTTGACGTAAATTGACGTAATTTTAGTAGGCAAGTTTTTAGTCGCGTCTAAACTTGTATGGAGTAGTGACAGGCGCTGATTAATTTGACAGGACTAAACTAAAATTTATCTTCTGTCCTTTTCTTAATGAAATAGAAAGAAAAAGATGCACTGAACTTAAATTTAGTTTAGTTTGTGAACAAGGGAATCGGCACCAATATCTCGAATCAAACCATTAACCTAGGTACTCTAAAGCTGAGGTCTACAAACTTTACTTCATAAGGTATCTAATTTAAAGTATTTTTTTAATACCAGCGTTTTATTGTTAGGTTTGGAGGTAACTTTGGAATTTTTATCTATAGAGGTAATTTTATGGAATCGTATTTTCGTCAAATAGAGTCATCATCATCATCATCATTTCAGCCGAAAGACGTCCACTGTTGGATATAGGCCTCCCCCAATTGGGAGGGTTTGCCATAATCGCCACGCTTGGCAGGCAGGTTGGCGATCGCAGTATGGTGTTAAAAATGCATAGAGAACGCTGCTGCCCTTTCTCTAGTAAGTCCCTTAGTCGCCTTTTACGACACCCACAGGAGGGAATGAGGCATAGTACTTAACATTAATCCTCAACTTTACCATATATTTATTTCAAAATTAATGCTGCAGTATTTTTGACATAACGGAGGATCATGCTAAGTCATTTGAGATAGTATAAGCTCTTAAGGCGGTATATGACCCGACAGAAACCGCGCTTAGTCGTTTTTAGGGTTCCGTACCCAAAGGGTAAAACGGGACCCTATTACTTAGACTCCGCTGTCCGTCTGTCTGGCCGTCTGTCACCAGGCTGTATCTCATGAACCGTGATAGTTAGACAGTTGATATTTTCACAGATGATGTATTTCTGTTGCCGCTATAACAACAAATACTAAAATATTTAAGGGGGCTCCCATACAACAAACGTGATTTTTGCCGTTTTTATAGATAATGGTACGGAACCCTTCGTGCGCGAGTCCGACTCGTACTTGGCCGGTTTTTAAATTGAATCCATGGGCAACATAAAAACAGTGTTATAAAATTCTGAAAAAAAAAAAATATGAACTAAATAGATATGAAAGTTTATACGGTACTTATAACAAAAAAAAAAACTGTATTTCCCTTTGTTCCGGCTAATAGAAACGGCTGAACCGATTTGCCTTGTTTTTTCAATGTTAGACCGACAGGACTTTCATTGGAAGATAGCTGGTGTAACTTTATGACTTATTTTAGAAAAAGCTACGCGGGTGAAGCCGGGGGCAGCAGCTAGTCAGCAAATAAACGATTATGTTGTTGTCCGAAACTGAATAAATAAATAACTCTACGTCGATTTTAACTCAAAATGTTAATACTGTGTCCTCTGTGTTTGTTTCGGTCTTTCATCTCAGAGTAGTCGGTTAGGAAACACCGACCGCGACCTCGTCTAGTTTTTTTATTTTTATGTTTCCATTTTTTTTTTCTAATACACTAGTGCCGTGCTTTCCTATAATTTAGATACATGCGAGATCTAGGAATATGACAAAGACTTTGGGTTAATGCTGTGTAAGGTAACGGTCACAAAAACTTGACGACGTGAATAACTCTATTCTTCAGGTCCAAAATTGGTTTACTGTAAATAATTTGGTACTAAATAATAAAAAAACCAAATGCATTCGATTTAAGTTACCTAATGTTAGAAGTAGCGAATGTGACATCATATTGAACGGAGAAAAACTGGAATTTATTAATCAAACGGTTTTCCTAGGAATCACGCTAGATGAGAAATTACAATGGGGACCTCATATAACATCTCTTGCGGGGCGGCTAAGCTCGGCCGCGTATGCTGTTCGAAAGATAAGACAGTTAACAGATATAGAAACCGCGCGTTTAGTTTATTTTAGCTACTTCCATAGCATTATGTCGTATGGCATTTTACTGTGGGGTCGGGCTGCCGACATTGAATCCATTTTTATTTTACAAAAGAGGGCTGTCAGAGCCATTTATAATCTACATCGCCGCGAATCTCTTAGAGAACTATTTAAAACGATTAATATAATGACGGTACCTTGCCAATTCATTTATGAAAATATTATGTATGTAAGAAAAAATCTACATATTTTTAATAAAATCAGTGATAGGCATAATTTTAATACTAGAAATAAAGATAAAATAGATCAACCATTTTTCAGATTATCTAAGGTACATACATCTTTTATGGGGTACTGTGTTAAATGTTACAATAAAATACCTTCTGATATATTACAATTAAATGAAAGAAAATTTAAAACTCATATTAAAAGTACACTTTGTAAACAAGCATATTACAAATTAGAGGATTATATCCAAGATAAGAATGCTTGGAAACATGCTGGTCCTGCTCCATAGGACAATTTAGAGTCTAGACAAAATCAAACTGGTTGCTAATTTAACTGTATAATTTATAATTTTTATGATATTAATTTTATTTTCTGTGATTAATATTTTAACTCACACACTGACTTATTATATGTTGTTTTTATTTTTTATTTTTTTTGGGAAATCATATACAATGTTTGTAAATATGTGAGCACCATGTACCTATCGCATTTATTAATTTTTCTGTTATTACTTCACTTTTCATTCTTTTTACCAATTGTGGTAAGTAATTTTGATGAATTTTTTTATATTTTTTATTTTTTTATTCTAGGTACATAGTCTTCACCTATAAATATTAATTAATGTATACAAACTATTGTTAACATTTTAAAAGAGTAAGTATGGAGTTTCTTGCCCATTCTTCTCCATACATAACTACATTTTGGAAGGCGCAACTAGAATCAATTAACTATTCATGTAATTTTTGACGTTCAAAAGTGCATCTTCGTGCCTATTTGAAATAAATTATTTGACTTTGACCTTGATCCACGCATCATTAAGAAACTGTCTCGCTCGTTGATTGTGACTGCTCCGACTTGCCACTTATGCGGGCTGATAAGCAGCCTAAGTACTTTAATGTCTTAACTTACCAAATACTGAGTTACAGTGCGACATAAAATAGTAGAAATGAAATCAAATGGAACTAAAAAAAAACCATATTATACTAAATTGTTGCCATGTTTAAGCATTTTACGTCAAAAATGTGACAGTTACGTAGAAAGTGGCGCCCTCATTTAATTTCTACTATTTTATGTCGCACTGTACTGCCATGCTAAACGCAAAAGCGGTATCTCAGGGAAAGCTAGTTTCGGAACAAAAATTGTTTTGTAAACTATTCTAATAATGCTTATTAAATGGAATTTATATATTATATTGGGTAAATTTTTTGTCATTTGGTTAAAATATCAAAAATGCATGTGTATATACCGGATGACTTTTTTTACCGTCTCGAAAAAAATTGGGTATAC
This sequence comes from Dryobota labecula, assembly GCA_947523025.1. Classification (NCBI taxonomy): domain Eukaryota; kingdom Metazoa; phylum Arthropoda; class Insecta; order Lepidoptera; family Noctuidae; genus Dryobota; species Dryobota labecula. Next base: position 11,733,476 of record OX383306.1, on the reverse strand, counting down.
TAGGTGAACTGAGTAGAAGCCTATGGCATAGCAATTTTTTTTTTTTTTTTTTTTCAGAAATAAAACTAAAATAAAAGATAAAAATATTGAAATTTGGGTGCGTATGATTTAAATTTAAATATTATTTATCGTATTTATTTATTGAATTATGTTTTTTGTTAAATTTCTGTGTTTATTGTTATAGTATGATAAGTTTACTTCAAATGTGTGGTATTTATCCATAGATCAATTTCTTTCTAGGTTAAAGAAAAAATAATAAAAACTATGCCATAGGCTTCTACTCCGTTCACCTAGTATACCCAAATTTTTACGAGACGGTAAAAAATGTCATCCGGTATATACCTTTTTCATGAGATACTGCCATCCCGCTAGGTGTTTATAGAATTAAGAATTGAGATTCCGCTTCGTTACCCTTCCTTGGCAGTCGGGTGAAAATGATATAGGGAATACTTTTTTAAGGGTTATTTAATGTTTTAAATAAGATACCGCTATTTGGCTTAGTTCATTAGATGCGTATTTCTATAAGCTATGCGATGCAACAAAAAAAAAATTTTTTTTTTTTGAGCATAGTATGCCAGTGTACTTCTGTTAAAACTGGTAATAATGTATGAATCAGCCTATAATATTTCCACTGTTGGACACAGTCCTCTTCCCGGTGAGAGGGAGTGGACCTATCATCATCATTTCAGCCGAAAGACGACCACTGCTGGACATAGGTAAAACTGGTGGATGCCAAGCTTCACAGCTTGGCTCATCGCCGCAAGGTTGCCTGCTTGTCGGTCTTCTACAGATTGTACTTCGGAGAGTGTGCCCATAAACTCCACGACCTCATTCCACCGGCCCCCTTCTAACATCGGACGTCTAGACGCACTGCAAGTTACCACCCCTACCTAGTTGATATTCCACCAACTCGCACTAAGCGTTTTCAAACATCTTTTATAATGCGCACAGCAAAAGAGTGGAACTCTCTGCCTGCGTCTGTGTTTCCGAACGCATACAACCCTAATCTATTCAAATTGAGAGTGAACAGGCTTCTTCTGGGTAAGCTCACTCCATCGTAGACTTTGTCTCTGTCACCTAGACCTAGACCAAAGTCAAGAGCAAACCCATAGTAAAATAAAAAAAATAGGCCTCCTCCAAGCACCGCCACTTAAACCGGTTCTGTGCTTCTACCTGACCTGTGGTGGACCTATGTTAAAGCCAAATTCAAATATTTCAGGAAGAGTTTAAAATGTTGCATAACACGTAAAAAAGTTGCTTCACTGATAAATCGAACACGAGTCAGTAACACTATTGTTCCGCCACTAATTTCAGGATACTATTATCTTGAAATAATTGGCGGAGAGTCCTAACTCCCCTGTTCTGGGGCATTTTGTGGAGAAGATGGTCAACTAGGTAGCTGATTTCTTGCTTGATCGTTCTCTGAGCAACCTGTCTCGGACACTTAATTCGTTATGTGTTGCAAGTGTTGTTGTGTGTTTTGTATTACTAACATTAGTTGTAAGGTATTTTTTCAGTAACAAGATGGATTATATTGTTGTCCGAAACTAAATAAATAAATAACTCTACCTTGATTTTAACTCAAAATGTTAACAGTTTGTCCGCTGTGTTTGTTTCGGTCTTTCACATCAGAGTAATCGGATAGGAAACACCGACCTCGTCTAGTTTTAATTTGTATTTTTTTAAGTTTATATAAATACTAGCTTTTGCCCGCGGCTTCGCCCGCGTGGATGTCGGTTATCGCATAAAAAGTACCCTATTTCCTTCTCCATATCCCAGGCTATATCTCAAATTTCTAACGTAATATTAATTTTAATGTGATTCACTATGTGAATAGAAACCGAAACAAATGATTTAATATAATAAAAGTACTTATGATCTGAACGTATAATGAGTCTTTACCTAAAGATAACAAACACAAAATCAAAATACGATATAGCACTCAAATTCTTAAAGCAATCAATTGTACCAAATTACAACACGAAATAAAAATGCGACACAAATAATAGTTTTAAAATAATTCACGTAAGTACCAACAATGTGAAAACAAAACGAAATCCTCCGAATTGTCGCACGATACACCGTTTGTGCTGAGAAAACACTCGAAATCTAATGAACACCATTGGTGCATAACTTTTCTCAGGGTCACGTTTGCAATTGGACGAAATATTTGACATTTATTTTGTACTTGCAACACGATCTGGCTGTAGAATTCGATTAATCGACTAATACTTGACCGGTACTAACACATTTTAGCGGGAACCCCACTAAACGAACGAAAAAAACAAGAAAACAAAATACGTCTGTACTCTATGGTCGTGTGGCGGTGTGGCGCGATGTAAACATTCATCAAGGTTATACGTGCGTAAAGTAATGGATTCAATGAGGAAACGGTTTAATCACAGAAGAATCTTACACAGAATTACTGAGATATAAATGTAGATTTCGTATTGAGTGTTAGTTTATCGAAAAGTGATAAATATGTCAGTGAAAAAGTAACGAAAGTTTTGGAATGCACAAATTTTGATCATAAGGCCGCCGTGTTTAGTAATGTTTTTATGATAAATATTCTTGTATACTGTTTGAAATACACATAAGTAGCTAGCTTATTTATCTACGAACATAATTTGGCTAATAGCTACTGATATTATAGCGTATTGATATCGTAATCGTATTTCCAAGAGTAAAATTCGGCAAACAAATACCTACAAAAGACAATAAAATGGATATAGTATGTTATCCTTAAGAGATAGACATATGCCATCGCGGACTTTTTTGAAGACCTTTATAAGATACATAATTCCACGATACATTATTTTGTTATATCTTTAAGGGTTTAGACAGCGTCTTCGTTGAAAGCTCCCAGACGGCTTATTTTTTTCCGACACCTCCAACAAATATCGTTTATTTATACAAAAATGTATACAAAAACTTAACAAATTATACACTAAAACCTTCCTCGAGAACCAAGCTATCCATTGATGAAAACAGCATGCGAATCGGTGCAGTAGTTTTTGAGTTTATCGCGAACAGACAGACAGACAGACGCGGCGGAGGACTTTGTTTTATAATATGTAGTGATAGTGATAGTGATAGTGATACTAGCTTTTGCCCGCGGCTCCGCCTGCGTGGATGTCGGTTATCGCGTAAAAAAGTAGCCTATGTCCTTCTCCATATCCCAGGCTATATGTCTGCCAAATTCATGACGATCGGTTCAGCGGTTTAGGCGTGAAAACGAAACATACAGACAGACAGAGTTACTTTCACATTTCGTATCTTTATTTCGAAACCGTTACTAAACGAATTTTTTACGAAATTTTGTTAATAACGCCATTTTACAAAATTAAATTTAAAAAAAATATATATATATACAATATCTTTTTTTTGTTTTTTTTTTTTTGTTTAATAACGGTTTCGAAATGAAGGTGCGATTTATAATATTAGTATGGATATATTATTTTTTTCTAGTACGCTAGTGCTTTCCTATAATTTAGATACGTGCGAGATCTGTTTTATGACAAAGACTTTGGGTTAATGCTGTGTATGGGTATAGTTGGTAAAGCCTCTAAGTAAATAAATAATAATAAAAAATCTTCTTTTTACGAATTTACATAAATTAATGTATTTTATCATTTCAAATACTACGCTTACTTTTGTGCCTCAAAAAGTATAGCGGGATTTAAAATTGCTTTATTTACGTTAATACTTACTTTCCACGTAAATCCCCATAATAGCGCCATCTGTGAAAACATTAATTAATATTAATGCAAATTCATACAGTGATAAGACGTAAGGTAAGAGGCTACCGAACGTACAGTGGCGCCCTCATCGTTATTTCGGTGATTTCTTTTATTTTAGAATGAAAATGCAGAAAATAAGCTCGTCAAGTTGTGCTTCACAAGACTACACGTTATTATTACTACAAACAGTAGTTTTAAATTGTTATGTTTTATTGTAATCATTAAAACGGAAAATAGTGGCCACTAAGCTCCGTTTTAATGATTACAATAAAACATAACAATTTAAAACTACTGTTTGTAGTAATAATGACGTATAGTCTTGTGAAGCACAACTTGACGAGCTTATTTTCTGCATTTTCATTCTAAAATAAAAGAAATCACCGAAATAACGATGAGGGCGTCATTGTGCGCTCGGTGCAGTCTTAATGTAAATCTACTATATAAAAATAAGTCGGGTTTTCCTTCCTGACGCTATAACTCCAGAACGCACGAACCGATTTCCACGGTTTTGCATTCGTTGGAAAGGTCTCGGGCTCCGTGAGGTTTATAGCAACAATTTTTTTTTTTTTTTTATTGTTTTCACGAAAAATTAGGGTAGGGTAGGGTAGGGTGGGTAGGTAGGTAGGTAGAGTAGTGGAGTTTATACTATAGCTTTTGACAGAACGAAGTCTGTCGGGTCAGCTAGTAATTTCTAAAGAAACTTAAGATTCTATAGAAATTGCAGTTTAATTATTTTTTTTAATATTTTATTTATTATTATTTTATTCCTCTAATGGGATTTATTTTATCTCCGTAGGTGTGTCCGTGTCACAGCTGTTGTTGTTGTTGTTTTTTTTTTTTTCAACGAATATCGCAACATCATTTTGAGATAGAACCTTTTTGGCCTCGCACAGGTCTTCTTTTTTTTTGTTTTAATATTATTATATTTTTGTGCGTGTCCCAAATAAAATATGTTTCTTACTTACTTTCTTTCTTTCTGTCACATACGTTTAAGATTGAATTAATTGGTCAGTTTTTTTTTTTTTTTTTTTAATAAATCGTTTATTTATCATTCAAAATTACAATTTTGAGGTATCGTTGGTCCCAAACTAGGCATAGCCGTATGTGCCAAAAAGTAAATCAAATTTAAAAAAATATAAATTAATAATAATTAATCATTCTTGGGCACCATTAAGTACATTTTAACAACACAACAAGACAAAGGTCATGTCAAATGAATGCCCATGTAACACCCACTCTAATGAATATCGGAGACGCTACACTCGAAGTTGTGGACGAGTATGTTTACCTAGGACAAACTGTCCAGTTAGGTAGGTCAAACTTCGAGAAAGAGGTCAATCGTCGAATCCGACTCGACTGGGCAGCGTTCGGGAAGCTACGCAATATCTTCTCGTCCCACATACCGCAGTGTCTCAAGCAAGACGAAAGTCTTTGACCAGTGCGTGTTGCCAGTGATGATCTATGGCACTGAAACGTGGTCGCTCACAATGAGCCTTATTAGAAGGCTAAAAGTAACCCAAAGGGCAATGGAGAGGGCTATGCTTGGAGTTTCCCTACGTGATCGAATCAGAAATGAAGAGATCCGCAGGAGAACCAAGGTAACCGACATAGCTCGAAGAATTGCCAAACTTAAGTGGCAATGGGCAGGGCACATTGCGCGCAGAACAGATCCGTTGGGGCCGAAAGGTTCTGGAGTGGCGACCGCGTACCGGAAGACGTAGCGTTAGAAGGCCTCCCACAAGGTGGACCGATGACCTTATGAAAGCCGCAGGAATCCGCTGGATGCGGGAAGCACAAAACCGGTCGAGGTGGCGGTGCTTGGGAGAGGCCTATGTCCAGCAGTGGACGTCTTTCGGCTGAAATGATGATGATGAATGACCATTAAGTAAACAAAATTTTGGTGATTTCAAAAATAAAAGTTGGAATTGGCTACAGTTAGGCTAGTTACACTAATTTCAACAAATTAACTAATTAAGGGAAAACTAAAATCCATACTTAGAATATAACATTCGATAACATTCGATTATTGTTGCCTTCCAAATCTTACCGACCGATGTTACGTATGTGTCTACATACTATATTATAAAATTTTAAGACAAAGGAGACTAGTCTGCACGACACAGGGAATCCTAGTGTGGAGGCTAGTGCAATATTTTGTACTGCTCTCTGAACAATAAAGTTTTTATTACCATTGTTATTTATTACTCAGTACATTACCAGAAGTTAGCAAAGTAGATACCTTCCTAGTAATGACTTCTCTAATGTCATTCGCGGGCATTCATCTCGTTCCCGAGAACTGTGAGTCAGAGACAAGATGCTGACTGACCTCTGACCGTTCTTACGTGCTCGCATTTGGTTGCGTAGTACGCAGACAGTCGACATTGACTTTGGACATTAGACTAACTTAGATAGGTGTGACCTCATGTAACTTGGAAAAGTAGTCTGGCATTTAGGCTGAGGCTACAGTAGGCAGCGATTTGCGATGCGACTGGACAAGCGAAATGAGATAAACATGGTATGGCTACATTATAAGCGAAAATCCGGCGTATATTCGGCGACGACATGGCTACAGTACACATGCTACACAACGAATTAGCAAAATCGATTCATGCGGCTACACTATAAAAAGGATAGTGTAGCCGCATGAATCGCTACGCATAATGTAGCCACACGCATATTTAGTAGCACTATTGAACTAGTCGTGCAAGTGAGAAATTTTCTAAAAAATTCTCTTTAATTTCGCTAATATATTGATGTAGCCGATGCCATGATTACAGTAATGTTGTTCCAATCGCATAAAGAAATCAAAAATCACTAGTAATATAATGATGTACGGTGTAGCCATATGTATATGTACGTGAGCATTCATTTATTTGTTTTAATCGCTCACGTGTCGTAGGTCGCGTCGCGGCCTAATGTAGCCTCAGCCTTACAGATAGATAGATAGAATACTCTTTATTATGAACACCATAAAAATTTCAGATATAAATGTAGAACTGTAACATAGGGTGTCATAATGGGTGGTCTTATCGCTAAAAACGATCTTTTACAGACACAACCTTTGGATAGATCAAAAGTAGAAGGAGAGACATAATGCCTATACAATAAATACAAACATACATAAAGCATATACGAGTATATACTTATCCATATAAATATAATAAACATGATACAAGAGCAAGGAACTTTAAGTAAGATGATGTTTAAGGAGAGAGGGAGTGATATTATTATCAGATATTATTAGATTTATTCTTGTACTTACACTTTTGTAATGGAGCTTTAGAGGAATAAGGAACAGGGTGTAAAGTTCACTCATACTCTATAGTAAAGGGAGGATCCTCCGACCAGACGAGTGTTGTGTCTGGTGGGCAACCGCCCAACGGTTGATGTCGGGATGTTCTACATATATAAGCTAGTCGCGCGGTAAACTCTGATTGCGCGATGCAGGATTTGTGAAGTCAGGTCTTTGATGCGTAGTTCGCATGTGCGGTTGATGCCACTACAGAGCCTTTTTCTTCCATTCTTAGATTAAAGTTTCAATGGTCTTTATTGAAGTAATCAAAATGCTTGATTGACACAACTAACTTACTTTGTTACAGTTAACATTTTTTAACTTGTCTCTTTTTTAACTCTTCTACAATGATGTCAAGTTAAGGGTAATCGAGAAACTTGTTTGAGCGTTCAATCATTTGAACTAATATTGCTGCAATCATGTCGCTAAGTTAAGCAGTCCTATACGCGAAATATAGGTACATGCAGGCTTTACAGCAATCCTGCCAGGGTTGCGAGTTTGTCCGAAAGGGATACCGTGGCCCTGGCACACAGGCAACTGAAGGTATCTGGGTGGGTTTTACTCAGTAAAAGCCGTTACATGGGAAGTTATTTGAAGATTTGCCATCCAAAAAAAAAAAGATCTTACAGCAATCTTATCTGATGTCCATAAACTACTAGCGTCATTGATTCGGCTACAATCTATTGAAATTATAATAAAATTTAATTACAGGTAAGTATTATCTCCTTGTGGTGCCGGACGTAAAGAATAGCCCCCCCATTTCCTCTCGTGGGTGTCGTAAAAGGCGACTAAGGGACTTAATAGAGAATGGGCAGCAGCATTCTCTATGCTAGAAGGAGGAGTTCGTGGCTAAGTAATAACAGCCGCACGGGTCGATCAATCAGGTTAAGCTACGCTTGCCGGGGTTGGTCAGTGGATGGGTGACCATCTTTACATACCGAGACTCCTCCGTGCCTCGGAAAGCACGTTAAGCCGTTGGTCCCGGCTGTCATTCGTGGATCTTTGACAGTCGTTACGGGTCGTCAGAAGCCCAAAAAGTCTGACAACCAGTCTTACCAAGAGGTATCGTGTTACTCAGTTACTGGGTTGTGGAGGTCAGATAGGCAGTCGCTCCATGTAAAATACTGGTATTCAGCTGCATCCGGTTAGACTGGAAGCCGACCCCAACATAGTTGGGAAAAGGCTAGGCAGATTGATTGGGCAGCAGCATTCTCTATGCATTTTTAACACCATACTGTGATCGCCAACCTGCCTGCCAAGCGTGGCGATTATGGCAAACCCCCCCAATTGGTGGAGGCCTATGTCCAGCAGTGGACGTCTTTCGGCTGAAATGATGATGATGCTGATGATGAAGTATTATCTAGCTGGCTTCTAATACGTAATTTCCAGTTGGAAATTGATTCCAGTTCGATAAATGTAAATAACACTTCTACTGTCGTTTGTTACGCTAGCTTAGTACGTATGTGCAATAATCAATGTTGTAAGATAATAATTCATTATTCTTTTTTTTTAGGAGCAGCTTCTAATAATCTTGGTTGGAGCAACTATGTTTTGACTTGATTGCTGCAAATAGGTTTTGTGATAGCTCCAATCAAGATCCCGATTCAAATCTCAATCAAATAAAAGTAGTAGCTGTGATCATTGTGCTTGATAGGCTCAGATGCAAACAAGTTACTTAGTCAATCTAAACAAAATCTTGATTGTGGCATATTTTTTTTTTTTTTTTTTCAGTGAAACCTTTGTGTCAATCCAGGTTACCAGAAAGTTACATCTATACCTATAAATAAATACAATTGAAGTGTCTGTTTATAATGTCAAAATAACAGCCTTTTACTAAATGCATATGAAAGTATATACGGTACTTATAACAAAAAAACATGTATCAATTTTTTGTGTGTCTTGCTGCCTGTTTATTGCGGCTAATCTCTGAAACGGCTAGACCGATTTTGACGGGACTATCACTGATAGATAGCTGATATTATAAGGAGTAACTTTAGTCGTTTTATTTTAGAAAAAACTAAGTGGGCGAATCAGGAATTTTAAATAAATTAGCAAAATACAAATGTATTGAAAATTGACCGTTACACAGACATAAGTACTGTTAAATTCCACCCTTTTCCATCACGACATCTAATCTGCGCCAACTCACTTCACAGCAACACCCGATATATCTCAACATGTCAAATGATCAATAGTTCACGCCGTCCATCTTCCCATCTCACAAAGATCGCCCCATTGTTCGTGACCAACCAATTTGCATAACCCTGCGATGCGCGAGAACAATACAGCACTATCCTCAACTACCTGCCGGTCTAACTGACCCATTTCTAACTGTGGCCCATTCAGCATACGCAAAATTTCTCACTGGCCATAACAAAGACGGGTATGTCCAAACCCTTTTCGCGCTACGATTTTTATGGGAAATAGTTTTCTATGCTCTATTTTTTGCATTGTCCATCAACGCCCTACGGAGTCGCCGTTGGCAAATGTTTATGTGATTTTAATATAATGCTAACATAATAGAATGGTCGGTATTGCTTATTATTGTTGAATTATGACCGTTATACGTCAGGCATGTGTAACAGTAGCCGGTATCAAGTATTCGTTAAGACAAGATTGTTTGAAAGGGTTGTTTTTCTAGAAATGCGTGGAACGGATGCCTCCAATGTTAAAATAATTAAAACTGTCTTGAAAAGGTCTCAGATGCAGTAAAGTAGGTTAGAAAAATAAAGGTTACAATTGATTGATATTTATAGCGCTGCGATAACAAAACAATTGACTACCGACTCCATTTATCCGACGGAAACCGACAAAACAGTCCAATAGAATGTAAGCGCAAGATAAAATTGAACTGCCATACCTTTCAGTCGTTACTCGAACTAGTTATTCCTCATAAAACGTTACAAATAGCTACACAAAACTATCAACTAAATGCATTATAAAAGAGAAAGGTTATCGCGATTTTCCAAATTACCGTTGATGCACCGTCTCGTTTTAATCGCCCATTCTTGGGCAGGGTCAACCCGCCCGTCCGGTCCAGGTAGCCAACCCGTGCTGACCCGCGCACACAATACAAAAGGTCTTAGAGGTCACAACAACCCTTTACGCCAGTTTAAACACCCCGAAATCGCTGCACCGTGAGTTATAGGGTCAGCCCTACGCCTCGAGTGACCTCACTGACCCTTCTGTAGAAAACCACCCCTTTCTTACAAGGCATTATTTGTAATCCCTGTCGCGAATCTATTTTATTGTTCGTCGTCCATTCAGTTCCTATTTTCGGACATTTGTCTATCGGCGAAATTTTTGCGTTGCGTGAGAACGCTCTAGTTTCTTTGCAAAACTGTAACAAGGACAAAGGATTCTTAGTCCTTTCGTTTGATATGGGAAAGTTTGTCCGTTGTCTGCTAGACAATGGAGTGGTCTCTTTTTAATGATTCGCTTTGTGTTTAGCAAGGTGGTTGATACAGTTTTTTTGTTGGGTCATTTTGACCGTTGCCCAACGGATTTGCCGATAGTATTTAAGTCGGCGATGTAACGGTTGAGAGCATTGGGTGCCTTGAAGGTGTCGACTGCAGAGCTCCTGTCGATGGCTTTTTACGATGAAATTAAATTATTATAGCGAGGGTCATTGCTTTTATTTCTAGCAGATAATGGCTAACACCTAATTTTAGATGCAGTTATAGAATAATATAACTAACTTCATTATAATTTCGAACAGCCATAAATTATTATGCTTCTAGAAATCACAAGAATGTTTTTCCAAATGGATTCTACTCCTGTTCTCTTCGTGGATCAGAATTATGCAGGACGTATGTGAATATCATTACACCACTATACATACAGTATGGCACTTACAAAGAATTCACATGGTTTACTGGATTCCTGCATCTCAATATTGGTTTTAAGGAAGACATTGCATTTTTTCGACTCGTTCAGTCTTTACTGACTGAACGGAATGTTGTCGCTTTAAATATGATATTTATATAAACTTTACAACGAAGTATTGTATTTATTTTATTTTTTAATTTGTTATTTTTATCTCATTATATGCTGCACCGGTTGTCGTCATCACGTCAACGCCGGCTGTCGCTGAAAACCAGCGCTGAGGCTCTGTCTCGCATAGGATCGCAGCATTATGCTGAGCGATGGCCGTTTTGCGTGGATGTCACGCATATTTTCCCCCAACTTGTTCTTTTCGTGTTTGTATTCTTTCTTTCCGACATGTTTACCGCAAATAAACGTATTTTCTTTCTTTTCTTTTTTAATTTGGGCTTCGAATTTTAAACAGAATAGTAAAGTATTCAATCAAAATCAAAATCAAAATATTTTATTTCACATAAACCTACATGGGCACTTATGAAACGTCAGAAGCTAGGTGCACGGTTCGAGTTAGTCGTTTCCTATGGAGAAGAGCCGGCAAGAAACTCCACGGTTACTCTTTTAAAAATAATTGGCTTTACAATATCATTAAATAACAGTGATAAGTAATAGGTATGGGAGGACAGTGTAGGCCTTTCAACAATTACCAGGTACTTAACAAAATAGAAAACCGCCAACAAATCTACACTCTACTAGGCCTACAACGTTCTCACATTCAAAAAATATAAAATAATCTAAGTATATAAAATTTTAATGACATGATTGCAATTACAACTACAGTAACATATCTGAATAAATATCATGTCCACAAAAGCCACTAATAAAGAATTGGAATTCGATTTGTAAGTAAATAATGTCAAATAATGAAAAGATTATGTCAAGGAAGTATGTAAAATAAAAAAAATAAAAAATCTAAATAAACATCGTTACTTGGGAGCAGTTAATAGACATGGACATAGTTATGTTGTTTATGAGGTACCAGGGAAGCCACATGTGCAGAAGGAATTATTGCCAAACTTCCTTGTCTTCAACGTAGTCTTTTATCTTATAATATGCTTTTTTGATAAGGACACGTTTGATGTGGGTTTTGAACTTTCCGTCGCTAAGTTCTGTAACCGACTTTGGCAACTTGTTATAAAAGCGGATACTGTTTATAAGAAATGACTTGCTAGTTTTAGTTAATCTGAATTTGGGTATCACAATTTCATGTTTACTACGTGTATTTATATTATGGAAATCGCTTCTTATTTTGAAAAGTCCTAAGTTTTTGCGAACATACAAAATACTTTCTAAGATATAAAGAGAAGGCAAAGTTAGTATATCAATTACTTTGAATTTATTTCTAAGGGACTCACGAGGACCCATTTTATAAATCGCGCGGATTGCTCTCTTTTGTAGAATGAAAATGGAATCTACGTCAGCTGCCGATCCCCACAGCAGAACGCCATAAGACATAATACTGTGGAAATAAGCAAAGTATACTAACCTAGCTGTATTATATAGTATAGTTCAGTACTTACCTCATGCATTGATGCATACGTGTACTAGTACATAGTCATTCATCGTTTGATTGTTTCAATAGATGCAAGATTATATTGCATGGTTGGTATCTGAGCCTCAAGTCTGCTATTACAATAGTGTTAGAATGGTCTATCATTGATTTCATAATTGTTGATTTTGACAAGTTTGGTAATCTACTAATATAATGGCGTCATTATGACTTTCTAATGGTCAGCCACTGACACTCCATTTAAAGAATTGGTAATCTCGTACATAATGACAAATTAAACTTCCTACTAAACTTACTGATTGTTATAAGCAATCTGAAGTAGTAGGAAACTTCAGATTGCTTATAACACTAATAAATAATATGTAAAAATATATATAAATGAAATCTGGCATGAATAAATGTTCAAAATGCCATTGTAATACAATTCTATTACGAGACCATTGACCGACCAATGATCGACCATTATGAATTTAGCAGATTACGAACTTTTAGCAAAATGACAATGGGATCGAGTTGGAGTGACGAATTTATAAAAATAGCAGACTTGGGCCCCTGATCTATTGAGTAAGTTTTTAGAAGGAAATCTCCTTCAAATTGCCATTAGGTTGGGACTTGGGATAAAGCTAAACACAAATTCATACAAGTCAATCAATGTAACCTACGAAGCCAAACTACCACCCCAATTGCACATCAAAAAGCTCCAAAGATGATGAATCATCTCACAATTTTAACAAAACTAAAAAAAAAACAAGCAATACTATTAAAAAGTAGAATAACAACAAGTCGAAGGCTGTGGCCGGATGCAGCGGAAGCAGCGAGGGTTGGCGCGGGTGAGTGGTACGGGGGCGGGGGGCGGTGGGGGGGGAGCGACACGGGACAGTTGGCACGTGCCCACGCGCAGGTGCCTACACCCTCGCCAGGAGAACACAACTTTAGGACGGATTTAGTTAAGATAAATCTTTGGGTTTTCGTTGATGTCTTTTTTGCGAAACTTATTTGTGAAATCTGAAGATTATTTTGATTTTAAAGGCAAAAAAACAGTGCATGCTACACGAGATTAGGTATCCAGAAAAATCATCAAGATTACCCACAATCCACATGATTTATGTGTGTGATGTACTGTGTGGTGCCGGACCTAAAGAATAGCATCATCCCATTGCCTACCGTGGGTGTCGTAAAAGGCGACTAAGGAAGTTACTAGAGAATGGGCAGCAGCGTTCTCTATGCATTTTTAACACCATACTGCCATCGCCAACCCGCCTGCCAAGCGTCGCGATTATGGCAAACCCCCCCAATTGGGAGAGGCTTCTGTTCAGCAGTGGACGTCTTTGGCTGAAATGATGATGATGATGACATGATTTATACAGCTTGTTCTATAGCCCTCTCTCACCCACTCTTTAATAAGAAACAATAGTTATTGAATTTCAGTATTTTTCGTTCGATATTTGGTATCTCAATATCCCAATTCTCTATAACAAGGATGTATTTAAAGACGACTTGACTTTAAAAAAATCCTTGTTGCTAAAAAATACAATTGATAAAACTAAAATGTTGACAATCCCATCAGTTTCCTCTTAACCGACCGCGCATGTGTTGATCCGTTATTTATTTTTTACTCGTTTTATATCAAGATCCAAGACCAATGCCTGACTCTTGGCCCCGATTACTTTGAAATTCGTAATTTTATTACTACTTACTAGTCCATCCATAAGAATAAGTATCATTTATTTACATAATTTAAAAACTAATTATCTTAAAATAATAACAATAATATGTACAAGTATACAATGTGTTTTTTATATCCCATAACTCTAGGGTATGAATGAGACTATATCAAAGAATCAACTGGCATATGAATTATTTTTCAATTATGTATATACCGGATGACATTTTTTACCGTCTCGTAAAAATTTGGGTATACTAGGTGAACGGAGTAGAAGCCTATGGGCATAGTTTTTATTATTTTTTCTTTAATCTAGAAAGAAATTGATCTATGGATAAATACCACACATTTGAAGTAAACTTATCATACTATAACAATAAACACAGAAATTTAACAAAAAAACATAATTCAATAAATAAATACGATAAATAATATTTAAATTTAAATCATACGCACCCAAATTTCAATATTTTTATCTTTTATTTTAGTTTTATTTCTGAAAAAAAAAAAAAAATTGCTATGCCATAAGGCTTCTACTCCGTTCACCTAGTATACCCAATTTTTTTCGAGACGGTAAAAAAAGTCATCCGGTATACATTTTTTTTTTTTTCATAAAAATAATTTGATAAAGTCACGATTAGGTATTAATGTCAAACACCCTTACGTGAATTATGACAACGTCTCATTTTCTTAGCTTTAAATATTAACGATTGGTTTGAATGAAAATGAATTATTCGTATTTATCAATGAAACTTAGATACCTACCTACACACATCGAGGGTCACAGTTTCATCAGTTTGGCAACGTCGCAAAAGTATCAATTCGTCATACGGGTGACAATTTTTGACCTAAATTAATATGATTGATGATAATTATCTTCGAAACTATACATTTTTGGACCACATAATTTAGGACATTTTGTATTATTTTACTCATAGAATTTCACTGCTATGGCTTTTTTACCATCTATAGATGGTCCTCTTAAAATATTTAGTGTATAAATAGATACACCTTATATATAGGTAGTCAGTCTTGTCTCATGATGCAATACAATACAACCTAGGTAGGTACTACATCAGTGATAACAAATTAGTTACCTGATAAGGATTTCGTACCAATCTGTGAGTGACTGCAATGTTACATTGATTTGAAATTAATCTTATAAAACATATTATATCACGTATTGTGATAAGAAAAATATATTAATACTAGCCTTTTTCCAACTACATTAGACGTGGTCGGGACACATACTGCCCTAAGAACTGCTCAGTGTTTCCTTTTAAGTTCAGAGTATTAATTAGTAGGTACAGTAGTGTTAGTAATTGACTCTGTAACAATAAACTGTGTAGAAGTTAAAAGAGCTATTTCTCTCGTTTACCCGTATCCAAAGGCAATGGAGAGGGCTATGCTTGGAGTTTCCCTACGTGATCGAATCAGAAATGAAGAGATCCGCAGGAGAACCAAGGTAACCGACATAGCTCGCAGAATTGCCAAACTTAAGTGGCAATGGGCAGGGCACATTGCTCGCAGAACAGATGGCCGTTAGGGCCAAAAGGTTGACGTAGCGTAGGAAGGCCTCCCACAAGGTGGACTGATGACATTGTGAAAGCCGCAGGAATCCGCTGGATGCGGGAAGCATGGAACCGGTCGAGGTGGCGGTGCTTGGGGGAGGCCTATGTCCAGCAAGTGGCGCCCACGACTGTATATGCTGAAACTACGTATGTCACTAAGTATGTTCTAATTACAATCCTATTTACCTCAAATGCGACGTATGGTTGAGGTCGGATTCTAGTCTGACCGGATGCTACGAATACTATTATATGGAGCGACTGCATATCTGACCTCCACTACCCAGTTTATGGGTTTTACGATACTCCTTGGTAGATTGGTTGTCAGACTTTCGGGCTTCTGACGACCCGTAACAAGATCTGCAAATGACAGCCGGGACCAATAGCTTAACGTGCTTTCCGAGGCTCAGAGGGGTCTTGGTATGTAAAGATGGTCACCCATCCATCCACGGACCAACCGCAGCAAGCGTAGCTTAACTTGGTCGATCGACCGGTATGGTTGTTATTACTAAACCACAAACTCCTTTTATTTTTAATTAAGATTAATGAATATACCTAACACGATATAAAAGCCTCCTTAATCCATACTGTAATATTATAAATGTGAAAGTAACTCTGTCTGACATGTCTGTTACGTTTTCACGCCTAAACCGCTGAACCGATCGTCATGAAATTTGGCAGAGATATAGCCTGGGATATGGAGACGGAAATAGGCTACTTTTGTACGCGATAACTGCTATCCACGCGGGCGGAGCCGCGGGCAAAAGGTAGTTAGTCATAAATTCATAAAACAGATCGAACACCGGGTGCAACAACGTCTCTAAAGTAACAAATGAGGTTTTTTTTACAGGAAAAAATTACTTACGTAGTACAGCATACAAATAACATACATACTACCGCCAACTGCTACGATTCCTACATAGTATTGGTACTCCTATAGCGTCGTCCACGTAATAGCAACTATTAGAAATTAATAATACCTACCCACTAAACAAATACCTATTCAGTAATTACTGCATTTTTTACTCAAAGCAGAAATGTTAAAAAATATAAGCGAAAATCTACAATTCCCAGACACGGCAAAAACAGGTGCCAGCACCCCGTTGCGCAAGCGCAACCTTTTCTCCGCGACCCTTTGTTTCTGCGCACGAGTCGAATTAAATGCAATGTTATAAAAGGAACAACATTATCTGTGAACATTGCAACAATAAGACTTTGCTATACAACCAATTATAATAAAATATATTGAGTAGAATTACTATACGGGTGTGGTTAATTTAATATTTTGCATTAAGAAGCAGATATATGCCAGTGTCCTTGAGTGATCAGCTTGCGTGTTCTGTACTGAGCTCACGCAACGCGTCGTACGCCCAGCAAGTAATAGGACTCGCCCATCAAGGAGCGCTGTCCCAAATATGACGCATTATTAATTTATTATATATCAAAAAAATAAACTTAAAAAAAGAAAAAAAATACGCTTGATAGATTTTTTGTGATCCTCAGTTTTTTGTCCGTGTTAGACATAATTTTACAAATTAATTTCATTATGTAATGTAAACATATTCTGAAATATTCATATATTAAATTATTAAGAAAATGCTCTAATTTAATATATATTTTTTCCAAATCATAAAACATTACCGTTTAGATGTGATCTTCAGTATAAAATCATTAAAATACGGTTATCAAAAAAAAAAAAAAAAAAATAAGAAAGAGTTGAGTAAATTGTATATTAGTACTAGTTGTTGCCCGCGGCTCCGCCCGCGTGGATGTCGGTTATCGCGTAAAAAAGTAGCCTATGTCCTTCTCCATATCCCAGGCTATATCTCTGCCAAATTTCATGACAATCGGTTCAGCGGTTTAGGCGTGAAAACGTAACATACAGACAGACAGACAGACAGACAGACAGACAGACAGACAGACAGACAGACAGAGTTACTTTCACATTTATAATATTAGTATGGATTACTTACGAGTAAAAGGGTTCATTCATAACTAATCACATATATTAAAACTGTCGTAATAATCCTATAATTTCTATTTCATACTCATCATATCATAATTGAAATGTCGACTACCTCTATCAATGCCAACACAACAGAAACAAGTTCTCTCCAGCTCACTGTCTCGCCCATAGATATAAGAATGTTTTATATTTCTATGATCTCGCCAATGTACCTGGTACGTGTAACCAAAGCATTACAATTTTGACCAAAAAATTCAGCATGACGCGTTCTCTACTATAAATTAAATAAATGTCTTTGAAACGCTTGTTTTGTAATTCGTCGATATGCAAAATGTTATCGAAATTACTTTGAATGATTATCAAAAATTCAATACGAACAAATTCAGTTAGCTCAGCGATATTCCCAGTTCACAAAACATACACTGCATTTACCGTTAGAAATTAAAACTGTAACATCCTTCCATTCCTTTCATTGACGCGTTCCTTTGAGGGCGCGTCAATTTGCGCGTCATATGCAAGACGTCACTGGCTACGACATGCCTTAAGTACGTTACGGCGGTTTATAAGACCCTTAGATGTCAGATAATGAGTATGGATAAGACAAGGTGTGGGTTGCGTGGCTTTCTTGCCGAAAGAAGAAATGAACGTAAGTGGTAGATGGTGGTATGATCTCTGACAATTTTTTGTGAAGAACTCTGGTTTTTTGAGGATGCAGTTTGGCCCAAAACTTTTCAGTCAGCATAGGAATATGTGTGTAACTAAGGGCGATTTAATTTCATCATTCAATCTGCCAATTCCGTTGGGGCTGAAAGGTTCTGGAGTGGCGACCACGTACC
The DNA here is from genome assembly GCA_947523025.1 of Dryobota labecula. NCBI lineage: Eukaryota > Metazoa > Arthropoda > Insecta > Lepidoptera > Noctuidae > Dryobota > Dryobota labecula. The sequence goes on along the minus strand of OX383306.1, from coordinate 11,715,022 downwards.
GGAACACGTAGCGTTGGAAGGCCTCCCACAAGGTGGACCGATGACCTTATGAAAGCCGCAGGAATCCGCTGGATGCGAGAATCAAACCGGTTGAGGTGGCGGTGCTTGGGGGAGGCCTATCTCCAGCAGTGGACGTCTTTCGGCTGAAATGATGATGATGATGATGATGATTCAATTTACCTAGAATGTTCTCAACTATATTGGGGTCGGCTTCCAGTCTAACTGGATGCAGCTGAATAGGTACCAGTAATTTCATTTCATCATTGTTGTGGAATATTGACACTGACTACTCTTGGTTTAGATGTGCTGAACGCGTTCATATTGGTGAAATTTACCGTAAGAGGTGCTCGTTTATTTCTAACATATTTAGTTAAAGTTTTATTTTTTAGTTTTGCCTCACACTAGGAATTTCTCCTATATTGTGAGTGCGTTTACAAACATTTAAACTCACATACACAAACAGCCAGACCCGGAACAACTACTTGTAGGTCAATATTTGCTACGTGCGGGAATCGAACCAACGACACGCAGCACAGCAGTAAATCGCTTAACCACTGCGCCAACCGTGTCGTCAAAGCTATCTCCTGGAATCTGGCCTTCTGATATGATTCGTGAGTCATTTTCAATGGCATTGAGGTTTGGTCTTAGGAGCATTATTCGCATTTTACCGTATAGGGTACTACATCGGGTGGAATCTTAACAAGTAGCAATACCAAGCAATTAACCTGACCACTATGGGTTATCAACACATAATTCTGCCATAAACCATTAAAACGTAAATTATTACATTTTAAACCCTTTTCTCTCATTACACCGCAACATTAATGACAGTAATAACACAAGAGATTACCAAATAGGGCACAAGTACTTCGTGCATGTGTTCAAAAGTACCTACCTACTTCATAAATTATTATAGCTTGTCTTATTAATACTCAGTTGATTTAGAAGTCTTTTTAAAATAACGACTTTCAATTATAGGACATTTATCGAGATCGTTTTGAAGGCGGCTTCTGATATGTTTTAATTACTTAAATATTATAATTATATCTTCATCTTTATGTCAAATTGAAAATTGTATTTTGTAAGTGTCGTTACGTTCATTTTTTTGTGTTTTTTAAATAACTTGGTGTTGTTTAAGTTTGTATTACTTGCAGCAATTTGTGGTAAATACATTTTTATGTTTTTGATACTGTCATTCTAAAGATAGTTGTGAAGTTGTGTTAATATTATCCTTACCTAACATTTATGAGTGAAAAACAGTGTTTGTGAGACAGAAAGGTTCATTTTGTGAGAGAGACTGTTGCCAATAATATTGTCAAAATTGTATACCTGTCTACTTTTGAAATGCCAGCTGATCTATTAACAAAAGGTTTAACTAGTAATAAGTACAATAATTTTGTTAACAAATTAGGCCTTAAAAGCATTGTTTAATTAAGTAAATTTGTTAAGAGTCAAGTGTTAACGATAAAGAGGATTTATTTAGTTTGTTTATTTTGTTGACATTATTTTTGATAAGTCAAAGACAAATGCAATAGTAGCTCCACTTAAATCTTTAGTGTTAACGAGAATAATAGCTACATGTATTTTTTATATTCCTTTATCTATGGACTCGTCTATGGTTTGTAAGAAAACTTAAAATAAAAGTCAGTCTGTTCGTTACAGCTATTGTGTTTTATTATAAATTAACAGAACAAATTTTTTATTTTTATTTTTATTAATGTTCAAAATGTAGATCGCAGAGTTTAAAATATTATACCTATACTAAAAACCACAGAAGCCTTTGATGGCTTATATATGGCTAGTGAGTTCGAAAAAATATATCTAATATAGGTACTACAAAGAAACAAATTTAGACGGTAAGTTTGTAAGTTTTACATTCAAAGAAAATTTTATATATATGGCTAGTGAGTTCGAAAAAAAAATTATATGTTTGAAGAGGCATGTCAAGAAGGAGTTTACAAAAGAAGATTCCTTTGAATCATTGTTTATGAATGAAAAACAGTATTTGTGAAACATAAATTAACAGAACAAAATATATAAAAAAAATCAAAACACTATAATTCTTGTCTTTTATAACTATGTGAACCTTTATTAAGAGAGAAAAATAAAGACTATTATTATATATTGAAGAAGCATGCCAAGAAACAGTTTACAAGAGAAGATTCCATAAAATCATTGTTTATGAGTGAAAAACAGTTTTTGTGAAACATAAATTAATAGAACAAAATATACATTTGAAGAAGCTTACTAAGAAAGAGTTTACAAAAGAAGATTCCTTAGAATCATTGTTTATGAATGAAAAACAGTATTTGTGAAACATAAATTAACAGAAAAAATATATAAAAAATGTCAAAACACTATAATTCTTGTCTTTTATAACTATGTGAACCTTTATTAAGAGAGAAAAATAAAGACTATTATTATATATTGAAGAAGCATGCCAAGAAACAGTTTACAAGAGAAGACTCCTTAAAATCATTGTTTATGAGTGAAAATCAGTTTTTGTGAAACATAAATTAACAGAACAAAATATACATTTGAAGAAGCATACTAAGAAAGAGTTTACAAGAGAAGATTTCTTAGAATCATTGTTTATGAGTGAAAAACAGATTTTGTGAAACATAAATTAACAGAACAAAATATATATTTGAAGAGGCATATCATGAAAGAGTTTACAAGAAAAGATTCCTTAGAACCATTGATAAGCATAGCTACATAGCTTATTTATTTAGTCAAGATGATTTTATATTAAGAACCTTCGTTGTTCAAATAATCATTGATCCTTAAACTTACAAACTTGACCGACAATAAAGTGATCTTTACGGGTAATTTCGGCGGGGTGAGAGCACGTGTTATCGGCAGGTGGGCGCCCAGGTGCGATCGATCACAACTTACGTAATATCGTCGTGGTAGCCGCATGTAACCGCAATTGGGGGTTACACCTTGTTTTTTGGTAATTCAATGTTCTTATTGGAAGCGAACGTAGTAATTATTTCTTGTATGATAAATGACGAAAGGATAAAATGAACAAAGAATATAAGAAATAAAAAAATGTCCTTCAAGTTAATTTTATAGATTGTTTTATAATTAATCTTAATAATTAATTAAAAATTTATTTTAAATTTATAATTTTTATGATATTAATTTTATTTTCTGTGATTAATATAATTTAACTCACACACTGACTTATTATGTATGTTATTTTTTTTTGGAAAATCATATACAATGTTTGTAAATATGTGAGCACCATGTACCTATCGCATTTATAAATTTTTCTGTCATTACTTCACTTTTCATTATTTTTACCAATTGTGTGGTACGTAATTTTAGTTTTGTTTTTTTTTTTGGTTTTGTTCATGACGTCTTCACCTATAATTATTAATTAATGTATACAAACTATTGTTAACATTTTAAAAGAGTAAGTATGGAGTTTCTTGCCCATTCTTCTCCATACATACCTAACTTTTGGAAGGGGCAACTAGAATCAATTAACTATTTATGTAATTTTTGACGTTCAAAAGTGAATCTTACGTGCCTATTTGAAATAAATGATTTGACTTTGACTTTGACTTTGAATCATATATTTATTTAAAATTAAAATGAAATGTACATAAATAAAAACTTATACATAATTAATTATTAAAATAAAATATCTTAACGTAACTAAAATGATTAACAAACAAAAATATGGCGTCGAAAAATTCCTTCGCATCGCAGTCGATGGGTAATAAAAAGTACCCAAGAAACTGGCGGTATTGCCATGTCCAATGCTTGACCTCTGGCCAAGATAATTAATTAATTGTTAATTATTTAAGTTTAAGATAATTCGAGTCGCGGGTTCGATTCCCGCACGGAACAAATATTTGTATGACCTACAAGTAATTGTTCCGGGTCTGACTGTTTGTGTATGTAAGTTGTTGTTTGTAAACACACCCAAAAAAACAGGAGAAATTCCGAGAGTGAGCAACGTTTAAAAAAAAAAAAACAATAGTTTCATGTCCTAAACTCATAACCAACAATTAAATAAAAATAAATAAGGACTTAATTCCGATATACCCATTTGTATAAATATAATTAATTACTTAATTCGGATATCTTTAATTAGTAGTATTTTAAGATAATTATAACATTACTGTCAGCACATGTACAATAGCTCAATAAAAATGTTGTTTAACTTGACCATTAAACAGAATAAGCCATTCTGTTTAATGGTCAAGTTAAACAACGTTTTTATAACACTAAAAAGTACCGCAATGCTAATATCATGTTACATCGGCATCAAACAGAGATAATATCATGTGACATAATTATTGTATAGTTAACATCGCTTTATATGATAGTAAAAACGTGTTACAATATTGCAGTAGAAATATTAGGTAAGTAGTTAAGAGGGCTTACAACGACGTACACACGGCTACACATCAATCTATACATTTCCAGTATAAGCTAATCTCGCATTGTATAGAATTACCGTAAAGTGAAAGGTCAGCTTATTCTGGAAATGTATAGCTCGATGTGTAGCCGTGTGTACATGATTGGCTTGACGGAAATAACTTGGTTATTAATATACAAAAAACCAAGTTATTGCATTTCTACCAAAGACTAAAACCCAACCATTTAAATATCTCTTATAACGGACAAAGGGTAGAAGAGGTAAAAGTAGCAAGATTTCTTGATATTCTAGTTGACAGCCAACTAACGTGGAAAATGCAGGCAGACGAATGTATGTACATTATGTGCGCGGTTAAGAGGCTACCGCTACTGCTAAACGGAGCTTAGTGGCCACTATTTTCCGTTTTAATGATTACAATAAAACATAACTATTTAAAACTACTGTTTGTAATAACGTATAGTCTTGTGAAGCACAACTTGACGAGCTTATTTTCTGCATTTTCATTCTAAAATAAAAGAAATCACCGAAATAACGATGAGGGCGCCACTGTGCGCTCGGCGTAGTCTTAAGTAAATCTGCTGATGCTCTTTTCATCTTGGCAAAGAAAGTTAATTTACCAGCAGTACATATAGCATACCATGGGATTGTTTCCTCAGTATTGAGATTAGGCATAATATTTTGGGGCAACTGTGCTAAAAGAGAAACTATATTTAGAACTCAAAAAAGATGTATACGATGTATGGTAGGCCTAAACACTACTGATAGCTGTAAGCCTGTCTTCAATTCATTAAAAATCTTGACTTTCCCATGCCTATATATATTTGAAGTAGCAGTGTTTGTCAAATGTAACTTGAACTTGTTTCCTGCGATAGTAGATACTAGAATACGAACCACTCAACTTAGATCCCAATACAAAACCATGTTGTGTACAAGTAAATTCAAAACAGCACTAGCAAGGAGAAGTATTTTATGCATGGGTCCGGTTATATACAATAAAATTCATGATAGCATTAAGAATGAAAATTTGCACAATTTTAAAAGTATTAAAGTAAGTATTAATTTTTCTGTCATTACTTCACTTTTCATTCTTTTTACTAATTGTGGTAAGTAATTTTTATTTTTATTCTAGGTACATCGTCTTCACCTATAATTATTAATTAATGTATACAAACTATTGTTAACATTTTAAAAGAGTAAGTATGGAGTTTCTTGCCCATTCTTCTCCATACATAACTACCTTTTGGAAGGCGCAACTAGAATCTATTAACTATTCATGTAATTTTTGACGTTCAAAAGTGCATCTTCGTGCCTATTTGAAATAAATGATTTGACTTTGACTTTGACTTTGAAAGAAAATTAAAGAATTTTTTAATAGAAAAATGCTATTATTCAATCATCGTATATTTAATTGACGTGCCGTTATAAAATTTCTGACATGACCGATGATATTGAAATTTAATTTTAATTTATGACATCATTCAATTTGCTTTAACATTATTTATAATTAAGTGCTGATAATTTTAATTTTATTGTTTGTTTTAATTTTTTTTTTCGCACTACACTTAATTTATCTAATCAACATTGTTCAGTGTGATTGAAAATTCTTGATGCGATAGATGATCTAATTATATTGCATATATTACTACTTTTGTACGCCCTAGAGGCAAAACATAGCGCCCTCAATGTATTACCAAATAAGAACTTATAATGTACCTACCTATGTTTTACAATAAATAAATAAATGAATCTGAATCTGAATATGAACGGTCCACTATAGCGTCATTCCTGACTGAGAAGGAGTTATGAAAAGCGGCTCGAAGGCTCCGGCTTCAGAAGGAATGTGGCCGCTTTTCTTTAGATCGAATTTTGTTTTTTCGTTATAAAAGGTATTAGAAAATTCTAGACACACTTACCGAGGTTCCTTATTGAGCCGTTTTTCATAATTCCTTCTCAGTCACGAGATAATATTTTGTTACAGGAGTGGTGCTAGTGGACCGTTGCACGCTCTCTTAAACAGTAAATAAAGTACCTATTTCAATTCCAAATAGCCTTTATTATGTATCGTTGTAATCGTTGAGCTCCTTATGTTCTGAGTTGAGCTGCACGATTACTGACAAATGCGTGCACTGAATGGACAGGTCCACTCAATCTGTGTGGTTCTTTCTTCAAAAGACATTTCAGACACCAGTCTACATGGTCTTCACATGATTTGACCAAGATTATGTCTGGACTTTAAAAGATACTGTGACCTCTGAGTTTGTTTCGGTCTTTCTTCTCAGAGTAGTCAGATACGAAATGCCGACCTCATCTAGTTTTAAAATATGATTGACGTGTAAAAGTGTTTGTAAAAACCTACTTACAGAAATAAAATCATTTATCATATAAACTAGTTTTACAATTTATTTAAGTTAAAGGTTTAGACATCAGAAATCTCCAGATTGCTTTGCTCTTTAGTATGGGCTTCCTCCAGGCTTTTCCTTAGCTCACGGTCATTTTCTCCTCCATGGATCCCACAGTAGTTTTCAAATCTTCTTCCCATATTTGAAATCGGCTTCCTCTTTTCATGAAGTACCTACTTGTCTATGGCCACACAATGTTACTATTATTAATCTGTAACTGTATTTTTTGGAGTACATCACGTATTACCATTGAATTAATATTAATCTGTGCTAAAATAAAAAAAAGTCTATGTGTTGAAGGAACTACCGCTAGCAAACTAACGTGCGTTGTGTTATTTAATCCTGTGTACCCCGACCAGAAAGAAAACAGTCCACTCTAATAAAAGAACTCAACATTGGTCCTTCGAGCCGTAGTCCACGTTTTGCGGCGATATTGATAGGTATTGATAGCTACTTTATTAGCAAGCTTTGTGTATCAGAATGGTAACTAGTAGTTTACTATGTATGAAAGTCCCTATGAATATGGTGTGTAGGGAAAGGGTTTTATAAAGAAAAGCACAGAAAGACAAGACTAGGCATTTATTTCAATTAGGCTTGTCAAGGTAACGTTACTGAGAAAGCTAGTTGTAACAGTAATTTCAATCCCCTACTTCAAAAATAACTCTTTATTGATTAAAAAAATTAAAACATCCAATATTTATATCAACAAACAAGAAGACAATAAACACAGAATATAGTTTTTTATGAAACAGCTTTTTTAAAAGGCAAGAGGAAGCATTTTATCAGCTCTTAATCTTTAAGGTAACCTTAAGCCTGCGATATAAATTACCATTAAAAAGTCCTGTTGTAGTGTTGCCAGCTTTAAAGAAAGTAATTTAGTTACTAGACACGCCGACATTCTGCCTCACCAGATGCAAAAGTCTTGCATGATTAAAAATATAAACGGCGAAATAAAAAATAGCAGAACTTACTTTTAAATCGATTACATTCTTTGAGCTTACGAACCTTTAGTAAAAATGTAGATATTTAATTGTATTGTAAGACAAAAATATAAATAAACGAAGTAGTCTGGAGACTGCCGATAGAAGTGAAATCTAAGTACATATATACACAGTATACTTAAAGCTCATAGAAAGCGTTCGGTGACGATGACGCGAATTCCATGATTTTTGTTCACCCAAAAAGTACTCAACGCGCCTAAAGAAGCTTTCACTCAAAAACATTTAGCAAAAAAAAAAACTGAAGAACTGAACATAAATAAAATTGAAGCGTCTATTTGTAATGTCAAAATTATAGCTTTTTACTAAATGCTTAAAAAAAATATATGGTACTTATTAAAAAAAAACTGAATTTTAAAATGTATGTCTGTTTTTTTCGGCTAATCTCCGAAGCGGCTTGACAGATTTTGACGGGACTTTCACTGGCAGATAGCTAATATTATAAGGAGTAACGTAGGCTACTTTTTTTTTTAAACAACGCGGGCGAAGCCGCGGGCGTCAGTTAGTTTTATCTATAAAAGTATTTTTTTACTTACTATGCTCAGTAAAATTTAATGATGAGTAATATTACAAAGAATAGTGACAAGACTACTAATTTCAATCATAATAATAATAAAAAAAAACGCAAAAAAACTTTGCACAATTTTATCATTAAAAAAATCATGTGCCTATAAAAGAAAGCATTTTACCGAGCTACGCTAGGTCACTGACAGTCCAGATGCGAACACATCTGCCGCCGATCGGTGCTTACACCCTATGTTCCTCAGTTAAGGTGCGAACTGCGAAGGGGGATTGCACTTAGGTTTACGAGTCACGACAGTTGTCTAGAAGAGGGCAATAAGAATTCCAACTTAGATAAAAAAATATCGGTCTGTAATTGTCCCATTACAAGGCATTTTGTCGTAAACTTCGTACTTTTTACGTATAGAGTGAACGAGTATTGATGTCTTCCTATTTCAAATTCAATTTTTCAAATGATTTCCTTATGGTTTCTTCTTCAATGAAAGATAATTAAAATGGCGTAATTTATTCATTCCTTTATTAGCCATTTAGTATTTATATTATTTTTTTAAACTGGTAAATGAATTTTAAATTCAAATGCAATGTTGGTGATTATTTAATTTATTTTTACTGAATTATTGACATAATAATTATTTATTAGTGTTATTGATACATTTTAAATGCGTAATGAATTTTAAATATGAATGTAATGTCTTATTTTATTATTCTTTTATTTATCATCACCTTAATATTTCAAGAAAACTTATTTTGTTATTAAATAAATGACTTATGACTACTCTGTGTGTCTGTTCAACCAATTTTCTCAATTAAACTACCATCCAGAGGCCCAAATCTGCTATTTCTATAAATTCGTCATTCCAACACGATCCCATTGTCTTTTTGCTAAAAGTTCGTAATTCACTAAATTCATAATGTTCGATCATTGGTCGGTCAATGGTCTCATAATAGAATTGTATTACAATATTGCATTTTGAACATTTATTGATGCCAGATTTCATTTATATATATTTTTACACATTATTTATTAGTGTTATAAGCAATCTGAAGTAGTAGGAAGTTGGAAGTTTAGTAGGAAGTTTATTTTGTCATTATGTACGAGATTACCAATTCTTTCAAGGGAGTGTCAGTGGCTGACCATTGGAACGTCATAATGACGCCATTATATTAGTAGATTACCAAACTTGTCAAAATCAACAATTATGAAATCAATGACAGACCATTCTGACACTATTGTAATAGCAGACTTGAGGCCCTGACTTATTATATTCTGGAGAAAGAATTAGGCACCTCACAAAACCATACCTACAGCTACAATTTTCATTATGCAGCAAAATCAAAATCAGTGGCCACAGCGTTTACACTGAACCTCAATGACCACAGCTAACCCGGGCCTCTTACCCATAACAAATAGATCAAAACCCTCCGCAAACAATTCCATCAACTTCCCTCACAGCTCACCGCAGAAATCCCACCAAGTGATACGTAGTCCACACAATTCGATAACAAAACGAAGTCGACCGGTATAGGATGTGCCGCATGTCCGGCCGGTCGGAAGGTAACTCGAGTCGGAAGCCCTACACGACTTCCACTCGCAGGGCGAGTATGTGTGTTGGCTTACGAGGGAGCTGGAATCTTCTTAGTATAGTGTAGGTAATTAAAAAAGGAATGGTTAGGAAACTCATTGCTGGTAAAGGGGTGGCTCACTCGGTCTGTGAGGTTGTCGATTTTTCTATGAAGTACCTATACGTTACTGGTATTCAGAAGCTCGAAAGCCTAACAGCCGGTCTAATCATAAAAAAATGTTTTTCTCAAACATGCATGGTAATATTGTCATGATTTTCGAAAAAAGAACACGCGAAGTATCGAATTTACGGACAAAGAAAATCAAATCCATTGCAAGAGCGATTTTTGAATTTGGAACATTACAACGCTCCAGCAATGTTACAACGCTCTAGCAATGTTTTATTTCCCTGCATTCTTTTGAGAAAAGCACTATATATGCCTCGGCGGAAATGGCAATTGCCTGTCTCGTATTAGTGAAGTCCTCGCCTACGACTCGGCCTTCATACTCATACTCGACCTGCAATTGTCTATTTCCCGGCCTTTGCAATAATGTACTATTCTTCAGTAACGTTAACAAATAACATCGTTGGTAAACGAATCTTCGCTAGATTTTAGCTGAGATGGTAGCCAAAGGACGCATAATATATCGACGGTTAAAAGATAATAAACAATTATTATTTTTTCGAAAATGTGTCGTTACTGCCATCCTACTTAAAATAAGACTTTAAGTAGGATGTCACTCATGACTCATTTTCGAAAAAATGTCGCTTATGCCCATTACCTTATAACCGTCGATATGCAGTCGCAGTTTGACGTTATGAGTCCACATTCAGTAATGCGTACAGGGCCTCAAGTCTGCTATTACAATAGTGTCAGAATGGTCTCGCCATTGTGAGTATTTGACAGTGTTTGTATGGCAAATCTGTCAAAAACTCACAATGAAGAGACCATTCTGACACTATTGTAATAGCAGACTTGTAGCCCAGGCTGTCAAAAAAGTATTCCTGCTCCATCTTCACATTGAAAGGCCCTGACATGTTTTCGCGTGCTTCTTACTCTCATTGAATCTGCTCTTATAACTGAGATTTGTATTTTTACTTTCAGCCAGTACACTATTTGAGAATATGCGTTTCCCCATTTCTCATTAAGCTTTGATGAGGTTTAAAAAAAAAAAAACTGTTATATTCAGTTCCTAAGGCTCCATCGCATGAAATTACTAAAGGGGTGAATGAGGCTCTTAGGTCTTCAGCTGCTCGGTCGTATTTTAAGTGTTTCTCTCGGCTATGTCTCTGTGCTGTTTTTTACTTTTTGACTTGAGGCCCTGGAAACTTAGACCAACCAAAACGAGTAAAATTTTAGGTGATAATGAATAATCTAGTTCTGTGATATTACCACAATTTACTTTGCATACAAATAAAATGATAAGATCACAAGCAAATCTATTGGATCTCACAAAAAAACATCGGATGTGAATCGGGAAGCTGCGGTGTACCAAGTTCCTTTTCACAGTGTACACACCTGCATTCTCAGTAGGTACCTATATTTGACTATTTGAGTCATATTCCTTGTTTAAAAAAACCCTGTCAAAATACTGACTGTTTTTTTTTTTTTTTTTTGAGTAGGCATGCAGGCCGGTATTATAGTACTCTGTTTGATTTCCACAATCTTCCGGATTAAAATCGATTTCTCGGTAATATGATTAACAAGATTTCTTCGTGGCCTCTAATAAATAAAATAACAAAGCCCTCAGTTAGTACTTGTTTCTTCCAATCAACAGAAATTAGAATACAAACTGATTTTGGAAACACTACCAATACCAATACCTATTCAATTCCTTAACGAACATCCTGTTTTTATAATTAAAAAAAAAACAAATGAGTATTTTATACAGATGCATGTTAAACTATTGACATCTACCGGAAACTTCGAGAACCAATTCTAAGAAATTAACGCAAAATGTCACAGGTTAAAAAACGAATCGAGAGTAAATTAGGGTATTGCAAATCGATTAACATAAGTTGAACTTTAGTCCAAAGTGTTTTGTATTAAAAAAAGGGTCTTTTTAAATTGGATAATATTGTCGTGATTTTTAAATCAGAGTTCCGTTACTAAATAGTCTTATTAGGACGTATTTAAAATTTCTTATTTAAATAATTCCTTTTTTTTCTGTGAGAAAAGAAGTAAACGGTTGATTTATGCTAAACTGATTAATGTTTGTTGCATGTTTTCGATGTTTTGATAAAATCTTCCTGTATGTAGGTTATGGTAAATAGGTTGTTATGACTTTGTATTTTAGCAAACAAAGTAATATTCCTCGTAGAAAATAACGAAGTCTTGTTAATTAATCCAGGGCAAAAATATGTAGTACCTAACTATGCATCTATAGTAAATGAAATTCAACAAAGATTACCGCGGGCCTTGAATACCAGCGCTGCGGTATATTTATTTTTTAAATATCGCAGCATTATGCTGAGATAGGAGCCTTTTTGGCCTCGCACAGGTCTTTTTTTTATTTGTTTTTTTTTTTGTTTTTAATGTTAACTATAGTTTTTAATTTTAGTGGGTTGGCCTATTTCTAGGCCAAAGAATCGCTGCCAGCCTTTTGGGCACTTTTCCCTCTGACGGCGATGCGGAAGAATTTTTTGATGCCCAATGAGCACTTCCCCTTCGATCAATTATTGATCGAAGCACTTCCCCCTTTTTTTTTTCGTGTAGTTATATAGTACCTATAAATATTTTATTTAGGTATGTTGTATTTAAGTTAAATTTTGGTTTAATGTTTGTTAGTTGTTAGTTTTTTACTGTTTGTACTTCCTGTGCGTGTCCCAATGAATATTTTTTTGTATCAATACCTCTATTATTCAATCAACAACCTAAGTTTTTGAAAACCATTGGCTGTTAAAGTTTGGTCGTCGCAATCAAATCATTTCAATTCACATTCAAATAACACAATAAGAAATCTATTGTCAAATCTTAATTTCCTTAAAACAGGTAAAAGGACCAAGGTTTATTATTAGTCCGCCATTTGCATTGGATTTCCATTAAATGCATTAAAATGGCGTGTTGGACAAAACGCCGGAAGTTGTGATTTCAATCGGCTGAGCTTTCAATAAAACCTATTACTAATGACTGTCGAATTGTTAAACCGTTTCTTCTATAAATAACTAGCCATTGCCCGCGGCTTCGCCCGCGTGAATGTCGGAAATTCTCCCACGGAAATATACTACCGGGATAAAAAGGATAAGTATGTTCCGACTACCTCGGAAATTCTCCCACGGAAATATACTACCAGGATAAAAAGGATAAGTATGTTCCGACTACCTAAAGACAACAAATACCTACAAAAAGACTATTAAATGGATATAGTATGTTATCCTTAAGAGATAGACAATGCCATCGGAAATTTTTCTGTAAACCTATATAAGATACACAATTCCACCATACATTATTTTGTTATATCTTAAAGGGTTTAGGCAGCGTTTTCGTTGAAAGCTCCCAGATGGCTTATTTTTTTCCGACACCTCCAACAAATATCGTTAATGTATACAAAAACTTAACAAATTATATACTAAAACCTTCCTCGAGAACCACGCTATCCATTGCTGAAAACAGCATGAAAATCGGTGCAGTCGTTTTTGAGTTTATCGCGAACAGACAGACAGAGACGCGGCGGAGGACTTTGTTTTATAATATGTAGTGATTTGGTCATTTTTTATGAGACTGATGCTACCGCTACACATTTTTTTTCCCTTAACCGTTCACGCTTTTAGAAAAAGGGAAAGAAAGAGCTTATATCGGTATTAATGAACTTAATAATACAAATGAGTTACAAGCAATGCTTCCGATTTAAGAGGGCATACATAGCATTATTGCTATGTATGCATTAGCATTTTGCCACACAACGCAAATGTGGAGCGAGTCTTTTCTCTTATGACTGCACAGTGGACCAAAGAAAGAAATAGACTTTCAGTGTAGTCAGTAAGAGCCATATTGCTTACGCAATACAAATATAAACGAGTGACGTGCGAACAATTTCACAGTGAAATAGCTGGAAAAGCCAACTTTTTGAAAGCGGTTGCTAGCAACCAAAAATATAAGAATAAATAATATGAATAAAAACATTATTAAATTTTTGATTTTTATTTTATACAAGACCGGATTTTTTTTTCAAAATCAGGATTTTTAGACTTGGCAGGCAGGTTTTTTAATTTGTAGGCCTGGTAACCCTAGTCCCATAGCGCCAAAAACACAAAGCAACAAAATACGATCGAGAGGAATGTGGCCGTTTTTCATTAGAATGAATTTTGTTTCTTCGTATCTCAATATGAAACTTTATAAAAGGTATTAGAAAATTCTAGACACACTTACCGAGGTATTTGTTGAGCCGTTTCTCATAATTCCTTCTCAGACACGAGGTAATATTTTTTTAAAGAAGTGGCGCTAGTGGACCCATATGCGTCGTCTTAAGGCTCTTACACACAAAGAGACCGCTCGTCGCGCGGCACGCGGTCTCTTTGTGTCGCGCCTGTTTGTAGGAGTCTTAAGAGCTATTGCTATTTTTAGGGCTCAGTAGTCAACAAGGAACAGTTATAGTTTCGGCATGTCCGGCTGTCTGTCTGTCTGTCCACGGTACCCCCTTTGAATGCAAATTTTAATACAAATGGGGTACCCAATTGATGCAGCCCACTGTACCTACCTCCCTTGCACGTAGAGTGGGAATTATATTTTTTTCACGCCGCCTAAACCGTAATTATCCATCTGATATATTATTATCTGCGACCTGTCCACGTGAGGACTAATGATCAGCATTAGATAAATTGAACGACTTGTCCTAGTAGGTTGACAACAATGATTCGAACCGGTCACAAATAGGTGGTCCAATTTATACGTTTGTCGCAAATAAACGAAACAGTTACAATATCGAAAGCTGTGTCCACGGTTGTTTTCCCCGAGACTGGTCGTGTTAAGTGAGATGTACAGCTCACCTACCAAGTTGCACTCTCTGACAGTTAGCACAGCAATTTGTCGCCACACTGGGTACCAATCTGTAACGCATCACAGATCACCTGAATACCTATATATGACTATCATACTGTGACATCTCATTTGTGTATTTCTTAAGCAATGGTACTGAAAGTGGTGGTTTGGATTGGACTGATGTAACTAAGTATGGGAGTTACAGTAACTATGAGGGTATTCTAGATTCTATGGAAATGTTCTAGAATTAATATCTGCCTGATAGCGGTACACTCAAGTCAATCTTAAAGCATTTATTTCAATTAAATCATATGTCAGAAATATGAAGCTAGTTGCCCATTCCAAAGTGTATTCGGTTCTTAAGGAGAAGAACAAACAAAAACCTCGGTTAGTCCCCCTATGCTCTAGCCCCGCTATGCTCGACTCGTAAAATACCTACTAAAAAGTTTCGCTATGCAACTAACCCCGAAATGGCTTATTCCACAAATCCCCCCTGAAAATCCCCCTTAGGAGGAAAAGTGGAATCTATAAAAAAAGTCTAGCACCTAGTCCCCCTAGTCTAGTCTAACCTCTGATAATCCGGCTTATTCCTAATCCCCCCTGAGAGTGTCCCCCTCAGTGGGGAAAACTGAACCAAATGTAAAAAAAAAACACTTTCAGGGGTGTGTCCTACTACTAAGTTTTCCGTCTGTAAACGCACTCACTATACAGGGTTATTTAAAAAACTTGCAGTACTGTATTACTAACATAATAAAGAACAACTTTTTTTACGAAGCATAATACATTTACCAAAAACAAACCTTCAAGATTTCGTTGTTCTATCGACCGTAGCAATTAACATTGTCGGATCTACATTTTTGAGATTTTCATTTTATTGCATTAAAGGTCTTAGAATAAGTTTATAAAAATGCCCCCGCAAATGATTAAATTCGTAAAATGTATATTTTTTTATTTATTTTTTATTTTACGAATTTAATCATTTGCGGGGGCATTTTTATAAACTTATTCTAAGACCTTTAATGCAATAAAATGAAAATCGCAAAAATGTAG
Organism: Dryobota labecula; assembly: GCA_947523025.1. Taxonomy (NCBI): domain Eukaryota; kingdom Metazoa; phylum Arthropoda; class Insecta; order Lepidoptera; family Noctuidae; genus Dryobota; species Dryobota labecula. Next base: position 11,699,120 of record OX383306.1, on the reverse strand, counting down.
ATCCGACAATGTTAATTGCTACGGTCGGGTACTCTCGGGTAGCTATCACCGTTTCTATTGTAATTATGTCAATTTTTTGTTGTTCCAAAATAAAAACTTTAACTTTTACTCTATTTGAAATAACATTAAACATTTAAAGCATTTAAGTAAACCTTTTTTACAGTCCGTTCAACCGACTTTGACTTCTATTGCGTTGGTGGCATGACAAATGGCGGCTGCAGTAAACAGTTGGTGTTGTAACCACTTTTTTGCTTTTAATACAATCCTTATGCCTACGGAATAGAAGTCAATATCGGCTGAACGGACTGTAAAAAAGGTTTCGTTAAATGTCTAATCTTATTTCAAATGGAGTGTAACACATTTCAAAATATGATGAATTATTAAAAGTCATAGAACAAAAGTAGTTGTTTATGATATTAGTAATATAGTCTCCTGAGAGGTTGTTAGTGTTTTACCAATGACCCTGTATATTGATACAGGTGACGTTTCCAGTATGACGCAGTTCATATTTATAAAAATTCTGAAAAATTGTACATTGTGATACAAGGGTTGAAAGTAGGTTATTGCAAACGAGCTGTCATTAACAAGCCCGAGCCGAAGGCGAGGGTTTTTAATGTCAAAGTTCGCAATAACCTACACACCCGTGTGTAACAACTGATTAAACACAGGGTATTAATATATGAAATTCAAACACAACTTAGTAAATTATTTTAATCAGATATTTATAGAAATCACAGCAGCTTATTTGAACTTAAATCAATTACAATTTAGTCATACGAAAAGCAAATTAACAATCACTGATTACAATACAAAAATAATGAACTATCATCATTTTATTACATACAATTTATATCAAAAGATTAGGTATACTTAACGGGTTTAATTCTTTGTGGATATACAGACAGCAATGCGAAACAAAATGGTGAGTTGGCAAAGGTTCGACCTGGTTAGTTGTCCTGGTGAAAAGAGAGCGAGAATGACATGTGCAGGCTTATTAAAGCACCATCTCCCGTCATGGCGTCTTGGAGTGCGTGGAGGGGCTTGACAGTGGCGAGGGCACGCCGACAGTATTGCCAGCGTCTTGGCGGGCCAGTATAGATGTAACACGTGTATCACAAGACGTTTTTCAAATTTCCGAATCATAAATATAGCCTTTGAACGTACGCCATGTTTAGCCACTGTAATGAAAAAAATATCTTTGATTCGACAGATTAACAAAATTCATTTGTATAAACACTTTGCCGGACACGAATCGCCTACAAACGTAAGAAGTAACAATAAAAATATTGTATCTCGTCTCCTTCAACCGATTAATCTACGAGTAGTCACTGAAAAGACGAATCTTCCAACATACAATGCAATGGATGTTGTTACGCAATTAAGTCGCAAGTACAGGTTTCCATCAATGAACCTCTACGTAATAATACCAGTATAATTAACAAAAAATAACTTTAAAAAAACCTGCTTCAATGAAAATAATCCTTATAATATCAATCTCTCGATGTAACGAGGTGCATTGACACGACGCAGGTGCGGCGCGTGCGCAAGCACCTTGCGTTCACTCATGAGATTCAAATGAGATTGTATTGTCTCGATTCTCGGTGTCTCGGAGTCTCGTACTTTTTATTGAATGTTTTATGGTGTAATCGGTAAAATAATCGATTTAATTTAGTCGATTATGTGAGTGTTTAGTTGTAATTTGGTGTTGTGCCTTTTGATGGAAAGCCGCCATTTTTTTGTCATTTTGTTTGCTATTTTATTGTAAAAACAAGAATTAATTTATTAATAATTTATTTATTTATATATTAATTCATTTTAATTATTTGTCTTAGTGCATTCGTGTATTTATGTATATTTATTTGTGCTTATATTTATATAAATAGGTATATATATAATATTTATAGTTTGTAATAGGTATATGTGTATCCTTATATATAAATAGACATTTATTCCTACATTTTTCGTAATTGCAACTACCACTGTTTGTCTCTGCATCAACCAAAGGTTGACTCATAGAAAATGCTGTAGGTACATTTCAGTGCTTGAAGTATTAAATAAATGAATAAGAACCTTGCTGCAGTAATAAGTGACAGGAGTGCAATTATTTTATGGGATTTTATTCCCACATAGCTGAGCAATTCCCGTACTTTTATGAACGTTCGCATTCTAATGTCAGTGTCAGTCCGCCAAGAATGATTAGAGATGGGTTGTAACAGGTTAAACACGATATCTGTTATCACTGTTACTGTTACACAAAAATAACAGATCCGAATATCTGTTATTAAATAACAGCCTGTTATTTTTGTACGAAAAAGAGTCAGAAGTAAACATATTTCGAAGTAAATATCAGGTGTTTCCCTTTTTAGCAAGGTTCATTTCATAACGAGGAAGAGAGAGAAATTGATAAGCTTGCAATATTGCTTGTGTAACAGCCGTAGTAACAGTCTGTGTGGAGATTGTCAAAATGAATTAACAGTAGCTGCCGCTGTAACAGTCTTTGAGGGTCTGTTATTTTAATTAACAGATAAGTTATAGTATTAGGAACAATTGTTATTTGTTATTTTTAAATATTTGTTTTTTTCTATCTGTTATGATTAAAATACGCCTCACTCCTACCAAGAATACAGACCGTTCACCGTAAGATGTCCCCCCTGCCGTGATGTTGGCTCTATTTTTTGCACTATTATCACTTATTTGTTTTGCAATGCTGCCAATTCCAAAGGCAGGGGAACGTACAGCACAATCAACCTACATTTTTGACAAGTTTTTGACATTAATTGTCAATCTCAGACCAAATAAAAAAACAAAGACAGAGCGCTGTCAACAGTAACGTGAGGCCGGTTTCGTGAGGTGTAGTTTGATTGTAAATAGTTGTAAATGTGTGCGTGTGAGCGTGTACGCACAGCGCGGAGGTGTAGTTTTGGCATGCTTCACTGTATTGTTCGCAGCGCTTTGTCTTTCTTGGTTTTTTATTTGGTCTGAGGTTGAGATTAGATTGTAACTTGAATTTGATAGTTTTTTAAGTACGAGAATTGACTTTCTGATCTGCAATCGTCAACAATCAATTCTGTTATTCTGGATAAAAAGATTCCTTGGTTGGTAAAATCCTGCATATTATTATCCCTGTCCTGATTATTATTATTCCTGGATATGCAGAATTAGGTGAATAACAATCCTAAAATAAAATCAAAATTTCTATTATAAATATTCTATTATAATATCTTCTTTCTCTTGTTATTGTTTTTACTTGTATTAGTTTCAGATTAGTTTTCTTTTATATTTAAACATACTCTCTACTCAATGTTATTTGTATCGCACGTCGTTCGTGTTTGTTGGCTTTTTTATATTATGTGGAAAGTGTTGTTGGTTATACACCCATTTTAGTTTTAAGTTCTATACCATAATATTGTAAGGTGTAACCGTTTGTTTTCCCAAATAAAATAAAATAAAATAAGATGGACTGATTTTGATGCGATTTTCGGGCGGCGTGATCTGTCGTCCTGAATCCTGCTAAACTTCACCACACATATTTTCCACAGGCGTTAATTAATGTGGAGCTAGCATCTTGCTTTCTCTTTCGTACCATAGCTCATGCAGATGCTGTAGTAAACAAATCGAATATTCAAAAGCTGGTAACAGAGCTGACTGGTGTTAAAAATTCGCAATCTAATTTATAAACCTAGCATTTGCCTTGCATATTTACTTAATCAATGCAAATGGGCAACATTCTTCGCGTCGGATCCTGCCACGGATCAATAAGAATCTAATAAGATACAATCACCATTGTCTCACGTTCTTTCATACTAAACCTCCAGTTTTTATTGAAAGCGATACGCGATAGTAATTTACTTAGACTTTTTATTGTGGAGCGATTTTAATTTTCAATCGATTGCACTTTTTAGTCTATTGATTAGCATAATAAGAAAAAGTGGATTATGTTAAGAAAAAAGAAAGAAAGAAAAGAAAACTAATTTATTTGGGACATGTAAAAAAGAACCATTTAAAACTAACAAAAACGACATATTTGTTCGAATAAACAAAATTGACATATTCGAAAAATTGTTTTCACAAACCCACAATATTTTTGAAAAACCCATCCAACAATACCTCACACCATAGGGTAGGCGAAAAAAAAAAAAAACATCCCCACTTTACATGTACAGAAGGCAGGAGGTACCCTAAATAACTATTTTCTTCATGATTAGATTTTACCACTTTGTCGGCGTGATTACTATGTATATCCATGCCAAATTATAGCTTTCTAGTACTAAGAGTCTCTGAGCTAAGCTGGGGACGGACAGACGAACAGACGGACGGACATGGCAAAACTATAAGGGTTCCTTGTTGACTACGAAACCCTAAAAACGTCTTTAGAATATTATCATAAAACATATGAGTTCTCATATCACCCATTCGTTCTTCTAGAAAAAGCTGACAATCCTCTAACACAAGTCCCGAAGTCCTTAGTCGTCCATGGGAATAGATAGGTAATCCACGGGAAGAAGAAACGGTTTAGTCTCATCTCTTCCCCTATGCGTTTATAGAAGAGATGAGAATTTTTTGTAGTTATAAATGCATATTGGAAGAGATTGGAAGAGGAAGAGATGGGACTAAACCGAAGAAAAGGTGACATATGTATACTTTGGCAGGAACAATAAAAGGTACAAAATGGGACCAAATAGTCTTGATACTTTTAAAGCAGTTTGTAACACTGGGTTCGCATTCCTTATCTGTAATGAACATTTGCGACCACGGTAATTGCTTCTTTTGCGGGTGGATTGAAAAGTTTTGTGTTGAGTCAATGTTGTTTGCGTGTGAAATGAAATGTTACGTAATAAATAATTGATTACTTATGAAGAAAAACATTGTATGTCAAACTTAATACTATATTTTAAGTTCAAAATGTTCTCAACTATATGAAATCCTTGTAATTTCTTATTGAGAAATAAATTTCTTTAACCATAAAGCATGTATGTAAACATTGGTTGAAGAAGAATTTACAGTATCTATTAATAGATCGATCAGTAGGAACGGTCGTAAAAGTTGAATAAACTATAATACAATCGATTAGCCGTTTTTATACACAAAATAGTTTGTATATTGTAATTAAACATAATGTAAACATTGGTTGAAGAAGAATTAGCAGTGTCTATTAATAGATCGATCAGTAGAAACGGTCGTAAAAGGTGAATAAACTACAATCAATTAGCCATTTTTACACACCAAATAGTTTGTATATTGTAATTAAACATTAACTACAGACAATAAAATGATTCAACGTAATCGTGAGTCACACGTCTGTCTGTCACAGCGGTCGGAATGTTTTGAATATTTTTGTATTAATCTCCCCTTCGCAGACTCTGAGTCATGCGCGTACGCACTTCAATATGAATTTAATAATTAATTTGTTGTGGTTACAGGTCATCGTGTGATTGGAGTTGTTATGAATTCGAGTTTGCGTTTGTGAGGTTGAATGGTACTACGCAGGTAGGTATGCAGGCGGTGAATGTGAATAGTAAAAAACAAATCAAAGAATTAAATATATTAAACAACCATTTCAAAGATTTTTGAGAATTCAATGCTAAGACGTACGGATTCATTAATTTTTCCTCGTATAAAATTTATCCCATTTTATTCTATGTACGAAAACTCCTTGGTACTAAACTTTTTAAATTGACTTAACTGCAAAAGTAATGATCGAGCTCGTATAAAAAAGTCACAACCGCGTAACAGAAAAATGCCTATGCAAAAGATTTAATTTTCGAATCATAATTATAGCCTCTGAAAGTACGCTATGTTTAACAACTGTATTGAAAAGGTCCCTTTCAATTCTCTTTACACCCTTTTTTTTATCAATCTAGAACGGGCACAGCGATCTTTAATAAAAACGATGTATTTTAAAAGGATGAGGTTTTCTACTGAAAAACTATACGAAACTAGTGATCTACTTTCAGTTAGGAAATTATATATCATATCCACTGTCCTAAAAAAACATAAAACTCTTTCATTTGATCCAAAAGTAATGACGAAAAGGTGAAATGACTTGATTGCACAAGTACCACAAACTAAAACAAAATTCACGGCTATACAATACCAACAACGATCTGCTCAACTGTATAATAGGGTAAACAAACAAATATACATATCGCCTCTTTACAAGAACAACGTGATATTAAAAAAAAGACGTATTTACGAGTATGAGATGACACGTTGCAATTGTAAAGAGGCGAATTATCATAATGTATTGTCATTATATTTGTAAACTATCAATCCGTGTTGTTTTTCCAGCCAGTAGCAGCAGGTCATTTCGCCTCTTTACAAGTGCAACGTGTCATCTCATAAAAACGTTTTTTTAATATCACGTTGTTCTTGTAAAGAGGCGATATATCCCAACCAACTACATGAATGTAAAAAAAAAACTAACTGACTGGATAAAGCCATTTACATACACTAATACTGAGTCACTCCTACAACAAATAACCTAACATACACACACACACCCCCACACCAAACACAGCCACACCACTCATAAATGTCAGTCACTTTCACATCACACCACATCACTCACATCACATCACATTACATCACATTACATCACACCACTCCCACACTCCACTTCACAAGCCAACACACATGCTATATATCTTTTATAAATCACCTTTTATCCTACCTAAGAAAGAGCAGCGTCTTCTAACACAGGCATTATCTGCTTAAAAGGAGGCGTCATTCACCAACAAAATGTAAACAACTATGGTCAAGAAATAAATATTTTTTTTTGTATTTGTATTACACACTGATCATTTGCGAACGAAATTGACGCAGCATGACGAAGGATCGATGCTGCATCCAAAACATGCATACTGTAAACACCACTGTCATCCGAGAAACATGTGACAGACATACCGAAAACCAGCGCTGGGGCTCTGTCTCGCATAGGGTCGCAGCATTATGCTGAGCGATGGAAGTTTTACGTGGATGTGACGCATATGTTCCCCTAAATTGTTCTTTTCGAGTTTATTTTCTCTCTTTCCGTCATGTTTACCGCAAATAAACATATTTTCTTTCTTTCTTTCTTTCTTCTTTTTGGAAAAAAATCGGTAAAAATCGTCCAATAAACTTTGACATTTGAACAAGATTCTTGGTTGTAACCGCCGTGCCACCAAGGGCGATCCCCCATCGGCTAGATACTAGCAGATAGTGATGGGCAGTTAAATCCCGCAGCTGCCGTGTGCCCCACCTGCCGCTCATACGGATTTCCCGGGCGATGACCCAACACTAGGGACTAGGGAGTTGCGTATTGAGATTATTGGATTTTGCGTTGGCACTTCCCTATCGATAGTGTTTTTTTTTTATTTTTTTTTATTTTATAAATGTTGACGGATAGTGAAATGTTCATAAAAATTTTTCATAACAATTTAAAAGTCTTTTAAAACGATAGTAATTTTTGGGAGGGTTCAGAATCAGAATTTTATTTGCTATGAATGTAGGTACAGGTAGGTACCTATAAGATGTTACCTTACGTCGTGCAAATTATTACATAAATTAAAATATTATTACAAAAAAAAAAAACAATGTCAACAAAACAAAACAGAAATAATGAAGCCAATTAATAATATTATAGTCAGGTACCTATATAAGGTGTAAAAAACAGCACAGAGACATAGCCGAGAGAAACACTTAAAATACGACCGAGCAGCTGAAGACCTAAGAGCCTCATTCACCCAAAGGGGTGAATGAGGCTCTTAGGTCTTCAGCTGCTCGAAACTGAAAGGAAAAAAACTGTTATATTCAGTTCCTAAGGCTCCATCGCATGAAATTACTAAAGAGTAATTTCATGCGATGGAGCCTTAGGAACTGAATATAACAGTTTTTTTTTTTTAAAACCGCATCAAATTTTAATGAGAAATGGGGAAACGCATATTCTCAAATAGTGTACTGGCTGAAAGTAAAAATACAAATCTCAGTTATAAGAGCAGTTTCAATGAGAGTAAGAATCACGCGAAAACATGTCAGGGCCTTTCAATGTGAAGATGGAGCAGGGAATACTTTTTTGACAGCCAGCAGTGCTATTCTGTAAAAATCTCACGGTGAAAACTTCGGTGAAGTGAGCTTGAAGTGAGCTGTAATTCCACCTGATGCTTGGGATTGACACTATTGACAGCTCACTCCACGCTCACTTCACATATGTTTTCACGGTGAGATAGTTACAGAATAGCATTGCTGTTCTCATGAAACAGATATACTTGTTTATTTTTATATAGGTATGTGTGTGCAATGTATGTAACTCTGTGTTGTTATATTTATCATTCGTTGTGGTGTTTAAAGTATTTATTTACTTTATTAAATACATATACCTCCTTACTAATAAACGTTGTATAGCGTCTGTATAGTTACACACCGATTTTTCTCTTTCACTCGTCAGTAATTTGACTTTCGAAAGAAGAAGACAAAGCGTTGTATAACTATACAGACGCTATACAACGTTTATTAGTAAGGAGGTTAAGGTGTATCTATTCATACACGAAATATTTTAAGAGATACACCTACAATTAGGTATAACAATCATAATCTGGGTAAACTCATAAATCATTTAGAAACTCTTTCACTGAGTAATAACATTTGCCTAAAAGTGTGTTTTCTACTGTGAAATATCATCCTGGATTTCTTCGCCCACTGTTTTTTTCTATCCGTTTTTTTTGGCAGAACCTGGGTTAGGTACACACGGCCACAAATCAAGCTATATATTTCCAATATAAGCTGACCTCTCATTGTACGGAAATACTATACAATGCGAATTCAGCCTAAACTATCAAATGATCAAATCTGTCTAGCCTTTTCCCAACTATCAGCTCTCAGTCTGACCGAATGCAGCTGAATACCAGTATTTTACATGGAGCGACTGCCTATCTGACCTTCACGACCCAGTAACCGGGTAATACAATACCCCTAGGTAAGACTGGTTATCAGACTTTCGGGGTTCTGACGACCCGTAACGACTGTCAAAGATCCACGAATGTCAGCCGAGACCAACGGCTTAACGTGCTTTCCGAGGCACGGAGGAGTCTCGGTATGTAAAGATGGTCACCTATACACGGACTAACCCCGGCAAGCGGAGCTTAACCTGATGGATTGACCCGCGCGGCTGACGAGGGCCTCCAAAGTTAGGTACCAAAATTTTAAGCCCGAAAAATGAGATAGTAATATACGTTTAATTCTTTGCTTTCCAGACATGGAATCAACAGCTTGCATGCAATACAACATTTAACCGAAGCGCGAACATATTAATATCGTATCGATATAATAAAAACGATATCATTATTGTTAATGAAACCTCATAAGCCGTTAGTGCCATTTCCGTTCATTCCCAAAAAAATAAAAACACTTAAAACAAAATACTGTATCAAAAATACATAATTAAACGCAATAAAAATTAACGTTATCCTTTAGGTATAAATATGTATTAAATTACGATCACCATAAAAAAAAACTTATTATAATAAAAATGAAGGACATTGTAAGTTTGGAGACATTTAAGTCACTATGGTCAAATGAAGGTCTCTGGGTCATAAACGGTAGTTTTTGACAAACAACAGGTGCCTTTAATAACTCCAGGTGTAAAGTCAACGAAAACATTGACAAGTATTTAACGTCGATTTTTACTTAATGATTATCTGTAAGCTGGGTTTTCACAAAGGGTTGGTTGGGAATTTAAAAGTGTGTTGCATAATTCAGGATGACTCAACCAGCCTAGCCATTTGTCAGTTCTGTGGGACATCCTGGTATAAAGATAGAAATCGTTATCAGGGGAAATCATTATGTTATTTACTTTGTGAAGTATATGACCCATATTATTTTAATTTTAATTTTCTCAGGTTAGTACCTGGCTTTTTCAGAATCTTACGGGTGGGATTCTAGTTATTATTTTGAGAAGGTAAATTATTCTGTACTGCTGTGAAATTATTACCCAAATCTTGTTGTAAAAATATTCTTACTATGCGGCAAGTGATTAATATGGCAGCTTTTTGTAGTGTTATGTATTTATATTTGGTTAGATTGAGTGCATTAAAACTATTGAATATTTTTTTCGGGATAATACCTGTTGTTGATAATACTATTGGGACTATAGTGACTCTATTCATTTTCCAAACTCTAGTATCTTCCTTTTGTAATTCTGTATACTTCCTGATTTTTTCTGTGATAATTTTTTGTATGTTATTAGTATTTGGGACTGCTATATCTATTAAGAATGTGTGTTTGCTTACTTTATCAACTATAGTGTTATATCAGGTCTGTTGTTATTTATATGGTATGGTCTGTAATTATAGTGCGATCATAATATACATATGTTGTCGAATTGGTTTTCTAAAACAACTCTAGACGTGTACTTGTAATATGGTGTGTAGGGATCCTGCATGAGGTTAAGTTTGGTTGCGAGTTTTTGTATTATTGTGAATGTGAAGACTGTGTGGCTCATTGTTATTTTTTTTTCTGTTTAATTCATAGTCTGGCAGTTGAGTAATTTATGCGGCCTATCCTAATGACATTTCTTTGGTATCGTTCATCGACTCGATGAGCTCCTTAAGTTAATCTGAGTTGAGCTGCACGATTACTGACAAATGCGTGCACTGACTAGACAGGTCCACTCAATCTGTGTGGTTCTTTCCAAAATACCATTTCGGACACCAATCTACATGGTCTTCACAAGATCTGACCAAGATTATGTCTGGACTTTAAAAGAGACCTCTGAGTTTGTTTCGGCCTTTCTTCTCAGAGTAGTCAAATAGAAAACGCCGACCTCATCTAGTTTTTAAAATGTGATTGATATCATATTATTTAAAATCATTTATCATTTAGGTCCCCTAATTGAAATGCCAAACTACTGAATCTTCTGACTTTGCATACCCAATGCAATTTGCGTTGTGAAAAACTGGACATGATCTTCTAATCAAGTGTAACGAACTACTAAAGTCTTACAAAATCCGTAGAGGTATGAGAAGATTTTTTAGGCAAGCAAGATTTTACCCTGGAATCTGATATCTTTTATATGTTTCTCATATAACTGAGGATTCTTACAAGAATATTCTTGCCACGATTCCCAACAATTTACGACAAAAACTTTTAGAATACTCTCTACATTTAATAAAGGTTGTCTGTAAAAGATCGCTTTTAGCGATAAGACCGGCCATTGTAACCATTCTACATTTATATCTGTAATTTTTATGGTGTACATAATGAAGAGTATTCTATTTATCGATCTACCTACATTTTCTGATAAGAACCTAAAAACCCTATTAAATTCATTGACTATCCCCGATTTGGACAAACAAATCCTTTGTAACAAAAAACTACAAAAAGCCGCCAGGTAGCGATCAGCTGGGCAGCAGGTTGTTATGGACGTGTGCGTGCGACGAGATGAGTGCCACGTTTGTGTGCGCCGACAGATGCTGCGAACATCTGCCGCGGCGCGTGCGCTGGTTGAAGTAGCAAAGAATTTTGATACTTGGAATGCTGGACGATAAAGGATTTCAGAAAAAAATATTATGTAGCATAGCAGCTACCTACTAGAATCCTACTGGTAGCTATCAGAAATACTGTCTCGGTTCCTTAGGCTTTATCATGATCACAATGTCACAACCAAAACTCGTCCACTTAAACCATAAACCAATGGAAGCATCGTCAAATCATGAGCACCCAATGCCACTTAAGTTCTGTAATTCTTAAGGCTATGTTAGTTAGAACTGCCACGTTGCAAAATACAATATTTTTAAGAGCTGCGAACGAAGTACCTACCCTCTTTTAATGCTTGCTTGTCTTTATCTCCTTATAATTGTTTTTGTGAGAGAGAGAGTTCCATGAAAAACAGATAATTACAGAAACACTTCAAATAAAAAGATATATAATTTTTAATTTTTGAACATTAAAATAAATCGAATATTTGAATTTTACAGCATACTAATTAGAATATTACAAATTCTGGAACACTCCAATCAGTTGGCAGTTGGTAACTACTCATAAAATATGCAACTATCAAGACTATTGTGTCGCGGTCGCTCATCGGTCAGCTGCTTCGCAGGCAGCGCGCGCATCTCGCGTCTGTCTGTCTGTGTGTCGGTGAGGTGAGGCTGCATGGCACTGGACACGAGATGAGAGAATAGCGGGGAACCACATAAAGTAACGTAAAACGAGATTATGTCATGGATTATATCCGTGAGAGTCAGCAATTTCCCATTTTCTTATAGAACACTGAAAATATAGATACTTTTGATATATGAAAAGATCAAGACTACTGAGTCGCTGTCGCTCATCGGTCAGCTCCTTCGCAAGCAGCGCATTTCGCGTCTGTTTGTCTGTTTGTCGGTGGGACCAGTGCATAGATTACACAAAAATAAAAGCTAAATTCTGAAAATGAATTTAAATATATTTCCCCACTGTCCCTTCCAAACAGTTTTTATTTTTTCTTTTTCAGTTTCCTTGTCATTCGTTCTAATTACAATATTATTCCTGGTTGTCTGTCTTCTGTCTGGATTATTTTGATACCTGTCAGTGACATTAAATCACTTGATGTGTCCAAGATTAGGTACGAAGCCCTTGACAACACACTACAAGGATTTTTTGGCGCTCGAATGACGTCGACAGAGGGGCGCTGTTGGTAAACATTCGTGCAATTCTTTGTGAAATGTCAAAGAAATGTACTTTCAATAAACAAGATGGCGGTGTTCGTTAGACTCTGTGGTTTAGGTTTCCGGGTGAAGCTCGCTTTCACCTTCGGCCTTATCATCACTTACCATCAGGTGAGATGAAGGCCAAGCAAGAGCTTCCCTGTTGTGGATATATTTTTTTAAATTAGTTTCGATTTTGGCCTTGTGCCAGTATAATCTTGTAGCGCTATCTTTATTGTTAGGTGTCGTTACAGATGAAACCCCATTTTATGCAACCACAGCACAGTAAATAACAATAGTAGATTGTTGCATCGAGCGCAAAGTGAGTTATTAATGCACGAGTGTTACGAGTATGTTGGTGCCCCAGCGCACGCAAGGGCACTAAATTAACACGAGTGCATTAATTACTCACTTTAGCAAGGTGCATAATCTACTTTTCTTTCAACTACCAATCTACCTACCGTGATAAAATATACCTATTCAAAATAAAAACTCAATGAAAACAAAGTTTTTCACCAAGTCGGTTTTATTCAGCCGATTTTTATTTTCAGCCAGTATCTTTTTGATCTAATGCATACATTTTATATTAAATTTAATGGGAGACATTAAACCTCTGTGGTTAATTTATATCTACATCTAAATAAAAAATAAAAACTGTGCAATAATGAGATTGCATATAACAGTTCTGCACTGTTTTGGTTCTAACTATTATTGATCGAAGGGTTCTAAGCAAAAAATACGTCCTTTGTGATCGGTTTTGTAGTGATTAATGATAACATTACTACGTAGTCAAAAGAAAATGATCTTACCCGCTACCGCTTACAACTTACACGGCTGTGACTCACCGCGACATTGACCGCGCAGTCTCTATAATTACAACATTACATCTCGAGCGCGTGCGTCATTCTCCACCTTTACGTTACCGCTTACCGCTGTTATGTCAACGATACGCGGTATTAACTAGACTTAGATAGCTGTTAGATATTTTGTGATAGTGGATAGTGAAGAAGTCAGCTGCTAGGCAACTGAGAAATAGGAACAAAAAGTGACATTTCAACCTCTTCAGTATCGTCTTGTACCTACTTATCATTATGTGCGTTGAGCTCCTTAAGTCCTGCGTTGAGCTACACGATTACTGACAAATGCTTGCACTGAGTGAACAGTTCCACTCAAATTTGTGTGGTTTTTTCTTCAAAAGACTATTTCAGACACGGATCTACATGGTCCTCACATGATCTGACCAAGATTATATCTGGAATTTAAAAGAGACTTTGACCCTTGTGTTTTTAGCCAATTCTTAGGGGTCAGATAGGAAATGTCGACTCAATCTAGATTATTTAAAAAAAAAAAATTGACTTGTAAAAGTGTTTCCGATGTCCTATTTACACATAGATCAATAATAAAGAACTATTTACAGAATAAACGATTTCATTTCATATAAGAAATCCATGAATCGGGTTTGATCAAGAGCCCTAGTAGCATTTTTGTTGGCGTTTGGTTGGGCCACATACATCTGAAGTTGGCCCAACTAAATGCCAACGGAAAATGCTACTAGGGTTATGACCATGGACCATTTAACAATAACAAACCGTATTTTTTTAGATATTTTCTGGCTCCTGCTCTCCGAAGAAACTGTTGAGTAAACGTGGCAGAAATCGGTAAGGCTGCTTTGATATTATCTCAGCAGCTATTCATAAATAAAATAAACTGAATATTGCCGACATGGTCGACGTTTTCTATCATATGAACGAATAAAACCAAATAAAATAAGTAAAAAAAATGCAAGACTCATCTTTTCGTATAACCTATAAACCGTAGAACGGGGCTATTTGGATTTTCGGGGGATATTTGGAACAAAGCAATTGTATGTAACATTTGAGTTGACATAAATTCGAATTGTGATCTTCGTAATGTTACACCCTTCATCTGCACCCTTTCTGGCTCTCTCAGCAGTCTATGCTGCATTCTTGCTGCTGACGCAGCATCCTCTCGCTCCTCTCTCCCCCTCCTTACAGTCCAACACGCTAGTCGTCTCCCAACCTTCCTTCCGTGCACATCATATATCTCGTGCTCGTGTCTTAGCATATTTAAAATTAATACAAAGTCTATTTTAGCATAAAGTGGTTTCTTTTTTTTTTAAACCCAAATAGGAACCCAGTTATAACAGTACGAAAAATTTTAAAAGTAAACAAGACCAGAAATTAAATAAAATGTCTATAGTGTTTTGGTAGAATTTATGTCAACTCAAATCTTACAATAACTTTATTCCAAATAACCCCCGAAAATCAAAATAGCCCCGTTCTACCGGTACCTACCTACCCCTAATCCTAGTGAGATGATCTTTTATTATTCAACTTTAAAAAACGAACATAACGTTAACTAGATCCTGTTTCTAACTAAAAGAACATTTAAAATTAATTGTAGGAAGTAACAAAAAGTATCCCAAATAGTCGATATCCTGTTGGCCCGTGCCATAGACAAAAAGTCATGTTATGGCCAGTTGCGTCTCCTCTAGGATCTATGGTTCTATTTATTTTACTTTTTATTCCAATTGTAAGATTAGATGCAGGATCTAGTTGATTAAAAGGATGGCACCCTATTTCCTTATTGTTTTTTGGTAGCTTTGGGGCTAACGCTTTTAACAGGTGTTTAGTATCGCGTAGCGACCAATAAAAAGTTTATCGGTCTGAGAATCTGCGTTCATTGATTGATTCTGCTAAAAGAGACGGCATTATTACAAAGGTCACAAAATATTGAAAATAATGGAGATGTAATTTCTAATAGGAGTTTGTGTGTGAGATTTCTCTTTGCAAAATTGCAAACGGGCCTTTTCCTACATTCGAAATCCCGTTATGAAGTACCTTACTTTTTAAATCTACTACAGGGAACTACAAAGACCGCAGTAATGTACACACAATACCTTAAAAATCGTCATTTATATCAGCGTTAGTTCGTCATAAACTGCAGTGCAAATGATGATTAATATAAAGAACACATGAATCAAGTGTGTCACCTTAACAAAGTGAATAAGAAAGATGTTATTGGACCATTTCTTAATTTTATAATTTCTTAGCAGTTTAAGTTATATTTAAATTACTTACTAGCTGATAGGCTAGATTGTAATGTAAATAAAGTATCACTATCTGTGATACTTTATATATTAAAAGAAAAAAAAAGTTCGTCATCATGATAGCGGAAAATCTCTCTTTGGTGATTGGAGCAATTATTTGATGAGCAGAACTTTTCTACTTAATATGAATCAAATCATTCGAGTTTTTTTTTTTTGCTTTTATTTATGTAATTGTTTTTTTTGTCAAGACAATGGTGCCGATTCCCTTGTTCACAAACTGCATCTTTTTCTTTCTATTTCATTAAGAAAAGGATAGAAGATAAATTTAAGTTTATTCCTATCAAATTATTCAGCGCTTGCCGTAAATTGACTTAATTTTAGTCGGCACGTTTTTAATCACCTCTAAACTTGTATGGAGTAGTGACAGGCGCTGATTAATTTGACAGGACTAAACTAAAATTTATCTTCTGTCCTTTTCTTAATGAAATAGAAAGAAAAAGATGCACTGAACTTAAATTTAGTTTAGTTTGTGAACAAGGGAATCGGCACCATTGCTTAATGACCTTAATCCGCCATTTTGCTTTTATACAAATAAAAACAAAACCTCTAATGTCGAACGCATAACGTCTAGACAACTAGCTGACTCAACGTTCTATTTTAAAACCTATTTCTGTGACAGGTCACCGTTTGACCGCATCTAACGCCTGCCACAGTTCGTCTGTCTGTGCGTCCGTCCGGCAGCATGGAGAGAACAATGTGATCCTACAAAAAACTGGAGAAATTAACGGAACCACACAAAAACTCACGACAGATGCTGACAAAGGGTGTACATTCAAGCACTGAAGACTTTTGCCAAGTTTTAAAAGTGATTTTTTTGTCTTCAGTGAATAACCGAGCTTGAATAATAAGCTTATTTTTCGTGTTGCCGAGATTTAGGTATGAAAATAGCTTCATCATCATCATCATCATTAATTTCAGCCGAAAGACGTCCACTGCTGGACATAGGCCTCCCCCAAAAGGGAGGGATTTGCCATAATCGCCACGCTTGGCAGGCGGGTTGGCGATCGCAGTATGGTGTAAAAATGTCCCTCGGTCGCCCTAATGTGCCTATTTGAAATAAATGCTTTGACTTTAAACATTCTCCAAAGTTTGGTTATCTGCGCAAAGAACGAGCTTCCATGTTTTATTTATTTTATTTTTTATTAACTAGGTCATCTCAGAGTTAACCATGAGAGGTTGAGACTCTTTAACCGGACTTTTCTGTGGTTTCCTTAAGCTCCTAACGAAACTTAAAGCCTCCAGCCAGGGCGTAAAAACTTATAAACTAAACGACTGCGCGCTAAGGGCACCCCCTGTGGGGCACGAACCTCGGCTTAGAGCAGAGTCGGAGGGAGGATGGGAAGGGACCGACGGTGGCTGGATAAAATCAGGGTTATGTTTATTATCGGGGGAATTTAAAGTTACAGGCTCAGCTATAGCGCGTGCTGGCGCTTCGCTTACGAGCAAGGGTCGAGGAGGACTATTTAGTCGGGGATTTCGCGCGGGGCCTCGGCGTGTATTACGTTTGCGAGTTAGTACTTGTTTCCCTACTGCTCTCCTGGAGGAGAGTCGTGGGGTCATCTGGGTCGGTCAGTGGCCTCCATGAGTGAAGATGCTATTCTATCTATTAATAGTCTGACGATATCTGGGTGAGTATACCTTCAACCAACCACAGGTACAGGTATGTATATCTTTTGGAACGAAGTTCTTCAACGCAAGCCGCGTTGAAGAACTTCGTTCCGCGCTAGGAGTAAACTGGCAGAAATTGGTGCCGATTCCCTTGTTCACAAACTAAACTAAATTTAAGTTCAGTGCATGTTTTTCTTTCTATTTCATTAAGAAAAGGACAGAAGATAAATTTTAGTTTAGTCCTGTCAAATTAATCAGCGCCTGTCACTACTCCATACAAGTTTAGACGTGATTAAAAACTTGCCGACTAAAATTACGTCAAAATACGTCAAGTGCTGATTAATTTGACAAGACTAAACTAACATTTATCTTCTGTCCTTTTCATAATGAAATAGAAAGAAAAAGATGCACTGAACTTAAATTTAGTATAGTTTGTGAACAAGGGAATCGGCACCAATGTCACGTAAAGAAAAAGCGTTATGGGCTAAAACGTCAGTTTCAAGGTCTCAAGTTTCAAGTGTTTTGTGTTATTTGTTTTAAATCATATACTCGTACATATGAGAAGGAACTTCGTTTCTGGTGGGGGTCTCCCGACCGTATCTACACGTTTATCACCATGATGATAGTTGCATAGTGTTGGATACAAACCAATTCTTGTAAATTTAAGTTTAACTGTTTAATTTTATTTGATTAAATGTTTATACAGGGTGTTAAAGAAATTGCGTGCCATAGCTTAGGGGTAGGTTCAGTATCGATAAAGGGACCCAGGAAAAATAAAAATCAAAAATCAAAAAAATATAATAATAAACAACATTTAAAAAAAATTGCAAGATTAACCTAATTTAGTACCTACCAACTTAAAGTAGCAATCGTGTATATTTAAATTGTTGTATTTGTTTAAATGCTTTAATTTTGAAGGAGATAAGCACGCTAAAGTAGGAAGAAGAAATACTTGGAATTGTAATTTACGTACCTACCTAGTTACCTATCCTTCACCCGGCAACTTTTTTAAAGGTATTTTTATTTTACCCTGAAGCTATGGCACGCAATTTCTTTAACACCCTGTATATTAATTTTATTAGAATGTTTGAGAATTATTTTATTGTTTTGTGTTTAAAAGTTTAATTTAATGGACTTTGTCTGAAAAATAAATGATTTATTATTATTTATTATTATTATTTTGTTTATATATGTCTACATATCTCGGGACCCTGTCGTCCCTGACCTTTGGAAGGCGTACGAGGGGCCGAAGCCAACTCGCAGAGGCCCGTTAGACGTTTTTTAATTAAATGAGGCACCAACCGACGATTATCCCTGTACGCACTATGCAAGTGCACCCAAGGACAACCCCCGGTTGGTGTAGGACTATTGCAAGATATGGAAACAAAGATATTGGACTATGGGTTTGGGTGGTTAAAATGGACTGGTTACCTAAAACTATGGAAGGACTATGGCCCCTGCCTGATCAATGTTTTTTTACACACGGATAAAATGGCAGGGGGTGACTTGCACACTCAATAATGAGCCCCCGAAAACGGTCGCTAGCACATAGTGACGTAGCGACAAGGGGGCAACATGTCCTGAGGTGCTCGAGGAGTGGAGAGGTATTCCAAGGCTCTCAGAACAATCCCAGGGCCCGGAAGATTACATTTTACTTAGGTACATGAGAACAACAAAGTTGTTCTCATATACCTAAGTAAAATGTAAATTTCTTTATGAGAATTAAATGTCTTTAACCAGAACCTACGCTCATCAACTAATATCATCGCAGCATCAGATTTTTGCAGAGGCTCTGCAAGAATCTTGTTTTTTAAAATGTAAACAAATGACCGTAAAAAACCAGCCGAGGTGGTCAGACATCTGTGACCATTGTAACAGAGCCTGAGAAATTTATTTAAACAAGTTTTGTTTTTAAACAGATGTGGACATCCATGAGCACGGGATTTTGTTTTGAAAGTGTGCCGATTCGGATGTCCCCCATAGTACCTTGTATTACAGAACTTCAGAGTTAATAAAACCTTCACCAACACTTTTGTTATCCCCAGTACCGGAAGCCAGTCGGTGTCGGCACGAGCTACGGAGCGGTAAAAAGTAGTCGATTGTTACTTCGATCGACGAGCACCATAGACTATCGACACTTCTTATTGTTACATCTCAAAGCGTTACTAAGTATGCGGTGATTAACAACATTTTTTTTATTTAAAGAAATTATAACACAGATTACTTAATTCTAAACTCGCCAAACTTTTACGTTAGATGGCGAGAGGCGCTCTTTTTCATAACAATGAACCGTCTTACGTACAGACGCCAGCACATCAAGCTACTACAATCTGTCAAATTTCTTTAATAGATTTCCAACTTTATCTCTACAGAATGGTTCCTTCAAAATGGTTGAGCTGAATGGTGCTAATCCATGCGTCATGTTCGTGAACAGGCGCCGTCAGCTATTCATCTCTTAGCTGCCACGGGTTATTTTATTTTATTTTGTTTCTATTTGTTGTACCTACGCTTGACGCTTTTAACGTGTAAGTTTTTATTATTTTTATTTTTACATCGTTCTCACTTTTAGTTATAAATTCAACATTATAGATGTAACGAATACTTTTGTAACAATTTAATTTAAAAGAGTGTCCAAGGAGTTTCTTGTTCGTTCTTCTCCATAGGTACCTACGCTTTGGAATGGGAATGTAGCTTCATTTTTCTTACTGACCGACTCCTTGACAATTCAAAAGTGCCTGTAAATGGTTTGATTGAAATAAATTATTTCAGTTTGAGTTTGACAGTATAATGTTCAAGGTTGATTGCGAAAATTTGACAGTTTCGGGTAGCTTGACCTGCTGGCGTCTGTACATAGCCACTACTTATATATTATACTGTTATGGTTTAATCATAGACAATGTATTTAGTTTTTTCAGAATCAGAATCAGAACTTTATTTGCTGTGAATGTAGATTTGCTGTGATGTGATGTTTGTGTGTTGTACAGGTATAAGGTGTTGTACATAGTAAATTAAAGAGATTATATAATTAGTTCTGTTTGCTATCCTGTATAATGTCTTTCAGTTTTGTTTAGTAATCTAAAACTATTTTTTTCTTTTTCTGTTAATAAATCTATTTTGTTAAACACTTTAGGTAGGTACCAAATACTTCGATGTTCTCTTATCATAATAATTTGTTATCTGAGGTTAAAACCAGGACATGGCTGGTTGTCAAATGCTGGCTGAGAAGTCAAATAATTTATTTCAAGCAGGGTAGTTAAAACGCACTTTTGAAAGTGAACAATATTTCCAGAAAAACAATATTTACACACATTCACCGGATGTAAGGGCTTGTGGCTACTTATAACAGCCGCACGGATCGATTTTCGGACTTCTAACGACCCGTAACGACTGTCCAAGATCCACAAATTACAGCCGGGACTAGAGAGACTAGAGACTAGAGAAGAGCCATATATCACCGGGACGCCATGGCGGCGCAGCCAGGTTGTGTCGTCAACATACGCTAATGTAGGTATGGATGGCTCCCCCCCGGTGGGTTCCCGCATTGTCGAGGCGGGGGGGCTCAGTAGCCGTGGCTTGGAGGGCCACGGTGAAGCTAAGAGGAACCCGAGGAGGGGGCCGCTCGTCAGGGCTTTTGCGGCCAGGTGTTCCCGGTCATTCCCATATCGCCCCCAGGCTGAGGGGCATGCGGGGCCCGCCAGCTAGGCGGGCATGCGCCGGGAGGGTTGCGGACGTATAGGCTGTGCCGGTTTCCCATGACCCTCCCATCAAGGCGATGAGGGAACTCCGCTGAGTTTTAGTGGGTATACTGCCATTTTGGCAGGGAGTCCCACATACCCCGTCTCGTCCCCCGACGAGCGGGCATGCGTAATGCATTTCCCAGCGTCAAAAAAAAAAAAACAAAAGGGTATGGTTGGCTACGTAACCAAGCGGATGCTAGGCGAGCCACCCACTATACAGGGTGGGTAAAAAATCGTGGATCAAACGAAACAGGGCGATAGTTGGGGTTTTTTGCAGTAAAAAAAATATATTTGAAAAAAAAAAATACTGCAAGTAACCCCAACTATCGCCCTGTTTCGGTTGATCCACGATATTTTACTAGGGATAGGCCGAACATGGGTTTCACCGAATACGAACATTCGCCCGAATGCTCGGTAAAACTTTTACCGAACCGAATATTCGGCCGCATATTCGGCATAATTGATTCCCTTACGTGAACAGTATACAGGTCTGAACTTGTTCACGCAAAGCGCGCGGATTGGCGCCGGATCCTCCCGCCTGCTACCATTGCTGACCAGATGTTTTTATTGCATCATCTAGTAAGGAGTAAAACTTCGCCCGAAACAGCTGCATACTAATATTTCGTTTTTAATAACCATCTTTTTTATCTACTGTTATTAGAAATAAAGCTACAGTGTTGACAAAAACATAAAGCTTCAGTGTAAATTACTTACTTACCTAATAAAAATAACACATTTAACACTCAACTCATAATCATACACGGCTCAACACAGTAAAAACTTTGAGTACCACTTTGCGGAACATTCGGCGATATAGCCGAATATTCGACGTTATAGCCGAATATTCGGCCGAATACGAATATTCGGTAAACCTGCCGAATATGCCGAATACCGAATATAAAACGAATATTCGGCCCATCCCTATTTTTACCCACCTGTATAGCTGTATACATTTAGTTGGCAGCGCGACCTGGCGACGTCGCCATGGCGTCCCGCTCTTACGGTTTAACGTGCTTACCGAGGCACGGACGTATGGAGGTATTACTATGTAAAGATGGTCACCCATCCACGGACCAACCGCAGCAAGCGTAGCTCAACCTGATCGATCGACCCGTGGGGCTGTTATTATAACTTAGCCACTAGCGCCTCCCTAATACCCTGAAACTGTATCTAGACTCTATTATTGCCACCAACCACACTCCAATAATAAAGTGACCTTAATTACAATACGACAAAAGTCACTACCGACCCAAAATTAAAAGGCAGACATAGTTTTAACCCCACAATTATTGCCAAAATTAACGAGTATAATTAATGGCGGCAGACGGACCGGCCACAACCTAATTGGGAGAGAGTTGCGCATCTGTCAGGACACTTTCCCTTGTTAAGGACATAATACGCGTAAAATTTGGCCGCGAGCTGATCGGAAGTGGTGTTTTAAGACGTTTTGTACTTCCGGGATGAGTGAAATCCTAGGTTGTGTTGGCTGTATTTATAAAAGAGTTCACGAGGAATCATAATACGTACACTTGGCTCCATATCAAGCTATACAAATGCAGTTTATGCTGACCTCTCATTGTACAGAAATCCAATGAAAAATCAGCTTATACTGGACATGTATAGCTTGATTTGTAGCCTGTTTCAAAAGCTTATGATATACTGACCTACCCAGACGACCCCACGACTCTCCTCCAGGAGAGCAGTAGGGAAACAAGTAGGCAGTAACTCGCAAACATAATACACGACCGTCATTCCGACCTCGCCGCCGAGGCCCATCGCGAAATCCCCGACTAAATAGTCCTCCCCGATCCTTGCTCGTAAGCGAAGTACCAGCCCGCGCTATAGCTGAGCCAGTAGCTTTAAATCCCCCTAATAATAACCATAACCCTGATTTTATCCAGCCACCGTGGTCCCTTGCCATCCTCCCTCCGACTCTGCCCTAAGCCGAGGTTCGGTACCCTGCACCAGGACCTAGATCTGTAGCAGAATAGCCCGTATTGTTCTTATAAGACATAGATGCCTACAAGATTCTGTTAGGTAAAAAATCCTCTCGCTAGAATTTTCAAATAACTGACAATCAGCAGTTCAGGAGGCCAAGTCTACTAATGTACAAACGTTGCAATGGTCTCTTCATTGCGAGTTTTTGACAGATTTGCCATACAAACACTGTCAAATACTCACAATGGCGAGACCATTCTGACACTATTGTAATAGCAGACTTGAGGCCCAGTTTTCATAAGAGGAACAGAAATACTGGACTTTTGGAGGTGTTTCACTTTCTTACTGGAACAACTTCACATAAGTACGCAAAAATCCTAAAATCGGTTGTGTTAGAGTCAAAGAGGTAGGTATGTGATGTGTGCAAAAATAGCACACACCTAGAATTAATATAATATATAATATAAGAATTGTATTTGATTTTAAATTTATTAATTGTAATCTGAATTTAAATTATGAAATTATTATTAGTATTTTTATGTTATTGCTAATTACTAAATGTGTACTGCATGCTATATGTAGGTATAACTAAGATGTAAAATCTAAATATTTGCACGGCTGAAATGCCGAATATAACTATTTCGGCTATTTCCGGAATAATCAAAGTTTGACAAGACTTTATTAAAAGTTAACTTGATTTAATAAAAGTGATACACAACAGCCAGCACAGGTTTTGGTTACATGTTGCATACAATTATGTGGTCACTTTTTTGTGTAACATGTTGACGAAAGTTTGGTTATGTATAAGTAAACATTTTTTTCAGTGTAGTGAAACCCTTAGATCTTATGAACTTATGTTAGCTCCTTTATTCTTTCAAATAAATATATCATTCATTCATTGATTCATTTATAATTAGTATCTTTGGAGACCGTAGTAAGTACCTACGCTACATTTTGTTTTGGAGTCAAACCTGCTAGTCGCGACCCTTAAAACGAAAACTAATATAACTAACAGGAAAATATAATCAATAACGCTCTACTATCACAAACATCGAAATCCACAAAACATGTACCCTAATTAGATATTTTTACACGACTGCCCAAAAAGAAAGTATCATGTTTTCAGGGTTCATGTACTCAATACTCAATAATCGTAAATTCATTGCTTCCACATGTGAACTTAGGCCCGTATTACAGAACGTTACTCAATACTCAAGCATTACTTAAAATTAGTTTCAACCAATCAAATGGCTTGAATCTAGTCTTAAGTAATGCTTGAGTATTGAGTGACGTTCTATAATACGGGCCTTAGTTTCACATGTGGACGGAAGGGGAAGGGGGGGTTTTACAAAAATATGATCATTGTGAACCCTGTCGGGCACAGCAAAAGTAGGAGAGAGGAAAAGGGCTTTATGTATGTAAGTATGTTTGTATGTATATTTCTTTATTCGACCATAAATCAATCTTTTATCTTTATAACATGTCTAAATAAATAATCTTAGATACCCATCCACTAATTTCGATTATCTTTTCCTCAATAAGTAGATTTCCTTTTTCTATCAAAAATACCCATTTACTAAGGTATCTAATAAATAACACAAGTCTGAAATCTCAACAGTATTATACATAACAAGTATACATAAGTCAATCTCGTTCGGTAGAGGGGAGTGGATGCTGCGATCTCGAGCCACGCCCCTCGCGAGATCGCCCAATCAGGAGCCAGCATCTCGCTTGACGATATAAGTACTTATGTACGGAATGCTTGTCAATAGAATCTGTCAAATGTGTGAGAGGGGAAAATTGTAGGTATGCAGAGATATAGGGAGAAATGAGAAGTAGGGGTGAGAGAGAGAGAGAAGGGGAAATGGATGTTGGATGTTACGAATGTAAGTTTTCTGCACCTAAGTAACTACCTCTACTCCATTTCAAATAAGATTAAACTTTTAAATAAACCTTTATACAGTCCGTTCAACCGATTTTGACTTTTATTCCGTAAGCATAAGGCCGCTTTCACATTAGGACGTTAGCAGCGCGACAGTAGCGCGGCAGAAGCACATCTCTTCACATTATAAGAACAGCCACGCGTTAGCAGCGCGGCTGCCGCACCGCAGTTTAGATCAGTGTGGCGCACTTCATTTCAAAAATTCTAATATAAATTCATATTCTTCGAAATGAGGAATAAACAATGCACATAATTATTTAAATTTCGCGTTTTCAAACGTCTTTTATAATGCGCGCAGCAAAGGAGTGGAACTCTCTGCCTGCGTCTGTGTTTCCGAACGCATACAACCCTAATCTATTCAAAGTGAGAGTGAACAGGCTTCTTCTGGGTAAGCTCACTCCATCGTAGACTTTGTCTCTGTCATCCAGACCCAGACTAAAGTCAAGAGCAAACTCATTGTAGAATTAAAAAAAAAAAAAAAAAAAACCAGTTATTCTTTTTTAGGGTCCTGTTGTTGTAATTGTTGCTTCTTGAGTCCCATAAAACAGGACGCATTTGAATTTCAATAATAAATCGTTCGGTATCAAACTCGCTCATTGTGCAGTGTATAATCACCTGAGTTTGCAACACTGGCTCATCGCCGAATGAGCGCACGCGGCGGCAGCGCGCGACCGCCGCGCTTCTGTTTAAGGCGACGATAACCGACATTTAATGATTGTATACTGAAGATCA
This sequence comes from Dryobota labecula, assembly GCA_947523025.1. NCBI lineage: Eukaryota > Metazoa > Arthropoda > Insecta > Lepidoptera > Noctuidae > Dryobota > Dryobota labecula. Next base: position 11,673,374 of record OX383306.1, on the reverse strand, counting down.
CGTTTAAATGAGGAGCGTTAATAATTTGGGAAAAATATATGTTAAATTAGAGCATTTTCTTTATAACTTAATATGTGAATATTTTAGATTATATTTATATTACATAGTGAAATTAATTTGTGAAGTTATGTCTAACGCGGATAAAAAACTGAGAATCACGCAAAATCTATCGAGCGTATTTTTCTGAAACCTTCACCTTTTTAAAGATAATTTAATTATTGATCTTTTAGTATACATGTTTTATTAAAATACCTTTTATGTATAATAAATTAATAATGCGTCTTATTTGGGACAGCGCTCCTGGATGGGCAAGTCCTATTACTGGCTGGACGTATGACACGTTGCGTGAGCTCAGTACAGAACACACAAGCTAACCACTCAAGGTCACTGGCATATATCTGGGCCTTAAACTATAAAATTCTGACAGCGCGACAGTCACGCGTCTGTTGCGCGACTGTCGCGCTGCTAAAGTCGCTTAAATGTGAAAGCGGTCTTAGGATGGCATTAAATCAAAAAAGTGGTTACAATACCAACTGTTTGCTGCCATTTGTCATGCCACCAACGCAATAGAAGTCAAAATCGGTTGAACGGACTGTAACAAAGATTTATTTAAATGTCTAAACTTTAGGTCTATAGTATGTGTTTAGCCCTTAATTGGTCGCTTGGGGTGTAACACACCCCAGTTCATCTTTGAAGGTGTAGAACTCTAAATTTTTTTAATTTAACGCGCTGATGTTCCCGTTAGCTTCATAAAAACGCATCACCTTTATGATATATAACAGCAAGCACCAAGCAGCACTTAGTCGTCTGTAGTAGTGTCAGAAGAGCGCGTTTGAGGTGTACAATACCCCACGCCATTATGTATTTAGGTTCACACGGCAACCTATCAAGCTATACATTTCCAGTTTAAGCTGACCTCTGGTAGTGCGGAAATCCTATTCAATGCGAGATTAGTTTATACAGGAAGTGTATAGCTTGATAATTATGTATCCGTGTGTGTACGTGGCTTAAATTTCGGGTGAGAGAATATTTGTTTATTGTATTTTTATTCAGTAGGTATGGAAGTTAAAAACTAGATTTTGAGTGTTATAATGACTATATATTACATTTATGTTAATTTTATGACAGTATGTTAAAGGTTCCTTCAAGCAAGCGCGATACGCGACGCGACACAATGAAACCGCGTACCGCGCGACGAGCGGTCTTCTTGAGTCGCGTCGCGTGTCGCGCCTGTTTGAAGGAGCCTTTAATATGCTGCAAAATCAGTGGTATCAATTCTTATGTCATATACATGATCAAAGTCGAATCTACAATATCGCAAAAGGTAGGTACCTACCTATTTCTGGAGAACTTAGCGTTAGCTGTCGATTTGGTCAAACTAATTAGGTATATCAAAAGTTGAGATCTAGCATACCAACACTACCTTGACCTTTGAAAAGCACATTAAAGTTGAGGACCAAGAATCGTCTTCTGGAGCTGGCAGAGCGTCTCGCCTTCACTAAAAGATGTCACGTAGGTATGTCCAAGAATCAAACAGAATAACAAAGACAAAATGTCAAAAACATTTGTGTAATGATCACATGATTGTTGTCTGTCAAACATGTGGGGAAGAAAACTAGTAATACTTATAAGTTCTTATTCCAAGATACAATTTATATCTGTTTATATTTAATATTAGGTAGATTGTTATACGAGGTAGTTTTACTCCCGAGCTTTAGCGAGGGAGTAAATCGAAACCGAGTTAAGGCTCGTACAGACTAGTGCGATACCGCGGGCGCGACGCGATACTAATAGCACAATTTCTTTGTCGCTGCCTGTCGCGCCCGCGATATCGCGCCAGTGTGTAGGAGACTTTATATATGGCTTTTTAGCGCCGTGTGTTACACTTTACTTTTCACAACGATTGCGAGAAAATAAAATAATCGAATAAAATATTTAAAATAAATTACGGCCAATAATTCAATTTGCAAATTAGAGAAAAATTCTAAAGAAATCGCGCCAATGTCTTTTTTTTTTATTTAATCTACAGCCGCAACGCATTGCATGCATTCTACCAAAGAGATCGCCGATTTTAGTTCCATTTTCAAAAATAAAATGTTGTTCATTTTTTATGAAACAGTAACAAGTCGAGTCTTTATTCATGATTTATTCTACTTATGACTAAAGACTTTTTCGTTTTTGTAGGCTCATTGTCATTTGACAGACAAAAATTTTTAAAAAAATTGTTTAATATGCAATTAGTGAATAAAGAACGGATTTAAAGCGAGGGCCACAAATGGATCGCGAGCAAGTGAAGGATTCTAATGATTGAATCACGACCGTAGGGAGTGATTCATGATGATTGAATCACGAGCGCAGCGAGCGGTTCAAGTTTTAGAACCCTGAGCGACGCGAGTGGTTCATGGCCCTCGATATAAATCCGTTTTATTCAAGAGTTGCATACTATACTTTATACCATGACTACGAGAAAAAGAAAGATTTAAGCGAAAATAGACATTAAATGAAGAAAAAAGGAAGGTTAAATTAATTAAAATGCACATTAAAATTAGAACAATTTTGGAGTTATTTTCTTATTATTATTAGGATGGTCAACCTGTAAAGCGATATTTATTTCCTGTCGATGGTCAGAACTTTCTGCTGGAGGAAACTCTGGGGCATCTTTGGAGATTGAAGGGCGTGCACAAGGAGTTTTTTTTTTTTTTTTTTTTTTAACTTTGCCCCACACTTGGAATTTCTCCTGTATTGTGGGTGCGTTTACAAACATTTAAAGTCACATACACAAAGAGCCAGACCCGGAACAACTACTTGTAGGTCATACAAATATTGGTTCCGTGCGGGAATCGAACCCGCGACACGCAACGCCGCCCGCAGTCAATCGCTTCAACCGTGCCGTCGAGTATTGTTTGTATCGAGTACCTATTTTCGCAAGGAGGTTGTATAGCATTGAGATAGAGGTCGAGTATATTGGTGTTCTAAATTCAAACACCAAAATAGTGATTAAAAGTGCTTTTTATTCACTGTTTTCAGTGAATAAAATAAGCTTTTTAGAGGGAGAATGGTATAAAAAAACTATTTCACCTAGAGGAAGAAATACTATTTTTCTTCGCTCTGGTACGCCACAATGACGGTCTTTTTGAGCAAGAGGAGTGAAAAATATGTTTAAAAATTAATTACTTAATATGTCAGTAAACATATCCTAATCAATAAAAAAAAGGTTTTGCATGTATTTCGTAGTTTATCTTTATGATCAAATTTGGGGTGTCACACACCCAATGCGACCGTTTACGTAGGTAACTCTTTAGATGCAACAAATTAAGGGTTAAAAAAAGGGTAGGTAAAGTTGTATGAATAAGTAATAATAATGAAATGTAACGAAGAAGGTAAATCGACCGTATGCGTCAGTAGTAACAGTTTGATAGCGCCTTTTTAGCCGACTGCGTCAGAAAGGACGGTTATTTTCGTAGAATTTTCATAGCTTATGTATTAGGCACTTACTCACGTGCGGTTGACCGTTCAACGTAAGTTGATGATGTCGCTTTCGACACCTATCGAAAATATTATTGATACTCAAATAAGTACTATAGCGGTCTCGGACATCGGACCGTGAGGACTAGTCCTGCTTGCAGTGCTCAGTCGCTATAATAACGCTTAGGCTGGTTTTATAGTCACGCCGCTAGACGCGCCGCTGATGGGCAGCGCGCTGTTAACAGCGCGCGCTTGAACAGCGGTGCCCTGTGAAACGAGATTAGTACCGCGCGTTCCGCTGCTGTGAGACAGTCGTGTACAATATGAACGTTAAAGTCTCGTACAGACTAGTGCGATATCGCGGGCGTGATGCGACACTAGTAGCACAATTTCTTAGTCGGTGCCTGTCGCGCCCGCGATATCGCGCGAGTCTCTACGAGCCTTAATGCGTATCGATCTAATTCATTTTGTAAACAAATATCGTACGACGCGTCTCAACGGCATCACACACACTAAAACGCATACTGGCCGTAGAAGCGCACGAGCTGCGCGCGCTTCGGCAGCGCCGGCGAACAACGCGCGTCTATCGAACGGCGCTGCTCAAGCGCGTGACTTTGAAACGCAACTACTAACCCATACATCTCCGAACCCGTGCACGCTCCAAAGGCGCTGCAGAAACGCGTAACAATAAAACCAGCCTCACCTACGCTCATCAACCAATAGCATTGCAGCATCAGATTTTTGCAGAGTTATATTTGTAAATAAAAAAAAGACCGTATATAAAAAACCGAGGTGGTCAGACATCTGTCATCATTGTAACATAGCCTAAGTTTATTTAATCAAAAGTTTTTTTTTTTATACCACTTCTCCCCATTAAACAATACCCCCTCTAAAAAGCTTATTTTATTCACTGAAAACAGTGAATAAAAAGCACTTTTAATCAATACTTTGGTTTTTGAATTTAGAACACCAATATACTCGACCTCTATCTCAATGCTATACAACCTCCTTGCGAAAAATAAGTACTCGATACAAACAATACTCGACGGCACGGTTGAAGCGATTGACTGCGGCGCTGCGTGTCGCGGGTTCGATTCCCGCACCGAACCAATATTTGTATGACCTACAAGTAGTTGTTCCGGGTCTGGCTGTTTGTGTATGTGATGTGACTTTAAATGTTTTTAAACGCACCCACAATACAGGAGAAATTCCTAGTGTGGGGCACGTTTAAAAAAAAAAAACTCCTTGTGCACTCCACGCCCTTCAACGTCCAAAGATGCCCCAGTTTCCTCCAGCAGAAAGTTCTGACCATTGACAGGATAAATATCACTTTACAGGTTGACCATCCTTATAATAATAAAAAGAAAATTACTCCAAAATTGTTCCAATTTTAATGTGCATTTTAATTAATTTAACCTTCCTTTTTTCTTCATTAAATGTCTATTTTCGCTTAAATCTTTCTTTTTCTCGTAGTTATGGTATAAAGTATAGTATGCAACTCTTGAATAAAACGGATTTATATCGAGGGCCATAAACCACTCGCGTCGCTCAGGGTTCTAAAACTTGAACCGCTCGCTGCGCTCGTGATTCAATCATCATTAATCACTCCCTACGGTAGTGATTCAGTCATTAGAATCCTTCACTTGCTCGCGATTCATCTGTGGTCCTCGCTTTAAATCCGTTCTTTATTCAATAATTGCATAATATACTATTTTTTATTGGTCGTCGCAAAAAGGGGCGGTAAACAGATGTGGTCATCGTGAGCACTGAATTTTATTTTCAAGGTGGTTATATTTCCGCGACCGCGATAGTACCTATACTCCATTTAAAATAAGATTATACATTTAAAAAAACCTTTTTTATAGTCCGTTCAAACGATTTTGACTTCTATTCCGTAGGAATAAGGATGGCGTTAAAATAAAAAAAGTGGTAACAATACCAACTGATTACTGCAGCTGCCATTTGTCATGCCACCAACGCAATAGAAGTCAAAATCGGTTGAACGAACTGTAAAAAAGGTTTATTTAAATGTCTAATGTTATTTCAAATGGATTAAAGGTAGCAAGGTAAGTGGGTTCTACGCTAAATTTTTATTAAAACCTACCTATGGTTTTCATTAGGTAGGGAGGTTAGATAGGTACCTACTACATCTGAGGAGTCAATTTAAAAATGCTTTACCTAAAATATTAAAAATGCTGATTGACCTACCTAGAGTACATACATATTTATATCCTTCCATTGAAGCCGAATGATTTCATGGAAACCAGTCCACCCTACACCCCCGTAGTTCTCGAGAAATGGTGACTAACGGATAGCGTCATCTTATCTCATAGGGTTGTGTTGTGAAACAATTGTCCTTCTCTACTAACAACAACACAGCGATTGAGATAATTTATCCTTGGATACACTCGATTCATTCTAAGCTGTGTCGGCTCTCATAGCTTCTCAGACAAAACATCAGGTTATTGTAAATCGAAAGAGGTCGAAATCTCTGCGCCGCTCTCTATTGCGAATTATCCTGTTAATTGATCACCCGCTTGTTTCAAGACAACGATACTGATACTGCCATCTTTTGACGATAGCACGAACTGTTTACAAGTACATCACTGGTGGCACCGTAGTAGGTAAGTAGTTTCGAAATAGAGTTCTGCTACTCGACACTAGATGGCAGTGTTTTACAAACGTTATCAAATTTAATTAGTGTATTTTTTTCAATTAATCTATTCTTACGGATACTCAAAACCTTTTTTAATAATTCTAGTTATAAATTACAATAACAATAACATCAATATATATCGTCAAATTTTATGAAATAATTAAAAGGACTTTTTAAGCGCGGATATTTGAATGAATGATCAAGCAATCTTCGTTTTTCAAACTTTTCATTCATTATTTTTATTTTCTAAAATAATTAGGGTTTAAAATATATTAAACTATTCATTATGACGACGGAAAAAACAGGAATTTATCATTGGAAGTTGGGCGACATAGCTCTTGCCCGACTTTGTAAAAAAGTTTACTCAAACGTACAAGTTGTGAAAAACGAAGATGGATTGTTCTATGACGACAAAGGTAAACATTCAATTGTTTCGATTTAGACAGAATGTAAATTAAAACAAACGTTTGATCACATGGGATTCCCTAGCATTATCTCTCTCAGGTGTAATTTATGAATACTCGCCGATTTCTTAGAATAGCTTGAATAGAAATTGTCTTATGTACCTAAATATTGCTAATCGTAACAGGTAACACATACACACACATTTACTGTTATCCATATCCAATGACCTTGGTGATAGGTAAACGGGTAAACGCAAATGATTAATTGTTCTTCCTTCATCTTCGTCGCCCTTGACCGCCTTTGCTACTTTGCTGCGGTCCCACGGCCCGCTTTCTCACAGGCCAGATCACGCCAGGCCAGGCCGACAGGCCGTGGGAACCGTCGCATCAGATGAGGCCTGCGGTGGCCTATCGTCGTCCGTCCGATCCATCGAGAGTCGGTATATAGGTACAAAGGAGCGGCGTGGTGCGACGCGAGGACGCCTGTCGCGGTCTGTATCTCAGACGCGTTTCGTCTGCTTTCTTTCTGTTTTGTCTGCTATGATAATCAAATTTTGACTTCTGTACCACAGCGGCTGCACACGCAGCCATGCGCTCCGTATTACTTGACATTTTCGAATAACGGCCAAGCCAACAAGCCGCACCAGGCCGACAAACGCCGTGGGAATGCTCGACACGGGCCACGACAGGCCTCGACAGGCATAGCAACGTCTGGCGCGGCCTGTCAGTTAACGGGCCGTGGGACCGTAGTTTTATGATGGCAGAATAGCTATGACCAATTGATGAACAGTGCAGCTACCCTGCACTGTTAATCAGATGGTTGCCATCATAAAGCAGAGAATTTTCAAAGACTTAGGTACTTCATTAGTTTGATGGTAAAAGGGTCTACCAATAGGTATTAGTTTAAACGGTTAATGGAAGGTACCCACCTTAATGTGGGTTGGTTCCCATCATTAGAAAACAACCTTATCTTTGTAGTGTCACAGATCTTTTTTGCTGAGTAAAAGAAAGAATTGTTAGGACGTCTTTGGTATATACAACTCATTTTTGACCAGAATGTGAGTTTAGTCTTTTCTGCTAAACTACGTCCAATTTTCAATCAAAACTACTTATATGAAACAAGGCAAAGCAGTCTACCAAAATTTAGCTTTAAAAAGCAGTACTTGTCACCAACAATTTATGTGTTAAATCTTTTCAGCTACTTTTATGGCTACCTATACTCCATTTGAAATAAGATGAGGCATTTAAATAAACCTTTTTTACAATCCGTTTAACCGATTTTGACTTCTAATTCTTAGGCATAAGGATGGCATTAATAGCAAAAAAGTGGTTACAATACAAACAGCAACATGCTAACAGTGGGCTGCTTAGTGCAGCTGCCATTTTTCATGCCACCAATGAAATAGAAGTCAAAATTTGTTGAATGGACAGTCCGTTCAACAAATTTTGACTTTTATTATATATTAAGGGTTTATTTAAATGTCTAGTCTTATTTCAAACGGAGAATAACTTCTAAAAGCTCAACATTTTTTTTCAGTTCTAGCCATATCAGGCAATGAAGATGGCTCTATCACAGTTACCAAGGAGTTATGCTACTATGTGGAAACCTGTAATAGTAAGAATAGGTTCTGGCTGCCGTACACTAGCCTGTACCTTGCTGAGAGGTCCAGACCTTTCTATGGTCCTGCACACAAAGCTCCCAAGATCTCTCCTCCCAAGACCACTTCGGTTCCTAGAAAGGTATTATAAAAAGTTTGTTATTGGGTAAAGTTTTGTCTACAGACATGACTTTTACAGGCTAGTTTTTATAAAAGCTCTAAAACATATATGTCATTTTACTTGTTGTACATCTATAAAAATATGTAAAATTAAGGTGTCTGCTTTTAATGTCAAAATAACAGGTTTTTACTAAATGCGTATGAAAGTATTTATCAAAACAACTGGTTTTTTTTTCCGTTTGTTCTGGCTAATCTCCGAAACGGCTGGAACGATTTTGATGGGACTTTCACTGGCAGATGCTAATGCAAAAGCTAGTAAATTAAAAAAATTAAAAACAAATGAAATTTGTTTTTTCATTTATTTTTAATAAACTTTTGTCAGACAGTTGGCAAACAATGTAATTAATCTCTACTCATCATATTATGAATAAATTGATCCAATGTATTTATTATAGTCTCCACTTTCTAATTGCGTTTGTCTAAGGGCTATATTTCACCGGGACACCATGGCGGCGCCACCAGTCGCCGCTACCAACAAAATGTATACAGCTCTATAGAGAGTTACTCACCTGGTGTCCGTTTGGTTGCGCAACCAATTTGGCGGCGCGACCAGCTAGGACGCGTGGACAGAATGTTACTGGTCGCGCCGCCACGCTAGTCGCGCAACAACTTTCCTCAGGACTGACTGATTTTCTTAACTGTATTTTGTTTCAACAAATCATTTTCACACAAATTCAGTAACTCATCAAAGGACCTCACAGACATCTTCACATAACTATCCGGATATCTTCTTAGATCGTCGTATATGTTGACGAATTGTCTTTTCTTACTGCGATCGGCTAAATAAGGATGAACCCACCACTATTCCTTTTTTCTCTTGAAATCTCTTTTCCTAACAAACAGCAGTAGTGCTATCACTTCGAGGTCCATTTTGATACTGTCTCAGTGTGGTGTGGCGACTCTGGTCTCTGTATGGTGTCTAGTTTGGTAGCTTATGGACACCACGGTGGCGCGACTGGTTTCGCCGCCATGGTGTCCCGGTGAAATATAGCCCTAAAATTCATGTTGTGACTTTTCAGAGAAAAATAAAAGAAGACCTCACAGTACCTCTAAACGTAAAGCTGAACACACAAAAAGAGCCAGATCTTAACGCAAAATTTGACACAGTACAAACTCCCCTAAAGCGAAGCAGATACGAGAATGCCTTCAAAGAATTCATCCGTAGAGGAAAAGAATCCCTCTTTGACGAATACTATGAGTATTTGCAACATGATATAGATGCCAACAAAGACTGTCTTGACTATTTGATGAATGTAGATGCAAGTACGGAGGATAAATTTGAGATGGTCATCAAAACCATAGATTCTGAGAAGGAAATTGAGAAGTATTTGCATCAGTGTTGGAGATACAACTTTGTTCGAAAGCAGACAGATAATAGTAAAAATGCTTCGGATAATACTGTAAGTATATCTGTTTTATTGTTGAAAAATTGTGTGGGACTTGCACATTAACTGGGTAAAAAAAAAATGAAAAACTGTTTAGTCCGTCAATCAGATAATAAAAAAATATTAGTCACGTGTTTTTTGCTTTATCATATTAATAAAAAGTGACTTAGATAAAACACATTAAACTTGGGGAGTGGGGGCTTGTGACGTTACAGTAACGTATAAAATCTAGCGAGCAGTGACGTCATACCCCTCCGACTCAGCTGCCCTAAGCCGAGGTTCGTACCCCACAGGGGGTGCCCTTAGCGAGCAGCAGTCATTTAGTTTGTAGTTTTTTACGCCCTGGCTGGAGGCATTAAGTTTCGATAGGAGCTTAAGGCAACCACAGGAAAGTCCGGTTAAAGAGTCGGAACCTTAGTGGTTACACTCTGAGATGCCCTAGATAAAAAAAAAAAAAAAAAGTCATGCCAAAGGAGAAACCCAAACTCCATAGAAACTTGGGCCTGACGTTACAGGGCTGCAATTTGGCCATAAATTAGAGCATTTAGGAAGGTTTCACGAGCCCAATTTTCACGACTCCCAGCAATGGCCAATTTGGTAAAATCAGAAAATGTTTACATTTTAGGTTATTTTTATATTTCGAGTTATTTCATTAAAAAAATATCTTTTTGAGGCTTTCTGGTACGCACACGCGATATGCTGCAGCTGTAGCGCCTGCAGCCTATTACGATGACGTTTTAGGTACATAAAAAGCGCTTAGGCGATGACATTTATCTTTACCAAAAACCTCGGCTGAAAACTATGTTTATAAGACACTACTGTCGTTTGCATTTGCTAATATTGTATTTACTAGGTGATTCGATGCAATCTGAGATAGCAATAATATATTTAAAAAAAAAACACAATTGTGATAAATTGTTTTATTAGTCACCTTCTTCATTAGGATTATCATATTATTAAAAAAAAAAAAAAAAAAAATGGTCTTCCATAGACTCAACATTTTTGAAATCCAAAAATAAACAAAAAAACATATATAAAACATATCTTGAATTTGATATGCACTAAATGTGTTAACAATATTATCACTAATATCATTGAGAAAGTCCCATGATGTGCATGTTAAATGGATATCACAAAGGCAATTATTTGGATGTACATAATAGTTATACATTTGAAGTTACTGTTTTCGCATTGTAATTGTTATTCGGTTTCTTTCATGTCTCTGACATCCTTCCACAAAACATCTTCTTTCAGTTTCAACAGCTCTATTAATAATCAGGTAAAACAATAAGCGTTCCAACAGTTGATGCCCTTGGTGCAGAATAAGTTTCTTGCCTTGCTGAAAGTTCTTCTAAATGAGGAACGTCCTGACTATTTGGCTCACTGACAGCTGATGAAGATGCACTAGATGTTGAGGGGCCTGAATGGACCCAACAAGAGTGACAGACAACACTTGAAGCATCCACCTGAAAATAATAATTTATCTACATTAAAGGATGCCTTTACACAGAGACGCGTGATGTGTTATTGACCTTCTTTGAAAATGACAAATCTAAAGAAATCCTGCGAATGAGAAATCCTGATGTTCCTACATCAGGATTTCTCATTCGCAAGATGTCTTTGCTTTAGCTTGACCACTGTTATCACACAGTCTTTCAAATTCACTTAAATATTTTAGCATACCAAATAACATTTTTTAATGCCATTGATAGCAAAACTAAACTAAACAATGTTATTAATAAACTGAATAAAACTGATATACTAACCGTGCGTGATAGGATCCATTCTCTTATAACTTCGTGTATTTTGCACTGGACCATTTCTAAGTTGATGGCAACGTACTCTTCTCAGAAGAGAACGTCCACAGTGAATACACACTCATCGGTGTCCAATAGGTGTCTGTTCCCTTTCTTCTGGTCTATTTGCATCAAGAGATACAGCATTGGCATGAATACAGCAAGCTTGGCAGATAGTCATTTTCATTTACCTGAAGCAAACATTTATCATTTGACTATTAGGTCTAGCACTAGCATTTAGCAATAAACATCTGAGTGGCACATTTGGGTAATCATAAGTGGCCTTATTACATTCCCACTGCAGGGACACAGGCCTCCTCTCTGTGAGAGGGAATAGGCCGTAATGAACCATTCAGGTTCAGTCTGGAATGGTGATGTCACGTCATGTGTTCGAATATGAATTTGTTGCACATTCATCATTTTATAAAATACAACTATCAAGAGACAACTGATCATAAGCGATAACTCTATTTAGTTTCATTACATTAAATACTTCCATAGAACAAAAATGAAACTATAAATAAATATCAGAAACTAACCATTTGAGGCGTGACCCATTCCTGTACAATTGAAAGAATCATTTCATCTTCCAATCTTCGCCTTCCTATTGTATTGCAGCGATCCGTTGCTATTCCGCAATTAATGCACAGGCTCATGATGTCGAACCAGTCGAAGATAAACAGATCCAGTTTTCCAGCAAAGGTCAGCAGGGGTGGCAGGGTACGGTGTCAAATGTTCAAATGAGGGTCAGTCAGAAGGCAATCAATTTCTGAATCTAGTATTCGAGCATAGGTCTTATTAAATAATAAGTCGAAGAGAAATTCGGAAAAACACATTCACTTGCGCAACAATAGGTACGAAAAGCAAATGACATTATTGACATGACATTACAACCATGACAATTGACAGACGTTGACATTGACATTTGCCGTTTACCAGTGGAATCCGTGATGCAATCGAGTTTATCGATTAATTATTTCTCTTAATGATTTTTTAATGGTTCTTTCGTTAAAAATGAATTAGATTCCAGATTTTTTCATTTTACATTGATTTGAATACCTAAAAGAACAATTATACTAAAACAATGGAGTATTATTTAATTATTTAAGAGTATCGATTTCCACTAAATCGATTATATTCTTAGGTTACGCTCTATTGATATAATGCCAGCGTTTGTGAAGTTAGTGATATATAATGAAATAAGTGTTGTAACGGTTTATAAAGGTTGTTTAAAACAAAAAATAGAAATCTACTTATTTTCTACACTTGGCCATTGTTATTGAGTCTAGGATTTAAATGGGTTGATTAAGCAAAATAGACGAATTTTTTGGTACATATCTGATTCGTGTAACGGTTAGGCCCAGAAACGGGTTTCTCCTTTGAACTCATTGTATCGCCGTAATATTTTGAATACTAAAAAAATTAAAAATACGTGTTCGTTATTTTTTGATAATCTACATGACGGACAAACAATTATTTTTTCGGGCTTTCGATGAATTTGCCACGGGCCTCGAATGTTATATGTTACGCCACTGGTGGCCAGTACATCAAGCTACACGAAACTGTAAAATTTCTCCAAACGATTTTAAACTATAAAATGTTGATGATTAAGTTCAAAATCGAACGAGAAAAATTGACAGTTTGTGGTTGATGTGACCGCTCGATTTCAGAGTTTACTGTTGGCATTTGTAGATAGCATAACAACTAAGTTCACAAACTCTGGATTACAGAACTCAACATCACCAGTGAAGGCAGTAATAACGGTGCATACTCCTTGGTGTCTTGTCTGTGGTAAGGGGGAGCGGCTTCAAGAATGTCCCAAATGTCCCTCCGCCTTCCACCTCGCTTGTAGGAGGGAATGGCAGGTCACTATACTGCGTATGTATATTTTAATTACTTCTTACTTCTTTTTTCTTCTTACTTTAGGGGCGGGTTATTTGAAAGTGTTTGACTGTAACTTTTAATATAATGTAAATAATGTATGACCTAATTTAATTTTGACATAATTCTAGTCTAATAGTATTTTTGGCATTGGAATTTAATTTTCAAAAACATTCATTGCGTTATTAACATTGTTGAGCAGACAAATTTTTCAAACATATGAAGCAATGGATTAGCAATATCCTACAAAATCATTCAGATTGTAATGAATATTGCGTTACCCAAGTGAGTACCTAGGGTGCAGGGTTGGTGAAACTTAAAGGAAATTGTGGGTTGGCTTTAGTATCGTGCGGCACGCGGAGGGGGTTAAAAAGGGTTAAAGCTAGTAGGGTTTGGGTCCCCGATTGTAACGCTATCACTCTTATTACAAGGTAATGCATATTTTTCGAGAAATTAATGAAAAATGTTTCTAACCTCAAATCAGTTTTATAGCGAAAACGGAACGTTAAAATGGGCGATTGACAACTAAATCTGTTCCACATATTGTCTATGGTGCAAAATTACGTGAAAAGTTGGCAAAATGGAACGTAAAAAAAAAGATATTAATGTTATTGTGTCACTGTCATTGTTCATGTTCATTCCGTTCACAGACTACTTGAGTACTTACTTGGACTTGGGGCACCCCGAGTCGGATAGATTAGGTTAGAAGGGTATGGCGGGGTCGAATGAGCGAGCGAAGCGAGCGAATAGACCCCGCCATACCCTTCGTGGTTATTTTTTTTTAAACCACTCAGTAGTAGGAGCCCCGCGTAGCGGGGCTCCGTCGACCGCCCTTCCCTCGACTGTGCTACATTGAGCGCTTTTTATGCGACTATAAAATGTTTTGAGGTTAGGTTACATTTATTAGTTTTTCTCAAGAACGGTGTGTTGCCTTTACGTGAAAGTGGTGTCAGGGCAGACGGGCACCTCCTTATTTCCACTTCCAACCCAAATTTTAACCCTACTACGCCTTTTTAAGCGACTATAGTGTTTTGAGGTTAGGTTACATTTATCGGTTTTTTTCAGGAATGGTGCATTACCTTTTAATGGGAGTGGTACCAGGGGGCAAGAGGGGACCCCCCCTTTCCTCCCCCCCAACCCCCTCCCCCTACGCGTGCCGCACGATACTAAATTTTACCCGAAATTGTGTGTAATGTGTGCTACCGTGCTATTTTGTGGTGAGTTATCTCCATGGACGACTTAGGCTGCATTCCGAATTGCACTGTTATCGATTTGAGCGTGCTTATACGCGTATCGAATAGGCGTGAGCGCGATAACGATGTCCCGTGAATCGTCATTGATGACGTAATGACACCCGCCATCTTGCGATAACACCGACCATACCCTTTATTAGGCTGCTTTCCGAATTGACTTTAATCGCTCACAGCGCTCACATCGTCTCATAGGCGTTCCGATTTAGATATTACGATTATGACAGCAGAGGGCTGTCAACAACTCGGAACGCTCGTGAACGCGCTCACGGTGCTCACGCAATGTCAAAACGATATTAGAGTATTTCTCTGTGTATACACCAAAAATTTGTTCTGTTTAGGTTAGGTAGCAACTGTAGCCAGAAGAACAATTTTGAAAATGCCACGATACGATAAGATGCGACTCAAAACAAAACAGCACACTGTCATTTTTGACAGCGCTCACGGCGATATTAGTAAAAGACGTGGTCGGCGTTATCGCAAGATGGCGAATGTCATGACGTCATCTATGACGTTTCACGGGACATCGTTATCGCGCTCACGCTAATTCGGTACGGGTTTTAGCACGCGAATATCGATATTATCGCAACTCGGAACGCAGGGTTAATATCACCGTGAGCGCTGTCAAACAGCTCTCAGCTGTCATAATCTTGATATTCTAAATCGGAACGCAAATTATTGATGTGAGTGCTATGAGCGATAACTGCGTAAATCGGAATGTAGCCTTAAAAACCCTGCAAAGCTTCTTCAACGACGTACACTGACACCTCACCATAACACAAACACACGTATACGCGCGCTCGCACCCACACTCACAAGATGCTTTATAAATAATAACTAGCATTTGCCTGCGGCTCCGCCCGCGTGGATGTCGGTTAAAAATCACTTCCTCTCTCCTTAAACATCATCATTACTTAAAGTTCCTTGCTCTTGTATCATGTTTATTATTGTATATATATATATATATATATATATGGATAAGTATCTATATGCTTTGTGTATATGTATTTATTGTATATAATTATGTAAGTGGTACACCACTAAATACCTGCAGTATTGTCTCTCCTTCTACTTTTTGATCCATCCAAAGGTTGTCTGTAAAAGATCGCTTTTAGCGATAAGACCGCCCATTGTGACACCCTATGTAACAGTTCTACATTTATATCTGTAATTTTTATGGTGTACATAATAAAGAGTATTCTATTCTATTCTATCGCGTAAAAAAGTAGCCTATGTCCTCGATATCCCAGGCTATATCTCTGCCAAATTTCATGACGATCGGTTCAGCGGTTTAGGCGTGAAAACGTAACATACAGACAGACAGACTCTAGGGTATGAATGAGACATTTGATATGGTCTCATTCATACCCTAGAGTTATGGGATATCTAAAAAACACCTTGTATATAAACGTTGTTTTTAAATGACGTTTATACGTCAAAAATTTATGGCTTAATATTCGCTAATCATTACTTTAAGCAACGTTTATAAATAAACCCCCTGGAGTCTAGACAGTACAGCGTCAACCGAAAATCTACACTCTAGATTGTCGGTTGACGCTGTAAAGCTATCACCATGTACCTACGCTACTATAGCCAATATTGTTGCGTCCAGCCTTTCTCAGGCTACCAGGGAGGATGGTAAAACAAACAATTTAACTGACTTCTTTAATTTTTCTCGAATTCCTGTAACCTTATCAAGTCTATTAGATCCAACATTATCAACAACAAAAACTTTTATATTGATTGATGCCATAACATTTAAGCATAGCAATAACACAGTTGTATGATCAGAGTGTCTAACTTTCAATTCGTCTACGAAGCAAAATGCCTAAAATTAATGTCTACACAGCAAATTGCCTAAGCTGTAAATCACCTAGAGAACAAAATGATGAATCATACAATCTGCCTGCGACTAGATAATTAGATAATAGTGAACATTTCTGCGGCAGAATGTAGGTATGATTCGTCATTTTGAACTGGGTGAAATAGGTTAGGTTAGAACTGTGACCAACCATTCGTGAGCCAAGCGAGCGGTGCCGTTTAGTTCAAATACTGTAGGTATAGACATAATGCAAGGTAGGCATTTTGGTTCATAGAATAAGGTTTAGTTCAAATACTGTATAGACATATTACAAGGTAGGCATTGTGCTTCCTAGTCAATATAAGGTTTAGGCAATACTTGGCATAGATGTTTTGATTTCTAGTCAGCATAATCATAAAGGATACACACTTCCAGATCGTAAAAACCCGCCGAAGAAAGAAACAAAGCCGGTAACCCTGATAGAGAAGATATTGTCCAGCACGCGCACTATATGTTCTGTGCGCAAAGACAAAGAGAATGTGGAACTGTGTCCCAGTTGCACGTGGGGACCTGGGGTTGGGTAAGAAACAACAATAAATTATCTTTCTATTAGGGATGGGCCGAATATTCGTTTTATATTCGGTATTCTGCATATTCGGCAGGTTTACCGAATATTCGTAATCGGCCGAATATTCGGCTATATCGTCGAATGTTCGGCAAAGTGGTACTCAAAGTTTTTACTGTATTGAGCCGTGTATGATTCATCATGAGTTGAGTATAAGGTGTTATTTTTATTAGATAAGTAGTTTACAGTGCAGCTTTATGTTTTTGTCGACACAGTAGCTTTATTTCCAATAACAGTAGATAAAAAGATGGTTATTAAAAACAAAATATAAGTATGCATCTGTTTCGAGCGAAGTTTTACTCCTTACTAAATGATGCAATAACAAAATTGGTACAGCGGGGGTAGCGGGCGGGAGGGTCCGGCGCCAATCCGCGCGCTTTGCGTGAACAAGTTCAAACCTGTATACTGTTCACGTAAGGGAATCAATTATGCCGAATATTCGGCTGAATATTCGGTTCGGTAAAAGTTTTACCGAACATTCGGCCGAAAGTTTTATATTCGGTCCCGGCTGTCATTCGTGGATCTTTGACAGTCGATACGGGTCGTCAGAAGCCCTTAAGTCTGACAACCAGTCTTACCAAGGGATATCGTAAAGTAGTTTGTACATAATCAGTAAATATAAGTTTTTGCAACTACAAACTTACATTTGCAGTTAGAGCATCGATCGTGGTGTAGGACGATTTATGGAAGAATTATTTTTTTCAACTGCAAAGAATACAAAAATATTTATTTCAACTTATGCATTGTGTCATACATAAATAGAAGCAGCCCCATTAAGTTACTTACTTATTACTTGTGTCGGAGCTGTCTCACTCTTCCCTTAAGTGATAGCCTTACAATGATGACGACCACGACCTCATTCCACCGGCCCCCTTCTACCATCGGACATCTAGACGCACTGCAAGTTACCACCCCTACCTAGTTGATATTCCACCAACTCGCACTAAGCGTTTTCAAACGTCTTTTATAATGCGCACAGCAAAGGAGTGGAACTCTCTGCCTGCGTCTGTGTTTCCGTACGCATACAACCCTAATCTATTCAAAGTGAGAGTGAACAGGCTTTTTCTGGGTAAGCTCACTCCATCGTAGACTTTGTCTCTGTCACCCAGACCTAGAGTGAAGAGCAAAACGATAGAAAAAAAAAAGAGGCTTATAGTAAATAGAGAATTTATAGAAAATTAAATAAAACATTAATTTTAGCAGCTCTCGGTGTATGAGATTTGCACGTGTATGCATGTGTGAGGGTATGTGTGTGTACCCACACACGCATACCCTCACACATGCAAATATTTCAGAGACTAATTTATGTCTTGCCATGATACTCTTCAATGTTAAAGAATTTCGGAATCAAACATCTTGATTGTACTTTCTAAATAAATAAAGAAGAAGCAATCGAGCTCGTTTTGAGCATGAATCACATAAAAAAATATAGTAAAATATGCTATTAAAAATTGAATTTTTTGGAATGTCCCGCATGAATTGGCATGTTTATCGGTATTTCTTGGTATAAACAATTCGCTATCAAGGATTTATTGGATTATGTCCATAAATATTGTTTACAAAACAATAAACTGTGTGCTATGCATTAAAAAAAAACTTACACTCACACGCACACATACATGAGTGTGGGTGTGGGTGTAAGTTTTTTTTTTTTTTTTAACTTACTACCTTTATTTCCTCATTCCAGCTACGATGACGTCGTATGGCACAAGCTCGGGCCGTGTCCATGGTGGCCGGCGCGCGTGCTCACTCCCGGCGCGACGCCATCTTGTTTACTGACCGCGCCCCACTCACTGCACCACTGGCCGCTCAAGTATTACGGTAATATCATCTGCCTAGGTTTTACCCAACTGTTGAGGTCGGCTTCAACTGATGAGGAACTGGTGAGGTCTAACCAGAAGCAGCTGAATACCAGTATTTTACATGGAGCGACTGCCTATCTGACCTCCACAACCCAGGTACTGGGTAATACGATATCCCTTGGTAAGACTGGCTGTCAGTTTCGGGTTTCTGATGAACCGTAACGACTGTCAAAGATCCACGAATGACAGCCGGGAGCAACGGTGCTTTCCAAGGCACGGAGGGGTTTTGGTTGGTATGTAAAGATGGTCACCCATCCACGGACCAACCGCGGTAAACGTAGCTTATCAAAAATAATGAAATAAATAAAAATTTGAACCTTCCAAGCTGCAACCATCTATACATGCAGGAAAGTTTTTAATCAGTGTGCAAATTTTGACAAATTAAACTTAAACGTGTTTTATTATACACCTATTTCTTATTTTGATTTGTCTTAGTACAAAAAATTAAGTTATCATTAACGAAAGATGTTTATTTTGAAATTAGTATAATGGATACTCGTCGCGCAACGCGCCGGCGAAGCGTGGTCAGTGAAGCGGAACGCAATAGTAGGTACCTATCAGCCGTGCGCTCGCCCATTGATATTATTACGAATAGATTGTATCCATATTTTGCTGATTTCAAGTGGACCAATAAAAAAGATTTGAACAAAGAATGAAAATGTGTTCTATTACTGATACTGAACCACCAAAAAAAAATTTGCGCACTGGTTAAAAACTTGAACCTGTATAATAAAATAGTACCAGTCAAAATTGTAAATTGAATATTTTTGAAGAAGGAGCAAATTTTATCATCAATCAGCTGAAATACAAAAAAAAAATATTTGAATTTTTCTAATTCAAATAATTTAACTCATGTAACAATAGACTTATAACAGAAAAACATATAAATTTACACAAAAAAATCAAATAAAATACAATTAAGACAAAATTAAAATTATGATCAAAAACTCAAATTAAAATTTACAAATAAAATTCTATAATATTTTTTTATAGTATTTTTCGACAAATTAAGCGACACGCTTGGAAATATAAATTTTATACTTCCAAGCGTGCCACGTGTTGCTTACAGCAGTGAGTTATAATTCTACAGTCAAACCTTCCCGCGAGCGTGGCTAGCATGCAGTTGGCGCTCCCCCGCACTCGCCTCACCAGCGAAGTGCTTCGCTTGCGCATTGTTGCGTAAAAATAATCAACGCGGGCTTCCGCAAACATTGTCGAAGCGCTGCAATAGCGGGGGAGCCCCAACATCATCCTGAACGCATTGTTGAACTGGACACGAAGGGCACTGTACGATTTTTGCGTGTAGTCAGTCCACAGACTGCATGTGTACAGTCAGCTGCAGAGAAATCTCACCCCCTAGCAATGAATAAATACATTGCTAGGGGGTGAGATTTCTCTGCAGCTAACTGTACATTGTGGTGCAGTATGCTCTAAAAAGAGTTATTTTAACTTCACTTGAACACCTAGCAAACCTACAGATTACCATGTTCGCTCTCACCGACAGCGCCCTCCGCTCCCGTTCAATGTCCGCATCATCTTTCAGGGTAGGTGTCACTAGGTGGCCTAGGTATTTAAACTCGTCTACCCTTTCTAAAGGTGAGCCATTCAGTTTAATTGGTGGCATTTCAATTACTTTTCCATACCCTGGAAAACCATACACTGACTCTTTTTTACATTATATAGCAGTCCGGGATTAGCTGCATAATCCTCACAGATACTCATCAGCCTTCTGAGTCCGCAGACCGAGGCGCTCAGCAGCACCATATCGTCCGAAAACAAACACCTATGTGACAACCTATATATTGCCCGCTGAGCGCCTCGATCAGCCCATTGATGTATAGGTTAAAAATGGAACGAGAGCTCAACCCCCCCTGCCTCACCCCACATTCCAACCTATACGGATCCGACATCGTACCCGCCCACTTCACGTTGTTCACCCGGTTCCCATACAATACTTAAAGATGTTGACAAGTTCGTTCGGTATATGGGAAGATCTCATTTTATTCCACAAGATCAAAGGAACATTGAAAATTCAATGTACAATTTTGACTTTGATACTATTTTACTACTTTTGCTTATCTGGACTTTCAAGATCAAATAATGTATTCATACAATTCTTACTAGAGATATATAATTTCTCCAGGTACACTAAACCACTCATGGGGCGAAGCGTCCCGTTTATGCCTGTTCCTACCTTCCCACGCGGACACAACACCTCGGGATGAAATGCTTGCCAAAGCAATGCTAGATGCTTGCGACGACTATATTTCTGTCTACCTTACTTAGTAAGTACATTTGTATTTTTTATAGTTGACTTTCATCTTCTTTGAATATACCGACTATCTTCCTTTTTTAATTAAAATAAAAATCTTAAAAATATAAGGGCACTCTGCTGAAGCCGTTTTTCTGTAACTACAATGGTTAAGGTTACTATATATTATAATTATGATAATACCAAAATAATTAATTTTATGTTTTACCAAAGGTTGAGTAAGACTACTACTAGATAATAAATATGTTAATTATAGTTTGACCGATACCGTAGTACCGCGCCTAAGCATTGCGCAGCGAGGTGGGGGGCGGGACGCCGTGAGCATTGACAAATGAGCGGCCTGCACTGCCACCCGTCTCGCCGCGCAATCCTAAGACGCAGTACAGCGGTATCGGTCGAACTATAGTGACTTAAGTACAAATAAAGTGTATAATTACATAATTATAATAAAGTAATAAGTCAATAAATTGTGTAATATAAATTTTAATCTAGTTTTATATATACTTCAAAAGACTGAAATAATGAATAAATAAATAATCGTTTTATGATATATTCTAACTGTATACGTATGTAGGTATGGTACTGCCATCGTATCATCTAGCCAAACTACAATTTGTTACTGTATTAATGCACATTATGAGAGTAGTTTGTTCAGAATCGTTTACTGAATCGGTTTCTGTATTTTTTTATACGTAATTTTTTATCCCATAAATTACAGTCACACTTCCACTGTACAGTCAAAACAAACCAAATTGGACGAAATGCCTACTACGCTAGACACTTACCTCGCGGCCTATTTTCGAAGGCCTGAAACTGCGTTAGTGTTCCGACGCGGGACACCAGCGTGGGCGCCAGTCGCGGGGCCTGTCTCGATGCGACGGAATCCGTCGCGCCAGCGCCAGCTTACTGGCTGTCGTTTTTTTTTATTTTTTTTTATTACCTAACCGTCATTTTGCCACGTAATAATAGGTACATATATTAAGTTCTCCATCGACACGACTGATGCACCCTTTAAAAATGACCTACGGGTAGTTAATTGCGATGAGTATACCGTCGAGTTCCCACGGAGCCCACGCGCATAGACAGCGCATAGCCCGTCGCGGGCGCCCGCTTAACGCAGTTTCACGCCTAAAAACTATCATCGCGCGAACATGCGTTCAGCAGTGCTATTCTGTAACTATCTCACCGTGAAGTGAGCTGTCAATAGTGTCAACCCCAAGCATCTGATGGAATTACAGCTCACTTCACCTAAGTTATCACCGTGAGTTTTTTACAGAATAGCACTGGTTCACCGAACAAAAAGTGACATATTCACGCGACGATCGCTTTTAAATAGGACGCGGCCTTATACGAATACGTGCGACCATAGATATAAGAAAGAAGGATATATGCCCGGCAGCTAAAAATGTATAGAAACCCGATGTCTCCAGTCTGTCCCTTCCACTCACCACAACTACACATGCAGTTCAGTAAAAGCAATAGATACGAAGTCCGCACACACTCGCAATTCATAAATCGTAACTTACTACACAATCAATTATAAACCATTATCGCATCAAACACAACGCGCATTTACCATGCAGAATACTACAACTCACACGAAAACATCGGGCTCTATCGTTATGCTGTGCAAAAGCCATTTATTTTACAATAATAAATGGAAGAATCGATAACTTTTTGATTTAGTCAATCATTAGCGATATACGCTAATGATTGATTCTTCCATTTATTATTGTATTAAAACTTTTGTGGGGGACCTGAAAATAAAATAAATAATAAACGGTATACAAATAATAATATAATATAAATAAACAATATTTTGCTAAATTCAAAATGTTATTAAGTAAATAAAAAATAAAAACAATATGAGAAAATACAGATGTGTAATAAACATTATTTCACATAAGTCTTCCAACCGGGTTAAAACTGTTGACAAATTGAATAATAAACTATAATAACAATATATTCATTAGTCAATCGACATTATTGTCGATAGCCTACGTTTGTAAATCTACAAAAGCACATCATTAGCTCGCGGCAAGGTACAGCGGCCTTACTACGCGACGCAACCGCATACACAAAGTATCGTTTTGTGATTTTTACATTGCGTTGTCCAGTCACTTAGCGTCATACTTACGTAGTGGTTAAGAAGCAATGTATTTATTGCAAAAATAATACAGTCACTGTTATGTATGAAAACAAAAATAACGTAGTAAAAGCAAGAAATATTTTACGACTTGTTGTTTTTCATGATTTTAAAGACAAATATAGTTAAATACTTGTACTAACTTATGGTAAGTGATTCCATGATGTAAAAACATTTTGTTTTGGCTTCGGTTTTTACAAGAAATCACTGAACAACACGGCATTCTTATAATTTGTCACGATCACGGTCGAAAGCGCACTAGTTCGCGGAGACCGCCATTTGCCTATTTTGCGAGCATTTTGATCTTTGCGAGCGGACACAGACACGCCCCCTTGCCACTTCTCCTGTTTTTTATATTTCTATGTGTTTGATATTTCGTTTCCGCACCCGCCACCGCGCCCGCGACTCAACGTGAACAAGCACTAATGTCAATTAGGTAAATACCAAATATATGCAAGAATGTCAAAAAAAAAGTTAGACTTTTTTGTTGTTGTTGAGCAGACAATTTTTTCGAACATATGAAGCAATGGATTAGCATTATCCTTCAAAACCATTGAAATTGTCATTGAGACTGTGTTTAAGGTGCAGCTTAATTTTATGAACGAACAATGTGGTAGGTATACGTACGTGGGCGTTTCTTATCAAAGTGAATTCAATTTTACCTATCTACTTAGGTATCATTGCATTGTATTATCAACTAGCTAGCGGACCCGACAAACATTGTCCTGTCTGAACGATCCTAGAACCCGATTGCAGCGCCACCTACCCGACCATGTACCCAATTGTGTTTTCAAACCATCCAGGGACCCACTCAAATCCCACGTCAACGTCGGCTGTCGCTGTAAACCAGCGCTGGGGCTCTGTCTCGCATACGGTCGCAGCATTATGCTGAGCGATGGCCGTTTTGCGTGGATGTGACGCATATTTACCAACTAGTTTTTTTTTTGTTTGTATTGTGTTCTTTTTTGCGTCATGTTTACCGCAAATAAACGTTTTTTCTTTATTTATTTTTCTTTCAAATATACACACAACATTTCATCCAAATCGGTCCAGCCGTTTAGCAGGAGTTAGGTGACTAAACACACGTACAGAAAAATTATATATCCATACTTCCATACTAATGTTATAAATGTAACTCTGTCTACCTGACTTTCTGTCTGTATGTTACGTTTTCATGCCTAAACCGTTGAACCGATCGTCATGAAATTTGGCCGAAGCCTGAGATATGGAGAAAGACATAGGCTACTATTTTACGCGATAACCGACATCCACGCGGGCGGAGCCGCGGGCAAAAGCTAGTATAAAGATAAATTAAAATCCATGATATCAGTGTGACGAAAAAGATAACGGCAAATTGAAAAACGTTTAAAAATCGATCAATCATATTTTGACAGGAGCTTATGATAATGTTCGCTTTATTTATTTATAACTGAGGAATAAAATCATTATAATTATCTTAAAAATTTAGATAAAGATGAAAGTGTTATTTTGTTTTTTTTTTTATATTATCAATAAAGTAGTGATAAATCTTAATTGTATAAATTAGGTTTTTATTTTCCCCCGTGTACCTACTTACGTAGATAATATTTTTATCAGTTTTGGAATGTCATGATTCACTTGAACATATCGTAATTACTCAATTAGTCTATACCGAACGTTAAGAGCGGCCGTAAGCAAAATTATTAAATTATTTCATTTTTCATGAAATTGATAGGTATTATATAAAAATAATATAATAATAATAGGAATAATAAGTAGGAGCTCTACGACCTGATCCCATCATCGCCCTTTTATTACCGGACGACCAGACGTACTGCAGGGTACCATCCGTACTTGGTTGATATCCCGTACAGTCGTACTCAGCGCTTCTCCTCCACATGCATTATGCGCACAGACAAAGTGTGGAACTCTCTGCCAGCGTCTGTGTTCCCTTCCACATATAACCCGTCGGCCTTCAAAGCAAGAGTGAACAGGGATCTTCTGGGCACGCTCATTCCATCATAGACTTCATCCATCGCTTTCCATCAGGCGAGATCGAAGCCAAAAGCAGGCCCAATCAGTATTTTTTTTGTTTTTTTTTTTTTTTTTATAAAGTATGAGTAACTACATGATATTTCCAACATTTTGTGGAACAGAAACTAAAATAATAACATTTCCTCGATAGAAAAACCTCATAAATTTAACTCTAATTTTGCGCATTTTCGGTTTGTACTGAATATGCTAATGACAATTAAGGCAAAGATTGAAATCGTTAGATTAGCCCTCACCTATATATATCGCGCGAAAACTGTCAATACTGAGAAGAGTGATCTCACACTTTCCGTATAATATGGAGTTTCCATGCGAGCTAAGCCAGTAACTGCGAAATTGTGTGTGTCAAAACGATACAAACGCGACCATCTTTCGATGCGGTAGGGCGAATCTATCGATTTAAATCTTTGAATTGAGAAAAAAAATTGACGACTGTTTGTATTAAAAAAAATATGTAGGTACAGCTTGGCCATAAAGAGTAGAAATTAAATAAAATGGACTAAAAAAATTCCATACTAAATTGTTGCCATGTTTAAGCATTTTACAGTGACAGTTACGTAGAAAGTGGCGCCCTCATTTAATTTCTACTCTTTTATGTCGGACTGTAGGCAATTTTTGAAATTCCTTTTATTTTTGGTTTTATTACGTAGTGTATAGTTGTTATAGAGCCGTTTCGTCTGATTATTTTGCGTATACTTACTCCAGAAGATTCAAATTCAAACAGCTATAAGCCGGGCAAAAAGTTTTTACTGACGGGAAGGGTTTGTTTTTTGTTACAGTCGTGTTTGATGAGAGGGGCGCGCGGGTAATTTTTTTTTTTTTGTTTCTGGGTTACTACGCACCCTTAAATTTTCGTTTCCCCCCTTGTTTTCTTTAGCTTCGACATCATCATCATTAAATCCCGGAATCACCCGCTGCTGAGTATAGGACTCCGCTTTTTTCCGCCATACTTCTCGGTTCCGTGCGTCCCTCATAATATGTATGAACCTGTAATAAAATCTCTTTGGCTATACTATTATAATATTACTATAATGCAAAAAGACTTTCCCCAAGCTAATATACTACGTTACTTAATTCGGCTACCGCCAAGACCTACAATCAAGGACGGTTCACAATTTGACGGGGAATAAATTCGGACAAATTATGAACCCTGTCTATAAGTGCAGGTTCATTCATAATTTGACGATTTGACATTGATTAATTAAGTATGAACTACCGAAAATGAATGCGTTATATTGTAACCATTCACAATTTTTCGATAGTTGTATCTCGCTAGATAGATTATAAACTAACGGTGCTCACAATCTTACGGTGACATTTAGATAAATAAAAAACAAAAAAATAAATTATTTACACATTTTATTCATCATTTTTACAAAATAATACTTTTTTTAATCAACAAGTTCGAAGCAACATCTATGTGATCTCCAGTTGACAATGTTTTGTACTTATAAAATTATATTTTCAACTCTGTTACATACAAATTACTTTACATACATAATGCCGCACCCAGAGAGGCTTAATTTTCCTTTATCGTAAATTAAACGATTCTGAATGCGGCGGATAGAGTACAAATTTTGACGTTTATTAAGATTAGCACAGAGTAAAAATATTTTAATTTCTCTTATTGTAAGTGTTGATACCGTTCCGTCTCACTATTTTCAGTCACCGCTGCATACAAAAAATATTGTTTAATCTCAATCTTCACATTTTGTATGGAGAGGCACGAAACGTTACAAAGGTATGGGACCGGTATCCATAATCATTGTTCTCGTTTCCCTACAAATACCTATTTTGCATCTAGAACATTTCTTATACCGTCTCTAAAATTGCACGGCATCTCCACCTTACATCGCACTACCGCTACAAGTACGACAAAACCAGAAACATCTACACGGTACTACGTACGACCTATTAGTACACGTTCAGACACTTCGGCAATCGTGCAGTTGACGTCGTGTCTGAATGGGTACTTACACACAGTTATACAGTTGACTTTATGTGTATGCATCTCCGAGTAACACCGTGAAACACTAGAAATCGTTCATCTGTACACTAGTTTAATTTATCTACACTACATGGGATTTAGTACAAAAACGATGATTATGAATACGAATTATTATTTTGAAACTATTTCGATGGTTACTGGGTAAGGTTTTTTTTTTAATTTGTAATCTTTTCTAAGAAATTGACACTGATTTTGAATTCTTACTACATATTTATTTTTATTTAACTTGTACGAAAAAGCCCATATTACCTAGAATTTAATGTATGAACCAATATGCACCAGATTTCTATGAAAAACCTTGAATAAGCATATAAGAGGTATTGTCACGACAGATTTTTCTACTTGTAGGTAATGCTAAAAGCCTGAATAAACTTTGATTGATATAAGGTTCAAAGGGACCTAGCCTAAAATTATTTGACTCCGATATTCGGATTTCTTCGGTTAGTTTGAAACCATGTCCCCTGACTCAGCTTAAATTAGTTTAAACTGCGGTTCCATCAAGCCTTTAAAATTACCCTTAGTTTATTTACTCCAAACATAAAATAGGTTGTATGAAACAAGACATTTAATTTCAATTAAGCGTGATTATCACGCTCATAGATGTTAAGACTACGCCGAGCGCACAGTGGCGCCCTCATCGTTATTTCGGTGATTTCTTTTATTTTAGAATGAAAATGCAGAAAATAAGCTCGTCACGTTCTGCTTCACAAGACTATACGTTATTATTACTACAAACAGTAGTTTTAAATTGTTATGTTTTATTGTAATCATTAAAACGGAAAATAGTGGCCACTAAGCTCCGTTTTAATGATTACAATAAAACATAACAATTTAAAACTACTGTTTGTAGTAATAATAACGTATAGTCTTGTGAAGCAGAACGTGACGAGCTTATTTTCTGCATTTTCATTCTAAAATAAATCACCGAAATAACGATGAGGGCGCCACTGTGCGCTCGGTAGCCTCTTAAGTGATTTCCATCAAACACGTTTATAAATAAAATTATAATCATATATACCATTATTATAAATTACATAAGGCAAAATGGCTAACAGAGACGAACCACAACGTGAACATTTATTATTTTCTACAATTTTAACACTTAATGACATACATTATTTTCCTTAGAATTATTCAAATAAAAACTAAAAATATTTTATTTTATGTTCTAAACTAAATGCGCAGGCCCGCACTATTTCGCAGCACAATATTTTACATTTTAAATTTCAATCAACCGCCAAAACACAAAAATAGAACGACGAATCGAAATTTCGTTTTTTTATTTTTTATTAGTTTTCATTCCAAATGGTTTTTTTTTTTTTTTACAGGAATAAAGCTTTTTAAATGCAGATTATTTTAGTTTATCATTTTGTTTAATTATACTGTACTGTGTAGTGTAATTAAAAGTTATTCAGCATACATACATGATCACAGACAAGAAGTACAAAAATATTAGTATACTCGTAAATGATTATATTTAAACGCACCAGGCGTTATTCAGAAGTAATTAAAATATATATTTTACTAAAAGTATTTATATAATTTTATCTATAACATTCACACTATGCTAGAAAAATATACGTTTGGCAATCTAAGTTTTGGAACGAAGCCCTTTAATGCGGCTTGCGGTAGGTGTAAACTAGCAGAAATAGTCACGTAACGAAAAAGTGTTATGCCCTAAAATGTCAGTTTCAAGTGTAAAAGTTTTTGTTGAGACCATACTACATGGCTCTGTATTTATGCATAGTATACAGAGAGCCGGGCGATTCACGGACACCTCCCAACTTTGTTTGGCCATATTTTGGAACTTTCATAACAACCAAGCATGGAAGGCAAAAATTATATTAAAATGTTACTAGTGAGTTCCAAAAATAAGCACTTCCCTATTTCTTGCATTATTTTTTAATCAGTTCCTCCTATCCTCATACCAATAAAATTTAATGAGTATATCCAAACTGATTATTCCTCCCTCGATCTCCCTTGCTAACTTCTCAACTGGCCACAAAATATCAACTCGTTATCATAGAGGGCGCCACCATCTTTATGGCCCAAAACGGTATTTTATTTTTCCGAATGAACTGACTACATTCTATGAACAAAATGTTGTTACATAATGGAAATGACTCATTAAATGAGCAATTTCCATTATGTAACAACATTGTTCAATGGGCCAAAGAACTCTTCAAATATTAACATTTTGGTGCATCATAATAATGCAACCGTATGTAGTTTTATTGTTGTTTAATAGTAGGCTTAACTCGCGTCGGTATAAATGATCCTCTAATAAAAATTATCAGCATTTTTAAACCAGACCTCTCTTTAGATAAGTTTTTATGTTAGTACAATCAAGCTAAGTCATTACTTATTTTTCCTTTTTGGTCCAAAAATAAGATTTTTATCAAGCTTTGTTCTTTCTGCTGGTAAACTAGATTTTAACCGTTTTTGTTATAAACATACTATGCATAATCTTTGCACTGAATTATTGAGCTGTATCGTGTGCCCGTTTCAAATTAATTTCGATACATTTAAGTTCAAACTTTCATTATCATAATAATCATAATTACGTTTGCAGGCCGATAACAAATCTCATTATTAAATTCGATTTTTTAAATATTCCTCACCGATGAACACCATTTAATCTTTCGTACATTATCTTCATATTTATACACACATACAAGGTGAAGATTAAAAATAACAGAGTAATTTCTCTTTTAAGTGGGAACGCAGTCAAGTGGTCGTTGACGTTCATTCCAAACTAACGTATTCCTCATATTTTCTCCCTGCTTAATTAAACTAATCCAAATATTTTATTACGATATCCATACTAATATTATAAATGTGAAAGTAACTCAGTCTGTCTGTAACGTTTTCACGCCAAAACCGCTCGTCTTGAAATTTGGCAGAGATTATAGCCAGAAGGACACAGGCTACTTTTTTACGCGATAACCGACATCCACGCGGGCAGAGCCGCGGGCAAAAGCTAGTAATGTATATGTCGCAGGCATATTGTATGATTCGTCATTGTACAAACGGCGCCGTCCGTTTACAAACTCTCGCGGTTATGCCAAATGCCTCAGGCAAAATGTAAATCTATTTCTTAAGGCGCTTGATCACAGTTCTTCAGTTCATTTGGTTGGGGTACCTAGATGTCGAAATTATAAACAACATACGAGTTGCCATTTGGCCTTCGCCATGTGTAAAATGACGAATCATACAATTTTTCTGTGGCTATACCACTGTTATGACACTATATTTTGTTTTTTGGCGTAATAAAAAAAAACTACTAAGAATACGTTAGTAGATGTGACCGCGTTTCCCCTTAACAAAAGATCCAATAAAGCAATGTATCACATATTACGTAGTTTGAAAAATATATTTTAGAGACACAAAGGAATATAAATTGTATGCCATCTTCAAAAGTAATGACGTGTTTTCTTGTCTTGTGAATTAAATTATAGACACTCGAGTCGATGTTTACGATGTAGGCAAAGATAAGTAGTTACCTAGTAAATATCGTTAAGGTTAAGATTACGACCACTTTACGTTATAACATAGTCAGAAATATCCTCACAAGATACAAACAATATAAGATAATCCTATATGCTTTTACAAGTCGATTTGTTAGCATACAAAGAATTAAAATGTTTGAAATAAAATTATTGGCAAGTTAATTTGACGTTATTAGAATTTGTGTTGACTGCCTCGTTGGTCTTATTTGTTGCAAGCGCAACTGCTGAGCATGAGGCCCTCGAGATCGATTCCCAGGTAGGGTTGCCAGATGTCCGGGAAATCCGGAATTGTCCCGGAATTCCGTGTCTTGTCCAGTGTCCAGGAATTACACTTTATAGTCCCGGATTTCGAATAACTACCCGCTAGTTTTGTTTTTACCACATATATTATAATAACACCTATGTTATAATACCTTTGTTAATAATGATCTATTTTCGTATCCCTACTTTCTTACCGACCGAATTCGCTACCCTCAAATTGTCCCGGAATTGAAATACCTGTATCTGGCAACCCTATTCCCAGGTCGGGCATTGTTATTGGGTTTGAGTTTTATTATTGGAATTTCCAGCCCGAATTTTGGATTTATGCCCGGTTGGTGGCAGTAGCCTCGCCCCCTATTACATGGGACTTAAACATAACTGGCGAAATGTGGGTGGTACCTACTATGGGTACCTCTGCCTAATCCTTCGAGGAAATAAGGCCTTATGTTAGAATTTGTGTCACTGAGTCACTAACGTAAGAGATTCACAATAAAATTTAAAATTCTATCATGCACGCAAGACAAGGAAACCAAATTAACAATTAGTAAAAGTTACTAAGTACACACAATTGAAGACGACATACAATTTAAATCCATAGTAATCCCAATATCGAAGAACAACACTATCTTAACACTATCTGTAGAGCAATCGGTTATCAATAAACGTTTCACACATTCACGATAGCTTGGGTATTAACATCTTTGTATTTGTAACTAGTTAGGTAGGTCCAACTTCGAGAAAGAGGTCAATCGTCGAATCCGACTCGGCTGGGCAGCGTTCGGGAAGCTACGCAATATCTTCTCGTCCCACATACCGCAGTGTCTCAAGACGAAAGTCTTTGACCAGTGCGTGTTGCCAGTGATGACATATGGCACTGAAACGTGGTCACTCACAATGGGCCTTATTAGAAGGCTAAAAGTCACCCAAAGGGCAATGGAGAGGGCTATGCTTGGAGTTTCCCTACGTGATCGAATCAGAAATGAAGAGATCGGCAGGAGAACCAAGGTAACCGGGCAGGGCACATTGCGCGCAGAACAGACGGCCGTTGGGGCCGAAAGGTTCTGGAGTGGCGACCGCGTACCGGAAGACGTAGGGTTGGAAGGCCTCCCACAAGGTGGACAGATGACCTTATGAAAGCCGCAGGAATCCGCTGGATGCGGGAAGCATAGAACCTGTCGAGGTGGCGGTGCTTGGGGAAGGCCTATGTCCAGCAGTGGACGTCTTTCGGCTGAAATGATGATGATGATGATTTGTAACTGTAGCTACTAAATACACCATGCCAATGTAACATTCTTCCACTTAGAAGGCACTTTTGCACCCACATCACATCTGCAATAATTAAAAGTAACTTTGTAGTAACTTCTATTGTGAAACACGAGTTTTCACGATTTTGGAACATATAAAGAGTATTATCACATACAAAATTATCGATTGGGTTGTCGAGTTACACTTTTAGACCTTTAAGTGCAAAATAAATGGTTTCTTTTATTCACCCTTTACATTTCAAGGTTTCACAAAAACACGACACAAAAATACATTAGTAATTTACCCGTCGTTTATCCAAGACGACTCATACGCTAAATAAGACATCTGAATCATCAGTTAAGCTAGTGTTGTTCTAACAGAGTCCAATGCTTCATCTTTAAATATATATAAACAAGTGAGATTGTCCAAGCTAAAATAACAATGTACAGTACATATTGTCACTTACACAGGTACAAAACTCGGTGCTTATTCACCGGGACCGATAACAAGGGCGCTGATTGCGAAAAACAGGAATACTAGTCCACCGATTATAGTTACTGTGGAAGAGAGAAAAGTATAGGTTAAAATTATGAAACAAAAAAAAGTTGGCCGTCATGGAACGCCCGACAGATGTGAAACATCATGTTAATATTAGAATTCATAATTAAGAGAAACCTTTAACGAAATATGGAGTAAAATTAAGATAGTATACGTGCCCGCACACACAAGGAAGTCGAGAGCGGTGGCGGAGGTGGGCATCACGGCATAACAGGGTCACACCGTTTGCCGTCACGGCATACGAGTCGATTTTAATACCAAGGCGCGCCAATAGATGTTTCACATCAACATAATAGATTACTTGGCAAAATGATGAAGTTTGTTTGCGATGACCACAATTACAAAGTTGTCAAGATGAAAGCGCCAGGGTAGCCCGCGATATTATTATTTTTTAAGTGTTTTGCAATATGTAGGGCAGTATCAGTTTGTATGTTAATCAAAATATGAATACCTATAGCGACCGTAACAAATAGGATAAAAAAATTACCCTGACCTATTAATGACTATTTCATGAATCATGACATTTGAAGTCAATTCTAACTTGGGAGTAGTAATGATTGTAACTCTGTAAATAAATATTTGTTACGGCCGCGAATCATATTTTGATCAACATACAACCTGATAATGATCTGCCAATTGCAAAACACGTAAGGAAAATTGAATTTCATGGCTACCTTAGCGCACCCTCCTTAACAAGTTGGCAGATTAACTTGGGCCTTCTCATTAAACTATTTAATTTGTTACAAAATAAAATCGGCTTCCCATGCAAAGGACAGGTTTATGAACATAGAAAGTTAAGTAGATCACAAAGATTAACAAAACGAAAACTTTACTGACAACTTAATGAATGCTTTAACCAGTAACGCAAACTGTACAAGTATATACAATTCGCGTAATTCATCGTTTGTAAAGCAGAACCCAAAATAAATTTCATGGCACCCAGACGTTTGCCAATGACGCCGAAATGCGTCATAGGTGTTTATTTCTTTCTACTGTTTTTCGTTGACATTTTTATTTCCATCAATATGGAATTTAAAATATGTTGTCTTTCCCTAGCTTGCTTTTTAATATTCAGGACCCAAGGACATTTTTTGCGTGAGCCTTTGAATAAACTGTCAACAGAAATCCTATAATAACCTACCCCAATTAACCTCTCGTCTGTCGGAACGTAGATCTACGCGAGACACAATGGGTTTTTAATTGTGTCTCTAATTACGACAGACAAGTCGTTAAACATTTCGGGAAATATGTACTTAACTTTATCTCTGCAATTTAAATTTAGAAGACAGTAGAAAAAAAAACTTCAAACTCACCAGTCCTAACAGAAATCTTGGCGGCAACCATTCTGCCGCCTATCACAGCCAATCCCGTACACAGAGCATGGCCCAGCGAGCCACCGACGACCACGCCGACCGCATGCTCTCGGGTCGCAAGCACGACCGTAGCCAACTGCGACCGATCACCCCACTCAGCGAGGAAGGTCAGCGAAGCTGCTTGCAGAAGAACCTTGAGGACAGCGTTGCGCTTCCGCCGCCGGTTTTCGACTTGTCCTTGTTCTAACATGTCTAGGGTTTCTTCTTTTTCTTCCTGCAATTTTGGAAGGTGGTTTAGTTGGCGAAATTGTGTTACAAGTGTGGGAAGATTGAGGCCTAAGTGTAGAAGAATTTTCAGGTGTTAAGGGCAGGTTCTTCGTTACAACCGTGCCATGTTAATCTGTGCTTAAGTTTTTTCTTGTTGGAAGCACGTCTGTTTTTTGTTGGTAGATGTTTAGTATGAAACTTTTACCATCGTTCATCTGGCGTTTAGGTACCCAGTAAAGTGAAAAAACATGAGCCACGGTAAATCATGACATGACATAATCCTGTCTGTCACCACTTAGTCTCTTTTTACGACATATAAGGGAGTAAAATGTAACCTGGTCTTATTTTTCTGTAAAGGGGCCTTTTTCTTTATAGTTTTATACTCTAAAAATTCAAGATAAGGTTCAAAATGCGGTAATTTATCGTTATGGTCGTCAATCTTAAGAGTGAATCTCTTGATAATTTTGAATCAGAGACAAATATTTTGACATTAGTTATTCATACTATTCTAAAATTAGTCCACAAGTAAGTCACATACTAACTGGAATTACAGATGTGTAAATACAGATACGTACATGCTAAGCAAGACAAAAGGCTGAAACGGTATAAACAACAATATTTATGAAAGGATTTATTAAAAAAAAAAAAAACAAAGGTTTGCTTGCAAATAAAATGTTGCAGTGACTTAGTGCCTAATTGTTCGAGCATATTTTGAATGAAAATTCTTTTCTTTCTAATGTGGCAATGGACTTTGTATAGTGAGAAAATTATTACAGCCTTCAAGTGTATGACTTTACACTACAGTCAAATGTTTACAAAAATTAGGGATGTGGCGAAATTAAGAATCAAAATGCATGAATAATTTATACATTCCAGGCTTCAAATATGCAACAGATTGATATGCAATAGTGGCAGCATTTTTGTAAGAAAACCCTAATCTATTTAAAATAAATTTCTGGACAATTAATTACTTTGACATAATTTTTGGGTGAAAAATATAATATACAATATTATTTTTTTAAGACATTATTTACCTATAAATTTAAGTTATTTTAAATGATATAACTATTCCTATTTCACTTTATACATAAATATTTGAAGCTCAAAGCAAAAAATCTTGCCCAGAAAAATAAAATCACTTTTAGAAAGCATAATTTTCACAATCGAAATCGAATTTTTTCTGGTCAAATAAGTAACGAAAAGTATGAATGAATACCAATACGCGCACTATAGAGCCGGTATTACACAATCAAAGGTTAACTTATTTAATGTTTTACTCTTTGATGGTGTAACGCCTGCCTTAACAACATTCTAATCAAATGCTGAATTCCTTTGCATAATCGATTCAATTCATGTATCGAAGCCTTTCTCAAACGAAATAATGATATGGTCTGTGCGTTACAGAACGAAAAAAAAGCTAAGGCTAAAAGAAAAAATAACTAGGTGTCATTCGTACTGCCAGGCATAATGACGTAAGATCACCCTCAGCGGTTCTGATTGCGCCGAGCTGCCCGCTACGGGCTCCCCTGGGGACTGTGGGGCACTCTCCGTTTCTCTGGGGACCGAAGGCCCCGGGCTTTGGGAACCAGCGGTTGCGACCGACGTCGAGTCAGGCGACTTCGACCGCTCTTTTTGCGAGTCCTGCAGTGTCATACTTATGAATCTCGAACTGGCAACTTAAGATCGAAATTAATCTCGATGTTCAAATCTAAACCGTTATATTGACATCGGCATCATCAAACCGAATCATCATTTAAAAGTAGTACTGGCAACATTTTGTCTCGATTTTCAAAAATCCCCTTCCCCTTTGTACACACACAAAATGGCGCTTCGTGTGTGCCAGTTATAACTAGGTCAATAAAATAAAAATAAAGAAAGGAATTCAACATTTGCAGCTAGTTTAAGACTGAAAAGAATCTACAAATACAAAAATATCTCAAAAACACTATCTTATCTAATAAACACAGTAATGTTTAAAGTAAGATTTCGTCGGAGATTAATAGTTGATTTGACTAAATTGACCTTCATTTAAATAACGATTAGTAAGTTATTCGACCTGCTTTGCTACCCTCATTCTATTGTTTTTTTTTTAGACCCATCCGTTTCAGCGTAATCTGAAGAGGAATGACTTTGAAATGATAATGAAATAATTATTCTCATCAATGCCGATGATTACTTGCAATGCAACCACTCGATCAAAGTACTCATGAAATGTTGGCAGTTTAGTAAGTCTTAGACTGGATTTAACTTGATTACATGGCTTTTATTAAATGTGGAAATAAAAATTTAGGTACCTACCATTACTTAAGTTAACTTTGATAGATACCTAGATAAACAATAATCATTTTATTTTGATACAGATCATGTAAGATAGCAAAGATATTAAGTTTGATAAAAATATTAAAATTTTACAGTGTGTGATGAGCCGATAACATGGTTTTAAATAGTGACGTAGCAGAGAGCATAGATAAAAACAGTAGGTAAGAACAATTAGCAATGAGTTTATTTGTGCCAATGACATTTGAAGAATTTTAACGGGTAATCTTCCAGCTACCATTTGAAATTTATAAATTTAACACAGAAATATTCAAAATTTTTAATTATTTTGGTAATACAGAAGTACTATAAAAAACGCATTAAAAAGCTGCGAGTTTGTTGTTTAAGAAAAGTTATTATTTCAGTTTGCATGAGCCTTTTGCTGATAGCCAGACATTAAATGTGTAGGTACCCATAATATTAAAAAAAAAACAGAAATTTCACTTTAAGGTTATATGTACTACGTATCTAACAACGAGAACAGTCGAATTCGCGGACATTGAAAAAACTGAAGTTATGAAATTGAAAGTGTAAAACGGCGTAGGTATAATATAATAATGGACCACAGCGCTTAGTTAGCCGCAGAAACTATTGGTAATCAATGATTATTATAGCTAATTCCTATCAATCAGTATAATCGCAAAAAGTAACGGTGACTTGGCTATCCTACGCAATGAAGACTGAATGAACTATTTCTTTACTTTTGGAGTAATCTATACTCCATTTGAAATAATAAGACATTAAAAAAAAAAACCTTTTTTACTGTTCGTTCAACCGATTTTGACTTCTATTCCGTAGGCATAAGGATAGCATTAAAAGCAAAAAAGTGGTTACAATACCAACTATTTACTGGAGCTGCCATTTGTCATGCCACCAACTCAATAGAAGCTATTACTTATATTATGTTTCTTACTGTGCAATAATAATATTTCATGTTATTTCAATAATTTGTTTAAAAAAAAAATACAAATTTGCACAAATAACTCACCGCGAGTGAATTTTGCAAGACTGCAGCCGTAAGTTATCAAAAATTGAAGCCTTTGGAAAGATACGAAATACAAAATATTTCTATTCATTATAAAAGCAAGCCATAATTTTTTCAGTTATATTTCTTATATTAATAGATTAATCTACAACGCCACATGCGAACTACGCATCAAAGACCTGACGTCACAAATCCTGCATCGCTCAATCAAAGTTTACCGTGCGACTGGCATTTGAGGCGTTAAATTTCAAAACCAGCTATAACAATTTTTCTGGATATTGAGTTATTGATGAGTTTTAAATTCAATAAATTGTAATCGCACTCCTTAGTGCACGACATATTTACACAAGTCTCCATTGGTCCGCCATACTATTCGTAAGGTCATTTAGTGCAAAAGCAAGCGCTGTGATTGGTTGTTTTCGTTGTAGAGGAATTTGAATTTTACCCATGCCATTTCTAGTGGATTTTGTTACCAAGCATAAGGTTGGAAGTTCAATTTAGTACTGTTATAGAGGGATTTCCTCGGAAATGAGTTTGTCACTTAGTACAGAATTGAGAAAACTTTCAAAAGAGAAAATAAGGTAGGTGTCAAGGTAAAATCGTTTTAGCGGGGTTTGAAATTAGACGCCTCATTTATACAACAACCCGAAATCAACCAGACAACACACGTCTGGTCGAAGGATCCTCCCTTTTCTATGGAGGATGAGTGAACTTTACACTCTATTTCTCATACAGATCTATATTACAAACTTCACGCATAAGTGGTGTAATTAATCTTAGCTTGTATAAAATGGTATAATTAAATAACGATTAATCAACGATTATCATAATTATCGGCATGTCCGATAGGAGGGTAGATTTAATAAAAGCCGCAAATTCGATAAGCGTGTGAATCGAACATTCTGATTTTAGATTTCTTTTTTTTATTCACAGATTTGTAAGTATTTGACAAGTATACCTGGTATTTAAATAGAGTCTAAATAAAATATTGTAAGCAGAGCTAGAGTGAATTGGCAAAACTCGTCACTTGAAAATGAATATTGGATAAACGGATTGTGGAACTTGTTTGTACGAGTATGCCCATTTTTGACATCATAATATTATGTGTTATTGGGTTTTCCATCTGAAATTTGTCAATAACTGCCCTGAGTATGAATTTGTGCCGGGTTGGTGGCAATAGGTTCGCTCCCTTTTACATGGGACTTTACTGGCGAAATGTCAATGTATTATAGGTTACACCTCTGCCAACCCTTCGGCTACAGGCGTGATGTTTTGTTATGTTAATAATATTTATATTCGGCTGTCGCTGAAAACCAGCGCTGGGGCTCTGTCTTGCATAGGGTCGCAGCATAATGCTGAGCGATGGCCGTTTTAGCCGTGGATGTGACGCATTTTTGCCCCTTAGTATATTTTTTTTTGTGGTTATGTTCTTTATTGCTTCGTGTTTACCGCAAATAAACGTATTTTCTTTCTTTCTTCTATATTAACTTTATGTTTGGTAATCTGCAAAGTGTAGCAAGACTAATATTGCGCTTCCAAACAGATTATTATGGTAGTCTCGTGCTTTTTTGATAAATTGCCTTTCTATCTATCGAGGTCTTTAGCACATCGCGAGTAATGATAAAATATGCAACATTTTGCAAGTATAAAAATACCTTTTGTTTATTTAATTCTTGGGCCATTTTCGGTAGCGGAGTTATTGTTATAAAATAAAAATAAATTCGAACGTAAAAGGGGAAGGAGATTTCAGTGAAGACAAATAATTGAAAATAATATTTATGAATTGAACTTTGTTACTGTATAAAAATATAATTATATAAACTACTTAAAAAAATAATTCTATTTGTATTATAAGTTATAACACAATTGCTAGATTTCTTATTTCGCTCAATTAATCGATATTCTAACGAGCTAATCGGTGACCCTAGAAAGGAAACTAAAATCACATACCTGATCTTCTCGTCTTTTCAATTCACTCTGTACTTCTTCCAATTCTTCTTGTCCCTCATTAGGGTCCATTTTCCACCCGTCTCTTAACATTTTAATACCAAATATCGCAAAGAGTACAGCACTAGCGTAGTGCGTATAAACTCGAGGTATAACGGTCGCTATCCATCCAAATGCTGCTGATAATATTGTCATGAAGACCAGTGCTGATATGGCTCCGGCAAATACTATGATTCTAGGGTGTTTCATGGCCATGATTGCAGCTATGAAGAAGGTTTTGTCGCCCAACTCCGAGACTACAACCACGGAGAGCGATGCAAGGAAACCTTGCAAGAAACTTCCCTGGACTGCTGCTCGCTGAAAAGAAACAAATGGGACATATTAAAAAAGTATTTGGACAAGTGCTATATTTTATGCACAAAAACAAATACATTTCTTAATCATTAAAATTTTACAGACGTTTATAGTAGGCAGACATAAAACAAGTCCCATATGATAACATTTGGTCCTTATTCTTGATTGATCAACAAGTTTGAAACTCGATTAAAGTAAAGGCAAGCGTGAAAATCTGAACCGAGGTCCGAGGTTAAAAAAACCGGCCAAATGCGTGTCAGACAACACACAAAGGGTTCCGATGTTGGGATTAATTTATCCCAAAAACAAACTTAACACTGTAGTTGAAAAACATGTTCTCTCATACATTCCAAGTGCAAATATAAGTTTTTACGCACAATATTGAGTGATTTAGAATGTTATTTTAAGACCATAGACTTCTTATAGGTTTTCCTGTAATCTATAAGTATAGAACTATTATCTGTATTTTTATTTTAGGCTCAGCCGTTGCGGAGATAAAGGTTCTTAAATCATTCTTAAATATATTAGTATTTTTTTTAACTGAATTCCTTACAACATTACTTTTCATTTGATATGTCACACGCTACAGTTTGCAATTTTTTTTTTTTTAATTTGCCCCCCAAAAGTGACCCCCATATTCAAAATTCATTTATTCGCGTTACACATCTGTTCTTGGGTCACAGAAATTCATATGTGTACCGAATTTAAACTTAATCGGTCCAGTAGATTCGGAGCAAATTGGCTGTGACAAGACACAGACAGATACACGAGTGTTATTTTTTTTTCCTTTGAGGTTCGGTACCCTAAAAACACTTACATACATATAAGTTAAAAGCATTTAGTGATTTGTGGTGCATGCGGGCTTAAGCTTAAGTGTAGTTCAAGAACACTTCTGTTACTCGTAAAAACGAACCATATGTATAAAAAGTTATGTAAAACCTCGCTTTTTATCAGTGTATAATGTAGACTCATTGGCATAAAAGGGTACGTGGCCCGTTGAACGACTTTGGCGAAGAATTGGCAGTGCATTAGAAAGTTATCGCCCAGCTCTACAGGACATCAAGAACCCAGACCGGTTAATGGCAACGTTCTAATTTTAGTCATTTTAGTATTTTTCTATAAAACCTGTTGCAATGTGATTTTATTATGTGACTAAAGCAAATGAGCCATCTTTAAAAAAAATAACACGTAGTGTGGCATTCGCTACTTTTGAGGACTATACAAGTATTTGGGCCAAGCCAATCGTAGGCGTTTTTGAGGGCTTTCTTTAGGCATATAAAGGGAGGGACATATACACATTTATAGACATTTGTAGTGGTGTATAACTGTCGTCTCGAGCAGCGCACGCGCGTGATCGCGGGGGCGGGGGACTGGCCTACGGACCGCCGCAGGGAGAAGACGCGGACGCTTGCTGCGAGCCGATATCTGTTAAGTACTGAATTGTATCACCGTCGGATAAGTGTACATTACATGTTTATTATTATGTGACATTGGCGAAATTGAGGGGACTCCTCCACAAACGCCACATATCAAAATATTGAATAGAAGCTTAAGAAATCAGTCATTTACAATATGGTAATATAAAATAATCTGGGTTTATATCAAAATTTGCATAGATAAAGCCGCAGGCAACCACTTGCCGTAAACTACGTTCCGAGCAAATTACATTGATAGAAAATATATTAAGGCCGGGGAAGTCCTAGGGCTTTCCGTAACGAAACTAATTAATTCACCAATCATATAAGTGCAGTGACGCAATTTTATCGAATCATGCATTATGTAGATATCGATACAAATATATCAAGTGAGCTTGGCGACACAATTCAATTTATTGGTCTCGTTTGCAATCAATGGCACTATTGGGTCTCGTAGGGGATTCTGAAAATGGACAGCTATGAGAACTTGGAGAACGCTTGAGAAACAGCAGTAATTAAACCATCAACATTATTGGTGTGCATTTCGATTGGGCGGCCACGGCGATATAAAAAAAAAAAACTATGCCAAGATTATGTAGAAATTTGTAAAAGTTGATTCCCAAAACCATAAATTTGTCAAAGTTATGGCTAAAAAGTTATTAGGGTTTGAACGTGGCCACGGATATCTTTAAAACTAAACGTTGCAGAGAACTGATATTTAGTTAAATAACAGATTGAATTTGTAAAACAAATTGTAAAAATCCTAGGTTCATATTTTAAGAGCTGTAAAACTAAAATCCCGCCATTGAAACGGTGAAAAACACGTTATCACCGATATATCGCAGACGCCTGAATTTTTTTGTTAAACCCAGATTTGAATTTGTCAAAATTGGTAAAATACACAATAAAATGCTAGTTTTATATTTCAGGAGCTGTAATACGGTATCGCGTAGAAATAATTCGTGATTATCTATCGAAGAAAGTAAGTATTAGCGAGATATTTTTTCGTAAAAAACACCTACATAATAATATGTAGAACTATCAATATACTAGCAAAAAAATTGTTTTCATAATAAAACCCTTCAATACGTTTTGAATGTTTCGATATACCATGGCATATTTCTTTACAGATAACTTTCCACCGGTATTAGAAATTATATCACAAGCCTTCTCAATTAAATTAAAATGAAACGATAAGAAAACAAAAACATATGTTTATTTCTTTAAAAATGAACGAATGAGTTATATTACAGGGGTTATTTCTGGCATAATATATTTCAAATCCTTAAGACGAATTCAAAACAATGACATTTTTTTTTATTTAGGTGCTTTATGTACGATAGACGTCACATCAAGTTACACACGCCGTATGTAACTTGATGTGACGTCGCGCGTGATAAGTTATCCATGTCTCACACGGATAACTCTTATCACGCGCGACATAAGTGCGTGTATCAAACAAAAATGGGTAACTTGGTGTGACGCCTACTGTACCTACGATGTTGTAAACAATGGATTATTTAGTCTTAGAGATAAGTTATGGGTTTGAGTATACAATTATTCATCAAATAACGCTATCTTAAAGGAATTACGAATGTTGTGCAAAGTTATCTGATAAGGGTCTCGCACTTCTCGCACACTACTCATAACCACAGTATTTTCAGCTATCAAGCAATGGACCCCTGCTTGACACCTGAAAATAACGAAACAATCTGTGATTTATGTGATCTTTAAAGAAATAAACATGTATGTTTTTGTATCTTATCGTTTAATTTAAATTTAATTTAGAATCCTTGAGATATAATTTCTAATACAAGGTGGAAAGTTTTCTGTAAACAATAAGCCCATGGTCAATTGGTCACCCTATGGAAACATTCAAAACGTATTATGATTTTTTTTTCTGCCTTGTATTTCTACATATTAATAGGTGTTGTTCACAAAAAAGATCTCGCTAATGTTTACTTTCCTCAATAGATAATCACGACTGATTTCTGCGCGATACCGTACTACCACAGCTCCTGAAATATGAACCTAGGATTTTTGGTGTACTTTTTATAAATTTTGACAAAGTAAAATCTAGGTTTCACAAAAAACTTGCTGCATGCTTTTTCAGTGAAATATCGGCGATAACGTGTTTTTCACCGTTTTAATAGCGCAGCCATGGGGTTTTAGTCTTACAGCTCCTAAAATATTATAAACCTAGGATTATTTTCTATATATTTTTTTTTTTGCAATTCAATCTGTTATTTAACTAAATTTCAGTTCTCAGCAAGGCTTAGTTTTAAAAGATGTCCGTGGCCGCGCAGTTCTCCGCGTTTCAATGGCGCGGCCACGTTTAAACCCTAATAATTTTTTAACCATAACTTTGACAAATTTATGGTTTTGGGAATCAAATTTTACAATTTTTTACAAAATATTTCATTCATTTTTCATTTTTTTATATATATATCCCTGGCCGCGCCATCGGAACGCGCACACATTATTGTTGTATTTATGAACACCTTGCGTTAAAGTAAGAGAAAATTCCACATCGCTAAGCCTTTTAAAATAACAACCAAGTACGAAGAAGGCATAAGTTGAGTTGAACCGGATTCTGAAGCAGTCTTGCAAAATGTGTTCAAATTTCAGCTATAGCTGAAGTCTAGCAACGGGCGTATTGTTTGAGCTACCGCCAGTCCACAGACTTCTCGTGCATTGACAATAATATATAGTAAAATATTGACATACAATATCCACTACTACTACACCTACCCATGTTTATACGTGATTGTTTCAGTCAACGTGAAATGATTTCATCCCACCTTTGTTGTTACATACATAAGCAAGATAATTATAAACTGCACATTGTTTGATAATACCTACACATTATAATGTCTTGCTTTTGTGCTTT
This sequence comes from Dryobota labecula, assembly GCA_947523025.1. NCBI lineage: Eukaryota > Metazoa > Arthropoda > Insecta > Lepidoptera > Noctuidae > Dryobota > Dryobota labecula. The sequence goes on along the minus strand of OX383306.1, from coordinate 11,628,954 downwards.
CTTCAACAACTTCTACGTTTAGTCTCTTCCGTGTATGATTAGCCCTTGTTGCTTATTAATTTTCTGTAAGGATTCCTAACTCATTGTCGTAGACAATTCTTCAATGAATTCTGTAGTCATGCCAAAATGCATAATACTGATTGAAACACGTGCCGTGCCTTTTATATCCCAGCATTAGGCTTTGGTTTAGCAGGCTGTCAGCGAAACAGAAAGAACAATGTCAAGAATCGCTCTATGCAATAAAAGCATCGGACATACACGATAATTAACTATCGATTTTATTAAATTAGTTGCAACAAATAACACTGACTAGCTTGCATGCCACATTGAACATTAAAAAGTATTATATGCGACTAATATCATTCATCGCCGCCATCAACACCAAACGTCATGTCGTGTCGAAGAAAATTAGGGATGCCCAAATCGATTGTAACCGATGTTTTTTTTTTTTTTTTGAACTGTTGCGTATTTTTTAATCTGAATCACATTTTGAATTTATTTCGATTATAGTGCAAATAGAAGCTACAATAAAAACATTTAATGATCGACAATACAAAATAAAAATTTCCGATGCTCTTGGTTCCAGGGCGAACAATGTATGGGCGCATAGCAATGTCTTTTGTAAGTTCGCCATTGTCTTGCACCAGCACCCTGATTGCACAACACACTATCAATTACAATCTGAATGATTTTGAAGGATATTGCTAATCCATTGCTTCATATGTTCGAAAATGTTGCCTGCACATCACCGTATAATTATGATGAATGTTGTTAAACTGTCAAAAAGAAACCCATTGCTACTTACTGTGTGTTAGGCAATTACCCCGCTGATGTGATTTTTGTTCAAAACCAAGGTTACAATTGAGGGTCGTCGCGCCTTTATTTATATGGAGACCTATCAGAGATATTTCCTGTTCTTGATCATCATAACCCTATCAACGCTAGAACCGCTATAGCGTACATAAATAAACCTTTCTCTAAAAAATCTAACTACACCCGGACGGAACCTAGCATGAGAGCCCAAATTTGTTTCAGCGTTTTTTAAGGCCAATCTCAGTTTCAGATTAAAAACGGACGCGGAAAACTACCGGATATCAAATATTTTATATCTCTGAAACAATATGAGGTTACACGAATTTTAAATAATCTTACGTTTTATTTACACGTACTGCTTCTAAGTTTATGGTTGATAAGATTTAAATTGCCGTGCACTTAAATATAGCACAATAAAATAATATAATTAAGACCGTAATTAAGTATATAAAACGCCGCGCGCCGCGCCGGTCTGAAAATGAAAGGAAACGCAGTGACAGGATTTTCTTTAAAATGCATTGGAGCGTTTTTTTTTCTATGGTAGAATATCCGAGAAAACTCCGTACTCGATCTATTACAGCCGTTATACAATGCAAATTGGACTACTACTTCATACCATGCGTTTTCTTAAATTTGCACGTGCACTTATTTGTGTTACTGTCTCTTGGCAGCCTAGCTTGTTTGGGATATAAATAGCGCAATCTTTAGTGGTTCAACAATGGACACTTATTGTTGATATTATTATATAATCATCATCGTTGTTCTATGCATGTTGAAGCTCTAAGTGTAAATAGCAGCAGCTGTTTATGGCAACGCTCATCCGATCTTTATGGGGGTAATAGCATTGTCGTGCAATTTACTTGATTGGTACTCGCGTGTGTAATTAAATAAGCGTGAATGGCGAATACGGTAAACTGCGGTACAACACAAATATGGCAACAGATGACAGCGCTATCTTAATTTGTACAATCATCAAAAGAGATAAGTTAAGCATGCAGCTTACTACAACTAGTACTTTCAAACCCATGTTGAGCGTATGCTTAGATATCTTGTCTTTGACACCGCTCGAATGTTTCGTCTGATGATACGAATTTGGACAGGGAACGCAGAGCATTGGCAGTTACTCGTGGGTGTAAAACTCTGGCCCGTAGGTTTGTAACTTTGTACAGAAGAAATAAACATTACACTCTTCACGGGCGTTTTGCCAGTATCTGTATTGTATTACATATTAACGGCGTTCAATTGTACTCTATTAAAATACATTCACCATAATAATTACAAAACGAGATATTAAATTACTGTAGATAAAACGAGATAAGTTGATAGTTTTTTCGTACACAATGATTTATTGATAACCATTTTTGGAACTATCTTATGTCAAGAATTGTAAATAGTATTCAAATTATACACTTCAAAAAACAGCGGTTGAAATGGTAGAAAAATACAAAATACTGCTACCTACATAACAGTAAACTATACAAAAATATTGTTGTGTTGAGTGCTAATATACCTGAATATAAAAAAAAAATCTGATCATTATTTTACATTCTAGGCCAGAATGCAGAACTAAGAATCATGAAACTTAAAAACAAATTCCATGAAGTTTTTGAAAAGTTTGAATCAGGCGCAGATTCCTACTGATTTACCGCCACCCATTGCAAGAAACCGGTGGCACCGATGGCCGGTGGAGCAGACGAGTCCTGGAGTGGAGACCGCGTATCGGCAAACGTAGTGTGGGACGCCCCCCAGCTAGATGGATCCGACGACCTCAAAAAGGTGGCTGGGACAGACTGGATGCGGAAGGCGGAGGACAGGGTGTTGTGGCGCAGCATAGGAGAGGCCTATTTTCAGCAGTGGGCTGCGATAGGCTGAGTCGATTGATTGCAGGAAACAATCAAAGGTTTAAAAAAAATGCAATAACACATTGCAGGAAACAATCGATTTATTCCGTTCTAATACCAAAAACTAATACCACTAGTATCTGTTTCAACAAATTTGATGCAACATATACCAGTGGTATTAGTTTTTGGTATTAGAACGGAATAAATCAAACAATCAAAGGTTAAAAAAATGCAATAACACGATTTCTCGATCTGGGTTCTGACCTAAAATGATGAAATGAATGACACAAAATGATGTGTCACCGGACATTTTGGGAAAACCCATACAAAATTCTACTAGTTTCTTGAGAATCTTATTGTGACATCACAGATCACTCCATTTTGAGCAGAAGCGACGCCGCGTTACCGTTTCGTAAGCTCAAGTAATTTTCGGTAGGTAGGTGCTCCTATAGCAAATTTCAAGCAAACAGACAAGTCACCAACCTCCACAAGTTAATACATTGTACGTAAAACTGTACTTTAAAAAGTACGCAAACTGTAACCGTTTCGAAATCTATACTAATACATTTAATAAAGCTAAAGTTTATTGTTTGGATTAGAAAAATTCGTTTTGCATTTGATTGTTCAATTCTTGAGGAAGGTTATTTAATGTCAAGCCTTCTACCATCGGACATCTAGACGCACTGCAAGTTACCACCCCTACCTAGTTTATATTCCACCAACTCGCACTAAGCGTTTTCAAACGTCTTTACGGAACAATAGTGATACTGACTCGTGTTCGATTCATCAGTGAAGCAACTTTTTTACGTGATATACAACATTTTAAACTCTTCCTGAAATATTTGAATTTGGCTTTAACATAGATCCACCACAGGTCAGGTACAGAACCGGTTTAAGTGGCGGTGCTTGGAGGAGGCCTATTTTTTTTATTTTACTATGGGTTTGCTCTTGACTTTGGTCTAGGTCTGGGTGACAGAGACAAAGTCTACGATGGAGTGAGCTTACCCAGAAGAAGCCTGTTCACTCTCACTTTGAATAGATTAGGGTTGTATGCGTTCGGAAACAGACGTAGGCAGAGAGTTCCACTCCTTTGCTGTGCGATAATGCGCAAGAGCAAAACCATAGTAAAAAAAAAAAACGCTACGACCTGAAGGAGCAGAGCAAAAAAAAAAGTCTGAAAGAATGCAACTATTATTTTTAAATATTATTACTTATACTTTTATTATTGGTAAATATTATTATACTGATTACTGCCATAGTTGAGTGCTAATGTAAATTAAAAAAAAATCAGATCAATATTTAACATTCTAGCGAACAGTAAAGTCATCTACGATTAAGACTGCGCCGAGCGCACAGTGGCGCCCTCATCGTTTGTTCAGTGATTTCTTTTATTATAGAATGAAAATGCAGAAATTAACCACGTTAAGTTGTGCTCCACAACACTATACGTTATTTTTACTACAAACAGTAGTTTTAAATTGTTATGTTTTATTGTAATCATTAAAACGGAGCTTAGTGACCACTATTTTCCGTTTTCATGATTACAATAAAACATAACAATTTCGACTAGCTGGTTCTCGCTAAATAGATCCTTATGATAAATTCCGACCACCGAGAGAATGCGTTTCTGACACCTGTCAGTTGTACAAGATTATGAACGAATAAAGTATCCCACAAAAAAAAAACAAGTAAAAAGTTAAATGTCAAGACGAGACCAATGGCTCGCACTGTCAAAAACTTAGCAGATCTCATGTAGAGCCAAGCTTATAACTCTACACGCCCTAACTCTACAAGCCCTAACTTCACAAACTCTACAGTCTACACCTTAGTCAAAATATGTGGCTTGGCCGTTTAAAAAAACTGAAAACGTTTCGTCGATCTATACTAATATAATAAAGCTAGAGTTTGTTTGTTTGAACGCGCTACTATCAGTTGGATTCTCTGAAACGATCAGTTGGATTCTTTTTGCATTTGATAGCCCAATTCGAGTTAGGTTATAATTCATTCATCGACAGCCATCACGTTACGACCCATAGGAACCGGAAAAAAAGGAAAAATTGTCTGAAAAAACGCTAAGCGAAAACGAAGTAACGGGGCACATAGGGTATATTTTATGTTAAAATAAGAAATTTCACGCGGACGAAGTCGCAGCCAGAAGCTAGTTATAAATAAAGTGGTATTTCCACAGCGTATTCATGTCATAAACTCATATTGGTAAATTTGATTATACTTTTATTATTGTTTACCGCCATAGCATGTTCGTGGCTTGTAAAAAAGCCACATCCGCTTATTTATACAACTTCATGCAACATTGAGATCGGGAAATGTCGGGAAAATTATTTAGGATTTTTTCTTTCGTATCGAAGAAAACCGAATTGTTGTTTTTTTTTTAAGTCAAAATCGGTTGAACGGACTGTAAAAACGGTTTACTTATATGTCTAACGTTATTTCAAATGGAGTATTAGGTCCTGTGAAACTATGTAGAATATAATTGTTATCTGATAGTTCCTATTCTTAGATACAAGATTACATATTATTATCTTCTTTGATGAGAAACTATAGTGTTCTAATGATAACTGATTCAATTTCAGACACTTTGTAGTGGTAAAGACAATTTGTGAACTAAACCTAATTCCTTCCATGTTATATTCGACTAACGTTAAACAGCGATTATGAAAAATCTTGATTAAAAAATCAGATCATACACTAGAGAAGCTAACCCAAGCTATCATGTTGGCATTTCACTTTAACAACTACGCGATTTTTACCCTAGAACATAATGGCAATATCGATTTCATTGTCTTATCGACCCCGCGTCATCGTCCGATTGGAGTTTCGACAATATCGAAAACTGTATCTTTTTACGTGTAGAGACGGACGACTCTTTAGGACGTCAAAAAGATATTTATAAAGCATCCGTGTTTCGACAATACCCCGAGAGTATCATATATCTTAAAACTGTATCTTTTCACGTCTAGAAATACTCTTCAGGACGTCAAACAGATATTTATCAAGCATCAGTGAGTGATAAACATCTTGTCATTCAAATAATGCATGTTGTGTTGCCAAGGGGCGAACGTTTACAGAAATTGCGTACGATGGACATGCTAAAAAGGTTTGAAATTCGCAGACACTATTACAGAAAATGCACATTAGTAAGCTACCCTCAACGTCCAAATGAAAAGACCAAAGACGGGAGTCTTCAAGAGGAATATGAGGCGTAATAATATAGGCTGAGAGAATAAACTTCAATATGAAGTGGTAAAGCTGTTGAAAGACGAGACAGTCTTGATATCCAAAGAGATTGATATGATAATAAGAACATCAGAGAAATCTTCTACACAAATAAATAAAATTGAAGGGCCTTACAAATAAACACGGAATAAAGTTATCCTAGGAATAACTTCGGTATAACCATACATTTTTTGACGTTTATACCTAGCATAACTTTATTCCGTATTTATTTGTATTAGGGGAAGTGTCTGTTTGTAATTTCAAAATAACAGATTCTTACTAAATGCATATAATGATAATAATAATAACCCATCGCCCCATCGCCCCATCACGACGTTAACGCAGGGATACGGCGGTGGTGGGGCTTGCGCGCTCCGAACTCTAGGTCCGTGCCGGTAATGTTTACTTTGCCGAAACAAGTCTAGGGTGAGGACCCAGACCAAGAGGGATACATAAACCCGTAGAGCAGCATGTGGCGACTTGTTGCACAGTAGCGACCCCACGGACCCTATCTCCCGGGAGAAGTCATGTTTCTCATCTCTGGCTTGCCTTTGCTGGCCGGCTGGAGTGATCACTGATGAGGAACTGAGCTCCCACCTCATTCTTGCCTTTATTGGCCGGCTTGAGTGGAGATTATCAAGAGCAAACATGCTCGGGGGAAGGAAGTATTCCAGTAAGTGCTGAGTTCCAGTGAGTGTGTGGGATTGTTCTGAGAGCCGTGGAATACCTCTCCACTCCTCGAGCACCTCAGGATATGTTGCCCCCTTGTCGCTACGTCACTATGTGCTAGTGACCGTTTTCGCAGGCCCATTATTGTGTGTGCAAGTCACCCCCTGCCATTTTATCCGTGTTAATAAAAATTGATCAGGCAGGGGCCATAGCCCTTCATAGTTTTAGATAACCAGTCCATTTTAACCTTCCAAAAGCCCATAGTCCGATATCTGTTTCCATATCCAGCAATTGTCCTTTTTTTTTTTTTTGACGCTGAGAAATGCGTTACGAGACGGTATGTGGGACTCCCTGCCAGATTGGCAGTATACCCACTAAAACTCAGCGGAGTTCCCTCATCGCCTTGATGGCAGGGTCATGGGAAACCGGCTCAGCCTTTACGTCCACAACCCTCCCGGCGCATGCCCGCCTAGCTGGTGGGCCCCGCATGCCCCCCCCCCCCCCCCGGCTGGAGGGGATACGGGCGGGAATGGCCGGGAACACCTGGCCATTCCCGTCCGACACTGGTGGAGGCCTGTGCAATACAGGCAAGGGTGCCCCCGCACCCATTGCCTGCTGGCCTCCACCTGGGACCCCGCGCCAGACGACCCCGCGTCCAGGCGCCCCTGGTCCCCCCGCGACGGGTCAGGTCAGTGGCCCCGCCGCCTACCACTTTTCAGCCGCAGAGGATAGGGAGAGCGGCCAACGCAATACCGACACTCCTCTTCCTCTGCGGCCCCACCGCATCCGCCATCCAACGGTGGCGACCCCGTCAAGGCCGCGGAAGGTAGGGATAACGGCTCACCGCAATACCGGCACTCCTCTCCCGCCGCGGCCTCCCACCCTCAGCCGCGATGTCGCCCATTCCACATCGCGGCCCGCCTCAGTTGCGATGTCGCCGAAGCGGCATCGCAACCTACGGCCGCTACGTCGTCGTCTTACCCGCAAAAGCCCTGACGAGCGGCCCCCTCCTCGGGTTCCTCTTAGCTTCACCGTGGCCCTCCAAGCCACGGCTACTGAGCCCCCCCGCCTCGACAATGCGGGAACCCACCGAGGGGGATCCAGCAATTGTCCTACACCAACCTGTCCTTGGGTGCACTTGCATACGCTTGCATAGTCCGTACAGGGATAATCGTCGGTTGGTGCCTCATTTCATTAAAAGCGTCTAACGAGCCTCTGCGGGTTGGCTTGGGCCCCTCGTACGCCTTCCAAAGGTCCCGAGATATATAATATATGTCAAAGACATTTAAAATAATAATAATAATAAACATTTCTTTCAGAATCACTTCCATATTTGTTAGTAACATTTAACATGGAAGTATATACGGTACTTATATCAATAACGCAGTTATTATAATTTTTTTCGTGTCTGCTTGTTCCAGCTAATCTCCGAAACGGCTGGAACGATTTTCATAGGAGTTTCACTGGCAGATATCTGATGTTATAAGGAGTAACGTTAGGCTACTTTTATTTTAGAAAAAGGCACGCGCGCGTAGCCGCGGACAGCAGCTAGTGTATTATGATTAAAAAACACGTGGCCATTCCTAAGCATGTGACCAGTTTCACTATTAGTATTAAAAGTTTCCACCGCTCCAATGTCAGGGCTAAATAAAACAAGATGGTATAAGTGTGGCAGATCATTTCACTGACGTCAATCTCTTGCCATTGGAGTTTGATGTCTGAAGGGCACTGCAATATACTAAATGGAACACTGACTGTGACGCATAGAAATGCACATAAATACCAAAATAAAAGCGAAACATCACTGTCGTTTAGAACTTGTATTCCCCAAAAATATGCAAAAGAGCTGTATAAATTTGATATAATTTCCGCTGTTATTCAGTAAACTACGCTTAATTTTGAATGACCCTATGAATGACCTTCGGTCAAGGTCACGTGAGCAGTAAAATTCGTCCGATTAAAGATAATGGTTTGAAACAAGCCGTTGACTTTGTTCGTGGATTCGTGATAGCTTCAAATATTGTTGTTAGTGAAACGATCACAATTCGGTGTATGGCAAAGGTATGCATTTTTTTAATTTTTTTTTTGTTGTTATGGTATTGGTCTGGTTATTTTTTTAACATTTTAAAAGCTTCAGGTCGTTGATCTAAGAATTCTCGGAACATAATTTGCGTTTTAAATTTTATTGTTTCTCAGAAATGTTTAGAATGTCATGCGGTCCCTAGACGGTCGGAATTGCTTGATAAGCACGTGAATTTTTCATGTTAGTCAAGCAATTTTGACCGTCTAGACCGAAGGTTGATGTGCTTGACAAGCAAACTACGTGCTTGATAATACTTGAATTTTTTTACAATGGTGGATTAAAAATGAATGCGGACGCTTGACAAGCAATTTTGAACGTTTAGGGACCGCATAAAGTTTTTAGAAGAGCATTCATGGTGTTTGATGATGTCTTCCTGTCTACTGTACTCCATTTGAAATAAGAAAAGACATTTAAGTAAACCGTTTTTACAGTCCGTTAACCGATTTTGACTTCAATTGAGTTTCTGAACAGTTGGTATTGTAACCATTTTTATGCTTTTAACGCCATGATCCTTATACCTACGGAATAAAAGTCAAAATTGGTTGAACAGACCGTAAAAAAGGATTTTTTAAATGTCTATTGTTATTTCAAATGGAGTATAGATATTTGGAAGCATGAAATATTTAATGGACTTAAGTATCGGGTATCTTAGTATTGGTTTCTAAATGATTTTATCTGTATAGGTAGGTATTTTAGGTAGATCGTACGATCGTTCGTACGTAAATAGCTTCTTTTTTTTCCGGTGTGGAAAATCCTCATGGATGTCCTCCACCCTGGGGGAGGCGGAGGACATCCATGAGGTTTTTCAACCCCGGAACAAAAAAAAAAGAAGCTATTTTAGTACCATGATACCTGAAGTGAGTAGAATAGGTGTTCTGACATAATTTGGGTGAGGCTATGTCCAGGTACCTACTTACGTGCGATAGTCTGAGCCAACAGGTTCAACTAGTATCAATATTTAAGCGCACGAGATTACGATACTTGATTAACTACCCACCTACTTCCTTTTAATTGCTAGCAAGACGGCTAGTTCTCATGTGTAAAATATAAACATAGGACTAGACTGTGTTGAAAATAGTGTTAACATTCTACCTATTTTTAGAGATCATCCATCGTTCACATAAATGGACTACTTTCATAATAAACTCTAATTTATTTAGTTTTATCATCATCATCATTCCAGCCGAAAGACGTCCACTGCTGGACATAAGCCTCCCCAATTGGAGGGGGGGGGGGAGTTTTCCATAAACGCCACGTTTAGCAGGCGGGTTGGCCATCGCAGTATGGTGTTAAAAATGCATAGAGAACGCTGCTGCCCATTCTCTAGTAAGTCCCTTAGTCGCCTTTTACAACACCCACGGGAGGAAATGGGGTGGTGCTATTCTTTACCACCACACGGTACTCACATACACGGTATTGTATAAAATGTACCTATGGATTTCACAGAAAAAAGGCGCAAAAGCATTAAAACTGTTAACTAGTAGTTTTCTGGCCTTCGAGTCGGTGTATCATCGAAACAATGTGTAGGCGTGCAAACAAATCAGCTGAGATCGATACGATAACAGTCAAGTTCATGGCCCGGTATATCCAAGCTAGACTCATAAGTTTGGTCCGCACTGTAATTTAGTGTAATTTTTATTGGTCCGTCCTTTTTTATTACGTCAGCGAGCCATTTTTCTGGATATGTGTAATTTTGTATGAATTTTATTGTTGTTTAGTTGGCGGATAAAAGGACTACAACATTTAAACTACTTAGAGTTAATACCCATCTTCCAGGGCCTCAAGTCTGCTATTACAATAGTGTCAGAATGGTCTCTTCATTGTGAGTTTTTGACAGATTTGCCATACAAACACTGTCAAATACTCACAATGGCGAGAATAAATAACCTTTACGATTATCAATGATCTTAACAGGCGTTTCTGCTTTCCAGCACGTTACAGAATCTGACCACTAAATCCGCTGTCAGGTCGACAAACGACATAAATTAGTTTTTAGAATCGAGTACATGTTTGTCATTTATATATTATAGTCATTTGCCATGTTGGCAAAAAATAAATGATTTGATTTGAGTATTTGATCTCTACTCTGACTGAAAAAAGAATTTTATCAAATTAATTTCCGTTTAGATGTGTGTTTTATAAAACGACTGTCGATTTTCTATCATTACCAAAAGCATTTCCTGAACTGACATAAGACTTTGACAGATCACGAGTAAATGGAATGGACACGTGTAAGCATCATTCCCATACATTTCACTAACGCTAGGAACTTCATTTGCAAGTCTACACTATAGACTATACACAGCATACATTCAATAATCTTCCTTCACTTTCATGACCATGTAATCGAATGATAATTCCCATTTTACGCTCCTGAAAATATTATAGAACACTCTAATATAACGATCGTGCTTCTTTTCTTTAACCTCAAATAATCCCTCTATAGTAACTGCTACCAACATGGATGTAGCGCACGCTCGCTCGGGTCGGTCACTGTTCTAACCTAACCTAAGCCATTTGGTCGGGCTGGGCAAGTTACTGAGACCAATTCGGCTCGCGCGTGGTTGGACACAGTTCCAACCCAACCCAACCCGTTTGGTCGGGCTATCCTAGCCACCAACTGTGAGAAAAAGCCAGAACGTTCAAAAGAGGGTCAATTATTTAAAAAAAAGTGTGCATTATTAAAAGCGATAATGTTTCCTAATGAAAACTACGTGCAATTTTTTGTAGTCACATCAAAAAATTATGTTTCAACAAAGTGTTTTCGCAAGGTCGAATGGTGTGTTTAAATATAGTTAAAGCTCTGTTACGTCAATGACAGGTACTTTGAGATTAAACTATCGCTATTGCATGTGTTTTACGCTTACATTTATGGGTTGAAGTAGTGTGAGTATATAGGTACCTCATGACATGAGTTAAACATAAAATACTATATAGTTGTAGTTGAATAAGTTAAACACTAGGGAGTAGTGAAGGCTTTAGTTATTGTGAAGTGCAGTGTTAGTCCTTTTTAGGGTTCCCTAGTCAACAAGGAACCCTTATAGTTTCGCCATGTTTGTTTGTCTGTCTGTCTGTCTGCGGTTTAGCTCAAAAACTATCGGTACTAGAAAGTTGTAATTTGGCATGAATATACACGTTAATGAGGCCGTAAAAGTGGTAAAATATATTAAAAAAAACAATTATTTAGGGTACCTCAACTACATGTAAAGTGGGGATGATAATTATTTTTTCGTCCTTCCCATAGTGTGGGACATTGTTGGATAGGTCTTTCAAAAATATTAGGGGTTTGGGAAGATCGTTTTTTTATTAAGTAAACCGTTCGTGACTTATCAAGTACCAATTTTCGTTAGTGTCCCCCGCTCTACCAACTAAACGGTTGTAGTTAGAAATTCAAATGTCACGGCAGTAGTACCTATATATAACGAAGTTAAAAGGAAAACTATCACAGGTAATTTGAAAAAAAAAACAAAAGGCTTTACAATTTACCGAGTAATTGGCGACCAACTTACATTTACAGTTGAAAAACATGTTCTCCCATACAATTTGTATGGGAGAACATATTTTTCAACTACATGATAAGTTTTTTCTTGGGATAAATTCATCCCAACTACGGAACCCTTCATTGTGCGTGATCCGACATGCACTCGGCCGGTTTTTAAATAAAATATTAAGTTTAAAATAATGGATGTTTCTAAATGTAATCTGTCAACAAGATAAATCCGTATGACATTAGGAATAATCAAAACATCCAAACAAATTGTATTTTGACTTTCAATGCAACTATTGATATGTTGTTTTCGTCTATTGATAAGTCTGATAAGTAGAATACTAAACATGGTGAGTTTCGTTCACCTACCATAGGTAATTGAAAACGTCATTCTGATATTTTGGCTACATAACTACGTACTGCGATAGCCTAAATTCGTACCGTACGCTGGCCACCAATATGCAGTATGCATGTCATATCCCATATGGCATATATCAATGGCAAATGTCATCAAGCAATGGACAACAGCCAAATTTTTGTATTTTTATTGTTACATTTAAGGTTTTGAATACGAGGCTTTTAGTTACTTTGTATTAGTATGTGTATTTTGTCAATTTTTTATGTTATGTGCGTCTTGTTTGTGCAGAATAAACAATTTTTCTTTCTTTTCTTTCGTTCTTTTCTTTCTTTCTTTCTTTTCTTTCTTTCTTTTCTTTCTTTCTTTTCTTTCTTTCTTTCTTTTCTTTCTTTCTTATATCCATACCTTCATGTCTGTTGTATTGTATTTCTCATTTATTTGCCCTAAACAGTTCAATTTAATTTCTTCCATTCAACAGCTTGCTTTCATTTCGACAGTTCTGCATTCGGTTTTTAAGGTCCTTCCCCTAGCGTGAGCGTTCGGTCCTTCTCTATCCCGTCACAGCGGGGACGCTCTGTCCCGCTCCCTGCGTACGCCGAATTCACACAATTTTTGGAATTATTTTAATAAAACAAGAAGAGTGATCTTTTGAATTTAAATAAAACGTGAGTTATTAAGATTTTTAAATTATCTATCCATTAGTGTAACTCTCCAATTAATGAAACGTCAACTTTAGCAAAAGATGCATGCAATCAATAATTTTAGTACTTTTTTTACACGGAGATTTCAAATGTACTTAAAACACAAAAAAATAAATAAGAACGCGCAATATGATGATAGGATGACGTACATTAATAATGTGTTTTTAGATGTATTTTATTTATCTTAATTAATGAGTTAATAGCCTCTGAAAAACGCGTTTTGCTCGGGGTATCGCCTTAATCTTTGCTTTTCCCCATCCAGTCTACTTACGATAGGATTCTTAAACAAGAATCCTATCGTAATAATTTGACAGGACTAAACTAAAATTTATCTTCTGTCCTTTTCTTAATGAAATAGAAAGAAAAAGATGCACTGAACTTAAATTTAGTTTAGTTTGTGAACAAGGAAATCAGCACCAATATGTTATTATTTGAACTTCAAAACACCTTTTAAACATTACTGGTTTATTTAATAGCATCTTTAAAAATGGCACGTGTCGCGGATGTTGACAACAGACAACATACCTACAAGCTAAATTAAATATAGTGTGAAGGTCGACACTATGGCACAACTTCTTATAAATTTTTCGCGATTATGTGCAACGCAAATCTTAAGGCTCCTCCAAACAGGCGCAACACGCGACGCGATACTAAGACACCGCGTGCCGCGTGACGAGCGGTCTCTTTGTGTCGCGTCGCGTGTCGCGCCTGTTTGTAGGAGCCTTTAGTCTGATGTCACAACATTAAAAAACATACCAAATGCGTGTCGGACCACGCACAATGAAAGGTTCTGTTGTTGGGAATTCTCCAACTGCAAATTTCAGTTTGTAATCGCATTTATTTTTTAATGTGATACAACTACAAATCGGATTTCCGTTTTTCCTTTTGTAATTCGGAACCCTAATAACGTACAATACGATTTTTGTTTTCATTTCAGGGTCTGATATGACACCCAAGTCCTAAGGGATGGGAAATACTAACCTATTCTGATTGGGCCTTCAAACCGATGACATAATGATTTTACGTTTCTAATTCCTACAACTAAATAAGTCCGCTCAGCTTCTGTACCTTTGAAGAAAATTACAATACAATTTCAGCAATTTCAGCATTTCAGCGTTCACTTGACGATTCTCCATACCCTGTATATATCTCCGTCGTCCCATTGTAAAATTGAAGAAAAAATTTCAAGGCTCCTACAAACAGACGCGACACGCGACGCGACACAAAGACACCGCTCGTCGCGCTACACGCGGGGCCTTTGTGTCGCGCCTGTTTGTAGGAGCCTTCATTTGTAGTAATACCACGTAAACAAAGGTTCGTAAATAAACTTCTCACTGACTCGATAGTTTGAAATAATAATGACAATACAAGTACATTCTGGATAATGGGCAACAGTTTTTTTAAGCAATTGTTGTGTCTGTAATTCTGTATGATTGGGCGAAGCTTCTAAATTGCCGTGTGGATTTGAATGCGTTTTGCACAATGATTTAGGGTCCCCGCACACGGGCCACCGGCCACAACCACAACACGACGCCACCGGCATATTTCCTGTAGTTTTCATACATTTTATATGGACTCGCCGCACACGGTTGACGCTGCTGGTGACCGCCACACGCTACAAGCTTCAGCTACCGTTGTAGCCGCTTCTAGCTTCTCGTGGCGGCGTTTGTGGCTATAGCGTGAAGCCCGTGTGCGGCGACCCTTAAGGTTTTTGTGTGTCAATTCAATGCACGTTTAATGTAAATGCGATGCCATTCTTTATTTAGTGGCTTTTACTTTTACTGAAGATTTTTGGGACATGTCCTTGTTCAGCACTGGAATCGACTATCTTTACCAATTGAATTAAGAAAACAAAAGTTTTTCAAGATATTTTCGATGACACCGATGATTCGTAAAAAAACCCGTACCTTAACCGCATACTTAGTCATTAACTCATTTAGTTATAGCTACCTACAAGTCCTACAACCCATTCTATACAACTAAATAAAATTGAAGTGTCTATTTGTAATGTCAAAATAACAGTTTTTTACTAAATGCATATGAAAGTTTACACGGTAGGGTAATTGTAACAAAAAAAAAAATTAAAGATTTAAACTTTTGAAGGATATTACTAATCCATTGCTTCTTATCTTCGAAAATGTTGTCTGCACAACACCGTAAATAACGCAATGAATGTTTTTGAACTGTCAAAATTAAACCGATTGCTACTATAAGTGTGATACGCAATTACCCCGTGTTTACTTCACACTAATGATGACATTTATGTTGATGATATACTTACATCAGAAAATTTCTTAAAGCATGTTTAGGACTACAGTCCAGCCGTCGAGAGAATGCGTTCCTGACACCTGTCATTTGGACAATTTCTAGTTAAATGATAAATGATTTTATTTCTGTAAGTAGGTTTTTACAAACACTTTTACACGTCAATCATTTTTTGAAACTAGATGAGGGCGGCGTTTCGTATCTGACTACTCTGAGAAGAAGTTCTATGGATCAAATTCAATGGTGTCAAGAAAACATTCTCTCCACGGTAATTCCAAATGTCCAATACCTTGAAGTCACAACAACCCTACAACAATCTAGGACAACATTGGTTATACGATAGCGAAAGTCTGTTATCTGATAAGAAACTAGATTCCATGTCAACTAACATGTCAATTACAACATTGAAAACTACCAGTATTCCTCCTTATTACTGCAATTATGATTGAGTTGAGTATACATTTACAATTAAAATCTCTTCAAGCTGCGCCGGCGCATGCCAAATGCTAATGCGTTGTAACGAGCACACAACATCCCAGGCATGTAATTATTACGGCCTTGTGCTTATCCTCAAATGCACTAGAAATCAATAAAACATAATTTTCTATAAAACAGGTATTGCAATTGCATTTTCGAGATTTTAATGTTTAATCGAAATAACTATAAAAATATTAAGTCGTATCTGGTGGAGGAAGCAGGCGGCATATTGCAATAGCTATCAAGTTTCTTTTTTCTTACTTTGGCAACTGAACCGATGAGCTATCATGTCAATGAAGCCCGCAAAACGTAACTTAAATCAATATATGTAAATGTCAATTTGACATTTTACTTTGGTTTAATTCGGCACCCTCACGCTCTATCGACAAAAAATTCATAGAGGTGAGAGATGCACACGAGATATGAATGTAAAAAGAAATCGTAAGGCTGCGTTCACACATGCGCGATATTTTTCGCCGCGAAAGCGCGCGCTTTGCCTACGATTCGCTCCCTTCTCAGATATATCTTACATTTGTTCGTACATTACGTGTTTCGTACATTTTTTTATCGATGTAAAGTACACGCACACGCTCAGCTCCCGAATTGCGTAGTACACGCGTCGCAATCGCCTACAAAAACAAACAAAAAAAATGTGATGTGGTGTCGACCATAAAGTACTGCAGTAGGTACACTATAAGGCGCGAAACACATTTTTTTTTTTTCGAAGTTTTGCACCAACTTTTTTGTCACATAATTTTTATGAGTAATAGTGCACATAAAAGAGCATAACATATATTATTTTCGTGATTGCAACTCTTAGAGAACATGAAATAAAAAATTATGATTTATTTGTTTTTCTTATATTCAATTTTAAAAAAATCATAAAATTTAAAAAAAAAAATATAATGTACTCTGTAATGAAACCTAAGTGCTCATACACACGAGCGGCACGCGTCAACGGCAGAGGCAGGCAATTGCAGCCGTCTGCAGTCGTCGACAGTCGCCGTCGACGCGTCGGCAGCTGCCGTCGACAAATGCTCGTGTATTTGAATACCGTACTCAAGGCCCTCGACGAGTGTCGACGGCTGCAGTTGCCTCAGCCGTTGACGTGTGCCGCTCGTGTGTATGAGCACTAAAGGTTCGCTTTGGTTTCACATCTCTAGCTTAATTCGTTTTTGAGATATATTACTTTGAACAGTAGTCATGCGTACGGTAATTTTTTTTTTTTTTCATATCTCAAGGACAAAACGGAAGCTGGTCGCGAAATGTACATAAATTGTGTTTGTACATCAAGTTGATCTTAAAACATAAGTTTCGCTATAGCTTCCCATTTGGGGGCCGACTCGTCATACTTATCCGGGCCAGACCCTTTCAAAGCGAGTTAGACGCGGGTGCTGACGCGCGTGGCGTGCGCTTAGCGGGCGCGTGTCGTCTGTACGCGCCCTAAAGATAAAGCAAGTTTGTTTACCTAATACAAAACAGAAAGCCCTTATAAAAAAACAAATGAGCGATTTGATTGTTGACTCACTTCATTGATAATTTAAGTACCGGCCTATCGTTTTATTATTCACTACTCGCTAGGCTATTGACCTACCGGCCTATTCTTTAAGTTTCATTGACATTTTCGTAAGTACAATAGTTACGTAAAGATATTAAGGTAGTGTATATTGATGTGGCCAAACCCTATAGGATCGAGATTTTTTTGTCTACGTTTTTGTATGCTTATGTGTTAACGTGATGATATATTCTAACTGCAAGAAAATCCTTAAGGAAACTCTTCAAACTATGTCCTATGAAGATACAGAGAAGTTATTACTAGTGCTAAAGTAAATATTGTTTGTATTATTGTTATTTTTGTTTTTGAATTAGTTAGCTAAGTTAAGATTCTTTAATTTTATACACTTTTTTACATATGTACCAATAATATTAATTTGATGTGATTATTTAATCAATTAATGTTACCTCCAATCGCCTAAAACACAGGATTACCTAGTTCAGGCACAAATAATGGGTGAACTTGAGATAGATTTAAGAAAAACTGTATTTAACTTTATACCTTATATTTTTGAATATTTTTTTTATTTTATTTTTTTACTGTGATTTTCGGGGAATCCAGTATCCGAATTGCGTAACACACTTATCAATCACAATCTGAATGATTTTGAAGGATATTCTTTAAACATACAAAATATTAACTTTACCATCTCTATACATTTTTGAAGTTGCATCGTTTGTAAAGTCTAACCTCCAACTCTTTCCAAGACTATCCGACCCTTTCCCGCGCAACAGACGTTACAATAGCCAACATTGCCTGCACTCGTCAAAAACTGCCCTCATGGGGAAAAGCTTTTTTTGTATGGCCCCGAAAATATACAACAAAATACCACAGTCCTATAAAGCCATGACAACAAATCAATTTAAAAATAAGATTCGAAATTTATTAACAGACAAGTGTTATTTTATTATAAATGACTTTTTGACAGATACCTTTTGAAATGCGTGAACCGTTGTAATTATTTATATTATTATTCTCATAAAAATTAAATTATGAATGTTATTGAACCAGAATAGTGAATTAAATTATTTGTTTGTTATATAAAAATAAAATAAAAATTTGTACGCCTCGTCACGCAAAACATGTACGGACTTATTAACTATATTTAAGATATCACATGCTTGATTTGTATGTAAACGCATGTTTGACAAATAAACTATCTTTATCTTTATTGGTATTCCATTATTTCATAAAAGTTTTAAAAAAAATCTGCTCGACAACGTACAGTCAGTTACTGCGATTAGCTGACCCCCCCTTGAATAAATGGTTCTGATTTATTAGAATACAAATCCATAGAATTTTATAATTCTTAATTATACCTATACGAAATCTACCCAAAACTAGAAAAAATTGAAAATCAATCACGATTTGTTAGTAAACCTCAGCCATTTGAGCAAAAGGGGGTCATCTAATTCCAGTAACTTTTTTCCTAATATCGTACAAATGACCTTCCATTTATACTTTAAAACGCATCACATAACGTATGGCAAAACGTCGTATAAATTATGCCTTAAGAATGTAAATATGGATAGAAAACCTTGTCGAAATCACTGTTTAACTAGAATTGCAACAATTAAAACGTCTTTAGTTTATATTTCTACAATGCCGATTATAATAATACCTTGCAGTATTATTTGATAATTATATTCACCGATATTACTATCAATTCATAATACATTACGACATCAACTCAGTCAACGAACCATTATACAATTTTGTTGTTGAAACATAAAGCGTAACTATTTGTATCGTACTACAATATTAGTAAACAAACCTGCACTATTAAATCCGTCAACCATGTCCTGATATCAGGGGCTGCGGTTGAAACCTCAGGCATCATGGTGGTTGAAAACTCCATCATATCGGTAACATTCATTTTTTTTTAAGTATCAGGCTGTGCGCCTAATTTTCTTTGCACAAATAACACACTGTATGGTTCCCGCCAAAAGAACGAACTGTCACATCGCGCGCCGAGTAAAGAGTGTTAATAAAAACTGATAAAAATATCATTTAAACATCTAGATAATATAAAATATTTCATAAAGACATTCGTCATGGACGGAGCTAGTGGTTCGAGTGTTGTGTGGCGATAACACGCGACCGCACGGATCGTGCTTCGCGTAGCGACTACCTCAATATATACAAACAAACTACCATTAGCAGAAAACTACACAGGAATAAATAAGTAAGTAGACACAAACTTATTATATTTTTAACGAAATCAAATTGAGTCACTGCCAGAATATAATATTTTTGGATGATTTTAAACTCTGCCTATGGATTAATTTGTCAATGTTTTGATAAAAGTTGGCGTGAGCAAACTTTATTTTTGTTCATAATATTTTCGTGCGAGGGCTGACGTCAGACTGTCTGCGAAGGTGGAGAGGAAATTGTAAATATAGATTATAATAACTTATCACTGTCTGGCTGGTTATGCGATAGTATTTTATTAATGTATGAAACTAATTCTTCTAGACATGCCAAATATAGTACTGCTGTGATCTTGCTGTGATCGTCAGTAACTTAGAGGATTGTCAAAGTTTCATATTGAGACACAAAGCAACAAAATACGATCTAAAGGAATGTGGCCGTTTTTATTTAGATCGAATTTTGTTGCTTCGTGTCTTAATATGAAACTTTAAAAAAGGTATTAAAAAATTCATGACACTCTCACCGATATAGTTGATTGAGCCGTTTTTCATAATTCCTTCTCAGTCACGAGAAAATATGTTTTTAAAGGAGTGGCGCTAGTGGACCGGTGACAACGCTCTTAATAGAATATAATGTGTATGCTTGTTAACGCCTTTATCAGCTAATTGAGAATATGTGCTATCGTGGAAATAATAAGGAAACCATTAAAAGGTGTCAGTAAGTTTAGTTTTCTTTTGAGGAGACGTTGAAGGGGGTTAACTATGGCCGCCTTCCGAACTGGCTAAAATCGCTCACAGCGCTCACATCGCCTTACATGCGTTCCGATTTAGATATTACGATTATGACAGCCGATGGCTGTCAACAATTCGGAACGCTGTCTATACACCAAAAATTTCTTCTTATTAGGTTAGGTAGCAACTGTAGCCAGAAAAACAATTTTGAAAATGCCACGTTAGATACGATGTGACTCAAAACAAAACAGCACAACTGTCATTTTTGACAGCGCTCACGGCGCTATTAGTAAAAGGCATGGTCGGCGTTATCGCAAGATGGCGAATTTCTTGGCGTCATCTATGACGATTCACGGGACATCGTTATCGCGCTCACGCTAACTCGGAACGGGCTTTAGCACGCGAATATCAATATTATCGCAACTCGGAACGCAGGGTATGCCGTAAACTCTCTGTTCTGTCAGTTTTTGACATAAACTATCGACTGCTCACGTAGTAAGATAAATGTCATTCCTGATTTCCCAATCATTTCCCATACTTTTCTTTACCTTGGCCGTCCTTTGCTAACTCTTACATTCACTTTTCCTCAGGCCATTCATACGCAATGGGTTCGCTAACTATTATTGACACATGACATACTGCTTTTCTTAAATATTTTTTTAAGGTTCCGTACTTCAAATGGAAAAAACCGGAATCCTTACAGGATCACTCGGGTGTCTGTCCGTCCCTCTGTCACATGATTACGTTGAAATGTGGTACACATTTGAACTTCTGTTACCCTAACACGGTAGACGTCCGTAAATAAATAAATTTTGAATATGGGCCACTTATAAAATTTAAAAAAAAGTTTTGCAAACAGTACCGTGTGACATATCAAATGAAAGGGCTTCCTCTAAGCATTTCAGATATATATTTTTAAATTTAAAACAAATACTTTTAAATTTAAGAAAATAGATGAACATTTTAGGATCAGTAGATAGGGTGGGGCCTATCTCCGAAGCAACTGATACAATATTTTTTTTTAAATTACAGAAAATAGTAATTTACTTATAGATTACAGGAAAACCTATAAAAAGTCTATGGTCTTAATATAAATAAATAAAATAAAAAGCCTTTATTCTACCATAAATACAAATAACAATTTAAGCATAGTAACTATATCATATTATCACATTGGTTATTACCTATACATTTCATTTCATTATTATTAATATTATTGTTGGTTATTTAAGTTAATATGTTTGCCTTTTGGCCTCGTACAGGACTCTGTTTTTTTTTTAAATATATTTTTATAATTGTGTGTTTATTAGTTTGTGATCTTCCTGTGCGAGTCACAATGAATACTTTTTCTTTCTTTCAAAATATATATATAATATATATATGGATCAAAATATTATTATTATTGAAGGCATTCGTATACGTGCTATTATTTATTTATGGAAGTCGCCTCTGCGGCGTAGGCCTCCCCCAACTTTCTCTATTTTTCACTATGGTCTTAATATAACATGGTAAATCCCTCAATATTGTGCGTACAAACTTACATTTGCAAGTGGAATGTATGGGAGAACACGCTCTTGTTTTTGTTTCGTAAAAGCAGATGTAGAGTAGGCCGCACGTCAGTGGTAACACTTAGACCTTGAGCTGGCGTAGCGTAGTATGTAGTACAGTGGCCAGCACATCAAGCTACATGAAACTGTCTTTCTCCAAACGATTTTAAACTTTAAAATGTTGATGATTCAGTTCAAAATCGAACGAGAAATTTTTACAGTTTAAGGTAATTTGATGTGCTGGCCACCTACGAAGTTTCAATAGAAAAGAGGCCAGTTTATAATAGTTAAAATCAATCTTTATGTTATTTGACTATTCAATATTTACACGGTATTTTAATAAAATAAATTATATTATTGTCCCAAAATAGGATGATTAATGTGAAACAGATAGTTAATATACGCATAACAGTATATTTAACCTGCTTCGGGCTATTTTGGTCTGAGATACAGCAGAGATTGTTGTAAATATTTGCAACTTTTACGACGAATCCATCCAAGGTTTATTTTTATTTTCGTTAGTTGGCTACACAGGATTTATTTTTATTTTTATATGGCATCTCGCAGATCAACCTAGGAAACCTTGTCGTCTGCTTAACCGGACTTTCCTGTGTGTGCCGCAATAAATTAAGACCCAGCCAGGGCAAAAAACGTATAAACTAATCTACTAGACGCTAAGGGCACCCCCTGTGGGGTACGGACCTCGACTTAGGGCGGTGCTGGGGGAAGACAGCAAGGAACGGGCTGGATCGGAATTTTCATAGAAAACCATCGAAAGGTTGTCTTAAAAAGATCGCTTTTAGCGATAAGACCGCCCATTGTGTCATCATAATAAAGAATATTCTCTCTACATATAAATATTTAAGTTCTGCCTGAGCCCGAAGCTTTTCCCACGTGCTACGTTTAGTTAAGGCTAAATCCGTCACTTTTGTTGTTTCATCCGTCTATTTTATTAAGCTCACGGTCGGCATTACGCTGTTTCATATTGATGAAGATTCAATTTACCATAATAGAATCATTACAGTCCAGGCTTTTGCCAAGGTCTGTCTCAAGTACATAATAGTTTGAAAACTCGTAGCGCGGTAACTCTTCGCTAAGAATCCGAGAAAGAATGGGTATTCACGTGGGAATCTACACTTTGGAGCTTGTCTTGACAAAAAGTAATTGAAAAAAATCCATGAGGTTTCTCACTGTGTAGGCAACATAAAAGGCGAAATGTAAGTTTTCGTTAGTAATTAGTGTACTTTTGTATTATTACATGGATATTTGGTTATGCAGAACGCCGTCAATTATAAGCGTAAAAACAGGTTACAACACATTTATATGTTAATTACTATTCATCAAGGCCGACAATGTGTTATCTAATATAGTATTAATGAATAATATCCGGCTCGAAGGACCCAAAAAGGTTAAAATTATGGTTTGTTTTGATTTTATTCAATTATGCACTGCATCTACAATTCGTGGTTTTCACGTACTTGAAGTATCTACCAAACGGCAGTAATAATATCTACAGTATTCTATCTTCATACAAACGGTCGGAACCGTCGTACCTATACGCGCCTCGAGTTCGGTACACACTCGGTAAGCAAACAGTGGCGAATGCGCCACAGTGACGAACGGACGAATGTGACTGTTTTGTAAGCAGTAAGCGTGCGATTTGTGACAAGTATTCATTGAAATACGTGCAAATAAGTGTAATGGTGTAGTGTTAATATGGCAAAGAGCATTATATACTATATTGTGCTGTTTTTGGTTGCTTGAATTCGTCAATAACGCACCCAGAAATAACATTTTTGAAATTACCTGGAAACTCCGATAAAAAAGATTTTTTAATATAACTACTAGTACATAATGTGTTTCTTTTTGATTAGGTAGGTATTACGCTTTTTCCACCGAGTAAAATACCTGGATTAATAAATAAATAAGTGGATATGGTGAAAAAAGTGACACAGGAGTGACCTACCTACGCTCGCGTAAAAACACTAACAGGTAGTTTCCTAGGCTAGGCTATCTACTTACTTATGTACTTAGCTACTTACATATATTATTGAATTAGACGAAATATCATTATGAAATGATAAATGAGAGTAATCAATTGTAATTTACTTTTTAAGTAAGATTTTGTAGTAGGTAGCTAGAGGTTTTGATTGCTGTAGGTACCGCACACAATCACTAAACTAGAAAGAAACTCAAATAGATTGATGAAATTAAAATACTGTAGGCGGGCAGCCCTATCGCGTGTTTATGTACCCCGCGGCTGTAGGTAATTATTTCAAGAACAGGGCCGAGTCACAATACTGGTAAATAACTTTACCGTGGCCAAACTGAAAACATATTTTTTTAAAGACACACTGTTAGTCTTCTATGGGGTTTTTTACCTTGCATCGAACTTTATGCACCGTGCCTTACTTGGTCCTTCTTAGTTAACTTATCATAAGTTTTATCTAATGTTACGATTATCAGAGTTAGCTGTTGTCCTGAAGTTCTAACACATACAAATAAACCCAATTGATAACCGGACCAAATGTAGCACAATTGCAATGATGTCAATACAAGTATGAGTCAGGCTGTTTACTACATTTTCACGGTTAAACTATGGAACTGTTTGCCGCCTTGATGACTTCTGGCAGAGGTGTATCTTGGTGCCAAGATTCGTCTCGGAAAATTCAAACCTATTCAAGTTTTTATCGCGGTAAACCACGTTTTAAAATCAACGCATTGCATTTATAACAGCTAAAGGATTTATTGTGCAGGTGCCTATAAATGTATTAAGACTATTCTAAATCGAAACAAAAATATGTGTAGACTTTCCTGATGAACTCGAGACTGAAAACTAAGAAGATTTTGCTGTCACCATAAATGGTGTTCAGCTCTGAGATACGTCTCACACGACGAAGAAAGGAATGCAGGATAATCAAGGATGAACATGAAAACCGTCTCGCACATGTTAGACGCCGCGAACGCCAAATCCAAGAAAAACGGCCGACCTATTTACACATGGAATCACAACCTAAAACAGGATACGACTTAATTCAACAAAGAAATCAATTTTTGGATAGACACGGCTGGGGACCGAGATACGATCAAGTACGCTGCTTTATTGAGAGATTTATAAGAAACGGAAATGGACTTCAGACGAAGACTTTGGAAACAGCAACGTGTAAAAGTATAACACAGCATAGCAGTGACACAGAAAGCGATCGAGAAAGCAGCTGTACCTGAGCCAAAATGGCTGCGACGTCGTTAAAAGATAAATCCCGATAAATGTCACCCGTCTTTCCAATATTCCATTGCTTGCTTAAGGATGCATATCCGGTAGGCTCTAATAATCCTTCCATATCCTATGGGCACGTCTTCCCTACCATTATCGTGCCCTTGATATACAATGGCCATTATAGCCCCATGAAACATGAGGCTCCAGGGGCTAGTGTGAATCTATGAGTTCATTCGAGTAATCGAGTCTGGTTAAACCACGCTGGAGTCGGTGCATTTTATTCATTCATTTATTCATTCAGCTCTAAGATACGTCCCACATGACACCCCTGTACAATTAAGATCATACCTCCATCAGTGTGTCACTCAATGCTTTGCTAATCAAAATACTCAGCCTTTACGACCCCCAAATTAACTCGTGATCGTTATTTCGCGAAGTTAATAAATGAATCGCCGACACGAAGGGCCAACATGAATTAGTAATTCTTAGGCCTTTTGCAAATGATGCTACCAGGATGATGCGACAGCTTTTAGTTGGATATTCATGACACATATTGTGAGTCAGCAATATCAAAATGTCTCGGGTTGAAAAGGTTTCGAGGCACCGTCTCCATTAATGATCTATGCCCGAAGAATGGGTAATCTTTTCATACCTACAATAGTAACTAAACTTTCTTGAAAATTCGTTTCAGTAATGGTAGTTGTATTTACTATGCAACATACATAATATATTATGCTTTATCTTGCCAATATCGTAAAAAAACTGTTCCATATTTTTTTTTTTCAGAGCATAGAAGTAGTTCTACCGTTAATGTCTGGATGATATACTGTACATAAAAGTACATTTCTGGACGTGGGCTCTGAATATACCTTTACATAATATCGTTGCCATAATCACGTCGCTTCGCAAAAATTGTAGTAGCAGTACCTTTACTTGAGTCCTTTAATTTTGGACACGCAGAAGCATCGTATACAAAGGTCGTATTCAGCGGTCATTCTAAGGGCAACTTATTAATTTACCCCACCAAGGTTATTAGTTACCATAGTGATGGTTTGGTACTAGTGTACCCACAGTCCACACAAAGCCTTCATTCGGGTTCAAGGTTGTCGTGATAAAGACAAAGTATCGCGATATGCAGGTTTTATTCATTATGCACGCGGATCTATTGGTTTTGGATGCGCAAATTGTTTTTCAGCATGATTTTGGAACAATGCTTTTAAACCGTATTGTGCATGGTTTTGTTAAACTTGAAAAAACACAATTTGCATGATACATATTTATTTTTACTTTTGTCATACATTCCGGCCTCCTAAATCGATTCACCGTGCATTTTCATGTTAGGTATAAAAGCTTAAAACATGAAAACAATGATGAGTCAATGAAAAAGTTTTGATGCAGTTTTGAAGCTGACATACTAGCAATCATTTTGGAGTCATTATTGTTCTGAATTTGAATTCACAACCATTTAAAAAGTCATAATAGACATTTATACAAAAAAAATATGCTCGATTTAAGAGTCCGGGAGTGTAGAAGTTCCGGAATACAAAAGCTTCGCCTTTACTCTTCCAGAATAAATTATTGGTGCATCAAAACAAACATTTTATCTACCATCAAAATGTAAAGTGGGCTTAGTATCGTCAGTATAACGTAAGATAACCTTCTCACACACGTGAAGCGTGTTACAAGTCTGTCCCTCATCTCTCTATTTTTGCACGTACGCCATCAAGGTGAAAAACCCGGCTAACCTTCGAAATACTAACATTGATACTACCGCGTGCTGCAAATCTAAATTACTATACCTATGTCTATCTCAATTATATAATATCGATACGACTCAAAGGACCAACATAATACCCTCCCTATATTGTATTCTACAATATTTACTTACCGAAATCATGTAAATAATAAAAATTAAATGCTGTTCGTTGATCAATTACGAACGGCCGGAGCGATTTGACTTAATTTTTGTTTTAAAATGTTCGTAATAGCTCGAATTAGGTTCTTATGGAACGAAAAATTTGAAAAGTCCCCCGAAAAACTCCAGTTTTCCGGGCAACTTTTCAAATTTGGGCAACACTTCAAACTTTTTCGGGCAACTTTTTTTTTTGGGCATCTTTTCAAACTATAATAAACAGACAAAGTCAGTTTATTATAGTTTTTACAGGCAGTAAACGGACGGCTTATTAAAAGTTTGTTTTTTCAGAATGCAGGTAGTAGGTATGGTCAGTTTCGAGCTGGTCGCAATTTTAGAGGCATGAGGAACAGGGTGTAAAGTTCATTCATACTCTATAGTAAAGGGAGGATCCTCCGACCAGACGGGATGCTAGTCGCGCGGTAAACTCTGATAGCGCGATACAGGATTTGTGACGTCAGGTCTTTGTTGCGTAGTTCGCATGTGGCGTTGTTGATACCGCCGCATTACTCCCCTCCTGAGACCGGGGGTCGATATGATGCTTGCCAGGGCCAGTTCTGGTTCAAGTGAGTCGGAACCGGGTGCCGCATAGTTCACGGTGAGTCGGAACTATCTGCGGTGATTCCCCAGTGAGTCGGGGTGGCACTGCGTTTTTGATCCAGTGAGTCGGACCTTTTACAGCACCGGGTTGAGGCTGACTGCTGGCGTCGGCCAGGAGAGCGTTGAAGGGCTCTGCTTGTGGACCGGCCGAAAGCGCAGTATGCAACGTTTCAGGGGTAGTCAACATCTCCCTATTCATTCTAATTATTTGATTTTATTATATTTCGGGCTTTTGAAAGCACACTGAAGCGGCGGGTCAAAATAAAACCAATTATAACCCAAAGTCCCGTCGTAAACTAATGAAAAAAAAAAAAAAAACTATTCTTTTTAATAAGTTCCTCATGATTATTTATTTGATATAATTTACAATTCAATTATTAACGAATATATTTAAAAATTAAACGGTTTTCACCAGATAAAATTACAAGATTCTCTTGTTTAGAAGGAAAAACTTTTTATAAATAGACAATAATGAACGGAAGTCAAAATGTTTAGAAGCTTTTGCCATATTGCCAGTATAATAATTATTATTTACACGTTTTTATTTCAAACAGTTATATTTTATTCTTGGATCGTATTGAACGTCACTTTAAAAGCTAAAAACTGTGTGCAATATTATATTTTACCTGTTTAAGATATGTCTACAATTTTAACACTATATTATAGTACTTTTCGACAAACTACACAATTGTGGTTATTATTTTAAATTGGCAGCACCTTTATTAACATTTTTGATCGCGAATTCCGTTTTTAGGTATAAGTACTTATTGCCCAGTCGCGCCATTTAGCTTTCACTTAATGAGCTTGTAAAGAACACATATCGTATTACAATTATCTAAAAAGGCGGGTAGCTGCCGAGCTTTCTATACGAAAATAATACACGAACACCTGTGTGGGACACCAGAAGTATCGTAAAAACTGCTTATGAGAGAGAGGTCTTCGAATACTAATCTTATACGGCGTAGTCTCAGACTTTTGAAACGCTGAAGAGTTAGTACTGTTAGAGGCTGTCAACTGACATGGTTTTAGCATGCAACCTCCTCAGTCAAACAGTGCAAACATCATTTTATATTTTTACATTATCATTTCATTTTTTTTTTACCTATTGTGGTAGGTATAGTAATTTTATTACAAACTATTAATAACATTTAAAAAAAGTATGGAGTTCCTTGCAAATTCTTCTCCATACATAACTACCTTTTGGAAGGGGAAACTAGAATCAATTAATTTTTTTTGTCATTTTTGACGTTCAAAAGTGCTTACACACTATAAGTGCCTATTTGAAATAAATTATTTGACTTTTGACTTTTATTTTATTATTTTGACATAAGCTTGTCAGCTAAATTGACTCTATATTTTTTTTTTTCTATTCAATAATACAAATCAATGTTTGTCTCATTTATGCCATCAACGCAACTCGCGGAGGTTGCATGCTAAGCTACCATCGCTACCCAATAAGAGCACCAATTTCTGGATATAGCTAAAACTTTCTATTCATAGTACGTAGTATCAAATTAACCCCTTTTCCATTAAGGTCCTAAGGTACACGGTTTCAAAATATTCACAGTGTCTGCATATGAAAACAAATTGAGAGGTAAAGAAGCACGTAAAGCGGTCATCTGTTACCAGAGCGATTGGTGCCTCGTCCTTCCATTACCTATACCAGACGTCCTAGGTTCCGAGCTGTTTGTAAATAAGTTATCTATTTATACATTCAAACGTTTAACATTTAATCCATACTTCCATACTAAAACTAATATACTAATACTAATATACTAATACTAATATACTAATTACTAATATTACTAATTTACTAATATAACTAATATATCCATACTAATATTATAAATGTGAAAGTAACTCTCTGTCTGTCTGTCTGTATGTTACGTTTTCACGCCTAAACCGCTGAACGGATCGTCATGAAATTTGGCAGGGATATAGCCTGGGATGTGGAGAAGGACATAGGCTACTTTTTTACGCGATAACCGACATCCACGCGGGCGGAGCCGCGGGCAAAAGCTAGTATATAATAAATTAAAGACATTAAAGAGATCCAGTCCTTTACTCTAAGCAAAAAAAAAAAACCTTAAAGCACCACATCTTGAAAGATTTCTCTCGATTTTAAATCAATTACCTATTTTAAGTCAGTGTTATTTCTTTGATGTATTAATTTGCTTCTACTACATCAAATCATTACTTATTTAAAATACATACCAAGGTATTAAGAGGGTTGTCACCCGTCCACTAACGCCACTCCTTTAAAAACATATTATCTCGTGACTGAGAAGGAATTATGAAAAACGGCTCAATCTACTATATCGGTAAGTGTGTCTAGAATTGTCTAATACCTTTTTTAAAGTTTCATATTGAGACACGAAGCCACAAAATTCGATCTAAATAAAAACGGCCACATTCCTCTAGATCGTATTTTGTTGCTTCGTGTCGAGTCAAAATTGTAAGGTTTCAACCCAGTGATTTAGTTGAAACTCAGCGTTTATATTAATGACGTAACACTTCGTATAACTTCGCTAAGACATTATCTAGAAAAATACTGATTACAAATTATCACAGTTACGGAAAACCTTAGAATTTTAAAACAAAATCCTATGACGTAACTTTGACTTTCACTCGGTTTCGATCGATTTCATAATCGATAATATCAATTTCGATTCAATTACGAATAGACCTAATTAGTTTTATCGAATTATATCAGTTTCGTGACTCGGTTATCATAATTTCTTCGCTCGAGTGTTACGGTTTACTTATTTGCCTTTTTTTGTTTCCAGGCAACGAGAAACCAACCAAAGCAAAAGGTTTTGAAAAATGGACCGTTGATTCTTTCTCCACCTTCATACACACGAGGTTGTTCTCTGAGCAAGGCATTAATTCAGACCGCCAGCACCCTAATTGCGTATAACACACTATCAATCACAATCTGAATGATTTGAAGGATATTGCTAATCCATTGCTTCACATGTGCGAAAAATTTGTCTGTTCAACAACGTTAATAACGCAATGAATGTCGTTGAACTGTCAAAATAAAACCCATTGCTACTGCGTTACGCAATTACCTCGCAGGATGTGCCTATGAATAAAACATTATGAACTGAACTGGCCTGACAGGTGCCGACCGTGACATCTTTCACAATAAATCTCCTAAATGTAAAGGTTATAGGTTCATCCATATGTTTTTTTTTTTTACTATGTGTTTGCTCTTGACTCTAGTCTAGGTCTGGGTGACAGAGACAAAGTCTACGATGGAGTGAGCTTACCCAGAAGAAGCCTGTTCACTCTCACTATGAATAGATTAGGGTTGTATGCATTCGGAAACACAGACGCAGGCAGAGAGTTCCACTCCTTTGCTGTGTGCATTATAAAAGACGTTTGAAAACGCTTAGTGCGAGATCCACAATTTGTATTAAGTAATTATATTATTATTCAACTAGCGACCCTAGCTGCTTCGCACGGTTTTTACGACTTGACAAAACATGAAGATTTCTTTATTATATCAAGTTAAATATCAATGTGTTATACACATAAACCTTCCGGAATAAATTATCTAAATGATGTTAAAAACCGCATCAAAATCCGTTGCGTAGCCTAGAACGGTATATGATCAATGATCAGTGTCTAACTTTCAATTCATCTACGAAGCAAAATGCCTAGGATCTACATTACGTCGCATTAGTGGTGAAGAGTGCTAAGCCACACTTTTGACCGAATTGAGTTATGAACACCACCATACTCGTCGTTAAACGGATATTCTAGTGGTGAAGAGATCTAAGTGATAGCTCAACTAGAGGTTTGGTTTTTCATTCAAACGTGAAAGGAGTTAAATGAAACTAGGAACAAAAAATCAAAAAGTGAACTTTTGATTCATCTTTATCTTGGAACCAGTTTAGTGTGGAATAGTTCACTACCAAGGCGACGATTAACAGTGGGGACAATAATGATTCATAGACGTACTCCACCTCATTCTGCTTATCATACGAGTTGCGCATGTTGAAGTACCGAGGCTTTGTTATCGCTCGTCTTCACTCACAGGCGTTATTAGTATAATACACACTATACTGTTTAGCTGCATGTAAAAGCAACTTGTAATGCTCACGTCTGCTTTCTAAATTGAAAACTTGTCAAACTCTACTTAAGCAATACTTCATGCGAAAACTGCAGGGTAGCCCGCGTAATTAACATACAGAGTTGTATTACTGATTCTAATGATTATAACTATATACATATTTGTAACGGTCGCGAATCATACTTTAATCAACATACACTCAGACAATGAGCTGCAGATTGCAAAAATCGTAAGAAAATTTTAATTTCGCGGGCTACCTTTGCGCTTCCACTTTCCTTCCATGTAGTCCGCGAAGTAAAAAAAATCTTATATTACTTTCAAAGAAATTTAAAATTTCGTGGCCTTTTTTTATACACTACAGGGAAGCTCTTGGCCTTCATCTTACCTGATAGTAAGTGATGTTAAGGCCGAAGGCTTTCAGCTGTCCAACTCTACTTTAGCATAACTTAGGTGAAGTTATGCTAAAGTAGAGTTGGACAGCTTCTCAACTTCAAATCCTCAATTCAGAAACCAGCAGGGTTATTGCGTAACATACTTACAGTAGGAATGGGTTTGTTTTTGACAGTTCAACAACATTCATTGCGTTGTTTACGTTGTTGTGCAGACAAATTTTTCGAATATATGAAGCAATGGATTAGCAATATCCTTCAAAATCATTCAGATTGTGATTGATAGGGTGTTACGCAATTGGGGTGTGAGTGTGAGTGTAGGTACCGTCAGCTGCAGAGAAATTCACTCCCTAGCATTGAATAAATACATTACTAGGGGGTGAGATTTCTCTGCAGCTGACCGTACTTATTCTCACGGCTGAGTCTCAAAACGTATACAAGTCTGCTGTCACACATTCGCTTTTGGCACGAATTAACCTCTTTATATTTATTTTTAACAAGTAGGCCATGTAAACGCAGTTTGCATTAAACCCTTTAAACTTGCTACAGTTTAGACCTTGGTCTCAATATATTTTATAAAAGTCGGCTCATTATCTGAGCAAGGTCGTATTAATTAATTTTATAAAGGTTTTTGTGCAAATAACTGCAAAACATTATTGCTCACTTACTACATAAAAAAATTATAATCTTTTGATATTGATTTATCTTTCTTTTTTTCTTTAATTAAGACGGTTTAAAAACAATTACAAAAATTAAAGACAGTTTGTATATGGTACACATGCACATAAAAGAGAAAGTATAAAATCATCAAGTTAAGCTAAAAAGTTAACAACATTTTTAAAAATCCCTCTCCGTCCTACTGACATGCCAGTAAAATCTTCGTCCATTCGTCCGCAAACAGATAGTTTGTTGGACTAGAATACAAGAGATTATTAAATGCGGCCAGAGTACGTGGTACTGGGGACTTAGCACGCGCAACGGTGTGATATGGAGGCACAGCAAACAGCCTTCTGCCGCGGCAGTCATTGTCTGGGACAAAGAAGCGAGCCAGCACAGCATGCAGATCAGGCGCGTCAATAGTGCCACGGAGCGTCTTACAGGCTTTTGTGAGCTGGTATTTTGCTCGCTTTACCTTTACGAGTTATATCCGAGGCGTCGCAGTAGAAATTTAGTCGGATAGAGGTAAGGATAATAGTCATGTTATAGAGGAACTTGAGCAACGCTTTTTGTACCTTTTTCCAATAAAAGCGAGTAGTTACCTAATTATTCGGCTGCTTACTCATTATTCTTCTATTATCGCCTGTAATTCTGTGACTGAGAACTCAAGGAAAGCACGAACGAAACCTAACGTAAACTCACGCTTCAATGAGTCAAAATCAGTGCACCCTGGCCTCTTCACTCTTAGCTTGACGATGGCAAACTAAATGGACTCGGCCCAGAATTCATGTTTAGCGCCATCACTAGCGACTATCAGTTCCTTTAAGCGGACTACTGACATCCCTGCCGCAGGGGCAATCTAGGATGTTTAGGTGAGGATGACCCTTAATTGCCACCTAAATTGTGATGTGTATAGGGAAGCAGGGGCAATTTCCTAGATCGGCTCTGCGGCAGGGTATCAGGAGCGCGAGACCACCCTTGCTCCCTAGATCGTCCCTGCCGCCCTGCTACGTTGCCGCGTGTCTAGCGCGATCGGAGCAATTTCTCATCAGTTTGTTGATAACTGTCACTTGGAGCGCACGCATGTCCATTAAAAGATATTTTGTTGTCTTTTTTTCTATGAATGGTGTCGCCATTGCAAGGTCCGAAAGAAGCAATATTCATTCGTAAAAAGTTTTTAAGCTCATCTAATTCCAATTCTTTCATAATATTCATGTAGCTCAACTCACTTCTTTTCTATAGTTACTTCTTCACCCAATATCTCATTTTCCTCTTTTTTTGCGGTAGCACCACAGAAAGAGCCAGGGCTAGACTATACCAATCTTTTGATTTTTCGATAATACTAGTGCCATTCTCAACGCGTGTGTTTCGCTCAACGTATACTCGAACACTGAACAGCAGGTATGTGTGTAGAGACAACTCCGATATTGCCGCGACAGCCGTGCGCCCTAGATTGCCCCTGCGGCGGGGATGTCAGTACCAAGCTTTAACGTATAAAAGACAGGACACGCAGATATTACACGATGCAAATGTGAAGTAAGTAGGTGAGTAGAGGTGGTGAAGGCACGATGGGATATTAAGTATCCCATCGTTTGTGGAACAGCATCATTTACACTCAAGGGCAGAGGCATCTATGAATCTCCACCAGAACCGGTTTTCCTTGCTTCGGCCAACCTGGGCCCGGAGTCTGTTTAAAGACTTCCAGGTAAGCCAAGGCAACTCGTGTCAAGGTGGGAGATTTTCAGCAGTGCACCTTGGCGTAATTTTGACAGTTTGAAGCGTTAGCTTACGCCAATTTGCATCTGTATCTTGGGGTTAGATCAGGCTTGGGCAAACTACGGCCCGCCGGCCAACTCCGGGCCGCATTCTGGCCCGCCATCGTCATTTTGACATAAAAGTGTATTGCTCTCAGAAAATATGTTCTGGCGTTCGTGTACGTTAAGAGCCATTGTAAACTTAATTAACTATACATAACCACATTCGAATTACAGCAAAGAAAAAAAAATTGCGTTGGAGCGACCCACGATTATTTTCACAGCATTTTAGCCTTCGAAAATTCTTACAATAAGTTGCAACTTACCACAAAATACTTTTTTTTTATTCTGTACCCCTGAGTTCCCTACACTTTCCTGGCCCCTGATGAAAAAAGTTTGCCCACCCGTAGATTAGATCATTGCTCGGGCACAAACCGCACTACTTTTGACCGAAATGACTGTTCGTGGATATTATGGATACAAATTATACTTTAACTTCACATTCGTGTAAAAAATAAACCTTGACTTTGACCATAGGTCACCTTTAAGAATTAACCACGATCCTTAGTTTTTATTCCCCATTTATTATTTTTCTAATTACATAAAAACCGATTCATCATTTTTTATAGCTAGAACGTTTAAAATATCGTGACGTGACAAGTAAAACTATTTTCACAACGTATTTTCTTATTTCGGACTGTAACAAAAACATGTTTTCACTTCTCATGCTCTAAAAGTGCGTCTTTATGTCGTGCGTAGGCGACAAAGTCGCTTTTTATGCTCTAGAGCATAAAGTAAAATCTTCGTCGAAGACCAAGGCAATCGGTCCAACAGCCACACGAACAACTTCAACTACATAGAATAACCTCTTTATTTTAATTCGTTTCGTTAATATTCTAAGAACAAGGCAAGGATACCAGGATACCAATGGCCAAAGTACACAATACAACTTCATGAAATAAACTTATATTTTTTATTTCGTCCATTTATTATTTTACATGTTGCTGTTTCATTTCCTCGCAATCGAAGTGAAAAGTAGAGTGTACAACTCGTCCATAAAACCCATTTTACACTCTACTTATATCCATCCTCGCTCGCAAGCTCGCTCGGATGGACAAACGTCTCGCGTAAAATGGTGCGTTTTATGCTCTTGATGTACAATCTACTATTTCTTATCGGAAAAGAGCGGCAGATATCTAGAAGGTATGTTACCAGTCACTTACGCTAATATTTTCGCTATATTTACTATATTTTGTTTTTGTTTACACGTTCGTATACTAAATTGCAACCGCAGAATAGGGACAAGGCTATATATTTAGTATGTATGTATTTATGTATCTATTATTTAGGATATGTATATATCTGTGTATCTTTTTGAGTATATTGCATACTTGTTATTTGCTTCAGCCCCATTTTATGTCCAGGCAAATCATTTCCATTCCAAGGTTGTCTGGAAGACGGCGCGTACGTGTTCCACGCGCGCCTCAAAGAGATGTCAGCAACAACGAGGGGGCCCAAGCCTGCCGGGTCAGCGGGATCGTCCGAAAGGGGTACCTACCGCTGCCCCGGAATATAAAGGGCCAAGGAAGGAACACGGGTAGGTTTTAGTCAGTAAGAGTCTGACACTCCCTTCCGCTCCACCCAGAGCGGGAGGGGTCATTTAAGTTTGTCTGGAAGAGATCGCATAAAGCGATAAGGCCGCCTATTACATAATTTTGTAGTGTATGATTAATTTTTTGTTATATATTTTTTGTGGTGTACAATTAAATATATATAAATAAATAAATAAGGCTTGCCTCTTTACGATGACGATCAACAGATAATGAACAGTCCCGAATGAACTAAGAAACAATAGCAGTATGAATCTAATTTATTTAAAGATAACGTGATTTGTGCAATCTTATTAATTTTGAATTGGTCCTCGTTGTCATACTGTAGTATGTACCTACAGTTCTAGCTAAAACAATAGGTCTCATCGACAGAGACAATAATGGACAATCATTATGTGTTTTAATTAGGTGAGCTAGATTTCTATCTGCAAAGAAATTATCGATCAACATTACCTTGCCTTGACTGTTTTCATATTGTTTCTGATTCCTTAAGACCAACTGTTTCCAAAGGACGAAATCTTATATTCTTTAAATTCGTCGTTTTTAACTGCAATTTTTTCCAGTGTCAATTAATTAATATTTCTAATAATAAATCTGACCGGTCCTGATTTGTTTTTTGTTCTAAGTTTTAAAGTTCACGTCATATTTTTTGTTGAACGGAACAATAAATCATTATTTAAGCACCGAATGAATTCACTTACTTACATAATAGGTTTTTTACCTTTGATTATATGACAGCAAAGAATAATATCGACTATAAGAAGCTCACTAGTAGTTTTTCTATCTCACGGTTTCAAAGTTTTGAAAGGACCAGCGGAGCAGTCGCGTAACACACAGTAGCAATGGGTTTCTTTTGACAGTTTAACAACATTCATTGCGTTATTTACGTTGTATTGCAGACAACATTTTTGAACATATGACGCAATGGATTAGCAATATCCATCAAAATCATTCGGATTGAGATTGATAGTGCTGCACGCCAATTGTGTAACACGATTTCGAAAGAAATTCCAAAACCATTGCTTTATGTATTTGAAAAAATTGTAGATTCGACAACGTAAATCACGCAATGAATATTGTCGAATTGACAAAATGAAAGCGATTGTTAGTGTGTTACGCACATAGATGCAAAACGGATTTTAAACGTTTTAAACCACTTGGTTTAAAACCGTCTTTTTGGTTTAAAACCATTTAAAACGACATTTAGCGATTTAATAATGGTTTTAAATGTTTTTTTTTTTTTATAGAATGCACTGAGACTTCACGCGAAGTGATCTAGACCACACCTACTTCCTGATTAGGATATATCAAAGGAAATTATATTTTATGTATATTAATACAAAATGATGTAAAAAATGTTCCATAATCAGTATTTAAATTTTTTAAATTCCTTTTAAACTAGAATGATTGCTTAAAATTCCTAATCAAGTAATAAAATAAAAATAAAGCTATTAATTAAATTTAAAAATTTAAATATACAAATGACTTCACTTAGATTAATAAAAACGGTAAATGATTTCAATTAGCTTTTAAGCTTAATTTTTTAAGTAATACGTAATCATTGTACGGCCCACGTGGTCGTGGTTTTAAACCGTTTTAAACAAAAAACGGGTTTTAAATACGGAATTTGGTTTAAAACGGTTTATGTACAACTGTAGTCACGCAATTAACCCGCAGTTTAACTTTTTCACCAGATTTTTTTATAATGGGTATCTGTGTACGGCGAAGTCAACAACCTCACTGTGTACCTAAATCATTACAAAATACAAACTACGCAATTGCATAAATATCAGTCGTTGAGCGTAGGCGAAACTGCCACAAAAAACAGCGTGTCATAGAAGGATGTAGTAACACGTGTTTTTTTTTAAATTGTATATGTTATTAAATAAATAATCTCTCACTGGTTTTGGCGAATCATTTATTTTATCTTGCTTTGGCTCCTTATAGTTAGTATTTGGTACCTATGTATGTGAGAATCAATATTACTTTTAGCTTCGTAGTCAAAGGATATTCGAAGAACACTTGCAGGTTTTTATTTGCAAATGGTTTCTTCGATCATTTTTAAAAACTCACATACATCCAAATTATTCCACAAATCCCCCCTGAAAGTCCCCATCAGGGAAGAAAAGTTGAATCTATGAAAAATTGTCTAGAATTCCCCCCTAAAAATCCTCCTTAGGGAATAAAATTGAAATCGAAAAAAAATCTCCACGGAGGTAATTTTTGTTTTACGTTATTTGAGTTTAAATTGACGGACAGGGGCCTTACTCCCGAAAACGATTCGAGTTTGATTTTGTTTCCGATTCGAACTCGTTTCGATCCGAACTCGATTCGAATCATATCGAAACCTTACTCCCGAACCAATTCGAATCGTAAACCAAGATCGACATAGGTAAATAATTGGGCTGTAAAATTACTGAACGGACAGTTACATGTGGGCAGTTAACAAATCGGAATTAGTTGGTAAGAAACCTAACTTGGAAGCGCTCGCTCGGCTCGCGCATTGTTGGTCACAGTTCTAACTTAACCTAACCCAAAATGGTCGGGGTGATCTGGATTAGTTACTACGACCAGTTGGGCTCGCGCGTTGTTGGTCACATTTCATAGAATCACTGAACGCATAGAAATTAAAATTAAAAATAGGGCGGAATAGTGGATAACCACACACATACGCCTATATGTTGTTAAATGTTGTTAAATTCTAGGTACCAATGTCCGCTCGTTCGCCTACTTTTAACGAGCCTTTTCAAAATTGTTTCTCAAAATTTTGAAATAAAGAGTTTCCCGAAGATAAAAAAGAGTTACATCACTATTCGGACATGACTAATTGAGTACCTACACTGGGACAGTACGTAACCTAGTGCAGTGACGAAGCCTGTGACTACTTTAACTGATCTCATGTAAGGGCTGAGAGCTACCTATTCGTCCGGATTCGCATTTTTTCATAACTCAATCCTTTTCTGTCCCTCAAAAACATCCTTTATTTCCTGAGAGATAACAATGGTATTATTAGATAGATAGATAGATAATGGTACCGTATGTCATAACGGGCAGGAAGCACTGTTCGAAGACCTTAGTCTTCAAACATTGCGGTATAGGCGACGAAAAGACTTGACAGAGTTTCCCAAACGCTGCCTAGCCCAACCAGATCCTCCTGTCGGCTGCTTTCTCAAAGTTGTGTCTACCGAGCTGGATGACTTGCCCTAGGTAGACATACTCCTTCACTATTTCGAGAAGCGACCCTTCGATGTGGATCAGACTCGGCAGGGCATGAGAATCTGAAATTTGTCCACATTCTAACGAGCCAGCCAGTCGAGAGGCTCCATTTGGGCTGTGCAGAATCTGGTCTAACCGTTCCAGTGTCTATGAAAACTGCGACTGTGCGACTTTTGAAGCCACTTTTAATATCGCTGCGTAAACTAAGTATGTACAACTACTTACACGGTCTCGTATAATTTTAATAAGTAATAAGTCATTTATTCGTTTGTTTAACATAGTTACAATAATAACGGTGTAAAAAGATAATAAAGAGTTGCGCTATGTTTGTAATCACAATAAAACACAAATATAATGACACATTTCATGATTAAAATTAATTATTAATAATAAATAGCAACAGAAAAAAAAAATGTCAATATAGTAGGTACTATGTCAACACACAGACTGAAAAACAAATAATAATAAGACTATGTCAATATACAATGCTAATGTCAATAAACAATACTAATGTCAATATACAAAATGTATGTCAAGGACAACAATACATCATGTCAACATTCTGTCATCACATTTTTGTCTGTTATAAATTCCGAAATACTGTAACATGCTTGTTCTGATGAACAAAAATCCCAAAATTCTAAATCCTTACTGAAAAAGGCTTTTCCTTTTTTCTTAAATATGCTTACGTTCAATTCTTTGATTGACCATGGTATGTAGTTAAATATGACTGGCGCCAATGCAAAATACACTTATCTACTCTCATGTCGTAAAATTCGAATTATAAACTTCAATTCGAGTTTATATTGACATACTTTATGAACAAAATACATTATTTACATTTCGATACAGGGCACCATAGACTACTATATCAGGGCACATCCACAATCCAAGAAGTTAATATCACCAAGGAGTTTCGATATATTTTTTTTCTAATGGAACGCATGCTTATGCGGGGCGCACCATTTTTATAGCATTACAAAAAAGTTATGACTCCATTTTTTAATAGTCTGTGGCAGCGCCTTGATATGCTGGCTTTTGGCGCCATACGTTTTGCTATAGGAATTTCTTACGCTTTTAACTTTGATCTCTTATTTAGTAAGTTCAATCCCAATGTATAAGAGTAGATAAAGTAGTGTATGAAACTGCACATAACTAGGTATTAAAACACTCGTGTGATACTGTTAAAAACCTCACCGCTTTAATACCCCTCATTATGCAACAGTTTCATAAACTACTATTATACATTAATGCTGTGTGGGACCTTCTTACGCTATTTTTATCCCGTCGACTTCGGTTATTGAAACGGTTATTAATCTACGGCCTATACGAAAATAGCACATGCCGTGGCGAAAACTCGGAAAGTTTTGCCAGTCAAGGCTGACTACCAGGGTGCGCCGGACGTTCTTAAGTATCACCACCCACAGAGCCTCATTTTCTTTTATTGCAGCCTATGATAATCATATTGTTCTTATTATCTTTGTGAAACATTTTCCAAAGACTCACGTGCAGGTTAAAAACCGTGGTAAAATTAAAACAAGTCATTTTCCTGTGGTTTTCCTTAATACGGTAAAGAACCTATAAAACATATCACAATGAATGCTTTGGCTTTGTACTGAATAAATAATACTTAACTAAATACAGTCACGATTATAAATTACTATGGACAGCTCGGGAATAATATCTTCTTGAGGTGACACATCTTTTTGAAGGCGTCGCTTATCTCGTCAGATAGTTTAGGTGTTACTTCAATGTCTCGTTATACTCAGATAGTTTTGGTGTTACAAATGGTCAAATATATTTGCCGTCATCTTGACACCAGATATTTAGGCGCTATGATCCCACGCTCGAGCCGACTGAAGTAAACTCGCGAATAGTCGCGAAGTCGCGAGTGATTGCCTCGTGCATTCGGTAGGTATTTAATGTGAATGAAATGAATGAAATGCACCGACCCTAGCGTGGTTTAACCAGACTCGATTACTCGAATGAACCCCAAGATTCACACTAGCCCCTAGAG
Source organism: Dryobota labecula (assembly GCA_947523025.1). Lineage (NCBI taxonomy): Eukaryota > Metazoa > Arthropoda > Insecta > Lepidoptera > Noctuidae > Dryobota > Dryobota labecula. The sequence goes on along the minus strand of OX383306.1, from coordinate 11,587,592 downwards.
CCTCATGTTTCATGGGACTACAGTGGCTATTGTATATCAAGGAGTAGACCGAGGGCCACGATAATGGTAGGGAAGACGTGCCCATAAGATATGGAAGGATTATTAGAGCCGTACCGGATATGCATCCTTAAGCAAGCAATGGAATAGTGGAAAGACGGGTGATATTTATCGGGAGGGCATCTTTTAACGACTTCGCAGCCATTTTGGCTCAGGTCCAGCTACTTTCTCGACTCCTTTCTGTGTCACTGTTATACGTTACACGTTTCTGTTTTCAAAGTCTGCGTCTGAAGTCTGTTTCCGGTTTCTTGTAAATCTCGTGATAAAGCAGCGTTCTTGATCGTATCTCGATCCCCAGCCGTGTCTATCCAAAAATTGATTTCCTTGTCGAAGTCATATCCTGTTTTAGGTTGTTATTCCATGTGTAAATATTAATTATCCTGCATTCCATTCTTCGTCCGAGACCCTTTTAAGCATAAAGATGTGGTCTTTTGTTGACATCTGTTGACCAGCGACCGTTTTGTTTTTTTTGGGACAAATTCATCTAAACTTCTCACTGTGCGCGATCCGATACGCACATGTAAACATATTAATTATTTTAATAGTTTTATCAAGACAAACTCAGCGAATTGTGCTAAACAATCTTACTACCTTTTCATTTGTGTAAAAAATAAGAAAAAAAAACGTCTATTTTGTTGCGAAAAGGGGTATTTTTGGGATATTTTTCTATCCGGCAAAGTTAATCTAATCGTGTTATTAGAAGCGGTTGCATCCACCAGATCCTTAAATAAGTTTTTTTTTTTTCCGAGTTTTATTATGTACACTGTTTTTATGTTTCCCATGGATTCAAAAAACTAGTACCTACCTAAGCGCGGACTCTGTCGGGTTAAAGCGCCTTAAGGGATGAATCATGACATCAGATATTATTGCCGAGCTGTTCATAGTACCTAAGGGGGCGTATCCTCGCCTATGCTTACATAAACGTTGGTATTTGTTTAAGCGTTGTATTAAATCTGTTCAGGGCCTCAAGTCTGCTATTACAATAGTGTCAGAATGGTCTTTCATTGATTTCAAAATTGTTGATTTTGACAAGTTTGGTAATCTACTAATATAATGGCGTCATTATGACTTTCCAATGGTCAGCCACGGACTAGAAGTAATTGAATGCCCAATTAAGTAGTAATTCCCCTACTTCGTTTCTTTCTAACCATAAAACACCGCGTGATAGCGAGTAAGCAATATCAGTTATTTTGGGGCATCCCTGAGCATGGGGTTTCCATCTTCGTTCAAATTAAAATCAATTAAATTTTGCAAAAAAATCTAAAAAGTAAGTAATTAAATATTGTTGACGTAATCACCATCCAGATCCCCGTCCCCCATAGGGGCCTTCCATTAATAACGTAATGTTTTTTGCATTTTTTTACCCCCTCGCTCCCCCTTGGTGATACGTGGTGAGGTTTAAGACTACCCCCCCCCCGTGTATTTTTTAGTACCTACAAAGAATCTTAAAAGTTTTAAAATATTATCTTTAAAAAGATGATATTAAGGACCATAATAAAAATGTCTTGACAGAAAGGTTGCAGGTTGTTTTTGACTGGCATAAAATAATATCAAAGGAATGGTGTAATCATGCGAAAAACATGCGAGTCAAGGTCACACTACACGCCGCTTTTCAGTTTAGAAATCGCGCGTTTGACGAAAAAATAAATCCACGTGATATCTTACTACACCCCCTCCTCCCTTGTGATATTTGCCAAACCCCCGCCCCCTCTTTCGAGCCTCACATGATTAAAGGACGGCCCCATATAAAAAAAAAAAAACAAAGCATAGACCCCCACTCCCCTTTGGTGGTTACATAATACTTGAATAACCCCCTAATATACTTATGCTCGTGACTGTACTGTGGCAAAGAAACACATAATACCTAACAATAGTTAGTGAGTGTGTGTGTTTGTGAGGGTGTGTGTGGTGTGTTAGTTGTTATTGTTAGTGTGTAACAATACGAATATGGTGTCTTCGTAAAAAGCGTATAGATAAATTAGAAGTGACATCATATTTGTATTCATGTATCTTTGTAAGTAGTCTTCTGTTTATGTCCTATTTGACCGGAGGTGAGCTATAACGTATTCTCACGTAGGCACCTAAGTCTAATGATGATCTTAAAAGATTGTTATTCCGAACTAGCTGCTGTCCGCGACTTCGTTCGCGTAGCTTTGTAAAATAAATCCTTATAACATCAGCTATCTGCCAGTGAAAGTCCCGTCAAAATCGGTCCCGCAGTTTCGGAGAAGAGCCGGAACAAACGGACAGAAAAAAAAATTACATTGATTTTCTGTTATAAGTAGGTACCACACATACCTTCATATGCATTTAATAGAAATTTGTTACTTTGGCATTACAAACAGACACTTAAATTTTATTTATTTGAATAGATGTATAGATTAAGTATGCACAAGCAGTGTGCCCGATGGGATTTGGTCCATCGGCAAAAATTATGAAGTTCCATACAAATTAACATATTTAATAAAAAGACAAGTTTCAAGAACGCATTCTATCGACGGCTGGATTCTAACAGCATCGAATTCCTGTTGCCAATCTATCTGGTATTATCCCAGATTTATAAAATCTTTGACTCTCGTTTCTGTAAAATGTGAAAAAAGTGAATGTGCCTATACAGCGTGTTACGGAAAGGGTATATCCATACAAACAGGGTGAAGAGTGTATCTGGTTCAGAATCTCTGTACAAAATTTCAGCTCAAAAGCACTAACTAGAAAATGCTTAATATTTTTTTTATTTCGATAGTTTATTAAATTTAAATCATAACAAACGTGTTACCGCCGTTTCTTTGTGTGTAGTTTATTGACACCGATCAGCTGACTTGGTCTAGTGATGTGTAGAATTCAATTGGAAACATTTGATTTTTAGTTCAATGTTTCTTAACTTTTTATTTATGTAGGTATAGGTATTAAAAAATATTGCCCTGTAGTTTGTTATCACCAAAAGAATCCGTGCCTTTGATATGTATATACCCTTTCCGTAATACGCTGTATATTACTAAGTGAGCGATTTATTTATTTGACCTTCGGTTCTTGATATTAGGTTTCAAGCATAGCATGCATAAAGTCATTCAAATCTAAATATCGTCGAAAAATATAATCGGCATATGGGAGGCGTAGATTTGATTGACAGTAATATGGGAAGGTATAACATTTTGACACGAAGTAAAAGATGGCAGGTTCGGAATTCCGGATGTTCTATCACTTATTAGACCTGACTATGGCAAATTCTTGGCTATTATATGAACGAGTAAGACAGGCAAAAAACTGCAGTGAGAAACACATGTCTTCAGCAGATTTTCGACTTGAGTTTGGTGAGACTTTATGCAAGCTAGGATTGAAAACTTATATCAAGAACCGAAGGTCAATTGAAAATGAAATTCAAGCCAAAAAACACAAGGGGCCAGCGCAACATGTCCCCCCATTGGCAGTAAGGCAGGATCAAATTGGCCACTGGCCGATACGGGTAGAAAAAAGGATTCACAAATGTACTGGTGTATCATAAACAATTTGCGAAAAATGCGGAGTAGCGTTATGTTGTACAAGCAAAATAATTGTTTTAGATCCTTCCATACCACATAAGTACATTTTCTTTTAGTTTAACTCAATGTTACAAACATATAAAGTTACGTTTTTCACATAAAAAAGCAAAAATATGCTTTGGTAACAATAAATGAATAGAATCATTCACTTGCCTATAGGTTTCAACGAAAACAATACAATTTTATACACTTTTAGTATATTTTTAAATAATTCAAACGCAACGCACGAAATTCAAACTCGCTAAAATCAACAAGTTTCGCCATCTATGATTTGTGTTTGATACTAAAATGTTCGGTGTCGTATGTTACAATAGTGACACTGATTTGAATGAACTTAAATGTTTAGTATATATTTTAGCGGGATTATTGAGGTTTGTTACAGAAATGTCACACGAGTCTACAAAGGGTTAACAACGAATAGTGAAAGTAGTGATGATGAATAAGTGGTTGAACAGCAACGGCTAGTTTTTCGTAAAAGGATAAGTACCTACATTGTTTTACTTACGAGTTAGTTTTTCACTAAACCGACCGACTAACACATGTTCATTCTTGTTTAATTTAATAGAGACAGAATCGTAATTTGTTGTTATTAAGTGATGCACCAAACCAATAAGAAACTCTTTGAAAGACTAATTGTTTGAAATTTTTAAATTTTTAAATTTTATGTAAATTGTAACTTCCAACTACATATTTGTAAATACAATATTGTTATCGCAATCGACAGGCATTTTCTACATAATAATGCAAATGTTATTAAACAGCTTAAACAATTGTGATAATTGTAAGTTATTTACTTAGTTTATTAAACAGCACATGGACTAAAACTTAACAAATATGTCACTTTTTTACAAAATTGTAGCGTAATTTTTTTTTTTTACACTCAACGGGGTACCTCTTGGCCTTCATCTCACCTGATGGTAAGTGATGATAAGGCCGAAGATGGAAGCGAGCTTCACCCGGAATCCTCAACCACAGAGGAAAAAAGAAAGGTTTATTAAAGAGGGCAAATGCGTAGAAATTGAAAATCCAGTGCGCGAAAAAAAATCGCTCATCCTGGGTTAAAAGGCACACAACAAATATTCTTTAAATAGTACCTACTTATGTAAGGTACATATGGTAATAAAATAAAAATAAACACTTAGTAAAAACGTACATACATAATGCTACGTTGAAAGGAATGCAAAATATCGTGTTAAAAGACAAGTAATTTTCGTCAGAACATTTTCCGTCTACAGGTCTGTGTCATACTCAGTTTATGGAATTGCTAATGACTTTAATGAGTTTTTTCAAGGTGAAGAGTTTTCCTCTATTTCGAGATAAATGATGAATATTGTTTTTTTTTTTCTATATCCATACTAATATTATAAATGTGAAAGTAACTCTGTCTGTCTGTCTGTCTGTCTGTCTGTCTGTATGTTACGTTTTCACGCCTAAACCGCTGAACCGATCGTCATGAAATTTGACAGAGATATAGCCTGGGATATGGAGACGGACATAGGCTACTTTTTTACGCGATAACCGACATCCACGCGGGCGGAGCCGCGGGCAAAAGGTAGTTAATCTATAAAATTGAGGAAAATTGTCTATTAAACCACAATGGCTAAAGTCATTAATAATAATAATAAAATGTTTATTCAGTATTAAAATTGGTAAAATATTAACATAAAATCTTAGAAATAATTTACAAAGGTATTATAATGTTAGATGCCTGTACTAGGGTAAACCTGTATCACAGGCGGCATGAGCACATACTCGTACTGATAAATAGAACTTTTTTTAAACTCTATTTAACATTAGAAGTTTGAATGTATATATATATATGTTTATATATAAGTCCCGGCTATCATTCATGGAGATTTGACAGTCGTTACGGGTCGTCAGAAGCCCAAAAGTCTGACAGCCAGTCTTACCAAGGGGTATCGTGTTACCCAGTTACTGGGTTGTGGAGGTCAGATAGGCAGTCGCTCCATGTAAAATACTGGTATTCAGCTGCATCCGGTTAGACTGGAAGCCGACCCCAACATAGTTGGAAAAAGGCTAGGCAGGCAGATTGATTTAACATTAGAAGTCTTGAAAGAGTGATAACATTTAATTGTTTCATTATTTTATACCTATATAGTTAACTTATACTATTTACTTTAAAGATAACAATTACAAAAACTAAAAAACTATAAAGGGCTCTTCGAACATTGCCTATAAAGTTATGACGTAAGGCCTTTTTTCTAACCCCAACCTACTACTCGTGCCGTTAAAAAACCACTAAAACGTATGAAAATCCAATGAGAACCTCCCCAAGGACCTCATGGGTCGTCTATAAAAAACACTTATCCTAACAGCAACAACTTTTTTTATTCACAAGTCATGTATTGTGAAGTGTTTTACTCTGAGACTACAAGTAGCGCCATCTGTTAGGTTTCACGTGAACGTTTAACGTATGTCTGTAGCCTTAGATAAAGCTGACCGAGGCACCGTAGCCACGCGTACTAAGTAGTACCAAATCTTTTTACCGCGTAGACGAGAAAGGCGCCACCCGATTTCTCAAACAAAAGGAACTAATAAAGAACTTGATAGATAGATAGAATAATCTATATTATGTACACCATAAAAATTACAATTATAAATGCAGATATTTTACACGGTGGGCGGTCTTATCGCATAAAGCGATCCTTTGCTGACAACCTTTGGATGGATTACAACTAGAACTGCAATTGCAACTGGGTGGGTAACTAGATACATTTTTCGAACGAGGATCTTTTAATTTATTTTATTTATTAAAACTAAACCCTTGACCCCCCCCCCCCCCCCTTAACCCTTGACCTTGTGAAAGCTGCAGGAATCCGCTGGATGCGGGACGCACGGAACCGGTCAAGGTGGCGGTGCTTGGGGGAGGCCTATGTCCAGCAGTGGACGTCTTTCGGCTGAAATGATGATGATTAAAACTAACTTTATGGACAGACATGCCACACGAGAGTAGCAGGGGCAAGGGTAGTTATGTCTGTATTATCAGTGTATTTTTTAAGTCAAATCTACGAATTAAATATTACTAATCCGGAGTAAAATCTGATTTAACACGACAGTTTTTGCAGCGATTGTGCAAACAGGCTTTTGGGGATACTCGTGGTCAGAGCATTAAGTTTTCCCCGGGACATACCGTAGCGCAAGAAAGGAAACGTTTTCTCGGAGTTCCTACTTGAACCGCCCCAGAATGTCCTGAGGACTTTTATCCCGTTAGACGATAGGGACCCCACCACCAACTCTTTAGAGGCACACTGAAACCCACCAGGGAAAAAAGTTCTTGTGAATCAGCCGTCTGCTAACTAAAGACAAAGTTAACGATAACAGTTCAACTAGGTCAAGTTATGACAGTTGTGACCTTACAATCTATAAGACTGACACCGTCTAATAATATAATCTAGCCTCCTTACTAATAAACGTTGTATAGCGTCTGTATAGTTACACACCGATTTCTCTCTTTCACTCGTCAGTAATTTGACTTTCGAAAGAAGAAGACAAAGCGTTGTGTAACTATACAGACGCTATACAACGTTTATTAGTAAGGAGGTTAGTGTTTTATAGTTTTATACTAAGGATGAACATCAAGAACAATACTAATACAATGCAGAGTTCATATATTTTTTCCGACGATAACAAACTTGTTCTTACCCACCAAAAATATTATTTCAAGTAGTTTTTTGTATGTCGACCGAACTCATTTGTATAAATAAAGACTCAATAATAAACAGATTCGTATCTTTTTTTAAATGTTCTTATTCGTCCTGTCAATGGCAGGACAGTTTATTAAATTTTGTTGGCCCAAAACTTCGCTACTTCCATTCCACGACGTCCACGGCGGCGGCAACTCATACACAGCTAGGGTTGCCTAATGGCCGGGAAATCCGGGATTGTCCCGGAATTACACACTTGTCCCGTGTCCAGGAATTACACGTTATAGTCCCTGATTTCGAATAACTACCACTAGTTTTTTTTATTATTATTTTACAAGTAGGTACGATGCGCTACGTGGTGATGCTATACGCGGCCGGCACACAGTGGTCTTAAAATCGAACTCATAGAAACTTCTAGTCAGGGATTTAAAAAACAATCATTGTATTTTCTCTAGTACGAGGGCGGGTCAATAAGTCCGTGACTTTTTGAATTTCTGACCTCTTTACTGAAACAGCAACACTGCTCCTGTCAACAGGCATCTGTCAGTTGACTCCTGTCAAAATTTTAACTTGCGGCGTCAGTTAGTTTGTGTTTGACAGCTATTTTTATCAGACTACTCACTAATTTGAGGAGAAAATGGAAAAAAGTGAATTTCGTGTGCTTATTAAGCATTATTTCTTGCGAAAAAAAACCATTACCGAGACCAAGGCTAAGCTTGATAAATACTATGGGGACTCTGCACCATCGATTTCAATGGTAAAAAAGTGGTTTACTGAATTTCGTTGTGGCCGTACAAGCACTGAAGATGCCGAACGTCCTGGACGCCCAGTTGAGGTCTCTACACCCGAAACAATCGAAAAAATTCACGATATGGTGTTGGCCGACCGAAGATTGAAAGTGCGAGAGATTGTGGAAGCCGTAGGGATCTCGCATGGCTCAGTGGTTTCAATTTTGAATGATCACTTGGGCATGAGAAAGCTTTCCGCAAGATGGGTGCCGCGTTTGCTCACAGTCGACCACAAACGCAATCGTGTAACAACTTCACAGGAAGCTTTGGCGTTGTTTAATCGCAATATGGAGGAGTTTTTGCGCCGTTTTGTAACCGTGGACGAAACATGGATCCATCACAACACACCAGAAACCAAACAATAGTCAAAACAGTGGGTTTCTAAGGGTGAATCGGCGCCAAAGAAGGCCAAGGTGGGTTTGTCAGCCAATAAAGTTATGGCGACTGTTTTTTGGGATGCACGCGGGATAATCCACATTGACTACCTTCAAAAGGGAAGAACAATCAATGGGGAATATTATGCCAACTTATTGGACCGATTCAATGACGATTTGAAAAAAAACCGACCTCATTTGGCCAAGAAAAAAGTTCTTTTCCACCAAGACAATGCAAGGGTGCACACATGTGCAGTTGCCATGGCAAAAATCCATGAATTGGGCTATGAATTGCTCCTTCATCCGCCCTATTCTCCAGATTTGGCTCCGAGCGACTACTTCTTGTTCCCAAACCTGAAGAAATGGCTTGGTGGAAAAAGATTTGACTCCAATGATGAAGTCATCTCGCAAACAAAGGCCTATTTTGAGGACCTCGACAAATCATTTTTTTTGGAAGGGATAAAAAAATTGGAGAAGCGTTGGACAAAGTGTATAGAGCTCAAGGGAGACTACGTTGAAAAATAAAATTGTTTTTTTATCAAAAAATCTGTGTTTTATTCCAAAAGTCACGGACTTATTGACTCGCCCTCGTATAAGAGAATTAAAAATACTCTGCGTTGTATGAGTAATATGTAGTAATTACGTTAGTTTTTACCAAAGATAAAATAGTACCTATGCTTTTTTAAATATTACAACTAAAGCGATTTAGAAAAATAATTATATAGTTTTTGTATATTTTCCTATCGACCGAATTCGTGACTTTCAAATTGTCTCGGAATTGAAATGTTGTATCTGGCAACCCTAGACACAGCACACAATGTTAACTGACCTCAAGTTTAAGTTAAACTTTCACTTACAAAAACAATACAAGTTTTGTCTAGATCTGCGTTTTTTATGAGTTTCTTGACACAACCTTGCAACAAAAAACTTTATCTCAATTATTGTAGTCAAAATAACAACAGACATGATATGGAATTGTCTGTTCCTATCAATTTTAACAGGTTATCTCACTTTTGACGTAAATAATATAATTTATATTTAACTAGCTTTAGCCCGCGGCTTCGCTCGCGTTAATTTAGAATTTGACAATCAATTCGGGTTAAAAACACACTACTAAAGTTTCTAACATATTTCAGTCATGATTTGAAACACATGTGGCGCCATCTATTATCATGAGAACGTTATTATTGTTTTCCTCGGGAACAGTACTTTTTTTCGTGATGATAATATAAGTACCCTATGTCTGTTTTTGTACACCTGACAACGTATATGCAAAATTTCAGGATGATCGGTTCAGTTGTTTAGGCGTGAAAAGGTAACAAACAAACATACTTTCGCATTTATGATATTAGTTAGGATTTAATCATAACAACGTGTTTATGCGAAATTATCATACAGTTTCGGTTTGAAACCCGAATAAACAAATTGATATTATGTTTATCTACATTGATTTAAACGATATAAAAGCAACAACAGTATTAAATTAATTGTTATCAATGTAGACCACACATCAATTTATCAATTGCCATTCCATCTTATGTACTTCTTTCATTCAAAATTGTTTAATCTACTATTTTTATTTCAGTTTAGAAAGCTAGTATATCAATAACGGCCACACAAAAAACAGGCCTCGCCACTCGTCAGCCTGTTTATTCCAAACGCAACATAATTAAATTAAACCCATTAATTAAGTATTTCCTCCCTTTCCCTAGTAGCATTTTTGTTGGCGTTTGGTTGGGCCTCTGAAGGTGGCCCAACTAAATGCCAACGGAAAATGCTACTAGGGTTAAATCCATCCAAAGGTTGTCTTTAAGGGGGAAGCGTCAGGAATGAATCAGTAATAAAAAAAGTCCAAAGGTTGTCCTTAAAAGATCGCTTTTAGCGATAAGACCGCCCATTGTGTCACCCCTTGTCAAATTTTCTACATATAAATTTGTAATTTTTATGGTGTGCAATAAAGAGAATTCTATCTATCTATCTAATACAACTCCTTAAATTCGAATAATCTGATTATACGCAAGAAAACGAAAAAACTATATCGAAAATAGTCATCCAATCAGATTATATGAACTTGGAGAGTTGTATTGATGATTTTTATGATCATAATTCTGTAAATACATATGTGATACAGCCGCGAATGATATTTACATCAACATATAACCTGATACTGACATGCAAATTGCAAAAAACGTAAGAAAATTTGAATTGCGCCGATGCCTCCCCCTTAAGCGATAGCTTTTAGCAATAGGAGCGCCCATTGTGTCGCCCTATGTAAAATTTCTACATTTATATCTGTTATTCGAATGATGTACTTTCATATATATTAATAAATACATAATAATATTCTATTCTAATCAGTTACAAGTTTCCACACAGTTTCCCAAAGAAATCAATAAAACTTTGAACACTCAGCTACTTTAATTTGGGTTAAAAAAAAGTCCCATCCGTCTCTGAGCTGATCGGCTGACTATCACAACTTACTCATGATACAAAACAGACACATTCATATTTTATTTTAGTAACAACATCAGATTACAAACATACCTACATACATTTAAATGTATTTATAGGGACGTTGAGTAAAAATGTTTACCGGTCATTAAGCTTGTCCATTTTTCGGCGTTATCAAAATTGTTCTAAATCTAAAAACTATAATTCAAAAGCAGCGCATCGGTGCGGACCGCAGACTGCATTTTCAATGCAGTTGAGGAAATTGGCTTTTTTATCTATGATTATTAAGTGTCATATTTGCATGTGTTTATCGCAGCTGCTTACGCATTCTGTACCATGTAGCTACTACAGCTCTGCTAAAGTCCTCTGTGCACCCCTACATACTATGACGAAAATGTTCTAGAATAAGCATAGCATAATACTTGTAGCACACCAAAAAGGTTACAGCCGTCGTCGAATAACACAATTATTTTATTTATGTATGCTCTGCTATGCGCTTACGTCTTTTCCGACACGCTTCGATACGCACCGTCAGTTACATTTTGGACTTGGTACTTTTTTTACTTATCATTTAACCTGCTATTTTCATTAGCAGAACTCGTATAGATTTTTTTTTTGTTTAGTTTTTAGAACTGGCAACTTTGCTTGGAAATTAAATCCTCCTTTGTTACCAATAATGCTACATTAAAAAAAAGTAAACATACCGGTGTAGTAGAAACCGGGGAGGGGTCAGGGGAAGGCGGCAAGGGGGCGTGGCCCTGCGCCATAGAGACTGCTACTGTCCCCACGAACACCGCCACCGCTAAGCAGACCGTCCTTTTCTTCAGCATTTTGACTCTGTAAATGTTGTTAATAGTTAATTAGTATTTTTTTCTCATAAGATTTACGTTATTATTTATTTTTTGTTTTTAGAAAGCCAGTGTGTAAAGCAGTGGTGGCCCATTGGTAACAGCCCCGACTTAGGGCCGAGGCACATCTGGCGAAGCGCAGCACAGCGTATTCGTCACTGCCAAACAAATATCTACATTGCATCAGTTGAAATAAAGTTGAAAATAAATAAACTTTCATTCTATTAATTCCGCGTCTGCCTACAGAGCCCTGCGCACGCAGTACAATAATGCGTTCAGGAGGTTGTTGGGTCTGCCGTGGCGGTGCAGCGCGTCTGGCATGTTTGCTTAGGCGCGCACAGATGGTTTTTTTCAGGCCATCATGCGCAAAAAAGCAGCTTCCCTGCTAGCCCGTATACGGGGTAGCAACAACGGCATTCTGAACGCATTAGCTGTACATTTTGACTGTCCCTTTCAAAACCAGTGGGTCAAGTCTTGTGTAGGTGTCGCGAGTCATGCCAAGTAAAGTTGTAGCTCGGTAAATGTGTATTAGGTTTAGGTTAAGTTTTCTATGGGTCTATGCCACCCGAAATAAAGTTTATATTAATATTATTAAGCGGAAATAGGCGCGCGTCTCAGGATATTTTATTCTCACTTTTATTTTTAGGCAAGCAACGTTGATATTTATTTGGCAGTGACAACCATGCGGCGCTGCGCCTCGCCAGGTGTGCGCTGGTTCTAACGAGTTGTAGTTCGTGGGTTGCAAGTGTTGGAATTGGAACTCAGGCAGGTGCTTTACTTTGTATAAATAGTTTCATCACCACTTCTCTCAAAACACTGAAGGAAAACAAAAACCTAGTCTAGATTAAGGTGTTAATTTAGATTCTCTTTTTTTAATTCATTGTACTGTTTTTGTGGCTTAACTTATTTATTAGTTATTAGGGAGAATTTCGTCTGCCCTCTTAAATAAAACCTTGTTGAATGAAAGTTCATATGTTATTCTAGCAAATTAATGGCTCAACTGTCTCTTTTGACACTAAACCTGACTGTAACGAATGGAAGACGATCATGTCAGTAACAGTATTTCTGGAGTTCTATGAGATGAGTGTAAGTATGAATTTTGTCTTATTATCCGACTGCCCCAGAAGGAGGGTAATGTTTTTTTTTTTACTTTATATGTATATATAAAAATACTATCTTTTGCCCGCGGCACCGCACGCGTAGATATCGGTTATCGCGTAAAAAAGTAGCCTATGTCCTTCTCCATATCCCAGGCTATATCTCTGCCAAATTTCATGACGATCGGTTCAGCGGTTTAGGCGTGAAAACGTAACATACAGACAAACAGACAGAGTTACTTTCACATTTATAATATTAGTATCGATTTATAAAATATTTGTATTTGTATAGCTTGATTTGTAGCCGTGTGTAGTGGCCACTGTACAATCAAAAATAATTTGGTAGCTTTGAAAATACACCAGTTTTTTGGCCCTTCCACAATTCTCAAGACCAATTAGTTAATATAGGTATAGCCTTGGAAAGTCTCGTTTATAAATTAAAATATAATAACTCCCGTCACCTATTAAGTCCAGCATGAACCATTTATCATACAATGCAAGTTAATTACGTTTTTATTGGATGGTGTAATCACTAGAACTAAGCAATTTGCTTTGTCAAGTTGATAGAATTATTAAACTACATGACACACCATAAACATCATGACTTGTCTATGGATTTGATAGATTATCCAGTTTATGCTAAGCTGTATTTTATCCAGATTATTATGGATTTAATTATATTGTCTTTATTACTAAGTAGGTATTGTGTAGTTCTTAATTAGGATTAGAATTATGATTTTAGAATTATGAGTTACCGCGTAAAAAAGAAGCCTATGTCCTTCGCCATATCCCAGGCTATATCTCTGCCTTTCTTGACAATCGGTTCTGTGGTTTAGGCGTGAAAACGTAACAGACAAACAGAAAGACACAAATTACTTTCACATTTATAATATTAGTATGGATTTAACCAATTTTATTTAAAGACATCAGTAATACAATGAATTCAAATTTATGTAGTCTGCAATGTTAAAATCAACCAAACTTGACATAAAAGAAACTATATATTTTCAATAACTGAATTACATAATTTATAAATGCCGCTGACTTATGGAAAGTGATGTTAAATAAAAACTAGTTTTTAGTCAATTTACAACATTAAACGAACTTATTACAATCCCAAGGATAAGGAAATAAAAATATGTTGAAAACAGGTTTATTAGAACAACAAGTACCTACCTAACAAATTTGTATAATCTGAGAATTTTCAAGGGTACTTGAAAAGCCATGAATCATCTTTCTTAGTTTTATTGGTGCCGCAAGTTTGAGTTTTTCCTGCATTGTGGGTGCACTTTGCATAAACAGACTGGCTACTAAGAAATAAGTAAGAGCAGCAAACATTTTTGCCATGTCTTCCAAAGAGTTTTCATGTAATACCTACTTGAACTTCTATGGTCTATGAAATGCGGTTGTATAGTCCCACAAGCCCTTGTTAATTGTGTAGGGTTGCATTTTTTTTTTAACTAGGGCATCTTAGAGTTAACCACGATGGGTTGAGACTCTTTAACTGGACTTTCCTGTGGTTGCCTTAAGCTCCTAACAGAACTTAATACCTCCAGCCAGGGCATAAAAACTTATAAACTAAACGACTGTTGTGTCACCACAGATAGAATTTTAACCTTTTACTGTCATATCGTGACTTAAAAAAATAACGATTTACAAGTATGTCCTACATTGCGATGTCACACAATGACTCTAGGCAATGTATGAAATTTTGTAGTGACCTAACACATTCCACCAGTAAGGGAATACTGTCCCCAAACGTGTTAAAAAAATAAAACTTTGTTGTGGAGATCAGATAGGCAGTCACTCTATGTAAAATACTGGTACTGGAAGCTGACTCCAACGTAGTTGGGAAAAAGCTAAGCAGATGATGATAACTTTACTATGAACCTCTGCCTACCTCTTTGAGAAATAATTTTTGATGTTATATTATGTTATGTTTAATATACTTTACACCAACAACAGATTTCGGCGCCATTATTTAGTAGAATGAAAACATAATTTGGTGAACAGACATTTTATATTAATTGGACACTTGTTGCCCAGCAAGGCCAACATTCCAAAATTGACTGGTTACAGAGTTCTATTTACAAAAGTATTGTTACCATAGAGACCAAAAAAAGGAAGTATGTAAATAGTTTTTAATTGCCAACAGTGATGTAAGATTAATTCAATCACAATGTTAATTGATAAGTTCCCATTAGTGTTAATGAGTAACTGATAAAATAAGTAACATTATAAAATGATAATAATTGCCTCTTTAAGTGGTAATGGTTTGTACAGGTGTTGTTATGACTAAGGTAATGACTATTTTGATTTTAACTATAGACAACCATATAGTCATTTTTATAGTAGTGTTTTGAATAAAAGAGACCAAAAGTGAACCATAAATAAATGCATTATCTAAATTCCTTACCAACTGGAAAATCACAGTTAAAATTCTTACAAAAAAATCTTGAATCAATAAGCAAATTGTGTTGTGAGAGTTAAGGAGGTGTATCAAATTGTTTCTAATATATATAAACAACTTAATGTTAACATAAACACAAACACAGCGTGATTTGAGCCTCACAATAATGCGATAACAATTAAATATTGTACAGACAGATACTCACAAATGAATACCGCTCACATGAATCACGGATCGCGAGTTAGATGCTTATTGAATGTAGTCAACTTTTAATGTTCATTGCTACCACGCTTAACGACTACCTATACGAACAGGCATGACAATTTGCTATCGAGTACCTATTATACTATTAATCGATTTGAATTCTTCCACACATTATTAGAATTTGTGTAACACGCTTTGAAACGTCACCCCTCTGAACGTTCGACCGTCGACGTGAGTGTCGGACAAAAGTACTTACATTTTATTCCTACTATACGCGAAGGCGATACGCAGAAGTTATAATAAAAATAACGAGCAGTTATCCTTATTTCATAGCGGTGCCAATTAATTGTATTTCAATACACGTTTTCTATAGTTAATTCAACATTTTCGCTAACAAAAATCGAAATAAACTTGATCGAACTGACGTTCCAGGTTGACATGACATTGACTTTAGTTTAGTTGACCGACCGAATGACACTTGGCAACTTGGCGTAATGTTGTCACGTACTTTCACTCTGTTCAGAAACTATATGAATAGAAAGTAGTATAGCTAAAACATTTTGGTTTTCTTAGAATTTTACACAAGAGTAATATCCAGACTTACTGCACTATCTAGCATAGTGCAGTAAGGCTGTCCCGCAGGATACATTTATGATTTTTTCAAGAAATTACAATTCAAGCTCAATGAAATAAAATATGAATTGAAAAGTTAGCGGGAGGACAAATTTATACGATTTTAGAAGCGCATATCTCTCCATTTTAAAACTTAAAACAAATAAGTCACTGTGGAACCTCTTAAAAGACCTTTAGAACAATACAAACGCTAATGTGCGTTGCTTTTTTTTTTTTTTCCTCTCTCGCGCTTGGGCTGAAATCTTAATCATTTGGAGTAATAATAATAACAATAATCTTTATTGGAACAAAAACAAATTTTACAAATTGGAATCGACGCAGCATGTCTCGAAATTATGAGTTCGAAAAGAGCATATCGGACAGATTTTTTCTTTTGACCATTCATACTATTACTCATAGAATTTATTGAAGAGGATTTTATAGAATATATAAAAGTTACTTTTTCGACTTATCCATAAAAGTTTCAGAATTCGAGAGACTATGATGCAAGGGCGACTCAACTGCTCATTATGAGTACGGCTCAATTTCCACCAAATTATATCCGATAACCCTCTCTTATTTCAGAACGAAACTTTGCGTTTAGTTACTACATGGAAAGCTGAAAACTAAAAGATGAACCAACAAAACGCAATACAGCAAAACATCAATCAATGTCAGACAGATGTCAGTTGACGTTTGAGGTTATGTGAAGCGGGGGTCAATGTATTCATAACAAATATCAAAATAATATCAAAATGCCTCTTGATTACCGAAGATTCAACGGACCTGAAGACAGTATATCATACAAGCGTTTCACTAAAGGCTATTTGAAGACCTACGATGAACTTTACAAAGAGTTGCTGGATGATAAAGGAGTTCGTAAAGATGGGCGCGCTTTGTCCGAAGCGCGAAGCATGTGTATGTTTTGTATGTACTGGTTTGATTTTAATGAACTATTGTGTATGAGAACTGTGGATTTAATTTATATTTTGCATTTCAGTCGCTAGGACGGATATGGTGTCGCAAGCAAAGGGATCCTCTTATGTTGAACTGAGGAAAACAAAAGTAGTTTGCTCTGTGTTCGATCCGCGGGAAATCCCCCACCAGAATGAGTTCAGGTAATCATAATAACTAAGTGATAAAATTCGCACAATTGAGAGATCACACTTGAATCAAAGTTTAGTAACTTTTACAAAGTTTTTTTCTGCATTGAACTTATATCTCAGCTTTATCTTAAATACAATATTTATACTTAAAAACTATACCATAACTCTAAAACTGCCATTGACAAGTGCTTTTTTTTCTTGCCCTCATTTAATTTTAATTTCAGTCAACTTGGCCAAATATTCTGTGAGGTGAAATTCGCGCCATTTTCGTGTCCACGCAGACGGCGGCCGCATGTGCCAGATGCTGAAGAAAAAGCTTTGTCTGTTGCACTCAGGAAAGCCCTGGAACCTACTGTGTGTAGACACATGTTCCCTAACTATCAGGTAGAGGCATTATTTTAAATTAGGAACATTAATGTAACTGCCGGTATTGTGGGGTACATGTTATCTCTATGTGAACATAAAAGAAAATGTATGGTGCAGTCTGCACATTCAGCCCTGCTTGCTACTTGCATGCTACCAACCTACTACATTAGGTATTAATTTACTTAGATCATGTTGATATGAGAGAAGTACTCATAGAGTAACATGACAATAAATGTTCCTCTGAAACTCCATGCAACTCTTGGAATGCCTTTAAAATGTGTTTTATTAAATTTACATATGCCAGAAGAACAAAATTAAATGAAAAATTCCAAGCCATTGTTAAAAATTTCACTTGCCACCAATTTTTGGCAATTCTCTAAAGAAAGTCTTCTTGGTTAGGGATTTCCCCATAGAGCCCTAGTTTAGTAAAATACACTGTTTACCTAGTGATTTATGCTACACATTACTGTTTGTATTATCACATTATTGTTGTTATCTTTAGCTGAAGTAACATTATATTAAATGATAAAGTACTTAATAAAAGAATTTAAAAATGGTACTAAAACAACATTGTAATATCTTTAATTAATCATTCTATGAACAAAGTATTTTTGCATGAAAACTAACACTGATAAAGAACAAAGCGCTTTATGAAATCAGTAATTCACAAGATATTTAAGGTGCAATCCCAAATGACTTGCACATTGAAGTATTATTTTATAGCACTCAGTCCCCATGTTTAGTAGGTAATCATGAGTCAGTACAAAATAATGTTTTAGTATCAAGCTTATACTTTACAGCTACACACATTATAAATACTAAAATATCATCTCTTACACAGGTTGATGTCTTCATATACATTCTGGAAAATGATGGAGCTTGTCTGTCAGCTGCAATCAACGCTGCTGGGCTTGCCCTAGCAGATGCCGCTGTCCCAATGTATGATGTTATAACATCTTGTTCCATTGCCATAGTAGGAGACAGGATGTTTGTAGACCCAACAGAAGCTGAAGAAAATTTAGCCATAACTAGCCCAAAGACCGCTACTAATCATGGAGTAGTAACACTTTCAATGCTGTCCGAATTGAAACAAATATCAGACTTCACACAAGTAGGGTCCATGGACGTTGAGTGTATTGCAAAAGCAATGGATATTTTAGAACAAGAGTGTTCAAGGCTTGTGCCGATGATCCAGAAAGTGCTTGTTGCAAATGTTTTAAAGTGTTTCGAACAACGGAAGAGGTTGGAGGAGGAAGCAAACGAAAGGGAGCAGCTTTTAAACGCCAAGATGGAGGAGTGGAAGAAATTATTAAATTTTGCATGAGATTTAATGTTTGTGTTTTATTTTATTTACCAAATGAACTATAATGCCGTTAGCATCTTGACAGCTTACGCAACCATTTAGCTAACTTGAAAAATCATGAAGTAGGAAAACTTTCGCTTTTCCATTTATAAAATGGTGAAATAGGTAAAATTTGTGAAATTGGATTAGATTGTGGAATTGGTAGGTAGGTTGTAAGGAAAATTTATCAACAACAATATTTGTTGTAGACTCAAGGGAGAAGCTCATACAAACAATGAAATAACCATTATTATGACTTAGGAATACTTTTTAATGAGGAATATTTTTTGCAACATCATTAATTCATACAATATTGCTTAGTAGTGTGTTTATCACTTCCATTACAATAGAGAACTTAAAACTAAATACTCAAGTAGGTACATATTTTTTTAATCTTCAGGCTTTTCCGGAGGGGGTCCGCAAGGTTGAAGCATTCTTTCCATGAGATTGAATTTCACTCTAGCCTTTGACTCGTTTTCAACAATAGCAAAGTAACTTAGCAAGTCTGGGTGACCCATGTAACTGCAGCACGAATCTCGGTGCTGATTGGTTAACCATTCATATTTCGTCGTGTCTGCGTGTCCTGTACCGATGTATTTGCTCTGAAGATGCTCAAGTTGGCTGTGGATGTTGTATCTTTCACCCATTTTTACTGCAAAACAAGTTTTGAGGTTAGGTTTCGTAAATGTTGCAGTAATTCTTTGAGTTTTTTAAATCCATGTTCTGAGATTATATTATTAAATACCTGTAGTTGTTAACTGCTTACACAAATTTATTAAGATTGGGAGTTCGTGGTTATGGTGGTTATGTCGTAAATGTTTACAAACCAAAGCCCAATAGAAATGTCATTCAAGACATTATGGTCAACTGTCAATCTGTCACTTTCAGTTAGCAAGCAAAGGAACAACATCAAACAGTCAATCTGTCAAAATAGATAAGCATTTTAGATTTTTATCATTAATTTATAAAAAAAACAGAACGAAACCACAAAAACTTACCTACCTACTTATAAAAATGGTAGCAACAGCTTTTTGTGACCCTAAAATATCCGAACGGAGTTTCCCAAGTGACGCAATAAAAAAAATTAATTATGACCAATTATGACTGCCAGGCGCCATTTTCAAAGTTTGATCAATTATTCTGCAGTTGCGTGAAGAATCTTATTTTTAAACAGAAATATGTATTTTTAAACAGATTTAATCATGAGTAAACCACCGAAACTAACCGATTTAAAAGAGAGCGAAGAAAAACTGCGTAAACAAGCAAAAACACTAATACGACAAAAAACCTCAGATGTCTTGAAAAAACAAACGCATTTGTTCATGCATGAGAAGGGAATAACTAGAATAGTAAGTTCCAATCGTATTATCCTATTGATGTTAATCCCCAACAAAGCTAGTCCTAATAAAGGAACAGCTTTATTGTGGCTTTAGGTACAGACGCCAGCAGGTCAAGCTACCCGAAACTGTCAAATTTTCGCAATCAACCTTGAACCTTATACTGTCGTGATAAAGTTGAAAATCTATTAAAGAAATTTGACAGATTGTAGTAGCTTGATGTGCTGGCGTCTGTACATACAGTCAGCACATAAGGGGTAACATTTGGATTTAGAAAATCGCCCCTATCGCTACTACATGAAGGCGCAATAACAAATTGTTATGTGACTCGCTCACAGAAAACTTAAATACCCTGTACTGGCTCGTGTTCGATTCACCACCCCGAGCGACGAAGGCGAGTTGGCGCCATAATAACATTCAGGCTATCATCATCTCATACTCCAGGTTTTCTACACAGACAGCGGTTTTAATGTGACTGTTTTCTGTAATTGGTGCATACTTTCATAACTTTTGAAACGATATTTATAACATAACTGTTGTATTTTATTTGTCTTACGTTTAGTATCAGTTTCTCAATTGATTGAAAGTGTTATATTTTATCTGTGTCAGTTTCATATCAGTTGATCAATTGATTTAAAGTGTTGGTAAAATGAGTGATTCCGGAAGTTACGCTTTTTGATAAATAAAATGAAATGGCGGTAAAGCAATGGCGGGAAAAAGAATGGCGGGAATAGTTTAGGTGGCAGCCGTTTTGACCTGACCGCAGCTCATTCTTTCTCCAGCCGTTGCGACTTAAACATTATTTAATAATAACAAGTGGAAGTATATTTGTTTTGAAAATACAACGAAGAAATAATAAAAGTAACACTGTGCTTTATTTAATCTCCTTACTTCTGAATTTATTATAGTTCAGAAGTGGGATGATAAAAGGATTTAATTCCTACCGCGCCTACAACTAGTGACAGTTTCAAAAAAAAATTAACTTAAGACTTGAAGCTGAACCAACCATCGTCTTCATGTCTGAAGTTGAGGAAGTTGACCGAGGATTTATGCAGGAGTCGGGTACCCCTCCAAATCCAGTGCATCATCATCGTCGATCGAAAAAGCGGAGTTTTTCACGAAGACGTCGCGATCGTGGCAGCGAATCTAAATCTTCGTCACGTAAGCGACGTAGGCGACGCGAAAATGGAACACCAAAAGCTCGTCGCAGCAGGTGTGACGACCGAAACCGGAAGCATCACAATCGACACCATCGGAACAAGAGGCGGTCTTCAACTGTAAGTACATTGTCTTCTTCTACTGATAGTGCCTCTTCAAGAAGCAAGTCTGCTACAAAATCTAGTGCAAGGCGTTCAAAAAGACGTAACACCAAACAAAGAACCGAGGATTCTGTGAATAATGTTTCTGCCCGTGAGTTGTTAAATTTGTTAAAGTCATTGCCTACTTCACAGAATCATTTTTCAATCAATAATAATGCTATTCCTGAATTTGACCCCTCTAACAAAGAACAGACTGTTGATATTTGGATAAATAAATTAGAAGAATGCTCTAAATTGTATGGATGGAGTGAACCGCAATTGTTGCATTATTCCCTACCCAAGTTAATGGGGTTAGCAAAGGTGTGGTATCAGGGACTTTCTTCTGTCAATTTCACTTGGTCTGAATGGAAAGATAAATTAATTAAAACATTTCCATGCGTTCAAAATTATGCACAATTATTACAAGAAATGTTAGATAGGAAAGTTAAACCCAATGTAACATTAGAGACATACTTTTATCACAAGATGAATTTATTAAACAGGTGTGAAATATATGATAAGAAAGCGATAGACTGTATTATAAACGGGTTAGAAGACAGGAGTATGCGTCTAGGTGCTCAAGCAGCTAACTATAACCAGCCTGAACAGTTATTAGCTTATTTACAAACGGTTAAATTAGAAGATAGTAAAGAAATTAGGAGACCATTCTTAAAGAAGCGTTTTGAAGGGCAAAGTGACAATAAGAGCAGCAATAATAGTAGTACGATCAAATGCTTTAATTGCGGCGAATTAGGTCATCCTAGTTTTAAATGTTTGAAACCACTTGTAACCTGTAACATCTGTAAAAAACTTGGACATCAGTCAGCTTCGTGTAGACGACTCTTGAGGAACACTATTGATAATAGTACTAGTAGTAATAATAATACTAGCAATAAAAACGGTGACAAGGCGGTATCGGAAGTGAAAATAGCAGGCGACTTAGACAGTAAATACGTACTAGACATTAATGTTAATGGTAAATTAATGACTTGTTATGTTGATCTTGGAAGTCAGAGTACCCTCATTAGACAAAGCGATTTTGAAACATTAGGAGTGTCGTATACTGATACACATTTGCCATCCCTTAAAGGTTTTGGCGATACATTGATTAGTCCTATAGGTAAATCAATTGTTAGTTTAACTGTTCAAGGTGTTTCTGCTGTAACAGAAGTATTGATAGTAAGAAACGACCTGCTTAAGTACCCTATATTATTAGGTCATACATTTACCGAACAAGCCGGCATTATCATTATTAAGACTGATGAGCATTTAATTTTACAAAAGCAAATGTACGATAATTTAGCAGAAAAACTAAAATTAATTATTGAATTAGATACAAGCATTAATTCTATGGCAGCTGTACCAATAAAGGTTGAAGATAATAGGACTTGCACTGTTTATGTACGAGGGTCCATACGTGAGGTAAACAAACATAAGTATTATATTATGCCCGGTGCTTATACAATCACTAATGGTTTTGGATGTATTCTTTTAGTAAATTTGAGTTTGGAACCCTTAAGATTAATTAAAAATATCTTACTGACAAGAGCTCCGATTATTAAAGATAATAATGTTTTAAATATAAATAAAGTAGAAGTTGAGGAACCTAACGCTATTATAAATCAAATATCGTTAGGAGATAAATTAACACCTAACGAGATTTTAAAATTGAAAACCTTGTTACAAAAATACAGTGATTGTTTTTCATTTGGCCTAAGTGACTTAGGGTTGACAAATTTAACAGAAATGACCATAACTTTAAATGACACGACGCCTGTTGTGTACAGACCATACAGATTAGCTCATATTGAAAAAGAGAAAGTTAAGGGTATGATACGGGAAATGTTAGATAGCGGAATTATCACGGAATCCACTTCGTCTTACGCTAGTCCAATATTACTGGTACAAAAGAAAACCGGCGACCAGCGCCTATGTGTAGATTACAGGGCATTGAATTCCAAGACTGTCAAAGAGCATTATCCATTACCAAGAGTGGAGGACCAAATTGACAGCCTTGGGGGTTATAAATACTTTATAACATTAGATTTAGCATCTGGGTATTACCAGATACCAATCGCTCCTTCCTCTCAGGACAAAACCGCATTTGTAACACCTGATGGGCAATATCAGTTTACTCGTATGCCATTCGGGTTAGCCAATGCACCGTCTGTTTTTCAAAAAAACCATCAACAAAATGTTACAAAACACTAGAAATAGTGAGGCCTTTGCTTTCATGGATGACATTATAATACCGTCACAAAGTGTTCAACAAGGAATGGAGCGATTGGAAACTGTACTTCAGTTAATGAGGAATGCTGGCCTTACTCTTAAAGTTGCCAAATGTAAATTCTTTTATACTAAGATTGACTATCTGGGGTTTGAAATTTCGGAGGATGGCGTTAGACCTGGTTCTGGGAAAACGGAAGCCGTTAGATTATATAAGGCACCCAAAAACCAACATGAAGTGCGACAATTTCTTGGGCTTGCAAGTTTTTTTAGGCGGTTTGTCAGAGGATTTGCAATAATAGCTTCACCTCTAACAAAATTATTAAAAAAAGATAGTAAATGGGAGTGGGGTCCAGACCAAGACCAAGCATTTCTCTCATTAAAATCAGAACTAATAAAACGGCCAATTTTGGCAATATATAATCACCTAGCTAAAACTCAAGTTCATACCGATGCGTGTAAGACGGGCATTGCTGGTATACTTTTGCAAGAAGACGAATCGGGTAGGTGGCGAGCTGTTGCTTATTACAGCCGCCAGACTAATTTCGAAGAACAAAAGTATCATTCCTTTGAGCTCGAGACACTAGCGGTAGTTGCCTCTTTAAATAGATTTCGCGTGTATATTCTAGGTATAAAGTTTACCATAGTTACAGATTGTAATGCATTACGAACCACCTTGTCCAAAAGAGACATAATACCCAGAATAGCTAGGTGGTGGTTACAATTACAAGAGTACGACTGCAGTATCGAATACCGGTCAGGAACTCGAATGAATCACGTAGATGCACTCAGCAGAAATGCGATCGAACAAAGTGTTGAGTCGGAACCTGTATTCGATATTCTAGCGGTTGAGACGGAGGACTGGTTGGCTACTATCCAAAATGTTGATGATGAAGTTAAAAAAATTAAACAGATATTGGAAGCTTCTGACGCTAAAAATATAATGGATATCTATCAAAATTACAAAGTAAAAAATGGAAAGGTTTATCGTGTAGTTAATGACCAACTTAAATGGGTGGTGCCAAAAGGGGTAAGGTGGCAATTATTAAAAAAAAATCATGACGAATTAGGTCATTTTGGTATGGAGAAAACTTTAGATAAATTAAAAGATCTGTATTGGTTCCCTAAAATGAGAAAATTTGTAAAGAAATATGTTCAATCTTGTCTGGAGTGTGCTTACCACAAAATACCCGGCGGTAAAAAACAGGGAATGCTTCATCCTATCCCAAAACTCGACCAACCTTTTCACACCATCCATTTGGATCATTTAGGACCGTTCGTCAAAAGTAAATCTAAAAATACCTACATACTAGTCGTAATCGATGCCTATACAAAATATATCAATCTATACGCCGTTAAAAATACTAAAACAAGGACAACTTTAAAAGTTTTAAACAATTACGTTAGTCTGTTTGGTGTTCCAAGTAGGATAATAAGTGATAGAGGAACGTCTTTTACTAGTAAGGGTTTCAAAGATTATATAAATAAACTAGGTATACGTCATGTTTTAAACGCGGTTGCAACTCCTCGAGCGAATGGTCAAGTAGAGCGTTTTAATCGTACAATTTTAGCTTCACTTGCCACCAAAAACCATAATTGCTCCGAAAATGAATGGGATAGACACTTAGAGGAGATACAGTTAGCTATAAATACAACGGTTAACAAAACTACAGGTAAAAGTCCATCCGAAGTATTATTTGGTATAAGATTACGAACTAGGGGAGATGGGATGATAGCTTCATTGTTAGATTGCGATAGAACCGGACCAAAAACATTAAGTGAAGTTAGGAACGAAGTAAATTTAAGGGTGTCGAATGAACAAATTAAGCAGAAAAACAGATTTGATAGCAAGAGAAAAGAGGCTACAATTTATAAAGCGGGAGACTTGGTTAGGATAGAGAGGGAAATAGCAAATAATTACGGAAAATCAAAAAAGCTTTTACCTAAAATACAAGGTCCCTATAGAATAATTAAAGCATTAGATCATGATAGATATGTCGTGGAGGACACTCCTTTGACGCGAAAACAAAATAGAAGGTATGAGGCAGTTATATCAATAGATAAAATTTATCCTTGGTTGACATATACCCAAAAGTACTTAGATGACACAGATGAGGGTTCAGATCAGTCCAACAAAGAATCTGAAGTAGACAATGACGATAACCAAGACGTAAATAATGATTGAGATGTGAAATTAATATTTTTGTTTAACATTTTTTTTTTAACTTGCAAATGCAATTGATTGTACATATAATTTGAAAATACTTTAATATGTTTTATTAGAGATTATATGTGTGTATTAGTGTGTGTGTTTATTAGTTGTAAGTAATGATCAATAAATGAATAAATTATTAACATAAGTTTGAAAGATACAAGGTGCATATGAGGCCGATAAGCCAATTTTGGGAGCATCTGTGTATCTAAGTAGAGTATCTGCATACACATGAGGCCGATAAGCCAAACGAAGGAGTATGTAAGATATGTTGACAACGGTATTTCCACACATATGAGGCCGATAAGCCAATAAGGGAGTGTGCAAATACGTTGAGTGGTAATGAAAATGATTTTGAATAGATAATGAAATTGTTTTATATTGTATATCGTTTTTCTTTTTTTTTATTAGGCACATGTTGTAATTGAGTACGGTATTTCCACACATATGAGGCCGATAAGCCAATAAAGGAGTGATAATGATAATTATTTGAATAAGTAGATGAAATTATTTTACGTTTATTTTTTTTACTAGTCACATACATTTTGTATGAGAGTTACAGTTATTTTTTTTTTTTTTTTTAAATTGATGGAACAATTTTACGTTTACTAGATGGCCGAAGCAGTAAAGTTTGTTGAAAATAGAAACATGATTGATTGTACGATTTCAGTTTCTAATTGTTTTCTTTAGTGTAATTCACGCTTTAAGATTTATTATTGTATTATTTAAACTCAATTAAATTAACTGTACGAGAGGACTCGCAAAGTTCAGAATGGCCGACTGTTGTATTTTATTTGTCTTACGTTTAGTATCAGTTTCTCAATTGATTGAAAGTGTTATATTTTATCTGTGTCAGTTTCATATCAGTTGATCAATTGATTTAAAGTGTTGGTAAAATGAGTGATTCCGGAAGTTACGCTTTTTGATAAATAAAATGAAATGGCGGTAAAGCAATGGCGGGAAAAAGAATGGCGGGAATAGTTTAGGTGGCAGCCGTTTTGACCTGACCGCAGCTCATTCTTTCTCCAGCCGTTGCGACTTAAACATTATTTAATAATAACAAGTGGAAGTATATTTGTTTTGAAAATACAACGAAGAAATAATAAAAGTAACACTGTGCTTTATTTAATCTCCTTACTTCTGAATTTATTATATAACTCACTCAATCTTTAATACCTTTTTCAGCCTGTCCCTAAGAATCCAAACCACGTATTATACGCTTACTACCACAATAACCAGCTAGCAAAAATCGAAAACCTAGAACATTTATACAACGTTACCCATCTACACTTGCAATGGAACAAAATTACCAAAATGGAAGGTCTGACCTCGTTGCATTGTTTAAAAAAGTTGTATCTAGGTAACAATAGGATCAGCGTTGTAGAAAATTTAGAAGGGTTGAAGTATTTGGAAGAACTACACATAGAAAAGCAGAATTTGGAGAGTCCAGATGCCCTGTGCTTTGATCCGAGGACACTTATTTATATTGGTGTAAGTATAACCTTTTTGTGGTAAGTACAATGGCAAGGTACACGAAACTGTCTTTCTCTAGACGATGTTAAACTTTAAAAAGTTTATGATTAAGTTCAAAATCGAACGAGAAAATTTGACAGTGATAACTTGATGTGCTGGCCACCGTACTATTTTCTACGCCAATTATCGTTAAACTGCAATGGTTTGTTTTCTAGGGCTCCCTTAGAATACTGAATGTATCTGAGAACAAACTATCTGATATGACATGGGTGAAGCCTCTAAGGAGATTGGAGGTGCTCGTGGCTAAAAAGAATATGCTGCAAGATCACCAAGTAAGTATCTGAATTAATGAGAACTTGAAACTAGTACTTCTAGCCTGGGCATTAACACATCCCTACTGCTGGCATAGACAAAAACGTGTAAAAACACGTTTTTACAAACCAAAGATCATGCTTATCATAATTTTCAAAGAGCCTGTTAGCATCTAAAGGTGAGTATACACTACAGCATTTTCTCGAGCAGTTCCGTGTATTGTAACGTTCCAGCGAATGTTACAATCAAGCTACACGAAACTGTCAGATTTCTCCAAACGATTTTAAACGTTAAAATGTTTGCGATTAAAATCAAAATCGATCGAGATAATGTGAAAATGAGCTGGCAACCATACAATAAAAGCAAAAAGCTCAATTTAAAAAAGTATTTCCATGTAATGTAACGTTGCGAATGCTCGACACGGTTTTCGAAGTAATGTTCATGGTGAGTGAGCATTTACCTGTAATATTCTTTTCTATTTTGCGTTTATTTTTCGTTGAAATGTCGGATACAGGTCGATGACAAGGTCGCCCGCGCTCGTGTCTTTTCTCGATGAAATGTTATACAAATTCGCTCGTTTGTGTTCAAAATCAAGTTGTAACAAAGCATCGTACATCGTGGTAGTTGTTCTGTTCGTGAAAGAGTGATACATTAGAGCGGCTCGATGTTTTGTTACAAGTAAATGCTCTAGTCTATATTCACCTTAATGCTTCTATGCACTTCAGGCCGTTGCTGATAACCTGTGCACACTGTTGAGTTTAGTCGACATCAATTTTCTGGGTAACCCCATGAATAAGAAGCATCGGTACAAAGAGACAATCATCGCGAGGTGTTCACAACTACGTATGTAAACCACAGACATAATAATGAACTAAAGTATTACTTGCATTTTGGCTTATTTGTATTTAAATCCTCTTTTTAATCCAGGGATATTTCTACCCACATGACGCGACCTACTAATATTTATTTCAGGCGTGCTGGATACCATAGTCATTCACAATACGTCAAAAACCTTCATGCAGAATTTTGACAAAGTAGTCCGCCTACGTCAACTACATGAGAAGAATAAAATCGAGACGACCCGCAAGGGGGTCGACGAGTTCTTCGATCTCAATATGCTACCCGGACCACGGGCTCGCAGCGCCCTCTCTATTTCTGAGTTCTCTAATCAGAAGCCTAAATGTACGTATGTATTACCATGTCCAATCCTTTTAACTGTAAAATAGGAAAAAAATAAGTCGCTTTTTGGGCTAGTAATCCAAGGTCCATTCATATACAATGTGGGGATGACGGTAAATTAATTTAAACTTCGGGTATCTGACGACGGTTCCAGTTTGCATACAAAAATTTAATTAAATATTGGGGTTTATTCATAAACGTTGCTTAAAGTTAAGTGACGTTCAAACGTCAAAATTTATGGTTAAACAGTCGTTAATCATTAATTAACTTTAAGCAGCGTTTATAAATAAACCCCATTATATCCAATAGTTTAGTCACTTTAGTCATCGATCGGCAAAACCCGTCCCATCACTACTATTAAGTTCGTTTGATTATTTTTTGATAAATTAATAAGATTATTTTGATAGTTTCAAAATACTCGTAATTTAAATGTACAGTGGCCAGCACATCAAGCTAAACTAAAATTTATCTTCTGTCCTTTTCTTAATGAAATAGAAAGAAAAAGATGCACTGAACTTAAATTTAGTTTAGTTTGTGAACAAGGGAATCGGCACCATTACATGATTTTGTAGACCGAAGAAAAAGTCAAGGGCGGGAACGGACTTCATCCCTCGTTTTCGGGTATGACGTCATACTACTCTTTAGTAAAAGAACGGGATTCTGCACTAGATATGTTTTACAACATATAGAGGTCAATATTTGAAGACGCATGTGTTGCAAAGCAGGCTATAAGCGATATTAGTTGATCCTTAATAGATTGTTTGTTTGAGCTAAATTTTATTGTTACAGTAACAGCATTCGATTCTACCTATACGTTTATGCCTCGCGCGTTCTGGCGAACTCGAGCTACGCCCTCTCCCCGTGAGGCCATAGCGCCACCGTTGGAACCTCCGCCGCCACCGAAACAGCCCCCGCCTGAAAATGAAGGCTCGCCCATTAAGGGAATATTGAAGAAACCCATGCCTATGAAATTTATTTAAAATAATAATAATTATAAAAAAAAAAAAATGGAATTTGTATTTATTCCGCAAAATTTAAGTGCCTGATTAAAATATTTCTTGATAAAAATGCTCGAGTATGATTTTTCAAATGGCATTTTTGCTTTCCTTTTGCATTTGTTTACATTTTTTACCTGCGAGCGCGACTATAGTTTGTTCATGTCAACCCAGAATTGTGTGTAGCGTGTGTGTACTTTGCTGATAATATCATAAAAGTATTGATCGATACCACAGTGGGCCCCGGTGTATTGAGTCGGCTCGTGTCCGATGAATGATGAAAAGAGCATCTAAAGTATGGTTTATAAATGTGTGACCGTAAGCTTATGAGGCTGCGCAAACTGTGTGTCTGGTCACTGCGTCTAGACGCTGCAACAAGCCGCAGAGTTGTCGTTTGCATCTGCGTCTTGTTGCTGCGACTAGACGCAAAGCTGTCGTTTGCGCTTGTGTCTAGTCGTTAAAACAGACGTCGTCGTGCAGGAAGCAATCATTTTCTTTGACTATTCGAGAGAGACGATCGTGTTGTTCATATTAATTAAGTTAAGAGGGAGTGAATATGGAGCCCATAGTAGCACTTGCCTTGGTGCTTATCACGCTAAGCCAAAGGCGCAATACAAACACTCGTGCAATGACAGGTCGCATGCGACTGTTGTGGGGTGTGCGCGTGCACCGTGCGTTTATTGGCTGCGACAAGCAGCGAGACACTGCGACTCCCCTAACCTGTTTTTGCGACTCTGCAACTCGACGCCAAGTGCGCAGCTTTGAACAAAACATAAATATGAAAATTGTCGGCCACAGCTGTCGTTTCCTCTACTCTCCGAGCTGTCACAGTCGCAGTCGCATGTCGCTTAGTGTGCGAGGCATTTTACTTTTTCATCCTCAAATGAAAAGATCGATCATTAATTAATTTGGTAATAATAGCAGATGTATTTAATTGGTGATTTTAGCTTCTCGGTGCCGCCGCCCTATTTAGTACCGATTCATGCGATGGTACCGCCTTTTTAGCTTTCGGCATTCAGTACACTGAACGCACCGCTCGCTGCGATTGTCTGATTATGTCAGTGTCCATGTCACGTCAAAATCAAAAATACTTTTTTAGGTTATGTTTACATGTTTACAATACAAAGTGGTTTAAAAAAGAAATGTTTGCATGTATTTGTAACACAAAAAGTTAATAAAAGACTCTAAAACAAAAATATAAACCATGAATAACATACTTACTGCAGCCTACCAAATTTTAAATGAAGAGTCATCAGGTAAATAGTAACTTATAGCATTAAAATCGTTAGATTAAAATGTCAACAACGGAACCTAACTTATTTGAATAAATTCCAGCTTTATATTTGGGCAGTAGCATAACAGAAACAAATGATTTAGAGCCTCTGAAGTTCTATAGAGATTATGTGTCAAAAAATATCCCAGTAGTAATACGAGGCTGTTGTTCTTATTGGCCGGCTGTGGCGAAGTGGAATGCTGATTATTTCAGGTAACAAATAATACTTTTGAAGCACTTTAAGCCAGGGCAAATCAAAACATTATGTTTTTAGAAACCAGTTATAGTATTTGGGTAACTTTCAAAACAAGTTGGAAACATTGGCCTCTCCCAAATCTTTACTCAGTATTGGAACATTATAAGCTAAAAAAAGGTCAAACTGAATATCCACATCCACCTTACTGTGTGCACTATTTTATCTTAAACTGAAGAAAAAACCTGGAAGCGATCTTCTAACATATAGAATATCTCTTCTTTCAGATTTTCTATGTATATGTAGAAAAACTAAAAGAAGACATTGTACTGTAGTGTATAACACTACAATACAATCTTGGAAATCTGGCACTAATTCAGACACAAGGGTTCTGGGGATTAGTGGAAAATTCAGATTAGTTGAATGTGGGAAAATAATGCCAAATATTGGGACAAGTGTGTATATTTCTTATTTAAAAAACAATGAATTTAATGTTTCTTGAAATAATCCATTATAACCCTTTTTTTTTCCGCTAGCCCTTGTTTAAAAACTCATGTAGATTTCTGAGAACCATTACTTCCTGTCTTGTGTAAAACTCCATTTTCATCTGCCTAAGCGAATGAAACTGAATTATCAGTGAAAATCAATCTAAATCAATCTTGTTTTTACAGTTTTGGCGCGCATTCACACGTTACCGCCACAAGGAAACTGACCTAGCAATACAAAAAATGGGAACTAATACTGTGCCAGATTACTGGACATGCCAGTGTATTGAAGTGCGGAATTATACTGTATTTTTTAATATCTACTTTACTTCTGTTTTCAGAAAAACAATACCAAACAAGACAGTGACAGTAGCAGTTACACCGAATGGCTTGGCTGATGGTATTACTAGAAATGAGACAGGAGAAGAGTACTTTGTTACTCCTTTTGAAGTTGATATGACCATGTCAGCATTTCTAGATGGCTTGGAACAGAAAAAGTATGTGTTTTCTTAATTAAAATTATTATACATAGTAGAGTTTTCAAATAGTTTGTAAAATACTTCTTCTTTTCGTGTCGATGGTACTCTTCTTAGTTGCTTTTTTATTTATTTTTATAATGTATGAGTTCAGTAGGTGGTCACATTGATTGCGGCATCAGTGGCATTCTTTAGGTCATCCGAGGTGCAGGTGAACGGGCAGTTAGGACACTCCAGCAAGTGGGGCATGGTCTCATCAGAAGCATCGCACCACTCTCCACTCTCCCTTGGCAAAAACTAGCCCTATTTCTGAACCTCCTGCTTGCCGAAAGGCGGCTCTATTTCTACACCTCTCCCTTGCCAAAAAATAGCCCTATTTTTACCTCCCTTTGCCCAAATCTAGCCCGCTACTGTAGCACAGCATGCCTAGTAGTCTCGACTCGATCGTACCACCTTATCACCGTAAATGCGTCGCAGTGCCCGCTGGTGGATGGTGGGCGAGTGGCCGAGCGTCTTCTGGAATCATTCGGGAGAGTTTCTGCTGGACACCTTCGAGCACACGGATCGTCGAGGCATTGGTTTCTATAACGACGTCCAGCTGGAATGAGGAGGGGTGGAATCAATAAATGATACAAAATAATGATAATTGATGAACATTTTAACGTTTCCTTGCTTGTCTGAGAAAATTAATCTCCATACTAAGGAGATTTACAAGTACTGGCTGTTGGATGGGTCAATAATACCCCACTTCGAGAAATTCTGTCTGCAGCCTACTTGGGTACGCAATCGATTGAGAGCTTTCCATATGGGCCACTGCAGTTCACACCCGGGAGGTAAATGCTCCTGGGGTTTAACGAAGTTGGTGGTGGATGCTTCTCTTCCCACAATTTGCTTGTCTCATTGGGTGTTTTGTCCTGGATGGCCTGCGTAGAGCTTAAGAAGCTTAAGCGCGCATGCGACATGCCTTCGTACGGCAGGCGGTGTGATTCGGCGGGTAGAGCAGATTTAGTGGATTCGGTTTTAAGCAGCCTCATATTATCCGTCACGTCTTATTTAGGGCAGTGTTTAATTGCTTGGCATGCGTGGATCGGTGCCACACTGGATACGCAAATTCGCCAGCAGATAAGCATAAAGATATGCCAGTTGTGCGTAGAACATCGGTGCTGCTCCCCAGTTAGTAGAAATGAGGCGACGTACCAGATTATTTCGGTTCCCGACCTTCTGCTTCGTTTTGTAGCAGTATGACTTATCCGTTAGTGCCCTATCTAACGTTACTACTAGGTATTTTTTAAATACTACTACATGTGGAACATACAATGTGGATCCCACTTTGGAGGTCGGATGGAGGTTTTTTTTTTTTTTTCTTAAGCTTTTTATGTTTAAAGATTGATAAAAAAAAGTGAAGGTTTTGTTAAATTGGTGCGAATTTTCATTTTAATATCGCCATTTTGTGGCGAACGTAAAAAAGAACCATCCCTTCTAGGGCAGTCGGTTAAATATGATCCAAACAGTTGCTGAACCGATAACTTGGCCTAAATGAAGAGAGATTACGAGAAAACTTACGGTACATCAGATGCAAAATCTTAGTCACGGGTCTCTTTCATTGATAAATTTTGATACAAAAAGGCCATAATTGAACAACCTTTCTACACCTATGTAGAACTATGAGCAACAAGCCCTGACTAGTAGTTTTAAGGTTGGCACAATATCATCATAGAAAGAAAGAAAAGATAAGAAAAGAAAAGAAAGAAAATTAATTTATTTTACCCAGGTTAAGGCACTTAATAGGAAGACGAGATGTCGGTCGTCTGGCGGCGAGATGGGCGGGCGATATTGTTGCCATCGCGGGTAAATCCTGGATGAGTCTGGTACACGAGTGTGGGGATTGGCACACGAGTGTGGGGATTGGCACACGAGCGTGGGGATTGGCACACAACCGAATCGAATCGAGAAAATACTTTTCTCATTAATGATTAATGACTAGATGTCATCCTCATCACCATTGGATGACATGACTTGAATTCATGTGCAAGAACTTCATCTTTCTTTATACTTCACAATATTAATTTCCAGACAGAACTATATCCAGTACATTCAGAAACAAAACTCCAACTTAACAACGGACTTCCCTGAACTGCAGCCAGATGTGTTCACCGACATACCATTTGCTAGTGAAGCCTTTGACAAGAAGCCGGATGCTGTCAACTTCTGG
The DNA here is from genome assembly GCA_947523025.1 of Dryobota labecula. Classification (NCBI taxonomy): domain Eukaryota; kingdom Metazoa; phylum Arthropoda; class Insecta; order Lepidoptera; family Noctuidae; genus Dryobota; species Dryobota labecula. Next base: position 11,553,062 of record OX383306.1, on the reverse strand, counting down.
ATGGGGGATGAAAGAGCTGTTACCTCAAGTAAGCACAGCAAATATACCTATACTTTGTTGGCTTAATTATGTTTCCAAACGTAAACAAATATGTGTTCATGGAAAAACAACTTCAAACATTTGATTGACTTTTTCAAACGTACGTAACCATTCTGCAATCAGTTTAGTTAACACAAGCATATATTTGATAGTCGTTTAAGTAGAAATAACATTAACTGGAAACAAGGATTTGAATAGACTTTACACAGTGAATTTTCCAAGCTGAAAGAATGATCTCAAAAACGCGCATTTTCAAAGTGCGATCTTCAGATCATATTTTCTAACGTGAGAACTGGATCTTGAATTGTAGTAATCCGTATTTGCGCAAATATCCGCGTTATTTCGTTAATACAAACTTAAATTCATTTCAAGAAACATTTTTATTTTGTACTAGCTTTTGCCCGTGGATGTCGGTTATCGCGTAAAAAAGTAGCCTATGTCCTTCTCCATATCCCAGGCTATATCTCTGCCAAATTTCATGACGATCGGTTCAGCGGTATAGGCGTGAAAACGTAACATACAGACAGACAGACAGACAAACAGAGTTACTTTCACATTTATGATATTAGTATAATATTAGTATGGATAGTATGGATTACAAGTAAGGCGTCCGCTACACCTACAATAAGTTTGCGCAATATTTATATTGCGCAATAATAATATGATTGAATCAGCGCCTGCACTTAAACGATCCAATATTTTCATGCAATAATATTGACGGCACATAAGCTTCAATGTTTTCGCTTGAGCAAGACCTACGCAATACTTATCCAACTCGGTGCAGTTAAAATATGGTGCAATAAAAGTTAAACTCGCTCAAACTTTTATTCAATCATTACGCAGTCTTCAATATGAACCCTAAACGGTCAAAAACATTGCGCAATTCGTGATATTATGGTGCAATATAATTGATCGTTTAGGGCCCGCCTAACGCGAATATTTTGACAAATATGCCGCCTGCCGCTATACTGCAATACATTAAATTAAAACTTGTCTTTCTATTCCAGTGCACAAAGATCCCTACGAGAACATCTACTGCGTGATAGACGGTCACAAGGACTTCATACTGATCCCTCCCACAGACCTGCCCTTTGTTCCCTACAGGCGGTACCCACAGGCCGAGTTCAAACATGAAGATGACAAGTGGAATATTGTACCTGTGCGCCCTAATAGTGAGGATTCGGAGATAGAACCTGTATGTGATGAGGAGTTGGGTCATACTGGGGGATTGCCTTGGATTAGTATAGGTGAGATTTTTCTTGGTTTACCTGAGAACAAATAAACTTTGAATAATAAGAGCAATATTCCCACTTCAAAGGCAGCAATACTGCACCTTCAAAGGCCGTTCGAAATAGAATTGTAATTGTATAGTTTCGAGATGTATGATCGCCCAGTTTTGCTTCTATACGTATATTATTTCTTTTTCTACGCCATTACACTGAGAGAAAATGAAAGCTTCTCGAGAGACCTTATCAAAGAACATCATCTTGGGAAGTATTTGTATGATACGCCCAGTTTCGCTTCTATACGTATGTCTTTTCCTACGCCATTACCCTGAGTGAAAATGAAACCTTCTCGAGAGACCTCCTTATCAAAGAACATCATCTTGGGAAGTATTGGCAAGTATTGGGAAGTATTTGTACGATACGCCCAGTTTCGCTTCTATACGTATGTCTTTTCCTACGCCATTACCCTGAGTGACAATGAAAACTTCTCGAGAGACCTCCTTATCAAAGAACATCATCTTGGGAAGTATTTGTATGATACGCCCAGTTTCGCTTCTATGCGTATGTCTTTTCCTACGCCATTACCAAAGAACATCATCTTGTGAAGTATTGGCAAGTATTGGGAAGTATTTTTACGATACGCCCAGTTTCGCTTCTATACGTATGTCTTTTCCTACGCCATTACACTGAGTGAAAATGGAAGCTTCTCGAGAGAGCTCCATATCAAAGAACATCACCTTGGGAAGTATTGGCAAGTATTGGGAAGTATTTGTACGATACGCCCAGTTTCGCTTCTATACGTATGTCTTTTCCTACGCCATTACCCTGAGTGACAATGAAAACTTCTCGAGAGACCTCCTTATCAAAGAACATCATCTTGGGAAGTATTTGTATGATACGCCCAGTTTCGCTTCTATGCGTATGTCTTTTCCTACGCCATTACACTGAGTGAAAATGAAAGCTTCTCGAGAGACTTCCTTATCAAAGAACATCATCTTGGGAAGTATTGGCAACGTTATTATTATGAAAATACCTTGTTCCACCGCCAAGCGGGATTGCCATTTTGAAGCATACGAAAACAAAAGGATAAAGAAATCATGATCTTGCCCTTGTACCATGTTACTTGGAGTCGACGCAACAAGTTTTCGCCTTCCCTGTCAACCGTCACGCTATCATTCACTGCCTTTTCTTCCATATCATTCCTCACACAATACATAAAAATAGAAAAGCGGCCACATCTAGATCAGCGTAGCCCAAACTTCTGTCGAACCAGTTAGGGTGAAAAAAATATATTTTATTTATAAAATGTATCCACCTACTACCAACAATATATATACCAATCAATAACAATAAAAATGCTCTTACTTTCAGACCCTCTAGCTCCCAACCTAACAAAGTACCCGGAATACAAAAACGCTCACGTATACTCCGTGCGGCTCAACAAAGGAGACTGTCTATACCTGCCTAGTCTATGGTTCCATCACGTACGACAGAGCCACGGGTGTATAGCCGTCAATTACTGGTATGATATGGACTTTGATATTAAGTACTGCTATTTTAAGATGCTTGAGAAACTCTGTGAGAAGTATTAAAGGATAGAAAAGCAGGATTGTCATAAATTCCAAAAACAAAACTCAAGATTTGTTGACTATGGATTAGGTAAGCTGCGGTGTAATTGTGTAACACACAATGCGTGCCATGAAAGATGAGACTTGACCGCGCCTCCCGCGCCTTTCCACCGCTAAAGAGACCTAAAATCGTTTACTGCGCAAGTCAAACCACGTGGTGTGTCTCATCTTTCGTGGCACGCATTGTACAATGGCAATGTTCATTGCATTATTTACGTTGTTGAGCAGATTAATTTTTCAAACATATGAAGCAATGGTTTAGCAATTTCCTTCAAAGTCTTTCAGATTGTGATTGAAAGTGTGTTACGCAATGATGAACAATAATGAACAAATCTCTAGCACCCGCTGGAGATTTTTTGGCTATGGATTTAGTAAGCTAGTCATAAATATACTAAAATAATACATAAGTAGCTTTTAAAATATCGTATGTTCTACTAAGTTGCAGATGTCTACGCATTTTAACTGTCAATATTTTTTGATTATATGTTGCACCTAGTGGTGGACTAAGCCTGTCTGGGGCCCGGGCGGCAAAACTAAATGGGGCCCCCGCCCAGGAATGAACGTCTAAATATTTATCACGCTGCTTCAAAAAGGGTTAGGTTTTATTTTGACCACAGATACAGAAATAAAAAAGAAAATACAACAGAAAAATACGACGAAAAGAGGATGGAACGAAAATTTTTGCCCGTTCTAATTTTCTTTTGACCATTTACACAGAAATAGGAATGACTTTATCGATCTAGACTGAACATTTTTTAAATGTAGGATGTAAGATCGAGCGTAGCGGGTTAGAAATTTCAAGCACCCCGCCCTGGATTGGTAAGGTTTTCTTTTGACTATTCGTTCATAAGTAGGAGTTCTTTGCCGACGTATTCCAAGAAGTTTGAGAATAAAGAGAATGTAGGTTGCAAGTGCGAGCGAAGCGAGCTCGAAAACTTTAGTACCTTTGTGTTTAGCTTGTGTAGGGGGCCGCCAACTGCAAACTGCCTTTTACTGAACATATTTTGGTTTGGGATTTGATTAAAGAGTATAATTCGAAGATAAACAAGACTTGGCCGGCTCTGCCGCTCCCCCTTAGCCCGCCAGTGGGTGCACCTGTTTAACTTAAAATTTATTACGACATAATATTGTTAATTCGTTATTATATTCAAAAGAATAAAATTATTTAAACTATGTTTTATAAGAATTGTTAATAAAATCGATAAAAATGACATTGCACATTATTTTATTGAACATAACAAAACCAAACAGGAAATAAATATTAATGAGGCTGGCTTTATGCTTCCCGACGCCTTCTTTACGCCCGTCATGTGTATGTTCTGAAATTAACATATTTTATTTATTAATCGTTAATGTGGTTGTACTTTTAAATACAAAACAAAAGTAAAATATGCACATAAGGGGGATGCGCGAAGTTAATTTTGTCTTCCGTTTTTTGCAATTTGCAGGTCAGTGTCATTTACTCGTAGCACAGGAGGGTTAAAAAGGAGGCACATTCATTATATTTGAGTTCAATTAATATTTTATGGAACACAAAATGGGAATTATTTGAGGTTCGATTAAATACATGCTCATTACCATTGTATCTGGGTAGACGTTAGACCTCGGCGTGATATAGTCCAGCTTGCAGAGCCCGCGCGGCGAGCACATCCCCACCACGTTCTGTGACACGCACACGCTGCCCGGCGGCCACGCGCGCAAAGATGTGTCGTTGCAAACGTAGCCCTCGCATAGACGGACTGTCACGTTCGCTGAAGTAAATGCAGGCTAGGTACGATGTGCTTTCTTAGAGGACAAGCCGTGAGCCCGATGGGATCCCATCACCAAAAATGACGAACATATAAACTTTTCCTTACAGGTTTTTGCTTGTTCCTACAGGTTCATTTGAAAACCAGCGTTAGACAGCATCTGTCTGGCATTAATGCTGAAATGAACCTTTTTGGCGCAGCCGTGAGGCACACAGCTATTTGTTTATAACATTTTTTTTTCTTTTTCACTTTTTAATTTGTATGATTTATAATATAATTGTGTTTCACGAACTGTGACCAAATAAACGTTATTCTTTCTTTCTTTTCTTTTTTATTTTCAAAAACCCTTCCTTAATGCTCACCTTCTTTATAAATTTTGCACAACAGTTTCTTACGAACTGTTGTGCAAAATTTCAAGCTTCTAGACCTAGCGGTTTAGGCTGTGCGTTGTATGTCAGTGAATTTAAGAAGCAGAATATCTGACGTTTAAATGACAGGCTTCAGTTTTATTCAGAGGGTAAACAGCGGGGTTCGTTGCTGTCACAATTGTTTGATACTAATTAGGCCTCTAAGCGCAATTCCTCACAAAATTGTGCTCCAAACATGATCGTAGATAGTTTGAAATATAGTCCACATGAAGTCCTGCGTACGATTCCAAGTCCGGCAGTGTTATTTCTAGTTTTGTGCTCCATTTTTGTGCTGTATTCCTTCAGGCGTTATTGTAAATTGTCTTTGGTCCCTGGTCCTGACATCAAGCAATGGAGTAAATTGTCAAACTTTTATTGCTTGAATTCGAGGCTTTTGGCTAATTTGCATGTGTGTGTTCGAGTATTTATTTTTTGTAATGTGCGTTATGTTTAAGGGGAATAAACAATTTTTCTTTCTTTCTAATTGTATGTAATCTTACTGTACTAACGTCCTATGTAGTCTTCATCAGGCCAGTAGTCCGGTAGCGGATTGTTGCTGGCCAGTTTCTCCCGCGCCGCCTCCTCAGCTGGTATGCACTGGTTACGACCGCCTCTCACCGGTACCTCGCAGCAAATGCCACACATGTTCATCTCGTCTAGCAAGGAACCCTAGAAATAAATTTTATTTTATTTATTTATTTAAGTACATAAATATTTTGTAGTACATGATGAGGGACTTACAAGGTAGGCAGCATTATTAATTACATGGTGTAGGTACAATTTAATTGTCGGGTGAATCGCTGCTCTCCTAGCTAGATCACTGAGTAATCTGTATTAAGGAGAGAAGCAGCAGAAAAACAAGCAGGAGGAGCAGAAGAGCTCGACCGGTTAAAATTAATCGCCTCAAACAAAAAGACTATCGATGGTTCTGAATGTCCTAAACTTATCGTCATGCACCACCCGTCATCGAGCAACCTATTTGAACTTTTTAACCCCGAATTTATTGGGAATATTGGGAATTTCCAGCTAATTTTTTTATTGCTGTGGGTAATATGTTGCTAGCAAAATCGAATGTTGCAGTGTTGCTTTGCAACATGTTAAAGCTTCGTATTCATGGTAAATAAAATATATGCAACACTAGCTTTTGCCCGCGACTCCGCCCGCGCGGATGTCGGCTATCGCGTAAAAAAGTAGCCTATGTCCTTCTCCATATCCCAGACTATATCTCTGCTAAATTTCATGACGATCGGTTCAGCGGTTTAGGCGTGAAAATGTAACATACAGACAGACCAGAGTTACTTTTACATTTATAATATTAGTATGGATTGTTTCACGACCTTTTTTTAATTCACACTTGGCGGGCGACCTTAAATAAACTGCCTTAGAGCGTGTTCAGATTGTCCGATATCGGAACAGAAATAGTTATTTGTGCAACATGAGAGCAAAGTCGTTTTTTGCTGCGAGTGCCGATTTTGAATCCTGAGCAAGCGAAGGATTCAACGACTGAATCACGAGCGTAGCGAGTGTTTCTAAAGTTGAATCCTGAGTGTAGCGAGGGATTCAAAGGCACGAGATGCAAAAAACTTTGCTCTCGTGTAACACACATAACTTTTCACTTCAGCAGCGATATCCCATTAGTTCTAACGATGGAACAGGTAGAACAAGTGGGAAATAGAGACTCCCACTAGTTGTACTATTTTGTAATATAGTATATCGTAGTACTAGTGAGAACAAAACAAAAACTCCCATTAGTTCTACCGTGGAACTGTTCAATAGAACAAGTGGGAATAGAGGGAATAGAGAATCCCAATAGTTCTACTATTTTGTTATACCTAATATCGTAGTACAAGTGAGAAAAAAAAATCCCATTATTTCTACCGTAGAACTGTTCAGTAGAACTAGTGGGAACAAACCGCGAGAACACTAGAAGATAATAAATATTTACAGGTTAAATATCAGTTTTATTTGCAGTAAATACTTGTTTTCGTTTAAATACAACAATAAGTTAAAAACTCAATAAATTACATGAAAAGACATAATTATCTTTTTGCAAAATTTCTTTAGTTAGTACGAAATTTCGAACGTGTTTGTCTTTGAGGTCGAATTCAAAATCGGTACTTCGAAAAGGCTGGTCTTTATCTCTCTTTCTTTCTAATGGCGGGAAAGAGATAGAGTGTGAATGTTTCGAATTGTATGATTAACCCAAGGCTGAATAAGATATTTGAGGCTTTCTGAAAAAAATGTATTAAAAAGTTACTTTGTCTCACTCAGTGAGCAAAATCGCATTTTGCTCACTGATTTTAGGCAGCAAAACCTACATGTTTGAGCTACTGAAGTGAAAAATATGTACATAATTCATACATTTTACTTGCCCCGATATCTAATCGGCATCCGGCACCGATATCGTATCGGACAGTCACCACCAAATCAACCACCTTTCAAATGTTCACAAAGACCAATTGCTTACCTGAAATATACCACGAGACAGTTGGCTCTTGACTTTCTTGACACACTGGCACTCCTTGAGCCCCAGTGTGGCGCACTCAGCCGCGTGGCAGGAGCCGTCCGACAGACACCGGCCGTTCAAGCCGCACCGACAGCTCGACGATAGCACTGAACACGTACACTCTTGGTCTTGGGTTCTGCAGTCCTGGGAATGATGAGGTGGCATTACGGCTTACGGTTTAAAACATATTCCTCAAAAAGAATACAATTCACTTATCATGGGAAATACAAGTTAATCTATCATGAAGAACGGTTGGTACTTACCTACTTACTCGTAAATAATCTAGTAAGTAGTAGATACACAATTTTTATTTTTACATTTCTTTCGGTAACAAGAAAAAGTTCGTGTACTATTGCATAAATCGTTTCTTGATGGCAAGTCATAGGGGCCTATCACACTATAGGTAGTAGTATCACGCGATACTCTATATCGTGATTATTAGTATTGATGAAATATTGATGGTATTGATGTCAAATTTAATTAGGTACTACATCGATCATTTTACTGATGATAATATCACGATATCCAGGATCATGATAATATTGATAGTGTAATAGGGGCCAATAGCAATTAACAAAATTAAAAGTTCCTATTGACACATTGTTAATAGTAGCAAGCTGTCAATAGGTAGTTTTAATTTTGTATTTTTTTTTTTTATAATATAGTTTAGTATCTAATTGTATTTTATACAATAGATAAAATAAATAAATAGGTAAATTACATTTTATTTTATTTTATATTGTATGTATTTTATATAAGTAATAATTTGATGTAGTAGAAGCAAATTAGCATGTGATGATGCGCTCAGGTATACAGATAATCTATTTTGTAGATCGACCTGATTTCTTATAAAGCTGTTATGTTGGTGCTTGTTTGGCTCAGGGGGAGTGCCTGAACGGGGATTCGCAGATTTATCTTCCCGGAGGCGTGGTTGCGTACGGTTCTAGAAATAACACTAGGTAAGTGTATCGGCTACGAAAATGTAACTTTCCTAAAATTTCAGAGATATAGGCATAGCACCTAAGGAAACTTTATCTAAGGCACATCCTAACAAGATTTATATAATACCAGAACACTACACCAAGCTTGTTCTCACACATTTTTGTGTTTTATCACACAATGGTGCCGATTTCCTTGTTCACAAACTAAACTAAATTTAAGTTCAGTGCATCTTTTTCTTTCTATTTCATTAAGAAAAGGACAGAAGATAAATTTTAGTTTAGTCCTGTCAAATTAATCAGCGCCTGTCACTACTCCATACAAATTTAGACGTGATTAAAAACTTGCCAACTAAAATTACGTCAAAATACGTAGGTAAGCGCTGATTAATTTGACAGGACTAAACCAAAATTTATCTTCTGTCTTTTTCTTAATGAAATAGAAAGAAAAAGATGCACTGAACTTAAATTTAGTTTAGTTTGTGAACAAGGGAATCGGCACCATTGCCGTGAAAAACGAATGTTTATATACCGTGTGTAGGCACGGTCGTCAGTAGGGCTGGATTTAGGGCAGAGCAACGGGCTCTAACCCCGGGCCTCCACATTTTTTTTTTTTTTACAAATTACCTACCTTTTTATATGTTTTTTTTTTTCAGCTTTTCCAAAAATAAATTGGGGCCTCCACTTCTTGGTTGCCCCAAGGTCTCCACACCTTTAAATGCGGCCCTAATCCGGATCACTATGGAACTAGTTTGTTGACGACACGGTGGCACTACTGCATGATGCAGTCACCGTATACTTAGGTACCATAGAACTGTGTCATATACAAGGTCACACGTTTCTACGGCACGGTGAACACGCCGTACCGTAAAGAAACCGTGCCGCGTACAAAGGGCCTAAGGAAATAAGTACCTACTCAGGTAAACTATTAAATTATGAAATAAATAACACCTTAGTAGGTATCCATCCAACATTGAAGTATTAAATCTGCGGGAATAACATTAAACAAACACCGAAGCCGAAGACCAAGGCCATTTCATATTTCAATTATTCCAATATGGGTCGCTATGCCATTCGGGCTTAGTTCTGATGTTGATTCAAGATGGCTGCTTTTACTCAAACAGAATTCGCAGTTGTCGGGAGATGCTTACAATCATCTAGCCGGCACGCGTCGGAATTAAGGGATGAACAATATTTGGAACTGGGTTGAAGCTACGACAAATAATAGCGAGGAATTGTGTTTGTAATGTTTTTGGGGATTTAGGATGGGCACGAAGTCTAGGCTGTTTGCGAAGGACTACCAATATTTGGGGCAGAAGCAGTAGTTTACGAAAAAATATTCCGCTTCTGCACTTTTAAGCTATTTTGGGCATTATTAATGAGTTCTTATCTTGATAATGAGTTTGAGCATAGTAACCGATTCAATTTTAAGGTGGAAATCGTGTTACCTACCTAATGCGATTACAGCTTAAAATATACTTAAAGCTGGGGTAACATTCATTGTAACTTTCATAAGTCATTGTAAAAATAACTCTGTCGATCGGTAATGTACTATTTTAAAACTGAGCACACTTACAGGACATGGCAGTTTTTTTTTTTTTTTTTTTTTAATCTTTATTTATTAACGAGGGTTTGATCACATAGTGAACATGCCACCCTCATAGGAAATCTTTGTTACATGCAAAGCTTAACATCTACGCTTAATCCCTAACTTAACTAATCTATATAATATTCTAGCGGCTTTGGATGCTGGAAAAGCTAAAATAATGTTACATTCTCCTAATTGATAAATATTCATATGAAATTGATCTCGAATCAAATATCTTTCCGCTCCGTTCCGGACACACTCCACCATAATATGAAAAACGTCTTCGACCACATTGCATTCCGTGCAGTTTGGAGATGTTACTTTTCCCATCAATGCAGCAAAACTATTCAATGGGATATGTCCGGAACGAAGTCTCAAACTTGTCACGATTTCTTGTCTACTCATATCGGCATTATCAAACCAAGGATAACTATGAATGGTTGGCTGCATCGTCCGATACCAAATACCTTTTGTCAATGACTTCTCGTCGAAGTATTCTTTCCAAATTTCATAACATTTCAATCTAACTACAATTAAAATATCTGTCCAGTAAGGTTTATACGTCACCGGAACACCCTCTACGCACGCTTCTTTGGCTAAATGATCAACTTCTTCGTTTTCTTCAATGCCGATATGAGAAGGCACCCATTGTAAAACAATATTTTTATTTTTATCTCTTAATCTAATAATAGAATCTATTATCTGGTATGCTAACGGATAACCACGAAAATTTCCCATACACCTCGTTAAATGTTGGAGTGCGCTTTTACAATCAGAATAGATTACGGAATCTTGAAAATCCACCGATTCAAGGTATGAAATGGCTTCGAAGATAGCGATTAACTCGGCGTACATGACAGAAATGTTTGAATTTAACTTGAACTTACAGGAGGTATTACTTTGAGGGTCAAAAAACGCAGCTCCAACATTATCTCGAACTTTAGATCCATCCGTATAAATCCTGTAATATCCAGAATATGTCCTGCCAAAATTCCTACTACATATAATTCGAAGTTGATAGTGATCGTACGATTTCTTCGCCTCGGTAACCTCTTTAATTTGTGGTTTAATCGCACAAGACAAGTTCACACCGCTTATCCACGTATTAAGCGAAAATAAACCTAATTCATCGCTGGAGTACACGCATATGTTATTGAATTTTTCAGAAATATGAACTAAAAGTGGTTTCTTTTTACGTCTCCAATAATTACCCTGGCAACAAATATTAAGTTTGGTAACAATTTCACACGTGTCCCCATTAACAAAAGATTTAAGTTTCAAAAAGAATTTACCAGCTAAGTAATATCTGCGAATATGTAATGGCTGCAGATGTAGTTCGCATTCCATCACATGAATGGGTGTACTTTTAATAAAACCACCGATGACCCTCAAACATTGGTTTTGAATTATAGTTAATTTATTTAAATGGGTTTGACAGCTACTATCAAATAAAAAACTGGCATAATCTATTCTGCTGCGAATGATAGCAATATATAAACGTCGCAAATGAGTGGGGTGTATGCCCCAGCCTGGACCAGTTAGTATTTTAAACACATTCAAAAATTTGGAAGTTTTGTCTCTTAACTCATTAATATGTTTGGACCATCTTAGAGATTGATCTAACCACAATCCTAAATATTTATAGCTGTCAACTACTTGGAGGGAACTTTCATTTATTTTAATATCAATTGTATCTTTCCTAAAGCCATTTTTAAATATACAAATTTTACTTTTACTAGTTGAAACATTTAAACCAATATCTTGTACTAACTGCTTAAATAAATCTAAAGCCGTTTGCAATTTATGTGTCGCTTCCAAAATTTGGTTGGTAGTAAAATATAAAACAAAGTCATCTGCAAACTGCGAAATACATACATTATTTATCTTTTTACAGATATTAATAGTAGCTATATTAAACAACAATGGAGATAATGGATCACCCTGTGCCAAGCCACGAAAACTAGTTCTACATAATGAATCATTATCAAGTTGAATTTTTAAATTTCTGGTATGTAAAAAATTCCACAGATATGTGCAAAGTTTTTGTCCCACACCTAAGCCATCCATTATACGTAATAAACTATGTACATCCACATTGTTATAAGCATTATCCAGATCAATAAAACAGCATATGGTCATTTGTTTTTCAGAAAATCCTGTTTGAATTCTAGAAACTAAACTAGTAAGATTATTTAACGTTGATCGGCATTTTCTAAATCCTGTGGTATTCTGGTCTAACATACAGTTCTTTTCTATAAACCACTCTAGTCTATTGAGTAGAATGCTATGGAAAGTTTTGCAAAAACATGAGATCATAGATATGGGGCGAAGGGAAGAGGCTAAACAAGGATCACGTCCTGGTTTGGGAATTGGCACCACCATTATATCGCGCCATTGCTTAGGTACAAAGGAATAACTGAAAAATGCATTAAACAAATTGAGTAGGACTTGTTTCCCGTTCTCAGGTAAGTGTCTTATCATAGAATATGTGATCTTGTCACAACCAGGGGCTGTATCTTTATTTTTTAAACATTTATTTAGCTCTTGGATTGTGATAGGTACTTCAAGTTTTGGATTATTCGATGTTAGTATAGGTTGGTCGTATGATACGAAATCGGGGGCTAAACTACAAAGTAATTCGCTTGCTTTACTACTGTTAACATGGGATTTTGCTGCGTTATATCCCTTAATCCATCTCATCTTTCGCCACAACTCACTATGGGTCGTAGCTTGGTCAAGAGAAGAACATAAGTCCTGCCACGACTTTCTTCTAGAGCACCGTATATATCTTTGAGCATCACTGATTTTACTTTGAAGGATTGTGAGGTTATGTGGCGATGGATTACGTCGAAATTTGGAAAGTGCTAAACGGCGCTCTGCTACAGCTTTAGAAAGATTGGGACACCAATAAGGCTTTGGTGTAAAATTTCGTTCTGGGTTCGTACTAATTTTAACATATGGTATAAAAAAATCTGCAGCCATGTCTAAATAGTCTATAAATATGTCATAACCTTTTTGCAAATCATTTGGAAACACGAATTCATCGAAAAGGTCATTTAAAAGTTTTTGGTATCCTACCCAGTCAGCCTTTTTATAATTCCGACGAGTCATACAGACGTTACTAGCTTTAAAGTACGTTGAAATTTTAATAACACAATGATCGCTTCCTAATGTCTCATTTAACACTTGCCAGTTTAAACTTAAGCTTATATCGGATGACGCTAACGAAACATCGGGAGACGACTGCTGTAGTACATCATTGACTAACTTAATACGCGTGTGATCGCCACTGTTTAATGAAATAAGGCTACTACCAATAAGTGCGTCAAAGATTTGATTACCTCTTCTGTCTACTCTATTGGACCAATTGGGATGGTGTCCATTAAAGTCACCTAAAAGTAAGGTTTTATTATTAACCTGTGAAAATAGTTGATCCCAGTCTGACTGGCTGGTATTTACAGAGGGTGGACAATAAATCGATATAATATTTTCGATTTGATTACAATTATACACTTTAACGTGTATGCTTTCTATACCAGAGTTAAAATTTTGTAAATCATGGCAAATCTGAGATTTAATTGACTTATGTGTGAGTATTGCTACACCTCCGTATGAATCATCTCTGTCTTTGCGAAATACATTGTAATCTTTAACTTTAAAATAAATTGCTGGTTGTAACCAGGTTTCGCTTAATACGGCAATGTGAATCTTGTCTTGTATTAACAAATTCTCAAACTCACTTAATTTTGGCCTAATGCTTTGTGCATTCCATTGGATTATATTAAATTTAACATTAGTTTCATAGTTACCTGGCATTTTCAAAATAATCAAGGATTAATTTAAGGATAGGCCAATCCGCTACATTGTCAACTACTACTAAAATTACCCACTCAATGCAAGTTTTAAGTATTCCTTTGTAAATCATTTGTATAGTGCTTCCTTTCATGAATATTATGTCTTGTAATCTCTTTAACAATTCCTTGAAATTGATATCTCTGTGTTTTTCTTCTGTTTCACACGAATTTTTTGTTTCAGCTTCATTATATTCTTCTGTTTCCGTTTTACTCCACTCCATAAATTCCAGGTCTGACGAGCTCTCCTGTTTCCTCTGTTTCTGTTTAGGGTCTGACTTCTGTTTTTGTCTATGTACCTGCGCCTTAGTTGTTCCTTCAGTATAAGCCTGCCTACTAGTGGTTTGAGTGGGAGCTGTGTCAACAAATTGAAGGGATGAAAATTTTATATCAGTATCTTTTATTTCTATATTCACTTCCTTATGCGTTGGTTCATCTTTAGGGACATAGATAGTAAGGGCTTTTCTGTAGGTGCAATTAAACTCGGACATGAGTTCTCTCAATCTTTTTTCCTTTAAAAAGATTGGACATGTTTTTGACAGGGATATATGTCTTCCATTGCAGTTAACGCATATCATGTTAGTGGTTTCGCAATTGTTATGGTTTTTTCCGCATTTGGGACATACCACTTTAGCACTAGGACATCTCTTAAGTACATGACCATATTTCCAGCAGCGCGAACATTGCGACACTGGAAATACATATGGTTCTACCTTTATCCTTAAACCATGCGTATAAACATAAGGTGGTAAGAACGACCCTTTAAAACAAAGACGAACCGCTTCACTGGGTGACCACCCATCTGCCTCAAAGTTCTTGCGATTCAAGCGATTTAAGGATAATAATTTAGCTGGTTCGGGGCAAAATATATTCTCCAAAATATTTTCCTCTGACATTTCTAAGTCAACATCTCGTATTACACCGTAGGACAAATTCCTTTCCATCGCTCTCTGAATATGCCATCCCTTATCGATAAAGAATTGACATGTTTCCATATTCTCAGCGCTGATTTCGCTAATCAATTCTACGCGAACTCGATACGGATTAATAAATTTTACCCTGTTAATATCTTTTATATTCTGTTCTCTAAACAACTTAGCAAGACTAAACTGTTTAGGTAGTATCTCTTTGCTAGATATATATATTTCAATCTTTTCTGTCTCCTTGAATATTTTGTCTTTTCGCCTAACTTCCGTCCATTCTTCATCACTGCCTTCTCTCATTCTTTTATTGGTCTTGTCTTCACTGTCTTCAATGTCAAACTCTTCATTTAAAGTAGTAATCTCATTCATCGAATCATTATTTATTTCATTACTCGTCTCATAATTATCACTCATTATACTCGTAAACAAGTTGCATCTGTGGCAGGCGGCAGGTAGCCGGGCGATCGGCCACGTGCCGCACCTTTCTAAGTTCGAATGTACTAAACAGTAGGTATGCGCTCTGCTCAGTCGACGAATACAACTGTGACACGACTCGCTCGCACGAGTGCCGCGACGAAACTGACATGGCAGTTGTATGAAATGGAGTGCTAATGAAGTTTGTAGTGTCGGCCTGCCATTACCCTAGTAGCATTTTCCGTTGGCATTTAGTTGGGCCACCTTCAGAGGTATGTGGCCCAACCAAACGCCAACAAAAATGCTATTAGGGTATTTGCTCTGATCAGTGGTCCAGATCCTTACAGGGAACGTGACTGTTTTTGCTAATGACTTAGGTACAGTAGGTACCTACTTACAATAGTTGGAAAATTAAATTACGAAAATAATCCTGATTCTATTTTAAACAGCTCCAAATTAGTTATGCACGGTACCCTTAATTTTTATTAGAGTCGTGTCCCCCGCCTGCCAGCTAAATGGTTGTATTTGGATAGGTATGTGAAAAAATTCACAGCAGTAGTATATAAGACTACGACGTTAAAAGGAAAACTATCACAGCTAAGTAGGCTTCACAAGTTACCGAGTAATAGTCGACCAATTTACAGAGGAAACGTGACTGTTTTTGCTAATGACTTAGGTACATACAGTAGGTAAGTACTTACAATAAGTAATTGGAAAATTGAATTGTGAAAATAATCCTGATCCTATTTTAAACAGCTCCTAATTAGTTATGCACGGTACACTTAGGGCATTTGAGCACTCCATTTCTTCATACTCCTTGTTTAAATAACACTTAATTATGATGAGCCTGCTCTAATGAGGAGCTTACTTAACACTATCGGGACTGACACGTGATCCTTTGTATAATTGTGTCTGTTGTTGCTATGCTAACAATTAACACGGTTTGTCAGGGTCCCGGCAGTCTTAGGCCTGTGTTCACCAACATTAAAACCACCGGTTAGGTATTTAAACAGTTGGTTTGTGCCAAATTTTCTAAGTAAAGAACTGATTAAATATTTAAACAGTTGATTTAAATGTTGGTGAACACAGGCCTTACTTTTCTAAGTCACAGGCCGTGCTTTTTAGGCAACAAAGTCAAAGTCAAAAATCAAATCATTTACCTATTAACGCACTGTTAAAGGCACTTTTAACGTCAAAAATTACAAAAATAATTAATTGATTCTAGTTGCCCCTTCCATTAGTAGGTAGTTACCTACGTATGGAGAAGAATGGGCGAGAAACGTCACAAACAGAACGTAGGTTTATGCCCAGCCCAATATACGAGAGGTTTTTTTTTTGTTTTCACTGTTTTGTTAGTTTATTGTTTATTTTACTTTTTTATTGTTGTATTTTCTGTGCGTGTCTCAAATAAAATATTTTTGTTTAGTTCTTTCTATATAAACCTAGGTTTTCATTCAGCCCTAATCAATTAATTATTTTTATAATTTTTGACGTTCAAAAGTTTCTTTTATGTGCCTATTTGAAATAAATGAATTGTCTTTGACTTTGAATACCGCTCGTTTCAGTGCTAGATCGGTTTGATACCGAAGTTCCGTATCTTTCAAGTTAGGTAGGTACCTCCCTAGTAGCATTTTCCGTTGGCATTTAGTTGGGCCAACTTCAGAGGTATGTGGCCCAACCAAACGCCAACAAAAATGCTAGTAGGGCTATAATCTTTATTCTTAAGAGCACATACATCGGTCCACTAGCGCCATTCCTTTAAAAAAAAATCTCTTGACTGAGAAGGAATTATGAAAAACGGCTCAACAGCGACCTCGGTAAGTGTGTCTAGAATATTCTAATACCTTTTTTTAAAGTTTCGTAGTGAGATACGAAGCAACAAAATTCATTCTAAAGATAAACGGCCACAACCCTAGTAGCATTTTTTGTTGGCATTTAGGGTAAGTGGCCCAACAAAATGCCAACAAAAAATGCTACTAGGAATTCCTCTAGATCGTATTTTGTTGCTTCGTGTCTCAATATGAAACTTTATAAAAGGTACCTATTAGAACATTCTAGACACACTTACCGAGGTTGCTGTTGAGCGGTTTTTCATAATTCCTTCTGTCACGAGATAATATTTTTTTAAAGGGGTGGCGTTAGTGGACCCTTGTACGCCCACTTAAGGCAAGCTCAAATCTACTTACTACAACTAACTAAATGGGTAGGTACAATAAAACTACAAATTAATGAATGGATTTATTATAACTATAAATTACAATGAGATTAACTTTCATTAACACAATCCAAACGAATTAATAAAACCTGCCTAAATCAAAATAACTCAGAAGCCTTTTACAGCAAACAAAATAAGTAAACTATAGCAATAGAAGCGGAACAATGATATTATATTAAACAGATGTGAGCGCGCAATCGTGAAGATTCGAAAACGTCCTAATTGGGACGTATTGACTTTAGTCTGCGACACGCATGGCTACGAGTAATACGCTTAGTTGAAGCAAACACTAGCCGTCTCCTTTTTTCTTGTTGTTTTTATCAAGCCATCTATTTTCTACCATTTCGACGGTCCCTACGTACATAAAGACATGCCAAAAATTTATTTTATTTAATTGCACAATTGGGTTTAGATTTTCCATATGCACATACCTGTATAGTTATATTTTTTTAATATTACGTATTTAACGTTATTTACAAATTGTACATACAATTATTTCTAGAGCAGTTTGAACATAAATAACGCTTTCCTGTAAACCTCGGTTTTTGACATGTCTTTATGTACGTAGGGACCGTCGATTTTTACTTGTAGTTAAATGTAAAATGAATGAAAAGTGGGTATGTGTACTGCCGCAGCTGCGCGGAACACTTTTTTCGGTTGTTTTGTGAGTGTATAACATATCTGTTAATATAATATCATTGAAGCGGAAAGAGAGAAACATATTAGGTAATTAAAAAAAACAATGGGTTTCAAAAATAACATTTTACATAGATAACAAGGACGATTGATATGAGGATTATACTACTAACAATACCACTCTTTAAGAGGTCTGCTAGCTGGCACTTATCGGTACAGCACAGTCCCTGAGATGGATGGCACATCGCTGAAGGAGCCACGGAACACCCTTCTTTGTGGAGCGTGCTGAAATCCAAATTTAAACTATCATAAGTTATTTTTGGGTCTGCTCCATAAGTTCGCAAACATATAGGCAATTAGACTACTGGAAATGGATGGTTTAGAGGCAGATGGAGGTTCGCTGCATGTTGGTGGTCAGGATACCCGTTGGAGCCGTGGGCGCTGACTGGCTGTGTGACTCGCCGCTCGAAAGCTTGAGGAAGTTATGGATGACGTCACGCTGAAGTAGTTGCACGAAGGCTGCGCTAATGTCTATGTTCGGGGTCACCAATTTAGGGGTATGAGGAACAGGGTGTAAAGTTCACTCAAACTCTATAGTAAAGGGAGGATCCTCTGACCAGACGGGTATTGTGTCTGGTGGGCAACTGCCCAACGGTTAATGTCGGGATGTTGTATATATGCTAGTCGCGCGGTAAACTCTGATAGCGCGATGCAGGATTTGTGACGTCAGGTCTTTGATGCGTAGTTCGCATGTGGCGTTGTTGATACCGCCACTATGGCTTTTCCTAATTTACTCTACTACTACTAGAGACTCTTGCAATAGCTCAATGCAAAGATTTTGACTTGAGCCACAGAAGTTCCGCTGACTTCTGTCATAGCCTCTAGTCATATTTGTATCCCTAATAGCATTTTCCGTTGGCATTTAGTTGGGCCACCTTCTGAGGTATGGTGGCACAACCAAACGCCAGCAAAAATGCTAATAGGGATTCCTTGGTAGCATTTTAAGAGACTTGCATTGGAAACATATTTTTTCGGGCTTTTTGGTCGGTATCTTTTAAAATTCCTGCTTTTAGACTAAGAAGAAGCGCATTAACTACCTTCTTAGGTACCTATATGTACATCCATATTAAAAATTGGTACATAAATATTTTTCCTTTCATTCACTTTGGCATTTTATTTGGGAACAAAGGTCAAATAAGTACCCTTCTTCAAAGACCAGAGCGCCTCCACTTCGAGGGGTGCAGCAGGGATCCTTGTGAATGCACCGGGAAGGTAGGCCGCAGTCACAGGACTCACCTTCTTCTACTATTCCTAGAAAAAGTTTAGCCAACGCGTCAATTCAGTACCTATTGAGCTTTTTGTGGTTGATTATACCTGTACAGGGTGTTTGGCGCATGGATCGACACAATTTTTTAGGGGCTTGGGAGGGTTATTAGCGAGGTTTCATCCAAAGACCCCATGCCCTAAGTGTCACGGTTATTAAGATATGATTTTTTTTGGTTTTTTCCTAAAATTACCCGCGATCTCGCCTTTAAATCGTCATTACTTTTTTATTTATGGTTGTAATTGCACGAAATAAATTTTATTGTATCCTGCAATGTATTTTAATTTTAAATAGATCATTATTTGATGCAATTGCTCTGTAAAAAAATACTTATGTGCTTCCAAAGTCAATTTTGTTTTTAAATGTGTAAAAAAATTGCAACTTCTAAATTCAGTATTAAAAAATTTGAACTAAGTTTTATTTTAAAAAGTTCTTGGGATGAAACCTCGCTAATGACCCTCCCAACCCCCCAAAAATTGTGTCGGTCCATGCGCCACACCCTGTATATAAAAATTTACTTTTTCGCTGGAGGAAGATCGCAAGATTTACAATTGTAGAATTTATGAGATTTATTTTGTACTTTTTACGTTGAAATTCACATTAAATCCTTAACCTTTTGACTGCCACGTTAAAAATGCAAAAACGTGCCCTCGGCGCGCGGCGCCAAGATACGAATTCATCCTATCGAGTTTTTGTCATCTTATGCTAATATAGATGAAATATAAAGAAAGAAGGAACAATAATAACAAGGAACATAATTAGCAAAGGAAATAAAAAAAAACAATGTTGTTTTATGAGCTTTATTTACAGATTTACGTATAAAAGTCAGTCATGTAGTCGTGACCGTGGCGTGTTCGCCACTGTTACATAAAAGATTTTATCCCTCTAGAGGTAATGGAACAAAGCCTTCATGCAAGGTGGTTACGTATCGAAATACAAGGAAACAATAAACTGTTTGAAATAACATATATTTAAAAAGAATACTCCTTCTTAAAATAATACCCGGTAGCCTTTAAAGGACTACCGCATAAATAATTAATTACTTATATCAAACACATAAACACATCACATTTTGGTTTGTCATGGGGCCATGGTCCTTGACTATCGACTCCGCAGAGCATTTAAATAAATATAAAACCAGCTCTAGTATTTTGGCCAAAACCTTCAATAAAGGAAACTCTGTAATAGGTATATGAAAAAGAAATCCAAATTCACTAAAAAGTAAAAATAAATATCAATTAACCTACCATTTCCGCAATAAGGCCGATCCTCTTCCATCAGACAATAGCTCATACTGTTTAGCGTGGCGGCGATCAGTCGTTTGCTGCACACCGAGAACTCGAAGTTCAAGCCGTTGAGAGCCGTTGAGGATTGCGAGCCCATGAGGTAACCGCGACACTCAGGGTTGGGGAAGTTGTCGTCGTGGTGTGCGCCGAAACTATGACCTGAAGAGAAGAAATCGATGTAGCTGTAAACAACGGTGTTGGATTGGAAGAAAATAAAACAAGTCTTTTCGTGGAGTTTGTTATAGAAGACTAGAGGATTAAATCAGAAGGGCGAAAGCATGAACATGCCGCGATCATCAAGGAACATAAACAGCCTTTACCTAATCTTTCCACTGCTGGGATCGAAGCCTCCTCTCTTCGAGAAGGAGTGGGCCAACATTTATTTATTTACTATGACCACTTTTTGTTTTTACAGGAGGGAAACCCAATACAACAATGTAGTCACAATTTCCACGCTTACAGACGTCACCCAGCAACCAATTAGACACCACCACCAACAAAAATGAAATGTTATTAGATTACTATTTTGACTGCCCAAATTTAATGTGACTTAAGATGGCTGGACAAATCTTCAAAATAGCTCGCATTTAACTAGGTCAATAGGGCACTTTATATGACGGCTAAACACCCTTATTTCAGAATTTGTGACGCTACAGAATCTTAGATAATCGATTGAAAACGTGTCCAGCCAGCTTGGAAAACCACTTTTCGCTGGTCACTCAATCTCGGTAACGGAAGTGATTTTGACGACTTTTTGCATCTCCACGAGCGTCACATACATTTGTGACAGGCATCGAGCTAAAAGTTTTGTGATACGTACAGTGATTTAGTAGAAAAATGCAAAAATCTGTGTCCAGCCAGCTTGAATTTACGTATAAAACTTCTAGCTAGCACTTCCGAATCTCAATTCGTATTAGTATCACCAATCTTGCTCTTATTTGCGTTAAGAAAAAACAACGTAAACGGAAATGGGTGCATAAAATACCGCCCCGCCCGCTTCTGACTTGTATTCCCGCTCGGCGCGGCGGCGGCGTGGCGCGACGGTTACCATCGCGTCGAGCGTGACGGCTCTGTGTGGCGTCGTCGTAATATCTAGTATATTACAACTGCTCGGCCTCGCGTCGCCGTCCCGTCCCGCCGCGCCGCGCCCGCCGTGTGCAGATACCTTTAAACTTCTAAGTTGGGGCCGTTACTACTGCTTCAAGTCGTTTGCAAAGGCCAAACTCTCGTGTACACACATATCTATCTAATTACGTCGTGATTAGATAGATATGTGTCTCAAACATAATAATTATGCTAGCTGGAAGTAACCAAAAAAAAAAAAAAAACCTGATGACTGCGTTAACACGGTGCTTGAAGATGTGGCGGCAATCTACAACACCACATGCGCACTACGCATCAAAGACCTGACGCGCAATCAGAGTTTACCGCGCGACTAGCTATATATACAACATCCCGATATCAACCGTCGGGCAGTTGCCCCCCAGACACAACACCCGTCTGGTCGGAGGATCCTCCCTTTACCATAGAATAGAGTATGAGTGAACTTTACACCCTGTTCCTCATACCTCTATAAAGACGTCTGCGGGTTGTATTATCATAACATATTTGCGACAGGTTGGCGATGACGATGCTGTCAAGAAAACTGTACCTAATTCAAACTTCAACATATTCAAAAATAGGACTGAAGAGATGTTACCCATTTCATGAGCCAGCGTAAGAGCAGCGATCCTCTCAGGAACCCTGCCCATGTCCTCAGTGGTGGCATGTGCTATAGCCAGGGTATTGAAGGAGCGGCCATACGCACGTCTGTCGCACAGACCGCCCGCTGCTCCACCCATGCCTCCACCGAGAGATGTGAAACTGAGAAAGATACGGAAAAATAATAATGAGTGTATGTTAACGATTTCAGAACGCTATATCTTCTCTGATCAGTAAATATCTCTCTCTCTTCATGTTAGCTGTTATGATTGTTTGGCTTCTTTAAGTGATATGTCACTTGAAGAAGTTTTCAGAAACTGAGGATAGCGTATTCAATAAACCATCTGATTTTTTAACAGAGCACATACAGGTTAACCAGAAAAAGTTTGCGCTTCCATGATTGTAACAGCTCTATATTAGATCTCACCATCGCATGTTAGAATTTCCGAAGATAGACGATGATTTCTGAAGTGCATACTTTTGCTGGGAGATTAGGTACGATATCGGACTTACATGATGTAGTTCTGAAAACCTTAAAACTGTGTTGAAGGATAATTTTACCTTAACCCCAAAGTTCTATTATGAAACGCGTGCCCAGAAAATGCCACTCCAAGGCAGACCTCAGACAGGCGGCGTAGCCTCGCGAACCGCATGAGGTAGGCGCGTCCATCGATCGCCTTCTCCGTCAGGAGGTCCCCGAACACACGCTTGTTTGTATCCTCTGATATCAGCACCAGTATATACTTTACTGAGAAACCTAAAGAAAGAATCTTCTGTTCAATATCTTTAAAGCGGCGTAGAAAATTTTCTATTTATGAAGATGTCTAATTTGTTCCGCATTATTATTTTTTTAACATTATTTCCTTTCTTTTATTCAAGTTAGCCGAGGTGATGGTCTACTTTCAACACTACGGAAGAAATCTAAGATTTTTCTTGGAACAAACCAATGTTATCAGGGATCCCATCTTCATTAAAATCCGCGTTCCTAAATATAATATCAGCTTGAGCAACAGCATGCATCATCCGTCTCACCACATGTTTCAGGCTAGAGTTAGCATCTTTCTCGAAGAACTCCTTATCAGCCAGGAGTAGAAGGTCACAGATCCTCGCGCGGGCTACCCCGGGGACTCTCTCTCGTTCTTCTATCCGAAAGGGGAAATAAGGGACGCTTTCTAAGACGTTGTACTGAAAAAGAAGATGAGCGCTTAGATGTTTGGGAGTCGAGTCCTGTAAGCTTCTAATATTCTCAAATACCTTGTCTACAATGTTCCGGAAGTCTAATGACAATGAAAATTAGGGATACTATGCTTTATGTGGAGACCTTTTTATGTGCTAGTGACAATATATAAATAACACCGAAGTCATTTTTTATATAGATTTTATCCTAAGGGCCGCTTGCAGCACAAATAATCAAATGCGTCTAAACGTATCATTATACGTTCAAACACCGTTTGTTTTATTGTAATAATTAAAACGGAGCTTAGTGGCCACTATTTTGCTTTTTAATAAAACATAACAATTTAAAACTACTGTTTGTAGTAATAATAACGTATAGTCTTGTGAAGCACAACTTGACGAGCTTATTTTCTGCATTTTCATTCTAAAATAAAAGAAATCACCGAAATAACGATGAGGGCGCCACTGTGCGCTCGATGCAGTCTTAAATGAACCCACAGGAGGATGCGCAAAAAAAATGGTCTAGTTGATTTCTGGCAGTTGTGCAGTGCAATCACTATAATAAGCCATCATCTTCACCTGATCACCTGAGCATGATCGCGTCGAGACCGCGGGGCAGCCATGTTGTCGTTCTCGAACGCCCCGAAGAACTTGTGCGGGTCGTCCTTGCCGTAAGGATCCGCGTGGAGAGTTCGGTTACCTGCCAGTTAGGAAATTGATTTTAATCACAGAACTTAATCAAGAACGTAAAATATAATAATCTGGCATAATATAAATTATAATATCCTAGACTTTTCTTTATGCACCTTCGATTCTCTATTATATAGTCGTCCCTTATTTGTAATAAGTAGGTATGTGTAAATGAGTGTCCGTGGAGCTTCTTGCCCGTTCTTTTCCCTATGAACCTACTACGCTTTGGAATGGGCAAAAGGGCAAAAAGCTTCATCGTTCTGACTGACCGACCCCTTGACAGTTCAAAAGTGCCTGTAATTGGTTTATCCATACTAATATTATAAATTTGAAAGTAACTCTGTCTGTCTGGCTGTTACGTTTTCACGCCTAAACCGCTGAACTGATCGTCATGAAATTTGGCAGAAATATAGCCTGGGATATGCAGAAGGACATGCTACTTTTTTACGCGATAAACGACATCCACGCGGGCGGAGCCGCAGGAATCAGCTAGTTTGAAATAAATGCTTTGAGTTGAGTTTGAGTTTGTGCGAAGATATTTTGTCCTTAATGAGCTGACATGGTTGTCGTTAAAAGAATTGTGGATAATTATGTAAATACCTAACTTCTACTTCTACGTAATGATGGTGTTCCATTAAATAATAACTTTTCAAAATTACGAATTCATACGTGGGTGTTTGAATACAGATCCCAAAACTTTATGTTATCATACCGTTTAGGCTTCTGTGGAAAATGTTCTCAAGGTCATGGTCGAACGTGCTTGAGTTTGAAAAACCAACATTGAATTTTATATTAAAGTCACTGGGATAACTGAGTGTTAAACCCTAGTAGCATTTTCCGTTGGCATTAAGTTGGGCCACCTTCAGAGGTATGTGGCCCAACCAAACGCCAACAAAAATGTTACTAGGCCCTAGTAGCATTTTCCGTTGGCATTTAGTTGGGCCACTTTCAGAGGTATGTGGCCCCACCAAACGCCAACAAAAATGCTGCTAGGGGGGAAAGTTCTTGCGTTACTTTGTTACATTGGCGAATCGGCAAAATCTTGCTGTTCAAAGTTACTGAAAGTTACGGTCGGCGACGCCGTACGGCGTGTTTTCACCGCCTTCCGCCAGGTCATTATAACGTCAGAACTCTGATCGGGTTCATCAATGATCCCTGAATGTATGTATAATGTATCCATAGCCTACCGTTCAAAGTTTGGTGTAAGTGTAAATCTCTGTTACTTACTGGAAAGTTAGTACTTACTTAGTAGTTCGGTTTGGAGGATATGGGAGCCTGTGTAAGTACTAGTGGTGGGTCGTTGTCGAATTTTTGACGGACGAAAAGCAACCGTTTTCCCAACGATAAAAACGGTTGCAAAAAACGGTCGTCGTTGCAACTGGTTTGAAGACGGCTTACGTACGGCTCCTAAAAACAGGCGCGACACGCGATACGACACAAAGACACCGCGTGCGGCGCGACGAGCGGTCTCTTTGTGTCGCGTCGAGTGTCGCGCCTGTTTGTTGGAGCCTTTAAAGGACGAAACTTATCCAACATGAAATAGAATTGCGTTTTCGTCGAGTGAAATAGTTGCAGTTTATTACAATTATCAACGGGTTTGATCGTCGCATCTCGAACGACAGCATTAACAACTGGTACCTAATACATTATCGACTGTATTTCATTGACATAAAGTTGTTCACTTCTGTTTTGTAAACGAACGCGGAACTACGACGCGACGGACGAGATAGTTGACTCATTGCGTTCTCGACTGTATTTTCATAGTCGTAAAATAAAAAATCGCAGGAAATAATTCGACGACTGGTTCTTTTTTTTTTAACTTTGCCCCAATAGGATTTTTTTTTTTCTAGGGTTTTTCTGTGCAACGAAGACTGTTTGAACCCAGGACGTAAAACGGTTTCATCAAATCATCTCGAATATACGCATCGAGCGCTTTCGGCGCTCCGATTGACCCTTCACCAATCGGAGTGCTGAACGCGGTCGATGCGTATATAGTCGAGATGGTTAAAATAAACGCACACTAGGGCCTCAGGTGGACTATCGACTTGTTTGCCATCCATTGGATATTACACAGTATTTTACATGAAGCGAATACATTTCTGACTTCTACCCAGTTACTGGGTGATACGATACCCTTTTGTAAGACTGGTAGTCAGACTTTTAGGCTTTAGACTACCCGTAACGACTGTAAAAGATAATAAATAACAACCCATATGTAGAACTCCATAGAACTGATGATCTTCGCCGATATATCCTTCAGCGGAGCCTGATGACGGGTCCATGACGGGGTACCCATACGCCATGGTGATATCAGCTAGCGGGTTAGTCGCGACGAGGGTCTGAATGTCACTGTCAGCAGTCTGGTGGTCTTCATCAGGGGTTACAGGCGACAGGTACAGGGTTGAGGTACGCGTTGTTAGGTGTGAGGCGCCTGAAAATGACGGAAGGAATGGTTTGTGAACGGTATACCTATGCATGATCGCATTTTTCTGTAAGATAACATTTAATATTATGGTTTTTTTTTTTTTTTTTTGTGGCTGTGCTACGGTTCGATAATGCTCCAATCCCATTTGAGCCTTTTATTCTTACATCCAATATGCCCGTTTTGGAACGGAGTGTCGTGTTCCGAAATCTGTCCTGGCTTTTTACACCCAGAATGCTGCGTTCCATCGCTCTTTAGCAAACTCCAAGGCGGAGCTTTTGCGACTCGGTGAGCGACCAGGTCTGAGCACCGTAAGTTAGGACGGGTAGGATACTCATGTCAATGAAATTGCGCTTCTATAAAATATTAATTTTAGTAAACGAGTTTCATTGTTTGAAAGATTAGGTAACTCAGTAAACCCTTCCTCGCAAAGTTGCAGCATTTTTAAGATACTGAGGCGTTTTAAGACTTATCAGGAACACCACACTTCGAACAATATTTTTGTTTACATTGATTTGCCAGTGGCTCGACACATGTTGCCGGTGCCTTCGTACCTACTGCCAAATAAAGTGGTTGTCCACCTTATCAAATAATGTTTTAGGATGCTGTTGGAGCCTCCACGTAACCTACCCATTATTGACGCTGTTTTCATCCTGATAATGGGATGAAAATCCTCAACCTAGGCTTTAGCTTACCAATAGGCTGTAACTTCAAGCACAGCACATGGACTTCACTACCGAACTTGGCTTCTAAGAGCTGGTAGCCATACGCACTGCAGAAGGTATGGTGCAGAGCTGTGATGTCCACTCCGGTCACCTTGATGAGCAGCCAGGCACTGACCACTAGCACATAGAACATGGCATACAATTTTGTATTTTACCTACGATTTTACCGGACCATTTCCAAATTGAATGTTATGTGATTGTCTATCAGTATGACAGGAGTTTAGCTTTTTCTAGTTGACTTTTTGGCAGGTTTAAAAAGTTATAATGAAGAGGCGGTGGTTTAGAACATTTTTATAATAATTTCATCTGCTATCTGCTGCTGGTCGTGTAAACAGGACTATATACCTTACATCCTGAACAACAACTTTTTTCTACGACTTTTATTAATTCATTAGATTTTAATCATATATTTATATTTTCATAAATAAATCAAAATTAATATTTAAATTCAACACTCTAAATGTTACGGACTCTATGCGTAGCAGAACAAACTGCCGTGTCCAGGGCCTCAAGTCTGCTATCACAATAGTGTCAGAATGGTCTATCATTGATTTCATAATTGTTGATTTTGACAAGTTTGGTAATCTACTAATATAATGGCGTCATTATGACTTTCCAATGGTCAGTCACGGAGACGCCATTGAAAGAATTGGTAATCTCGTACATTTTAAAATTGCTTGAGATATTTTGCAAAAAACCCTTTACTTACTTATTCTATGAATGACCCGCCCGGACGCGGCGATGGTGGCGGCACGAGCGCGGTGAATTTTGATAATTATTCATCATATCAAGTAATATTAAATTATTTAATTTTTTAATTAATATAGTCAAATTAAAAAAAAATCGTTTCTATGGCTTCTGTACCACCTATAGGTGTATCTCCTAAAATATTTCGTGTTTGAATTGATATACCCTTTATATAAGGTGTACGAGTATCTATTCATACACGAAATATTTTAAGAGAAACATCTCTAGGTGGTAAAAAAGCCACAGCAGATTTTTTTTTTTTTATCTATGTGTTTTATATTTTTACATAATTTTATAATTGCTTGAGACATTTTGCTAGTTTAAAAGTTACACCGTTTTGTTTACACTGGGAACAATTTTTTTATAAATTCCATAAAAAATAAAGTAAAATATTTAGTTTTTTTTAAATATTTTTGCGGTAGATAAAAATAAGCATAGATTCCCTCATTTCGATATGTGCACATTATAAAGACTCACACTGTATAGTGGGATGAAATAACCGACCAATTTTCTTTTAATTACTGTTGAGGTTTACTGTCACACTATTTTACAGACTGAAAAATAAAATGACTGCCTTCAACTTTAACTGGTCAAATTAAACTCCTTATTGTTTTAATAACAGTTGTAAAAAATATTACCCTTTAGAAAATCGCTATTATAAAATATGATTTATGGGAAAACCATTGGTACATACCACGCTACCGTTTTCCGCTACGAAGTTGCCCCGGGGACAACCCACCCATACCACATCGGCTACGCGAGATAACTAATACATACTTGCTACAAATCTCACAGAACGGCTGCATATAGTAAACTCGGCATTTAATTTAATTCTACAAATCAGATCAAATCAAATTTATTCGTAAATGTAGGTTTCAATACAATAAGGTGGTAGAATACGATGGTTAGTTCGCTACATTTTCCTCGAGAGCATACAAATAATCACAAAGTTAGTTGTGTCGCAACAACAGACACACATTTTCAATTACTTACAGACTAACACACAATTCCTTACGTACTAACATACAATTACCAATGTCAAAATAATAATAATCTAAATTTAATATTGTATAAATAAAAAATAAAAATCTAAATGTCAGTGGTGTCCTCCATAAACTCAGTTTTGGAGTAGTAACATTTATGAATTAAAAATTGTTTTAATTTCTTTTTAAACATATTATTATTAATCATCACCGTAAACAACTGTGGCAACATGTCAGTATCACGTACAGCACCTAAGACAACTAAATCAAATGGGGATGATCCTTTGCATGTTCTTCAGGATTCTGATACTGCATTCAATAGAATCAGCTCTGATAGCGATTCAGCTCGAATTTTTAACGCCTCGCGGAATACCAAGCGTAAACAAGGTGACTTGCATATGGCTGAAATAAGGGAGTTGTTTGACGAATTCTCCAAGACACAAACTACTGATGCTCCTACTGAAGCCGCACTGTTAAAGCAAGAGATTACGGAGTTGAGAAAATCCGTTAACTTCATGTCAGAGAAGTATGATGAGGTATTTGGGAAGCTTGAGTAAAAAGCAGAAGGAAACTGAGACCAAGGAAAATATCACACAAATATTAATCGAAGTCGGTGATGTGTTACAGAAGCCCATACAGCTTTCTGATATTCGAGATACATACAGATTGAAAACCAAAAGCAATGTTAACTCTCCAATCGTAGTTGAATTTGCAACAAGATCCGTTAAGAAAATATGATTCAGAAGGCTAAGTTGTTTAATAAGAGCATTAAAGAAAATAAGCTGAATAGTTCACGTCTAATTATTAACGGCCCAACGCAACCTGTTTATATCTCTGAGTCTCTTACTCCATATGCTAAGAAACTGTTCTACATGGCTCGTCAACATGCTAAAAACTGTTCTTTCACGGGTTGCTGGCATTCTTATGGCAAAATTTACATGAAGTAAAGTGATGGTCAACCAATCATAGTTGATAATGAGGAAGATATTCTGAAACTTACTCAAGCATGACTTTACCACTTGAGCAGCATTATCAAGCTTACGATCAAATCCTAACACTGCTATCTAATATCAAAGCCGTGTATGGGCATTAGCGGGTTACAGCTTAAACTCTTCACAGATTACGTTAGTAACAGATTTCAATGTGTCAGAGTTGGTGATTAGATAAGTGACGACCTTCCCATCACCTACGGAGTACCTCAAGGTAGCGGTCTGGGACCTACTCTATTAATTATTTACATTAATGACATTTGTGACCTTGAACTAAAAAAATGGGAAGATTGTTGCCTTTGCAGATGACAAGGCCCTTGTTTTCAGAGGTAGCTCATGGGATAGCACGTTTCAACATGCTCAATGTACTTTTGATGCCGTTTATAACCAGTGGCTGAGATGTAATTTTTAAAGATTAAATGTTGGCTAAACCAAAATGTTTAAGCTTTCTCTCCGAAATGACCTTAAAAGAATTGATATTAATACAGAATCCATTTGTTGCCCACACCCATATTTGTAGTCGTCTAACACCCTTCCCAAGATACAGGTTTTTACTTAGTTTAGAAGCCAGAAGTTTATATAGTTTTAGCCATCTACTCAGTTACACTATTTGTATCCTAGTTCTTAGGAATAGGAATATAATAGGGATGATTCCTGGGTAAAAAAAAAGAAAAACTGTTTAGTCCGTTAATCAGATAATAAAAAAAATATTAGACACGTATTTTTTGCTTTATCATATTAATAAAAAATGACTTAGAAAAAAACACAATAAACTTGGGGAGTGGGGGCTCGTTACGTCACAGCTCAGTATAAAATCTACTGAGAAGTGACGTCATGCCACATTTGAACTCAATGTATTGCCGTAATGTTTTGATTACGTAAAAAAATAAAAAATACGTGTCCAATATTTTTTAATAATCTACATGACGGACAAAACAATTTTTTTTTTTTTTGTTATCATCCCAATTGTATTAGGCCATATTTTATTGAGTCCAAATAATAGTTATTATAAACATTATTATTAATGGTCCATAATTTGGTACAGCCACTTATCCATCCCCAGTTCTCCACAGACAGACAAATCCCTTTTTTTGAGGTACCTTTCAACATCATCATCATTTCAGCCGCAAGACGTCCACTGCTGGACATAGCCTCCTACAATTGGGGGGGTTTGCCATAATCGCCACGCTTGGCAGACGGGTTGGCGATCGCAGTAAGGTGTTAAGAATGCATAGAGAACGCTGCTGCCCATTTTCTAGTAAACCCTTAGTCGCTTTTTTCGTTTTTTGCTTATTCACAAAAGTATAGGATTTGGAGTTACGCCCTTTGTAGCGGAAAGCGTCGATATATACACTTAACACTTCAATTACCTCTGTCAAGTTACTAATGACCTAATTGAGCTACTACTTTGTATTATTCAATTGCTATTTTCATGGCGGCAGCCTCGTATAATTTGAATAATAATTAAATTCTGTTTAAATAAACGTGTCTTCGCTTCATAGAGTAAGTGATGGACATGAGCGTCTGTTTGTTGCACATGTCAATTAAAAACTGGTTTTAAATTATATTGATAAGGAATTATTTACTTTGGTACAGATTGAAATGGCATTACGTAATTACTAAATCCGAAAATAGAGTTAGGTTTGGTCAAAGAAGGTGACTCTTTGAAGGTGACTAATATTAAAAAGATAGAAAATGCTTTCTGTTTTATTCTAAAGGTACCCATTCATTTTTTAAAGGCTTATTAACTTATTACAAACATGATCCGCTTATAATGTGACACAGCTAGGGTTGCCACCCGTACTTTATAATAAAAGTATTGTACGTTATTTCAGGTGATTGTACTCTATACTTTATGAGAATAATAAAGTATACGAAAATACTTTATTTCGCATGATTTGATTTCTTTGAGATTTTGAAAAGTTTAGTCGTGAGTATTTTTTCGTTAAGAGGCTACCGAGCGCACAGTGGCGCCCTCATCGTTATTTCGGTGATTTCTTTTATTTTAGAATGAAAATGCAGAAAATAAGCTCGTCAAGTTGTGCTTCACAAGACTATACGTTATTATTACTACAAACAGTAGTTTTAAATTGTTATGTTTTATTGTAATCATTAAAACGGAGCTTAGTGGCCACTATTTTCCGTTTTAATGCATAAGCACTCGTTTTTAACCATTTCTGATCGCAACCTAACTTCAAATGTCAACAATGTCAGTGTCAGTCATTGTCACAATTTCTTGTTTGTTTCGTGAGAAGCGGTTTAAGTACAATATGATTTCGATACAATACGATTTAAAGTTTTCATAGATTTATGCTATAGTAAATAATGGACAAGAATAAGTAATTCCACATACACCTACAAAACGTAATTTACGACAAAACAAAAAAATATACGACAAAACAGAAAAATGAAATGATAAAAAATATGTTTTTAAACATAATAATAGAGAAAAATAAATTGTAGGTATTTTATTTTGATGCTTTGTACTTTTTTCTTACCTATAATAACCAATGTAGGTACTTTAATTGCAAAAATAAAAGATGGCAACCCTAGACACAGGCCTCCTCTTTTCTAGAGGGAGTGAGCTGTAATCTACCACGCGGGCCTATTGCATATATTCGAGTTTTTGGTTCTAGGACTTGCTGGTGTCCTCACGATGTTTTCCTACACCGTTTTGAGAGCAGTAGTGATGAAATTATTTACACAAAGAAATGTGCCTGCTTGTGTTCGCACCCACGACCGACTCGTAAGTCAGTAGGGCATTTACCACTGGGTCACCAACGCTCTTATAGGTACATACGCAGCATTAAACCCACAATCTTTGTCATAATTATAAACCATGCATGTATCTAAAAAAGAAACCATGGCACTATGATGAGGCCATGAGCGCCCGAATGGCCTAACTGTATTTTTTTTAATACTATATTTATTTTGAAAAGCTGCTTTCAAGGTCATTTTAGAGCAGTTTTTTAGGCCACACTGGCTCTCATGATGGCCTCAGAGAGCCAGAGTGGCCTGACTTTATTTTTTCAATACTGATTTTATTTTAAACAACTGCTTTGTAGTAAGTTTAGAGTTTAGGCCACTCTGGCTCACATGGCCTCAATTAGGTGCTACTTGTACCTTATACAAAAGAAAATATATACAGGGTAAGTTTTTAACCAATATCGCAAATTTTTTTGGTGGTTCAGTATCTGTAATTAGTAGAACACATTTTCAGTATTTGTTCTATACTTTTTTTTTTGTGCGACTTGAAATCACGCGCGGCGTGTATCCAATAAACTAGTTTCAAAATAATCATCTTTCGTTAACTATAACAATTTTTTTTTGTATTATTATATCAAAATAAGAAATAGGTGTTTAATAAAATTCGTTTAAGTTTTATTTGTCAAAATTTTCGTATTGAATAAAAACTTTTCCTGTATAATTTTATAACGACATAAAAATTGTAAAACCATAATTTAATAAAAAATCTAATATCTTATATATAAAATTCTCGTGTCACAATGTTCGTTCCCGTACTCCTCTGAAACGGCTTGACCGATTCTCATGAAATTTTGTGAGCATATTGAGTAGGTCTGAGAATCGGCCAACATCTATTTTTCATTATAGTGTTAAGGGTTGTCCACCCTTAACATTTTTTTGACAGAATTGTTCTGTAGTCTGTCGGGTCAGCTAGTAATTTTCTAAAATTTTCTATCACAAAATGATTTTCAGAAATCAGAATGCGTCTTTAATATTATAGACAACAATAAAATTATAATTAATTTAATTTAATTTTATATTTAATTATTATTATTAATTTAATTTAATTTTATATTTAATTATTATTATTAATTTATAATTAAAAAATAATATATAAAATATATAAATATATTTTATTTTATATTTAATTATAAATTGCATATGCCATAAGAAAATGCAACTTTACTTTCGTCTGTATTATGCCCTAGGGCATTTTATAATTTCAATTAATGATTGCTGCTTTGAACAATCATGCTGTTTGTTTGCCTTTAATTAATATGATCGATAGTGATAAGACTATACTATCATACACGTGCGGACTGTAGATCCAACATAGGTACTTACTATCTTTAATGAGCAAACTCAAAGTACAATTCTACCCATTTGTCTCATTAAAACTCCAATAAAGTTCGAAGTAGAGTGGCTGACAATAATATATAATAGTTGATATTGCGGACTCTTTGTTGAATATATTTAAAGCTTATTTTTTTTTTTTTTATATAAAACGTTGCCCCACACTAGGAATTTCTCCTGTATTGTGGGTGTATTTACAAACATTTAAACTCACATACACAAACAGCCAGATCCGGAGCAACTACATGTAGGTCATACAAATATTTATTCCGTGCGTGTGCGAACCCGCAACACGCAGCGCAGCAGTCAATCGCTTAACCACTGCGCCAACCGTGCAGTCAATTAGAATTTACTATGAAGTTTGTACAGTATGAAACCGGACATATTGTATTACTAGCTTTTGCCCGCGGCTCCGCCCGCGTGGATGTTGGTTATCGCGTAAAAAAGTAGCCTATGTCCTTCTCCATATCCCAGGCCAAATTTCAGGCCATCTTTTCCAAATTTCATGACGATCGGTTCAGCGGTTTAGGCGTGAAAACGTAACATACATACAGACAGACAGACAGACAGAGTTACTTTCATTGCCTAGTTCAGGCACGTAAGTCTTAGGAATATAATTTACATTTAAGCAAAACTGTACTTATTTTTATACCTTGTAATTTTTTGAATAAAAATTTATTATTATTATTTATTATTTATATAATACTCAAGAATATTCAACAAAAAAGAAAAATATTGAATAAAATTTAAGAAAGCTTTTAGTAGTATCAATAAAAGTATATAAATTCTCGTAATCAAGAAGTTAGTATTTTAGACATTATTTTTGTACCCTATAACTATGTTTTTATATTTAACCCAAAGGTTGACTGGTACAGAATGCCTTGTGGCATTAAGTATGCCTATGTACCATTATTGTACAGACGCCAGCAGGTCAAGCTACCCGAAACTGTCAAATTTTCGCAATCAACCTTGAACCTTATACTGTAGGTATAAAGTTGAAAATCTATTGAAGAAATTTGACAGATTGTAGTAGCTTGATGTGCTGGCGTCTGTACATGAAGTTTAAATAAATAAAAGAGACAGACCCACGTCAAAAGCCTAAAGCCCTATCCCCTTGATGGCGCTCACTATATATAAAGTAATTAGCTCACGTAAAGCATCGTAAGCTCTTACGCCGAAGCGCCATCGTGTGACGAACATTAGAGCGACAGCCTACTAATGACAATCAGGCTGAGCCCAGCCTCGGATATAGGTAACCCACAGATGTATAAACGTGGATCTTACAAGGAATTGTATACGAAGCGCGCTCTATTATTATCTGAATACGGCGAAGCAAAAAGGAATTAATGAACCGGTATGTATGTATGTATCTCATAAATTCTAAACTATCATGACAAATGCGTTCAAAATCAAAATATTTTATTTCACATAAACCTACATGGGCACTTATGAAACGTCAGAAGCTTGCACGGTTCCAATTGGTCATTTCCTATGGAGAAGAGCCGGCAAGAAACTCCACGGTTACTCTTTTAAAAATAATTGGCTTTAAAATATTATCAAATAACAGTGATAATAGGTATGGGAGGACAGTGTACGCCTTTCAAAAATTACCAGGTATTTAATAAAATAGAAAAGTGCCAACAAATCTACACTCTACTAGGCCTACAACGTTCTCACATTCACAAAACAGAAAATAATCTAAGTATATAAAACATTAATGACATTATTGCAATTACAACTACAGTAACATATCTGAATAAATATCATGTCCACAAAAGCCACTAATAAAGAATTGGAATTCGATTTGTAGGTAAATAATGTCATATGATGAAAAGATTATGTCAAGGAAGTATGTAAAAAAATAATTAAAAATTCTAAATAAACATCGTTATTTGGGAGCAGTTAATAGACATTGACATAGTTATGTTGTTTATCAGGTACCAGGGAAGCCACATGTGCAGAAGGAATTATTGCCAAACTTCCTTGTCTTCAACGTAGTCTTTTATCTTTTATTATGCTTTTTTGATAAGGACACGTTTGATGTGGGTTTTGAACTTTCCGTCGCTAAGTTCTGTAACCGACTTTGGCAACTTGTTATAAAAGCGGATACTGTTTATAAGAAATGACTTGCTAGTTTTAGTTAATCTGAATTTGGGTATCACAATTTCATGTTTACTACGTGTATTTATATTATGGAAATCGCTTCTTATTTTTTCGTTATCTCTGGAAGCGTCTTGGTTGTCTAGTAGTCTAATATTACCCTTGGTTAATTCTTATAACATCAGCTATCTGCCAGTGAAAGTCCCGTCAAAATCGTTCGAACCGTTTCCGAGATTAGACGGAACAAACAGGCAGACAGTTTTTTTTTTTTTCGAAGTGATTACGCTTTGAGCGATTTTTGGTTGGGGAAAAACTTATGGGTTCGCGATCGTCACCGAACGCTTTCCATGAGCTATATGTATACTGTGTATATATGTTTACTTTTAGGGTGTACAAAAATCATGGAACTCGACTCGCATCATCGTCACCGAACGCTTTCCATGACCCATATGTATAAAAGAACAGTTATTCCAAAGTTTTGTGTTTTCACTTCTATCGGCAGTCCGTAAGCGAATTTTTTTGAAGTGAAAACTTCATTAGGCGCGTTGAGCACTTTTTGGTAGGGGATAAACTTATGGTTTCGCAATCGTCACCGAACGCTTTCAATGAGCTATATGTATACTGTGTATTATGTGTATGTTTACACATACACATAATACACAGTATACATATAGCTACATATAGTATACTATCATATAGTATACATATTACGTAAATTTACGTCAAGCGCTGATTACTCAGCGCTTGACGTAAATTTACGTAATTTTAGTAGGCAAGTTTTTAATCACGTCTAAACTTGTATGGAGTAGTGACAGGCGCTGATTATTTTGACAGGACTAAACTAAAAGTTATCTTCTGTGCTTTTCTTAATGAAATAGAAAGAAAAAGATGCACTGAACTTAAATTTAGTTTAGTTTGTGAACAAGGGAATCGGCATCAGTGTCACGACGGTCTGCGTTATCTACAATTCTCTATATCTGTGAGGCTACCTTATCTGCATAGGCTCATACACTGAGGTTAACAGATTCCCGGAACGGAAATAGAGGTTCTTTTTTTAGAATTGTGACTAAGTTCTAACACCTCTCACTTCTAACGGGAGGATACAAAGGGAATTATCATTCCCTTTAGGAAGCGTGAGCTTTTTAAAGGCTACCTATTCGAGGCGGGTAGATTTGGGACTTTGGGTAAGTGTCAGGGTAGCCCGCGAAATTCAAATTCAAGTCATCTGGTTGTATGTTGATGTAGATATGATTCGCGGCCGTATCAAATATTTATATTTATACTAGCTGACCCGACAGACTTCGTTCTGTCAAAAGCTATAGTAAAAACTCCACTACTCTACCCTACTTTACCCTAATTTACCTACCCTACCTACCTACCTATCTACCCTACCTTACCCTACCCTACCTACCCTACCCTACCCTACCTAACTACATACCCTACCCTACTAGGGTAGGGTAGGGTATGTAGGGCCTACCCTAACCTACCCTACCCTACCTACCTACCTACCCTACCCTATCCTACCCTACCCTAAACTACCCTACCTACCTATCTACCCTACCCTACCCTCCCCTACCTACCTAGATAAAACTTAAAAAAAAATAGATAGCCGATTCTCAATATGCATATAAAATTTCATAAAAATCGGTCAAGCCGTTTCGGAGGAGTATGGTAACTAACATTGTGACACGAGAATTTTATATACAAGATAGATCCTCCCCCCAAATTCGTTACGTACCTAATACTTGAACCCTCAATCAGATTATACGAACTTAAGGAGTTTTATAGAGTTGTAAATACATACGGTCGCGAACGCTTTTACTTAGTTTTCACTTCCATCGGCAGTACCCAAAGACTGCCCCGCATATTTTTTTTAATTTATTTATCTGGTAATACTAAACAGTGGTGGCCCAGTAGAGCAGTGGTGACCCAGTGCCTCCAGTGGTAACGGCCCCGACAAACCAGTTGTAGGTTGTGGATTCGAACGCAGGTAGGCGCTTTGCTTTGTATAAATAATTTTATCGCCACAGCTTAAAACGGTGAAGGAAAACATCGTGAGGAATCCGAAATGTCCTAGATCCAAAAATTCGAAGACATGTGACATCTGCCAACCCGTACTGGGCCCGCCTGGATTACAGCGCACTCACTCTCCATAAGAATATGCCTGTGTCCCAGCAGTTAAAATATTATATACGGGAATTCAGTATATCATACTAAGAAGACCGGTACATGAAATTATTTCAGGAACATTATGGGAATCAAATAATCCTGATTTGTTTTATTACCTCACACGCAGTGTATCGTTACCGTGCCAAACGCACGTAGCGAACGGCAGCGCAGCGCGTCGTTTGTTAGAGTATTTCAATATCCATTGCTGGTTTATTTTTATTTTAGCTGTATTACATACTAGAACAGTCATTAAAATTAAGGGGGAAGCGCTATAATAAGGTAACCCGTGTTTTTTTTTTTTTTTTGTTTACGATTTTGCAATTTGGAGCTCATTGTCTGGGTTTATGTTGATTAAAGTATACGCGACCGTAACAATTACCCGTATGTATTTACGGAATTAGAAGCATTAGAATCAGTAATACAACTCCTTAAGTTAGTTATAATCCTAAAAGTCATGATTTCATGAAATAGTCATCATTTCAGCCGAAAGACGTCCACTGCTGGACATAAGCCTCCCCAATTTGGGGGGGGGGGGTTGCCATAATCGCCACATTCGCCACGCTTGGAAGGCGGGTTGGCGAGCTCAGTATGGTGTTAAAAATGCATAGAGAACGCTGCTGCCCATTATCTAGTAAGTCCCTTAGTCGCCTTTTACGACCCCCACGGTAGGAAATGGGATGGTGCAATTCTTTACGTGCGGCACCACACGGTACGGAGTTATATTACTGATTCTAATGATTGCAGTAATTCTGTAAAATACATATTTGTTACAATCGCAAATCATATTAAGATTAACATACAACCTGATATTGACCTGCAAATTGTAAAAAACGTAAGAAAATTTGATCTTCGTGGTTTACCCTGACGCTTAAATAAATTCTTAATCACAGAGATTATCAACACTAGAGTCTGACCAACGAAAGCTGTACCATGAAAACAGCGGCAAATTTAAAAAATCAACAGCTGTCCACCCTGGCTATACACTGCTTAAACGGAGTTGATACTATTTATTAATCAATACATAATTATGCGATACTTATGTACTTCAGTATTCCATATTTATATAATAACGTGTGATATCGACTTTCTAAGTACAATATTACAACAGCTCTTAGACCATAATAACCTTATTACCCCTAGTATTTACTTAGAACAGAACTGTTAAACCACCATTATGTATTCGCGTATTACAATGGTGGGTAAGCAAGTTAGGGTTATAATATTTCGTTTTGAGGATAGTCATAGTCGGTACACACGGCCACAAATCAAGCTATACATTTCCAGTATACGCTGACCTCTCATTGTACGGAAATCCTATACAATGCGAGATCAGTCTAAACTGGAAATGTATAGCTTGATTTGTAGCCGTGTGTACCAAAGTTAAGCGCTAAACGAAATTAGTTTGTCAATGTTTTTACTTCTGCGCATGAAAGTTCACCGCTCATCTTTCCTGGCACCTCCAATGTGACAATTTAGAAGTTTAGACCGCTAGCTGACCGAGTGATAAATCTATGATAAAAGTACCGTTGGCACTTTGGTACCGCTACAAAGTGCCATCTGTTTTAAGTTATGTGAAATCTCTGCTATAATTTATCGGCGCCAAGCATGGATAGGTATAGGCGCCTGTGCTTGCACCACGTTTTTGCACGCGATCTAGTCTATTTTTAACTGGCAACACTGAGGACTATTATTAGAAAAGGTTGTGTCTCACGGCTTATTTTTATTAGGCTGCGCAGGATTCAAACTCAAACTCAAAGCATTTATTTCAATTAAACCATGTAGAGGTACTTTTGAAATGTCAAAGAGTCGGTCAGATATTCAAAAAGTTGAAGCTATATTCCGTCCACCGAGAGAATGCTTTTTTGACACTTGTCTATTTCATACAAACGTCGACTAAGGTGTTTTACACACACTCACCGTTCGACCTCCGCCCTGGACGGTCGTTACGCTGCTCCCGCTCCCTGCGCCCGCCCCGGTGCGCTTGTTCGGTCATTCCGCGTCGCGACACCGTTCGGAACGGTCGTGTGCTGCAGCTCCGGCTCGCTGCGCCCGTGCCGTGTCAAGTGTCCGCCGCCGCCGCCATCCGGTAATCGTTACGCCCAGTCGTAACGATTGCACTAGTAGTCCGACTACTAACAATAATATCAACTATTGTCTTTTTCAAGACAGGTTGGTATTGGTTTCTTTAAACCTTGTCATCAAAAACGTTGCGCGCGATTTTACCCCGTCAGGGAAAAACCACAGTTTCGTGGTCCTTGGTGGAAACCTAACGGTGCTAACGAATCCAAGGGGGTGTTGACCCAATCACACCCGCCGAACCCCATCAGGGCAAGGCAGTCAATTGGACGGGTCCCAGAGTTAACCGGCCTTGGGGGATCTCCTAGTCGGCTCTGGTGACAGTTTTCCCTTCACAGCTACTCACCCGGTGTCTTTAGGGTGTGTCTACACCCTTCGCACCGGATTTGCAGGGCCCCGTTCGCACAATAAGACTGGCGACGGGTTACAAGCTTAGGGCTCACCATTAGCACACATCTCCCTGCCTGACCCGGCAGGGAGGCTTCACTCATCCCCGGGCAAACCCACCCGGGGAGTTAGGGATATAGTCGTAGGGATAACTTCCCCGCCGCCATCATGGCCCCCCCCCCCGAATATAAGAAAAACCCCGTCATCGGGACGGTGTTGATTGACTTCTTGATCGGAGTAGTACTAAAGGACCCCGTATTCCAGTCCAAATATGGACAGGAATACGGAGCCCTCGCGGCTGCCACCCTCTCGGCGTCCGTTCGCACCCACTCGACAGATAGCCCCCGCTCTCCTTCTCCTTCTCCATCGCGTTCGCGTTCGCGTTCTCGCTCGCCTCTATCGCAGGCTGGCTCATCTGTTTCCGACATGGAAACAGAAGAGGCAGTCAGTGGTGGAAGAGCCGACACCCCGCGTCCCGCTGGTTCCGACTCAGAATCGGACCGTACCGTCACGACACGGTCGGCAGCGTCCTCTGCCTCTTCCCCCTCCACCTCGGACGAAGGCTTCAGCCTAGTCTCGGGACGGGGGGGCAAGAGGAAGAAGACGAAAGCCCAGAGAAAGGCCGCCAAGAAAGGGAGAGCAGAGGCCCTCAGCCCTCCTGCGTCCCCCACTCCGTCTACCGCGTCCGCGCCCTTCGCGTCGCAGGTCCCCACCCCCACCCCGTCTACCGCGTCCGCGCCCTCCGCGTCGCAGGTCCCCACCCCCGCCCCGTCCACCGCGTCCGCGCCCCTCGCGTCGCAGGTCCCCACCGCCGCGCCCTCCGCCGCGCCCGCGTCCGTTAAGAAAATCCCCCCCCCACCGCCGGTATTTATCCAGGACAAGTCCAAATGGACTGATATATCTAAATGGTGTGTCGAGCTCCGGATAAATTATTCTCACGCTAAGTCAACTCAGACCGGCATCAAGGTGACGGTTCCCACGTCCACGGACTACAGGAGCCTAACTAAAATGCTTCGATCCAAAAACGTGTCTTTCCACACGTATTGCCTCCCCGAGGAAAAGGAAACACGCGTGGTAATCCGCAGGATCCCCCGGGAGATCCCTTGCTCCGAAATCTTAGCCGATCTTAGGTCGCAAAACGTCCCAGTTAACGAGGTCCACCGTATGCACCGCGCGCGACGCGGTGAGGCCTTTGATATGATCCTCGTGATCTGCCCACCCTCCGAGGGTCATAACCCGATATTCCAGATCAAATCGATCTGTAGCCTCTCGGGTCTCGAGATCGAGAGACCCCGCAAGTCAAGCGTGATTGCCCAGTGCCACCGTTGCCAACTTTACGGGCATACGCAGAAGCACTGCTATGCGACACCCAGGTGCGTAAAGTGCCTGGGTTCGCATAGCACTGCGGAATGCGAACGTCCAAAGGACCGCGCACTGTGCACTGAGCCACCTAGCTGCGTGCTATGTGGCGAGGCAGGCCACCCCGCGAACTACCGTGGCTGCGCTAAAGCCCCAAAATCCGCGCCCCCTCGCTTAGCGAAGCGTACCGACGCGCGTCAATTCCGCGAATGCCCGTCCTACTTGGAACCAGTAAGACTGAGTCCCCAGAGACCCAGTCCCTGGAATTACCTGCACCATCAGCAGGCGTTCCCTAATCTCCGGACTAGACACGCCCCTCAGGCAGTCGCTCCCCAGGCCCCTCAGGCCAGTATACCCCGATTAATGGACCCGCGAACCCGATTCGAGAACTCGCAATCGAGACCCGCGACCATCGCGCCCCCCACCGCACCCGCGCCCCTCGCCGCCGCGCCCGCGCCCGCGCCCGTCGCCGCCGCTCCGTACGCGCGCCCCCCTCCTAACCACACCCCCACTCCCGTGGCCGGTGTCAACAAAGTAGATCCCTTCCAGGTGATCTCTTCCACCTACATGGTCTTCCTCACCCCCCGCGCGAGGAGGATGGCCGATGAGATAGTCGCCGCGACCAACGCCGGTGACTTATACCAAATTCAGGCAATATACAATGCGTATCCCGAGATCACGCAAGTATTGTCTAGATTCGCGAACAACACCCCTAGACCACTTAATGGATACTAGGTCCCCCGCTAGAAACAAACCCCGATCCCTAATGTTAGGTTATTTTAACGCCAATGGCTTGGACGGCCAAAACTCAGAGATCACCGAATTCCTCGGCGATCATAAAGTAGACGTTTTCCTAATTCAAGAGACCTTTTTAAAACCCAGGCACCGTAACCCGTCAATTGCGAATTATCGTATAATTCGCAACGATAGGTCGCGGTGCCACCTGGGAGGTACTCTTATCTATTATAAATCAGAGCTCTATTGCACGCCCATAGACCCTCCTGTCCTAAAGTCCCTACTAGAAGTCTCGATCTGCCGAATCGGTATGACGGGCCACCCATCTATAACGATAATATCAGCTTATCTGCCCCCTACCACTTCAATTGATCCTATCCAAGATCGACTACTGACCGACGACCTTAGCACCCTCTTGAGCATGAGTGATTCCGTCATCATGGCGGGTGATCTCAATGCCAAGCACCCAGCCTGGAATAGTAGACTCACCTCCCATAGGGGCAAAGCCCTCTTTGACCTCTGCCCCCTCCTAAATTTTGATATCATCGCCCCGATGAATCACACCCACTATCCGCATAATCCTGACCATGCCTCTGACGTGCTCGATGTGGCACTTCTAAAGAACATCAACCTACGGTTGGTCTCTATAGAGGTGCACCACGAGCTTCACTCTGACCACCGACCTGTTCTCGTAGAATTGGCCCCTCGCATAGGTCTCCACGACCCCGATATCCCCCCGCGTACCAAAAGGATAACGGACTGGAAGCGAGTAGGCGAAAGCTTGAAAGCTAACACGTCCCCCCAATTGGATTCGATCCCCGACCAGTTCGACTCTATCGCAGACACGACGACCGCGATCGACTCTCTCACAGAGCACGTACAATCTGTCCTGAACACATGTTCAAGGGAGGTTCCGGCGACGGATAACCGTCGCGGGAAACTGCCGGACGATGTACGTGCACTGATGACGGAGAAGAACGCAGCCGTCCGTGCGTACAGTAGCTTTCCCTGCACGGCTAACAAAATCCACATGCGCTACTTGCAGCGTGCTGTAAGTAAACGCGTGAAGGAATTTCGTGACGCCGACTGGGATAAGCTACTGAGCAGCCTAGAGCCGAACCATCTAGCATTCTGGCAACTCCAAAGGAAACTCAATCCCCGAGGAGGTGGCTCAGCCTCAATGCCCCCACTGATCCGCCCGGACGCGTCTCTCGCTTTCGAAGACATCGACAAAGCCGAATGCTTAGCCGACAGTCTAGAGGCCCAGTGCTCGCCCAGCTCTCAACCAGTAGACCAGGCGCACCTCGATGAGGTCGACGCTGAAGTCGAACGTAGAGCCTCCCTCCCGCCCGTCGAAGACCCTGAGTATCCTCTGGCTCCCGTCACACCGGCGGAAGTGCACGAGCTCATAAAGGGTCTGAAACCTCGTAAAGCCCCTGGCTCTGATGGTATCA
This sequence comes from Dryobota labecula, assembly GCA_947523025.1. Taxonomy (NCBI): domain Eukaryota; kingdom Metazoa; phylum Arthropoda; class Insecta; order Lepidoptera; family Noctuidae; genus Dryobota; species Dryobota labecula. Next base: position 11,508,522 of record OX383306.1, on the reverse strand, counting down.
CCAATAGGGTGGTCCAATTGTTCCCCGCCCACCTGATAATGCTCTTGGCCACCATCTTCAATGGAGCCATGAACAATAATGTCTTCCCGCAAGTGTGGAAAGAGGCCACAGTAATCGGTATTGCCAAACCCGGTAAACCCAAGAAGGAGCCCGCGAGCTACCGCCCCATTAGCCTGCTCACAGTCATGGGCAAACTCTACGAGAGGCTTATTTATAAGCGTCTCAGAGACTACGCCGAGACTAAGGGCCTTATTCCCCACGAACAGTTTGGATTCCGTACCAAACATTCGTCGACCCATCAGGTCTACCGTATTGTCGAGGACATAAGCGCCGGCTTTCAACGCGGCCTTATGACAGGAGCTATCTTCTTTGATATAGCGAAAGCGTTCGACAAAGTCTGGCACAACGGCTTGATTTACAAGCTGTACCAACTCGGTGTGCCCGAGCGTCTCGTGCTCATCTTACGAGACTTTTTGTCGAATCGCTCCTTTCGCTATCGCATAGAGGGAGCCCTCTCCTCCTCCCATCCCATACGCGCAGGAGTCCCTCAGGGCTCTGTGATATCCCCCCTGGCTTTTACGCTTTACACCAGCGACATCCCGAAGTTTAAAAAGGCTCAGTTGGCTCTGTTCGCAGACGATACGGCCGTTTACTACAGAGGGAAGAGTCATAATGTCATCACCAACACTCTCCAGACTGCAGCCGACAAGCTCGGTGCGTGGTTTAGAAAGTGGCGGATCGAAGTCAATCCTGACAAAAGCCAAGCGGTTCTTTTCATAAAACCGAGAAAACTCCCCCCAAAGCCCAAACCTGTCACCATGTTCGGCAAGCCTATCCCTTGGGAGAAGCGAGCCAAATATCTAGGTGTCACTCTCGATCAACGCCTCTCCTTTTCTGAGCATGTAAGTAAGGTGCGTTCGCGCGCCGCCTTCGCTCTCTCTAGGCTTCACTCCCTTGTCCACGAAAATAGCAAATTGTCACTCAAGTGCAAATTGCGATTGTACACCGCGTGCATCCGCCCCATCATGACCTATGCGAGTCCGGTCTTTGCCCAAGCAAAATCACATGTCATCCATAAGATGCAAGCCATTCAAAATCGTTTCCTCCGTAAATGCACGGGAGCCCCCTGGTTCGTTCGGAACACAAACCTCCATGTAGAGCTTAGAATGCCTACAATAGCCCAATTTCTGAAACGCTCTTCCAAGCGATTCTTCGACTCTGCCGCCACCCACCGCAACACTCTCGTTGTGCAGGCCGCCAATTATACCCCCTCCCGCATTAGCGCGATCCGCCGTCCAAGGCACGCACTGACCGACCCAGACGACCCCACCACTCTCATTCAGGAGAGCCGTAGGGAAACTAGTACAGCTCGAAGAGTACACACAACACGAACACGATCACAATTCCGACCTCGCTTTAGAGGTCCCGCGCGAAATCGACGACCCCGATTAATAAGCCCTCCCCGTCCCTTGACGACGCTTAACGATGTGCCAGCATGTGGTTTAGCTGAGCCTGTAATCCAAACTCCCCCGACTAATAATAATCAGAACCCTGATATTATCCAGCCACCGACGGTCCCTTGCCACCCTCCCTCCGACACTGCCCTAAGCCGAGGTTCGAGCCCCACCTGGGGTGCCCTTAGCGAGCAGTCGTCTAGCATAAGTAGATTTTAGTATAAACCCCCTGGCTGGAGGCGTAAACTTCGTTAGGAGCTTGCGGCACCACAGGAAAGTCCGGTTAAGGAGCAGGAACCCCCAGTGGTTATACCTCCGAGATGCCATTACAAAAAAAAAAAAAAAAAAAAAAAAAAAAAAAAAAAAAAAAAAAAAAAAAAAAAAAAAAAAAAAAAAAAAAAAAGGTGTTTTACGAATTTAAACTATATTAGTTCCGAATTTTGTACAACTGACAGGTGTCAAAAAAGCATTCGCTCGGTGGAAGGAATATAGTTGCCCATTCCAAAACGTGCAAGAAACTATGGAGAAGAACGGGCAAGAAACTCCAAGTACACTCTTTTAAATCAAGATATTACAAAATCCTGGGTACATTATTCTTCTTGCTTGTATATGTGTGTGTAAAATAAGCCTGGCTCGACGGACGGGGCGCCCGTTCAAAAATCAAAATCAAAATATTTTATTTCACTTAGCCCTAAAACGGGCACTTATGAAACGTCAGAAGCTAGGTGCACGGTTCCAATTAGTCGTTTCCTATGGAGAAGAGAGAAGAGCCGGCAAGTAACTCCACGGTTACTCTTTTAAAAATAATTGGCTTTACAATATTATCAACTAACATTGTTAATAAATAGGTATGGGAGGACTGTGTAGGCCTTTCAACAATTACCAGGTACTTAACAAAATAGAAAAGTGCCAACAAATCTACACTCTACTAGGCCTACAACGTTCTCACACTCACGTTCCCAATTCAGGTGTTTTTTTTTTTTTGCAGTTTGTTACTTCAGAACTACGTCGTCAATGAACCGATTTGGAAAATTCTTTTTTTTTTATTTGAAAGGATATACTTCCAGATTTGTCCCATTTTTATCAAAATCCAGTTCTGATGATGGGATCCATGAGAAATTGAGCGAACTTCTCAAATATTGTAGGCATATATAGCGATTCTTGTATTTACATCAACAAATCAAGCATTTGCATTCAGAAAGTATCATTTAGTGAAGTGAAACTGATGAAGATGACCACAGATGGCCACCGGAACTCTTGAATGATAAGTATTTCACGGGTGGCGATAAGATATCTCGATTAAGATAGCGACTATGACGAATCAAATTTAAATAAATGGTTCTGATCAAAATGAACTGATCTGATGATGAAGCCGAAAGGTAGGTACCAGAACTCCGTAATAAAACAATGTATCCTAGCCGTGTTTGGGCTTATTGGAATTGTCATGAGATGCACTCGGGCTATAAATGATTTTTAACCGACTTCAAAAAAGAGGAGGTTCTCAATTCGTCTATATATTTATTATATATTTTCGGGCATAACTTATTTGTATATGAACCGATTTTTATCATTCTTTCATTTGGTAGAGGTAGCTTGTGCGGTGGCCCCATATAAATTTTAATAACTTCGCTAGGGTACTTTTTGAGTTAGCTTTAATAATAAGTACATATTTAATCCAGTCGGTGTATGTTGACGTTATAAAACTACCTGTCACTGTTGTTTATATGGCAAGAAGTGGTATACAAATTGGTGTGGGTTAGGTACCACCAGTAAAATGTGAAAAAATAAAATAAAACAAATGCTTCCAAAAAAAAAAAAAAATACACTAAAAAGAGAAAAATAACTTTAATTTCGGAACTCTGTGTCTTTGGTTCTGTATTTTCGAAATTTGCCACCAACTTCCGAAAGTCATTTATTAACCTCGAAAAAAATCTAAAGCTCTTTAGGTTTTCTAAAAGCTCTTCAGCCCGCTGCACTACCGAAAAATCAATTTTACATTCAATTCCTTTTGTATTTTCCAAGCTTTATCGATTTTTATTGACTCACAAGTAATGTCTCAAATATAGGTACCTAACTCCATAGCTTCGACTTGAGATTACAGTTTTAAACAAATACAGGCCAGTTGGCGGGAAGGCAGTCGTCGGCCATTCGGCTTCAGTATCGGGCGACGAGCGGTGGCCCGCGCTTTTTATAATCTGTGCATTTTCGTAAAACATAGTGCCGAGTTAAAAAAAAAAAGTAGTAAAATGTTGAAGTATACAATGAAGAAGTATTGTGCGGAAGGGAGTAAATTCAACCAAATTGTGATTGCTAGTTTGAGTAAGTTTTAGTTTTAATATATTTTCCTAATATATATTTTTTTTTTGTCAGCCCGTAGCTTCTTATTGCCCCACTGCTGAGGGAACCTCCCCCAATAATTTATTTTAGTTATAATTATAAATTGAAGTCACCTTTCGTGTCTGTCTGTGTGACCGCGTTGTTCTTCTGAACTTCGCATCGGATTTTGACGCAGTTTTCAACATAATTTAGAGAATTTATTCCGAAAGATTTATGTGTCTATTACATTAATATTTAACCTAGATAATAAATAAATCTTTAAGTTTTCCAAGTCATCAAAACGGGCGGAACACTAGTTCCGCCCCTGCTTCACACGGTTCAATCGAATACCTACTTCAAGTTGCGTAATTTTTTATTTTAAACTCTAGTTTAAAAAAAAATACGGGGTATTAAAATTCATTAAATTATTCATTAAAATTCTAAGGGGTTTAATTTTGTTAATAGAAAATTTAAGTTTTCTTAACAGACAGGCTTTTCCAAAAAAAAAAGTGTTTTTGTAGATAATAAAATAATACCTTTATTATACGTACTTATCTAATTATTTGGAAAACTTTAAGTACAAACTGCCATCAAACAAAACCGAAACTGAATACTATCGAAAATCTCGTCTCGTGGCTTCTTCAAATGTATGTTTATAGTTTTTTGCTGAAATACGGGTTTAAAAAATAAATAAAAAATACTATTCTTACCTACTTAGATTTATTTCATCCTTTAAGGCGCGAAACACACGGCGGGCCGGGCCGGTCCGGTCAATTTGACCGCGAATGATACTGCAAAGGGAATCCTATACTACCAACGCACATAGAGGGCAAAAAGACTGCGCCACCGCGTCAGTGCTTGTCGGATGATGTCTCTCGCGGTCATTAGCGGCCAAAAAAATTTCTTGGCTCCACCTGCGTCACGCGTGGCTTTTTCTAAAATAAAAGTAGTCTAAGTAACTCAAAATCATCAAAATCGGACCAGACGTTTCGGAGATGAGCCGGAACAGACAGACGTACAGACAGAAAGACAGTCAAAAAATTTATATTTCATTTCTCATACTCGGAAAGTAGTGTTTGTTTGATCTGAGTACCGGGTGGAAGAAGCTGCTTCCCACCTTTGGGCATGAGGACTCATAGAATTGCTTCCCTCTCTAGGGCGGGAATGAATTTAAAAAATGAACTTTTGGTAAGGTAGTCGGCTACGAAAGTTTTTACATAATTAAGAAAAATATCGATTAACCAACATGCTGCGGTCTGGTGAGTGTATAAACAGACAGTGTGAATTTAAAAAAATACCTATTAAGCGGGACGGCCCGCGGCGGTGACGCGGTGTGTTCCATATTTAAAATTTTAAAAAGACCATATGGGGTTTATTTATAAACGCTGCTTAAAGTTAAGTAATGATTAGCGACTGTTTAACCATACATTTTTGACGTTTGAACGTCACTTAACTTTAAGCAACGTTTATGAATAAACCCCTAAATGTATAATTTGGCGGGATACTAACTTTGTAAGATGTACCTACCGAAATTCAAAATCTCGGTTTTATAGACTAATATTTGATTAAAAATGAGTTCAAGCGATTCTGAAATATTGACCCCAGATTCGGTTAAAGACAGTGATCGTAAATCTTTTGCCAGAAATTTCAAAGGTTTAAAGGTTAAATTCATAAAATGGTTTTATGAAGTGGCGAGCCACATGTTATTATTATCAATACATATTTTAGAAAAACTACAATTTTTTACTTTCCTTATATTCGAAATGAAAAGTAGAGTGTTTAAACACGGGTGAAAGTCACCAATTCCTACTCGGAAGGCCTTTAGCCTCGCTACGCTCGGGCGTCTAAATACCTCGTATGGGAATTGATTCCTTTTGACCCTTGAGTAACAATCTATTATTTTATTTTAAGTATTTTCATATGCATTTAGTAAAATTTATTTGATATTAAAAACAGACACTTCGATTTTATTTATTTGTGTTGTAAGTCAGTAAGATTATTCATTTAGGCAAGGGAGTCGCCAGCCGATGGCCCAGAGGGGGGCAGGTAGATATATGGAGGATAGGAAAAGTATGAATTGAAGGTACAGTCAAGAGCACATGAAGCTGTAGTACGAGTCTTACCTCTACGGCGCGGCCCCAGCGATTGTAATAAGAACGGTACAAAGTCCAATGTGTAAAGCACCACCGAGCTCTTTAACTGTACAATAAATAAAACTTGTACAAACCAAGTTGTTATATTTATTCGAAAAATTGAATAAAGTTACAATATTTTAATAATAAAGTGGTAGAGAGAAACCCTGCTTTTGAGTTAATTGAAACAATATTCCATGGTTTTTTATATACTTCTCGACCACTTGATTATGAAATTTTTTTAAGTTTTCATTAATAAGTTTTCTGCGTACACTATAATCATGCCCAGACCATAGAGGCGATTTTCCCCCATAATGTTTCTTAGGATTTTGGTTGCTTTGCATTTAGCTACATTTTTTTGAATCTCTAGAAGGGGGCAGCTGCCCCTCCCTGCCCCCCCTTGGCGACGTCCTTGCATTTAGGTATCTTGGAATGTCTCGTTGGTCTAATGGTCGCAAGTTCTACTGCTGAACATGAAGTCTTGGGTTCGATGCCCAGGTCGGGGAAAGTGTCATTGGGTTTTTCTGTCAGGAATTTCTTAGTAGCAGCCCGGAGTCTGGATTTGTGCCCGGTTAATGGCAATTGGCTCGCCCCCTATTACATGGGACTTTAAAACATACATACCTGGCGAAATGCGGGTGTAAACCGAGCGTGCGCGTGATGTTTTTTTTTTAATTATTTATATAGGGTGTATCTATTCAAACACGAAATATTTTAAGCAATGAAAACGATTTTTTTTTTTATATGAGTATATTATTTAAAAATTAAATAATTTAAAATTACTTGTTATGATGATTAATTATCAAAAGGCACCGCGCTCGTGCCGCCACCGTCACCGCGTCCGGTCCGGACGGGTAATTCATAGATTAAAAAAAATAAGTAAGTAAAGGTTTGTTTGCCTCAAAATGTCTCAAGCAATTTTAAAATTATAATAATTGTGTAAAAATATAAAACACTTAGATTAAAAAAAAAATCGCTGCAATGGCTTTTTTACCACGTATAGATGTTCCTCTTAAAATATTTCGTGTATGAATAGATGGCTCTTTAGTCAACTGAGGCCGCTTGAACTTATCCCGCGGGATGAGTTGACCTAATGAATTTCTGAATCGGGCAACTGATCCCATTGGTACATTTTATGATTTATACAGACACGAAAAAAGTGTTAGACATTAGATTAATACAAACATTATAACTGTGATTTTCAGTTGTTTAATTTTACTGTATTGTGTACGTTAATAGCAATCAAGGGTAATTGTAATACAGCATAAATATATTGACGTAGGGCATGTCGTTCCGAAAGCTTTGACAATTGCCAATTAAATTTGTTTGTTCTTGTGCTTTGTTTATTCATTTATCTTATTATTTATGTACAAACAGTAAAATACATAGAGATACGACATAATTATAATTAGAGTACAAAGGTACCTACTGCTTATTTCTTAACAAATTTCTACCAGCAGACCTGCGAAAGGAGAAATTAAAAATAAATGTAGACAATAGTGTCTGAGAACAAGAATATTATGAATATGCAGTCTTAAACTAAAATATTAAATGTAACATAATTTCAGCCGAAATACGTCCACTGCTGGATATAGGCTGCCCCCAAGCACCGCCACTTCGACCAGTTCTGTGCTTCCCGCATCCAGCGGATTACTGCGGCCTTCCCGAGGTCACCTTGTTGCAGAACATAGCATTTGAAAATATAACATATCATCATTCATTCATAATTTCAGCCGGAAGACGTCCACTACTGGACATAAGCCTCCCCCAATTGTGGAGGGGTTTGCCATAATCGCCACGCTTGGCAGGTGGGTTGGCGATCGCAGTATGGTGTTAAAAAATGTATAGAGAACGCTGCTGCCCATTCTCTAGTAAGTCCCTTGGTCGCCTTTTACGATTCTCACGGGAGGATATAATAATAATAATAATAAACATTTATTTCAGAAAGTAAATTTCCATATTACACACACATTATCTTAACTAATATAACTAATAAAAATTAAACAATCACAAAACAGTATGTAAACGTATCCAGTGGCGCAGCAGTGGAGAGTCCCACCTGTCCACGAACACGCTTATTATGCTGTTGCTACTGGACCTAACACGACTCAGCAGCGACGCACACTGCTTCCTTATTAGAGCATGAAACCCATCAGTGTACGCTTCTGCGAACATAGTTGAAGCACTGCAGAATCGTGGTAGCCCCAGCAGCACCCTAAACGCGTTGTTGTATTGAACACGTAGGGCATTGTATGACCCAAGTGTGTAGTTAACCCACAGGCTGCACGTGTAAAGTGTTTGGCAGTAAGACTTAAAAAGAGTCACTTTCACTTGATTACTGCTACGCGCGAACCTGCGAGCCAACATATTACACCGAACCGCCAACGCCCTACGTGCCCTTTCCACATCCGCGTTATCTTTAAGATCCTCGGAAACCCAGTGGCCCAGATACTTGAACTGAGTGACTCTGTTTAAAGGGGTACCAGCTAAAGTGACTGCAGGTACAGTCACGTAGTTTTTGCCCCGCCCCTTAAATACTAGGAGTTCACTTTTCTTCGCGTTGTATCTGAGCCCATGGGCCTCCGCATAGGACTCATAGGATATGGGGTGGTGCTATTATTTACGTCCGGCACCGCACAGTACCATAGTAATATAACATAATATACTCGTAAGAAGTTATTTAATTAATTTAATGAGACGCAGATGTGAGTGGAAATGCCAGCGAACTCCTGGCGTTTCCACTCACATCTGCATCTCATTAAAACTATTATTATTAAATAATAAATTAAGGTGTCCCCACGCCTTAGGAGAACACAGTGACCTAATTGGTGATGTTCTTCAGAAAGGTCAGGTGCGTAGCACTCGCAACCGGCGTGCGTGTATGACCAGGTGTATGAATGTAAACGGAGCAAAAGGAGTATGTAATAAGGAGCGTAGCAAGTGGTGTTCTAAAGTTTTTGCCTATCCCCATGGGATGAAGCCATGAGTTTCTGTATCATCATTTCAGCCGAAATACGTCCACTGCTGGACATAGGCCTCCCCCCAAAAAGGGGGGGGGGGGGAATTTGCCATAATCGCCACGACTGGCAGTAGGGTTGCCAGATCGGAACTTGCCGAATCCAGGACGATTCCCTGTCGGGCCTTAGCTATAGCAATGAATATATAAATATAAATTACGGGATATCTAATTTTATATTTGTATTTATTTTTAAAGGGAAATAAGATTTTATTTTTCAATTTTAGAAGAAACCTGTTCACTCTCACTAAAAGAAGAAGAAAAAAGAAAAAGTAAAAAAAATAAGAAAAAGAAGAAAAAAAAAAGATAAAAGAAGTTTGGTAGAAAATCCCCATATAAAAAATATAAAATTGAGATCTTTGCTTTTATAGTAGGCAATCATCAACAAGTACATTATTATCTTATATAGGTACTAAATAAAATCAGACTTAAAAATAAAAAAAACAAACAAGCAAACCCGCTCGCTGCCTGCCGCCTAGCCATGTCATTTATTGTTATTTTATTTTATTATTTAATTTTTCGGAATCCGGGACAATAGATGGAGTTACTGGACACGGGACAAGACGTACAATTCCGAGACAATCCCGGAAATCCCGGACATCTGGCAACCTTACTTGGCAGGCGATTTGGCGATCGCAGTATGGTGTTAAAAATGCATAGAGAACGCTGCCGCCCATTCTCTAGTAAGTCCCTTAGTCGCCTTTTACGACTAAGGGACATGGAAAATGGAAATGGGGTAGTGCTATTCTTTACGTCCGGCACCACACAGAATGTATTCTGTATGTATTTATGTAATTAATTTAATTACATAAATACATACAGAATACATTCGTAAAAACTACTTAGTTACCTACGCCGTTAAACACAAAAATGTACCTACCTAGGTACTTAAGAAAACTTCTTATGAAACACATTAAGCATGAAAACATCATTATGAGTTTAACTCTGCATAAACGGTCAATCCGGCATTACGTATAATGTTTTGTAAATATCAAACATATGGGAAAGTAACTTTTCGATAACTCTCCAGCTTTGTTTAATTGTTGATATTTTTGCAATTCATTTGGAGCTGGACGGAAACGAAGACGCGCTGCTGGGGAGATGTTTGTTGCGCCACTTCAAAAAATAGAATAATACATACATTTTGAAGATAAGAAACGGGGGAAGAAAGTAAAAGGGGTTTAAATGAATTAAAAACTGGACCCATTTTTGCAAACACGAACTTAATAAAAATTATAAAACTGATATTACTAGATAGGCTACAGTATCCCACATAAGGTTAACAAGTATTCACTCATTAATATACTATGTATGGATTTTGCACACTCTGTTTACAAAAGTCTCGTTTTATCGAAACCAGCCTGCTGTGGGTTGGTTCTTGTTTGCAAAAATGGGTCCAACTGGAAAAATTGAGTATCTATTTGTGTGCAGCTGTGTATGTGTGATTTGATACAAAAAAAAAAATACAAAAATGTTTATTTCTTAACCATAGTTGTTTACATTTTGTTGGTGAATAGCGCCTCCTTTTAAGCAGATAATGCCTGTGTTAGAAGACGCCAAAATGCCTGTATAGAGGTATGAGGAATAGGGTGTAAAGTTCACTTATCCTCTATTCAATAGGGAGGATCCTCCGACCAGATGGGTGTTGTGTCTGGTGAGCTGGCAACTGCCCAATGGTTGATGTCGGGATGTTGTTTATATGCTAGTCGCGCGGTAAACTCTGATCGCGCGATGCAGGATTTGTGACGTCAGGTCTTTGATGTGTAGTTCGCATGTGGCGTTGTTGATACCGCCACATCACTCCCCTCCGGAGACCGGAGGTCGATAGTGGGCTGAGCCAGTTGTGCAAGAGTCGGAACCGGGTGCCGCATAGTTCACAGTGGGTCGGAACTGTCTGCGGAGATTCCCCAGTGAGTCGTCGTCATTTGTTTAAGTTATGGTTTAAGTAATTGTTGAACGTAGCATAAAGAAAACTAGACGACACTTAAGTTAAAAGATATATGAAGGTTACGAAGCTATGGGGATGCTCCTTGACTCTTCACTGATGATTAGATCAATAGTGACGTAAACTATCATAGGTCGACTATTTCGTCTCAATCAACATCCCCGTAGCATATCTGACTAACATACGGCAGGTCGTGAGTTCGAACCCAGCCCGTTGCACTAGTTAAGAGGGCATACTACGGTCCAATAGCGCCAATCCTCAAAAAAAAAAAAAAAACTCGTGACTGAGAAGGAATTATGAACAACAGCTCAATCCGCGACCTCGGTAAGTGTGTCTAAAATTTTCTAACACCTTTTTTAAAGTTTCATATTGAGACACGATACAACAAAATTCGATTTAAAGAGCGGCCACATTCCTCTCGACCGTATTTTGTTGCTTTGTCTCTCAATATGAAACATTATAAAGAAAGAAAGAAAGAAAAAACGTTTATTTGCGGTAAACATGACGCAAAAAAGAACACAAACTCAAAAGAAAACAAGTTTGGGGTAAATATGCGTCACATCCACGCAAAACGGCCATCGCTCAGTATAATGCTGCGACCCTATGCGAGACAGCCCCAACGCTGGTTTTCAGCGACAGCCGCCGTTGACGTGATGACTTCGACCGGTGCAGCATACAATGAGATAAAAAATAACATAATTATTACTGATAGTTTAAAAAAAGGTTTTATAAAAGGTATTAGAAAATTCTAGACACACTTATCGAGATAGTTGATTGAGCCGTTTTTCATAATTCCTTCTCAGTTACGAGATAATATATGTTTACACAGGAGTTGCGCTAGTGGACCGGTGACAGTGCTCTTAACGTCGGCTCCAGTGTCCAGTTTTAATTTGATGTTATTTCCAATACATAATGCTACCGTCCACTCATTACTAGAATAGCGTAAAAAAACTGATTGTTGGAGTTTCCTCATATCTCGTACATACGACACATTCTTGAATAAAGTTTAATTTTTTTACACTTACTACATCGCTGACCATACGCTGCGCATTTATATTTGTTATGGTTTTTCCCACATTTTCCACATACTGCACGTGATTTTCGACGAGCCTTTCCTGGTTATTCGCGTGCGTGTTCACCTGATCTCTGCCCATCTCTCTGGTCACAATCCTGACGGCAGGTCCTAGCATCACCACCACTGAAACTACCGAATGACCGTTGAACAAAAGTACCAAAATTACTAATGTTACCTTTGTCACATAATTATGTTTGAACAACTGTATGTTATTTCATCACGTGAAGAGCAACAACAATACGTAGGAGCATGAAATTTTTAACCACCTTTAAAAATAGGCGAGGCTCTATGTTCGTCTGTATGTTAAAAAAAAAAGTATTTTCATCGATATTTTCGTCAATTTTCAAGCGATTTTGAAAAACAAAAAATATTTGGTAGTGGAAGCTTGCGTGGTGGTCACATAATTTTTTTATTAACACGTTGGCTGCCATACGAGTATACTCGTAGTAACTTTTTTTATATGCACATTGCCACCATACAAAACAAAAAAACTAGCGATACACATTTTTGAAATCTACATTCATAACGCCTCCATGATCTACAACCAACACGCCAACCTTTCTCTGGAAAAAAAATTGGATGCCCTTTCGTTTAAAGACGAAGTCGTAAAACATCTTTTAGGGGAGAAATTTACAAAAGTATAGTCACCATGTATCACTCTTCCTTGATTTCATAGTGATGTACCCAAAAAAAAAAAAGACTATTTAACTTCTTTTTCTGATTAAATAATGTTTTACTTGAAATGCCAAAAAATGTAACCCCTCAACTTACTCTTCTAGAATTCGTTAGAAATCGCATATAATCAAGTACGAGAATACTCGTAGTTAACAGTGGGGCCCAGATATTGTACTACGAGTATACTCGTGGTTTGGCAGTCAACGTGTTAAATTTGCTTGGGTAGTTTTTGAGTTAGCTTCGATAATAAGTATTTAATCCACTTTGTATATCTTGATGACGTTGTAATTTTTTCTGTCGCGGTTGTTTTACATAGCATGTAATGATTATACCTACGAATCGTTGTGGGCTAGGTATCATAACTAAAAAGTGAAAAATAAAAAGCTTTTTTACAAAAACAACAACCGACTTCCAAAAAAAAAAAAAAACACTTCCAAGTGAAAATTACTTTCGGAAGTCGGTGGCAAAAAACTAAAATACAGACCATCGTTGGAGTACTTACTCAAAAAGTCACAAATCGAAAAAAAACTTTTCCCGTACATTTTGTAAAGAATTTGTGTAACTGAAATACAAAAAATAACGATGGTTGGTCCCATAGAAGTTTTTTGATCAGTATTAGAAACAGGATCGATTGGCATCAAAAAATGTTTTTGTGTAAAATGGCTATTTTCTTGCTAACTGTACATTTTTTAGAAAATCTGTGAATCGGGATCAAAATTCCATAAAAAATTATGGATAGTCTCCTAAGACCATTTTCGTGTAGCTGCAACATTTTAAATTATTTAATTTTTAAAATAATATACTCAGGTTTAAAAAAACAATCGTTTCCATGGCTTCTTTACCACCTATACACACGTATAGGTGGTAAAGAGATGTATATAGATACACCCTAACTATATGTATACGAGTATACATATATATAGGGTGGAAACTCTCAGCGGGGCAGTAAGGGGAAGTACCGTATCCTCAAATTACTCAGATTTAAAAAAAATATCCGATCAATTTCGATACGTTTTTTTTTTTTAAATCTGAGTATATTATTTAAAAAATTAAATAATTTAAAATTACTAGATATGATGATTAATTATCAAAATTCACCGCGCTCGTGCCGCCACTAGCATGCAAACCGAATAACCGGATAACCGAAAAAAAAAAATGGATAACCGACTGATTTGAAACCCGGATTTTTTATGATTAATCAACCGGATTTATCGGTTTTTTCGGGGTTTTTTCTCCTCGGTTATATAATTATAAAGAAAAGAAACTTTTTGTATTGTTACTTTGTACTTGAAGCTTATTTCAGTCCAAACAAATACTCATTATTATAAAAATAAGTGAGATAAACGTAAAAAATGACATATTTTGGTTAGACTTCAGCATTTTCATTTCTTTACAACACATAATTTCTCATTTCTTTAAAAAAAAATTAACAAAAAAACCGTAAAAAATGATTTAACCGGTTTCACCGGTTTTGTTAACGAAAAACCCCCAAAAAAAAACGGGTTTCTTTAACAACCCGGTTATTGCATGCCCTAGCCGCCACCGTCACCGCGTCTGGGCGGGTCATTCATAGAATAAGTAAAATTTTGGAAAATGCAACTCCTTTGCAAAATGTCTCAAGCAATTTTAAAATTATAATAATTATGTAAAAATATAAAACACTTAAATTAAAAAAAATATTCGCTGCTATAGCTTTTTTAATTTTTTTTACCACCATAGATGGTCCTCTTAAAATATTTCGTGTATGAATAGATACACCTTATATAATATATATAGCATATTATAATAACAAGAGGACTCCTTTGTGCTGATGGGTTATTCAAAAGTTCAGTTGAGTACCCTCTGTAGGAACTCCGTATTTGCATCGAAGTATTGGTTCGCTGATATCAAGCGTGGTCACTTGTGGAATAAGCACTGGCATCAGCACCCTAATTGCGTAATGCACTGTCAATCACAATCTGAATGATTTTGAAGGATATTGCTAATCCATTGCTTCATATGTTCGAAAAAATTGTCAGCACAGTAACGTAAATAACGCAATGAATGTTGTTGAACTGTCAAAGTAAAACCCATTGCTGTAAGTTAGTATATTACACAATTACCCCGCAGATACGAATTAATCAATTAATTCTAACTATAATATTATAAATGCGAAGAAGTGAGTTAGCGTAACAAACAAAGAAACACTTTGTTTGTTACGCTTTCACGCTAAAACGGCTGAACGGATTTCGGATTTCAGCACATGGATAGACCATGACCTCGGTTAACACAGGATACATTTTGCTAACCTCAAAGCTAGTCTACAATAAATCTTGTTATTTATAGGTAGCAAAAAAGAAGAAAATACAACCATCCATACTAATATTATAAATGTGAAAGTAACTCTGTCTGTCT
Source organism: Dryobota labecula (assembly GCA_947523025.1). Taxonomy (NCBI): domain Eukaryota; kingdom Metazoa; phylum Arthropoda; class Insecta; order Lepidoptera; family Noctuidae; genus Dryobota; species Dryobota labecula. The sequence goes on along the minus strand of OX383306.1, from coordinate 11,493,515 downwards.
GTCTGTATGTTACGTTTTCACGCCTAAACCGCTGAACCGATCGTCATGAAATTTGGCAGAGATATAGCCTGGGATATGGAGAAGGACATAGGCTACTTTTTTACGCGATAGCCGACATCCACGCGGGCGGAGCCGCGGGCAAAAGCTAGTTTTCTATAAATAAACAAGCCGAGAAAACTTTGCAAAATAAAATAATAAGTAAACCATTATAAAGTGCGAAACGAATTATACCATAATTAGTATTATAACTCACATAGGTTCAAACAATTAGTCTTGCCAGAACACACTTGTATAAACATTAATAATTGGGTTTTCACTGAAAAACTAAACATGTATAATGTAATGACATAACCGTCCCAGATATTTATTAGTATGCCCTAGAAACTGATTGAAAACAAGCCTATTATTTTATCTTAATTGTGTAAGGAACTGTACTTCTGTGCCATGGTTACAGAAAACCACATTATACTCGTATCTTGCATCTACCTATACATTATGATTTAAAAAATGCAGCTTATGTCTATACAAAAGCTGCATTTTTTTAATCATAATGTATAGGTAGATGCAAGATACGAGTATAATGTGGAGTGTATAGTGTGTGTTGATACGAGTATGGTGTGGTAGATGCAAGATACGAATATAATGTGGTGGTGTGGTAGTTTCTAGGGCATACTTATAAAGGTTTCTAATTGATTACGGAACTAATTCCGTAATCAATTAGAAACCTTTATAGCTTCGCCATGTCCGTCCGTCTGTCTGTCTGTCCGCGGCTTAGCTCCAGAGACTCTTTGTGTTCTAAGGGCCCTTACGCACTAGCGGTCAACCGCAGGGCGGCTAACCGCGCGGCTAGCCGCTTTTCCAATTTAATATGCAACCGCTGGTGATTGTACGCACTTAACCGCCACAAAGTTTCAACCGCGGCGGTCGAATGAACTTTGACACGGAGAAATTCATTGTTGAAATTCAACACCGAGAAGCTATTTGGAATTGTGAAGGAGCAGTATATAAGAATAGAGATGTTCTTGAAAACAACTTGCGAACTGGCCCAATTCGTAGCGTGTTTCTAGTAAAGGATGAATTCAGTATCTTTTTCTGTCGTTGTTTTCGGTAGTAAAAATAGATAACACAAGCTACCTCGACGGCGTCCATTTCGTTAATGGACCCAACACGCCTTCGAGCGGTCCAACCGCTTAACGCGGTTTTAATCGGTTGGCCGCTGTAGCGGTCAGCCGCTATAGCAACCGCGTCAGACGGCTGGCCGCTCAAACGAACGAAGTGCGTAATGGGCCTAATTACTAGATAGCTAATAACCCCTAATCATAAAGTGGTAAAAAAAAACCTTGTTTTTTAGGGTTCCGTAGTCAACAAGGAACCCTTATAGTTTCGCTATGTCCGTCCGTCCGTCCGTCCGTCTGTCCGTCTGTCTGTCCCCAGCTTAGCTCATAGACTCTTAGTACTAAAAAGCTATAATTTGGCATGCATATACATATTAATCACGCCGACAAAAGGGTAAAATAAAATCATGAAAAAAATAGTTATTTAGGGTACCTCCTGTACATGTACATGTGCTCCTGTAATGTGTTTTCGCCTACCCTATGGTGTGGGATATTGAAGGATGGGTCTTTCAAAAATATTGCGGGTTTGTGAAAACAAATTTTTCGATTAAACATTAGGCTTTAAGATGCAAATTTTTGTTATAGTCAAATGTCCCCCCCCCTGCCAGCTAAACGGTTAGTTTTGCATAGGTGAAAAAATTCACAGCAGTAGTATATATAACGAAGTTAAAAGGAAAACTATCACAGCTAAGTAGGCTTTTCAAGTTTCCGAGTAATAGTCGACCAACTTAAATTTGCAGTTGGAAAACATTTTCCCCCATACAATCTGTATAGGAGAGCATGTTTCTCAACTACAATGTTAAGTTTGTTCTTGGAAAAATTCATCCCAACTACGGACCCCTTCATTGTAATGATGGTGAACGAAGATTCGAACCGATTAACGAACTTTGCAGCATAATAATGGTTGTTTTATAAATTAAACACAATCTACTAATTTGAATCCGCATATGATTGTTGATCGATGAACCAAGCTTTTGATACCATATATCACCACATTTGCCTGCTTAGCAAATAATGAGAAGCTTATGGTTATAGGAAAATAAACTACAGTGCAGGTACCTTAAACCATCGTAATATAAAAGAAAATAAGACATTATTTGGGTCAATTGATTGAACAGTTTTGAATGGCGTGCCACAGGGAAGAGTGCGAGGCCCTCTTATTTTAAACATGAATATTTTCATAAAAACATTCAAATAGGATTTACATTATATCGATAGCTTTATATTATAGGCTTTCTCTTATATCGATGACAAAATGTGTAAATATTTATTGATACCTATATGTTTTTTTTTTCTTACATTACATATCTATATAAAAATCAATGTCGTGCGTTAGCCTCGCAAAAACTCGAAAATGGCTCGAACAATTTTATTTATTTATTTTTTGGTTTATTTGCTCCAATACTAGGGTGGTTCAGGAAAAAAGAAAAATAGGAAAAACCCAAAGGAACAGACGAAAAATCGAAATTTTGTCTGACGTGGTACGAAGTTCACCGGATCATCCAGTTAAATAAAGTTATATTGAACTGACCGATGTTGCATAATAATTTATTACATACATACATAAACTCTCGCCTTCGTCCTCACCTGACCTTTCTGAAGAACATCACCAATTACGTCACTATGTGATCTTCTAGGGCGTCCCCCTCCTGGCGTTTCCACTCACATCTGCCTTGTAAATACCTTTCGTTAATCGCCTTTCATTCATCCTCTCAACATGACTAAACCATCTGAGCATACACTTTTAAAATTTTGTCACTACATCTAATTAATTTATTACAATTTAGAGATATTAGCTACTATTACTACTTATTTGGTAACTACCTGGTATATTCCTTCTTTACGATTTGCAACAATGAAATTGTAATCACGCGAAACAGTCGTCAGACCGAGATGTAACCAAGCAATATAGAACTGTGATGTAAGTACGACGCACAAATGAGTAGCAATTCAATGAAAAATCTGAATGCAGAGCATACATTGTACGCATACTAAGAACAAAACAATACTTTCAGTAATAATTTATTGTTTTCGCTTACTTGTAATCGTCAGATAATGGGTTCTTATAATTAATTGATCGCTTATCTATACTCCATTTACTATAAGAAAAATAACGGTTATAACCCTTTCTTTATTTCAATATGAACGTATATTAATTTCCGTTATTTAACGATACATATATATATATTATATAATATTTGCATTAAAAAATAACTCTAAAATGTAGTAATTTCAACACATATTACACAATAACTGTTGTTATTCGGGCGTTATTTTTCGAAGGTATAATACATGGAGTATAGTGCACACGGCTACACATCAAGCTATACCGCTCCAGAATAAGCTGACCTCTCACTATACGGAAATCCTATACAATGCGAGATCAGCTTATACTGGAAATTTATAGCTTCATGTGTAACTTACCAATCGTAAGTAGAAGCTATCATCATGATCATCATTTCAGCCGAAATACGTCCACTGCAGGACATAGGCCTCCCCCAATTGGAGGGGTTGTGCCACGCTTGGCAGGCGGGTTGGCGATCGCAGTATGGTGTTAAAAATGCATAGAGAACGCTGCTGTCCATTCTCTAGTAAGTTTAGTCCCTTAGTCGCCTTTTACGACACCCATGGGAGGAAATGGGGTAGTGCTATTCTTTACGTTCGGCACCACACGGCACAGTAGTAGCTATATGGGAATGCATTTTGGCTTTTCAACACAAGTTAACACATCGCTTATGGTGATGAGCCACTAAATTAGTGCACTATCCTAATCGAGCAGTAGTTCAATAACAGGTAACTGAGTTATTTTTAAATAACGTAACACCTTGAGGGCTTAATTACAAAAGCAATAAGTTATCAAATCTTTGGCTTGTGGATGTCTGTAGGGGTTCATTAATGTATTGTGATCGTTATATATGCAAGACATTAGTATGCTCAGAACTCTATGGAAGGGTCAGCGCTTGTGATGTTTTAAAAATAAGAACTCAGGACCTCTTTCACTGCATGGGAGGCAGTCACCTCTTTCTGCGAACAGTAATGCTCGCGAAGGAGGAGGCGGAACGCGTGAAGAAGCGGCAGTCTGTGCGCCCTCACACCCCTAGTCGCCGCAGGAGACGCCCTGGGCCTCAAGTCGGCTATTACAATAGTATCAGAATGGTCTATCATTGATTTCATAATTGTTGATTTTGACAAGTTTGGTGAGTTTGGCGTCATTATGACATTTCAATGGTCAGCCACTGACACTTCATTGAAAGAATTGGTAATCTCGTGCATAATGACAAATGAAACTTCCTACTAAACTTCCAACTTCCTACTACTTCAGATTGCTTATAACACTAATAAATAATATGTAAAAATATATATAAATGAAATCTGGCATGAATAAATGTTCAAAATGCCATTGTAATACAATTCTATTATTTGGTCGGTCAATGGTCTCGCCATTGACCGACCAATGATCGGCCATTATGAATTTAGCAGATTACGAACTTTTAGCAAAATAACAATGGGATCGTGTTGGAGTGACGAATTTATAAAAATAGCAGACTTGGGCCCCTGGGCGGCGGGAATCGGTAGCCGATTCCCGGCCACCGTAGGAGCGGGCTTACGGACGGCGAGCTATGGGCAGCTTGCCGTCCGGTAAGGACCAGGCTCGGATCGATGGCGCGTTGTGTTCCATACGCGCCTCAAAGAGATGTCAGCACGCGCTGACGGGGTCCGCCGGGAACGGTGCCTGCCAGGGTTGCGGGTTTGTCCGAAAGGATACCGTGGCTCTGGCACACAGGCAACTGAAGGAACACGGGTAGGTTTTAGTCAGTAAAAGTCTGACACCCTCAGCCCTCCCGCTCCGCCCAGAGTGGAAGAAGTTATTTTATAATTTCCCACCCAAAAACAAAGGACATTAGACTCAGCAATACAACTCACTTAAGTTAGAATTGTCCTCAAATGTCATGATTTCATGATATAGTCATTCAAACATATTTAAAAATTGATTAAGGTTAAATAGTTTAGTTTTAGTTAAAGCATACATAATAAACCATACATAAAATAAAATACAAAATAAGTACCTACCTACCTAAGATTTATTAACAAAAACATTTATTTTTTCTCTTTTAATTCATTAAAGTTAAATACTTTAAAAAATACATAAAAAAGCAAATTACATATTAAAACTATAACACAAAAAAATAAAATATTAAAGCTAACAAAGACATTTATACTTTTTAGGATCAACCTGTACCAATTCAAAAACATTCCTCCACCACTTCTGTTTTAAGGACGGACCGGACGGTCAGATTGGTCACCGTGGTTCGCTCGTTAGTAATAGATAACTGTTATTATTTCGCTTACACCCTCGTTATATTTTTGTTACCTGTTTTGTTGAGCAAGTACCTTCTCATGTTATTTAAATTATGTAGTCGATGTTTTTGGTGCCCATGAAACTCTAATGATTTTATGTTGGTACCAACTTAAATGTATACAATGTTTATATGTACCTACATAAACTACTAAATGAATAAAAAAAAATAAAAAAAATAAAAATAGGATAATATGAACTTACGAGGGTTGTATTGATGATTTTTATGATTATAATTCTATAAATAAATATTTGATACGGCCGCGAATCATATTTAGATCATGTTACAGGCACTGACCTGCAAAACTGCAAAAATCGTAATAAAATTTGAATTTCGCGAGCTACCCTGACGGTTTCGCCATAACATAAAAAAAATACAATTACTTATTTATTTATTTATTTATATATACTTGATTGTACATCAGATTACACATTCCAAAAAATAAAAATATATACACTATAAAATAAACAGTGGGCGGCCTTATCACATACTGCGATCTCTTCCAGGCAACCTTGGCATGGACAGTGAATTATTTGGACATAAAATGGGGTTTTCATTGATGCAAATAAAAAGTATAACAGTACAATATCATTTAATAGATACACAGATATATGCTACACAGTAGATACATAGATACATACATACTAACTATATAAGCAAAGAAAATGAATGAAGACTATAAATTATTACAGCTAACAACGAGAACAAAATCACACCGACAAGTAATGTTCCTTCACGAGTCTTTTAGGCGCCATCTCCACGGACGAGAGAATCGCGGCGATATTGACGCTGGGCCTTCAAATAATCGCTACGATGATATCGCCGTGTGGAGATTGATTAATAGAGTTTCTATTGAAATTAATGGCACGACGAGACTATCGCCGCGATTTTCTCGCCCGTGGAGATAGCGCCTTAAACACAGGCAACGATTGCGCGCGGTTTATTGAATCTGGAAATGTATTCCACAAACGAGCGGCCTGGACAGTAAAGGATACTGAGACAGTTTTATGAAATGTCGTTCCAGAAAAGTTGACCAGAATACAAGGTGGAGATAACAATCAATATCATCATCTGCCTAGCTATTTCCCAACTATGTTCGGGTCAGCTCCCGGTCTAACCAGGTGCAGCTGGATATCAGTATTTTACAGGAAGCGCTATCTGACCTTTACAACTTAGTTACTGGGTAACACGATACCTCTTGGCAAGAAAAACTCTCTTCTATTCATTACTGCACAATTCTAACACTGGTTGTCAGACATTCGGGCTTCCGACGACCCGTAACAACTGTCAAAGATCTACAAATGACAGCCGGGACCAACGGCTTAACGTGGAGACGACAAACTACGACGACTGCGGTGGTCACTTTCGGCCGGTCCACAAGAAGCTTCGCCGCCACGAGGAGAGGTGTTAAGACCTCTCCTGGGGCCCAAGTCTGCTATTTTTATAAATTCGTCACTCCAACACGATCCAATTGTCATTTTGCTAAAAGTTCGTAATCTGCTAAATTCATAATAGTCGACTATACCAATTCTATTACGAGACCATTGACCGACCACGGTCAATGGTCTCGTAATATAATTGTATTACAATGGCATTTTGAACATTTATTCATGCCAGATTTCATTTATATGTATATATTTTTACGTATTATTTAGTGTTATAAGCAATCTGAAGTAGTAGGAAGTTGGAAGTTTAGTAGGAAGTTTAATTTGTCATTATGTACGAGATTATCAATTCTTCAATGGAGTGTCAGTGGCTGACCATTGGAAACTCATAATGACGCCATTATATTAGTAGATTACCAAAATCCACAATTATGAAATCAATGATAGACCATTCTGACACTATTGTAATAGCAGACTTGAGGCCCTGGTCGACACCAGAGTCAGCCTTAATCCTGCGCTGTACCACATCCGACTCACTGGAGCATAACGCAGCGCCAACCCGACTCACTGTCAACTATGCGGCACCCGGTTCCGACTTACTGGAACCACAACTGGCCCTGGCAAGCATCACAATATGCACTGACTCAGCCCACTATCGACTTTCGGTCTCCGGAGGGGAGTGATGTGGTGATCTACAACACCTCATGTGAACTACGCATCAAAGATCTGACGTCACACAAATTCTGCATCGCGCAGGCAGAGTTTACCACGCGACTGCTATTTATACAACATCCCTACATCAACCGTAGGGCAGTTGCCCACCAGACACGACACCCGCCTGGTCGGAGGATCCTCCCTTTACTATAGAGTATGATTGAACTTTACACCCTGTTCCTTATACCTCTCTATACGACAATAATGATTAACTGCTTAAGCGGCGCATGGAGTAGCGTAGACTGCTTGCGAAACAATGAATAGTCGATGCATTAAAGAACGCCTTGCGAAATTATCATAGGTATGTACAACATGAGATTACTTTATTATTAATTAGTTAGTTAGATTAACTTTACCGGAAAATCAGGTTTCCCTTATTTCCTCTATTTATGAGATATATAAACGTCTTGATTAGAATTCAATTACGTCATAGGTAGGTACTTACTATTATCCTTAAATGCTCTGCATTATACAAGTGGCGCTTAGGTTATCACATTAAATAGTTCAGCGGTTATTACAAGTTGTTATCAGCCTGTTAAAATATATATTTTTTTAAATTAAAAATAGGTAAAACCTTTTTAACATAAAAAAAACGACTTCCAATAAAACACTACAAAGTGAAAAATAACTTTAATTTCGGAAGTCGGTGTCTTTGGATCTGTATTTTAGTTTTTTGGCTATACTATTTGAGGAGTTCCCTCAATTCCTCATGGATCTCATAATCAAATCCTGGTTTCCTTATCATGGTACTATCCTTGGGATAACTCCTTTCCAACAAAAAAATTATCATCAAAATCGGTTTATAAACAACGAATAATCCGCGAACACACAAAAAAAATTTATATAATTATACGGTCGAATTGAAACCTCCTTTTTTGAACTCGGTTAAAAACTGAATTTGTCAAACAAAATAATTAAAGTAAAAATTGGTACAAATTAAACCATCCTTGATAATAAGGCACTAGACACGCGCGGGGCGGGCGATGGTATCAACAATTAAACACTTTATAGTAAGTGCAATGAATTTTAGATGTTATCGGAATAAAATGTCATACCACGTGCTTCTTAAAAAGTATGATCTTCTGACCTTAAAATCAAGACGGAAACTTCTGGAAGATGTGTGCCGTAATCATTTTGATTGTCCGGACTTAGTTAGGAGTCTGTGTTACCTGGTTCTTCGAACAGTTCATGTACGTGAGGTACGTACTCGACGACTATTTGCTACTCGCCTCTGTAAATCCAACGCTGGCTCGCGTTCACCACTACATCGTTTGGTTGAGACAATATAACCAATGAGTTTAGTTCAATCGACATTCTTTTTCTTAGTAAAAATGCATTTAAGAAGCAAATCCAAGCAACCCTAAAGGATCAGCAAATTAATGTATGATGATGTAATGATTAATATTGTACGCACACAAATTTACTTTTTCTTTTGTTTTTTTCTTTCATAAATTTATAAATCCAGTTATGAGTTCTGGAATAATATTTGTTGTATTGGTATTGTATCTGTGTTACTAGCTAGTTTTTAAATACTTTAAATAGTAATCTGTGGAGAACGTTGTGGGTAGCATAATTGTTTAAATTGTAATATTTAAGATATTATGACTGTTTCTTATTGTGCTACTGTTTGTTTTTCCTTAAATAAATGAATAAATAAATAGTATTGTTACCAAATCACAAAAAAAAAAATCGTTTATTCTTGTTAAATACTAAAACGAAAAAAAAAAAAAACCACGGCTAGAATGTTAATTGTTATTAAATATTTTAATTGTGTATGTTTAAAATACGTAATGTGAAAAACGTGTTTTCAATTAATGTGATAACCTAATTTGTGCCACACTGTTTAGCCCTATTTGCAGTTGTCACGGTGTGACCAGAAATCACTATATCACACTTATACTTATGGCCGTTTTCACTATGACACCTAAATTAAGGCCTAAATATTATAGCGCGGTTGGAACTTTCAGTGCTGAGCCGGTGTGCGTTGTCGCAGCGGAAAAGTGTTAAATTTCTTAATCACAGTTTAACAGATATTTAGTGTATGACGTCCGCGTCGTGTAAATGTGTACGGTAAGTAAAAATTTGTGCATCCAACCATTGGGGAGCTATTCAACAAAAAACTGTTTCCGCTGGAACTACGTCATCCTAGCGGCACTTTTTTTTATCTATGGACGTACCAGAAAAAAAATACATTTAATAAATTAGTGTGTAATGAGAGGTAAATGTGTATGTTCAAATAAAATTTGTGTGTCATAAAACTGCGAAGATATTCAAGTTACCGCTGCGCTGACGTTTGGCTATTTGATGAAAACCATATAAAACGGTTTAGTGCAGAGTTGTAATTTTTTACGCACGTTGCTTTGAATTTGTTGTTCAGGATTTTCAGGAGAAAAACGTTTAATTTTTCTAATAACTAGCTGCTGCCTGCCGCTTCGCCATTTTTCTAAAATAAAAGGAATCTAGTAACTCCTTATAATATCAGCATCTGCCAGTGAAAGTCCCTTCATAATCGGTCCAGCCGTTTCAGAGATTATCTACTCGGAACAAACAGACAGACAGACAAAATGTTTATAACTTGTTTTTTTGTTATATGTACTGTTTATACTTTCATATACAATTAGTAAAAAGCTGGTATTTTGACAATAACGCAGCATAACAGATACTTCTGTTTTATTTATTTGTATAGATAACAATGTATCCACTTTCTTGCTCGCGACTCAGGTAAGAAAGTGTTTTTCCACGTCAACACTCTTGACTTCTACCCTAGTTCCAAAGTTCGAGGGCACACTGACACTGGGCAAATAGCGGCCCATATTGAGTTGACTTTGATTTGGGGATGATATTTATCGTATATAGGTACGAGGATAAATAAACCTTCATTATTTACACATGAAAACAGCTTGAATTTCATGAAAAACAAGTGCTCGAAAGCCTTGATTCTCATAAGGACAGATTCTCAAAAAGACAAATTCTCAAAAGGACAGATTCTCAAAAAACCGAAAATGGTACTGGTGCACACACAAATTAATAGAAGGAAATATAAAAAAATATAAAAAATAACATTATAACTGAATGTTTAAGAAGCGGTATATCAACTTTAAAGTGCTTGCAACGTCTTTCGACACTGAGACGTGCCACCAATTAATACAATTTTTAAACAATTCATTTTTCTTTTTATCTGCTTACGTGTACTCTTGACCTTTTGAGAATCTGTCCTTTTGAGAATCTGTCTTTTTGAGAATCTGTCCTTGTGAGAATCTGTCCGTATGAGAATCAAAGCTCGAAAGGTTTCGGATTACTTACCTACCTACTTGAAAAATTTCCATCGGGCCGCTATTTAAAAAAGTGATTCTAGAGTAGGTATTGGTTTTGTCTATTTATAGGTCTGATTCAAATTCATTAGTAGGGCCTCCGGATACGAGGCTAGTCTGCGGGTCAGCTCAGCGGCGGCTCTGGCCGCTGACTGACGCGTACACGAAGCCAGTCAGTAGAATGAACTGTCTGAAAATGTATTCTTATGTGCAGTGGGCACTGACTGAATTGACAACTGAACTAACTCGCAAACTAACCTCATGTCCAGAGCCCATTTGGGCAATGATCTCCTCTCCCCTGTTTTGTTTCTATTGCTCTATTATTGTCTATTTTGTTCTCTCTTTAGTTAGGACTTCAACTTGTCCTGCCTTCTCGTTGTTATTTCAGTTTAGTTACTTGGGTATTCTGTTATTAGGTAATCCTTCTACCAGGCTTTAATATTTATCTGTTACTGACTTTTTATTTCTGCTCGGTTTGGTTGGTGGTAGGCTTTGTTCTAAGTCCGCCTGGCTAGCTACCACCATCTTATCTAAGTTTGTCGCCAAAACAACAATGTTAACAGCATTTGTTGTGTTTCGGCAGTAAGAGGTAAGATAGCCAGTTCCTCTGTGGTTGAGGATTCCGGGTGAAGCTCGCTTCCATCTTCGGCCTTATCATCACTTACCATCAGGTGAGATGAATGCCAAGAGCTTCCCCGATGTATGTAAAAAAAAGTCTTGGGTTTCTCTGACGTCGTAAGCACCAAGTCACCAGACAGACTCATTCGGCAGCGTTAGAAGCCATCTTGCCTTCTGTGCGTAACGAGTCAAATTCTTCCCGTATCAAGAATTCCAGCCATGCGTTACGACTTCTATACATATTTTCTCGTACCTGCTTAGCACGAGCACCGCTACCGTTTTGTCGACGGAAGAGTAGACAAAAATGACGTTTCGTGTAGACAGTACGACGGCAGCAAAGTATAAAGAGTCAAATGCACTTTTTACGAATTTCACTCTTTTACATAATTCGACTCAAATTTTTTTGTTTTGTCATAGGATTTTTTTCTGTTTCTTTCTCAACTTTTACTGATTAAATCACGTATTTATAGACAACTACAACAATTTTTCTCAAAGTGTCGAAGTATTTTGGAACAAAAAAATATTACAGTGATATTGGCCGTAACCATTTCTTTGGTAATGCCCTGTTAACTAAATGATGTAAAATAGGAGAAGATAGCTTTGTTCTTCTATTAATTAGCACAGTTTTGCGTTCCAAACGCTCTCCTGTAAAATCATGACGATTTTGTAGATAACCGTAGGTATATACTTTGTGGCCGTTGAGTAGAAAGTTTTCTACTGTCTTTAGCATGGCGATTACAAAATCAGATTGTCTTCACTACCTTAGACAACTATCAGTTGTAGTGTGATTTTGTATTTCGTCACATTAGTGGTGAAGAGAGCTAGGCCACACTTTTGACCGAATTGAGTTATGAACACCACCATACTCGTCGTTAGACGGAGATTCTAGTGGTGAAAAGATCTAAGTGATAGCTCAACTAGAGGTTTGGTTTTTCATTCAGACGTGAAAGGAGTTAAATGAAACTAGGAACAAAAAATCAAGTGGGGAATTTTTGGTTTATCTTTATCTTGGAACCAGTTTAGAATAGAATAGAATAGAATAGAATAGAATTTGTTTTATTGGAGTAACCAAGACTCAACAAGAATATTAGTAAAACTTACGGCTATGTTAGTAAGCACAGATACTAAACAAAAACAAGGAAAACAATACGATTAACAAACAATAATGTTAGGTCACCGTTGTGATATCCCATGAGAGACGGCACAACAGTGACCCACGTAAATACAGTCCAGGCGACTCGCAACCAAGCTTAAGACACTGATGGAGCTGCCCTCCACCCTGCGCACCAGGCAAGCGCACCTTTTACGCATTGTTGCGTAAAAGCAATCTATATGCGCATCTGCGAACATCCCTGACGCACTACAGAAACGGGGCAGCCCCACCAGTATCCTAAACGCATTATTATATTGCACACGGAGAGTTCTGTACGATCTTTGCTTAGTTTAGTGTGGAATAGCTCCCTTTACTATTAAGGCGACGATTTTCAGTTTCAGATAGAAAACTTTCTTCTGAAATAGTCTACACAAAAAAGGACCTAGCCAAAGCTGGACCTAGACAAAGATCGTTAGAAACGAAAAACAAAATGACAGATTGTAGAAAGATTTCTACGGTGCGATGTCAAAAATGGAGAAACGAAATATCACTTTGTATAGAAAGAGCTGTGTCTATTCTTCGTAGAAATAGAAAAAGTCATGCTAAGCCTGCTGGTCCTGACTTCAAAGATCCTTAGAGACATGGAAACTCATGAAATCCAGAAAAATGTTGAATTAAGCTCGTAAGATATGTAAAAACTTTTAAATTTCAATCATTTATTAAAATTTAACATATTCAACAAAAGTACCTACCTAGTACTTATAAAAAAAGTTTTATCTTATGAAATGACATATTTATCTATTAACAAAAAATATAGGTAACAAAATACATATAAGTAGTACCTAACCTACCTAATAAAAAGTTTTTTTCCCTCATTAATTACTTATTTTACCTACAATCAACCAAAACAATAGTAATAATATGAAAATAATGAGATATGTATTTAATAAATTTTTGACGTAGATACGTTTACACTTGGTACAGCGTCTAACTAAAGCCTCGCGCGCGCGCACTTTTCGGTGCAGTACGGGGTTGTGATTACGGCCAAATAGTTACCGTTTTGCAGTAGAGACATACACTATCGTTTGTGTGTTACACAAAAGAGCTTCCCGTACATTTTTTCTTCTAAAGTTGAATACACTTGAAGCATGAATTTCGGCAATATAGGCATTTCTTTTTTAATTGACGGGAACTTTTTTTTATCACCTCCGTACCGGGGACAAGACAAGGAAAAGTAGCTACTGCACACGGTGAAAATTAGTTACTTACGACTAAATACTTCCCGTAATTAAAATTAATCCCGTGGTTAGTTACATTTTTTTTTTAAATGTATTTCTTTATATTTAAATGAATATTTATTCCTCAATTCTCGCTTTTGCACCTACTACTGTTTGTCTCTGCATCACCCACCCTGGTAGAAAATGCTGTACTTTTTTTTGTGCTTAAAGTATTAAATAAATAAATACTTCCCGTAACGCAACGATGTGTTAAAGACTCAAAATTATGTACAAGAACTAGGTAAATAAACTCAAAATAAATAACAATTCATAGTTAAAATTTTGGTAGACAATGACTTCGTTAGCTATCGATACAGACATGTGTTTCTATGTAAATATAATGTGATTTGTTGGTACAGTAGGCCGCTCGTCAGTGGTAACAAAAGCATATTAGCTTTATAGTATGTTATTGAAACTCCGTTCTACACTAGGCCAGCTCAAGGTCAAAGTGTTACTACTGAAGTGTGGCTGACTGTAGGTACCTGCGGGGTAATTGCGTAAGACAAATATGTAATTTTTTTTGGAAAATCTTTTACAATGTTTGTAAATATGTGAGCACCATGTATCTATCGCATTTATTAATTTTTCTGTAATTACTTCACTTTTCATTCTTTTTACCAATTGTGGTAAGTAATTTTTATTCTAGGTACATCGTCTTCACCTATAATTATTAATTAATGTATACAAACTATTGTTAACATTTTAAAAGAGTAAGTATGGAGTTTCTTGCCCATTCTTCTCCATACATAACTACCTTTTGGAAGGGGCAACTAGAATCAATTAACTATTTATGTAGTTTTTGACGTTCGAAAGTGCATTTTACGTGCCTATTTGAAATAAATTATTTGTCTTTTTTTACTTTTGACAGTAGCAATGGATTTCATTTTGACAGTTCAACAACATTCATTGCGTTATTTACGTTGTTGAGCGGACAAATTTTTCGAACATATGATAAAAAAAATATAATAAAAAACCAAGACAGAGCGCTGTCAACAGTGACGTGAGGTCGGTTTTGTAAACATGTGTGCACTTAGTGGGGTGTAGTTTGAGTGTAAATGTGTGCGTATGAGCGTTTACGCACAGCGCGGGAGGTGTAGTTTTGGCATGCTTCACTGTATTGTTCGCAGCACTCTGTCTTGGTATTTTATTTACATATTGTTACGCAGAAGATGCCTATTCACAGTATTCACTCTTGGTTTAAAGGCAGACAGGTTATATCCCAGATAGCAGTGTAAACTTGTTTCAGACTTGCAGCAAGTTAGAAATATCAAATGTGCAAACTTGCATCAAGTTTGACGAGGCAAGGGACAAACTTGTGGCAAGTTTGTATCAAACTTGTATCAAATGTCTAGTTTCCCTCTTTCAAACTTTGCATAATGTTTGCCAATGCAAACTTGACAAACTTGTGGCAATTTTGTATCAAACTTGTGGCAAGTTTCTATCAAACTTGTGGCAAGTTTGTATCAAACTTGTATCAAATGTCTAGTTTCCGCCCATGAAACTTGTATAATGTTTGTTTATCAGGAGGCTTACTCGCGAACGCAAACCACTACGACAAAAATTAAAAATTGTGTCGTCGTTTGCGAGTAGGCCTCATGAAGAAACAAAAAACTTGACGACATTTAAAGTATGAAATGAAATACATTGAAATTAAAATTGAATGGGTTTATTTAAAAAAATATTATTGTATTAAAAAAAAAGTAGGAACTATAAAGGACTAAACTAAACTCGCATCATAGTTGATTTTGTTTTTGTCTCTCGGCCCTGAAACAATGAAATAAAATGGCTGTTAGTCAATAAACACCTGCGAAACTAACTTTTAAATTAATGTACCATTGAAATACAACACAATTACAGTCACCCTGAACGAGCTGTCTTGTTATGAAATAAATAAATGTATGCAACTACCTATACAACTTTCAGTCATTGGTGTCAGCGCCGGGGTTCGAACCCAGTACCAAAGGCCCCACTAGACTATCTACACCCGCTCTACAGAGTATTATTATAAGAAGAGAGTAATTTACCTTCTTGACAATCTCACTTTGCCTTGGTTTAGCCAGTCACTGATTATCTCTTTCTGCTTATCGTCAGTAGCAGTTCCATGCACTTTCTTACACATTTCTGAAAATATAAATAAAACGGCTATAGTAATGATAGTTGACAATAAGCAGCATGTTTCGTAATGTGACTGTTGGTTATGTAGGAATTAAAACAATAATAAAAATAAACAGATCTACCGAAATGGGTAGGTACTTACGAAATATTAATTTGCAAGTTTCTGTGTCAAGAAATGATTTCTTTTGAGTTCTTCATTTGTTTTCCCATCAGAGAATATTGCTCAACTACTGCATCCAGCAGTATTTTTCTCAGCATGTTTGTGGTGAAAGGACGGAGGTTTTTATTGCCAATACCTGTCAAGAATTGTACCTGAAAAATTTAGGTAATGGCATATATATGGTACCTATAAATACATGTTGGGTGCATCATAAATATAAATATATATATATATTTTTTTTTTGTTAAATAAGGTTTATACATACAAAGTCAATAGTTAGTTGTGCAATTACTCAAGTAAAAGCCAGATAAAATGGCATGGAATTGAATTGACCCTTAATATTAAACATTATTATAAGTGTATTTAATAAAATGTCACCCTTACCATTGCCTGTTGATTGTCACTATTTTTTAATTGTCCATTTAAATGACAGAAACTGTCATCGTCATTTACTGGCAGGTTTGTTAAAAACTGTGGCAGTGAAAAGGGATCATGCCTTCGTGAAGTTAATGGCTCTTCCGGCCGCCCTAAAATCAGGTCCATTTTTTTTTTGTTAGTTTCTGACACTTGTTTTGACAGGTCAGTCACCATCTGGATGAGATGACTTTGCTGGATTGCCAATTGTTAGCTTGTAGCCCAGTCTGTAACAAAAATATTAAAATTAAAATATCATTAACATCCTCTGAATACTGCATACATCACACTAATATTATAAAGGCGAAAGTTTATGTGTGTGTGTGAGGGTATTTGCGTATGTGCTTCATACTCAAACAGCTGGACCAATATTGATAAAATTTTGTATGGAGGTAGCTGACACTGTAGGTAGCTGTCATGTTATTTTTGTAGCTGAGTATGATATTTCTTCTTCTGATTGGTTGTCACCTCTAGTTGCTGAAGCAAATGTCATATTTTCTCTTTTAATGCTCTTTAACCGGCCTTGTCTCGACATTTGTACAAACGGTTTTTGAGACATTTTTGCTGAGTACTAACCTACAAAATTAAGAGCTGTATGATTCCAAAAACGAATTTTATACAAATTAGGGGTAATTGGAGCAGTTTTACATGGGAATTGTTAACAACATTGTTAGCATCAGCTTGCTAAAAATGAAGAAAATTTTGAGGAAACATTAGGAAACCCGAGTACCTGAGGTGTTTATACAGGCAGCTGTGGGCATACAGTAATTTCCCTCTCTCTGAGAGGCCCGTGCCCTACATTGGGATGTATGTTGGCTGGTATTATAATTAGGGAATCGTACCACATTGCGAGATAGTTAGCAGCCATCTGTGACAAAAACTGTTATCAGATTATGGTAAGTTGGGATTTTTTTGAGGTTATGTGACTTTATACAAAGTTCTCAGGGGGTCTGCATTAGCTCTAATTGATTAAAATGATCACCACACTGTAAAGCCGTGTCCGCTGAGGTATGTTTTAGTGTTTTTCTAACACATAACGTGTTATCCATTCGACTCTGCAAACAAACTGCGAACGAATAATGTGTTATTATCGAAAGTCGTGTTATTTTGTTAGCATTATACGAAAACATGCCGCAGCGGACCCGGCTACTACTAACCAAACCAAACTTACCATCAGTCAGTAGGAATGTTTTATCAAGACGATACTTAGTCCAACAAAATGCAATTTTCTTTTCATACACTTTTTGGAGGCTTCTTCAACAAACTCCTGGTTTTTCAATTTACAAAACCGTTTCAGGCATATTTATAGCAATTGTGCTAGATAAAATTTTGTTCATCATTAGGGTTGTAATGATCCTCACACCTCTTCAGCCAATCTGTATTTATGTTTTCACAAGCTTTAAAGAATTTAATTTAAAGTTTTCATGTCAATTTCGCACTGTAGAGTTTATCTCGTAATGATTATCGCAACAGGTTTGAAAACACAACACTATAGGGTCAATTTCGCACTGTATAGTCTATATCTCGGAGTGGTTAAGACAACAATTATTCACAAACAATGTAAAACCGGCAGAAAATACGATTTGGAAAAACGGGAACAATTACAACAAAAAGTATCAGAAACAAATCCGCCATGTTAGAAATGAGTGTGGCCACTTCATAAAAAAAAATCGCCATACAATCATTATTTGGTTCTAAGTTTTTTCTTTTAGTCTGCATTGTACGACAAATTGAAACACAAAATAAGGATTTTAACTGTTTTAAATAATTGCTTTACAATATTCGAATGCACATTAAAATTATCACAGCTCTTTATCTCGAATCTGCATTTACCGAAATGGTGGGTATCTGTTCAACCGGGCATGTGACATCACTGATCTTGTTATCACTTTCTATTGTAGAGCAGTATTTCGTTTTTGCAAATAATGCCAGTGTTGGCATTGGCAGATACGAAAGCTGACTCCCTGTGGTTGTTGGCTTAAGGGTCCGTGCACGAAAAAAACTCGTTTTTATCAATTTCTTATCTAATTGTCAGAAAACTTGAAATAATCGAAACATTAAGTCTGTGTAACTATAAAAGTACAGTTTTCATGGTGCTAAACCATTCGTGTCAGTCACAGCAGCTTTTAATGGTTTCATCATTTTTGTGCTCTCCAAAGTATAGTTTATTTCGCCATTGATTTACTTAATGAAGATATTGTTTAATCATTAAATAAAATTTTGATTATATTTCAAGGATAGCTGAAGACTAATTTGTGATTTTTAAATTTCTTGATATGATTTGCTAAATAATAGGAAAAATATATATTACTGACGAGGTTTAAAACAAAAAAAGGTTTTTTCAATATAATTTTTCTGCTATATTTTGTATGGAAGTTGAAAAAAGTGGTTACGCCACATGCAAGTAGACCATATAATGATGTTGATGATAATTTTTAATGTTCAAAATCAAAAGTAGTTTCTTGTAGAATGATGATCAAATGTCAGTCTCGCGTCATTTTTCGGAAAACTTGTTGCAAATATTAGTGATTTACCGTGCGTGAGTACTTAATTTATTTGAAAAATCCCTTTCAGCCACATGAAAAACAAAGAACACGACTTTTCAAATTTCAAATAATTTTGTTTAAATTATGTTTCCCTTTCTCACAAACAATGAACAAAATTGATCAAAATCAGTCGATTTCGTGCACGGCCTCTTAACAAGAAACAAAAAAGCTCGTAACTCGGAAATGGTGCGTCGTAGGGCCTTGCTTTTCAGAACCGAAATGGTTTTTATGGTCAAGGTCAACCTGGTACTGTAATAAGATTGCAAATTATCATTAAAAAAAAAAAAAACGAAATTTTACTAAGTCCCAAAATAAATTTTAACGAAAAAAATTTTTTTTTTGGATTTATTTGCTGCCCGTAGTGCCCCTAACCGTATACTCCAACTCCTAAAACTCCGCCCCTAAGATGACCCACTGACTCGGAACTGATGGATGATGATTATGGTACAGGCCGAATCCTTGATGAGCTAGTCCAACTATCACTTGGCCGGATTTTATGGTTGTTATATTGATGACTGTAACGTTTAACGTGACAAGTTTATAGTAATAATGAATCAAACTTGACAGATCATACTTACATTAATAAGATTGCAACAGTATTAAAACAAACTTGCCGTATCTTTTTTACATTTGGAAGTATACAGCAAATTTGAAACAAATTTGAAACAAATTTGCCACGACAAATTTGACGTAACAACTCAATATCAAATAAAAAACAAACTTGCAGCAAACTTGAATGCTATCTGGGATGTGGAAGGGAACGCAGACGCAGAGAATTCCACACTTTGGCTGTGCGCATAATAAATGTGGAGCAGAAGCGCTGAGTACGACTGGACGGGATATCAACCAAGTACGCATAGTACCCTTTTTTTTTTTTTTTGGTTGGGAAATTATCAAATAACTTGTCCCGTTGTGGGCAGACTGGGAGGGCGTGTCAGACTTTTACTGACTAAAACCCACCCGTGCTCCTTCAGTTGCCTGTGTGTCAGGGCCGCGGTATCCCTTTCGGACAAACCCGCAACTCTGGCATTCACCGGTCCTAGCGGACCCCGTCAGTACGTGCTGACATCTCTTTGAGGCGCGCGTGGAACACAACGCGCCGTCGACCCGGGCCTGTTCCTTATCAGACGGCGAGCTGCCCATAGCTCGCCGTCCGCAAGCCCGTGCCTACGGTGGCCGGGAATCGGCTACCGATTCCCGCCACCCAGGGCGTCTTCTGCGGCGACTAGGGGCGTGAGGGCGCACAGACTGCCGCTCCCTCACGCGTTCCGCCTCCTCCTTGGCGAGCATTACTGCTTCGCAGAAGGAGGTGACTGCCTCCCATGCACTCTCACTCCGGACCATGGCCTGGACCAGGGCCGGACGCGAAAGATCGCCGCCGCCGATCGCTTCCATGAGGACACGGCGGTGCTCTGCCCAAGCCGGGCAGACCTCCACCGTATGCTCCACCGTGTCCTCCGGGCGATCCACACAGTGGTAACACCCGGGCGTTTCCTCCCGCCTTGTCCTGAATAGGAACCTCCCGAAACACCCGTGTCCGGTGAGGACCTGTGTCAGGCGGAAAGTGAGGACGCCGTGGCGCTTCTCTAGCCACTCCTCAAAGAGGTGACTTATCGCCACAATTGTGGCGTGCCCAACGCATAGTACCCTGCAGTACGTCTGGTAGTCCGGTAATAAAAGGGCGATGGTGGGATCAGGTCGTGGAGCTCCTGCGCACACTCTCCGAAGTACAGTCTGTAGAAGACCGACAGGAAAACAACATTACGCCGATGAGCCAGGCTGTGAAGCCTATGTAGACACTAACGTTTCGTCGCCTAAGCCTTTTCGCTCTGCGTTCCACAGAATATTTTTTTTTAATACAAATTTTTACTATAAAGTTCCAATTACGACGTGTCATCAACATCAATAAATTACTAACCTAATTCTCTGTACAAAACAAAACAATAATCACAGATACGCTACTTGTTTGTGATATGGCAAATTAAACGCAATTTAGAATGGTCGAGACAGCTCGGCGACGGCAACGTACCTATCAAATGAATCAACGAGCCAATGTATCAACCGTGCACAAATTGATCCGAGACAATTATTAATGACCCAACATAAACCTGTCCTTTGAGATAACGGTACGCTACGCATTCCAAGGTCACTCATAGTCAATATCAAGACGGTATATTTTTTTATAATATTCACTTTTAATTATACAGGAAAAAAAATTGATCAGTGCGCAAATTTTGACAAATTAAACTTAAACGTGTTTTATTATACACCTATTTCTTATTTTGATATGTCTTAGTACAAAAAAAAATTGTTATCGGTAACGAAGGATGTTTATTTTGAAACTAGTTTATTGGTTACACGCCGCGCGACGGCGCGTGCAGTGAAGCGGAACGCAGTTGTAGGCACCTATCAGCTGGTCGATTCTGTCAAAATCTCACCATGAAAATATAGGTGAAGTAAGCTTGAAGTGAACTGTCATCCTACCTGACGCTAGGGAGTCTAGAGATTGACAGCTCACTTTGAACTCACTACCTACGAATTCACTGTGAGATCTTTACAGAATAGCGCTACTGCTGTGTGCCCGCGCAATTCGCCTATGTACATAGGTATTTAATCAGGTTATTAATCGCAATTTTAATAAAAATATTTTTTTTAAAAAGGTACCTATAGAAAAAATTATGGAAATGTATTCTATTACTGATACTGCTCCACCGAAAAAAAATTGCGCACAGGTTATAAACTTGTCCTGTATAGAGGGGTCTCTCCCTGTGAAGGTCTGTGTCGTTCATCTCACACAACCATGTAGCATTTCATGGAAATATTGTTGAAAGAAGCCATAGAGGTATGAAGATCAGAAAATTGCGTGTTCAAATCACGTCGGGGTCACCAGGAACAGGGTGTAGAGTTCACTCATACTCTAAAGAAGAGGGGCAACGGCCCAACGGTTGATGACGGGACGTTGTCTATGCAGGGTTATTGTTAAAACTTTAACAACTTCTCAGGACTATATTACTAACATCATAAATAACAACTTTTGTTCTATAACTTTTAATAATTCATCAGTTTTTATTTTATCAGATTTTCATACAAAAATAAAAAAATTAAATTCACACGTTGTCTCTTTCCATTCTCCCCTGTCAACCGCCACGCTATCATTCACTCCCTTCTCTTTCATATCATTCCTCACACAATCCATCCATCTTTTCTTTTGCCTTCCTCTCCATCTCAATCCATCCACATTTATATTAATCACTCTTCTCGTCACATGCGTTTCCTCCCTCCTCATCACATGCCCATACCATCTCATACCTTTCAACATTTCTGTCACCGGCGCCACTTTCAAACTTCCCCATAAATACTCATTTCTGACTTTATCCATTTTCGTCACTCCACACATCTATCTCAACATTCTCATCTCCGCTGCATGCAATCTTTTTTCATCCGTCCTCTTCACGGCCCAGCATTCAGATCCATACAATACGACAGGCCTTATCACGGATTTGTAGATTTTCCCTTTTAACTTATGGGGCATCCGTGGGTCGCAAGTTGTTTATGTGACCTGTCGCCATTTCATCCATCCCGAGTTGATCCGGTACGTTACGTCGCGGTAATAACCATCAGATGTTAGTTACTTATTTGTAGGGTTCTGCAAAATCTCCGTTCCCCTTCTTGGGCATTCTAATCTCGGCTATCCAGCAACTTGGCTCGTGACCAACACACCTTCCGCTTCCGTAACCCTGACTCCTTTAACAGGGTCAGGCATCTCGTTAACATGATGTACTGGCACCGCGTCAACTGCACGTGTAGGTCCATTAACGGGTCAGACGGGTACTACCAACTAATTGAATATTGATTAGTAGGTAGATACATTGTTTTGTTTGTAATCTGGACAATTGCGTATAGTACCTATGGAAAATTATATGTTATGAATGAAGTTAAACAAAGTGTTTTTTTGTTTTTCATCTAGAAGCATGTAGCAATGTGTATTTGCTCTTATTTATTAGAGAAATATAATTTTAACCTTTTCACCGCCACGGACTATAATAGAAGTTCCAGATTTTCGTGCCACCAGCGCCACGACTTCATATAAAGTTCTTCATTTTAACTATCTTATAAAAATAAATTTACTTTATTTTAAGGTTTTGTTTTCTTTTATTATTTAATAAAGCTCTGTCTAATACCCTATTTTTAATTTTTCTACACAAAATAAGTCCTTATTTGTCTTAAAATCGGCAAAAACCAAAAACTCCGAATGTGTTCATGTCCCCAGAACGCCAAGAACTACATATCAAGTCGGCTAGTGATGGGACGCGGAAGTTATCACTGTTTGATTTCGCCCGTTGAAATATTTATAAATATTACTATCGAAAACAATTTGAGGTCAGTAAAATATGAACATAGTCGACTACTTTATAACAAAGGCAAAATAGATGAATAAGATCTTCAGTTGGGTGCCGACCCGGAATTAAATCGTTGTTTTTATTGTTTAGCAATCCTCGTCGATCATTATATTCCCATCTCTACAAAACAGTTGGTTGTCAGTGCCCCGAGCGCCACGGACTTCTATATTAGTCGTTCTGTGGCGTCATAAGCGTAAGGCTGTCAAGGTCACTTTGGCATAGTGCAGGAATGAACGGGTGAGCGCGCACGCATCTTTTTTCCGACTTCGTTTGTAATAGATTACAAAATGTGACGCTATTCAATTTTATAATATATGGGATGATCCGTGGGAATGCTACATGGTCATATTTATGTACTTGTGTATTTATTTTTATTTGTTATCTTTTTAATATTTTTATTGTTATAATTATCTCCTCTTAAATAGAGCACCTGCCATCTTATCTCTTCACTACCCTTGGTTGACTGGTAGAGAATGCCTATGGCATTAAGTCCGCTTTTGTACCATGTGTGTGAGAAGTTAAAATAAATAAATAATAATGCTCGGTACGACCTGGCGCGGCCTTTCAGTTATCGGGTCGTGGGACCGCGGCTTAAAAATGCCCTGCCTGACGGGTAAACGTTACACTACCGTTACATGAGTAAATAAAAGGACAGAGACAAAGCTTTATAAAACAGTGCTGTGATAGCTTAGGAATACTGCTACAAGTGTGTTATAATTAAAATACATACTTTCCATTTCGAAAAACAGTGAAAAATTGTATTTACATTTTTTTTAAAAAACGGAATAAACAAAAATAGAAGAAAGATAGACCTTAAACGACATCCCTAACAATAATTGAATTTACCGTGCTCTGAGCGCCAAGGACTTGAAATGAAGTCGACGGAAGATGTCATGAAACAAATAGAGATGTACCACATTTCTTATAGCTCTAATTGAGTTAAGCATTTGTTTCCTTAATACTTATAATTTATACTAGTTTTTCTTACTAATGATAATGTGAAATGAAACAAAAATGGAAATATTAAATCAGTTTTTATTTATATCCGTAAAATTATAAATAAAACTTATCTTAGGGTCAATTTATACTAGCGCAGAGTCGAAGCGCAGCGAAGCGTCAGTCTAAAGGATAACACAGCAAATTCACCCTTATCTCTACAACGTAACGCGCGCGCACCAATCAGCGTTTGTTGCGCTCCGACGCGCGAATTCTGTCGAATGCGCGCCAATTCGCGCGTCTTTTTTCTATCTTAAATGAAATATGTGTATTATGTTGTGGAAGTAAGGGTGAATTTGCTATGTTAAGTTTCAGATTGACGCTTCGATGCGCTTCGACTCTGCTCTAGTATGAATTGACCCTTAACGCGTATAAATCTCATTCATCGATATGATGATACCCTCATCACTACTGTTTACTATATATTTCGTTATACATTTATAGCTTGGCGCTGGCGAGGCATCGCGTTCTGTGTACGTGGGCGGTGAAAAGGTTAAACAAATGGAAACAGCAACTATAACTTTTGCATAGTTGAGAAAAGGATATCTATCTTTCTACATTACAATAAAATGCAATGCTCTTCGTTGGTAAGCGCATCACTTCTGGAGCCCAAGTCTGCTATTTTTATAAATTCGTCACTCCAACACGATCCCATTGTCATTTTGCAAAAAGTTCGTAATCTGCTAAATTCATAATGGTCGGACATTGGTCGATCAATGGTCTATGGGTGACATTTATTCATGCCAGATTTCATTTATATATATTTATACATATTATTTATTAGTGTTATAAGCAATCTGAAGTAGTAGGAAGTAGGAAGTTTAGTAGGAAGTTTCATTTGTCATTATGTACGATATTACCAATTTTTTCAATGGAGTGTCTGTGGCTGACCATTGAAAAGTCATATTGACGCCATTATATTAGTAGACTAGCTTCTGCCCGCGACTTCGTCCGCGTGAAATTAATTTTTCCCCCGACACACCCCGTCTCATCACATTGCCTGCCCGTGCTTTTACTTAGTTTTCGCTTAAACTTTCATTTAAAAAAAAATGTGTCCTAGTTAATAGGAATGTAATTCTTCCTCAAGAATTGGGCTGTAAAATGCAAAAAGATTTTTTCAAATCCAACTCTCAGTTCCAGAGATTAGCGCGTTCAAAAACAAAAAAACCTGCCAAGTGCGAGTTGGACTCGCGCACGAAGGGTTCCTTACCATCCATACTAATATTATAAATGTGAAAGTAACTCTGTCTGTCTGTCTGTATGTTATATTTTCACGCCTAAACCGCTGAACCGATCGTCATAAAATTTGGCAGAGATATAGCCTGGGATGGAGAAGTACATAGGCTACTTTTTACGTGATAACCGACATCCACGCGGGCGGACGCGGGCGTCATCTATAACAACGGCAAAAAAATCATGTCCGTTGTATGGGAGCCCCCCTTAAATATTTATTTTTTCTGTTTTTTTGTATTTGTTGTTATAGCGGCAACTGAAATACATCATCTGTGAAAATTGCAACTGTCTAACTATCACGGTTCATGAGATACAGCCTGGTGACAGACGGACAGACAGACAGACAGACAGACGGACAGCGGAGTTTTAGTAATAGGGTCCCATTTTACCCTTTGGGTACGGAACCCTAAAAACTAACTCTTCAGCTTTAGAATAGACTACCTCGCAGAGTTGATCATTACTTTGCTGCGGAGTTATTATAAAACAGTTATATCTCCTAATATATTCATTGAAATGAAATGATGTAAGGGCAACTTTGTTCAAAATTAAATACTTGTGATGAATAACGTATTTATTTGGATAAGGATTAATACCATGTTTATGAAAACTCCTTCGCAAATAATGCATTAATTTCGAACAAACTTGATTACTATAAAAAAAGGTCATAGTGAGTCAATCTTAAAAGATAGACATATGCTGTAGCAGACTTTTTTTTTTAGAACTTTTAAAGAGGAACAATTCCATCATACATGATATGTGCGTAACTTAAACAGTTTACGCAGCGCACGCAACGGAAGCTCTCAAAAAGGAATATTTTTTCCCGTTTTTGCAACATTTTACATTTATGCTCCGCTGCTATTGGTTGTAGCGTAATGTTATATAGCCTATAATATTTCTGAATAAATGGACTATCCAACACAAAAAGAATTTTTCAATTCTAACCAGTAGTTCCTGAGATTAGTGCGTTCAAACAAACAAACAAACAAACTCTTCAGCTTTATATATTAGTTGGATCCAAACTTGTCAAAATCAACAATTGGACCCTGTTAAGCAGAAAAGCTCCAACCAACGTGTAATGAAACGTTGGTTGGATCTTTTCTGCTTAACAGGGTCCAATTATGAAATCAATGATAGACCATTCTGACACTATTGTAATAGCAGATTTGAGGCCCAGAACGATTCGATTCGGAAAAAACAACCTCGATTTGAGAACCTCCTCCTTTGAAGAAGTCGTTTAAAAAGGTTCGTAATAGTCCGAATCAAGTTATACGGAACGAAAAATTTGAAAAATTGGGAAAATTGGAAAATTCTATGGGAATTTTGTATGAATTATTTAAATTTGGACCGGACTATGTTTTTCGGGTCAGCTAGTCTATATCTACAGTGTGGCGATTAGGTTATCACAATTAACATTCGAGCTGTGGGACCTTTTTCGTTAAACTTAATCATTTGTAAGTAATTATTTGGTTACGATACCATAAACTTTGTGTTAAATGATTGATACCATCGCCCCGCGCGTGTCTTGCCTTATTTTGTGCCTTATTTTGTGCCTGTTTTTACTCGTACGCTATTTATTTTGTTTAAAAAATTCAGTTTTTTTGCAAAATTGTTTGTTTTATTATTTTAGCAGTCTGTTAACAATTTGTAATATCCGCCGTACTATTTAATGCGATAACCAAATCGCCACTCTGTATATTAATAAAAATTTAATAGGGTAAAACCCGGATAGTCACCCGGGGGTATAGGTGCCTTGATTGCAATTACTCTAGTTTCGCGAATGAAACATGTTATTTTATTTATACATCGAGAGACTCTGCAACTACAACTAAGTTGACCGTGTTGCATGTCTTTGTGCGATTGCATGGGACGGCTAGGTGCGATCAGTTTTTGCGGGATAAATATCCTCTTTCTCGACGGGGCATCTATCCTAAACGTAATTTACATGGGTTAGACAACTATCCCCTATACGGGATAGTTGCCCCAAAATTTAGAGGTCCGCAAAAATCGCCAATACTCTGGAAATATCAAAGATAATATTTATTCCTTTCATAAATTTGAAGATAATAAACCAAAGTATCTAACCGTTTTACAAATAAAGAATCTTGCTTTTTGTACAAAGAGATAAAGAGTAATTTCAAAAAGTGGGGCATCTATCCTGGGCCTCAAGTCTGCTATTACAATAGTGTCAGAATGGTCTCTTCATTGTGAGTTTTTGACAGATTTGCCATACAAACACTGTCAAATACTCACAATGGCGAGACCATTCTGACACTATTGTAATAGCAGACTTGAGGCCCTGGTTTTACCCTACTTTTCGTAGGACAGCGAATTGATGTCAAGAAAGGTTGAACCGATTAAAAATAGACAAATCAGTTAGGTATTTAGGGAAAGAAAACTTGGAAAAAAACAACCCGGTAAATTGAAAAAATGGGAATAACTGAGTCTTTTTTTTTCTATGGGATTTTTGTATGAACTATTTGTTAGGACAACTTCTGTCGGGTCAGCTAGCGAATGAAATTCCAGAACTAGTTAAAATCTCTATTTGCCATTATGAATTAGCTAGATAGAAGACTGGTTTATTATTTTACTTGATGACCTAATAGGTAAACAATAGGTAATTGGTAAAGTTCATTAACATAGGAACGTATTAGCTTTATCATTAATTCTGTATTTTTAAGACTACCTATGTATACTTAGTCTGAAATCACCAATAGGTAGGTACCTACGCAAGCAAGCATTATGAATGATGGTCTAAGCTTGCTTCTGTTCTAAATGAGAAGAAAGTGTACGTTACCGTAGCAGGAAAGTGTCTCCTAAAGTGATATTCGAGTGGAATGTACCTATAAAATAGTGCGTAATCGGCTGTAAATGTGCGGCACATAAAAAATTCTTATGTGGCGCACACATCTATTTTTTATGTGGCGCACATTTACAGCAAATTATGAATTATACGTTCCACTCATATCACTCTAGGAGACACTTTCCTGCTGGGGTAGGATTGATGATGATGATGGGGCTCCCTTTTCCGCACTTAGACTCCCATTTGGTCCGTTGTGCGTGGGGATTCTGGCTAACAGAGCCAGCCTAGCTCCGCCCAAAAGCACAGAAGCTTCCTGGTAGCTTCACAGGCTTCACGGAGCGACCTCACTGTTCCGAGGATTTCTTCACGTTGTTGAGCCACGGCCTCGCATTCTAGGATGACGTGGGCGGCTGATTCCTCGGCGTCAAGGCAGCCCCTGCAAAGGGGGCTGTCTGTGGCGCCTATGTTAAAAAGATGTTTGTTAAGGAGATTATGGCCCGTAACTATACCTATTATTATTCTAAGGTTATTTCTACTTAAGCTGAGAAGTTGCTTGGTTAATCGCGGGTGTACCATTGGTAAAGCCAAGTTTGACTGTCTACAGTCTGTTACCCGTGACCATCTGTTGTTATGGAGTTCGGTAGATCTTTGGCGAATCCTGCTGGGGTAACGTACACGAGAAGAAATACGAGTATTCATCCAACAAGGAGAAATGCAGTTGATATAATTAATTTATTATCTACTATTACTAAATTACCTAATGCAATTATTGGTGGCAGTTATTTTAGTTCTTTCATTCATTCATTCATTAAATCTCAGATTTGATGCCACTGATATGATCTGACTGGTTGAAAAGTGAGCTTGATATGAACTTTTTAGTTGCACTCGAGTTTTTTATGCATTTGTTTTTTTTTTTTTACCTAGATAGTCTTTTATTGACTATTCCCAGGCAGCATTTTTACGTCATTATATCGTCCGTTTACGGTACTGCTCGACGTAAGAGACGTCATGTCTTGACGTCGGGCGGTCCCATCAGATGACGTCAATTTGTCACAGCCTGACACACACATGACGCTAAATCGACGTCACCAGGACGTTCCGTTGAGTACCAGACGTTAAAATGACGTTAGTGCGACGTATATAATCGACGAATTGTTAAAATAACCTTGAGATGACGTCATTTTTATGCCGCAGACGTCATTTTGCTACCTGGGTTGTGTAATATTTTCGGAATCGTCTCCTCAAGCCCTTTATTTCGGTAACCCAGATGGTCAAGTTACTAAAAAAAACTCTAATAGCCGCCAATTTGATTATATTAAAACAAAACCTAGGTAGTTTAACCTAGCCTATAACCACTGCACCTGACGAGTCGATAGACACTTCATGTATTAAAAATTTAAATTTATACCGCCGTTAGGATTAAACTTCCGAGGGTATACAGAATCCCACATACGTACACACGGCCACAAATCATGAAATCAAGCTATACATTTCCAGTTTAGGCTGATCTCGCATTGCATAGGATTTCCGTACAATGAGAGGTCAGCTTATACTGGAAATCATAGCTTGATTTGTGGCCGTGTGTTCAAAGATACATAGATACGCGTAAAAAATGTATACCTGTCTTCGCTGTCGCACAGTCGGATAAAAAGTAAACATAAATCAATTAATTGTTACAGTGGTCCTACCGGCTTTTTCATACGGCACGGCGATAGGCTGGATCTCCCCCATGGGCCCCCGGCTCATGTCGGAGGAGACCCCAGCCTCGGCCCCCGTACATCCAGACACCATATCCTGGATGGCATCAGTGGTATATCTCGTGGGAACCCCCGCCGTGTTCTTGTTTGGGTATATCGTGGATAACTATGGGAGGAAGAGGGCTTTGATGCTAACTTCATTTTGTATGGCTGTAAGTGTAATGATATGCATGTCAATATTTAAGGGGAGCGCTAAGCTAGCCCGGGGAAATTCAAATTTTCTTACGATTTTTGCAATTTGAAAATTTGAATTCCGCGGGCTTACCGCAGTTTTGTGTTCTTACTCCGTAATTGAATTTGCCATCACTGCCAAACTACAGGGTGGTAGGGACATCGACGAAACGGACGAAACCAGTTACCTTGGATTCAGTACATGATTCTGCGCTGAAATTTTCGTCGGTTATTTAAAAAAAAACACAGCTATTTCATACAAATGTGCAATACCTACGCGGTGAAAATGTATGAGACAGCAATTTTTTTTTAAATTTCCGACAAAAAATATTTAGAAGAATGAATTGCTAGAAGAATCTTAAACTAAAGTTACTTCTATCTTTTCAGGCATGCTGGGGTCTAAAGCTCTACTCAACAGAAACGTGGGCCCTAATCACAGCCCGAGCGATAGTCGGTCTCGGCGTAAGCGGCTCCTACGTTGTCACGCCTTTATACATCAAAGAAATCAGCGAGGATTCCATCAGGGGAACTCTTGGGAGCCTGGTGGTACTGTCGCAGAACCTGGGCAATCTGTTAGCCTACGTGATGGGGGAGTATCTGAGCTATAACGGAATGCTGTGGGTGTGTCTGAGCGTGCCTATCCTGCATTTAGTGCTGTTTACTGCGATGCCGGAGACGCCTTCGTATTTGTTGAAATGTGGGAAGGTTGAGGTGAGGAATATTTACTTTACACACGTACCTACCTAGTACCTTCCTATTCCGTTTCGTGATGCTGATGGGTAACCTGGAGGGCTGGTTCAAAGTGGTTCAGGACAAGACTAGAAGATTCGGGGAGACCTTTCTCCATGATTGGGACAGTATAAGGCTCAATAAAGAACCTCGGTAAGTGTGTCTAGAATTTTCTAATTCCTTTTAAAAAGTTTCCTAAATTGAGACACGAAGCAACAAAATACGATTTAGGCCTGTGTTCACCAACATTCTAACCACCGGTTAGGTATTTAAACAGTTGGTTTATGTCAAATTTCCTATGAAATTTTGAGTAAACAACTGATTAAATATCTAAACAGTTGATTTAAATGTTGGTGAACACAGGCCTTAGAGGAATGTGGCCGCTTTTCTTTAAATCGAATTTTGTTGCTTCGTGTCTCAATAGGTTATAAAAGGTATTAGAAAATTCTAGACACACTTACCGAGGTTCGTTATTGAGCCGATTTTTATAATTCCTTCTCAGCCACGAGATAATTGTTTTACGCCCTCTTAAGGTGTCGAAGGGGTTTGGATACCTTTGTTTAATAGTGTAACAGTAGATATAGGCTTTGAAAAATAAAGCCATTAAGGCCCTAGCATGAGCGTTCGGTCCTTCTCCATCCCGTCACAGCGGGGACGCTCTGTCCCGCTCCGTGCGTACGCCGAATTAACACAATGTTAGAAATTATTTTATTAAAACAAGAAGAGTGATCTTTTGAAATTAAATAAAACGTGAGTTATTAAGATTTTTAAATTATCTATCCATTAATGTAACTCTCAAAATAATGGAACGTCAACTTTAGCAAAAGATGCGTGCAATCAATACGTTTAGTACTTTTTTTACACGGAGATTTCAAATGTACTTAAAACACATAAAAATAAATAAGAACGTGCAATGTGATGATAGGATGACGTACATTAATAATGTGTTTTTAGATGTATTTTATTTCTCTTAACTAATGAGTTAATAGCCTCTGAAAAACGCGTTTTGCTCGGGGTATCGCCTTAACTTGCTTGCTTGCCCTAGACCCACAAACCTTATAATAGGTACCTACCTATTTAGAATCTAGGTAAGCTACAAATAGGGGCCATAACAAACCATCTCCGTCTCTTTGTTTGAAGGAAATAAGGTACCTACCAAGGCGGGTGCTACCTGTAATAGTACTTTATTTCATTCAAAAAGCTTTTGCCGTATTCCATACATGGTTTCCTTAGGAGCTCGTGGCTATGTAATAACGCCCGCACGGGTCAATCCATCAGGTTAAGCTACGCTTGCCGGGGTTGGTCCGTGGAGAGGTGACCATCTTTACATACCGAGACTCCTCCGTGCCTCGGAAAGCACGTTAAGCCGTTGGTCCCGGCTGTCATTCGTGGATCTTTGACAGTCGTTACGGGTCGTCAGAAGCCCAAAAGTCTGACCAGTCTTACCAAGGGGTATCGTGTTACCCAGTTACTGGGTTGTGGAGGTCAGATAGGCAGTCGCTCCATGTAAAATACTGGTATAGTTGGGAAAAGGCTAGGCAGATTGATTTATATGGTTTCCTTAGGAAGCTCGTGACGCATTAGCATGGCTGCGATGCCGGGAGCCTTCCGAACCAGCCGTGGACAACGAGCTGCAGAACTTACTGCTCGAGCTTGAGCAGAGCAAGTCGGGCAAACTGAGCGCCGCGCTCAAGACACTCGGTAAGTAGAACATTGAGTTCACCCCTGCGGTTCCGCTGCGAAACGCGGTTGTTTTTCATACAATTTGATCAGTTTTCGCGCTAATGTCGCTTACCGCAGCCGCACGGTAGTGTGTGAAATACTCGGCCGTGTAACGAAACAGGGCGATAGTTGGGGTTATTTGTATATGTTACCGGCCAAACCCGATTTCAGTCCAAATTAGTTTGTCCTAGGCCAAACCAGTTTATCCTAACTATTTTGGTTAACACCCCGACTCGGATAGGTTACTTAGGTTAGAAGGCTAAGGCGGGAGCGAAGCGGAGCGGAGCTCCCGCCTTAGCCTTCGTGGTTATTTTAAACCACCCAGAAATAGAAGCCCCGCAAAGCGGGGCTCCGTCGACCTATCTTAGCGCAGATGGAGTTTGGCCTAGGCTATACTGTTTTGTCCTAACGCGTGTAGGGAGGGTTTGGCCTAGGACAAACTAGTTTGGCCTGAAATCGGGTTTGGCCGATAACATATATACACTTCTCTAATACAGTAGGTACCTAGAGCAATTCTGTAAAAATCTCACGGTGAAAACTTAGGTGAAGTGAGCTTGAAGTGACGTGTAATTCCACCTGATGCTTGAGATTGAAAATGTTCCGAGATGGTTAGGGAATAGCACTGCCTTTTGTACATTCACGATCAACACCATCTATCGGAGAGTGTAGCAATTAAAATGGACGCATTTTCTTTTTATGGAGATGCCGATTTTGAACATTAGGGCAAAAATCTTTTTCTAGACAACATTTTCCTACGTAATTTAACAAAAAAAAAAAAAAAAAAAATACAGTTCAGAAAAACAACTTTATGACGTCAAAAAGTTGTTTTTTCTACGCTGGGCTATGCCATATTTTTTTTTTTCATTTACGAAGTCATACTTTCAACTTAATTCTAAAAACGGTATCTAAAATTTTCGTAGAAAAAAATATATAGACATCAACAAGGTATTAACATCGAACCGCTCAGCTACATACCTGCCTGGATCCAGTCATTAGTGTCTGTGTGTTCAGGCGAACGGTAACAACTAACAATAAGTAAACGAATGGTCACTAGTAGAAACTACCAGTAACGGGACGGAGGACAAATAGCCGGGAGACTGTTTGTCTACACTAATGCTCTCGACATGACCGTCTGTGTTTGACTAACTTATAATATAGGTTTTTGGGTTAGAACGGACCTTTTTCGAGTTCAAGAAGAACCTGTTTATGGTAACACTTGTACTGTAGAAAACGAATCGTTTTATTTACCGACGTAGTTTTCGATATACGTAAATAAAGCCCGACTTCGGCAAAGCTCAAAGGTTAGGGAACATTTTTATATGCCGTTTTGGACATGAAGCCCTTGAGCTTTTGCAAAAATATGTATCTAGCTGCGGAATATTCCTAGTCGCCCCCACATGTATTGCCCCCAGGTGGCAATCGGGAATAAAATTCCCATTTGCCACCGGGTTGGTGATCCACGCCGCAGTGTATAGCGATTTGAAGTAGGGGCAACAACTTCCCAGTCGCTACCTGGTGGCAACTGGGAATTTTATTCCCGATTGCCACCTGGGGGCGATTGGGAATATTCCCTAGCTGGGAACCAACAACATTTACTTATAATTGGCTAGCTGTTGCCCGCGGCTTCGCTTGCGTGGGTGTCGAAAAACGGTAGGTCCCTTTAAAAGTATAACTAGTCGTCTCCAATATCAAAACACCTTTACCTGTCTAATAACAACAGTTTTTGAAACGAATTATTAGTATTTAGACAAACAAGCAGACCCGCGACACTGCGTCAGTGTACCGTCTCGGTTTATGTACATTCCCATGACGCTTTTAAACACGCACCCACCGGCCACCGTTATGAAGAGCTTCCGGACGAATAAACTATACGGTACCTAGTGTAGACTGGCTTTTGATCGCTTCGTATGGTTAGATCTTTATTATATTTTGGACATGGTATCGGTACAGTCGGCCATCGACCTGTCGGTGCCGTTGCCAGTGTTGCCATCGTCGGCCGTTGCTCGCTCGATGGTCGGGAGCGTCGAGTCGTGGGATGCAGTGATCTCGTTCTGCTAAGCTTCTGTTAAGGAGGCTGTTGAAAAGGAGAGGGAGATCATAAGTGTAGATACTCACGTCCCGCAGCAGGCGAACTGGGCGTCGGCGGAGGGCAGATAACGCCCTCTTCCAGCACCCCTAAACAGGTCCATTGGCAACGGACTCGGGGACATTCGTCACCCCCCATCACACAGGACCCGAGATGGTGGCGCGCAGTGTTCCACGCGCGCCTCTCTAAGACGTAACAGGAGGAGTTTGAACTCCCCCTATGGCAGTCCGGGGCAGCGGAAAACACATCCGCATCCGCAGCCCCCTGACGCAAATGTCCGTTGGGAACACTGGGGTGGTTTTAGTCAGTAAGAGTCAGACCCCTCGGCCCACCCCAGGGCCGAGGACATCCATGAGAATTTCCACCCGGAAAAGAAAAGGTACTGTCGGCCACAAGTTAGTGGTAACAGCTGGTCACGTATTCTATTAAAACTTTAAACTACGCTAGGCCAGCTCAAGGTTGAAATGTTATCACTGCCATGCAGCCGAGGTAGTTGGCTGCACGGCCGCGGAAGTGGTAACGTTACATCTCATTAACGTCTCTTCGGTTACTACACTTCATCCCGTTTTGATCTCGTGGTCGCAAGCGCGACTGTTAAGGGTGCTGATATACCAATATCAGCACCCTTAGCAGTCGCGCGGATATTGGGTTTTCCATCAGGAATTTCTTAGTAACCGCCTGGAGTTTTAAAGCTGGCGGTGTGATAGCCCTGTGCCTCGGTGCGCACGTTAAGCCGTTGACCCTGCAGCTGATCTCTATCCGGTCGTGTCGGATTGCCGTCCCATCGGACTATGAGAGTGAGGGAAGAGAGGGTGCACCTGTGTCTGTGCACATACTTGTGCACTATAATATTTCTCGTGCCGAAGGCTGGTCTCCGCGGAGAGTGGTCGCTATGACCGAAATTTGGTCTGGAGGACTATTATTAGAATATGACGGAATCTTACAATGTAGGTACCTATATTTTGGTCAAATTATTGCAGATTGCAGGTATCTGATACCTACGTATTCTTGAATTTATATTACCTACTAGTTTTAGCCCGCGGCTCCGCCCGCGTGGATGTCGGTTATCGCGTAAAAAAGTAGCCTATGTCCTTCTCCATATCCCAGGCTATATCTCTGCCAAATTTCATGACGATCGGTTCAGCGGTTTAGGCGCGAAAACGTTACATACAGACAGACAGACAGACCGACAGACAGACAGAGTTACTTTCACATTTATAATATTAGTATGGATTCCTATTATGTTTGACTTCATACTAAAAAAGATTTCTAGATAAATATCACAAACCTGACCAAACCATTCTTCCACAGTAACAGACCGCAGTACCTTCCGTGCTTTCCGCATAGTCCTCATCATCACGGTAGCGCGGGAGCTATGCGGCTGTCTCGCCGTCCTGCACTTCGCATCACTGATCTTTAGCAAGGCGAGTGCAGGCACTCTGCTTACTGCCAACCAACAGGCTGCAGTGTTGGGACTGGTGCAATTCGTGGGGTCTTGTACCGCGTCTAGTCTTGTGGAAAGGACTGGGAGGAAGGTGAGATGCCATGATAATAAGGTTAAAGGTTCTAGTGTGGAGGGTTGCTCAGTAAGAACAGTGCTAGGGGGTGCCTGTCTACTACCAATTAGCAGGCTGCAGTTTTAGGACTTCTACTATTTGTGGGGTTTAGTACTGCGTCCAGTTTTGTGGAAGGGACTGGGAGGATTAGGTGAGGGACTTTGATTCTGTGATACTATAAGAGAGGTGTAGTGTGACGGCGGGTGCCTGCTTACAGCCAACCAATTGTTGCAATTTGTGGCGTTTTGTATTGCATCCACTCTGGGTGAAAGAACTGAGAGGTGAGGGACTTTGATTCTTTAGTATCGCCAGGTAGCCGGTAGGGACGATCAAAGGAAGCAGTAGGTACGAACAATTCAATATGCTCTGATCATCGTGTGAACGTAGGCTAGGAAAATATTAGGGACCTTGTCAACATAGATAGATGAGGTCACCGGTGCATGGCTTTGCACCTTTCTTAAAAGGGTATTTTCATAGATACCCGTATCCCATAGGTTTAAAAGTACTCCCATCCCAGGAGTAGCGCAGTCGTCGCCCGCGGGTATTTTCACCAACCAGTTGACCAAAACACGTAGTCAATATGAACCTTCTATTAGGAAGTTACCTTTCAATGCCTTTGACCAACAGTAGCCTGATAAAAGCTGCTGCTGGTGACTAAGAAAATGTACTTACCTACTTAATAATAAACTTTTTTAACCTCCCCAGCCTCTCCTCGGAACTACGTGCCTAGTCTCCGGTATAGCAATGTGTGCACTTGGTGCGTGGTTCTACGCGCACGTGGGCGCCGCCACAGAGACCGCAACGTGGCTGCCGATCGTCGCACTCTGTTTGTGCATATACTGCGATGCGGCTGGGTTGCAGCCTGTGCCCTTCGTTATTATGACTGAGATGTTCTCCTTCCAGGTTTGTAGCCTTGGTTTATAAGGATTATTTCAGTTTATTCAGACTTTCCTTATATTAGCGTGATTGATTCTGACCAAAGTTTACTTGTCCTCTACATCGGGACTTGCAAGACAGCATTATAATACCTACCATCTTTTGGAGGATCATATCCATAAGTGTCAGGTCACATTAAAAGTTAGACTGTAATCGCTTTTATCACTCACATAGATAATTTGCGTTCCAATTTAGAATATCACGATTATGACAGCTGAAAACTTTTTGACAGCGCTCACTGTGACAATAAAACCCTGCGTTCCGAGTTGCATTAATATTTTACGTTGTTGCGTTAATATCGATATTCGCGTGCTAAAGCCCGTTCCGAGTAAGCGTGAGCGCGATAACGATGTCCCGTGCATCGTCATAGATGACTTCATGACATTCGCCATCTTGCGATAATGCCGACCATGCCTTTTACTATTATCACCGTGAGCGCTGTCAGTTGTGCTGTTTTATTTTGAGTCGCATCTTATCATAACATGGCAATTTCAAAATTGTTCTTCTGGTTACTGATGCTGGTTAGGCAGCAGCTAAGAAGAAGAAATTTTTGGTTTAAACAGAGAAATACTCTAATATCGTTTTGACATTGAGTGAGCACCGTGAGCGCGTTCACGAGCGTTCTGAATTATTGACAGCCCTCTGCTGTCATAATCGTAATATCTAAATCGGAACACATGTGAGACGATGTGAGCGCTGTGAACGATTATAGCCAATTCGGAAGGCGGCCAAAATATAAAGGTTATGGTCGGCGTTATCGCAAGATGACGCATGTCATGACGACATCTATGACGATTCACGGGACATCGTTATCGCGTTCACGCCAATTCGGTACGTGTGTAAGCACGCTCAAATCGATTACAGTGTAATAAGGAACGCGGCCTTGGTGAGGTTGTGTTACTATCGGTGCCGCATATTTTCTGATCTATTGAATAACATGACTTGAGTACTACCAGCCGGTCGATTCTGTCAAAATCTCACCGTGATTATATAGGTGAAGTGAGCTTGAAGTGAACTGTCATCCTACCTGACGCTAGGGAGTCTAGAGATTGACAGCTCACTTTGAACTCACTTCACCTACGAATTCACGGTGAGATTTTTACAGAATAGCGCTTCTGTTTAACTTTGCAGTAGCAATGGGTTTCTTTTGACAGTTCAACATCATTCATTGCGTTATTTGCGTTGTTGAGCAGACAAAGTTTTTGAACATATGAAGCAATAACAGACGGACCAATGAGGAAACAGCCTAATTTACTTAGAAGTTATTCTGAAAGATGGATTGTGCTAAAATAAACCACTCTTCTTTTTCAGCTCCGCGGCACAGTAACAGCAATAGTAATCTCATTTGCGTGC
Source organism: Dryobota labecula (assembly GCA_947523025.1). Classification (NCBI taxonomy): domain Eukaryota; kingdom Metazoa; phylum Arthropoda; class Insecta; order Lepidoptera; family Noctuidae; genus Dryobota; species Dryobota labecula. The sequence goes on along the minus strand of OX383306.1, from coordinate 11,454,670 downwards.
ATTCTGATGTCAGTGGAACTGCGAGTGTTCCAGCCAATAGCCGCCTCAGTGGGTCTCTACTTCATCTTCTGGCTATTCTCAGGCGTTTGCCTAGTCAGCACCATTTACATCGCATGCGTAGTCCCAGAGACGAAGATGAGGTCCCTAGACGAAATCTACGCGGAAATCGGAGGCAAAGACAAGAAAATCAAGAGCAAAGAAAAAGACTGCGAAGCTGACGTCACAAAACTGTAAATCATGACGTTACCTGTTATGTCGGTATTATTTTGTGGTTAGGTGTCGCTTGTAAAAGTGTTGATTGCTAGTTCAGTTAGATTTGAACGTTTGCTTAACAGTGATATTTTGCAGTTTAATACATATGTGTAAGTAGATGTAGGTTTGTTTTAGGCGTTTTGAATACGGCAGGCTCACTCAGTTTTTTTGGTGTCGAAGAGCTGATTATCGGCGCTGGCTATGCCCATGTTAGGGTTTTCTCTATAATCAGCTGTCAGGGCTTAACTCAGGCTATGTCTATGAGAACGTTCGCAGACAGCATACAATCGGCCGATTTTTTGTAGGAGCTAAATGAAACAGTAGACATCAAATGAATCACGCACACGTCTTACAAAACGTAGGTCTAAATATACTCGAAAATTAAATTAGAGATCAAAAATGGAAACAAAGAAATGTCATTGTCAAAGTGACGTTTCGGGGTTAGTCTACATAACCCTAGTCATGATTTTTTTTTTCTTTGTGATAGAATATCCTTTTTGGTCGACGGCCCTGGCTGTGCATCCATAGTAGATACGTCTATTTTATAACGCGTGAATACGACTTTACGCGACGAAAAAATAAACAAAAACATAAAAAACAACAAATAAAAAGTCAGAGGGACACAATGTATAACGAATAACCAAAACAAAATGGCGACCAGTAGGGACGCCCAACTTGAATCGATTTTATGGATAACGCAATATTATTGACAATATTTTAACGATTCTCTTGTTTAGAAGGAAAAACATTTTATAAATAGAAAATAATAAATGTAAGTCCAAGTGTTTAGAGCTTCTATCTTATTGCCAGTACATATCATAAAAATAATTTGAGCGATTTGATTTGAAACAGGTATCTGTATTTTATTCTTGGATCGTAGTTTACGTCACTTTAGAACATTTCACCTGTTTAAAATATGACTTTATTTTATACAGGTGAAATATGAAATATAATATAAGCACACAGTTTTAAAATTTTTACACTATGATATTATAGTACTTTTCAACAAACTACACAATTGAGGTTATTATTTTAAATTGGCAACACCTTTGTTTACATTTTTGATCTCGAATTTCATTTCCGAGTGTAGGGCGAAATAATCTGACCGATTGTAGGATTTACAAAAAGTACGCCGTGTACGAGCTACGATCTAAAGACTTGTATTGTAGTTTAGAGCACAGAATATTAATTTATGTATTTATGTGAGTGAGCTTTCACAAATACTCAGCTGCGTAATTGTAAGTAGGTAGCTTAGCGTCTTCTTGTTATCCACCAAAAGTGGCGCCATTTTTTTAAAGGCCACAGCCTGGGAAAGGCCCATTACAGGATAATTTTTGGCTAGGATATTTTTTCTCATTCTTTATAGTAGTTAATAACTATCTAAATGTTTTATATGTGATTTAAATAAAGGGCCACATTTTCAGCACCTACAACTTAAGTGTTATTTAACAAAAAATATTGTTATTGAACGATAATGTTATACGCGTGAAAACTCACGGATATAATTTGTGCCATTTCACTAAAGAGAAAGATCTTTTATATTAATTGTCAAATTGTGTGACAAACGAATCTCGTGTTATACGTATGAAGTTTTTGTTACTTAGAATTAAATTAGTATTTTATGTAAATTATGTTGTTTCATTCATTTTCGTCATACTTTTCTGGGACAAACATTAAGGCCTTTCCCTGAACAAATACCTTGAGCATTCGTTTCCTCCGCCGTACCACAACATACGCATGATTTACAGTAGTGAATACGCACAGATTTTAAAATAATTTCTTTTGAAAAAATTAAATCTTACTAAATGTTCACTATTAAATTGTCTATAAATTAGTTTCGCAGTTGCAAAGTTAAAATAATGCCTACTTCACGAGGAAAGGCGTTATCAATAATTATTTCTCAATTCTGTGGTTTCGTTTTAAGAAGAATCATTAAAAGCTTTAGTCGTATAAAAAAAAAAAAAACTACCATTATGGAATCAAGATTAAGTCGAGTCATTGAATGTATTTTTTATTAGTTGATATTTATTTTAAATAAGTAGATAGCTCCAAAAACTGCACACAAAAAACGGCTAGCGCAGCATTTTTCTCGGGGCCCCGCCAAAAGCCAATAGAAACTGCTTGCACGCCGCCTGCATGGATATTAGATTTTGATATGCCTACAAAATGATTATGTACACCTAATTACTTAGTTTGTGTAAGGATTTATCCAGTCTAGCCGTGTCTTGAGCAACTTTAAGATAAAAGTTGTATGGGTAAAGGGTATAGAAATAAAACAACAAATTCACAAGCAATGGAATGTTTACAATTGCAATGATAAAGTTCTTACAGTATCATGTGTAAGTACATATAAGCCTTGCCTGAAAGACAGTCTCACTTTGCATATTAAATACAATCCAATAATCTTTATATAGATAAATATGTATCGCGGATAAACTCTCAAAATTCAAGCCATTCGTTGAAGTCACAACCTTTTCGCCTTTCAATAGGAATAATGAAATTTATGCCTTTGCCTTTTTTATGTAGGCCTTACGTCATTCAATTGTCAAAGTATCGTAGTCTACTATACTCCATTTATCATAACATTAGACAAATAACTGTTCTCACCCTTTCGTTATTCCGATGTAAACGCTTAATAAACTCCGTTATTTCACGATAAATACAAAGCACTGTAATCTATTTACCATTTACATTAAAAAAATAACTCTAAAGTGCATTAATTTCAACAATATTATGCTATAGTAAATGGAGTATAGGTTCACTAGGATCCACTTGGTTTATATTTCGCTACTGCAGTCAAAGATTGAAAATGAAAAATTTTATGGATGGAAACGAAATACAGAAAATTCAGTAGCGTCATTTGATATTACAAAAATTTGTAACACAACTGAAAATAATTTGAGTTAAAATCTCGACACCAATTTCATACCATGTGCTGCCACCTGTCGGCACAAGTACAAAGCAAGACTACCTTTCTTGAACAGTTCGAAGAGATTTTATACAAAACACCCGATTATTTTTGGTTATATATTACATACATAGTACATAATGATTCTGTGTTCTAACGTATACGACATTGATAAAAAATGGAAGTTTATTTTTATATAAAACGACGATCACGATATATTATAGAAAATGAGTGTTCTTTTTATTTCTGAAATTTGTGCTTTCCCCTATAAATAGATTATACATACGTAAACAGATGATATTTTACTAAATCTTTGCTCAATTTGTAATTCTTTAGGTTTTAAGTACACACTAACAGAATGCTGATTTTACATAAGGGGTTAAGGGGGGGTTATTCTTGTAGAATCTTATGGGTTTATAAATATATTTATATTAATAAATGTTTATTTTAATTACATAAAATCCTTTCTAATCTCGAAAAACATCACATTATTAAATACAGTTTTTAAACTAGATATCTACTACTTACATAATATTATGCATTTTTAACCTATTGACCGCCCAGTCGGATTAATACGACAAATGTTTTCGTGTCCTTACCACCTCAACCCACAAAAAACGAACATAGGTTCTCAGTCGTATAAATACTACTGAGAACCTATGTTCGTTTTTGGTCTTTTATTTCATTGTACGACCCGATAATATCAAAAATCGTCGATTTGTCGATTTCAGAGTTAGTCGAATGAGTTTGGCGCTAGGGGCAGGGCAATTGATATAAAACCAAGCGATTAATAGATTAAAATAATTGTTATAACCAAAATTACGAATTATGCAAAGATTTAGTTTATAATATTTTATTAGTACACAATAGTTATTAATACATCTTAAGACGTTAACATACATCTACTTGACTACGCTATTACAAAATCTATAATACGCATAGTATAAAAGATTATTATGTACTTATGTAACTTTCTTTTGAATGTTTCATTTACATTTGTGACAACTGTGCCTTATTTTCACCTGTACTTGGGTGGAAATTAGGTTGCCTTTAACATAAAAAAAAAGTACGTACGGAAGATCTTGCATGCCAGTGCCTCACAGTGAAGGAAAGGGTCAGTAGCGGCGTTAGGGTAGGGCGCGGTTAGGCGACCGCTCAAGGGCACCAGGCATGAAGGGGCACCCCTTCATGCCTGGTTTCCCGTCTCGTCCTTCCAGTGAGATTATTGGATACTATACCTGTAAAGGTAGCGAGTGGAGAAAGGACTTTTTCAATACAGTTGTTAAACATGGCGTACTTTCAGAGGCTATAATTATGATTCGATAATTAAATATTTTGCACAGGCATCTTTTGTTTACGCGGTCGTGACTTTTGTTTACGAGCTCGATCATTTTGTTTTGCAGTTTAGTTTTAAATTTATAAGTCAATTTGAAAAGTTTAGTTGCAAGGAGTTTTCATACATATAATAAAATAGGATAGATTTTATACGAGGAAAAATGAATGAGTCCGTACGTCTTAGCATTGAATTCTCAAAAGTCTTTTAAATGGTTGTTTAATATATTGAATTACCAGTTTTAATTTAATTATTTTCGGCGGCGGTTTTCGTAGTAAAAAAAATATGTCCAGTTGCAGAAACGCGCCATTTTCTGAAAATTTTAATTTGTGTGATAAATAGTTTTTTTTTTAATTTCTATTTCCCACAACTGTATTGAAAAGCGTCGTGTGATACACGGGTGTGTAGGTTATTGCAAATTCGTGCGTTTGCAATAACCTAATTCCCACCCTTGTATCACAATGTACTATTTCTTTTCTAAGCTTAAGCTGATACAAACCTATCTGCGATCAACAATATCTCAATCGAGATTGACAAACTTGGCAACTTTATCAATCGAAAATGAAATAGCAGAAAACATAGATTTCGATGCCCGACGAGTTTTTTTTTTCATACTTGTGAATTGGTAAGTAGAAAGAGGGCGTCATAGAAATCTCGCCCAGGGCGCCGGTAATGCTAAAATCGGCACTGGAAAGGGCCATTAATTGAAGCTGCTATTAGAAGGCAGATGTTGCAAAATCAATCCTCTAACCTTTTAATAACTATATTGGGATCGGCTTCCAGTCTAATCGAATGCAGCTAAATAGATAGATAGATAGAATACTCTTTATTATTTATTTATTTATTTATTAAAACTTTATGCACAAGTAAAAAAATACTGTACAAAGGCGGACTTAATGCCTGAGGCATCTTCTACCAGTCAACCTTAGGGTGATGCAGAGACAAAACATGGCAGGTGCAACATAAGGGATAGATAACTCGAAAACGGAAAAATAAATATATACTAACACATAGATACATACATACATAAATATAAGCAAAATAAACAGTGTCAAGTGAAATAACGATTGGTAGGGGAGAAAACGAATCAGCGCTGGGATGATTCAGCCAACTTCTTACGAATATGTTCACGTGCCTTCACTTTAAATGATAACCGACTGGTTGCCATCCTTATATGCAGAGGGAGCGCATTCCAATGAAAGACCGCTTGGACAAAGAAAGAAGAGTGAATGAAACCAGAGCGGTGAGACGGACATCGTAGAAGACGATTGTTGGTGGAACGAAGATTTTTACTATGGGCAGAGCATAAGTATTGAACATGGGAAGTCAGTATTATGTACACCATAAAAACTACAGATATAAATGTAGAACTGTTACATAGGGTATTACTGAATACCAGTATTTAACAATGAGCGACTGACCATCTGACCTCCACAACCCAGTAACTGGGTAAAACAATATACCCCTTGGAAAGTCTGGTTGTCAGATTTATGAGCTTTTGAGTACTCGTAACGACTGTCAAAGATCTACGAATGACAGCCGGGACCAACGGCTTAACGTGCTTTCCGAGGCCACCCATCCACGAATCGACTGCGGCAAGCATGATGTCGCCTTAGAGTGAAAACCTCGTATATGCGAAAAAAGCAACTTTACAGGAGGAAAAAAACTGAAAAAACTGCGCCCTGTGGAATATGTGTCTTATAGTGTGCAAAATATTCAAACTCGCCATAGATGGCGTTACAAGTTGCAAAACTTTTTTTTGTGTGAAACTAGGACGTGCGTTAGAGGTTTACTTTCAAAAAATTTAATAAAATAAAAATGACCAAAATTGCATTCCCGAGGTTTTCACTCTAAGGCGACAATGACTTGTGAAATAAAATAATAGATTAGAAAAATAAATAAAAAAACTATAATTTGCAAATACACTACTAACCACGAACGGTGCTGAATCAAACTGAACAATAATCAAATCGTTAAGTATAGATTCATTTAAGGAGCTGCAAAATTAACCAACATCAAAAAAGGTAGGAGTGCGTATTCCAGCCAGTACAGGTCATAATAAGGCTCATTTTATTTACTATTATAAAAACTGTCATATTATTTAGTATTCCTGATCACTTTATAATTATCACGTCTTCATGTTTGGGAGGGGGGGAGAGGGGCGCTTAGCTTATTAAAACAAAATATTAAGTAAACAATTAAAGGTTCTTAATATACATGTTATGACCTTAGTTCATCATTACTTGGTTAAATCATTTTATAACTAAATACTATAGTATAAGGTCGACAATTGGATGAAAACATATTTTTAATATGGCTAATTCGTAAAATGCATGCAGTAATACTATATTCATTTAAGAGACAAGTATGTCCCAGGGTTGGTTTATTACATAACATTATACGAATTCCGCCCTTAAAATACAATAAGTATATAGATATTCTCTATTTGTCTGACTTTTATAAGTACATAATCACTTACAAACTATCCCTAAATCTAATAATATGCTTTGGATTGACATTAAAAAAATTAAAATATAATTGCCGCATAATTTTTCCGAAATAACAGATCTAGTAAAAACCTAATAAAAAGAAAACAATTCGATCACATTCCGGCAAGATTCCTTTCGCGAACCATTTATAACAATATTGCACTAATATAACACATTCTTTAAAAAAAGTATATGATATGCAGATACTTAGCCTAAGATAAATATACCCGAAAATACAATTTTAAATAAAGATTTTTTAATTAATTTTCGCTGTCTTTTGTGATATTCGGGTTTGCAGAATGTGTGAAATGAGCAATTAGTAGGTAGGTAGGTAAACGTAAAATTATATTTTTGTAATAATTTTCAAAAGCGTACAAACGCAATAAAGACTAAAAATAATTGCATTGATATTTATGATTCAATTGAATTACATATAATGTCACATAACACATAACACTACGCGTGTAATCCCCGAAAAGTTCGACAGAGGCGTACCTATTGTATACTTCGCCAGTTGTTTCATGAGTTATTTCACTTAACTTAAAAGTAGATATTTTTATAAGATGGTCATAACTTTAGCTAGATCCAATAATCATTAATTAATAACCGAATGATCCAGTATTGGATCATCATATTCAATTGAATCATTAATATGAATGTTACAAGACCTAAAATTAAATAAAAAGAAGCTGCCACATAAAAAAATACCTATCAAACATTTTGGCTCGTAGCAATTTTGGTTTGTATATTCGGTGAGACATATTCAATGTCGTCAGTCTTCGATGAGTGATGTGAGCAAATGATAAATAAACTAAGTACATGTTAGACTTCGGGTGAATTCGTTTAGCCGATCTTTCCCGAAGAGTTGGGTTAGGTTAGGTTAGGCAGTTGAAAATGACGCCAAAATGCGCTTGCGAAGTAAAAAGACAAAGTACAGTCCTTTCACAGTTGTTAATTTACCTCTGATTTTGCATCACTATCAAAATCAGTGACCTTTATTATCATTACAACAAGGTTACTGTTGCAACTTCAACTGTGATTTTGACAAGTTAGTCATGATCACAGCGATCATAGTTCTTGTCCCAATAAATGACTGACAATGAAAGGACGATTACTACAAGCGATTCTAATTGTATTATATACAGCGTGTTACGGAAAGGTTATATCCATACAAACGGGGTGAGGGGTTTATCTGGTTCAGAATCTCTGTACAAAATTTCAGCTCAAAAGCACTAACTAGAAAATGCTTAATATTTTATTTATTTCGATAGTTTATTAAATTTAAATCATAACAAACGTGTCACCGCCGTTTCTTTGTGTGTATTTTATTGACACCGATCAGCTGATTTGGTCTAGTGATGTGTAGAATTCAATTGGAAACATTTGAACTTTAGTTAAATGTTTCTTAACTTTTTATTTATGTAGGTATAGGTATTAAAAAATATTGCCCTGTAGTTTGTTATCACCAAAAGAATCCGTGCCTTTGATATGTAACACGCTGTATAGAGCATTTTATCAAAAACGGAGAACTACTTGCCCCATTCAAAACGTCGTACCTATGACACAGGGTGATATTTTTATTCAAATAAATGTTCTTTTATATTGTCCTTTTCAGTTTGTCTTTTTACATCTGCACAGAAATTAGCCATAGCCATAAAATGAAATGCATCAATAATACTTAAAAGAAGCTGCATTATTTACAAATAATTGTAAATATGTTGAGAAATTAAAAATACGTAGCAAAAGCTTAAAATGCGAACGCTAGCTGCCTTTTAGTCAATGTTTTGTTTTTTAATGCAAAGGACTGTTACGGTTTAAAAAGGAAATTTATTTGCACGCCATTGGAAGTTTAGATTCTGAATATTTTTGATAAATAATTTTAGTATAGATCGAAATAAACGGCTCATTTGGGGAATATAGTTCTGGTGCAAGTTAAAATTAGGACCTCACATATTTGCTTAAAATAATTGCGTTGGTTACAAGTGTGAATGTTTTATGTATTGGGAAAAAATATGAAAGCCAATTTAGTTAAAATTTCATCAACCTTTTTTTCAAAACCATCCGCTTTCGTGGCCAAATAAAATTCAAGAATAACTTTAGAAATCTTAGGGCCCAATTGCACAACAAATCACTAAATACGTTTAGCGCTAAACAAATTTAAAATATCGTCCTTTATGTAATTTTTTTTTAAATCCACAACGGGGAAGCTTCTTGCTTTCATCTCACCTGATGGTAAGTGATGTTAAGGCCGAAGGTGGAAGCGAGCTTCACCCGGAATCTTCAATCACAGAGGAACTAGTTATCTTACCTCTAATTGCCGAAACACAACAAATGCTGTTAAAATTGTTGTTATGACGACTTAGATAACATGGTAGTAGCTAGCCAGGCGAACTTTGAACAAGCCCTAACACCAACCAAACCGAGCAAATTTCTTTTCCCCACTGGGATTCGAACCCGGGACCTCTGGATCCGAGACAGGTGGTCTTACCACTAGACTAAAAAGGCGGTTAAACGTTTGAACGTTACTGTTCACGGTCCGTTCAGATGACAGAGACAATGCTGTTACGTTTAGCGTTAAGCACATTTAGTAATTTGTTAGTGCAATTAGTTAGTGCAATTGTGCCTTAATGAACAACAGAAAAATGTTGGTTGTTTGATAAATAATAATAATAATCATTTATTTCAGGAAGTTATTCCCATATTAAGCGTTACAAATGATCAAATACATTAAAACCGTTGCATCAAAAATAAATTCAAGTATAAAACATTCATCCCTGCACCATACGCAATATAATTTATAATACAAATAAGTAAGATCATAGACAAGTACAAGGGGAAGGGAAGTATCAATTGACATGTTTGTACAATATATTGGAAGGAATTGACGCATGGAAGACAGGAAAGGAATTATATGTCAAATAATAGACGTAAGTATAGTCGTAGTATAAGTGCAAGCGCTTTTAGTACTAAGAGATGTTAATGATTGGGAATTATGTGACATTATTCTTCAGGTGGGTTGGTAACATATATTTTTATTGACGAGTAAATTATTAATTTTTTTATCAACGTATTTTGGGATAAGTAATTTCCGATCCTCAAAAAGTGTTGAATTTAATAATAGTTTTTTTTATTTTTTATTATTTGAGAATTAAGATAAGTTATAAAATCAGGCGTTTGCGGAAATCCATGACAATAAAGTGTTGTATTTAGTTTAAATTCCGCCAAAACCGAAATCCAGGCTTGGATGCCGAATGGCTTGGTTATTTGAGAATGAATAGGGATGTGTCCTGGGCAAAAAAAAAAAAACTGTTTAGTCAATCAGATAATAAAGAAATATTAGACACATATTTTTTCCTTTATCATATTAATAAAAAAATACTTAGTTAAAACACATTAAACTTGGGGAGTGGGGGCTCGTTACGTCACAGCTACACTAATGGTAATAAAATCTACTGAGAAGTGACGGCATGCCACAGCCACCGACGGTCCCTTGCCACCCTCCCCCCTCCGACTCTGCCCTAAGCCGAGGTCCGTACCCCGCAGGAGGTGCCCTTAGCGAGCAGACGGAATTTAGAATTTAGCTTATAATCATGCCCTGGCTGGAGGCCTTAAAATCCGTTAGGAGCTTAAGGCACCACAGGATAGTCCGGTTAAAGAGTCCGAGCCCCTCGTGGTAACACACTGAGTTGCCATTTCAAAAAAAACATCGGCTTCCCACATTTGAACTCAATGTATCACCGTAATGTTTTAATGTCTTGATTACGTAAAAAAAGAAAAAATACGTGTCCAATATTTTTTATTACTCTACATGAGAGACAAAAAAAAATTTTTTAGTCATCATCCCTATTTAATATTTATTATGTAAGAATTGAAAAAATCCACCGAAGAAAAATGAACACAAATCACAGCAATATTTAAGAGTATAATACTGCAAAGTTAGTCGAAAAGTCCTGCCACACTTACAGATAAAACGAATTTCATAACTCCGGGACTAGACACAATAAGCGGAACGCGTCCTTAAAATTTATATGTACAGACATAAATAATGTCTCTACTAAACAATCATACAGCTCTTCGGTACAGTTATACAGGGTTCTTGGTAGGCACTAAAAACCTCTCAGGACTATACGAACATAATAAACAACAAATTTTGTCCTATGACTTTTAATAATTCATCAGACTTTTATAAAAAAACAAAAATATTAAATTCGATGCTCTAAATCAGGGGTTCCCAACCTTTTCTTGGTCAGGGACCACTATCTAGTTATAATAAAAATTAACTGTAATAATCAAACTGAAACTTTAAATTAACAACTCAATAGGAAATTACATAACAAGAAATAATGATAGTTTTAGGATGACAAACTTCTGTAATTTTGTGTTAATGTGATTTCTGAGCTTGCATCTTCTTCATGAATTCGACTATCCTATACTCCATTTATTATAACATTAGACAAATAACTGTTCTCACCCTTTTGTTATTTCGACGTAAACGTTTAATAAACTCCGTTATTTAACGATAAATACAAAGCACTGTAATCTATTTACCATTTACATTAAAAATATAACTCTAAAGTGCAGTAATTTCAACAATACTACACAATAATAACTGTCGTTATTTAACCGTTATTTGTCTAATCCTATAGTAAATGGACTAAAGGAGTAATATTGTCACTCAAAGCTACACGCAAATCATAACTTACTTTCAAACGATTCCTCGCCTTGTTTTTAATTACGCACAAAACAGAAAATCCGTGTTCACATACATTGTTGAGAAAATCATAAAATAGCGCAAGGCGATTTCTCGAAGTTTAAAAATCAAACCATATTTTGGCTTTTGCGGACCAATGGTGGTCCACGGACCACAGGTTGGGAATCACTGCTCTAAATGTATGTATAGAATAACGAAATCTTGAAGTTTTGTTTTTGGTAAACAAAAAAATGAACAATAGTTTTTGTTTATGATGTTAGTTAAACAGTCTTGGTTGTTATTACCAATAACCCTGTATTTATGTTAACATACTTCATGACATTTAAGTGGTCCTACTAACGGTAAAGTTTTTAGTGTGCTATGTGAAGAATCAATATTTATATAATTAATTATTTAAATGTCATTAAAAATGAGTGTTTCTCCAAAGGATCAATATTTGGCTTTCGCTCAATGTCAACATATTTAAGTTATTCAATTGCAAATAGATCAGTTTTTATGTATACGTAAATTGTATTAGGTACCTAGGTACTTATGACGATTTAAATGGTTTTTGTCTTCCTAAAATCAACTTTATTTACACATAATGCATTAAGTCGGTATTTGTTTGAGTAGCAAATAGCTCGTTTGTAAGACCACAAAAACACCAACCTGTAGGTACATTTCCATAAGTTCTAATACGGAATTAATATCCATATATTCGACATCTCGCCTTATTAAATAAATTCATTTAAGTTTACGATAATATACATCATCATGGGTAGAGTTTGATGAATCACCTATTAATTTTAAAAGCATGGAAATCAGCTTCACTGCATTCAAATTTTGTTTGTTATTCGCGTATTCGCGCGATGATCGCTTTTAAACAGGGTTCGCCGATATATATCAGCGGATATATATCATGATATATATCACGATATATATCAATTGATTTTTATCTTGATATATATTAATTTGTTTTTTTTTTCCTGTCTTCTAAACTAAAATTTTTGGAGATTAATGTTTACCCTGGCAACACGTAGCGAAAAACTACAATTCAAAATAATTTACTTTTTTATGATTACAAATTATTATTAAAATTAGTTGATTTATCTCACAAACAAATAAAGATAATTATAATAATAGGTACTTGATTTTTTTTTTGTGTTCATAAAAAAAATATTTATCAAATAAACACTAATTTTCTTGTTACTTTTTTAAAATAAAATATGTGGTAATTTGACATTTATATTATTTTACAAATTCCTTTCACATTTTTAAGTGTTTAATCCCCTTACAGAATGAAATTCGCTTCTTTTTATTGGCCTGGATATATATCCGATATATATAAAAAAATCGGATTTTTGACATTTATTATAAAAATCGAATTTTTTCGAACCCTGCTTTTAAATATAACGCGGGATGATACTTTCACAGAAAAAAACAGATGAACATCAACTGATTTCCTAGCCGCAATGCTTTAGTGAACAAACCAGTGTGTAGGTATACAATAGGATAACGTCTATGTAGTATGTAGTTACAGTATAATATATAGTTAAGGTACATACGTTAGTGATGTAGCTATGTGCGCGGGTAGTAGTGGCCGGTGCGCGCGGGCAGCGGCGGGGGCGTGTCCTGGAATGTAAGGATATTGAAATCTTCTTGTTGTTCTTTAATATATAAAACAAAGTCGGGTTCTTTACACCATTTGTAACTCAAGAGCGGTTGGAGCGATTTTTACGATCTTGGATTTGTTGGATTTATCTCCGCCCCGAATAGCAGAAAAACTATTAAAACATGCGAAAACTTCAAGGAAAAAAAAAAAACACTTCTCATACATTTTGTACAGAACGTATTTTGCGATAATAGGGATGATGACTAATAAATATTGGACACGTATTTTTTCTTTTTTTACGTAATTAAAACACTACGGCGATACATTGAGTTCAAATGTAGCATGACGTAACTTCTCACTAGATTTTATACTTACCTGTGACGTAACGAGCCCCCACTCCCCAAGTTTAATGTGTTTTATGTAAGTCATTTTCTATTAATATGATAAAGCAAAAAAATACGTGTCTAATATTATTTTATTGTCTGATTGACGGACTAGACAGATTTTTTTTTTTTTTTTTACCCAGGAAACAATCTTATTGAGAGGTATAAAATGTCTAATTAGTGGTATAAACTAGTACAAATTAAAAGGATTTTATTACCGTCTAAAGTTATAATGAATGCGTTCATGATTGTGCTACGAAGTACAACACGAACTATTCATCAAATCATGACAACGAGATAATACTGAAAATGTTACTATGAAAAGTTGCAACATTTTCTTATTTCTCAGGCATGTCAAATCGTTATATGCGTTCAACAGTCAAATATTTGACTGTTGAATTGAACCAGTTTTTTTTTTTTAATAAGTAAACAGATACGGTACACAACGCTACACATTTAACCTATTGACCGCTTGGTCTTATATCAATTGCCGTGCCCCCAGCGCCCGGCTCATAAATCTACAAATAAATATCTACGACAAATATGGTCGTGCAATGATATAAAAAGCACAAAACGAACATAGGTTCTCAGTCGTCTAAATACGACTGAGGCGGCACGGGCACGAAAACATTTGTCGTATTAATCCGACCAGGGCGGTTAAAAGGTTAAAATGCAGGAAAATAAAAATAGCGAAACTAAAACAAACCTCAAGCAAGCTTATGATCGCATTTCAACACTGGATGTGATGTTCTGAAATAAAACAGGATAGCTAATTGCAAAAATAATAAATTAAGCAAAAAAAAAAAAAAAACACGAAAAAGATGATTACATATACAGGATGGACATATTGGACATAACAAATTAAAGTTATTTTAATTCTGATTTTACTGATAATAATCAACCCACATATTATTTAATATCGACATTGTTTCTTCGGCTTATTCCACAAATCCCCCCTAGGCGGAAAAGTGGAATCTGAAAACAGTCTAGAATTCACCCCTGATAATCCCGCTAAGGGGGGAAAACTAGAATTGAAAAAAAAAACTTATTCCAAGACCCCCCTGAAAGTGATTTTTTTTTACATTAGGGTTCTATTTTCCCCACTGAGGGGGATTCTCTCAGGGGGGATTAGTGGAATAAGCCGTTTCTTCCATATACATACGCCGACCCGCTTCGCGCGGTTGCAATTTATATGTAAAGATGGTATTCTACTTACGACACGTTCGTTTCTCTTACCTGTACGTTGTTGTCGTGTAGATAGTGTCGCGGAGGCTGCGGTCGCGGCATTGGCTCGTCGCTGTCATCGTCCTCCTCGAAATCTGACGAATTCATAACATTTGACAATCATTTTGATTTATTATGAATGCTTTGCGCAGTGTAATAAAAGAAACTTATAAGTTTGTTGGCAATTAATTGCCAACGACCAGACTCCAGAAAAAAAAAAAACGCGTTTTTCTTTGATGTAATATTCTGATTAGAATATTAGTTAATATATATATTTTATTATATTAGTTAATATATATATATATTTTATTATATTAATTAATATATATATATTATATTATATAAGTTAATATATATTATCCATACTAATATTATAAATGTGAAAGTAACTCTGTCTGTCTGTATGTATGTTACGTTTTCACGCCTAAACCGCTGAACCGATCGTCATGGAATTTGGTACAGATATAGCCTGCGATATGAAGAAGGACATAGGCTACTTTTTTACGCGTTAACTGACATCCACGCGGGCGGAGCCGCGGGCAAAAACTAGTATTATATAAGTTAATATATATTATATTAGTTAATATTAGTTTCTAATATTACATTAGTTTTTCAAGATCGAGCAAACACACGAGTAAGGACAGAATTATTATGTAATAAAAAAGTTGAAATGTAACATGCTTGTGCACATGCGAACGGAACAGTAAAATATATTACTCGTAGTACATTAATAAAAATTGAGTCGTATTAATAAAAATATTAAGTTAATTTTTGCATTTTCATATTACTGTGCACTTAATTCTACTTTTTCATACAAAATATTAGTGCATTTGTTAAGCCTCAAATTACAAGCAAACTCCTAACATTTTCACGAATACATAATATATTTTCCATATTTCTTGCATTTACTAATTTAATATGTATTTATATTAAATTACATACCTACATAAAATATCATCCAGAAAATAATACTTATGCAAATAAAATTATATAAAATAATAATAACTCCAAAAATAAAAATAAAATATATTTGAAGATAAAGCTGATTATAATAATAATTTCGTTCCTCGCGTATGATCCGCGTCCTAAGATACGCATTTGCGTTTTTAAACATTGTCTGTCGTGGGCACGTTTTGCCGGCTACCTACCGTTAAAATGATTTAGTTAGATATATATGTAGCATCATTATCATCTGCCATCTGTCAGTATTTTGCATGGAGCGACTACCTATCTGACCTCCACAACCCATTTACTGGGTAATACGAAACCCCTTGGTAAAGGTCATAGCACACATATCAACTCAGAAACGAATCGTAACCGTATCAACTCAAGCCGTTTAGTATTCTTTGCATGAAACTCCCTACTGAAAAGCACACTAATCAGAATCGTAACGTAAACGATTCGCCTCGGGACAAGCTCACGAACCGCGGTGTGGCGCGTGGTCAACCAGCGGTCCCCGTGCTTACGGCTCGTCGTCCCCGCGCTTACGCCTCTCCGTCGCCGCGCTTGCGTTTCCTCGTCCACCCTTGTCCCTCTCACCCCTCCCGCGTTCGTATTCAAACTGATCTGGTGCCAGCTAGGTCAACCAGCAGCGGTCAGCGAGCCGTAAGCGCGGCGTCGCCTAGCTGTAGCCGAGTCGACGTATCGCACCTGCTGGTCCGCTTTGGTTACGTGCTTACGTTAGGTTGACGCCTGTTTGATGGCGAGGCGGAAGGCGATACGGTGACGATCCCTTTCCGAGTTGATATTTGTGCTACGACCTTAAGACTGGATGTCAGACCTTCAGGCTTCTGACGACCCGTAACGACTGTCAAATATCCACGAATGACAGCCGGTACCAACGGGTTAACGTGCTTTCCGAGGCACGGAGGGGTCTTGGTGTGTAAAGATGGTCACCCATCCACGGACTAATCGCGGCAAGAGTACCTTAACCTGGTTGATCGATCCGTGCGGTTGTTAGCCACAAGCCCAATACTATAAATACCTACAATACTAACTTTAATTAACACCTATAGGCCATAAGTAGTAGGTACTTACAGTTTCTGAACGCAACTCGGGGCAAGTATGCAATCGAGCGCTAGAAAGAGACTGTGAGCGATTTCGTTCTAAAGTCGAATTAATAATTCACTGGAGGAAGCTGACAGATGCTAGCTGTCACATTTTTAAATAATAAGGAAATATGTATTGTATTCTAGACTTTTACACTTATACAATACATATATAAGGTGTATCTATTCATACACGAAATATTTTAAGAGGACCATCTATTATATAGGTGGTAAAAAAGCCATAGCAGCGAAAAATATTTTTTTAATCTAAGTATTTTATATTTTTACATAATTATTATAATTTTAAAATTGCTTGAGACATTTTGCAAAGGAGTTGCATTTTCCAAAATTTTACTTATTCTATGAATGACCCGCCCCGACGCGGCTACGGTGGCGGCAAAAGCGCGGTGAATTTTGATAATTAATTATCATATCAAGTAATTTTAAATTATTTAATGTTTTAAATTGCTGTTTGACTATGTGAGTTTAAATGTTTGTAAACGGACCTACGATACAGGAGAAATTCCTAGTTTGGGGCAACGATTTAAAAAAAAAGTAAAAAAAAAATATAAGCTCAGATTAAAATAAAAAAAAAGATACCATGGCTTCTTTACCACCTATAGGTGTATCTCTTAAAATATTTCATGTTTGAATAGATACACCCTATTATACATTTATTTTACACTTTATAAATCAATAAACTAAACGACCACCATTACAATAAATATGGCCATTTTATTACACAAAGTGACAACCAGCACATGTTAGATTACTCCAGTGAATTTATTATTCGACTTTAGAACTCGCTATGCCATGTCTCTTGACTTTTTGACAAAAATACTATTTAAATTAAACAAAATACCTATAAACAAAATATAATTACAAAAAAACACAATCACACACAACACTAAAAAGGGAGCCGAGCAGTGTAGAATAAAATATATAAAAAAAAAAAGGTGCATCCTACTCTATGGGTGACTAGTCTATGTCCAAAGAAATCTTACCTCTTTGCTTTCTGCTGTCCCCCTTTACGGTATCCTCCGTATCGGAGCCCTCTGCAAAACATGTATAGTTGTAACATCTACTGAGGAAACGGTGCAGGAGAATATAAGTACTTTATTTATCTGCTATGAAGGTTTAGTACGGTGCAGTTGCGATTGACGTCATAATTTTAATTTAATTAGTATCAGACTTGTAAATAAATCCAAATAGGCATACTACAAAATTTTGGTTTGAAAGACACTAAAAATAAAAACATCTTGAGGTCCCCATATTATGTATTTAATTTAAAAGAGTGTCCATGGAGTTTCTTGCCCGTTATTCTCCATAGATACCTTCTACGCTTTGGAATGGGCATGTAGCTTCATTTTTCTTACTGACTGACTCCTTGACAATTCAAAAGTGCCTGTAAATGGTTTAATTGAAATAAATGGTTTTAGTTTATAATAATAATACATTTATTTCAGACATAATCAATTGTCCATACAGCGTGTTACGGAAAGGGTATATACATATCAAAGGCACGGATTCTTTTGGTGATAACAAACTACAGGGCAATATTTTTTAATACCTATACCTACATAAATAAAAAGTTAGGAAACATTTAACTAAAAATCAAATGTTTCCAATTGAATTCTACACATCACTAGACCAAGTCAGCTGATTGGTGTCAATAAACTACACACAAAGAAACGGCAGAAACACGTTTGTTAAGATTTAAATTTAATAAACTATCGAAATAAAAAAAATATTAAGAATAAAATATTATTAATTTTGTACAGAGATTCTGAACCAGATACACTCTTCACCCCGTTTGTATGGATATACCCTTTCCGTAACACGCTGTATAATGTTATGTAAAAATTACATGTTTATTATTTTTTTATTTAGATCTTCGATATCGGAAAACGAGTTATGGAACTCAAATGGGGTTGGGCAAGTCACGTGGTAAGGCGAAGTGATGATAGGTGGAGTAAAGCAGTGACCGAGTGGCGTCCAAGGACTGGAAGATGAAGTGTCGGTCGTCCAATGGCGAGATGGGTGGACGACATTGTTGCCATCGCGGTAGAACCTGGATTAGGCTGGCACAGGAGCGTGGGGATTGGCACAAGAAAAGACAGGCCTATGCTCAGCACTGAGTGAAGTCGGGCTGTGGATGATGTGATGATGATTATTTAGTATCGAACAGAATAAGAACTCTTTACTATGTTTAAATCTGTGGCTTGGTGCTAAAAAGGTCAAAGTACGTTTTTGTGAGAAATTAGATTTTACTACCAAATTATTGAAAAAACTAAATATTTATGTGTAAAAGGGCGTAAGTGTAACGACAGTCTCTCAAAAGTTATGAGATATGTTTAAAAAGCCAATGTGGTGTGTGCTTTCATACTGTTACATAAAAAATATTAAGTGTTAAAAGGTATGCAGTGTGTGTGCCCTTAGGGAATTAAAAACAAAACACTATACTTGTAATAGATTCGGAGCTAAAACGATCAAAGTTAACATAAACCCTTTTTAATTTTATACCTTATGTAATTTAGAACTATCATTTAGGATTCTTGATAGTGCTAAAAAGGCTAAAGTGGCAATTATTTTCCAAAATACAATTTTTTTCTTGAATATGAATTTAATTCATAAATGAACCTACAAATATTTGTATTAAATAACAGAAAGAGATTTTTGTCACTTTACAGTCAATCTGCCTAGCCTTTTCCCAACTATGTTGGGGTGGGCTTCCAGTCTAACCGGATGCAGCTGAATACCAGTGTTTTACATTGAGCGACTGCCTATCTGACCTCCACAACCCAGTAACTGGGTAACATGATGCCCCTTGGTAAGACTGGCTGTCAGACTTTCGGGCTTCTGACGACCCGTAACGACTGTCAAAGATCCACGGATAACAGCCGGGACCAACGGCTTAACGTGCTTTCCGAGGCACGGAGGAGTCTCGGTATGTAAAGATCACCCATCCACGGACCAACCCCGGTAAGCGTAGCTTGACCTGACGGATCGACCCGTGCGGCTGTTATTACTTAGCCACGTGTTTTACAGTATAACATGTAAATAATAACGATCAATGCTGGTTTATTGTTCTAATGCTTATTACTGTAAATAAGGATGATTGATATTGGCCTTTTTATCACCAGGCCACAGACATAATGTCATCACCACTGGTCTCAAAACTATGAAGGAAAACGTGAGGAAACCCGCATGTCCTAGAACCAAACATTCGAAGACTAGTGAGGTAGATTACAGCTTCAAGCCTCTCAGCCGCTCTCCAAGAGAGGGAGCCTGTGTCCCAGCGGTGGGAACATTATACGCTGATTATTATCAATTAATCAATCAATCAACTCAGCCTTTCACAGTCTACTGCTGAACAAAGGCCTCCCATGCTGCGCCACAACACCCTGTCCTCCGCCTTCCGCATCTAGTCTATCCCAACCACCTTTTTGAGGTCGTCGGTCCATCTAGCTGGGGGGTGTCCCACACTACGCTTGCCGATACGCGGTCTCCACTCCAGGACTCATCTGCTCCAACAGCCATCGGTCCTTCGACAAATATGGCCAGCCCACTGCCACTTCAGCTTACTTACTCTGCAAGCTATGTCGGTAACTCCGGTTCTCTTCCGGATAATTTCATTCCTCATTTTATCCTTCAAAGAAACTCCGAGCATAGTCCGCTCCATAGCGCACTGAGCGACTTTAAATTTGTGGACCAGCCGGACTGTCAGTGTCCACGTTTCGGCACCGTATGTCATAACGGGCAGGACGCACTGGTTGAAGACCTTAGTCTTCAAACATTGCGGTATAAGCGACGAAAAGACATGACGGAGTTTTCCAAACGCTGCCCTGCCGAACCGGATCCTCCTGTCGACTTCTTTCTCAAAGTTGTGTCTACCGAGCTGATTATACTTATCTATAATATAAAAATGAATCGCAAAATGTGTTGGTAAGCGCATAACTCAACAACGCCTGGACCAATTTAACCAATTCTTTTTTTTTAATGTTCGTTGAAGTCCAAGGATGGTTTTTACGTGTTTTTTTTAATGGTTTTTACGAAAAATTAGGGTAGAGTAGGGTAGGGTAGGGTAGGGTAGGGTAGGGTAGGGTAGGGTAGGGTAGGGTAGGGTAGGTAGGTAGGTAGGGTAGGGTAGCGTAGGGTAGGGTAGGTAGGTAGGTAGGTAGGGTAGGGTAGGGTAGGGTAGGGTAGGGTAGGTAGGTAGGGTAGGGTAGGGTAGGGTAGGGTAGGGTAGGTAGGTAGGTAGGGTAGGGTAGCGTAGGGTAGGGTAGGTAGGTAGGTAGGTAGGTAGGTAGGTAGGTAGGTAGGTAGGTAGGTAGGTAGGTAGGTAGGTAGGTAGGTAGGTAGGTAGGTAGGTAGGTAGGGTAGGGTAGGGTAGGGTAGGGTAGGGTAGGTAGGGTAGGGTAGGTAGGGTAGGGTAGGGTAGAGTAGTGGAGTTTATACTATAGCTTTTGACAGAACGAAGTCTGTCGGGTCAGCTAGTACTTAAATATATTCTATCAATCTATCTATTATTATCAGAAAAAACCCAGGAATAAAAAAAAAATACATAAACATGAATTTTGAAAGTTGTTCTGACCCTTTTCCACATTATGTGTCAATCGCAACTGTGAAGCCCGAACCGTTAGTAAAACCGAAGAAACAAACAAGCATGCCCAATGCCTCATAACAGACCGATATTCCAAAGTAAACTATTTATATATCAAATCACATAAGTATGTTGAAGCAAACAGAACTTTCACAATGTCACCTCCATAACCTTTTGTTGACAAACATAGAACATTACCTTAGAACATTTTACATATAAAATAGCTTTTGAAAAAAAAAAAAAATGCTACTTTTTGTGAACAAAAAATGATAGCTTTTGTAAAAAAAAAAAGTTTTTTTTTTTTAGAACAGGACACGAATGACCCATTTTCTCACTTTTACTAAATTCACTATGTCCAAGTGTACGATCACGCCTGTTCAATGTTTGTAAATAAAATTTTTAATTATTCATCTCCTGTATTTTTTTTTTTTTTTTTTTATAATTTTAAATGATTTTTTTCACCCTAAAACATGTTTGTCATGTTTGCCAATAGGCTTGGTTAAACAACCAAGATTAACTTTGGCCTCTGTGTAGTGGCTCAATGTCAACATTCAATCCTCCACAGATCAAACTTACAAGGTAAGCTACAAAAAATCCTCAATGATCATAAAATTACTAACAAACCACGTAATTGATAGTACTCAGAGGCCAGGATGGTGACATTACGAAGTCCCTTACAAATCGTGTCCCGAACTAACCGGAGTTGAGTTCCCGTACAAGCGTGGACATCGCGTTGGTGACCGAGTCAGCCGCGTACATCAGGTCGCTGCGCAGACTACGGTTGTCAATGCCCACTGGATGATGGAAACCGGACACATACACATACAATTTTGTTAGTAAAGTTGTGCTATATGAGGTGTTAGTTACCGCTTAAAAATATAATAATGTTAGCAGCGCCCTTTATGTTGAATATACAGGATGTTTGGAAGCTCTTTGTAAAGCCTTAAGATGGCTTTCTCGGGTCCACTAGCACAACTCCTTTAAAAAAATATTATCTCGTGACTGAGAAGGAATTATGGAAAATGGCTCAATCAGCTGCCTCGGTAAGTGTGTCTAGAATTTTCTAATACCTTTTATAAAGTTTCATATTGAGACACGTAGCAACAAAATTCGATCTAAAGAAAAACGACCACATTCATCTATGTCGTATTTTGTTGCTTCGTGTACTGCAGCTGCATTGCAGCTGATTGAGCCGTTTTTCATAATTCCTTCTCAGTCACGAGATAATATGTTTAAATAAAAAAAGGTTTGAACGATTGAGGCTATTTTCTTTTTCAAATTTTAAAATTATTCTACTTCTTCAAAAGTGTAAAAAAAATGTGTCTAGTATTTTTCTCAATAACACAGATGCTTGGTTTATTCGATTTGATGCACATCAGAAAACCACGAAAATGAAAAATATAAATAAAAAAAATAACATATCAGCTTTTACTAGGGTACTTTTGACAATTAATCCTTCATATAGAACGTAGATCCACGCGAGACACAATGGGTTTTTTATTGTGTCTGTAATTGTACTAATAACTTTCATAATACGAGAGGTTAAGTAAAAATAGCAGATTTAAAAAAAACGTACTTCTTCTAAAACAGGTATTGCTCAAAATGTTCTAAATGGTGCCAACTATCAACCCCTTAAGGCTTTGCACCCAGCTTCCAAACACTCTGTATATCAATTATGTTTTCTCACTGAGAGTAATTCTAGCGTAGGCGCTGCGTAAATGCATACGTTGTGCTCAGCGACATTAGACGTGATTATATCGAAAGTAAGTTGTGCCAATGCGGTGTTAGCCTCGTACACACTGGGTATACATTCGAAGAACGCCTACGCTAATCCACCCACACCAGTTACACGCTAGGTGACTAAACCCCACACCGAAAACATCAAAATTGAGTTTTTCCATCCTTACAGCCTAAAAAGAGTACTCGCAACATACGTCGGGTACTCAGTTATTGGCCCTTTCTAAATTAAATTTTCATCTCGTCGAATTTCAATTTTAATTGCTCAGCTCCCTTTTGTAATTTTGAAGAATTATAATTGCGAAAATTCGGATTAAATTTCTCAACATTTAAGCGAAGCCTAACAGAAATCATTGAAGCCGAAATGACAAGCGTAAAGCACATCATTTTGGTAATTTTTTCCACGATATGCATATTAACCTCCTTACTAATAAACGTTGTATAGCTGCTGTATAGTTACACACCGATTTCTCTCTTTCACTCGTCAGTAATTTGACTTTCGAAAGAAGAAGACAAAGCGTTGTGTAACTATACAGACGCTATACAACGTTTATTAGTAAGGAGGTAAGGGTGTTATTTCCTAAACATAGTTTTAATTTATTCTGATAATTCAACGTTTATAATTTGTAACGATTGCTTTGGCATCACATTGGAGTCTTATAGAGTCTCCATCAAACATAACTGAATACCAATTGGCATAATTAAAATCGTTCAAAATCTAGTTGAAGTCTCCCCGACGACAATCAATGTCAGAAACTTGTCATAAGTGTAGGTAAGTTAGAGGTATTTTTGAAAAATTGAGACTGATATTAAGGTGCGTCTACGCTAAACGAGTCGAGCACGAGAGAAGCACAAGCCGTGCACGAATTCGCGTAGTGTGGACCGACTTACGAATCTCAAACTAGCGCGCCTCGAGCGTGCTTCGCCAATAGGGATGATGACTAAAAAAATATTTTTGGTCCGTCATGTAGATTATTAAAAAATATTGGACACGTATTTTTTTTTTTTTTTTTTTTACGTAATCAAAACATTACAGCGATACATTGAGTTCAAATGTAGCATGACGTCACTTCTCACTAGATTTTATACGTAGCTGACACGTTCAGAGTCACTCCCCAAGTTTAATGTGTTTTATGATCTAAGTAATTTTTGTTAATATGATAAAGCACAAAAAAAACGTGTCTAATATTTTTTTATTATCTGATTGACGGACTAAACAGTATTTCTTTTTGTTACCCAGGACACATCCCTATTGTCGGTTTTTTGACGAACACAAAGGGATTTGCATTGCGTTCGAGAACAGTGATCGTTGTAAGTCCACATTTTACGACGCGAACGACGACGTGCAAAGCGGTTCCGCTCGTGCTCGGCTCCTTTAGTGTAGACGCACCTTTAGAATGCGAACGTTCTTAAAAATACGGGTATTGCCACTCTGATTAAATGAACCGAATTTTTATTTTTGCTACCATGACAATGTTCTTTGGAAGTATTGGTTTTACCGCAAATTAAACATATTTTCTTTCTTTCTTTCTTACTCGCCCCGACAAATAAAGACATTCAAGTAAATGTTTGACGCGATGCATTCAAAGACTAACCATCTCATTCATAATAAAGTTATTTGCTTCATAAACTACTACCTATATACAGGATAAATTTTTAACCAGTGAGCATTTTTTTTTGGTGGATCAGTATCAGTAATAGAATACATTGCCATTATTTGTTCTATACTTATTTTTATTAAAAAAATATTGAAATTGCGATTAATAACCTGCTTAAATACTTACATCACTTATAGGTACCTACAACTGCGTTCCGCTTCAATGCACGCGCCGTCGCGCGGCGTGTGTCAAATAAACTAGTTTCAAAATAAACATCTTTCGTTAACGATAACTTAATTTGTTTGTACTAAGATGTATCAAAATAAGAAATAGGTGGTTAATAATACTCGTTTTAGTTTAATTTGTCAAAATTTGTGCACTGGTTAAAAAGTTTTCCTGTATAGCTATCGAACTGTTTTGTCCCTTTCTGTCAAACTTCTTTTTAACTTGACAGAAAGGGACAAAACAGTTCTATAGTTAAAGTAGGTTTCTGAAGCGGATAACTTTATTATGAATAAGACGGTAAGTCTAAAAGAAAAAGGACTATTATACTCACTGGTTGTAGGTCGTTGATTTTGATGGAAGCTCCTGCCATCGCCCATGCTTTCGATACCTATACATAAACATATGAATTAATTTGATTATGTAGCAGCCTATTATCAAAATAGAATAAAAATTCATAATGTTTTATTTCACATAAACCAATTGGTCGTTTCTTATGGAGAAGAGACGGCAAGAATCTCCGCGGTTACTGTTTAAAAAATAATTTGCTTTTACAATGTTTTCAAATTACACTGTTATTAGTAGAGATCGGATATTCGCATGCATATTTACCTAAAGTTAAATTTTACCTGTGAAAGAATGAAAGCGGCTTCTTAAAAAAAAAAAAATCAAGGTAAGCGCATTGTCTTCACATATAATTAATGTCATACAAAATATTGTTAACATTTTAAAAGAGTAAGTATGGAGTTTCTTGCCCATTCTTCTCCATACATAACTACCTTTTGGAAAGGGCAACTAGAATCAATAAATTAGTTTTGTAAATTTTCACGTTCAAAAGTGTTTTTATGTACCTATTTGAAACAAATGATTTGACTTTGAGCCGGTACAAAATACTACATACCGAGACTGTGTGACATATCAATTCGTTCTCTCTCTCCGAGCGAAGGCGTTTGAGGGGCGCTTCTTACCGTACCTCGTTGTGGTGGTTCTCTGCGAAAATAATGAATCTCGTTAATTTAAAACGCTTCTGATAATAAGGTCCTGGGTCGGACCAAGGGTTTTGTTCCATCTGGAAATTCTCAGTAGCAGCCCCGAGTCTGGATTTGTGTCCGGTTGATAACAACCCCTATTATAAGGAACTTACACATAACTCAAAATGTGGGTCTACTATCAAAATAGAAAAATCAAAAGGGTATGTCTATACGTATTGTTGCGCGCCACAATTAATGCCTGGTACATCGTGACATTAAGTACCACTAGCGCCATCTAGTATAGAGTACCAGAACTAGTAGACCACTAGAGCGACGCTATCTAGTATCAAGTAGCAGAACTAGTAGAGTCGAGATGCTTCTAGAAAGTTTGATGCTGGAACTTTCTAGAACTATCGACATCTGGTCAGTCGGGGCCGGTATGTACTCGAACATTCTAGATGTTTCTCCAGTAGAAGGTTCTGGAACTATCTGAGGACTATATAAGGCCGGTATGGACCCCGACCCGAGTCATCATCCTCAAGCCGTCCGAGGCTGACCCAATGAGGGGCCCATGTTAATCCACCGCACCCTCCGCGGACGGGGAGCTATGCTCCGGTTCCGCAGGCCACGCCCCCTTGCGGGGGCGTAGCGATATCCAGAGACCCGAGTCAGTTGAAACACAAGCGATCAAGCGACAAGTAAACTTCAAGCGATACAAGCGATCTACAAGTGCGACTTTAGAGTAATCAGTAGTGCAGTTGTGTTTTATAATTAGTGTGTTTGAGTTGTTATCAGTGTTGTTTAATTAAAGTGTCATTTTTGGTTATTAAATCGGCAGTTTTTAATTTCCACGAACCCTAAGCTCGTAACAGAATGTATGTATCAATCACTATGCTTAACTCGTATAAAAAGTACTTACCTCTCCGGCGCACTTGGTTGTGGCTGTGTTCCTGGTAATGGTGGACTCTTTGTGGAGCGAGGCGAAGAGTTGGGTGTCGATCGGGGAGATGACTGCTGCGTCTGTGGAAGAGATAAATAAAAACAATTGAAATAATTAAATCCATTTAATGCAATCGTGGACTGAATCCAACGATCCCTCGCATTTTATTAGTTGTAACATAATTTTAAAATCTTTTTGTAATAGACTGATTTCAGAAATAAAACTATAATCGATTATAACTCAATCAATCTGCCTAGCCTTTTCCCAACTATGTTGGGGTCGGCTTCCAGTCTAACCGGATGTAGCTGAATACCAGTATTTTACATGGAGCGACTGCCTATCTGACCTCCACAACCCAGTAACTGGGTAACACGATACCCCTTGGTAAGACTGGTTGTCAGACTTTTTGGGCTTCTGACGACCCTTAACGACTGTCAAAGATCCACGAATGACAGCCGGGACCAACGGCTTAACGTGCTTTCCGAGGCACGGAGGAGTCTCGGTATGTAAAGATGGTCACCCATCCACTGACCAACCCCGGCAAGCGTAGCTTAACCTGACGGATCGACCCGTGCGGCTGTTATTACTTAGCCACGTGTTTTACAGTATAACATGTAAATAATAACGATCAATGCTGGTTTATTGTTCTAATGCTTATTACTGTAAATAAGGATGATTGATATTGGCCTTTTTATCACCAGGCCACAGACATAATGTCATCACCACTGGTCTCAAAACTATGAAGGAAAACGTGAGGAAACCCGCATATCCTAGAACCAAACATTCGAAGACTGGTGAGGTAGATTTCAGCTTCAAGCCTCTCAGCCGCTCTCCAAGAGAGGGAGCCTGTGTCCCAGCGGTGGGAACATTATACGCTGATTATTATCAATCAATCAATCAATCAACTCAGCCTTTTACAGTCTACTGCTGAACAAAGGCCTCCCATGCTGCGCCGTGCGGCTGTTATTACTTAGCCACGAGCTCCTCTAAAATCCATTATAACTATTATAGTTTTGTTTCTGTAAAACATTGCTCATTTTGTTTGTGTACCTACTACTTGAACATAGATGGCGTTAAATTATGAAAAGAAAAGGAATGACTTAAATGTTTGAGGTAATATTAGTAATGATGTTAACTTGAGTTTATGAGAACTGAACAATTAGTTTTTCGGTTCCTTTATGATCATGCTGACTAGAAATCAAAACGTCTATACAGTATTTGAACTAAACCTTATACTGACTATGAACCAAAATGCCTACCTTGCAATATGTCTATTATTTTAGGAGAAGAAAGGGAGTACCGTTTCTGTGGTCACAGTTCTAACCTAACCTAACCTAATTTTAGGCATTTTGCTTGTAGACGAATTGAAAGTTAGACATTCTGATCATATACCAGATTCTGTCGTCATGAGTCGTGAGCACAAATGACATCTGCGCAGTAGTAAATTTTTAGGTCTCTTTGGCGGAATGAAGAAGCCGGGGGGCGCCGAGCTGCATGCGATTGGTTCGTCAGTCGATTCTCGTCGTCTATTGGACTCTCGCGTGTCATTTTTATCTAGCCGAAAGTGTACATTCGCGAGCTTGCCCCCACTACTGCCCATCTGTGCTCACGACTCGCGCCGGTTATTATAACAAAGGGTTAAAAAACAAAAAAAACTATTTCTAAGTCTTTACGCAGCGACGTGCACACCGCTATTTTCTCCTATCTTTGATTCTTCATCTCTCTTCTCTTTCACATGTGCCACATGACATACTCTTTTTCACTCATAGATCCGTTCATACTTATTGATGCTTCCAGGATGACATCCTGTCATCACTCAGAGCAAAAATTGTTGTTTATGATGTTAGTAATTTAGTCTTAAGAGGCAATTTAGTGTTTTACCAATGACCCTGTATATTTTCCTTGTAATTAATCGCTCAACATCATTTCCAGGTATATACACCTAGGTGTATATACCTGGAAATAATGTTAAAAAAAAAATATGTAGGTCAATGACCGCTATTGCCACGCTAAAGAATCGCTTTTTTTTTTTTTCAAATTGAAATAAAGTATGTTAACGTCCTGAATCAATATCTATCGTGATCTTCAACATGTTCCAATAACGAAAAACCATACATAGTTTAGGTTCCTACGGCGAGATATTAGGGAAAGGGCAGTGAACATATAACAGACGTGTACGTACCTTCAGAATCCTCATGAGTCCTTTAAACTGGTGCATGAGATACTTTCGAGACTTTTGCAGTGAAGACAGGTGTCTTTCTTTCTCGTCCTTACGTTGTCGTAACAGACGTAGCTCTGATACTAAGAGGGCTGAGGTTCTATACGTCTAGCAGACGTATGGGTACGTCTAACAGACGTGTACGTACCTTGAGCATCCTCATAAGTCCTTCCAGCTGATGCATAAGGTGCTTGCGCGACTCTTGCAGTGAAGACAGGTGTCCCTCTAGCTCGTCCTTCCGTTGTCTTAACAGACGGAGCTCTGATACTAAGGGAGCTGAGCCCACGCCGCTGCCCGCACTTGCTTCCGCTTCTTGTTGACGTCTGTAGAGGAGAAAGATAATTGATTTAGAAAAAGGCATTGTACAGTGTTTAGCAAGAGTTCAGTTGAGACGGAAAATCGAATAGAAATGAATCTTTACTAGGGATGGGCCGAACATGGGTTTCACCGAATGCGAACATGCGGCCGAATGTTCGGTAAAACTTTTACCGAACCGAATATTCGGCATAATTAATTCCCTTACGTGAACACTATACAGGTCTCAACTTGTTCACGCAAAGCGCGTGGATGGCGCCGGACCCTCCCACCCACTACCCCCGCTGTACCAGATGTTGTTATTGCATCATCTAGTAAGGACTAAGGAGTAAAACTTCGGCCGAAATAGCTGCATACTTATATTTTGTTTTTAATAACTATCTTTTTTATCTACTGTTATTGGAAATAAAGCTACAGTGTCGATAAAAACATAAAGCTGCACTGTAAATTACTTATAGAATAAAAATAACACATTTAACACTCATGATAAATTATACACGGCGCAATACAGTAAAAACTTTTGAGTACCTCTTTGCCGAACATGGGGCGATTTAGCCGAATATTCGGCCAAATACGAATATTCGGTAAACCTGCCGAATATGAAAAAACCGAATATAAAACTAATATTCGGCCCATCCCTAATCTTTACAACCATAAAAAACATAAGTTTTTAATAAAGGTGTAGTTTTGTTAAGGAATTTATTTATAAACAAAAAAAATTGCATAAGTTTCAAGAATAACAAGCGGTAATTCAACGGAAAAGTTTGTGGTAATGCACCGACATTTTGGGTAATTGGGTCATGTCCCCAAGAAATGCAGGTTACTAATTAATGCGTCAGTTTTATTCATATTGCAGCGTGACCTCTGTGGTTTTAACTTATTGGTTTGCCTTTTCTAGCTGGCCATCAATTTGTATATTCGTAATTTTTCAGTTTTTATTTTTTATTTGAACATGTCATGGTCAAGGTTGTCAGTTTTTTTTTATAGAAAAGTCGTCAGTTCCAACAATGCCAATTTGAGGCTAAATCAAGTCATGGAATAAATTATTAGACGCTATAATGTGAAATTGTATCAAGAGTACAGGACCGAGTTTTAATTTAATTTCACTCTTAATTACTATAGTTACTGCGTTTAGTACTTTCTGCGTTAACATTTTAATAGGTACTAGTTTGAATTTTCATTTTTATATCGCTACAATATACAGATATTTTTTCCGTAAAAACTGCAGCAAAAAACAAATACACAGTAAGACAGACACGACACTTACCTCAGCCTCGCGATCTCTCTCATGATCTCCCTGTTCTTGGCTTCTAGCTGTGAGATCAGTTCACGTTGTTGTCGCGCCGCGTCCACTTCTGAGCCCTCCGACGATGAACGACCCTATACGAAATATATTTATAGAACGGTTTTTTTTATATCCCATAACTCGAGGGTTATATTCTATAAGCAAAAATAATACAAAAAGTCTGAGAATATGTGGTCCAAAAATGCATAATTTCGAAGATATTATCATCAATCATATTAATTTAGTTCAAAAATTGTCACCCGTATGACGAATTGTTACTTTTGCGACGTTGCCAAACTGATAAAACTGAGACCCTGGCTGCCGAATACTCAAACGCAATTCAATTTTAAGTCGCCGTTAAGTCTAATGCTGTCTCTGTCACTTTAAACTGTTTTGTAGCGACAGAAACACTTATAAGAACGTCTTAAAGTTAAGTAACGTTTGAGTATTTGGGCATCAATGTGTGTAGATATCTAAGTTTAATTAATAAATACGAGTAATTCATTTTCATTCAGACCAATCGTTCATATTTAAAGCTAAGAAAATGCGACGTTGTCATATTTCACGTAAGGGTATTATGTCGAATTAATTTGTATGAATAATGAGAACAAAAAAAAAAATATAATTAAAAAATAATTCATAATTAATTCATATAATAATGCCAGTTGATTCTTTGATATGGTCTTATTCATACCCTAGAGTAAAAAAAACACCTTGTATATTAAAGACTTTCAGTATAACAACTGAATACAAAGATGAGTTTTGCTTGAAATAAATATCTAAATAGGTAAACAAAGCAGTGCCCAAAAATGTATTTGTGGTATACTTTTCTCAAAGACATAATTATTACGAACTCATCGAACTAATCTAGTTTTAAAAACATAATTTAATTTTTACATGTTACATGTTGTCATTTACATAAATAAATATAATTTATAATTTATTAATAACTAGCTGCCCGCATGGTATTTCTAAAATAATAGTAGCCTAATTTGCTTCTTATAAACATCAGATATCTGCCAGTGAAAGTCCTGTCAAAATCGGTCCAGCGGCTTCGGAGATTAGCCGGAACAGACAGACAACAATTTAAAAAAATGTTTTTGTGGTATAAGTACCATATAATATACTTTTTTCTTATGCATTTGGTGAAAAGCTGTTATTTTGACATTACAAACAGACAATAAAATTTTATTTATTGCATTGATCAAACAATCTGACGTGATATGCGAGTAAAAGCAGTTTTATCTGCATTTTCATAATTACTGTGCTCTTAGTTGTTTTATTTGTCGATTTCCTCTTGCAGGCACTTAATTTTTTAGGAAAATAATATTATTTTTCGGTCGAATACTTGCCGTAAATGGATATTTCGGCCTAAAATTGTCGAAAACCGAAAACGAAATTCGGTCGGTATTGGAGTCGGTGGATATTGAAAACTCATTATTATGGCTATTAATCAAAATGAGAAAAAACAAACGCGCAAAATGTTTAAGAAATAGAATGAAATTTACCAGTTCTGGAGTAAGGGATGCTGATCTGCCGGCTCTTGGCTGCAACAAAACATACAATATATAGTACATTACTTACCAAGGGCTGTAAAAGAAAGAAGGCCCGAAATCGCAGGTATTTGTGACCCGAGCCGCAAGCGAGGGTTGTAAATATGCGATCGAGGGCTTTCTTTTTTACTGCCCGTGGTGAGTACAGAATTTTACGTCTTCACCTGGCCACAATGCGAGTTTTTCTGTACGCGTAGCGTGCGGTAAAACTCACATTATGGCCAGGTGTGACGTAAATATTATAATAACCTAGAGACCCGTCCCAGCGTCGCTTGGTTTTTACGACTTGACAAAACTTCGAGAATATATTTAAGTTTAATATTAATGTAGTATACACACAAACCTTCCGGAATAAAATCTCTAAATGGTAGGGAAAACCAGTGTTGCCAACTCCAATAAATCCAAGTTACTAGGCTGAATATCAAAAAGTCGCTAGAAAGTTGCTACAACTGATTTTCCAAGGGACAGATCCAGGATTTCGTTCTAGGAGGGGCACAAGAGGTCAGTAGGGGTATGAAAGGAGGGGCTAAAAAAGGAAACTACTATATTTTACGCGGCAAAGCAGAGAAAGAGTAAATAAAACAATTAAATAAAATGTTGCATTAATTACAAAACGTACTTAGATATCCATTGTCCATAACAGTTTTGATTTCTACTCCAAAAGTCGTCAGATAAATCACTTAATCATTTTTGTCGTCAAATATTTTTTTTGTCCCTAAGGCTTGTACAAAAGACGTCATTTCTAGCGACAAAGTCGCTAAATTGGCAACACAGTTGAAAACCACATCCTAATCCGTTGCGTAGTTTAGAACAACAATGCGGTTGTGGCGGTATCAACAACGCCACATGCGAACGCGCTACCAGAGTTTACCGCACGACTAGCATATAATACAACATCCCGACATCAACCGTTGGGCAGTTGCCCACCAGACACAACACCCGTCTGGTCGGAGGATCCTCCCTTTAATCTAGAGTATGAGTGAACTTCATACCCTGTTCCTCATACCTCTAAACGGTCATACAGACAGACAGGAAAGCGACTTTCAATTTATATTATGTATTGCTTAGCATCGAAAACAGACTTAACACTCTAATATTAATATTATAATATTATTATTTAATATTATATATTCGCTACTAATATTAGACTGTTTAGTCTGTCAGTTTCATGGTTTCACTTCACTTGGCATATTTAGCCAATGTAAAATATACCATAACACTAATAAAATTAAGTCTATACGGTATTTACAGTGCGACATAAAATAGTAGAAATTAAATAAAATAAAACTAAAAAAAAATCATACTAAATTGTTGCCATGTTTAAGCATTTTACGTCAAATATGTGACAGTTACGTAGAAAGTGGCGCCCTCATTTAATTTCTACTATTTTATGTCGCACTGTACGTTATTATACATACCATAGTTCTGTTCTCGTGCGCCAACCTTGCTGCATACCGCGCTATCAGACGATGTTCGTCATCCACTCCACGAGATAGATGTTCTGCTATACCTGAGAAGGAATATTTGTATATTTTAGAATTATAGTACTCGAGTTAGGAACTGAGTCGTCGGGCCATAGATGTCAGTAGCAATAAGAATGTGCAACGTCGTGCGTCTTATCGATAGTTTGCTACCACAATTCGCGTCTACTATGAGGCATAGCTAACTACTTCTGGTCATTAGGTATGTTGATAAGTGCTTGTTTAAGGCCTCTGCACACAGCGGGCGCGGCGCGGCGGGACGGGACGCCGACGCGACGCTGAGCAGTTGTAATGTACTAGATATTATGGACGACGCCACACAGAGCGTCGCGTCGCGTCGCGTCGAGCCGGACGGCTCTGTGTGGCGTCGTCCGTAATATCTAGTACATTACAACTACTCAGCGTCGCGTCGGCGTCCCGTCCCGCCGCGCCGCGCCCGCTGTGTGCAGAGACTTTTACATAAATCATAAATCTTCAGGAAGACGATAGTGACACGGATGACTCAGACTAAGTAAATAATTTAATGTTATTTTATATACAGTACAGTTATTTTTAAACTAATCGGTCAGTCAAATAAATATATTATGTTAATTAATGTAAAACAATATTTATAAAATACTACTATTATATTTGTTTTATTTAAATATTGTAAAACCTATTTAAAAATATTCATCATCATCATCATTTCAGCCGAAAGACGTCCACTGCTGGACATAAGCCTCCCCCAATTGGGAGGGTTTGCCATAATCGCCATGCTTGGCGGGCGGGTCGGCGATCGCAGTACGGTGTGAAAAATGCTTAGAGAACGCTGCTGCCCGTTCTCTAGTAAGTCCCTTAGTCGCCTTTTACGACACCCACGGGAGGAAATGGGGTGGTGCTATTCTTTATGTCCGGCACCACACGGTACAAAAAGAAAAAATGTCACGGTAAAAATATTACCGTGACATTTTCATCGATATCGACTACCTACTATTACGCACAACATTATGGCAGTTCATAAGCTCCATAAGTGCGTGCGAGACCGACTAATAACAATGATTTATGGCCCGACGACTCAGTTCTAAACACGGCGACTTTAGTATAAGATAAGTATAGAGTACATCCACGGCCAAAGGAAATCCATCGGAAATCTGCGGGAACGTCAAAATTTTACGATAAAAAAAGACTATCAACCAATAGATATCGATTTATACTCCCTCCTAAATCATAATAGGTTGAAGCACTGATTCTGTCTCTCCCATACGGTATCAGTCCTAGTTTATTGGTCGAAATTTTGCGTTTCCGAAGATATAGTATTTTTATTTCGCAGGATCTCTCGCTACCGTCCGAGACTATGGCGAAGTCGGAAGTGTGTATGCGTGTATGTTATCATCGTATCCTACGAATAGTGCCCTAACGAACATAGGGGCTTTCTTTTTTTATTGCATAATTCAATTCTGCTCATCATATCACATATAACCAGTTCAACAAAACAATTAAAAACGGGATTTAAAGGACGAAATGCGTATAAAATATAAAGATATTTATTGAAAAGAATCCTAGCCGAACCTTAAAATACCAATACACATTATAAGAAATCACCAATACATATTTTTCATATTTAATTTAATTAAACACAAAAAAGTGTCTCCTGAAAAGTAGCTATTATGCAGTTACGCCCCTATTCGTAGGATACGACGTTATGTGCTGACGCTACTCGTCTTCACGCACACGTTCACAGCGTGTTTATACACTTGGTTACCACAAGTAAAGCACGCGTCGCTTAGTGAAATAAAAATACTGTAACCGATGGAACTTTGACCATGTTCTTACCAAACCCGGACGTAAATATGGCAGGCCCAATCGACGTTTAGCAAAATCGACTTTGTAGAGCGTTATCTCTGTCACACATAATTGAAGGAAAAATTTGATATTTCAACCGTACACCCGTAGAAATAAAGTCGTAAATAGATGAATAGTGATGTAATACGTACTGCGATGCGTGGAGCGCGACGAGCGCGAGTCGAGCGAGCCGGTGTTGACGTACCCGCCCACGTACTCCGGGAAGCCGTTGTGAGCCGGAACCGGGGACGGCGGACTGCACATAACATATTACAAATGATGATATACATACTGCCGCGGTGCCAAATTCCAGGAAAGAAATTCAATTTGGGATGGGGAGGAAATAAGAGTTAATTATTTGGTATTCTAAAGGTGTGACCAAACATAAAGCGGCAATCGTGCGAGGCTGCCGCGCGCGGCTGGCCGCGCTATGATTGGACGACTGCCGCGCGCGGCAGCCGCGAGCTACCTACCTGCGGCGCACAGCGAACGCCGCGAACGGTGTAGTGTTGGTTCGCCAGTGGTTGTGTGTGGACGAACGTATTTTATCAAGTAAAAGGGATAACGAAAAAGCAATTCGTCTTATTGAAATATATGGCTCCCATAGTCCATTATGAGATACTAGGGAGCTACAAAACACGCGGCCGCTTTCATTGTGGTTTGAATTCGAAATAAAGAGCGCGGCGTGTCTCGGACATGCCGCGCAGAAGGTCTAAACTAGTCGCGCGGCAAATTTGTGTCTTGCGAATGCCGCGCGTAGCTGCCGCGCACCTTGCACGCCGTGTTTGGACACACCTTTACTAAGTTATTCTTTTAAATTACAACATAAACAGCAAATTAAAATAAATAACAGTTAACCTGGAGTTTGTATTATTTATTTTAATCTGTTGTCATACACGCAAGCCACCATATAATTAGTGAAGAAACCATGGGAATTAGATGCGAATCTATGTTATTGAACCTGAATTACGTATATAATATAAGTAAATACGTACACAATATGACTTAGATTTAGCGTCCGCTCAGGCTGGTCGGGATAGCGCGGCAACTGCGCGCGCGCTCGCTCCGGTACGCAGCGAAAAGACTTGCGTAAAGTTGCACCGATCTGCTTCGACGGGGATTTCTGAATATAAATAAAAGTATGTTATTAATTGGAGTAGTGTAGTAATTTAGGGAAGTTTTGCATGGAATAATAACATATATTATATACTAGCTGCACCCAGTATGCGTTGCAATGCCACGTAAAGAAGTGTTTGGTTGAACTTTTTTTTTTTTTTTTGGGCCAGTAACCCTCGCGAGCGTTCTCAGAACACCCTACCAAAGTTTCATCACAATCTGATCAATGGTTTAGGATCGCATAGAGGACAAACATACATTGTAAAACATTTATATAGTTGACGGCACGGTTGGCGCAGTGGTTAAGCGATTGACTGCTGCGCTGCGTGTCGCGGGTTCGATTCCCGCACGGAACAAAAATATTTGTATCACCTACATGTAGTTGTTCCGGGTCTGGGTGTTTATGTATGTGAGTTTAAATGTTTATGAACGCACCCACAATGTATTTTGGGTGCGTTTACAAACATTTAGAGAGAAATTCCTAGTGGGGGCAATGTTTGATAAAAAAAATAAAAAATTAATTGAAGATATATGTATCGATATGACTCGGATAATCTTGGCACAATGATGATTGAAACATAGTACATTGTGATACAAGGGTGGGAAGTAGGTTATTGCAAACGAGCTGTCATGAACAAGCCTGAGCCGAAGGCGAGGGTTTTTAATGACACGAGTTTGCAATAACTTACATACCCGTGTATCACACGACGTTTTTCAATACAGTTGTGGGAAAGAGAAAAAAAAAAAAAAAAAAAACAAAGAATTAGGTAAATATGATAAATTAAAATTTTCTGAAAATGGCGCGTTTTTGCAACTGGACATTTTTTTTTACAACGAAAACAGTCTATAGAGCCTATTCGATCTTTGACAAATGTTGATGAGAAAATAATTAAATTAAAACTGATAATTAAATATATTAAACAACCATTTAAAAGACTTTTGAGAATTCAATGCTAAGAAGTACGGACTCATTCATTTTTCCTCTTATAAAATCTATCCCATATTATTCTATGTATGAAAACTCCTTGCTACTAAACTTTTTAAATTGTCTTATAAATTTAAAACTAAACTGCAAAACAAAATGATCGAGCTCGTAAACAAAAGTCACGACCGCGTAATAGAAAGATGCCTATGCAAAAGATTTAATTTTCGAATCATAGTTATAGCCTCTGAAAGTAAGCCATGTTTAACAACTGTATTGAAAAGTTACTATCATCATAGGCAACAAATTGTTGATCATCATGGCAGTCCTGGCACATGCTGTAGTTGTGTACAGTGAACATTGTCATCAGATATACTCACATAGGCGGCATACTCCTTGACCTCGTGCTCATTGCTGTGGGTTGCGGAGACCCGGCCGCGCCAGAAGCAGTCCTGGCACATGGTGTAGTTGGCACACCGCGTGCAACGGTATCTGAAGCCTGTGAGAGAGCTGCGGCGGCAGGCGCTGCAGGCTAACGGGTGGACCACTGGGGAAGAAGAACCATGTTAGATAAACAGAAGATATATATATCTTATATATCTCCTTCTACC
Source organism: Dryobota labecula (assembly GCA_947523025.1). NCBI lineage: Eukaryota > Metazoa > Arthropoda > Insecta > Lepidoptera > Noctuidae > Dryobota > Dryobota labecula. The sequence continues at coordinate 11,416,338 of OX383306.1, read as the reverse complement.
ATCGGACATCTATACGCACTGCAAGTTACCACCCCTACCTAGTTGATATTCCACCAACTCGCACTAAGCGTTTTCAAACGTCTTCTATAATGCGCACAGCAAAGGAGTGGAACTCTCTGCCTGCGTCTGTGTTTCCGAACGCATACAACCCTGATCTAATCAAAGTGAGAGTGAACAGGCTTCTTCTGGGTAAGCTCACTCCATCGTAGACTTTGTGTCTGTCACCCAGACCTAGAATAGAGTCAAGAGCAAACCCATAGTAAAATAACAAAAATAAAAAAGAAACAGACGTGACATTTGTTAACCATTAATCGTGTTCATCATCATCATCATCATCATTTCAGCCGGAAGACGTCCACTGCTGGACATAGGCCTCCCCCAAGCAACGCCACTTCGACCGTTTCTGTCACAACCACCACTGTCTGGCACTGTTACATATGAGATTTTGTCCCTCTTTATGTAAAGGAACAAAAGCCTAGATGCAAGGTGTGTGTAGTTATGTATCGAAATACAAGGAAACAATAAACTGTTTGAAATAACCCATATTTATAAAAAATATGTCTCCTCCATACAACATCACACGGTAGCCTTTAGGGGTCTACCGCAATAATAAGTAGAGATCGGATATTCCGATGCATATTTACCTAAAGTTATTTATTTATTTATTTAATACTTTAAGCACAAAAACATGTACAGAGGCGGACTTAATGCCATAGGCATTTTCTACCAGTCAACCCTTGGGTGATGCAGAGACTTACAGTAGTAGGTGCAATAGCGAAAATTGAGGAATAAATATTCATTTAAATATAAAGATATACATAAACCTATTACAAACTATAAATTCAATATATAAATCTTATTATATATAAATATAAGCACAAATAAATAAACATAAATATGTATACTAAAACAAATAAGACACACAATGGGAAAACATTACCGTTATGATGATACTGCCAGCTTCTTGCGAATATGCTCACGAACTTTTACTTTAAAAGATAATCGGTTGGTTGCCATCCTGATTTCCTGGGGGAGCGCATTCCACAGAGAGATAGACTGTATGAAGAAGGAAGAGTGAATGAAGTCTGTGCGGTAAGTGGGACATTGAAGAAGACGATTGTGAGATGAACGAAGATTTCTAATGTGGTTGGCGCAAATGTACTGAAAGTGGGGGGCTAGGTAACGAGGGGAAGATGGAGAGTCAAGAAATGAAAACAAGGTGGTCAGCGCCCTTTGCTCTCTGCGCTGGCGTATGGGCAACCACTTTAGAAGCGACCGATGCGCAGAGACATGATCATATTTACGCAGATTGAAAACGAATCGAATGCAGTTACTGAGAAGACGGTCAAGTTTGTCGAGGAGGTCTGCATTCAGGTCATAGTAGCACACATCACCATAATCGATGGTAGGGAAGATTAAGGACTGCACAAGCATTGTCTTAGTGCTCGCTGGTAATATATTTTTCAATCGGTACAGAGCCCGCAGCGTTCCAGTAACCTTCTGGCTTACCTTAGCGACTTGAGTTCGCCAGTTCAGAGTATTGTCAATGTGCAAGCCTAGGTCCTTCACGTCAGTGCTAAAAGGAACGACCGTACCATTGAAGAGAACCAGTGGCAAAGTTGAACCATCCACCTTGCTAATACCACGAGGACTGATAATGATGATCGCCTGGCACTTCTTAGGGTTTACAGCTACACCAAATCTATCAGTCCAGGTTTTTATGGCTATCAAGTCCCTATTCAATTTGTCGATAGCGTCAGGCAATTCATCAACCTTCCCTTGACAATACAACTGCAAGTCATCTGCATACAGATGATACGCACATTGAAGTACGGAAGTTATTAGATTAATAAAAATAGAAAAGAGTAGAGGAGAAAGTATACCGTCTTGAGGAACGCCAGTTAACAAATCACACCAGCATGAAGAAGAATCCCCAACATGAATGGACTGCTGACGTTCCTGAAGGTAAGAGGAGAACCATTCCAGGAGAGAGAGAAGTTAATTTTTTGCTATGAAAGTATAGAAGCGGTTTCGTATTTTTTTTTTTTTTAAATAAACCGTGATTCCAGGAACAACGCGAATATATAACTAGTCGAGAGCGTAGAATGAAAGCGACTTCTTCAAAAATAATTATTAAAAAAAAAAAAACCCGGTATTCTTAGATTGCATAGCTATTCAGATGCATATTTATTTAAAATTGGGGTTTTTACGATCGATACAAAAGAGCATAACATTTATAAGCAAACATTTGTAAGAAAGTTAATATAGGTATTTCTCCTGTATTGTGGGTGCGTTTACAGCAGTCAAACGCTTAAATTTACGGTTGGCGCCCACTGCGCCAACCGTGCCGACAAATCAGAAACCTAAATTTGTAGATCCCAGAACCGCGGGATTTATTCGATACAAAAGCGGATTCCATATTAGCCAACATCTCAACTTTAGGTGAATATGCATGCGAATATCCGATCTCTAATAATAAGTTATGACATCAAACCTTACTTTTTAATTTAACATGTAAAGTAGGTAGGTGACTATAAGTGTCACTTATTAATGCCAGCCAGCTTAAACTTCAGCAGAAAGAACTAAGGTCGTGGGGAGTTGGAGATGAAGCCAGTACTGTTCCGAGTGTTCTGTTAATCGTGTTACGACAAACCAACTAATATAAATCGTTCTAAAGGTTCTATCAACTCTCATGCGAAAAAGGCCCTGAGTTTTAGGTAAAAGGCCTTAACCCTTCTCTTCGGCTTAATCAATTGCGAGTTTTACAAACTTTACTATTTTGACAATTTTAATGGCCTATACTAGGGCTTTCAGTCTCGCTGCATTTCTGAGTCCCGGGAAAAAATTATCGAGACTCGGTGCGGTCTCGAAATTCCCGGGAATAACGAGACTTCCGAGACTATTGTAAAACTAGGTTTCCTACTTATAGGCTAAGCTTTTAAGCATTCATAAAAAGATATTTCAATCAAGTACTTTATTACACATAGCAGTTACAAACTCATTATAAAACCAAAAACTATTTATGAGAGTTTTATATTTTTATGGTGGGTACGTAAGAAACAAAGCGCATCAGAGAGAACCTGAATTTATTAATAATAAAGGTACCTAACCTGCGTTACAAAAAGCTCTCTCTGCTTCTACGCTAGTGGGAGCGATAGATAGTAATTATTACAATGGTTTTGGTATTTCCCTAAGCCATTGGACAAGTCTCAAAAGTCTCGTTATTCCCGAGACTGAAAGTATCAGTCTCGAGTCTCGAAAATACCAAAAAATCGTCGAGACTCTCGAAATTTTCGAGACCGAGATTCCCGGGATGAAAGCCCTAGCCTATACTACCTCAAATGGCTTTGCATGATCCTCCGTTATGTCGAAAATACTGCAGCATTAATTTTGAAATAAATATATGGTAAAGTTGAGGATTAATGTTAAATACTATGTTTGACGAAAACACGATTCCATAAAATTTTCTCGATGGAAAAATAATCCAAAGTTACCTCCAAATTTAACAATAAACCGCTGGTATTCAAAAAATACTTCAAATTAGATAGTGAAACTTTGCATATTAACTGTACTAACTATAAAACAGGTTTTATGTAATTTTTTTTTTTTTTTAATGACCATTATTTTCACCATAAAAAGTAATTACCTAAACTATCGGCGCCTTGGAGCCTTTTCCCTGCCTGTATCGCTTGCTTGCGTGACCGGGAGCAAGTGTGTGAGCGAGATAAAGAGTGAGGTGGCACTGAGGTAGTATAGACTCATAAGGTAACCCATCTCAATATTTTTGAACCATACCAAGACAGATGCGAAAGCGACATTTATGAATACTAACTGGTATTCAATTTGCGACAAATTTATGATAAATTATCTCAATAATTATTAAGAAAACTAGCAATAGTCTTCAAATAAGATAAATCTGCTATTTAATCATGGATAATAATATCATCACAACGTGCATACAATTACAAGCGGTTTGTCAATTATTTTTATTATTAACTAGCTGCACCGCTAATGCAATGCGTTGCAATGCCACGTAAAGCCGCGTATGCCACATATTTAACCCAAAGGTTGACTGGTAGAGAATGCCTTGTGGCATTAAGTCCGCCTATGTACCACTATTGTACATGAAGTTTAAATAAATAAATAAATAATAATAAAGTAAAAAAGCCGGAAACCCTCTCGGGCGTCCTCAGAACACCCTACCAAAGTTTCATCACCATCTGATCAATGGTTTAGGAACGCATAGAAGACACACATACAAACATTGATTTTTATTTATACAGGATTAAATTGAATTCGTTTAAATCCTCATAAAGGATCATTGTACTCATCATTATGAACAACTTTTACTATGAGTCCAAACCAGAAATCGCGAAAAAAAATCTGCTGTTCCCTACATTTATGTTCGCATAAAATAGTCAAAATGTAGGGAACAGCAGATTTTTTGGCCTGTTTTAATACATAGTTATTCTGCTATTCGGGGCAGAGACAAATACAACAAATTCACGATCATAAAAATCTGTCCAGCCGTTCTTGAGTTATAAATGGTGTAAATAACCCGACTTTGTTTTATATATTACGAAGATATGCATAGATACTATACCATTTTCGACGCTAGCGAGTCGGTGTAGAAGCGGCAACCACACAAGACATGGCGGCCCTGGGTCCGACATCAGTGTGTCCAGGAAATCGTTCACAGTGATCTTGCCGTTCTAAACAAAGAAAATAATATGTTGCAGCAGTATAGATAAAATTAAGCATTTTTTTTTTTTTTTTTGTAATTTAAACTTCTTTAGCCGCGTTCGCGTTGAGCGATTTTTGGTAGGAGGAAAAATTATGGGTTCGCGATCGTCACTGAATGCTTTCCATGAGCTATATGTATACTGTGTACTTTTTGGGTGAATAAAAATCATGGAACTCGCGTCATCGTCACCGAACGGTTTCCATGAGCTATATGTATACTGTGTATGTATGTGTACTTTTTGGGTGAACAAAAATACAAATTCCTATACAACAGTAGACAGACTATTTCGATGAATGTATAAAAAGCTTTTTGAAGTGAAAACTTCTTTAGCCGCGTTGAGCGATTTTAGCTAGAGGAAAAACGTATGGATTCGCGTCACCGAAATGCGCGACATGCTCGTGACGTGTAGCGCCAGACTGTCAGTTATTCCAAAGTATTGAGTTTTCACTTCAGTCGGCAGTCCTTATGACTGCCTTTTTTTTTTTTGTTGAATTTTTGGCTGTTGGATATATCCCAAGCTACCATACTATAACTCGGGATCTAAAAGTCCTTTCAGAAGATTTCGATTGAATCGTTTTTACTCGCGTCGGCACGAGCTTATAGTATTACAGAAACAAGTGCTGAAAAAAAATTGTCATTGAGCAAAGTAGGTTGTGAGATTCAGGGTGTGTCGTAAGTATTTAACACATCGATGAGGGACCGGTCCATAATCCACATAGATGTCACATGTCTTCGAATTTTTGTTTCTAGGACATGCCGGTTTCCTCACAATGTGTTCCTTCACCGTATTAAGAGCAGTGGTAATGAAATAATTTACACACGGTAACGCGGGTAACGCGCCTGTCCGATTCGAACCTCGCGGCCGGTAACACTAGGCTACCACAGCTCAGTAACAGTGTAGAATCATCTAAATATTACCTGATTGAATATAGTAAGTGCGAGCGAGTCTGTATAGTTGAACGACGGTGATTCGTATACCGCAGCTGGTAACGCCAGCACCTCTCGAAGGTAGTCCGACAGCCTCTTCATAAGCAGGTGACCATTGCCGTCTGATAGCTGGGAGAATATGTCTGGAGGAAGAGAGGAGTAATTATGCATGTTATTTGAAGGCAAAGAAAAAAACTCGCGGTATGGCTGTCGTGGATACGGCCGTGTTTTACGGGAATTCATGTACGTAACGGGTAATATTTTCTTTGAGCGTATTATATGTATTTTATACTGAACGGAAATTATGTAACGCAGCGAAACTATCTCAAAATGGCGGCGCTTCCCCCTCCGCGCGCGCGATGCGTCATTGTCCCCACTCAACGAAACGAATTCATCGATCCTTTAGCTATCGTGTGGTGTAATTAATTTTTGGATTAAGATGATAGATATGTAGCTGCTACACCAAAGTGTATCCTCCGATTATGTTATTATCAGTTTTCTGAATTGCCTCCCACTAGGGAAGCAAATTTAAAGACGTATTCATGTCATAATGCATTGTGGTAAATTATAAGTGAGCACTTTTTTAAGGGTTGGTCCTGTTTGCATTGGATAATCCGTTGAGAAGTGGTTATGTCCCCATTATGCCGAACTGAAATCGTCGTCCGAACAAGGCAGATAAGGTGCAGGGCCACAGCTTGAAGGCGTGAACCCTCAAGAGTGACTTTCGTAAGAGGAGATGTTTCGCCGAGTAATTTCCTTTTGTTTTATTAGTGTTTTTTTCCACATCAATTTCAAGAGCATGTGCATTATTATAATGCATGTGCATTATGTGGATGCTAATTATTAGGGATGGGCCGAACATGGGTTTCACCGAATACGAACATTCGGCCGAATGTTCGGTAAAACTTTTACCGAACCGAATATTCGGCATAATTGATTCCCTTACGTGAACAGTAATACAGGTCTGAAAAAAAAAGAGCGCGGATTGGCGCCGGACCCTCCCGCCCGCTTCACCCGCTGTACCAATTTTGTCATTGCATCATCTAGTAAGGAGTAAAACTTCGCCCGAAACAGCGGCTACTTATATTTTGTTTTTAATAAACATCTTTTTTATCTACTGTTATTGGAAATAAAGCTACAGTGTTGACAAAAACATAAATCTGCATTGTAAATTACTTACCAAATAAAAATAACACATTTAACACTCAACTCATGATACACCACGATCATACACGGCTCAATACAGTAAAAACTTTGAGTAGGTACCACTTTGCCGAACATTCGGCAATATAGCCGAATATTCGGCCGAATACGAATATTCGGTAAATCTGCCGAATACCGAATATAAAACGAATATTCGGCCCATCCCTACTAATCATCCATTAATTCATCTACATATATTATATTACTAGCTACTGCCCGAGACTTCGCCCGCGCGGCTTTTTCTATAATAAAAGTAGCCTAATAACTTAGGCTGATGTTGTAAGAAGTAACCTTCTTACAATATCAGCTATCTGCCCCGAAAAGAAGTCCCGTCAAAATTGCTGAACCGATTTTTTTTCCGTTTCGGAGATGAGCCGGAACAAACAGACAGACAGACAATTTTTTTTTGTTTGTTATTTTTTTGTTATAACTTTATAAGTACAGTAGGTATCTCTATACTTTCAGATGCATTTAGTAAACAATAGTTATTTTGAAATTACAAACCGACACTTCAATTTTATTTATTTGTACTTATAGATATTCATAAGTATCAATGCATAAAATAAATCAGATCTTAGTAGTGTCCACATGAGTGCCTACTTTATTTAAACTTCATAATATGTAGATCCTTATTAGATGATCTAAAAAGTTGGATCAAAGTAATGACTCACAGCTGAGTAGCTAGCATAGTCACTAATGAATCATTGTTTAAGCTGACCTTCATACTTTATACACAACACACAAAAGTAGGTACTTACATCTTAGCTTGTCCATCAGCTTGCCGGCACACATCGTGGCGAGCGCTACTTTGATGGAAAACACTCGGATTTTACCCACATTCTCACTGAAACAAGTAAATTTTACATTGAAGTTATATGATAAACTATAGAAGTTGTATGTAAAACATGAACCCTTACTTTTGGTTTCGGACAACACAGTTTCTTGATAATGCTATAATATGTATGCTCAGAACAGAACACGCAAGCTAACCAATCAAGGTTAGGGCAGATCAAGGTTATGATCTGCGTCTTAAGTTAGAATTACTCTCAAATGTAATGATTTCATGATATAGTCATAAAATAGGGTTACTTGGTAAGGTGTGTCCAAACACGGCGTGCAAGGTGCGCGGCATTCGCAAGACACAAATTTGCCGCGCGACTAGTTTAGACCTTCTGCGCGGCATGTCCGAGACACACCGCGCTCTTTATTTCATATTAAAACCACAATGAAACCGGCCACGTGTGTTGTAGCTCCCTAGTATCCCATAATGGACTACGGGAGCTATATATTTCAATAAGACGAATTGCTGTTTCGTTATCCATTTGACTTGATAAAATACGTCCGTCCACACACAACCACTGGCGAACCAACACTACACAGTTCGCGGCTGCCGCGCGCGGCAGTCATCCAATTATAGCGCGGCCAGCCGCGCGCGGCAGCCACGCACGATTTCCGCTATATGTTTGGTCACACCTTTAAACAGTTGTATTGATGATTTTAATGATTATTATTCTGTAAATACATACTTGTTACGTTCGCGAATCATATTTTGATCAATATACAACCTAATATTGACCCGTAAATTGCAAAAAAACGTAAGACAATTTGAATTTCGCGAGCTACCTTAGCAGTTCCCCTTGAACATACTTGAAATGACAATCAACACTGAATATCAAACTGTTATAGTATGTTATTATGAATACAATGCTAATTAATATTAGTCGCATGTTGTTGCTCCAATGCCTCTCGTTGCACACAGATGTTATTTGCAACATGATGTTAATATTTAAACAATAGCAAACATTACACATAAACACACCATATCATTCCTGAAATCACCTCTCTAGTGTCCACTCTGGAATTCGTACCCGCACCCCAAGATACAGACTAACCGTCTTATCCATACTAATATTATAAATATGAAAGTAACTGTCTGTCTGTCTGTTACGTTTTCACGCCTAAACCGCTGAACCGATAGTCATGTAATTTGGCAGAGATATAGCCTGGGATATGGAGAAGGACATAGGCTACGTTTTTACGCGATTACCAACATCTACGCGGACAGAGCTGCTGGCAAAAGCCACCTAACAACCAACCTATTTTAGCTATCTAACTCTTTGTCCCTTTCTGTCAAACTTCATTTTAACTTATTTTAACTTGACAGAAAGGGACAAAACAGTTTGATAGCTAAAATAGGTTTATTAAGCGAATGGCTTTATTATAAACTAGCCTTTGTCCGCGGCTCCGCCCGCGTAGATGTCGGTTCTCGCGTAAAAAAGTAGCCTATGTCCTTCTCCATATCCCAGGTTATATCCCTACCAAATTTCATGGCAATCGGTTCAGTATTTTAGGCGTGAAAAAGTAACATACAGACAGACAGACAGACAGACAGACAGACAGACCGACAGACAGACAGACAGTTACTTTCACATTTATAATATTAGTATGGATAGTATGGAAGTATGGATATGGATAAGACGGTAACTCTCTAGTTTGGGGCTCATTGTCAAAATATATTGTAACCTAGCTGCAGTTAAGAGTCACTCCTTGCAGTAGCGCTACACCTTTAAAAACATATTATCTCGTGACTGAGAAGGAATTATGAAAAACGGCTCAATCAGATACCTCGGTAAATGTGTCTAGAATTTTCTAATATCTTTCATAAAGTTTCATATTGAGACACGAAGCAACAAAATGCGATCTAGAGGAATGTGGCCGTTTGTATTTAGATCGAATTTTGTTGCTTCGTGTCTCATGTTGAACAAATTTTACTTAAAATTAACATGGGATTAATGACAAGTTTAAGTCAAACTCCCTCAAAAATTACTTCGTCTCGCGTGAAAGTGTCATCACCCACGTATCGCCACTTTTCTAAAGTAAGAAACATCACCGAAGAACATTTTCTTTTTAACTTTGAAATGAAAACCAGTAGCACCATCGAAATTTTCTACAAATTCAACTCTAGACCGTAGAGTTGGTAATAAATAAAACAAGTAAAATATTTGACCAAACTTTATAAAATATATTAGAAAATTCTAGACACACCGAGGTAGCTAATCGAGCCGTTTTTCATAATTCCTTCTTCATCATTTCAGACGAAAGACGTCCACTGCAGGACATAGGCCTCCCCCAAAAAGGGGGGAATTTTCCATAATCGCCACGCTTGGCAGGCGGATTGGCGATCGCAGTATGGTGTTAAAAATGCATAGAGAACGCTGCTGCCCATTCTCTAGTAAGTCCCTTAGTCACTTTTTACGACACCCACGGTAGGAAATGGGGTGGTGCTATTCTTTACGTGTGGCACCACACGGTACAGTTAATTCCTTCTTTCTATTTATAATTTAACCTTTGCAAGCCAGAGTTTATATAGAAACTAGCTTCTGCCCGCGACTTCGTCCGCGTTAAATTTCTTGTTCCCCCGACCCACCCCGTCGCAACAAATTGCCTGCCCGTGCTTTTACTTCGTTTTCGCATAAACTTTCATTAAAAAAAATTGTGTCCTAGTTAATAGGCATGTAATTCTTCCTCAAGAATTGGGCTGTAAAATGCAAAAAGATTTTTTCAAATCCAACTCGCAGTTCCAGAGATTAGCGCGTTCAAAAAACAAAAAACCGGCCAAGTGCGAGTCGGACTCGCGCGCGAAGGGTTCCGTACCATCCATACAAATCCTTATCCTTACTAATATTATAAATGTGAAAGTAACTCTGTCTGTCTGTCTATCTGTCTGTCTGTCAGTCTGTATGTTACGTTTTCACACCTAAACCGCTGAACCGATCGTCATGAAATTTGGCAGAGATATAGCCTGGGATATGGAGAAGGATATAGGCTACTTTTTCACGCGATAATATAACCGACATCCACGCGGGGGGAGCAAAAAAAACGGCAAAATATCATATCCGTTGTATGGGAGCCCCCTTAAATATTTTTTTTTCTGTTTTTTAGTATTTGTTGTTATAGCGGCAACAGAAATACATCATCTGTGAAAATTTCAACTGTCTAACTATCACGGTTTATGAGATACAGCCTGGTGACAGACGGACAGACAGACGGACAGCGGAGTTTTAGTAATAGTGTCCCATTTTACCCTGTGGGTACGGAACCCTAAAAACGAACTCTTCAGCTTTAGAATAGACTACCTCGCAGAGTTGATCATTATTTTGCTGCGGAGTTATTATAAAACAGTTATATCTCCTAAGATATTCATTGAAATTAAATGATCTAAAGGCAACTTTGTACAAAATTAAATACTTGTGATGAATAACGTATTTATTTGGATAAGGATTAATACCATGTTTATGAAAACTCCTTCGCAAATAATGCATTAATTTCGAATAAATTTGATTACCATAAAAAAGGTTATAGTGCGTCAATCTTAAAAGATAGACATATGCTGTCGCGGACTTTTTTTTAGAAAATTTAAAGAGAAACAATTCCATCATACATGATATTTGCGTAACTTAAACCGTTTACGCAGCGCACGCAACGGAAGCTCTCAAAAAGGAATAATTTTTCCCGTTTTTGCAACATTTTTCATTTATGCTCCGCTCCTTTTGGTTGTAGCGTGATGTTATATAGCCTATAATATTTCTCAATAAATGGACTATCCAACACAAAAATAATTTTTCAATTCCAACCAGTAGTTCCTGAGATTAGCGCGTTCAAACAAACAAACAAACAAACAAACTCTTCAGCTTTATATATTAGTATAGATTGATGTAGGAATACAATATCTGATTGTTCTTCTTCATGAATATTATAAATTACAGCAGTAACTTATATTACGAACTCACCCAGTACTGTAAGCAGACAGCAACCAGTTCAACAATAAAGCTGAACATGCTTCAACAGACACCTGATGAGCAGGCGGTAGTCTTTTGTTCAAGTTGTGGTACAACGAAGATACTAGCGTTTCCAGTCTTGTTACATTCACACATGCAGTCGGTTCTAGAGTGTTCAGTGCATTCTCACGGAATGCCTCTATTACGTTCCATATGTCTATTACGTGTACTGAAAAGAAAAGTGATATGTTTAGTACATCAATCTTATTTTATGTGGTGGGGCTCTAGTAACTTGTAACACAGATTTTTCTCAAAAACCTACATCAGATATCATGGTGATGGAATGTAATAAGGATTAGCCGAAAAAAAAAAACCTAAGGAACTGAGAACCTCCTCCTTTTTTTAAATCAGTTAAAAATTATGTTAATTTCTAAGGAAACCAATGTGAAGAGAGAATTTTAAACATTATATTTATTTATCAATGATGATTTCTCCTTTTTCACCTGTTTTTCTCTCCTATTTTAAATTTTTATAAATTACTAGCTTCTGCCCGCAACTTCTGTATCACATCGCATTGCCCGCACGCCCTAACACTTTGTTTTCGCATAGCATTCTTTCTGATTTCTTTTCGTTTTTCTTGGCTCCAAAGGGTGTAGCGTGATGTTATATAACCTTGCTCAATAATAGGGCAAAATGAATGCAAAAAAAAAAAAACAAATCTGACTAGTAGTTCCAGAGATTAGCACATTCAAACAACAAACAAACAAACTCTTCAGCTTTATTATATAAGTATAAATTTATAATTTATTGTAATATTAAAGAATAAAGAGAAGTTTTGAAGTTTGAAAAACTATAAAATGCTTTCTTCTCCCAAGTTGTTGAACTCATTATATCAAGTTATCAATAACAAAATACAACAGAATTTGTCATAGTCAATAAACTGAGCCAATGACATTTTGAAACCTTGGTGTCCAATAAATAATAATAAACAGAGTTGTTATTCCAACCCAGTTATAAATATTCATGACTCATCTATTTGTGGCACATCAGTGAAACCATTTCATAATTTTTGAAGCAATAAACACCAATCTAACCCAATAAAAAATAAACTTGTTGGTTGATGAATGTATTTGTGTACCACATCCACCATCCACATCCGCCTTGATATTTTTTCAGAAAAATAGTACTTAACACGTTGACGGACAGAACGCCTTTAACGTTGTCTCTGTAAAAATAATACGACAGTATGCCTGTCGACGTCAAAGTTTGTACTTGTATAAAATCAGTACGCCTTGTGGCGTTTTATTTTCTACACTAATACAAGGAAGGGCATTCTATAGTGTCACCATAGATAGAACTTTAACCTTTTACTGCCATATCGTGCCATAAAAAAAAAAACATTCTACCTAAGTAGGCATTCTCCAAAATTGCTCTAGGCAATGTATGAAATTTTGTACTGACCTAACACGTTCAACCAGTGAGGGAATACTGTCCGTCAACATGTTAAATCTAGTTTTTTAAAACAGTATAAATGAATTACACTGTACATTACTCACAGTTACATTTCTTTTGTACATAACGGAGCTTGCAAGCGGTCCTGTATGAGGCAAATCTGATCAGGTCAAAGTTCTGCTCCCTCATCTCTTGCAGCAGCTGAGAGCGAGGGTCTGCTGACGCGGAGCCCGCACTGGGGAGCGCCACCCCCCGTATGTCCCCCACACTGGGCACTCCGCCCAAACTCTCGCGTTCTAACGACATTCTCACTACTACAAGAAATTACAACGATAATTATAACAAAAAACAAATAACGAAGGTGTGTATTTAAAAACTGATTCTACTTGACAACACAAAGATAAAATTGAAAGTGATTTGAGCGATAAAAAATATAAACAAGGCCCGCGGCCGCAGTTCTGTGAAAACATTTGATATCATTAACTTTTTACGAAATTCACGATGATAAAGAGATCTCACCTTATGCGAACGATTAGCTCATAACTTTGTTGACATAACGACAATATATTCACGGCAAACTCAAGATTATATTCGTAGTTATATCGATTCAAAGATATTAATAGTGACGACTTGATATTTACTTGATGATTTAATTATAAACGGATGCCACATTCACAGTTTCAATGCACGTTTTTATTCCTCCTTTATTTATAGATTATTTCTTTGTCATTTAATTTAGAGAATAAATTATAAAAGTCATTTCTCTACGCCAATAAATTACGGAATATCGAAATCAACATGACAAGCCTGCCATTAAAAGTACGTTCCTGAAATCCTGACATTATTAACTACATTTACATATTTTTAAACAGCAGCGTATCAGGGTATGCGTAAATTATAAGAACGGCGAATTTCATCTTTATAATTAAAATTATATTAATTGGGCTTGCTTTATAAGTATACGTTTAATTTTTTTAGTCCTGATAAGCAAAATAAATATTTGTCATGCGTATTGAAATTCTGTGTGTAATGGAACATACAAATGTCATCCATCGACATGTTCTTGTTTTTTTCTATAAAAACCAAAATTGGAAACCTGGATTTAAGCACGTTTAGACAAGATCAAATACCAACACAGCGGGGGCTATCGTTTTCTTTTTATCGTGTGCTCACCAGTTGGCGCCACTGTTGAGTAAGGTCCTGTCAGTACTTTTATTTTATATGTTTTGGTATGTTTAAGTACTCATTACTTAATTATATGTTTATTTTATTACATTTAAAAATATCAAATGAATATTTACATTATAATGTTCCTAAAATTGGTAAGCATTAATACGAAACGAACTTCCTCCAAGTGCTACGAAATTAGATCCTAAGTTGTTACTTAAAATCTTAAAATCCGGAATGGCACAATCTTTACAATTATGAATAATTAGTAACAATTTGTGGCAGCAAATCCTGCAAACAGTGAACATACAATTTCACATTTGACATTTTTAGAGACCTCACTCTACACTAACGCCTCTAGCGGTGAATTTAAGCGCGATAGTCCTCATTTATGGCTAGCTGGCGACTAGGTACAGTGGCCAGCACATCAAGCTACACAAATTTTCTCCAAACGATTAGACTTTGAAATTTTGTTAATTAAGTTCAAAAATGAACGAGATAATTTTACAGTTTGTGATAACTTGATGTGCTGGCCACCGTATTTAAAAAATAAGGTAGAAAAATAAATTGCTATTACTTGCTAACACGGCAGCGACACTGATCGGCTTTGACCGCGACTCACTGACGATTGAAGTTATCTAACAAGGATATCAACCAATTTTAAAGAAGCGGTTTTGTATTCTTGTGTTACTGTTGTTGACAATAAGTTTTTCTGTAATAACTAACACAGCTATTCACAACCGTTCGATTCGCTATCCCTTTAGAAGATGAATTTATTAAATTACACAATAGAAATGTGTTTTTAACTATTACTAGTTTGAACAGAGGCGTCAACACTCGATAAAATATGGCGCCTGACACCCGACAAGTGGGAATGAGCTCTTACGGCTAATAACGGATCGGCTCACTATTTTATGGATTAGCCACATCGCATCCTTGTTTACGTCTCTGCCCGATTAGGGCGAAGGAAAAAAAAAAACTTGTTTACGTCAATGTCAATTGTCAATTTTTAAATGTCACTTCATTCATGTATTGTTGTTGACTTGCTGTTATTTAGTGAAGAAAGTTATTTTTGTAAACCTGTTAAACCGTACCTAAATCCATAGATTAATATACCTAAATCAATAAAATACGTAGATTTGTAACATATAAAAAAACAATTAGCCGGGATTATTTATTGGCCCTATCACTTTGGTTTCACACTTGAAGAAATATAATAAATTATCAGTGCATTTATTGCTAGTGAGTTAAAATAAAAAGTCCGCAACTTTAACGCGAACGCAAATTACCCACCATGGATAGGCTGCAGATCCGTGGTGAAGTGCGGGGTATCCTCCAAGAAACTTTAAAACATATAATCGAAGAAATCAACGAGGAAGCCGATAATGAAAGTTTAAAACTAAATCGCAAACGTAAATGGGTAAAAGACAAAATTAAACAAGATATAAATAGTTACCTGCTCCCTGCACTATCTGCCAAAGGACCAACAGAACATTTCATTGCATTGCATATGACAGAAGAATCATTTAACTGGTTACTAAAAGGGGTAGAGCCATATATACAGAAGGCGGACACTGTAATGAGAAGGGCACTGCCTGCATCACTTAAACTTGAAATTGTACTGCATTTATTTGCAACTGGAAGCTGTTTGCGAATACTAGAACTTCTGTTCAATGTGTCAAGGACAAGCATTTGTTTGATGATTCATAAAGTATGTGATGCCATTTGCTTAGCTTTAAAGGATTATATAAAGGTAAATAAAATTATTTTTTATTAAGTACTTAGTATTTATTTTTTATAAGATTTGTCTTTTGCGTAGACTGATTTAAGTTTAGAAAAGATTGTAGTAAAAAGTAGAGAATTTTGTCAGCCTTCAAAATCATAGTTTTTTAGTGTGCCATAAGAAGACAAGCTTGAGGAACTACATATAAAGAATAATGTGTGATATGGAAAAAAGTTAAAAGTTTAGTTTTGAGCTCTTCAATCAATTTACTAAGGCCTGATGTTGGGCCACTTCCAACCCAAGATATCGCCGCCTTACAACGAAAACCAATTAAAACGAAAATTACTTGCGAATGCCAAAGTACTTAAAATTTTGTGTTCTTTCGTCAGCGAAAACCCATTAACCGCTAAGTCTTATCGTTTCGCTACTAGCTAATAAGATAACCAATTGTTTCAAGCATTTCCAAGATTTGTTTTCAAATACAAAACATTTAGCAGATTATGTGACAATTATTGAAAATTTCATTACAAAGCAATAACTTTTTTAAATCTCAATAGACATGTTTAAATAGAACATTTATCAATTTACTGATGCTATGAAGTAATAATAACAATATGATACTACAAAGGGTATTTTCAACCCCATAAACTTTGTAATCGCGATATCTCCGTTTGCACTTTTAATGATTTAACTGGCGGCGATATATCACTATGAACAATTCCCTTGCATCACCCAGTCTATCTCAGCCACTTTCATCAAGTAATCATTCTTGATCAGGGCTTCCCTATGCTTGCCAAACTCTTGGTACAATTCCTCTCAAGGACTCATCTGCTCAAACTTGACATAATATGGTGAAGATGCTCTAGAACCTGGTGAATCCTGCAATCGTAATCCTGTCAAATAACTCTGTATGTAATGCTGAGCTTGTAACGCTTGTTCTAACGGCAGTACTTTTAGTTGTGCTGCAACACTTCGGCCGAAAATATCAAACTCATGCTCTTCTGGAGGTGGAGTGTTATTGATAGCACAGACTTCTTTCACTTTTGTTAAAAGTGTTGCTAGTTCTTGCAGTCTTCTCTTCTTTAATGAGCGAGGCTGGTCCGTTTCTGGTATTGTGTTGTCTGCGGACTCTTCAATATTACACTGGGAGTTAGTACCACCATTGTAACTATCATCTTGAAAGCTGGCACCACCGACATTATCGTCTGTATTTTCCTGAAAACATCCAAATCAATTATTATCTATTTTGTTTTAGGAACCAACTAACGAAGAATGCAAAGCTGTTGAAACGAGCTATAGAAATACATGGGATTTTCCAAGATGCCATGGTGCTATTGACGGGAAATTCGTTGTGATGAAATCTCACAGTGACACAGGAAAGCATTATCACAAGATTGCTCTATTGGCTATATGTGATAATGACTATTGCTTCAAATATATTGATGTTTGGTCAAAGAAAAAGATGTCAAAAGATGTTTTTGGAGAAAGTAATTTAAGTAAAGCATTAGAAAATAATTTACTCCCACCGAATCATGTTATAGTTGGAAATGATAAATTCCCATTAAAAAGGTATTTAATGAAACCATATGAGGGATCGAAATCAGAAAAAGAGAGAGTATTCAACTACAGATTGTCCAGTGCTAGAAGTTTCATTGATAACTCCTTTGGGCTTCTTGTCAGCCGCTTCAGAATTTTCGAAAAGCCCCTTCCATTTACAGCAGATAAAATAGTAAAAATTGTAAAAACTTGTTGCGCTTTGCACAACTGGTTGAGAATAACCAAAAGTCCAATACAGGTGACAACACTGGATGTAGAAGACAGTGAAACTGGCAACATTATACCTGGATCATGGAGAGAATTGCCAGTAGAAGGGCTAGCTGAATTCCCTAAAAATATGAAAGACTGTTCTTCGGAAGATGCTTATCGGATAAGGGATGACTATGCTAATTATTTCATGGGAGAGGGAGCAGTGAACTGGCAATGGCAGAAGATAAGTTAAGAGAAATGATACCTTCTCAACAAACTGATATTTTAGTTCATAAGTTTATTGAAATTGAATATTAAAATAAAAAACTTACCAAACCATCTTCTTTCCTTATTGAATTAAGTATTGAAAACCACTTTAGATTAGGCACGTAAACTTCCCCAGAATCCGACGTCTTGGAATCTTTTATTTTCTTTAGTTCTTGGCAATATGTAGAGCGAATATTTTTAATTTTGATGACGATTTCCTTTTCACCAAAATTAGGAAGTTTCATATTATTCGCTATGTCTCTATAAGCTGCCAATCTGGCTATTTTGTTTTTATACAGCGAGTGTTTAGTGTTCCACAAGCACTCGTGAGCAACATACTCGCTAACAAACTTGATTGTAATATCTTCGGACCACTTGTATCCCGCCATTTAGTAAAATATGACAGCTAATGTGCTGAACTAAATTCCCTTGTTCACACGTATCAGATTCTTTTGAGCCCATAGACTGGTTTTGCTGTACAAGATCGTAAGACGATTAGATTAATAATTCATATTTTATCGATTACATATTTACATTACACCGCAACTTATGTTCACTATGTTAATGAATAAATAATAGCCGGATGCCTTTTTATTAAGTAATTGGAATAAATCAGGCGTGTATATAATTTTTACGCTTGTCACTAATTAAATGCTGACATGATATTTACACGTCTCTAGTGGAGTGCAAACGTGCGTGTCTATGGTTTCTACAATTTAGTGACTCGAACAGTGTAAACTACTCGTTTAGTAATTAGTCGAGTGGATTCTGTTTTAGTCGAGTGTTAACGAAATCACTGAGTATAAATAGGGCTAAAGTCCCGTATTATTACAATCTTAGCTAGTTGAATGCAATCAAACATTACAAAGTAATGTCAATATTCGTGCGAAGCTTGTAACTGTAATAATCGTCGAAGTGGCCTGCTTGGAGGAGGGCTATGTCCAGCAGTGGACGTTTTTCGGCTGAAATATTGATGATGAGTATGTTATAATGATGAATAATGAAATAATGTTTGAACGTTGAATAAATAAAACACATAGGTATGTAGGTACACACGGCCAAAAATCAAGCTATACATTTCCATTATAAGCTAACCTCTCATTGTACGGAAATCCTATACAATGCGAGATCAGCCTAAACTGGAAATGTATAGCTTGATTTGTGGCCGTGTGTACCTAATATCATAGCATCACGCTTGTTTTCCCCAAATGGTTAGCAGAGGTTTACCTTTAGACAATTATAAAGGAAATATACCTACTACGTTCATAAATGAAATGAAATCGTTTATTCTGTAAATAGGATATCGGAATCACTTTTACACGTCATATAAAAAATATAAAAACAACCTTGGTGAAGTCGACATTTCCTATCTGACTACCCCTGAGAAGAAATGGCGAAACAAACTCAAGGGTCAAAGTCTCTTTTAAAGTCCAGACATAATCTTGGTCAGATCATGTGAGGACCATGTAGATTCGTGTCTGAAATGGTCTTTTGAGGAAAGAACCAAACGATTTTGAGTGGACCTGTCCAGTCAGTGCAAGCATTTGTCAGTAAATGCAAAGAGGTAAATGTGTAGCTCAACTCAGGATTTAAGGAGCTCAACGACTCGACGAACAATACCAAAGAAAGGACATTTGAGCGACATTTGAGTGACATTTGACATTGACATACTGAGCGGCGTTCAGATATCGTTGCGTTGTTATTACAAAAATTATGGTAAAATTCCTTCATCACTCATAAATAAATCTTGGAACCTTAAGAAAAACTTGTTTTTACACTTTCTTAACACAAAACTTGACATTTTAGGTACCTAATCATATTATAGTCACGCAACAGACACGCTTCGTTTCGCTCGCTGCCATTAGCCGACTAAATCATATTATTATCTACAATTGTCTGAATAGTGAATTTGTCGGAATAGTGAATTTGTCTGCACCAATTTGCGCGCGTTAGATTATTTATATATAAAAGAATTGCATAAAGACCCTATATTACGCTGGCCAGCACATCGTAGTTAGTTACCACAAACTGTCAATTTTTCTTGTTCGATTTTGAACTTAATCATTAACAATTTAAAGTTTAAAATCATTTGGAGGAATTTGACAGTTTCGTGTAGCTTGATGTGCTGGCCACTGTACCTACACCGACATTTCGCCGGTTATGTATTCGTTAAAAATATCAAAAAACAACAGAATACAAACCTTTTACTCGTTTTATTTATTACCAACTCTACCGTTTGGAGTTGAATTTGTAGAAAATTTCGACGGCGCTACTGGGTTTCGTTTCTAAGTTAAAAAGAAAACGTTCTTCGGTGATGTTTCTTATTTTAGAAGAGTTGTAAATATACGTCGGTGGTGACACTTTCACGCGAGAGGGAGTAATTTTTGAGGGAATTTGACTAAAACTTAACATTAATCCCATGTTAATTTAAAGGCAAATTCCTTCAACATGAGACACGAAGCAACAAAATTCGATCTAAAGAAAAATAGCCACATTCCTCTAGATCGTATTTCAATATGAAACTTTATAAAAGGTATTAGAAAATTCTAGACACTAACCGAGGTTGCTGATTGAGCCGTTTTTCATAATTCCTTCTCAGTCACGAGATACCTAAATATTTTTTTAAAAGAGCGGCGCTACCACTTGCGCCGCTCCTTTAAAAAAATATTGGTGCATTGCATAACATTAAGAGGGCACTCACAGGTCCACACCTGTGAGTGCCCTCTTAATGTTATGCAATGTTAAAAGGCATGATTAGATGTGTGGAAGAAAACAAAAAATATTTGCCCTAATTTTATATTTAGTAACTGGGCAACTAGAGGTATTAGGATAAGTAGGGAAAGACTGTTCGAGCTGTATGGCCTTAAGCCATTTATTAACACTGAAACTTTCAACAAGTATGTTGCTACATATTCCAAAATTTTTAGAAATACCTGCAAGATAGCTAAAGCCTTATGCATTAGCCACAAGATCAAATCAGCTGAAAATAAAATAAAAACAGTTTGGAAAGTTATAAATAATGAATCCAATAGAAAGAAAATACGAAACACAGATTTCACATTGGAGACTTCACGTGGCGCCATAAGCTCCAATTTAGAAGTAGCTCATGAATTTGTACATTTCTTTACTGATATACCATCTAGAACGACGGAATCTTTAAATTCCTCACCCGATGTCTCAATTGGTTTATTAAGAGCGAACGTTCCAGGCTGCCCGGTTGAATTTCAATTTAAACATATAAACCCTATGATAGTTATAAAAGCTTTTGGGCAAATCAAAATCAAATTAACCGAAGATCTATGGGGAATGTCTATCAAAGTTTGTACATCTATAATCGAGACTATAGCACCATACTTAGCTTTAATATTTAATTTGTGTGTGGATCAAGGAGTCTTCCCGGATTTAATGAAATACAGTAAAGTTATACCACTTTTTAAATCAGGGGACAGTAAAAACACTAACAATTATAGACCAGTATCCGTGTTGCCGGTATTCAGCAAGGTGTTCGAAAAGGTGATGCTCAATCAAATGCTTAATCATTTTAACACCAACCATATCTTACACGATCAGCAATATGGTTTCACCAAAGGACGTTGTACGACTGACGCCGGTGTCACCTTATTAAGACACATATTTACAGCATGGGAGGAGGCCCAAGATGCCATAGGAATCTTTTGTGACCTCTCCAAGGCATTTGACTGCGTAAATCACGAAACCTTACTCTTGAAACTGGAGCATTACGGACTAGGTAAACTTGCGCTCAGTTTATTAAAATCTTATTTAAATGATAGACAAGCGCAAATTCAAATAAATGGAGTCAATTCACTCGGCTTAAGAGTAAAAATGGGTGTGCCACAAGGCTCGATATTGGGTCCTTTCCTCTTTTTAGTATATATTAATGATCTAGCCCATTTATTAAAAAACCAACCACAAATGGTGTTATTTGCTGACGATACTTCCTCAATTTTTAAGATAAATAGACGTGCATCAAATCTTGACGACGTAAATAACGCCCTATTGCAGGTCCAAAATTGGTTCACTGCTAATAATTTAGTATTAAATGGGAAAAAAACTAAATGCATAAGATTTGCTTTACCGAATGTTAAAAGTAGTGATTGTGACATAGTATTGAATAGGGAGAAACTAGAATTCGTCGATAAAACTGTTTTCCTAGGGATCACGCTCGACTCAAGGCTGCAATGGGGTCCTCATTTAACATCTCTTGCAGGGCGGCTAAGTTCAGCAGCATATGCTGTGAGAAAAATCCGTCAATTTACTGATGTAGATACCGCTAGGCTAGTCTATTTTAGTTACTTTCATAGTATCATGTCTTACGGTATTTTACTATGGGGACGGGCTGCAGATATCGAATCTATTTTTATTCTACAGAAAAGAGCCATCAGAGCAATATATGGCCTCCGCAGGCGCGATTCTCTAAGGGAACTGTTTAAAGATATTAACGTCATGACGGTACCTTGTCAATACATCTATGAAAACGTCATGTACGTAAGGAAAAATGTAAATATTTTCAGTAAAAGAGGTGAAAGACACAATTATAGTACCAGAAATAGGGACTAATTAGTTCAACCAGGTTTCAGACGGGCTAAAGTAGACTCATCCTTCATGGGGTACTGTTTAAAATGTTACAATAAAATACCTCCCCACATACTCCAATTGAACGAAACAAAATTTAAAACTTGTATAAAACGCACACTATGCAGCCAAGCATATTATAAATTGGGGGATTACATCGCTGACAAAAATGCTTGGCTCAATGCTGGTCCTGCTCCATAAGGGCGCATAAACTAATTGATTAGCATTTGAAAATATTGTTGGAGCTGCTGAAGGTTGTAAACTATTTTTGCATTGTATAAACTCAATGTCCTTGAATTATATAATTGCATAGCACAGGTGTGAGTACTATGTACTATAGAGCTACCATTTACCGGGTAATATGTCTTTTATTGACTTGAATGTGCCCTGGCGGCTGAGAGTATGTCATGCTCACTCAAATGTCTCGCTGGTGGTGGCGTGTGTGTTGGATCATTAAGTTCCCTTCAAAATGGTTGAGCTAAATGGTGCTGATCCATGCGTCATGTTCGTGAACGGGCGCCGTCAGTTGGGACTGGTCATCTCTTAGCTGCCACGGCTTATTTTAATTTTGGAATTGTTTCTATTACGGACGCTTCTAACGTGCACGTCTTTCTACATTGTTCTCACATGTATAACTTCAACATGAATGATGTAACCCATATTTTGTAACAATATTTTGTTTTAAAAGAGTGTCCATGGAGTTTCTTGTCCGTTCTTCTCCATAGGAACCTACTACGCTTTGGAATGGGCAACTAGCTTCATCTTTCTGACTGACCAACCCCTTGACAATTCAAAAGTGCCTGTAATTGGTTTATTTGAAATAAATGCTTTGAGTTTTGAGTTTGAGTTTGAGTATATATATATACTTTATTGTACACCAGATCACACATTACAAAAAGAAAAACCTATACCTACACTACAAATACACAATGGGCAGCCTTATCGCTTACTGCGATCTCTTCCACTTCCGGCTACCTTGGCATTGACAGTGATTTTCTGGACATAAAATGGGGTTGTTAATGGTGCAGATAAAATGTATAAAAGATAGTAGGTACTTTATGGGTAGTATAGTAGGATGAAAAGTAATTGTAGTTATCTAAGACATTTATTTAAAAATGAACACAGTTTACATTAACATTATCTGCTGCAGACAACTCAATAGGTACAATAATAAAATAATTATTTACATCACTATTAAAAATCTACACATTTATTATTATGAACAACACAACACTACATTTTTACAATTTCTAATTATTTTTACTCGCCTGGAGCATTGCCTTCGATACACATTTTTTTTTTAGAAATCTATATAATTTTCATAAATAAACTTATTCGTTAAATTTTTCTACTTAAAAAGTTTGAAGGACGTGATTTAGTCAAATATTTTGCAGTAACATGATTAAAAAATATTGGTAACTAGGCATTAACTAGGCGTACAAAACTATGTGAACCTACTTACTGTACTTAGGTACAGTAAAAAAATATTCAAATAATTAATAATAATTAATAATTTAGATAAATTAAAAAATGCAAATATTTAATATTAGATAGTTATGGATTGTAAAAAAAATCTACGTAAAATTTGTGTAATTTTTGCCTGTGCTATCGATTGCAAAAAACGGTAGGTAACCATTTTTATTTGGACTATCTAGGTGCCACGTCATACTCAAACATTAAAAAGCAATTACCTAACTATAAAAGGGTTTTAACATAATATTATTATCTTGAGAGTTGCTTCCTTAATAAATAGATTTATTTGGCCCTTCTGGGCGCCACATCATACTCAGACATTTTTTTTAACTTAACTAATCACAAAAAAGCAATTATTTTAGAGTGACACAATAATGTAGGTACCTACCTAAGATTATGTTTGAAAGTTAGTTCTACAGGTACATAACAGATTTTTATTTGGCCCATTTGGGCGCCAGCTTATAAATGGCTACTACATAAAAAAAAAAACTTAACAAACCCTTAAAATGAATGATTTAATATTTTAAACGTAAGATTATCATGTTTGAAAGTTAGTTCTACAGGTACCTAACAGATTTTTATTTGGCCCATCTGGGCGCCAACTTATAAGTGGCTACAACATTTAAAAAAAAACTTAACTTACCTTTTAAATCAATTATTTAATATTTTTAACATAACATTATGATGTTTGAGTGCCAGATTTTTTATTTGAACCGTCAGGGCACCACATCATACACATAAAAAAAAAAAACTTAAGAAACCAGGGCTAAAAAGCAATTATTTGAATAGAGTTTTTACATTAGATAATCTTGTTTATGAGTTAATTCCATAACATATTGACAGGCCTTTAAGCTAGATTGGGGATTGTTATTATTTTCATGCCTGATTTTCAACCCCTGTCATGGGGTTGAAGAATCTTGAAATTAAATACAAAAAAATCAAGGATACTACAGTAAGCGGTATAGTTACAAGTTACATGAGTGTACATTTCTCAGGTATACGTAAGTACAAAGATATATAGTTATATACAAAATTATTGTGCTTGTCACAGATCTGTTTGCAAGTTGGTCCAGCCAGCGTAGGACGTAGATTATTTAGTAATATGCTTAACATCTAGGTAGAAGCGTTTCTAGGGATATAGTTCTCTACTACTTTGTGTATAGCACTTATGATTAGATATAGCAGCGATCCTCAACCTCTGGCAATGTCTCACAATTCGACTGGCTCATATTTTTTTTTTTGAATTATTTATGTAGCATAATATATGGCCTGGCGCCGGCGATTAATGAGAAGTGAGTAGAGCTAGCGACTGAAAACGAGTTAGCGAGCAAAGAGCAGCGAATGCGCGACGGCGACGAGCGATTATTCGCTGGTATGCTTATGTGTCTCTTTGCTAGTGTTCTGCCCGCCAAGCGAGCGTCGCTAAGCGAGTACAGAGAGTACTCGCTTAGCGTCGATCGCTCTTGGCCGCACAGTTAGCGATGAACTATTATTCACTATTGGTATTTTGCTGAACCATCCCATAAGTGGCTGCGTTTCTATACAGGAACGGATCTGTGCTTTGTACAAACTTAAAAGCTGTCCAGATGTGAAGTATCGCCTCACCTTATTTAGGATGCCCAGCTTCTTGGCTGCAGTTTGTGCTTTTGACTCGAAGGTTGAGCTGAAGTTAAGATCAGACGTCTACTCCATGCCCAAAAGCTCTAGGCGGTCTTTAACTGGTACAGATGCACCTCCGAAAGTAGGATAGATAATTGTAACGGGCTCCTTTTAGCAGTGGAAAGACGAGTGTTTTCAGAGCATTGAATTTGACCAGATAGTCGTTGCACCACTGGGAAGCAAAATTTAAGGTCAAATTCATTCGCTCCACCTTGGCCTCTCTAAGGCCTCTGCTCCGAATCTTGCGGGCAGCGGCGCGGCGGCGGCGGCGGCGCTGGCGCGGCAGGATCTAATGCGTAAAATCAAATGGACCAGCCCTCGAAAACAGCGGCGCGGAGCGGCGCGTGCGCGGGCAACGAGTGGTGCACTCCAATCAAGCGGTGACCGCCCGCGCGTCTGCATTGCGGTGTTGTGCAATTTATTTTTTGTGACGTTAGGAATAAATTTGAATCAAAAAGATGTTGTCGCCGTTGTTCAGACATTTCATTCGCGAATAAAAACAAATATTATATCTCGACGACACAACCAGGAACACAACACTACGCCGCTATAGTGCCGCGCGATCTGCCCGCTGGTTTCGAGAACGGGTCTGCGTTGCCCGCGCCGCTACCGCACTGCCGCCGCCGCCGCGTCGCTGCCCGCAAGATTCGAGGTAGAGGCCTAAGAGTAGTTGTTTCGTCTCTGTTGACTCTTGCACTGGACAGGTATCTTTCTGAGACTGTGCTGTCATCTGCATACCCAATAACACCAAGCTGTAGCAGGTCGTTGATGTGCAGCAAAAATAGAGTTGCAGAAAGAATAGACCCCTAAGGAACACTGGCATCAGTAGCCATATGATCCGATGAGCAGCTATTTATAACCACTCCCATCGACCGCCCATTCAGGAAGTCGGAAATCCAGTTCCACAAGTCAGCAGGGATGCCGAACGCGGGAAACTTACTCAACAGACTAGCATGCCAGACCCTGTAAAAGGTCTTTGAGATATCAAGAGGCACAGCAAAGGCTTTGCCCTGTTTCTCGATCGATCGATTGCAAACTTGTTTAAAATAATATTTTATAAGTTTTTAAACTGTCATGGTCACTAATATTATTATTAACACGAAACGGGATATTTACCATGTTTACCATTTGTTATGAGTTCCCGATATTTCGGCGCTGTTGCAAGCACCATGATCACGGATAAACTGAAGTCATTGCGGGTGGGTGTTTATGAGCAGACAAAACGGTCTACCCTCTTTCTTGTTCGTTTTTTGCGCTCAGTACCGCTACCACTGTCACTCGCAACTCGATTCTGTTCCCGACACACGAAACTCACTGTATTCGCTCGCGAACTTTTTTCGGCACTTCTTCGGTTTTTACACAGCTGAACCACTGGATTTCAGGCTCTCGACAGTTGAAACCCATCATCCCGGTTGAAGTTCCTATATTCATATATTATTTATATATTGTTTTTTTTTAAATAGTAAACATGGTAAATATCCCGTTTGTGTTAATAATAATATAATATTTTATTTCCGGAAGTTGCTTGGCACGGCACTTATTTGCAGTTTTTACATGTCGAAACTCTAGTAGCATTTTTTGTTGGCATTTAGTTGGGCCACTTACCTCTGTAAGTGGCTCAACTAAATGCCAACAAAAATGCTACTAGGGAAGGTATACAATCAAATGTGAGTGCATTTTAGAGTTAGTTCCGTGTAGAATAAAGAGCTATAACGTTACAATACCTACTCGTTTTCTTATCCGTTCTGGTTTCTTACATAAGTGTGAAATAGTTGCAGTTGTAGGTTGAGCTTCGCATCTTTCGACAAATAAAATTCTCAGCACAAGATTTCTATTTATATAACACTTAATTATACTACATTATATATTTCTGAAAGTAGCGTGTATCTCTTAAAATTCACATTTAGGTATATAAATAAATATTTATATTTTTAACGATAATAATCTACTTTTTTTTCCTTAGACATAGACGTAACAGAATGATGCATTTTTCTAGAATATATTTTTTTCCGATAAATAATTTGGCAGGACGATATTAGAACTGTTTAAAACATCACTACTTTATACATTTTTACTACGATATAGGAATGATCTTATAAAATTAGTGGAATATCTTACACTATAGATTTTATTTACAGAACTTTAAGTTCCTTTTCCATAGCCAGTAGCACCCCCTAGAGGTCGGTCGTGCAATTTACCGGGACCTCCATAAAAGTTCCATAAAGCCCTATGCAAAAAGTTGACTTAAAAAATCTTTCGTAGATTTTAAAGAAGGGACTGAGAAAACACTTAAATAATGAGCTTCAATATTAGTCCCTTACACCCTGTTGTAGGACCTACGATTTGGGTTATGCCACTGACCTTGAAATTCCCATTAAAATATCCACGAAACTGATGTTTCAATTAGATCGTGAATGGATCACTTTCCTAAAACATATTCAATTTAAAAAAATATGATTTTTTTTTAAACCAAGTCATACTTACAAGCTTAATCAAGATATGCATCGGAGTCTTAAAAAAAACGGGACAGTTTTGATAAATTTGGGAGCTATCCCAAAAAGTTTTGGCAAGACAAGTCAAGTTTACAAAAATGAAGAGCTAGAAGGTTATTTTCTTCATATTCTTGATTTACTCTTCACCACTTCCCAACAACGATTCCCAAGAATAATCCTCTTGACCGACATATCTTCTAGAAGATGTGCTTTTCTTTTCGCTTAGACATATAGCCAGTGTTTCCAAGTAAAACGGCTGACCGGGGCGCCTCCTCGAATTGCTTCATGTTCAGATTCTGGTGATATGCAGCAGGCTAAGCGCTGAAAGCAGGAAAATATTGATTGAAAACAAAGAAGGAAAATATTAGTTTTTAAACTGTCATGGTCACTAACATTACTATTAACACTTGAAACGGGATATTTACCATGTTTACTTTTTGTTTCGAGTTCCCGATATTTCGGCGCTGTTGCAAGCACCATGATCACGGATAAACTGAAGTCATTGCGGGTGGGTGTTAATCCAGTGGTTCAGCTGTGTAAAAACCGAAGAAGTGCCGAAAAAAGTTCGCGAGCGGACACAGTGAGTTTCGTGTGTCGGGAACAAAATCGAGTTGCGAGTGACAGTGGTAGCGGTACTGAGCGCAAAAAACGAACAAGAAAGAGGATAGACCATTTTGTCTGCTCATAAACACCCACCCGCAATGACTTCAGTTTATCTGTGATCATGGTACTTGCAACAGCGCCGAAATATCGGGAACTCGAAACAAAAAGTAAACATGGTAAATATCCCATTTCAAGTGTTAATAGTAAGGAAAATATTGATTGAAAACAAAGAACGTAGAGCAACAACTTTTTGTTCCCCAAATAAATATAGGTAGGTACCAGTTTTTCTTGGGACATGCTAGTAGCTAGATGCTACTGTTGTGACCAACCATAAAAGCGAGACAATGAAACTCGACGCATATCAGAACTCCCAGAGTCTTGGAACCAGCATTAGAAAAATACCCACATATCAAGCAGGAAACAGAAAAGAATCCTTTTACCAAGGACCATTTTTCCCATCAGCATAATCAGCCTATAATAATTGTCTATACAATGTTAGTAACAAAGGTCTTAAAAACAATGTTAGAAGTATACACAATACAAGTAAGTACAAAACACACAACACACTCGTCACGTGAAGCCGAATAAGCCTCCCCAACACTACAGACTCCGGCCATTCTGATATATTCAGAATTCCGTTGTGGCATAATACCTACTACTTTGGCTTAATGTAATCGTTTGCATAACTGTCTTTTGGTCTAGTTTGTTTTAGCATAATTTGGAGTTGCATACATTTTTAAGACCGATTTTTAAATTATGATAATATATTTTATCTACGCCCATGCTACTCGTATAACTCCTCTATAAAAGTTTCTGAAACAGCTTATTTCCAACATTCAAACACCCAGTGTCATAGTAACCAATAGCATCTAAACGGGAGGTATAATGTTGTACTGAATTTCATTAGGCAACTCCTATACTTTTACGAGGATGATGATCCCTTCCTTACTCATCTGTTTGATGAGTAAGGAAGGGATCATCATCCTCCCTTCCATTCTTATTATTATTCTTCCTTCCTACTCAACTCGTGGTATCTTTATGAATTTCAAAAAAAGAACATTGTCACGCACGCGCGTTTCACTATACTATACCATAGCGTCGTATCCCGCCATTTTTGTTCGATATTAGTATTGCAAAAACTGTTTCAGAACCTTTTAAGGAGGATTCATGTCATGGGTGTAGATAAAGTCTTGTATGCAACTGTAATAATTAGGTATTAAAACACTCATGTGATACTATCATCACACTCGGCTTCGCCTCGTGTGATAAACCCACATTCGTGTTTTAATACCCCTTATTATAAAACAGTTGCATAAATAACTATTATGCATATCATTAGTAAACCATCTACGAGGTTAAAATCAGAAACAAAAAATATATAATTGTGGACTAAAATTATGAGATACAAACCTCTCGGAAGGTTCCAGGAGTAGAGATGAGCTTGTATACTGCGACGATGGGTATCATGAGGATGGAGGAGCAGGCCAGGCCCCAGCCCAGCACCACGGCCCACGGCGGGTATGTGTAGTGCTGGTATTGAAGCGGTTGTTGGTACAGAAGGCCGAAGACCACTACACCCTGAAAAGAAAAAAAGTTAAGTAGTAGATAGTTTTTTTTTTTTTCTATTCATGGTATGGCAGTTTGAGTAATTTATGCGGCCTGCCCAAATGCCCTTTCTTTGGTATTGTTCGTCGAATCGTTGAGCTTCTTATGTTCTGAGTTGAGCTGCGCGATTACTGACAAATGCGTGCACTGAATGGACAGGTCCACTCAATCTGTGTGGTTCTTTCTTCAAAAGACCATTTCAGACACCAATCTATATGATCTTCACTTGATTTGACCAAGATTATGTCGGGACTTTAAAAGAGACTGTGACCTCTGAGTTTGTTTCGGCCTTTCTTCTCAGAGTAGTCAGATACGAAACGCCGACCTCATTTAGTTTTGAAATATGATTGACGTGTAAAAGTGTTTGTAAAAACCTACTTACAGAAATAAAATCATTTATTATTAATACCAATGCAACATTTAACAATCTACAAGCAATTCTACATGCTTGCATACTGTGTAGGGTTGTAACTTAGCCCAAAGGCAGTAACGATTCGAGACAGGACTTCCTAACCTGAACTGCACACCCCCTTAGGGGGAAAGTGGTTTTCAAAATATAAACCCAGGTTAAAGCCCAAGTAGGTATATGCCAGTGACCTTGAGTGGTTAGCTTGCGTGTTCTGTACTGAGCCCACGGAACGCTTCGTACGTCCAGCCAGTAATAGGACTTGCCCATCCAGGAGCACTGTCCCAAATGAGACGCATTATTCATTTATTATACATAAAACAAAAGGTATTTTAATAAAACACGAATACTAAAATATCAATAATTAAATTATCTTTAAAAAGGTGAATGTTTTAGAAAAATATGCTTGATAGATTTTGCGTGATTCTCAGTTTTTTATCCGCGTTAGACATAACTTTACAAATTAATTTCACTATATGTAATAAAAACATACAATCTAAAATATTTATATATTAAGTTCATCAACATCATTCATCATTTCAGCCAGAAGACGTCCACTGCTGGACATATAAGCCTCCCCCAATTGGGGGGGTTTGCCATAATCGCCACGCTTAGCAGGCGGGTTGGCGATCGCAGTATGGTGTTAAAAATGCATAGAGAACGCTGTTGCCCATTCTCTAACATTTGCAGTCGTCTTTTACGGCACCTACGGGAGGAAATAGGGTAGTACTCCCTAGTAGAATTTTTGTTGGCATTTGGTTGGGCCAAATACCTTTGAAAGTGGCCCAACTAAATGCCAACGGAAAATGCTACTAGGGCTGTTCTTTACGTCCGGCACCACGCGGTACCGGAATATTAAGTTATAATATTATTATTATTAATTATATATTTTTATTTTCATAGTTTTATAGTTAATTTAAATATATATTTTCAGTTATTTCCAAATCATTAACACTAATCGTTTAGATGTCATCTTCAGTATAAAATCATTAAAAGTCAAATATCGTCACCTTAACACGAATTATTTTTCATATCAAACGAATTTTGACCTAGTGTCCAGAGTCCTGAGTATGTAATCGAACCATGTTTGAAATAATATAGCAGTTATTAAGCAGTATCAGAAAAGTAGGAAACGTTCAGACTTACAATAATGAAAGTAGGACTGACGAATTTCCAGCATATCCTCCAATACAGACCAGGTCTAAAGCCAAGCATCTCTTCCACGTCATCAGAAAACCGCTTCAAGCCTGCAAACAATTCATTCATGAAGACACCAATAAGAAATTTTGGACTGGTAAGAATGAGAAAAGAGGAGTGTTACCATAGAACCAGGATACAGCAACCGCTTCAAAGAGAGCAGAGCACAGCAAAGATATGCCAGCAGCATAGGTGTCCAGCAAATGGAACATGTAGATGCCACCCTGAGAAGATAAAACAATAGAATAGAATAAAATACCTACTCTTTATTATGTACACCATAAAAATTACAAATATAAATGTAGAACTGTTACATAGGGTGTCATAATGGGCGGTCTTATCGCTAAAAGCGATCTTTTACAGACAACCTTTGGATGGATCAAAAAATTTGAAGGAGAGACAATACTGCAGGTAGTCAGTGGTGTCATTTACATATACAATAAATACATACATAAAGCATATTATATAGATACTTATCCATATATATATATATATATATATATACATACAATAATAAACATGATACAAGAGCAAGGAACTTTAAGTAATGATGATGTTTAAGGAGAGAGGAAGTGATTTTTAACCAGAATTTTAAAAGTGGACAAAGATTGAGCACGCCTTATCGAGACGGACAAGGACAATGCTAATCTGGTTTAAAAAAAGATAGCCTACAACAAGACAATGGCTTTACTTTTCATATTAGAAGCAGCGTGGGCGGGTGAGTGACTCTCCCAAGACGTAAAAGTCGTTGGAGGAAACACCTTGTAGTTTGAGTAACTAAAGCCCCAATTACATGGTGTAAGTTTCTGAAACGTTCAAGAGCAATAATCGCATGCCATAAAGCACGTTCAATTATTAAAATCTAAGAATAGGGATGTGCCCTGGGTAAAAAAGAAGAAAATCTGTTTAGTCCGTCAATTAGATAATAAAAAAATATTAGACACGTATTTTTTTTACATATTAATAAAAAAACTTAGATAAAACACATTAAACTTGGTGAGTGGGGGCTCGTTATGTCACAGCTCAGTATAAAATCTAATGAGAAGTGACGTCATGCCACATTTGAACTCAATGTATCACCGTAATGGTTTGATTACGTAAAAAAAGAAAAAATACGTGTCCAATATTTTTTAATAATCTACATGACGGTTTTTTTTTTGTCATCATCCCTATTGCATGCAAGTGTTTACATGCGTGCGATTTGCATAAAATGGTCATACAATAATTGAATGCAACTTTTGTCGTTCAATAAAACTGCATGTGACTTCATGGCAATTTTATTGAAAAGCGATTATTGCATGCAAGTTTTGTCTCGTCTAAACACGAAGTTCCACTTTCTTGTATAATTGATTTAAGTGTTGCCCGTATTGACGCTGCTAAACATTTTATAAAATTTTATTGAACGTCTTCTCAAGTTTTTTTTTTTTTTTCTTAAGTTGAATGCGATATTATGGTACATGCAATTTTATTGTACGTGCTGTTTAAACTAGGGATGCCCCGATACGCCTTTTTGCCGATACCGATGCTCATAACAAAATATCGGCGATACCGATACCGATACGCTTATTGAATTCAAAAATGAAGGTAAACAAATAAAACACAAGTCAGTTCATTTTTTAATTAATATAAGAAGAACAAATAATAGGATAAACTAAATAACACCGTTTAAAACTATAGACAGGTTGAGATTAGTTAATAGTTTTAGTTATTAAAATTAACATTGATGAGAAAAGTATCGTTGAATCGGTCATAAAAATATCGCCGATGCCGATATATCGGCAAAATTCGAGTATCGCCGATATATCGGCATTGGTATCGGTATCGGATGCATCCCTAGTTTAAACCTATACCTACTTACCAATTTTGAACGGCAACTTTTAGCTCATATTGTGCAATAATTGTATGTGTTATTTAGACGGTGGCAGTTAATTGTTGCATCAAGTTGATGGAATGCCACAGGCAATAAACTCACACCATGTAAATGGAGCTTACGAGCAATGGCGTAGCTAGCACGAGTGGCACCCGGTGCGGATATTGTAGATGTCACCCCAAAATTCAATCAAAACTGTTCAAATAAAAGTAAATATAATTTTCTTTTTATAATTCAAATATTATAAATTACTTTTTACCTTAGTAGCATTTTCCGTTAGCATTTAGTTGGGCCACCTTCAGAGGCATGTGGCCCAACCAAACGCCAACAAAAATGCTACTATACACTGTGTTGCGTCACTTACATAAATGTCAACAAACAAACGATCTAAAAAAAAACATTATGCCGATTACAGAGTGGAAAATAACTACTTTTGTAACAAACAAACAACAGTAACAAGAACAATTAAGCGGTGCGTCGCATCTGTGCAAGAACAGGTCGTTACTCAGCAAAATTTGTAGGAGTTTGTGACTAAAATCTTTCTCTCACATTCGAATAGATGACTAGAAATATTGTCTTACCGGGGTAACATTAATGCAGGCCACACAGAAGGAGACGCAGACGACGATGAGTGTGAAGTGTTCTCGTCTCAACCAGGTGGCACCACAAGCGCGCGCCTGATCTAGTAGGCCAGTTATAACGCACTCTAAGCCACCCATCTAGAAAAGAAAAGATTTTGTTTAGATAAATTAAAATACTTCAAAGGCAATCTCATGCCTGATCTTCGATTGTTTTATAGGATCTTAACTTCCTTTATTCGCTTAATATCAAATTCTCAAAATAGCAGATTCTCAAAATATTAGATTCGCAAAATATTATATTCTCAAAATAGCCGAAATTGTACATTTAACTCGAGAAGTGCATTTTATTTATAATGAACTTTTTATGATTCGTTTGATAAAAATATCATGTGCGTGTGGTGTGAGGGCCACTTTGTTAAAGCTCTTTGAAAATGTGTTTAGGATTTAGTGAACATGCCCCGCGGATTGTGAAAGTTGGAATCAGATTTTGTGAAAGTCAAATGAGCGATTTTTGGACTGAAAGTTGGGCCCTCAGTTCTCACATAAAGGATTGAGGACCCACCTGTACAGTCCATATGTAAGTAGTATGATGTAAGTCTTGGCTTTATTTATTTTGAGTGCTTGATTGTACTTCGGCTATTTTGAGAATTAAATATTTAGCGAATCTAATATTTTGAGAATCTGCTATTTTGAGAATCTGATATTATCCGAATAACGTAATGCAATTTTCTGTTTCGAAGTTTAGCCACTTCGAAACAGAAAATTGCATTACGTCCTTTAAAGTCTTTTTCTACCTACTGAAGGGCATAAAAATAACCCTTCTTCATTTTACGTCATCCTCTTGTGTTTTGTACCACTTGTGTCCAGATTTAAATCAACAAGTTTAAAAAATATAAAGACAACTCATCTTGTTACCAGTCCCACGTTCTCCACATCCTCTCTTGGCCAGTAAATAACAATGGGTTTTAATTAATTTTTACTTTAATGAAAACTTTAAAAATCAAATCAAAATCAAAATATTTTATTTCACATAAACCTACATGAGCATGAAACGTCAGAAGCTAGGTGGCACGGTTCCAATTAGTCGTTTCCTATGGAGAAGAGCCGGCAAGAAACTCCACGGTTTATAATCTTTTAAAAATAATTGTTTTTACAATATTATCAAATAACAGTGTTAATAGGTATGGGAGGACAGTGTAGGCCTTTCAACAATTACCAGGTACTTAACAAATTAGAAAAGTGCCAACAAATCTACACTCTACTAGGCCTATAATGTTCTCACATTCACAAAATAGAAAATAATCTGTATAAAAGATTAAAATAAAAATATCTTACCCCGGAATCTAATCCAAGCATGATAAGCATAAAGAAGAACAGCATTGCCCAAAGACTTGCTCCTGGAAGAGTTGCAACTGCTTCTGGATACACTTGGAATACCAGCCCAGGACCTGACAAACGCATGCAGTTTTTATATTTAAAAAAAATCCTGATGTTATGCGTTATCCAAAATGTTATATCATCGAAGGGTCATTAGAATCAAGGTCTTTTGTGGAAAGTCATAGTTCAGCAGTAGAACTAAGTAAATAACTGGTACTTAGTTGTAGAACATTTTGTAGGTAAATTAATTCTCACCTTCTGTAGCGACCGAGGATATCGGGACTCCTTGCTTATGCGACATGAATCCAAGGTATGTAAAGATTACGAATCCGGAGAAGAATGACGTGAAGCAGTTGACCAATGTGGTTACCAAGCAGTCTCTGTAAGAACAAAAAGGTGGTCATTTAGATCCATCCGCGCTATAAGTAAATAACATAATACATGGAAAAATATACTGTGTCTGTTTCTAGTATTTTTTTTTTTATTTCGTTTAAAATGGCGGCTGCTCGCGGCTCTACTCGCGTGGCATTTTCTAAAATAAAATCCTTAGTTACTTCTTATAACATTAGCTATCTGCCAGTGAAAGTTTTGTCAAAATCAGTCCAGCCGTTTCGAAGATAAGCCGGAGCAAACAGACAGAGAGACAGCCAAACAAACATTTAAAATATTGTTTTTTTGTTATAAGTACCGTAAATAGGGCATGCAATATCGGAAGGTTCTCAATTCCGGAACTGAGTTCCAATAATGGAGATCTGATTCCGGAATTCCAGAACTGGTTCCGGAACTGGTAACTTTTAAAGTTTGTTTCAAATCAAATAAGATTTATAATTATATCAGTCTTTCAATCATTTTTAGTAACTAATTAAACATCTTTCTCCCTTATTACTCTAATTAAACATTGGCCATCTAGCGGCTTGTGGAAAGTTCCGAAGACTAGTTTGGTTGCGTTTAGATAAAATAATAATCAAAATATCAAAAAATTATAATATCGAAATATCAGAAAAATTGTTACGGAATTCCGGAATTACGAAATTCAGGAATTCCGGAATACATGCCCTAACCGTAAATACCTTAATATGCATTTAGTAAAAAGCTGTTATTTTGACATTACAAACAGACAATTCAATTTTATATATTTGTTTAAATTGGTGCCTACATAAATATAGGTACTGGAAAACATAAACACAGACAGGGCATTTTTTTTTTTTTTTTTTTCTCTCTGTCTGTTTTATTTTGTTACCTGTAGCAGTTGTTATGAAAAGTGTTGTAGCTGGCATATGAGAGATGGACTCCGAAGCCAGCCCCGACTGAGTAAAAGATCTGGACAGCCGCGTCTACCCACACCTGAAAGTAAGTATATAAGTTTATAAATTTCCCAGTGTTCTTTCTTCGTTACCTGGATTAAAGGAAATCCATTTTGTACAAGTACACACCAAAAGTGCCTAGGCATCAATGTGTTAAAAAAAAAAGTTGTCCGTCACGGGACGCCTAGCAAATGTGAAACATCTAAATTGATGGTTATTGAAAGAATATATATAAATTTCATAAAATAAATAAATATATATAGAGAATTAGTATAAATATTTTTCTGACATGACGGGGCATGACGCACAGTGTTTTATGAAACCCATTTTTCGGACATCACATTTTTATTAAAAAGCTAATATAAATAATCATTTAAAGCAAGATTTCGTATCCCCTTCTATCTAACATGTCTAGTTTTTGTGTAATATTTTTTTGAAAATCGACCATTTTCCATCTCGATATTTAGAAAAAAAAAAATACACTTTAAGAGGCTACCGAGCGCACAGTGGCGCCTTCATCGTTTGTTCGGTAATATCTTTTATTTTAGAATGAAAATGCAGAAAATAAGCTCGTCAAGTTGTGCTTCACAAGACTATACGTT
This sequence comes from Dryobota labecula, assembly GCA_947523025.1. Classification (NCBI taxonomy): domain Eukaryota; kingdom Metazoa; phylum Arthropoda; class Insecta; order Lepidoptera; family Noctuidae; genus Dryobota; species Dryobota labecula. The sequence goes on along the minus strand of OX383306.1, from coordinate 11,378,569 downwards.
ATTATTACTACAAACAGTAGTTTTAAATTGTTATGTTTTATTGTAATCATTAAAACGGAGCAAGTGGCCACTATTTTCCGTTTTAATGATTACAATAAAACATAACAATTTAAAACTACTGTTTGTAGTAATAATAACGTATAGTCTTGTGAAGCACAACTTGACGAGCTTATTTTCTGCATTTTCATTCTAAAATAAAATAAATCACCGAAATAACGATGAGGGCGCCACTGTGCACTTGGCGCAGTCTTAAGCATGATACGAAATAATGATGTTATGTACAGACGCCAGCAGGTCAACCTACCCGAAACTGTCATATTTTCGCAATCAACCTTGAACCTTATACTGTAGTGATAAAGTTGAAAATCTATTAAAGAAATTTGACAGATTGTAGTAGCTTGATATGCTGGCGTCTGTACATTGATAGCATCTCTTATCTTGAGTATTTTAAAGCACACATGAACCTCGTAACTTTGTTACATCCAAATACATATATACGAGTTTTTCTCGAAAATTCCGCCAAATTGGGAAAAGTTATTTAAATAATTCTGTTTACTTCTCCAACACACCACCCTAGTAGCATTTTTGATGGCGTTTGGTTGGGCCACATACATACCGCTGAAGCTGGCCCAACTAAATTGATGATCATTGATGGCGTCTCTTATGTTGAGTATTTTTAGAGCACACATGAACCTCGTAACTTTGTTACATCCAAATAATATACGAGTTTTTCTCAAAAATTCCGCCAAATTGGGAAAAGTTATTTAAATAATTCTGTTTACTTCTCCAACACACCACCCTAGTAGCATTTTTGATGGCGTTTGGTTGGGCCACATACATACCTCTGAAGCTGGCCCAACTAAATTGATGATCATTGATGGCGTCTCTTATGTTGAGTATTTTTAGAGCACACATGAACCTCGTAACTTTGTTACATCCAAATAATATACGAGTTTTTCTCAAAAATTCCGCCAAATTGGGAAAAGTTATTTAAATAATTCTGTTTACTTCTCCAACACACCACCCTAGTAGCATTTTTGATGGCGTTTGGTTGGGCCACATACATACCTCTGAAGCTGGCCCAACTAAATTGATGATCATTGATGGCGTCTCTTATGTTGAGTATTTTTAGAGCACACATGAACCTCGTAACTTTGTTACATCCAAATAATATACGAGTTTTTCTCAAAAATTCCGCCAAATTGGGAAAAGTTATTTAAATAATTCTGTTTACTTCTCCAACACACCACCCTAGTAGCATTTTTGATGGCGTTTGGTTGGGCCACATACATACCTCTGAAGCTGGCCCAACTAAATTGATGATCATTGATGGCGTCTCTTATGTTGAGTATTTTTAGAGCACACATGAACCTCGTAACTTTGTTACATCCAAATAATATACGAGTTTTTCTCAAAAATTCCGCCAAATTGGGAAAAGTTATTTAAATAATTCTGTTTACTTCTCCAACACACCACCCTAGTAGCATTTTTGATGGCGTTTGGTTGGGCCACATACATACCTCTGAAGCTGGCCCAACTAAATTGATGATCATTGATGGCGTCTCTTATGTTGAGTATTTTTAGAGCACACATGAACCTCGTAACTTTGTTACATCCAAATAATATACGAGTTTTTCTCAAAAATTCCGCCAAATTGGGAAAAGTTATTTAAATAATTCTGTTTACTTCTCCAACACACCACCCTAGTAGCATTTTTGATGGCGTTTGGTTGGGCCACATACATACCTCTGAAGCTGGCCCAACTAAATTGATGATCATTGATGGCGTCTCTTATGTTGAGTATTTTTAGAGCACACATGAACCTCGTAACTTTGTTACATCCAAATAATATACGAGTTTTTCTCAAAAATTCCGCCAAATTGGGAAAAGTTATTTAAATAATTCTGTTTACTTCTCCAACACACCACCCTAGTAGCATTTTTGATGGCGTTTGGTTGGGCCACATACATACCTCTGAAGCTGGCCCAACTAAATTGATGATCATTGATGGCGTCTCTTATGTTGAGTATTTTTAGAGCACACATGAACCTCGTAACTTTGTTACATCCAAATAATATACGAGTTTTTCTCAAAAATTCCGCCAAATTGGGAAAAGTTATTTAAATAATTCTGTTTACTTCTCCAACACACCACCCTAGTAGCATTTTTGATGGCGTTTGGTTGGGCCACATACATACCTCTGAAGCTGGCCCAACTAAATTGATGATCATTGATGGCGTCTCTTATGTTGAGTATTTTTAGAGCACACATGAACCTCGTAACTTTGTTACATCCAAATAATATACGAGTTTTTCTCAAAAATTCCGCCAAATTGGGAAAAGTTATTTAAATAATTCTGTTTACTTCTCCAACACACCACCCTAGTAGAATTTTTGTTGGCGTTTGGTTGCGCCACATACCTCTGAAGGTGGCCCAACTAAATGCCAACGGAAAATGCTACTAGGGCATATAATTATGACATTCCAAATCCATAGCACTGCGGCATATACTACGAACATTGCCGTTAAATCGCTGTTAAAGAAAATGCTTAAATGAACCTATCAAATTAACGAATCATACGTACTTGTGTGTCCTTCAGCCTCGTCAGTTCTGGCTGCAAGTAATAAGCGATTCCTCTGGTGGCTCCGGGTAGCAGTAGTCCTCTCGCCAGCAGGATGGACAGCACTACGTATGGCATTGTTGCTGTCATCCACACCACCTTGCCTGCAAACATACAATATACCTAATTACAAACACTGTTCAAGTCCTCCAAAAACAAGGCAAAAAGCCAAAGGCCAAAGCAAAAAAAAACCAAAACCTAAGCCAAAACGCCAATGCCAAAAACCAAAGGCCAAAGCCAAAGGGTGTATTCAAGGCATTAAGTCCGCCTTTGTACCTTATTTTGTGCTAGAAGTTTAAGTACCTACTTTGTGGCGTTCCGCCTTTCTTACCTATATTTAATTATTTATACAACATATCCTGAATTCTGTTGTTTATGACAAGCCTTACAACTTCTACCTGTTTGCAACAGGTTTTATAATAGTATAGGCATATAATTTAAGGCTGGCAACATTTGCCATCCATAGAGAGAGTCATAGAAACTCACGCTCTATAAAAAGACAGGAAGTTAGTCTATGCCCACAGAGTACATGATACATGATACTCTGCTGGCGTCCGCATCCAACGGCATACAAGCATTATATTGTGAATATTGTGATTGATTATTGTAATCTGAAAAGCATTAAAATCACCCAGTGAAATCAACGTTGTTCTCCTTACACTCCTCCATCGACAACTACACGAAACCTCTGAGTTCCAAATCGCCAAAACTTAAATAAATAAATATGTCCTTGTTTCCAATATCAACTTTTTGTTAGTGTTTATAAAGTTAATTTCAGAATGACTAGTAGGTAAGTACTATTGAAAAACAGAAATACAAATATTTTAAGTTAAAGCGCGAACTGAACATTTGTGGATTTTTACGTTGTTTTTCCAAAAACTAATCCCAAATATTTGATTCCATGTTTGGAAACTAAATCACGAATGCGGTGTAGTTAGAGACATAGCATAATTAATTGATCTCGATCTCAAACGTGACAGCTACAAGTCTCAGACTTTCAGAACTTACCAGAGCTCTTAACTCCCTTGAACAGTGAGAGGTACAGAGTAACGTAGACGAGTGCCAAGCAGATCATCAGTTGCCATTTTGGAAAGCCGAGATCGTTCAGACCTTCTGAGTGTTGCATTTCGAGGACGGCTCGGCTGAAAACAAAAAAAAAAACATTATTTTTTGTGTTCTAGAAGAGTGAGATACAGTCTTCCTAATGGGGGGTAACGGGTGTAAAATCACACAGCACCAAATTCATCAAACCGAGAGTCACCATAAAATTGAAGCAACAATTGACTGGAACGAACTAAACAACACGTCTATTATGATACAAGTGCGGTAAGTTGGTTTCTACAAACGAGTAGACGAATGTAAGCCAGAGACGAAATCGAGGGCTTACCATAGTCACGAGTTTGTAAATATCAATTTCTGCACGTATGTCATACAATGTTTTTCAATACATTTGCGGGAAAACAGTACAATATGTAATGAAACAAAATGATACTTAATATTAAAAAAAATGTTAATAAATTATAACATTATGATAGACATTTATGTTTTTTTTTGTCAAGAGACTCATTCAAAATATCAGGTAGAGTAGATTCCATATTAATATCAGATTCCTAGCTTGAACTCATATTATTATTTTGTTTATATATATCAGTCGGGAAGTCGCAACAATCTTTGACGTTTCTAATATGAAAATGGCGCGAATTTGCAAATGGCGCCACATACACGTGGTGAAAATTAGAACTACATCTTTCGTCTCATTTACTCTTTAGTATTACAGTGAGACAAACGTATTAAGCAAAAGCGCCCCCAAGGAGGTTCGATCAGTCAGCTTATTTATTCTCGTAATGTGAAACTCTTTGGTGGTAATTCATATATATTTTTTATGGAAATAAAAAATATATAAGAATACCACCAATAATCGCCTTGCAATAAAATTACAAAAAAAAAAATACAAAAATGTTTATTTCTTAACCATAGTTGTTTACATTTTGTTGGTGAATGGCGCCTCCTTTTAAGCAGAATAATGCCTGTGTTAGAAGACGCCTAAATTACCTTGGTGTAAGTCAAATGTAATTTTATTGAACGGCAAAAATTACCTACATCTAATTATTGTATGCCATTTTATGGAAATCACACGCGTGTAAATAAAATGCTGAAGATATACCTATATTAACCTTTCTATTGGATTGAGCGCAGTAGACAAATTACATTACATTCACCCTTGAAAAAGGGTCAATTTCCGGAAGCTCTGATTGGACCTTTTCTACCCGCCGGATGCTTTTTGTACGAAACACAAGAAACATCGGACGATGATTGACACTGTGTGACATTTTTAGTGACAATACTACCAATTGTAAGGATCTTACACGTGTAGCAATAATATCAATGATTTGATTCGCCGTACAAGGGCGAATCTAGGATTTATTTCCGGGAAGGGCACATGAGCGAGACAGGTAAAACGTCTTCCCCATAGTTTTACACTATGCTTTTTTCGGGATTCATTATTTTTCAATGAAATAATATAAGAATAAATTAAAAAAAAAAATTGTTCCTCGCCGGATAGGATAGATTTCCTTTTGACTATATATAGAACTAGCTTTTGCCCGCGGCTCCGCCCGCGTGGATATCGGTTATCGCGTAAATAAGTATAAGCCATATGTCCTTCTCCATATCCCAGGCTAAATCTCTGCCAAATTTCGTGATGATCGGTTCAGCGGTTTAGGCGTGAAAACGTAACATACAGACAGACAGGCAGACAGACAGACAGAGTTACTTTCACATTTATAATATTAGTATGGATTACGAGTTGCTTTGCCGGTTTAGAACCTAGGCAACAAGAGCGAGCGAAGCGAGTTCGAACATTTTAGCACCCTGATTGGTTTGGTAATTTTTTCTTTTGACTATTCATAGTATTAGCAAAATAACCTGCTTAAATTTTAGGCGCGTGGGGCTCCTCAGACCGCGCTTTCTTTAGTTTAATATTTTATCCAAAAATCATCTCGCCGACTGAGGCTTGTTGGCTCGGAAAACCTCTGGGTCCAACCATAGAACTGACCGCACCACTCTTCACCTTAGTAGTTACGCCACTGCAGCTGTTACGAATATTATCAAGCGTTATCGTATTATTTATTTATTTATTTTATTCATTTACTATATTACCACTTACATTTGTTTTTACAGGTGGAAACCCAATACAACAATGTAGTCACAATTTCCACACTCGGGGACATCACACAAAAACGAATTAACAAATACCACCACCAATAAAAATTTAATATTTTTAGACTGTCCTAATTTGACTAACAGGTTAGTAGCCAGGCTAGTATTTTTTGTACTTAAACCGTTTAGGGGAGCCCCTGTGCCCCCCACCTGGATCCGCTCTTGTATAAGTAACGGCGTGTTTTGGGCGCTCTTTAACACATTGTCTATGTCTAACACTACCACAATTTTGATTTAATTTTGATGTAATTTTGATTTAAATGTAATTTATTTAATTTAAATTTAAATTTATGTAATGTGTCTGTGGTATAAATGTGTTAATTGACTTTAATTTTATGTATATGGATTTTAATGATCTGAAATAAATGAATTAATAATAATAAGTAGATGAATTTAAAATAACACTTCCTTAGTGCTCACTTTCGCTATTTATTAAAATTTCATGTTTCTAGACCCAGCGGTTTAGGCTGTGCGTTGTCTGTCAGTGAGCGAATGAATGAATGAATTTATGAACTGTATTAAGTAGAAGATGGATAGAACTACATAGTTAAAGGCAACACCACCCTTTATGTACCATCGCGGTCTCAGACAACGGACTACCGTAAGGACTATTCCTGCTTGCAGCGCTCGACCGCTATAGTTACGCTTACCTACGGTCATCATTCTCATTTCATTTCATTTCATTACTCATTTTTTTTTAAAAACGTTGCCCCACACTAGGAATTTCTCCTGTATCATGGGTGCGTTTACAAACATTTAAACTCACATACACAAACAGCCAGACCCGGAACAACTACTTGTAGATCGTACAAATATTTGTTCCGTGCGGGAATCGAACCCGCGACACGCAGCGCAGTAGTCAATCGCTTAACCACTGCGCCAACCGTGCCGTCAATCAACCAATAGCATCGCAGTATCAGATTTTTGCTGAACCTCTTGTGTATGCAAAAAAAAAATAAACCAGCCGAGGTGATCAAGACATCTGTGATCATTAGAGATCGGATAATCGAATGCATATTTCCTAAAGTTAATTATTAGCTATGAAAGAATGGATGCAGCTACTTATATTTTTTTTTGTAAGAAAATATTTCGTGATGCCAAGAATACCGGCAATGTATAACTAGTCGGGTGTATAGTATGGAAGCGACTTCTAAACTATTATTTATAAAAAATAATAATACCCTGGATTCTTGGATTGCATAACTATTCAGATGCATATTTATTTAAAATTATTTTAACCCCCTATGCAAATATGTGTATGTAGGGTGTAAGAGTAGGGGTGGTGTGTGTTAGCTAAAATAAAAATAAAACACCGGAACCGCGGGATTTATTCGATACAAAAGCACTTTCCATAATAGCAAACATTTCAACTTTAGATGAATATGCATCCGAATATCCGAACTCTAGTTTTTTTATTGGTCGCCGCAAAAGTGGTCTTTAAACATGTGGTCATCGTGTGCACGGGATATTGTTTTCAAGATAGTTCAATTTTCGTGCCCGCGATAGTACGTATGCTCCCTGAAATACTCACTGAAAGAACTCAGAAGCCGGTGTGAAGTGCGACAGTGGTCCTTGGTAGCGCACGTCGCTCCTGTTGCTGGTACCGTTGATTCCTCGGCCGGAGTCCCAGCACTGCTCTGTGTTCCAGGAGTTGTCACAGTGCACCCAGGGCAGCTCCGAGCGAGCTGATGAGACCAGGAAGTAGAAAGCCCAGCCTGGAAGAAGAATATTGTTTTAAGGATGAAAATAATAGTAGGTACAGGATAGTTTTGTGAAACCGTTGCGCCATAGAACATACCTACATAAGCCTATTACGGACGACGCCACACAGAGCCGTCCCGCTCGGCGCGGCCGCGACGGTAACCGTGGGTCTGTGTGGCGTCGTCCGTAATATCTAGTACATTACAACCGCTCATCGTTGCGTCGCCGTCCCCTCACGCCGTGCCGCGACCGCTGTGTGCAGAGACCTTTAGTCCTTAAGATAGACTATTATGAGTGGGCTGTTTAGGATATTGCATACTTATTATTTGCACCAAGGACAGCCCCATTTTATGTCCAGGCAAATCACTATCCATTCCAAGGTTTCCTGGAAAAACCGCATCAAGCGATAAGGCCGCCTTTTATTATTTTTTGTTATGTATCTTTGTGGTGTACCTACTGGTCCTAAATTTTCTGTCTCTTATTTATTTATCGATGCCCCCAAGCAATAAGTCGGTAATGTGCTATTATGGAGTTTTTATTGTTACGTAAAATTCAGCACCTATAGGTTGGGATAAATCTTAGTAATTTATTTCAAATTTTTGTTAGTGATATTTACAAAGATATCATGAGAAACACCTTTACCTGTAATATTTTAGCAATTTTTTTTTTCTTAAATAACAAGGTTTTTCACATACATAATTAAATTTTGACATTGTAATTGAATTACACAAAAAACTAACTTTCGTTTGATGTATCAATGACCTCAATAGTCCGTTAAAAACTACTTAGTTAAAAAGATATTCAACAAAAACAGAAAAACATTTTTTCTGTAAAATTTGAGTTTTACGATTACCGACTTATTGCTTGGGGGCGTCGTTATACATATATGTATAAATACATTACACACATCAAATAAACAAACAGTTAGATAAACACTGGACATAATTACCAATGATGACGTTGTAGTAAAATGACACGTAGAAAGCCACCATGACCGCACAGAACCCGACACCTGTAACGTAAGAGTAGGTACAGTTAGCAGTGAAAGTCGATTAACAGTATTTCATTTACAAAATCTATACTAATATTATAAGGATAATATTTTTGTGTTCACCAAAAATCTTAAGGTACATCTATGTATGCATTTCTAAAATTTTATTCTTCCCCGAAAAATACTGATCGTGCACCAAATATTAAAGGTTAGGTTAGGTTAGGTTATATTTTGGTGCACATTCAGTATATTTGGTGGAACACAGGCAAAATTAGGTAAATGAAATGGGAGTACTTTTAAATAAAATTGAAGTACTTTTAAATACCATCCATATTATAAAGCTGAAGAGTTTGTTTGTTTGTTTGGTTGAACGCGCTAATCTCAGGAACTAGATAACAAAAAAACTGATTCGAATAAAACATATATTTTAGTGTTGGATAGCCCATTTATCGAGGATGGCTATATGCTATATAACATCACGCTATGATCCTTAGGAGCCAAGCGAAAAGAACAAAAGTCAGAAAGAACGCTAAGCGATAACAAAGTAATAGCGCGGGTGAGCGACAGGATGCGTCGCGATGGGTGGGCTGAAATTTCACGCGGACAAAGTCGCGGGCAGAAGCTAATTGTTGGCGCACAACATATGCGCGTGATTGACCGCAGGGAAGGCGCGCGGGGTCGGGGTAACGAACCCGTTACACGACGCCCGCTGCGCGTCCTCCACACTACTCGGCTCACAGACGCGCGCCACTACGGGCATTTCTATATGTTAATTGTGGTATTACACCTATATATATACAGTCCACTTCTCTTTTATTATAAAGTCCCGATTGAGCCTATTCACTAGTGTATACATAAATTGACATCAAATTCTTGAAAACAATTTGATGCAGATACTTCAATTTTTATTTGTCAAAATAACAGCTTTTCACTAAATGCATATGAAAGTATATACGGTAATTATAACAAGAAAACGGTTAAAAAAAAATTGTTTGTCGGTCTCTCTGTCTGCCTGTTTGGTCCGGCTAATCTCTGAAACGGCTGGACCAATTTGGACGGGACTTTCACTGGCAGATGCTGATGTTATGAGGAGTCAATTTGGCTACTGTTGCTTTTATTTTAGAAATAGCCACGCGGACAACAGCTGGTTTTCTATAAAGTACAGAAGGTCGAAAATTTGACCTTGAGCTGGCCTGGCGTAGTACATTTTTTAATATTTATTTATTTATTATTTATTTATTTATTTTAATCACAATTATAACACCTTTACAGAATAATCCAATGCGATGTTATAAGTAACAATGTCTACACAGAAACACAGAAAATAAAATGACCTGTAAGCAGAATCACAAAGAATTGAATAGATACTAATAATTTAAATAACAATTTGTGTTTGTATTACCATCATACAAACACATCATTGCTATCAGACTCATATCGAACACAGTCCATCAATAAGTGATGTAGGTCTTCCACAACATTTCATCACTCCACGCAATTAGGTGAGTTAGTTTTTCTCATCATGAACGCAAACTTATTAGGTACATGGAATGTGTCCGGATCTGAGTCTATGAGCTGTAACAACCAATTTTCTACTTAAATTACTATTCATAAACCAGGGCACACGAAAAGGCTGACCCTGCATGGTTTTGGCTTATTCCACAAATCCCCCCTGAAAATCCCCCTTAGGAGGAAAAGTGGAATCTATAAAAAACAGTCTAGAATTCATCCCTGATAATCCGGCTTATTCCACTAAACCCTCTGAGAGAATCCCCCTCAGTGGGGAAAACTGAACCCTTATGTAAAAAATATCACTTTCAGGGGGGTCTTGGTATAAGTTTTTTTTTTTTTTTTTTTTCAATTCTAGTATTCCCCCCTATGCGGGATTATCATGGGTGAATTCTAGACTGTTTTTATAGAATCCACTTTTCCTCCTAAGGGGGATTTTCAGGGGGATCTGTGGAATAAGCCCATGGTTTTATACCAAATCCCTTTTTCCAATGAACGTTTTTCATAATACTCCTTCCAATCGATGCCTTCCAGCATGGAAAAGACGAGAAAAAAAATATATCATCCCCACTTTACGTGTAAAAAAAACTAATTTTTTTTTACCTCTTTGTCAACTTGATGCTAAACTACAGCTTTCTAGTACTAAGAGTCTCTGAGCTATGCCGCGGACAGACAGACAGACGGACATGGCGATACTATACACTGAAAAACTTTTTAAGTTAATTTAACCTTTTTTTAACCTATATTTTGGGTTAATATAGCACCTACTGACATGATTTGTTACTTCAACAAAAATTTTGTTAAATCAACAAAAATTTTGTTAAATCAACAAAAATTTTGTTAAATCAACAAAATTTTTGTTAAATCAACAATTTTTTTGTTAAATCAACAAAAAAATTGTCAAAAAAACGTCATGGAACAGTTTTTTTAACACAATTTAATGTCAACTCAACCAAAAGGATACAACAATAAAAAAATCAACTATTCGGTTTTTCAGTGTATAATAGTTTCTTGTTGAATACGGAATCCTGAAAACTGAAGTAAACCGTATTTTTGCTAACTGTACCTATAGCAATGGTTATGTCAACTCATGTCGATAATAACTCACTTTTGTTTGTGGTCATTCGATAAATGTTTGCCGATAATCCTCACGTTCCGTTGAAATAAAATATACTTAATTGAAATTATTATTTATTATTTAACATGGTAAGTACAGTCACGAGCACCAATATGTATACACTTAGCAAAATTCAAAAGCAATTTTCTCGTGAATAACGATTGCAACTTTGAGATCAGACTTATTATGTAATAGTATAAACATATACTATTACATAATAGGTTTTATCTCAAAGTTGCAATCGTTATTCCCCATGAAAATTACTTTTGAATTTTGCTAAGTGTATACATATCGGTGCTCGTGACTGTACCTAACTTATAAACTTAGGCCCCACAAAACCATTGCAGTGGTTTGACTGTGGGATCAGTGAGTCTCTAGACAATAATACTTAATTTATTTATTTAATACTTTAGCACAAAAAAAAATGTACAGAGGCGGACTTAATGCCATAGGCATTTTCTACCAGTCAACCTTTGGGTGGAGCAGAGACAAACAGAGGTAGGTGCAATTATGAAATTGGAGGAATAATTGATAATCTCACTTACTTAACCAAATAATATTTTTTTTAATTTCCTTCTAAATCTATTTTCATTTGTTTCACTCCTTATGCCTGCCGGTAGACTATTCAATAGGTATGGTATTCGTTTCTTTAGGATTCTGTCACCAAAATAATTGGTGACTTTGGATACATTGAATCTGTCAGCAGCAATAGATCGTGTAATTGGGTTATTTATTTATGATTTATTTATTTAATACTTCAAGCACAGAAATGTACAGAGGCGGACTTAATGCCATAGGCATTTTCTACCAGTCAACCTTTGCAGAGACAAACAGTGGTAGGTGCAATTACGGGTGCAATTCGGGTGTAGATTATCTTTTTAAAACGCTATATTTGTGACGCATAAAACTAACGAGTGCAAAAAGACGCTTAACGAAGCCATTTGTACTCGCTGTCATTGTGGTTATTTTTTTTTTGTAATACATGGGAACCTTCTGGTTACGCAGATATTGAAGGTCAAAGTGCCAACTTTTATTCCAAAAAACAAGTTTTAAATATTATAACCAGACATCGGAATAGGTAGAGTTAATTTACCTAAACGTCGAGGAAGGAAGTAACATAGAGTGGATAATACCTCCTCTAAAATCCCGGAATAATTATAAGGACGTTTAAATCCCGGGATTTAAAAACCACGAATGATTTATTGGACTTTATTTATAGTTACAATTCATTGATTTGAAAAATAAAATTTTCTTATGGTTCGGTACTAAAACTAATAAATTAAAGAGCTTTTTAGCAGTTTTATTACGTAACCCTAAAAAGTGTTTTATATGATTCTGCAAATCAATAATTTGTAACAATAAATGAAGTCAAAATAAAGTCGAAATCCCGTCATTGTAATTTTATTCTGGGATTTTAGAGTAGGTATTATCCACTCTATGTTACTTCATGTAACTTTTTTTAACTTTGGCCATTTGTGGTCTTCTTCATCAGTTCCACTTCATCAAATGATAGTTTCCAAATCGGTTCATAAACGACGGAGTTCTGAGATAACGACCGAAAAAAAAAATACAACCGAATTGAGAACCTCCTCCTTTTCGGAAACTCGGTTAAAAAGAAAAGATTTTTTGTTATAGGTACCGTAAATACTTTCATATGCATTTAGTAAAAAGTTGTTTCATTAATATTTCAAACAGACACGTCCATTTTATTTATTTGTATAGATAATGCAATAATATAAAATGATTACTAATCAAATTAAAAATGTATAAAGTCATCATACCTTTAAACAGCGGACATATTTTCCACAATGTGATGGGTCCTTGTCGGTTGTACTGCCCGAGGATCAACTCCATGTAGAACAGAGGTACAGCACCGAACACCAGCATCAGCGTGTACGGGATCAGGAACGCTCCTAAATCAGCCAAATGTTTTAGCGGAATTGTAATCTGTTTCACATTATTGCAGAAAATAGTAACCATAATATTATTGTGTAGCAAAAAAAAAAAAGAAGTTTTCTTTATGTTTTTTTCTTTCCTGAGTACCTACAAAGGAAAGAAAAAACAAACAGAAAACTTATAATGAAAAGTCTCGCTACGCCACGCGTAGAGCTCTGCTACTTACTGTGCTACGGCGTAGCACACAACTGCTACGATCGCGTAGCTTTCGTTGCGTTTGATAATTTCAAACAAATTGATTTTTATTCGTGAAGACTGAAGATCATTTTTAATAATATTGTTTATTCACTTCAAAATTTTCCGTTTTTTTCAATTTTATGTCGGCACGGTTGGCGCAGTGGTTAAGCGATTGACTGCTGCGCTGCGTGTCGCGGGTTCGATTCCCGCACGGAACAAATATTTGTATGACCTACAAGTAGTTGTTCCGGGTCTGGCTGTTTGTGTATGTGAGTTTAAATGTTTGTAAACGCACCCACAATACAGGAGAAATTCCTAGTATGGAGCAACGTTTAAAAAAAAATGTATTTATTAAAATTAAAAAAAAAGTGTAAACTCAAAACTTTGGAATAACTGACAGTCTGGTTCAAAACGTCACGAGCATGTCGCGTATTTCGGTGACGTAAACCCATAAGTTTTTCACCTATCAAAATCGCTCAACGCGGCTAAAGAGTTTCTACTTGAAAAATCATCAAAAATAGGTTGTCTGTCTGTAAAGTTGGTTTATGGACGATAGTTTAACGTGACAACGTCATAACAAAATATTTATTATTGAGCGTAACGGGACAATGAGCGCAACAAGACAATGAGTCATCCTTTTTCGTGCATGCAGCCGGCGTTCATCGATTTATTAGACGTTGTGACGTCAAAAAAAAATTGGTTGTCTGTAAAGTTGGTTTACGGACGATAGTTTAACGTGACAACGTCATAACAAAACACTGATGCGGCACAAGCGTACAATGAGCGCAACGGGACAATGAGCGTAACGAGACATTTTCGTGCATGCAGCCGGCGTTCATCGATTTATTAGACGTTGTCACGTCAAAAAAAACGCAAAGAATGTGCGCAATATGGATGGAGTTATGGAACTATGGAGAAGTGTCTTGAAGCTGGATGAGCGTGCGTGATCCATCGCAACCTGTTCGTTGTCCACCGCCCACAGGACGGATGAAAAGCTTCTTCCCAGTATTCCAGCACAGCACAGAGTATTCCCGCTGTCCCCCCCCGCTCGTGTCCCCATTAATAGGGACAGTGGGACTTGAATAAAATGATTAAAAACTGTTCCCGTTGTCCCGTTGATGCGGTAGAAATATATTGACGTGATAACGTCTAATAAATCGATGAACGGCGGCTGCATGCACGAAAAAGGATGACTCATTGTCCCGTTACGCTCATTGTCCCGTTACGCTAATTGTCCCGTTACGCTGATTGTACGCTTGCGCCGCATCAATGTTTTGTTATGACGTTGTCACGTTAAACTATCGTCCGTAAACCAACTTTACAGACAACCAATTTTTTTAGAATATTTTCGTCGTATGGCGTTCCAGTGGGAGGATAATAGTAATTGTACATCAAGTGCATAAAATGCACCATTTTACGCGAGACGTTTATCCATCCGAGCAAGCTTGCGAGCGAGGATGGATATAGAGTGTAAAATGAGTTTTATAGACGAGTTGTACACTCTACTTTTCACTTCGATTGCGAGGAAATGAAACAGCAACATGTAAAATAATAAATGGACGAAATAAAAAATATAAGTTTATTTCATGAAATCTTATTGTGTATTCGCTGTTGGTATCCTTGCCTTGTTCTTAGAATACTAACGAAACGAATTAAAATAAAGAGCTTATTCTATGAAGTTGCAGTTGTTCGTGTGGCTGTTGGACCGATTGCCTTGGTCTTCGACGAAGATTTTACTTTATGCTCTAGAGCATAAAAAGCGAAATTATGTCGCCTACGCACGACATAAAGACGAACTATTAGAGCATGAGAAGTGAAAATAAATAAATAATTATAAATGTTGTATTGCATCAACTCGTTTACATTAATTTGCAATTAAACCACAAAACAATTAAGAACAAAATCCAGAAAGCCTTAGCTTAACTCTAAATCTTTGCCCGTCTTATGAAAGTTTCAAGACGTAAATAAATAGTTATCGTTTACAATCTTCGGCAAACAGATTAATTTTATAACAGAAACAATTTCACTGTTAATTGAATTTTGTAAAGAAACTATAAATCCTTCTCTCATTGCTGGAGTGGTGGTTTAATTCTAAGAAATTAAGTGAACTGATAAGGAGGAAATTCTCAGTATTTAGCTATCCAAAGTTTGGATATGGGCGGTAAAAGTGATATTATTGCACAATTACACTTCGTCGTTTCCCTCGATAACACAGGGAAGTATGGAAATATATAATATTTTGACGGCACGGTTGGCGCAGTGGTTAAGCTATTGACTGCTGCGCTGCGTGTCTTGGGTTCGATTCCCGCACGGAACGAATATTTGCATTAACTACAAGTAGTTGTTCCGGATCTGGCTGTTTGTGTATGTGAGTTTAAATGTTTGTAAGTGCACCCACAATACAGGAGAAATTCCTAGTGTGGGGGCAGCGATTATTAAAAAAAATAAAAAAAAATAAGACTTTTTCCGTCCAGGATAACGTTATAACTTATTTCCGTACATTTTATGGACATGGACGTCGACGTCCGTGATCATATCATCACGCAGCACGTCGTTAGTGGGTCGCAGCATTATGCTAAGCGATGGCCATTTTGCGTGGATGTGACGCATACTTTCCCCCAATCTGTTCTTTTCGGGTTTTTGTTCTTTCTTTGCCCCATGTTTACCGAAAATAAACGTATTTTCTTTCTTTCTTTCTTCTTTATTTCACGTTAGAAACTATAAAAGCGCCGATTGATGACTTTGGGATGACTTTGGAACCTACAAAAGCCTTCCTTAAGTGAAATGAAATCGTTTATTCAGTAAATAGGATATCGGAATCACTTTTACACGTCATATTTTTTTTTTAAATAAGCTAGATGGAGTCGACATTTCCTATCTGACTACCCCTGAGAAGAAGTGGCGAAACAAACTCAGGGGTCAAAGTCTCTTAAAGTCCAGACATAATTTTGGTCAGTTCATGTGAGACCCATGTAAATCCGTGTCTGAAATGGTCTTTTGAGGAAAGAACCACACAATTTTGAGTAGACCTGTCCAGTCAGTGCAAGCATTTGTCAGTAATCGTGTAGCTCAACTTAGGATTTAAGGAGCTCAACGACTCGACGAACAATACCAAAGAAAGGACATTTGGGTATTTATTTATTATTTATTTATTTAACATGGTAAGTACCTAACTTATAAACTTAGCCCCACAAAACCATTGGAATGGTTTGACTGTGCGGTCAGTGAGTCTCTAGACAATAATACTTGATCACACTTACATATCCATATAATATTTTTTTTAATTTACTTCTAAAACTATTTTTATTTGTTTCACTCCTTATGTCTGCCGGTAGACTATTCAATAGATATGGTATTCGTTTCTTTATGGTCCTGTCACCAAAGTAATTGGTGACTCTGGGTACATTGAATCTGTCAGCAGCAATAGATCGTGTGTTATGGTTGTTGAATACGTGATTTAAGCTATACTCTTGGGTACCATGATGGTTTACTGCTAAAAGATAGTTATGTTTGTAAGTGATAGGTAGAATTTTACATATTTTAAATCTCCTTTACAACTGTTTTTAGTTTTTTTAGTAACAAGTAGTTTTAAGAATCGAATTTGAAGAGCTTCTAATTTATCTAAGTTAGTTTTGAATGTTAATCCATAGCTGTAGGTAGGCCGCATAAAGTACCAGACCATCATTAAAACTAAGTGAGAAAGAGAAAAAAAAAAGATAATCTAAAAGGAAACAAACGACCCACACAGTGCTCACATTCACAATAATTAAAGTAAAATATGTAATACTTTTCAAAGTAAATGTACGACCAGTACACCCTAGGCCAGTGTTTTTCAACCTTTTTCATAGTGTGGTCCCCTTATGGAAAAATCTTTCGCGACCCCCTACCCTTCGCGGTTTCTAACTTGGAATTCAAGTCTGTCACTTTGGTTACTTTTTGGTTAAGCAGAAAACAGAATACCCACAATTAACCACAGAAGTTTCGAAGTGTTAGATTCCATTTGGAACCTCCTACTTGTGCTAGATAACAATTTTCATCGATGGTTCAATTAAAAGGCAAACAGAGAAATCGCCGAAATTTTGAGAACGAGTTAATCGAATGTCTAAAAAAAAAATTGATTAACGAGAAACAGGCGCAACCATCACAATAATGAGAATGGGTGCGTATGTTCAACTTCACATTCATAATTCATGTGACTACTAGGTATTTGATGATTTGTGTTAGCTTAAGCCATTAATATTATTATTATTTATTTTGTTGTTAACAAATATAACATTTTGAACTACTATGATTATATATTTATGAGCTTTAAATTTTAAAGCAACGGCGACCCCCTTAAAGAGGCTTCGCGGCCCCCTAGGGGGTCGCGACCCTCAGGTTGAAAAACACTGTCCTAGGCAATAAGTCCCACTACAGCCTTCCTAACTGGCTAATATGTTTACAGAATTGTTATCTCACGAAGCGACGCGCGCTTAACTTGTGGTAACCAAGTGTGCAAACACGCTGTGAATGTGTGCGTGAAGAAGAATAGCGTCTGCACATAACACACTCACACACACACACACAGACACTTCCGATATCACTATTGTCTCGGACGGTACCAAGAGAGCTTTTGCGCTTACACATACATTTGGAAACCACAAGTAAAGCGCGCGTCACTTCGTGAGTTAAAAATACTAAATCACGGTATGAAGTATTCTCTATAAGAAGAAGAAGCAATCAATTCAACACAGAAATCCAAAGGACATTGTCCAGAATCGCCCTGTGCAATAAAAGCATCGGATATACACGATAATGAATTGTCTATTTTATTAAATTAGTTGCAAATACTTTTATAACACGGACTAGCTGCATGCCAAAGGAACATTAAAAAGTATTTTATGCGACTAATATCATTAATCACCGCCATCTTCGCCAAACGTCATGTCGTGTCGAAGAAGATTAGGGATGTCCAATCAATTGTAATCGATGTTTTTTTATTATAGTGCAAATAGAAGCTACAATAAAATCATTCAATCACCATCCCATTATTATTATTCACTAAAAGTATAATTGATCACCCTATTTTAAATAAGTAGTAAGAATAATGCAGAAGTGAACAAAACCTATACCGGATGACTTTTTTACCGTCTCGAAAAAAATTGGGTATACTAGGTGAACGGAGTAGAAGCCTATGGCATAGCAATTTTTTTTTTTTTTTTTTTTCAGGAATAAAACTAAAATAAAAGATAAAAATATTGAAATTTGGGTGCGTATGATTTAAATTTAAATATTATTTATCGTATTTATTTATTGAATTATGTTTTTTGTTAAATTTCTGTGTTTATTGTTATAGTATGATAAGTTTCCTTCAAATGTGTGGTATTTATCCATAGATCAATTTCTTTCTAGGTTAAAGAAAAAATAATAAAAACTATGCCATAGGCTTCTACTCCGTTCACCTAGTATACCCAAATTTTTACGAGACGGTAAAAAATGTCATCCGGTATATTTCATCTTGATCGTTATTCAGGTTTTTCTAAGATTGTTTAGAAAAGTGTGTGGTTTACTTCTAACTAAACGATCACTTATGAGTTTACGAAAATTAATATTTAAAAAAAACTTATCTTTACTGGATGAATTATAATTTTTTTCTCTAGTCTCAAGTAGAGAAGTAAGGTGTTATTATTATTATATTATAAGTAGGACATTCGTACTTGTAATGTTATTAATATTATCGTATGACAAAAGTTGATGTAATACTGTTTGTAAATTGTAACGTATGGCCATAGCGTAGCGCTAATGATATTTGTCTCCCGAGAACACGTACAAGTTACGGAAGAAAAGTATTACATACGAAGGGGTTCAGATGTTCAACAAACTACCACGAGAAATAAAAACCTCTAAAAGTTTGCAAATATTTAAATCACAGTTAAAATCTCTTATTATTGTCAAAATTTAAATCCGGCCCTGGTTTGTGTCTTCAATTTACCCACATTTTGATTTTTGTTTCACATGAATCTTGCTGCTACCTTCAATGTCTTGTTATGTACGTTAAAGGCCACTGCACACAGCGGGCGCGGCGCGGCGGGACGTGACGCCGCCGCGACGCTGAGCAGTTGTAATGTACTAGATATTACGGACGACGCCACACAGAGCCGTCCGGCTCGACGCGACGTGACGCGACGCTCTGTGTGGCGTCGTCCGTAATATCTAGTACATTACAACTGCTCAGCGTCGCGTCGGCGTCCCGTCCCGCCGCGCCGCGCCCGCTCTGTGCAGAGGCCTTTGTTATTGTTGTCTTCTTTTAATATTTGTGCATGTCATACTAGTTCTGCTCATGAATATCATCATTATTATATAGTTAAAATATTTCTCATTAAGTGAAATTTGTAGTAAATTTCTTTTGAGTAAATAAAGATTCTTTAACCACAACGTATGGCCATAGTAAATCTTAGGAAATATCGTTTTTGAACTTAACGGGGTGTTAAACAGGCACCCCTATTTTTGACGTCACTAAATGGTCAAGTTGTCACTTGTCAGTCTCTCACTCTATCAATTACATCGGCGACGCTCAGTCTGCGTATATAATTGTATCGGAGTGTTTTGGTGACTTTCGGGACTATTTATTTATTAGTACGACTTGGCTATTTGAACGGACTCTGATTGCTTTCACGAACGACTTACCTGGCTGTGATTTTCGGAACTGTGTACCGGTCAATCGATAACCTGGCTCTCATAAACGGACTTACGCATACGCAATGGAAAGTGTATTTTGTGTAAATTGCGGCTCTGCTGGTGGTTCCATGTTGTTGGAAGCTGAACAGATTCGTCACTGTTGTTGTACAACACCATTGTTGTACACAGTGACGAGTTTTTGTTCTTAAGTCCATTTTTTTTTTTTTTTTTTAATCTAGGGCATCTCAGAGTGTAACCGCTAAGGTTCCGACTCTTTAACCGGACTTTCCTGTGGTTGCCTTAAGCTCCTATCGAAACTTAATGCCTCCAGCCAGGGCGTAAAAAACTACAAACTAAACGACTGCTGCTCGCTAAGGGCACCCCCTGTGGGGTACGAACCTCGGCTTAGGGCAGCTGAGTCGGAGGGAGGGTGGCAAGGGACCGACGGTGGCTGGATAAAATCAGTGTTTTGATTATTATCCTGGGGAGTTTGGATTACATGCTGCTCAGCTAAAACGCGTGCTGGCGCTTCACTTACAGTCAAGGGTCGGGGAGGACTATTCGTTAGTCGGGGATTTCGCGCGGGGCCTCGGCGGCGAGGTCGGAATGACGATCGTGTATTGTGTGCTCTTATCTTGCGAACTGTACTAGTTTCCCTACGACTCTCCTGGAGGAGAGTAGTGGGGTCGTCTGGGTCGGTCAGTGATTAAGTCCATACTTCAGAACAAAAATTTATACCTAATTATCTAGGTAGGTACTAAAGATATCTAAATGCATTAGGATATTGATTTTCAGTTTCTTAAAAATCACTCGGAGTCACGGAGTTATGAAAAACCATAATATTCGTGGTTCGATTATATCCACAAAATCTGATACTTTTTTTGAAATATATCTATTCTGCAGGTAGTCCGCTATAAAAATAACATCATATAGGTATTTATTAATGATCGACAATACACCACATAATTTTCCGATGCTCTTGGTTCCAGGGCGAACAATGTATGGGCGCAGAGCAATGTCCTTTAGAACTATAAGAGTACCTATACCACTGTCATCTCAAGTTCCACAGGCGACATAACCCACATAATGCATATAACGTGTTTGTACATATATGCAATCCATCTTTATACAAGAAGCAAGCATTGTGAGTCATAAACCCAGTGACATGGAAAGTCGTATAGAGCCTTCCTATAGATATGTAAAGTTTGAATAATGAAAATATTATACATGCTTTATATAAAGCTTATAAATGTCCATTCCAGTCATATTAGGGTTTCACCTCGGAATGAGAGATAATAAGCTGGAAACTTGTAATACACCTTCATTTTAGCGTTCTAAAACTTGTCTCAAATGTCTCTTAAAATCTCGTGTCTGCGTCATAAGCTATTCCAAGGTCAAAGGTCACAAAAATCGGTTTTTCGCGGTCATCTAGGTTTCTACAGCTCCAATGAAGTTAACAACCGGTGGGTCATCTGTTACTGTAATCGTTATTTTTTAACGAACGTCAAGGGCATAATTTTGTGAAACAACGCTTTTTTGGTTTGACGATAGTTAGCGCCATTTATGACGTATACGCGTGCGTTAAGGGCCTATACTTCCTCAAATGGCTTAGCATGATCCTCCGTTATGTCGAAAATGCAGCATTAATTTTGAAATAAATATATGGTAAAGTTGAAGATTAATGTTAAGTACTATGTTAGCCGAAAACACGATTCCATAAAATTTTCTGGATGGAAAAATAATCCAAAGTTACCTCCAAATTGAACAATAAACCGCTGGTATTCATAAAATACTTCAAATTAGATAGTGAAACTTTGCATATTAGGTCTTATGTTATTTACTTTTTTTAAATGACCATTATTTTCACCGTAAAACGAAATTACCTAAACTATCGGCGCCTTGGAGCGTTTTCCCTGCCGCCCTGTCTCGCTTGCTCGCGTGACCGGTAGCAATAGTGTGCGAGCGAGATACAGAGTGAGGTGGAGCTGAGGTAGTATAGACTCTTAGTGGACGTGAAACAACCCGCCCTTAAACATAAACATGAAGATGAGGTCAATGTTACCAAACCGAACTCTAAGAACAAACACGGAAACAAACTAAGAGGTCACAGTCTCTTTTAAAGTCCAAGATGTCTGGAAAAGAGTTTTTTTTTAAGAGTATATTCATATTAAAAAATTTCGAATATTAAATTCTTACAATCAGGCCAGTCATCCACCCAATGTTACTTTGTAGTATAAATCGTGATTATAATGCTAAAATAAGATATTTAACATTCCACGCAAAGAAGGAAGCAGCACAATTATTTTTTTCCGCCACACTTACCAAGTCGACGCTTCCCGAGTATCGGTTAAATTAATATTATTCAGTAAACGGTATCACCTCACCACACGTAACACTAATGAACTTACTCATAACTAAGTTACACTGTGCAGCTCGCCACTAAAAAAATTACGAGTATCGTACTAGTAAATATTGAAGGTTCCTTGCAAAGTGATTATAGGAAAAGTGTAATTTTAGCACGTATTTGATATAAACGCTAACGAGAAACATGGATTTTTATAATAATGAGACAGAAAAAGAAAAAACATAGCATAGCAACTTTACCTTTGAAAAACGGAAGGAATAAAAATTGATGTAGATCAAATAATACGAGAGACCATGATCAAAATGTTATGCCTTATCGTTTTATGACCAAACCCTTATAAAATCAATAGATTTGGTTGTTCTGAATCCAAAAATCCTTATTTCCATAGATATAATAAAAGGAGGAAGATATGTTATGCGCTAACATCGCAATCCGAAAACCTGGGGCCTAAGTCTACTAATTTACAAACGTTGCAATGGTCTTGCCATTGTGAGTATTTGACAGTGTTTGTATGGCAAATCTGTCAAAAACTCACAATGAAGAGACCATTGCAACGTTTGTACATTAGAATAGCCATAAGGTCAGAGGAGCAGCCGTCCACGACTACTCTGATCGACCGTTCACTCAGGAAGTCTGATATCCAGCTACAAAAATCAGCTGGGATGCCATAAGCAGGAAGCTTGCTGAGTAGTGCAGCGTGCCAGACCCTGTCAAAGGCCTTCGAGATATCAAGCGATACAGCAAGTGCTTCGCCCCAGCAGTGCGTGACATACACAAGAAGATCGCCAGTTGACCGTCCCCGGCGAAAGCCATATTGACGGTCACTGAGGAGATCATTGTCTTCAAGGTAGGTCAGCAACTTACTGTTCAGTACCCTTTCCATAACCTTGCACAAAATGGAGGTAATGGCGATCGGACGGTAATGGGCAGGGTCTGCTCGGTCGCCCTTTTTGGGGACTGGTTGTACATTTGCAAGCTTCCAGGATCTTGGTACCGTTCTTTTTAATAGAGAAAGGCGGAACAAGCGTGTCAACACAGGAGACAGTTCAGGCGCCCGACAGTTGGCGGACAGTTGGACGCGTCCCAAAGGGTCATGGCCATCAGATTGGTACGGGGATGCCGCACGGTCTCCGTTGAGGCGGCGCGCCTCCTTGCCGGATTGCCGCCATGGGATCTGGAGGCAAAAATTCTCGCGCACTTATGGGAGTGGCGCGAGGAGGTGAAACGCCGGGGCGTAACTCCGCTGGCGCGAGAAATCACGGCACAGCGGACAGAGCTCCGGCGGGATCTCATGGCGACATGGAGGGTGCGATTGTCGCAACCCAGCGCTGGGCACGCCACAATTGTGGCGATAAGTCCCCTCTTTGAGGAGTGGCTAGGAGGCGCCACGGCGTCCTCACCTTTCGCCTGACACAGGTCCTCACTGGACACGGGTGTTTCGGGAGGTTCCTGTTTCGGATTAGGCGGGAGGAAACGCCCGGGTGTTACCACTGTGTGGATCGCCCGGTGGACACGGTGGAGCATACGGTGGAGGTCTGCCCGGCTTGGGCAGAGCACCGCCGTGTCCTCACGGAGGCGATTGGCGGCGGCGATCTCTCGCGTCCGGCCCTGGTCCAGGCCATGATCCGGAGCGAGAGTGCATGGGAAGCAGTCACCTCCATCTGCGAAGTAGTAATGCTCGCGAAGGAGGAGGCGGAACGCGCGAGGGAGCGGCAGTCTGTGCGCCCTCACGCCCCTAGTCGCCGCAGGAGACGCCCTGGGCGGCGGGAATCGGTAGCTGATTCCCGGCCACCGTAGGCGCGGGTTGCGGACGGCGAGCTATGGGCAGTTCGCCGTCCGGTAAGGACCAGGCCCGG
The DNA here is from genome assembly GCA_947523025.1 of Dryobota labecula. Classification (NCBI taxonomy): domain Eukaryota; kingdom Metazoa; phylum Arthropoda; class Insecta; order Lepidoptera; family Noctuidae; genus Dryobota; species Dryobota labecula. The sequence continues at coordinate 11,354,401 of OX383306.1, read as the reverse complement.
GTCGATGGCGCGTTGTGTTCCACGCGCGCCTCAAAGAGATGTCAGCACGCACTGACGGGGTCCGCTAGGACCGGTGCCTGCCAGGGTTGCGGGTTTGTCCGAAAGGGATACCGTGGCCCTGGCACACAGGCAACGGAAGGAACACGGGTGGGTTTTAGTCAGTAAAAGTCTGACACGCCCTCCCGCTCCACCCAGAGCGGGAGAAGTTATTTGATAATTTCCCACCCAAAAAAAAAAAAAAAAGGCGCACACTGCCTCAACACTCTCGCTGGAATGCCGTCAGGCCCGCTGGACAGCGATTTCCTGCATCGAGGAGTCACAATGAGGTATAGTAAGTGGTTGCTTGGAGCCAGAGTCCAGACGAGCTCCTTTATTTTCCGATTTTCTCCTAAAGTATTCATAGATATTTCATGGTGTTACGAACATAGCATTATCGAATTGTTATGAAATAAGTATATGTATTTCATTTGCAATTTTTATATCACGAGAAAAACGCTTTTGATTTTTGCGTAACTGTACGGTATTTTATATATTCGTATATCTATATCTATACTAATATTATAAAGAGGAAAGCTTTGTATTTTTGTATGTAAAAATAAACTGAAAAACTACGGAACCGATTTAAAAAATTCTTTCACCATTAGAATGCTACATTATTCCTGAGTGACATAGGTTACTTTTTACCGCGGGAAAATACTTTTTCCTACGGGAAAATTAATTTATCGTTGGCGAAGCTGCGGACGGAAGGCTAGTACTGTGTATAAAAAAAAAAGGTAGAACAACTTACCGCCGCCATTCCTGTAGCAGAGATAAGGGAAGCGCCACACATTCGCGAGGTCGACTGCAAAGCCGATGATGGACAGCAGAAAGTCAGCGCCCGTACCCCATGTCTCGCGCCCGTCACCTTCCTCTGATATTCATTATAAGTGTACAGGTACTTTATTGAAGGTGCGTTTGTATAAAGAGATTCTTACAGTACTTTTTTAACTCTGAAGGCCCTAGCGCAAACTTGTGACGTACTATCGCGGCCTTTTCCGCCTGATCACTTAAATATCTTTTCGCGTAAATCCTGCGGAGGCGCGTAGCCACGCCCCATTTTTAGCCTATTAGGAAAGCAATAAAGCAATTGTAGCATTGGGAGCAACAAGGGCATTCGGCACCCAAGGTCCGTTTTGATATTATTGCATCAAAGTAAGTATTGCACTATTTAGTTTCATATGACAAAAACTCATTTTAATTCATTGATTCTAGATGGCGTGATAGGTATTTATTGAGAGGATTTCGCTACGCCGTTGACGCATGTATTATTGATAAGCGTTTGAATTTCAAACACATTACGACCTGCAGCTTGCGAAAATTTATTTTAATGTTAAAACATGTCTGAAGTCAGTGAAATCAGAGATTTTAGTGCAGATGATGATCAGACTGATTATGTTCATCCAAAAAATGGGTCGTTGGTTCGGTTGGGTCGAGCGAATTCGGGGAATACTAAAACATACACACAAATATGCTCAAACTTTAAATGATGAAACCAAATGATTGCTGTGATTTACTTTTAGATTAAAATGATTCTTTTAAGTACCCAAAGCTATTATTTATGCCTTGAAAACCTTTTAAAATATGAACGCCCAATTAATTTACGGGTTGGATGCAACAAGGGCGGATAACGTGTATTAAAAAAATATGTTATTTTAAATTTCTAACTACCTTAAAATAATAATAATACTAGAATCTGATAACTGACTCATGGTACCCTTTAATTTTAAAAGTGCTAGAGATTTATCTTAATTGATTTAGAATTTATAATACATCTAAAACTTTTACTTCAATTAACTCATAACTCACTTTTTTGTGTAACGCCCTTAGCACCCAATGCTTCAATTGCAATCTGCACTGCGCAGGATAGTGACGTATCACATGTAGGTACTCCATTTATGAATTTTACGGATGAAGTATTATTATATTACGGGCTAGAGAGCGCTTCTATTTTTTAAGTGCAAGCAAAAATGAGCTTAGTAGTGGTCAGGCGGGAGTGTCCGTGATAGTACCTAAACGTAATGTAAATGGAAAAATACAATTATCCTGTAGGATTTTTTTATTTTTTTGCGGCGAACACGATTATTGTCTCCCATACATATAAATAAAGTCTTAAAACTTAGTAAATATTATGTGGGAAAGGAGTATTTTCATTTTTGAAATCGTTCATATTTTACATTGCGCGTTCCTGCTAGGAAAAGAAAGTTAAATTGATCTTTGGCAGCTCTGGACAGAGAGAGATGGAGGAAGCGTAGGTAGGCCTTTGGATAGTTATATAGACTGCAAACCAGTTGTATTAAAAAGAAGTAGATACCTGGTTTAATACTATTCGTTCTGAGCTTTTTCGAATTTTCGCTAAAGAACTCCTCCTCTATTTGTATTTTTGGCTCTTCTGAAATAAAAACAGTTAATTAATTACACAGCAACTTCATCTAGAATCTGCGCAGATGTTTTTTTTTTCTACCAAGATTGATTTATTTCATTAAAATATCTGTAATAATAACATATGTACCTACCAACTAAATAACAATATATAATAAACTAAACTAAATAAAACTAATAATAAAATAAAAGGTCTCTCTGTCTCTCAAGATACAGGTTACCTAGTTTGAGAGGCAGGGTTTCCCATTTTTTGTACAGATTTTTCTTAGATTTGTATTGCGTTGTGTTACTACCAAAGCTCACTTGAATTGTCTATTAAATGAAACATGTTAAATCTGTATTTTTTAAGAAATAAACTTATTATTATTATTATTATTTTATATACGTTTATATACATATCTCGGGACCCTGGGGTCCCGGACCTTTGGAAGGCGTACGAGGGGCCGAAGCCAACTCGCAGAGGCCCCTTAGACAATTTTAAATGGAATGAGGCACCAACCGACGATTATCCCTGTACGCACTATGCAAGTGCACCCAGGGACAACTCCCGGTTGTTGTAGGACTATTGCAGGATATGAAAACAAAGATATTGGACTATGGGTTTGGGTGGTTAAAATGGACTGGTTACCTAAAACTATGGAAGGACTATGGCCCCTGCCTGATCAATGTTTTATTATTATTATTATGAAACAAAAATATGGCGTCGAAAAAATAAATTTATATCATATTTAATTTAAGTTCTAAGTGAATTACTTACTCTTATAACAAGATAGAGTGACGACCGAGCCTTTCGTTGATTTGTTGTCTGAAAAAGAAAATAAAACAATTGAAATCTAAATAGTTTATGATGCTCACACAGTTAGTTATTTCGGTGACCACTGCCAGCCGAACGCAAATTACGCTTTCATAGACACTGCGCGAGACACAATAGAAGTTTTATTGCTATGACGCCTTTGGGCGTTTAGTGTTCTTGAACGTGTGTGTGTGTTTCGATTTCAAAACAATAGCATAGGCGCTGTAAAAATGCAGTCCATTAGCGCCCTGCAGTGCCGGATTAACCACGTAGCAAGAGTAGCAATTGCTACGGGCCCCGCGCAAAAGGCCCCTCGTATCCAAACCTGGCCACCTCCGCCTAAACGTAATTTCTTTAGTGAAACTTATTAAGACGTGGAATATTGAATTTACTTGATGTCACAAAACGTGAAACGTAACCCCTTCCGACTAAGACAATCCACGTCAGACAGTCGGTAACCGATTTTTTTGCTGGCGAAAAATACATATTTTTTCTCATATTATTTAAATGGAACATGGGATGGATTTGTGACTTCTAAATATTAATATTAAGGGCTGAAATTTTTACAGGGTCTTTATTTTGGCATTATAAAAAGAGAAGAGAGAGAAAGAGAAAAAACGTTTATTTGCGGTAAACATGACGCAAAAAAAGAACACAACACAAAAAAAAAATGTGTTGGGGTAAATATGCGTCACATCCACGCAAAACGGCCATCGCTCTGCATAATGCTGCGACCCTATGCGAGACAGAGCCCCAGCGCTGGTTTTCAGCGACAGCCGGTGTTGACGTGATGACGTCGACCAGTGCCCGGTACAGCATACAATGAGATAAAAAATAACATAAATACACAATACATAATTATTACTAATAGTTTTTTTTTTAAATAATATTTTAACAATAAAAAAATGGCAACATTCCATTCCGTCGGCAGCGGCGTACGCGCCGTCGTCTAAAGTTATCTGTGCGAAAAAAAAATCAAAATAAAAATTCTCATTCTTTTTTTACCGTTTATACTTGAGAACCCATAGCAGATCAAAGGCCCTTCAGTAGAATTTGCTACGGGCCCCGCGCTTGCTTAATCCGGGTGTCATGCTCCGCAGCAGAACCACTTTGACTATATCATGTAAAAACTACAGGATAAAATGTAGATAATGTCTATATTTTTGTAGCCTAATATAAAAAATGGTATATTGTTAGTTTCTTGGAAAATATAAATTCAAAGTGGTCATGCTACAGAGCATACTCTCCAGCAGAACCACTTTAAAATAACGGTTATTTCACGCTGATTATGCACAGGTCATAATATAAACAAATGTATATTTATTGTATATCAAGATAACATCTACAATTTTAGATAAATACTTACTGATTTTTAGTAACATGTAAATGTTTTATCGGAATGCGCCTGCCATGAATTTCTTAGCAAATAACAAGATTAATAGATACATACATATAATATATTTCTTTACGATAAATAAATTAATAAATTGTATATCAAGATAACAACATCTACAATTAATTTATATCCTGTAATTTTTACATAATATAGTCAAAGTGGTTCTGCTGCGGAGCATGACACTAATCCGGCCCTGTCATACAAAATTTACCAAAAATGCACAATCGACAAATCATTGAAACGCTTGAAGATTCAGGGCGTCCATCAAAATAGGTAAGTATTTTATCATTGACTGCTAAAATGCACCATGATCCATTATTGGCAAATCCACAAAACAATCAAGAACTACCTCGGCATGCACCCAAAACTCTCCTACATTAATCCATCTCATCAATATGCGAATAGTCCTTAAACTCGTGCATATAAATGAGCCCTAACTGTCCCTAATACCGTTCATTCTTACACCTACCGGGGGATCTTAATAACGTCACTGGCATCCGATCGAGGACGCCATAATGGGATGCCGATGTGGAAAAATGCCGCAATAATCCTGAGGTGCGATTCCATTGGAATTCAAAAACGGTACGTTAATGTTGGCACGGAATGGGTCGGTATTTCATATTATTGAAGTATGTCGGTATATATGCATCGGTATTTTTTGCTGTTATTGACTTCGTTTCGGCGTGATGCATAAAATTTTAATTAATCGGAAATGTGGCGCGAATTGTTTGTTGTTTACAGTTTTCAAGGTCCCTGCCACGTGTATCGTGTGGTTGGATTTGGATTTGTGTGAATTGAGATGAAATCTGTACCGTGTGATGCTGGACGTAAAGAATAGCACCACCCCATTTCCTCCTATGGGTGTCGTAAAAGGCGACTAAGGGACTTACTAGAGAATGGGCAGCAGCGTTCTCTATGCATTTTAACACTATACTGCGATTGCCAACCCGCCTGCCAAGCGTGGCGATTATGGCAAACCCCCCCCCCCCCCCTAATTGGGGGAAGCCTATGTTCAGCAGTGGACGTCTTTCGGCTGAAGTGAATGATGATGAGATGAAATCTAAAGAGCTATTCTGTAAATCACCGTGAAAACTAAGATGAAGTGACCTTTCACTAATGTTAGGGATTGTCACTATTGACTCGAGGTCAAAAAATATCACACACGGTGATATTTTTACAGAATAGATGAGCAGGTCGGTATATGCATCGGTATTTTCTGATGTTATTGACTTTTTTTTTTTTTTACACCCAACGGGGAAGCTCTTGGCCTTCATCTCACCTGATGGTAAGTGATGATAAGGCCGAAGATGGAAGCGAGCTTCACCCGGAATCCTCAACCACAGAGGAACTGGCTATCTTACCTGTAACTGCCGAAACACAACAAATGCTGTTTACATTGTTGTTTGGCGACAGACTTAGATAAGATGGTGGTAGCTAGCCAGGCGGACTTAGAACAAGCCCTACCACCAACCAAACCGAGCAGATATTTTCGCCCCCGCTGGGAATCGAACCCGGGGCCTCTGGATCTGAGACAGGTGGTTTTACCACTAGACCACAGAGGTGATGTACGAACATTTTAATTCATCTGAAATCTGGCACGAATTGTTTACCTACGGTTTATAGGTTGCTCCCATTTATATCATGTACCTATATAGTTGGTGATATTTTATGTGGATAGAGATTAAATCTTATCTGTTTTTCATGGGTTTTGCTACTATGGGTTGCACTAAATTGCACATTACTTACTATAAAATTCTTAATTGCTCCTCATATTCATTCGAATAGTCTAGTACCAAGATTAAATTTAAATTCAAATCATTTAATTCGAGTAACAATAGACTCATAATAGAATAGCTTATACATTTACACATAAAATTCAAATAAAATAAATTTAAGATAAAAATAAAATTACAATCAAAAACAAAACACAAATTAAATCACATTAAAAACAAATATAATTCAATAAAATTGTTTGTCAAATAAAGCGACATGTAACACTTTTTTTTTTTTAACTTGGGCATCTCATAGTTAACCATGAGAGGTTGAGACTCTTTAACCGGACTTTCCTGTGGTTGCCTTAAGCTCCTAACGAAACTTAATGCCTCCAGCCAGGGCGTAAAAACTTATAAACTAAAAAACTGCGCGCTAAGGGCTTGGAAATACAAATTTTATACTTCCAAGCGCGCCACGCGTGTCGCTTACAACAGTGAATTATGATTGCACAATCAAACCTTCCCGCGAGCGTGGCCAGCATGTAGCTGAGGCTCCTCCGCACTCGCCTCACCAGCGAAGTGCTTCGCTTGCGCATTGTTGCGTAAAAACAATCAACGCGGGCTTCCGCAAACATTGTCGAAGCGCTGCAATAGGAGGAGGAGGAGCCCCAACATCATCCTGAACGCGTTGTTTATTAAATTCGAGTGAATAGTATTAGTCAAACGGTTGGTAAACGAACTCATGACCGACCCCTCGTTCGCTAGTCCAGGAGCTTTAGCTATAGGCCCGCTTCTAAGCGCACGTAACCATGTAACTATCATTTTTACATCTAAATCAGTAATCAATCTAATAATAATCCACCCAGCCTTTTCCCAAGGACGTTGGGGTCGATCTCCAGTCTAACCATGTCATGCAGGAGAATACCAGTATTTTACATGGAGCGACTGCATATCTGACCTCCACAACCCAGTTATTGAGTAACACGATACCCCTTGGTAAGACTCTGACAGTTATTTTGCTAACTATACTCAACAATACAGTCTATGAGGTAATTGCTGAAATTGTTAGTAATGTTGACAAAATAAATCCTATTGCCACAGTAGGTATTTATGGACATGTCTAAGGCATTCGATCTTGTGGATCATAAAATATTACTGGGTAAGTTAGACCGTTATGGTGTCCGAGGAAATATATTAAGCCTAATTGAGACTTATTTAAGTGGAAGGAAACAAATCACGGTTTTAAATAGAATTTGTCCTAATTCTAAGATAGTAGTCGCTCACAGTTCTTCCATTAGGTATACAACTTGTGGTGTACCCCGAGGGAGTGTCCTTGGACCCTTGCTTCTCATATTCTATAAATGATTTGCCAAAATGTACCGACTATCAAACCGTCCTGTTTGCCGATGATTGTACACTTATTATACAGTGTAAAAACTTAGAATAATATGAACATGACATAAATGATTCCACCCATAGCATAACAAACTGGGTAACACAGATTATGACGTTTCAACAGAGAATAAAAAAACTAAATTTAAATATATCATATACAGACCAAAAAGTATCTGAAACCAACAGTGCCAGATTTCTAGGATTTTACTTGGATAGTCATCTAAACTGGAAATGTCATGTAAAAACTGTCTGTAAAAAACTAAACCAGTGTTTTTATGCGCTTTATAATCTTGCAAAAATAGTAAATGAGTCCGTAGTTTTGATAGCATACAAAGCTTACGTCTCTTCAACGTTTAGGAATCATGTATTGGAGAAATTCCACTGACAAGCTCAAAAGCAGTATATACGTGCTATGTTTATGCACTGATAGTTGTAATATATAGTATAATCGAGGAAGCACGAGAATTCAACAAGCCGACCTACATATGCTTTGTTGATTTCTCAAAAGCATTTGACTTTGTACAATGGCCAACCTTGTGGAGGACGCTGTTAGAAATGGGCACACCAAAACACCTTGTGCACCTTCTTAGAGAACTCTACGAAGGAGGAACAGCATCACTACGAACAGACGACCACATTCCGGATAGCTTCCATCCCAGTGCAGGTGTCCGACAGGGATGTATTGTATCGCCACTCCTATTCAACACCTACACAGAGCTCATTATGCGAATCACCCTCGATGACTGGACTGATGGTGTTGCGATTGGTGGCTACAAAATTGCGAACCTACGATACACTGATGACACAACCTTGTTTGCGACTAGTGCTGAACACATGGAGGAACTACTTCTTAATATGGAGCGCGTAAGCCTTACGTTTGGATTAAAGATAAACAGGGGTAAGACCAAAATGATGATCGTAGACCGTAGCAACAATAACTCGCCAGATGTGACACAGATTGCGAACTGCGGTGTAGTTCAGTTCTACGTATACTTCTTCCCGTAAAGATTTACAAATATCTACGAATGACAGCTTGGCCAATAGCTTAACATACTTCCCTAGGCACGAAGGTCTCGAAATGTAATGGATGGTCACCCATCCGCGAACCGACCGCGGCAAGTGTAGCTTAACCTTCTATCGATCGGTGCGGCTGTTATTATTTAGCCACAAGCCTTTTACACCTAAATCAGTAAGATAAAGCTTTATGAAGTTAATGAACTAAACCTCATACATAATAATATCAAATTTCTAAAACTCAGCCATATCTATACATATGTATCTATACAAATAAATGAAATTGAAGTGTCTGTTTGTAATATCATTCAGCTTTTTACTAAATGCATATGAAAGTATAATATACTAGCTTCCACCATCGGCTTCGCCCGCGTGATATCATTATAAATTATAGCCTATGTTACTCAGTGATAATATAACATTCTACTGGTGAGTGATGAAAGAATTTTTTAAATCTGTCCAGTAGTTTTTGAGTTTATTGATAACATAGAAACATAAAAAAATAAAAATCTTTTCTCTTTATAATATTAGTGTAGAAGAAGTATATATTATATAATATAAGAAGTATAATAAAGCTTACACGGCGTATAACAAGAAAAACTTTTATTTTTTAATTTGTCTCCGACCGCGACGGTCTGTCTGTCTGTTTGTTCTGGCTAATCTCCGAAACAGCTGAACCGATTTCGACGAGACTTTCATTTGCAGATAGCTGATATTATAAAAAGTAACTTAGGCTACTTTTATTTTAGAAAAGGAAACGCTGGCGAAGCCGCGGACTGCAGCTAGTATAAGAATAAAATTTACAAAAAGCAAAGTTTGAAAACCCCATTCAGCAAAGAAACGCAGCAACATGCATAGAGAGTATATAATCAAGTGAAACCTTCTTAGAAAACTTATACTTTGATTAAATCTAGACTCTCTTCATGACTCCCTAGGTTTTCATTAAAACTTGTTGGTAAATTAAATGCAACGTGTTGGATTATTTTTAACCCCCGACACGTCTAAAGAGGCGTGTTATAAGTTTGACGGCTATGTCGTTCTGTGTATGTGTGTGTCTGTCATTGTAGCTCCCAAATGGGTGGTCTCATTTCAATGCGGTTATTATTATTAATAGGCTGGTTTAATCGGGGTTGTCTGAGCTATGTTTCATGGTAATGTTATCGGATATTTTTTATGGATGGGCCGAATATTCGTTTTATATTCGGTATTCGGCATATTCGACAGGTTTACCGAATATTCGTATTCGGCCGAATATTCGGTTATATCGCCGAATTTTCGACAAAGTGGTACTCATAGTTTTTACAGTATTGAGCCGTGTATGATCTATCATGAGTTGTGTGTTAAATGTGTTATTTTTATTAGGTAGTAATTTACTGTGCTGCTTTATGTTTTTGTCGACACTGTAGCTTTATTATCAATAACATTAGATAAAAAAGATGGTTATTAAAAACAAAATATAAGTATGCATCTGTTTCGGGCGAAGTTTTACTCCTTACTAGATGATGCAATAACAACATCTGGTACAGCGGGGGAAGCGGGCGGGAGGGTCCGGCGCCAATCCGCGCGCTTTGCGTGAACAAGTTCAGACCTGTATACTGTCTGCGTAAGGGAATTAATTATGCCGAATATTCGGTTTGGTAAAAGTTTTACCGAACATTCGGCCGAATGTTCGTATTCGGTGAAACCCATGTTCGGCCCATCCCTAATATTTAAAAAAAATTGGAATTTAATAACTTGTAGGTATTAATTTGTTTTGAAGAAAAGTTAAAAGTCAAAGTCAAAGTCAAATCATTTATTTCAAATCACATAAAAGGAACTTTAGAACGTCAAAAATTACAAAAATAAATTAATTGACTCTAGTTGCCCATTCCAAAAGGTAGTGTATGGTGTAAGGTGTATGGAGAAGAACTAGCAGAGAGAGTTGGTCGACTATTACTCGGTACCTTGTAAAGCGTACTTAGCAGTGCTAGTTTTCCTTTAAACTTCGTTATACATACTGCGGCAGTGAATTACATACACACATATGGTGAAACTATAAAGGTAGGACCTTTATAGTACCGGAACCCTAAAAAACCTACACAATTATGTTATAATAACAGCCAGCTACGTCTGTGTTTAAAACCTTGAGAAGTATTAAATATTGAAGTAATCAAAAGCTGAGATGGTTAAGCTAAAAGATGTTGGTCTCAGGAGACATTTTCCGTTTGACCGCACTCAGATTACCAATCCCACGGTTTTATTTGATCTTTAATGTTGAAAAGTATGTTATTTTTCTGCAACTGTTTTTTGAATATTTTTCGCTTTATGCAAATGTATGAAAATCTTTTATTTTTTTCTGAAACTGTTTTTTTTTTTTTTTTTTTTCAAACATTACTTGGCAATTTGTCATCCTTAAATTAGAAATGTTTTCGTCATGAAGCTCAATGTTTCTTTTCATTATGAAAAGTACACACAGTACTGAAAGTATACACAGGATAATCATAAATTCAGCCTTAACTTGATGATTATTATCATAAATTGATTTAATTTATGATTATCCTGTGTATACTTTCAGTAAAGGATTTTACAGCCACAGAAACCATGAACTTTTTCAGAACTTCATCAAAAGTCTATTAGAAAAATTTCAATTTTCCAATAAAATTAATTCACCAGTTAGTCAAGGAGCCCGCTAAACAAAGTTTTCCGCCAAGTCAAACAAGAGTGGCGGAATAAATAGTGAAGTGGCAATAAGTTTCTACTCAAGTGCCACTGGCGCCACCTGGCGGCCTTAGAGTTTTTAATATATTTCCCCTCTCTAGTTGCCTCGTTTTTCAGTTGAGTCGATACTGTATTTATTGCAGTACAATGGAATGAGTTCTAGTCTAAGTACTTAGTTGTTTAATGGAGAAATATTGGTCTGGAAATGATTGAAACAGCACTTGTTGTTAACTTTGTTTGAGAACAGTTATTGTGAAATTTTCACAAGTTTGTTTTTGTAGTCGTTTTTCGCTAGTAAACCTCGTTCTTTGGTATGTTTGGCATAAGAAACAAAAAGACTAAACTAAATATTTGACGACTTTAAAACATGCCGTGAATATTTCTTCGTGTGTGTAATGTGCACGGAATGCTGTATGCATCATTTCTCTCACTCTGGCAATCCAGCATTCCCCTTAGCGGCGTGGGGTTGAAACGCTGTTTACACTAGGTACTTCAATTTATTAAGTCTACAGTAACATAACAAATGCCCGTGGCGGGCTGCTTGCTGAACAGTACCCATCATCCCTCACACTTCATTCACCCGGGTTGCCATTAGCGCCGCGACTCAATGGCGCAGGGTTAGCGCGCTTATAACAATTCATCATCTTACAAGAACATACTACAGTAACATATTGTAAGTCCGTGGCGTGCTGCTTGCTGAGCAGTATCCATCATCCCTCACACTTCATCCGCCCGGCGTGCCACTGGTGCTGCGACTCAACAGCGCAGGGTTAGCGCGCTTATAACAATTCATCATCTTACAAGAACCTACTACAGTAACATACCGAAAGCCCGTGGCGTGCTGCTTGCTGAGCAGTACCCATCATCCCTCACACTTCTTCCACCTGGTGTACCACTGGCGCCGCGACTCAACAGCGCAGGGTTGGCACGCTGTTCCTCGTAAGATGGCGCTGTATGAGTCACTACGCCGGTGCCGCTGAGCGTAGCCTGTTTAGAAAAAAAAGCATTATAAAAATTAAATTGGCAACATACATACAAACAACATATATTAACTACATCATCCGGCGGGCTCTTGTCACTGCTAGCAATGGCGATGGTTATGGCTTGCGATGGTCGGCAGCGAGGAGTACTAGGACGCGGTGGTATCCTTCTGCGAATCAGTAGTCTCGCAGAAGGTGGCTGCGGAAAGGGAGAGAGAGATCTCGTCCTCTCACCCGGCCCGTAGGTGCACCGGGGGTCGGCGGCGGGCGAAGGTGGGAAACACCCTCTTCCAGCCCCCTAAATGGGTCTAGGGGCGACGGATCATCATCCCTATTCAGAACATACGAAAATGAACCAGCTGAGGCAAACAAATTCCTAGGTTTCCTAGAACCTACCTCATAAACCCCGATCATTCTACCAATTACTGACGTAGGTTGAGCAGTTGAGCTTAATATCGTCGCCCCCGCTAAGTTGAGTAACAGCGTGATTAACCTTTAAAGTTTACCGACAATCAAGTTACTGCGGTCGACTTGTAACTTGACAGCTCTCGGTTAATATTACACGATCATCGGAACTAACTTGAAAGTGGATATTGGGTTAAAGCTTGGCAATAAATCGCTGGTTTGAGAGAATATCGACGTAATTCAAAATTCTGTCAAATTGAACACTGTATGCCAAACGATCATATATCTTGAATATTTTATCGTGAACGGCAAATTTTCCTTGAATCAGTAAAGTCAAACCTTCAGTAAATCATTTACCTACATTTCATTTTTTTTTATGCACATAAACATTTATATAGAAATTTAAAAATTACATTCTCTAAAATCAATCATTTTTAGTTACGTCATTATTCTCGCAAACCAGCGAAATATAGATTTCGATGAATAATCGCAACCGTGAATGTTGGGGATTTATTTATTTATTTAAAAACACATACAACTGTCACCACGGGCTTACCTAACACAATAATGTAGTTATATAGCTTAAAAATATTAAGATTTACAATTACATACATTATTATGAAACACCAAGAGTTATTTTACAAAACGCAGCCCGTGTGAATTCGCTCAAAGTACAATTGAAGCAGTCAATCTGGGCCTCAAGTCTGCTATTACAATAGTGTCAGAATGGTCTCGCCATTGTGAGTATTTGACAGTGTTTGTATGGCAAATCTGTCAAAAACACACAATGAAGAGACCATTCTCACAATGAAGGCCCTGTTGTGATACCATATTGAGCGCATGCAGGGCGCGCGTAAGCGGCGCGTACTACAGCAGGTTGGTGCAAGCGGGCGGCACCCACAGCAGCGGCGGCCGCCTCCGTCGCCCCACGTGACCATCAGCCGGTCGATTCTGTAAAAATCTCACCGTGAAAACTGAGGTGAAGTTAGCATCAATACACAGTGTCAATCCCTAGCATCAATGGAATGACAGCTCACTTCACCTGTGTTTTCACGGTGAGATTTTTACAGAATCGACCGGCAGGTACACACAACCCAACCGTGCGTAGAACGCCTGGGTTATGTATTTTACCACGCCTAATCTTTAAGTAAGTGGCGAGTGCTACTTCCCTTCTTACTTCCAGTTTAGTATAGCCTACCATGTAAATGTCAAATCATTTATATTTAAAAAAACGGGGCAGTCTTTGGGGACTACCTATAGAAGTGAAAACTAAGTAAATTAGAAGCGTTCGGTGACGATAACGCGAGTTCCATGATTTTTGTTTACCCAAAAAGTACACATATACCTGTGGCGGTATCAACAACGCCACATGCGAACTACGCATCAAAGCCCTGACGTCACAAATCCTGCATCGCGCTATCAGAGTTTACCGCGCGACTATATATACAACATCCTGACATCAACCGTCGGGCAGTTGCCCACCAGACACAACACCCGTCTGGTCGGAGGATCCTCCCTTTACTATAGAGTATGAGTGAACTTTACACCCTGTTCCTCATACCTCTAAATACCTATCCACAGTATACATATAGCTCATGGAAAGCGTTCGGTGACGATGATTTTCGTTCACCCAAAAAGTGCTCAACGCGCCTAAAGAAGTTTTCACTAATAAAATTATGCAAATAAATATATTCTATTTCGATTCTATTCTATTCTAAAAGTAGCTGCAGACCGTGGCTTCGCCCGTGTCTTTTTCTAAATTAAAATTAGCCTTAGTTACTCTTTCTGCCAGTGAGAGTCCCGTCAAAATCAGTCCAGCCGCTTCGGAGATTAGCCGGAACAAACAGACAGACCGAAAGACAAAAAATTGAAAAATGTTTTTTTTATTTTTATGTTTCGTATATATAATACTTTCATAGAATTTGGTAAAAAGCTGTTATTTTGGCATTACAAACAGACACTCCAATTTTATGTATTTGTGTTAGGCTACTTTTATTTTAGAAACAACCACGTGGGCGCAGCCGCGGGCATCAGTTAGTCCATACTAATATTATAAATCCATACTAATATTATAAATGTGAAAGTAACTCTGTCTGTCTGTCTGTCTGTATGTTACGTTTTCACGCCTAAACCGCTGAACCGATCCTCATGAAATTTGGCAGAGATATAGCCTGGGATACGGAGAAGGACATAGGTTACTTTTCTACGCGATATAACCGACATTCACGCGAGCGAAGCCGCGGGCATAAACTAGTATGTAATAAATTATCATTAAACTAACTTTTTTTTGTATTAGAATTGTTTATTGGTCCATACTCTACTATATAACTGTATCACGCAGCTATGCTGGGCGCTCGTAATAACTATACCTATGGTGGTAAGACTTCCTTGGAAGAGTCCTTCTTCTACGAGGAGCTTTACTAACAACATCACGCCTGTTATCCCCGAAGGATTAGGCAGAGATGCTCTTAGTGCTCGCCGCGTTGCTGCCGGCCGCTGCCATTCCGGTGTGACTCTGCCCTAAATCTATGCATTGAAACGCTCCCCGCGCCACCGCCGCCGCCAACGCCCCGCGCCCGCTGACTTCGTGGCCGTAGCCTAAGTCCCACGTTAGCTATACTACTACACTGAAAAAATGCACTCCAATCAAGTGACTTTTTACCTTGATTGACGATATCTTGTTTAGATTAATCAAAATCTTAGTTAAGTTGATCATCACGACGTGATTGCAGCAATACTAGTTCAAATGATGGAACGCTCAAACAAGTTTCTCGATAACCTTAACATGACATTATTGTAGAAGAGTAAAAAACGAGACAAGTTAAAAAATGTTAACGGTAACAAAGTAAGTTAGTTGTGTCAATCAACCATTTTGACTTGATTACTTCAATAAAGATCATTGAAACTTTAATCTAATAATCTTGGTTGGAGCAACTATATTTTGACTTGATTGCTGCAAATAGGTTTTGTGATAACTCCAATCAAGATCCCGTTTCAAATCTCAATCAAATAAAAGTAGTAGCTGTGATCATTGTGCTTGATAGGCTCAGATGCAAACAAGTTACTTAGTCAATCTAAACAAAATCTTGATTGTGGCAACAACTTTTTTTTTTTTTCAGTGTACTACCAATTTTTTTTTTCTCTACGGCGAATTTCTTGACCTTCATATCACCTGATGATAAGTGATGATAAGGCCGAAGATGGAAGCGAGCTTCTCCCGGAATCCTCAACCACAGTGGAACTGGCTATCTTACCTCTAACTGCCGAAACACAACAAAATACTGTTAACATTGTTGTTATGACGACAGACTTAAATAAGATGGTGGTAGCTAGCCAGGCGGACTTAGAACAAGCCCTACCACCAACCAAACACCAACTAACTAATACTGAAGAACTGTAACACCAACTTATACAGTGTGATTCTTTATAATGTGCACATATCGAAATGAGGGAATCTATGCTTAATTTTATCGACGAGAAAATTATTTAAAAAAATCTAAATATTTAATGAATTTTTACAAAAAAAAAAGGTTAGCTACCTGCTAAACAATAGTGCGTAGCCATGCGGGCCTTTCTTTGACAGTTGATAAGAAATGTTGGGAATGAGTTATAAACATGCAATTTTTACTATTGGGTAGCTAATATAATGAAGATTAATTTAAAGTAATAAAAATGGTAGGTTATGGCGGCGTCTTATTGAGAAATTATGCGATTATTGTAAAAATGGATGAAAAAAAGACCGATTTTTGCTAAAAAAAACATGTTTATTTTTAATTGAGGGCAGTTTTTTCCACAATTTTCATTTTATGATGACGCCAAATTACTTTCAATCATTACGGAGTTTGTTTGATCGTGACAGATCATTTAGTTTAAAAGTTACGCCGTTTTGTTTACACTGAGGTCACAGTAGCGAACATGTTTTTTTAAAATTTCATTAAAAAAATAAAATTTCATTAAAAAAATAAATACTATTTACATTTTTTTTTTTTTTTTGTTTTCGTTAAAATTAATCATAGATTCCCTCTTTTCGATATGTGCACATTATAAAGAATCACACTGTATTGAAGTTACTCACCACGGTTGGCACTTTCTCGTGGTACTCTCGTTCATAACTGATGGGTCGCGCCCGCGTCAGATCAGACTTGTGCACCGTCGCGTCACATGTCTCATGCTCCTAAACAAATGAATATGACATTATGTAATTTGCTCTAGATAGTGCCCGTGTTCTGGTACCTATATTCTGTCCACTGAGAGATTGGTTTTTTGACACATGTCAGTTTCATACTAAGGAATTTGTGTTTTACGAAATTAAACTTTATTATTTCCAAAACTTGTACAACTGATAGGTGTCTGGTGACCCTAAGTATCACCTTGAAAGGGAATTATTGATCAGAGAACATAAATTGAACATTTTGAACGTTGAGCTAATAGAAAACATTTTAGCAAACCCTAGATCGGCGATTGCAAAGAGGTTGTGTGACCTGTTGAAGATTATGTCTAGTCAAAGATTTGATTTCTGTTACAATATACAGAACTATTAGTATTTTAGTCAGATAAATAGTTTTATTTTAAATATAATAAAGTAAAGTTAAATACTTATTAAGGTAGGTACGATGGGGATTGCATATCCGTATGGATAAAAAATAAAAAATAAAGTATCACCCAAAATCATTCTAATAATGTGACTTTTAATCTGGCTCTTTATTATGGCTTTGGTCTTTGGTGAATTTATTGACTTAATTCACATTGTTTTATTAGTTAAACATGACTGAATCATTTAATTTAATTAGCCTATTTTTAGTTAATCTCTAAAAAAATTGGTATTGAATTCACCTTTGTGTCTGTAGTAAAAACTTTCGTTTCGACACTCACATTGAAGGTGCAGTTTTAGAAGTGTGTTCAATAAATAGATAAAACAAATCGCTACTTTGCATGAATACCCGCACAAATCAAAATTTTGAAAATACTGGTTTATAACACAGCCAAATGCAAAATAATTTTTATTTAATTAAACATTGATTAATGCCCTTTCGATGTATACATTCTATTTATTCTTCTATTGATCCAATACATGAAAAGTTATGACAATAAATATTTTGTTTAATTTGCAAATAGCTACCCTGTAAAATGTGTGTTTTTGGATTGTGCGGTTATTCGTGCAAAGCAGCGAAATATTCAAACAATGGTCAACATTCTCTCCCTTATTTTGATCGATTGGTATAATTTCTACATACCTACTTTCTAATCTCTGCCCATTTTCCAAGTTAATGACATGTTTACAAACAACATCAAACAAACCTGTGCGTGTTGTGGGGAGGAGCCGCGTCGGGAGCCGCTACTCGACGACCTGTTGCTGGCCTCTGCACACACAAACAAATAATACAAATGATTAGTTTTTACGATTGTGTTATATACACCGTGGCATTGTAGTCGTCTTACAAAGACAGCTCACTTCATGTATCCAATGACTACTAATCATTCATGTTTTTTTTTTTTAACATTTGAAGAAGAGTCTGATGGACTCCTCCGCCCCCGGGGCGGACATTTATTAAAACGACTACTGACTCATTGGTTTTGCAGAGGTTTGGGTCCTGGGTTCAATTCCCGAGTTGTGTAGTTTTATTAGGTTATTCCACTAAGAATTTCTCACCGGGAGGAGACGCTCTAGGAGGACATATAGTGACCTAATTGGTGATGTTCTTCAGAAAAGTCAGGTGCGTAGCACTCGCAACCGGCGTGCGTGTTTGACCAGATAAACGAAGCAAAAGGATGTAAGGAGCGTATAGCTGGTGGCGTTCTATAGTTTCTGCCTTTCCCCTTGGTAAGAAGGCGTGAGTTTATGTATGTTTATATTTCACAATAAAAGCTCCCGGTTTATATAGGCTCGCCTCTAAAAAACTCAAACTCGAAGCATTTATTTCAAATAAACCAATTACAGGCACTTTTGAATTGTCAAGGGGTCGGTCAGTCAGAGAGATGAAGCTAGTTGCCCATTCCAAAGCGTAGTAGGTTCCTATGGATTAGAACGGACAAGAAACTCCACGGACACTCTTTTAAAACAAAATATTGTTACAAAAAATGGGTTACATCATTCATGTTGAAGTTATACACATGAGAACCAGTGGCGTAACTATACAGGGTGGCAAGTCGGCAAAATGCCACGGGCCCCCAGCCGGAAGGGGCCCCCGGTGAGAGAATCCCAACTCCCAACATTTATTATTATTGGTCCAAAAGGATTTTTTTTTAGTGTTGTTGAGTTATTAGCCAAATACGATCCTATTTTACAAGAATTGCTACAAACTACTTGCTTGTTTGTCCAAAAATACAAAATGAGCTCATTGCTATTCTGGTTCAAAAAGTGGAAAATGCTCTGGTAAATGAAATAGTAATAGCACCATTTTATTTGATACTACTCAAGATATTTCCAAAACAGATCAATTGTGTGAACTTTACCGTTACTGTGTAATCGAGAAAGATGAAAATGGAACACCAAAGGCGCTCGTAATTAAAGAGTCATTTTTAGGATTTCATGAGGTTAAGGATCAAACTGCCTTAGCAATGCAAAGCAATGCGAATGCAAAAGCATTCGATTAATTTGCCACGGGCTTTGAACGGTATAGTTACGCCACTGGTGAGAACAATGTTGATAGACGTGCAATGGAATCTATTACATGGGACTTTTGAAATGTGGATGTCTGTAGAGTCAGTCATCAATTGTTAATTAAGGCTAAGTTCACATGACCGCGCGGCACCGCGCGTCGCCACGCGGTGGGAGCGTTCACATGACAGACTAATTTTTCTCCTATCTAAGCGTCTGACGATCTCAAACCGCGCGGATCAACAAAACGAGTCGATATAGGTAAGATCTTGTGCACGGGACGGTAGCGCAATAATGTAGACGATAAACTATTTAGTTTGATCTTGTACCGCGCGGTTAGTTTAGTAGTTCCTTAGCCTCATTTGCCAATGTGACTTTTTCAATTCATATGTACTTTCTGAGTTTATCTTGGACATTACTGACATAGGTGAAGGAAAAATATCGTGAGGAAACCTGGACTTATAGTTAATATAAGTCTGAAATCGCCAACCCGTCTTAAGCAAGCGTGGTGATCAATGCTCGTGCCTTCTCTGTATGAGAAGAGGCCTTTGCCCAGCAGTGGGACAGTTATAGGCTGGCTGGTAGTAGCGATGTGACGAGTTGGTTTTTAATGACTCGAGTTACTCGAGTTGATATGGCTACTGACTCGAGTCGCAACTCGAGTTGACTCGACTCGGTGTCTCCTAGTGGCTGGCAGTCGCCGAGCGAGCTCGACGGCCCAACTCAGCCCGAGTTCTATTTCACTCAACTCGCAACGTAAGTAAGTGAGATGCAATGCATGATACAACACCGAACGGCGCGCGCGGACCGCGCGGGGGTGTGACTCGTCAACTCGTAAGCAACGTCGTGCAGTGTGCGTTCGATAAACCGAGTTGATTCGAGTTGTTAAAAACTGAACTCGAGTTGACTCGTTTACGGTTCGACTCGAGTTACTCGAGTCAAATAACTCGACTCGCACATCACTAGCTGGAAGCCTAATTTGCAGTTTTAGCCGTTTCATACAACTGTCAAAGAGAGATAGATGTGATTTAAATATGCGGATAATTTAAATTGTTAGTCTATTTGTTAAGTTTGTGTTATATATTGCTATCTTTTTATTTTATTTATATAATTTGTTAGTTATAGCATGAGAAGCTTTTTTTTTATCCTCAACGGGGAGCCTTTGGTCTTCATCACAACTGATGGTAAGTGATGATAAGGCCGAGCTTCACCCGGAATCTTCAATCACAGAGGAACTAGTTATCTTACCTCTAACTGCCGAAAGACAACAAATGCTGTTAACATTGTTGTTTTGACGACAGACTTAGATAAGATGGCGGTAGTTAGCCAGGTAGACTTAGAACCCCCCCCGGTGGGTTCCCGCATTGTCGAGGCGGGGGGGCTCAGTAGCCGTGGCTTGGAGGGCCATGGTGAAGCTATGAGGAACCCGAGGAGGGGGCCGCTCGTCAGGGCTTTTGCGGCTAAGCCGACGACGTGGCGGTCGTAGGTACCGGTGCCACTTCGGCGACATCGCAACTGAGGCGGGCCGTGATGTCGAATGGGTGGCATCGCGGCTGAGTGTGGGAGGCCGCGGCCGGAGAGGAGTGCCGGTATTGCGGTGAGCCGTTCTCCCTACCTTCCGCGGCATTGACGGGGTCGCCACCGTTGAATGGCGGACGCAGTGGGGCCGCAGAGGAAGATGAGTGTCGGTATTGCGTTGGCCGCTCTCCCTATCCTCTGCGGCCGAAAAGTGGTAGGCGGCAGGGCCACTGACCTGACCCGTCGCGGTGGGACCAGGGGCGCCTGGACGCAAGGTCGTCTGGCGCGGGGTCCCAGGTGGAGGCCAGCAGGCAAGGGTGCGGGGGCACCCTTGCCTGTATTGCACAGGCCGCCACCAGTGTCGAACGGGAATGGCCAGGTGTTCCCGGTCATTCCCATATCCCCCCCAGGCGGAGGGGCATGCGGGGCCCGCCAGCTAGGCGGGCATGCGCCGGGAGGGTTGTGAACGTAAAGGCTGTGCCGGTTTCCCATGACCCTCCCGTCAAGGCGATGAGGGAACTCCGCTGAGTTTTAGTGGGTATACTGCCATTTTAGCAGGGAGTCCCACATACCCCGTGTCGTCCCCCGACGAGCGAAATGCATTTATCAGCGTCAAAAAAAAAAAATAACAAAAAAAGAAGAACTTAGAACAAGCCCTCTAGATCACAGAGATGGTTAATTGGTGGTTGGTTGGTGATTTATTTCGTGTTTGTATTTTTATTATAATAATAATACAATTTTAATGACCGCGCACTACTCGAATATTGTGTCTGCTATTAAACATCATTCACAACCCTAAAATGCCATCCTATCTGCGACAACGCTTTTCCTACGATCGCCCTTCGGATGCACCTTGCAGGTCGCATCTTAGAAATCTCCTTAGACTCCTTCCCCACTCATCCGACTTCTACTCCTACTCCTTCACTGTGCACGCGGCACGGTTGTGGAATTCACTGCCACCTGACATTAGGGACTGCCAAACTGTTGCAGCCTTTAAAAGAATAGTAAAAGATCACTATCTTTCCACTTCGTCATAGTTGCATATTATTTTGTATTTATTATTTTCTACTACATTGTAGTTCTAAGTATATTAGAGTGATATTTATTTTAGAAGTAAGTATGTAAGTATTCTCTTATTGTATGTTTATAAGTATTTATATTAGTGTATAGCTATTTTGATTTTATGTTTTTTTTTTCTATATCTACTTTCCTATCGCAGGTATGCTGGAAGAGATTTCATTAGAAATAAGCATCACCTTTGTACGTATTTTTCTGTTCCGTTCTTCTTGTCTGTTTATATGTGTGTACATAAATTGTTAAATAAATAAATAATAAGTC
The DNA here is from genome assembly GCA_947523025.1 of Dryobota labecula. Taxonomy (NCBI): domain Eukaryota; kingdom Metazoa; phylum Arthropoda; class Insecta; order Lepidoptera; family Noctuidae; genus Dryobota; species Dryobota labecula. Next base: position 11,332,137 of record OX383306.1, on the reverse strand, counting down.
GATAAACAAAAATACTAAACAATAAATTTCCCTGATTTTACTATACTCCTCTATCTACCCCTTTTGGGGAAAACAGGCATGATGCTACGTATCTATGCGACCTTTAAAAACAGCATTATTTATTTAGAACCCCAGCGAACGTTTTCAAAAGCAGTCAGTTGCAGCGACTCATCCTTGACATCACTTGTTGTCGAAAGTTCTCACTGAAACGCGAAGTTCGTTCGACGTCAATGTTTAAATAAACAGAACTCACAGAAAGTATTTATATCCGTGAACATTTTTCAACTTCCGTGTACGACGTCCATAGCTGCTGGACATAGGCCTCCCCCAATTGGGGGGGTTTGCCATAATCGCCACGCTTGGCAGACGGGTTGGCGATCGTGTTAAAAATGCATAGAGAATGCTGCTGCCCCATTCTCTATTATTAAGTCCCTTAGTCGCCTTTTACGTCACCCACGGGAGGAAATAGGGTGGTGCTATTCTTTACGTCCGGCACCACACGGCACTCCAAAGAATCCCCCCTAATAACCCTAATATTTGTAACATATCTTATGTATATACTTAGATTCTTTGCAAATAAAAACATTCTATTCTATTCTATTCTAAACCCCACTTCCTATAATTTACCTGGATTTTCATTAAATGGATTCTACTCCCCAGAATTAGTTAAATGGAAATAACAACATTCAAAAATTCATTGCCTGTGTTTTAAGCCTTTTTGGTTAAAAAAAAAAAAAAAATCTTGAATACTCTTTATACACCATAAAAATTACAGATATAAATGTAGAACTGTTACATAGGGTGTCACAATGAGCGGTCTTATCGCTAAAAGCGATCTTTTACAGACAACCTTTGGATGGATCAAAAAGTAGGAGAGACAATACTGCAGGTAGTCAGTGCATGGTGTTCCATTTACATATACAATAAATACATACATACATAAAGCATAGACGTACTTATCCATATAAATATATATATATATATATATATATACATAAAATAATAAACATGATACAAGAGCAAGGAACTTTAAGTAATGATGATGTTTAAGGAGAGACATTAGACATTTAAAAAAACCTTTTTACAGTCCGTTCAATCGATTTTGACTTCTATACCGTAGGCATAAGGATGGCATTAAAAGCAAAAAAGTGGTTACAATACCAACTGTTCACTGCAGCAGCCATGAGTCATGCCACCAACGCAATAGAAATCAAAATCGGTTGAAAGGACTTTAAAAAAGTTTACTTAAATATCTAACCTTATTTCAAATGGAGTATAGGTGCTGTAAAATGAGCTTCAGATTTTATGAATATGTCAACAAAATAAGTTTTCCTATTTCTGTATGAGTCTTTGACAGTCGTTACGGGTCGTCAGAAGCCCAAAAGTCCGACAGCAAGTCTTACCATGGGATATCGTGTTACCCAGTTACTGGGTTGTGGAGATCAGATAGGCAGTCGCTCCATGTAAAATACTGGTATTCAGCTGCATCCGGTTAGACTGGAAGCCGACCCCAACATAGTTGGGAAAAGGCTAGGCAGATCTATTTCTGTATGAATGATTAAAAGAAAACAAATGTATCCAAGGCTTTAATGCTTGCTTAAATGCTGGACTCACCTCGGCCGTTATCTCGCAGCTCTCCTGCTCCGACGCTGTTTCCCAGCCCGGGCATGCCCGCCATGCCGCCCGCTACGCTACCCGCTCCTCCATGTCATCGTCTGAAACAAAAACATACAATATAACACGAGATAGATGAATATACAAAACAATAGGAATCAAAGAAATATGCACGCAATAAAGGTGTTTGTATGTACTTTACTTTAAAAACACCGGCCAAGTGCGTGTCGAACCACGTACAATGCTAATGGTTCCGTAGTTGGGATGATCCCAAGGACAAACTGGGTTCCGTAGTTAAGATGAACTGATCCCAAGAACAAACTTAACATTCTAGTTGAGAAACATGTTTTAGGTCGATTTCGTCAGAAAAAATCTACTTATTGGTCTTGTATCTAAAGTTATGACCCCTAGAACCCAAATCAACCACCGGTTAAAAAATATATGTATGTATACGTATGTATGTATGTTGGTTGGTTGGTGGGGCGCCAAGCAAAATTTTGCCACACTACAGGCCGTAATTATGCACCGATTGCTTTCAAACTTGGCCCAAAAATCGAAAGGGTCAAAACTTAGGTTAAGTTCGTGAATGGGCGGGATTCGTCCATGGGGGGCGGTGGGGGAGGGGTTTGAAAATCAGTTTTTCGGCCAACACTTTTTTCCTATGGATATTTTTTGAACCGTTTACATTTTTATTATTCCGAGTAAGAATACGGACAATTTTTTAATTGAAACTTTTTTGATGCAACCCCTAACTTGGGGAGGGGGTTGAAATTTCCAAAATTTTTGGAAAAAAAAATCATGGCTCCGAAATGGTAAAGATTTTTAGCGTCGCAAATTTTTTTTTTTTGTTTGCATATTGTTTACTCTACAATTTTGATTTAAAAGTCTAGCGGTAAAACCCCTAGTAGCACTTTTGTTGGCATTTAGTTGGGCCACTTACCTGTGTAAGTGGCCCAACTAAATGCCTACAAAAAATGCTACTAGGGGTGATAACTGAAAAATTGAGGGCGTTTCCATGCTAAACTCGTTGCCTTGACAACCAAGTCTTTTGTTAATATTCATAATGGAGGTACTTCTAAATAGTATTTAGTCGCAACATGGAATCAGTCACGTGACAGGCCTCTTCAATATTTTTTTTTTTTTTCTCTTTGCTAATCCAGCGGGTACAGAATGCGTGTGCAAGGTTCTGTAACAATGTGCCGCCCAGAACCCGTATCACTCCATTTTTGAATAAGGGCAATTTGATAAGAATGTCAACGCGGAGAAAGTTTATTCGTGGAACCTTCATCGAAATCTACCTCCTCGCACACGTACGCGTAATATTTTTGAACGGTCTATCCAATGATACCCCACACAATGGGATAGACGAGAAAAAATATATTTGACCACTTTGTCTTCGTGATTAATATGTATATCCATATGCCAAATTATAGCTTTCTAGTCAATGATATTATATTAACAGATATGCTAAACACTCACAAAACAACCGAAAAAAGTGTTCCGCGCAGCAGCGGCAGTACACATACCCACTTTTCATTCATTTTACATTTCACTACAAGTGAAAATGATAGAAAAGAGATTGCTTGATCAAAACAACAAGAGAAAAAGAGATAGCTAGTGTTTGCTTCAACTAAGCGTATTACTCATCGCCATGCGTGTCGCAGACTAAAGTCAATATGTCCCAATTAGGACGTTTTCGAGTCTTCACGATTGCGCGCTCAAAACATATCTGTTTAATATATCATTGTTTCTAGTTCAGTCAGTATACACAATTAGCTGACCCCCCCTTGCATAAATGGTTGAAATTTTTTTACTAACAAATCGTACGATTTGAATTTTTTTTCTAGTTTTGGGTAGATTTCGTATAGGTATTTAAATTAAATTAAGAATTATAAAATTCTATCGATCCGTATTCAAAAAAATCTCAACCATTTATGCAAGGGGGGGTCAGCATATACTGACTAAGAGTCTCTGAGCTAAGCTGGGGAGACGGCAGACGGACAGACGGATAGACGGACGGACATGGCGAAACTATAAGGGTTCCTTGTTGCCTATGGAACCCTAAAGAAGTCACAAGAACGCTAGTATTCTAATAGAGTTTTGCTAGAGTTTAAATGTTTGTAAACGCAGCCACGATACAGGAGAAATTCTTAGTGTGGGGCAAGGTCTAAAAAAAAAAAAAAAATATATATATAGTTGGTAAACTTTCCAAACATTCACAACTATAATTTAACTACTTAGTTTGCTAACTTTAATACGTAGCTATCAAACGGAATCTGGCAAAACATTTTTATTTTTTACCTGTTGCCTAGTTGGATAGTTATTCAACTGTGGTAATAAATTTCTATTCCAATGGCGAACAAAACTATTTGCTAACTTAAAGCAAATATGTTTCACAACAAATTATATGTTCTAATTAGCTGTTGCCCGCGGCTTCGCCCGCGTGGATGTAAATACTTCCCTACTTAGGCAAGTATTTGTGCCAAGTTTCAAGTTAATCAACCAAATTAATAAGATTTTTCATCCCCTATTTTATCCCCTTAGGGGTGGAATTTCCAAAAATCCTTTCTTAGTGCATCCCTAGACCTCATAAGGAACCAACTTGCCAAATTTGGAATCTCTAGACCCAGCGGTTTGGGCTGTGCGTTGATATATCAGTCAGTCAGTCAGTCAGAACTTTGAATTTTATATATATAGAGGAGGTTTGACGTTGAACTGCATCAATGTTTGCATGCCAAAATGGTAGAATGTACAAGGATCTTTAATATTATTGTAACTACCTACATTTTTAGCAAATAAATGAATATTCTATTCTATAAAAAATAAAAAATAAATATATATTATTATTAATTATTTATTCATTCATTCATTCATCATCATTTCAGCCGAAAGACGTCCACTGCAGGACATAGGCTTCCCCCAATTGGGGGGGTTTGCCATAATCGCCACGCTTGGCAGGCGGGTTGGCGATTGCAGTATGGTGTTAAGAATGCATAGAGAACCCTGCAGCCCATTCTCTAGTAAGTCCCTTAGTATAATTATTTATTATATAATTTTAAAATTATATAATTATATATATTATATATATATTATATTTTTGAATTATAATATAATTATAATCATGTTGAATTATAATTGGACGTAGTTTAGCAGGAAGGACTCGGCCCACGTTATGCATATTTTTTTTTTTTTGTATACCAAAGTTGTCCTAACGGATGGTTTTTTCACTCAGCAAAAAAGATCCATGACACTAAAAAGATAAGGTTGATTTTTTAATGATGGGAACCAACCCACACAAAGGTAACTTCCGTTAATCGTTACGACCTCTTTAGTATAAACAACTCATTTTTTACCATAATATGGGTTGAGTCCGGGAGACGCTTCTCTTCAGATGGGCCAACAAAATACTTTCCCTTTTTATCAATTTAAAGACGATTTTCGACATTTATTTCTGCTAACCCAGTAAAGGTAAAGTGTTGAAGATCAAATAAGAAATAATTAATTATTTTAATTGGTTTTTCCCAAGCAAATACTTGCAGCTATAATTTGCATAAACTTCTAATACTTCTTAATGGCGCTTCGCCGTAGCGTCGTAGCACCGTAGCTTCGTAGCTATTCTCTACGCGGCTACGACCGCAGCTCATTCGTAGAATGAGACTTCATTACTAAATATTTTAAGTTCTTTTTGAGAATGCTAATGATCGTATGGGTCTCAACTAAAGGATTAGTAAATTCGGCTCTTTATTAAATTGATCCCACTCATTTGCATGCCGCGGGATCAGTTTACTAAATTATTATTTTTATGTTATTTTCTTTAGTAGACTGGACCCGCTGCCAAAATTAAAAAAAAAATGCCATCGAATTTCAAATTTGAGTAACAGCGTGTAGAAAAATGTAACCTATCCATAGATACCCCACAAGTATAGGATTGATGAAAAAAAAATTTTTGAATTCAGTTCTAAGTATGGGGAACCCCCAAAATTTATTGTTTTTTTTTTTTCTATATTTGTGTGAAAATCTTAATGCGGTTCACAGAATACATCTACTTACAAAGTTTCAACAGTATAATTCTTATAATTTCGGAAAAAAGTGGCTGTGACATACGGACGGACAGGCAGACAGACATGACGAATCAGGGTTCCGTTTTTTGCCATTTGGCTACGGAACCCAAAAAAGCAATACTTATTAAGCAGCAATCTGATCAACCAAAAGTTAGAAATTGGAACTCGACTAGACCTCGAAAAACCATTTCAGACACCAATCTACATAGTGTTCACACGATTTGACCAAGATTATGTCTGGAATTTAAAAGAGACTGTAACATCTGAATTTGTTTCGGCCTTTCTTCTCAGAGTAGTCAGATACGAAACGCCAACCTCATCTAGTTTTAAAAACCTACATACAGAAATAAAATCATTTATCATTTGACTATTAAAAATATTAAAATTGTTTCTAAATTAAGTGCATTGACATTAGACATGATTGTGAGATCTATTAAAATATCGTTACCCCTGTTAAGGGTCTATACTACCTCAGCGCCACCTCACTCTGTATCTCGCTCGCACACTATTGCTACCGGTCACGCGAGCAAGCGAGACAGGGCGGCAGGGAAAACGCTCCAAGGCGCCGATAGTTTAGGTAATTTCGTTTTACGGTGAAAATAATGGTCATTTAAAAAAAGTAAATAACATAAGACCTGCTTTATAGTTAGTTCAGCTAATATGCAAAGTTTCATTATCTAATTTAAAGTATTTTTTGAATACCAGCGGTTTATTGTTCAGGGCCTCAAGTCTGCTATTACAATAGTGTCAGAATGGTCTCTTCATTGTGAGTTTTTGACAGATTTGCCATACAAAAACTGTCAAATACTCACAATGGCGAGACCATTCTGACACTATTGTAATAGCAGACTTGAGGCCCAGTTTGGAGGTAACTTTGGATTATTTTTCTATCGAGAAAATTTTATGGTATCGTGTTTTCGGCTAACATACTACTTAACATTAATCCTCAACTTTACCATATATTTATAATAAAATTAATGCTGCAGTATTTTCGACATAACGGAGGATCATGCTAAGCCATTTGAGATAGTATAGGCCCTTAATTCAATAGAATAATAAAGATATATTTACACACGTATGACGTAGGGTTGAAGGTTCCTGCGATGACAATTACGTCCCACTGCGAGCTACAGCTATATGACAACCCTCGCGTACTCTCACTTAGACGAGTAATTAATTATGTTCACACCCTGTCGATTTGTAGGGCTGTTACGTAAGACATGCAGTAACGTGGTTGTGTTATTTATTTGTGTTGGAAGATGGATTAATTTAAGTTAAAAACATCTGGATGTGACTGTGTCGTGGACACGGCAGTGTTTTTTTTTTTTTTTTTTTTCCTCGGACGCCTTTATTCTTTTAGGTTCCCGGCACCACTTCACTCTGTCATATGGTGTTTTATGGTTATCACAGGATTTCTATTGAGAAGACCTTTCCAACCGTATATGATCTTTATATTTTGATTAGGCTTTTTGACGAGAATAGGCCGACATTGAATTTTTTATTTTTTATTTTTACTCGTTATAATATATATATCTTTGGCTTTTTGACGACAGCTGTTGATTGAAATTTAAACGAACGTCGTAGCTTCTCCGAGACAAAATTGAATGGAAATTATATGACGCAGCAAAACACCTCAAAATAGAGGCGCTTCCCCATCCGCTGCGCGTCATGTGCCACAGCCTTTACTCAACGTAACGAATACTTGGATCCTTTAGCTATCGATTGGTGTAATTAAATGTTGGATGTAGATGATCGATATGTAGCTGCAACCAGTACCGGCGTTAGGGTAGGGCACGGTTGGGCGACCGCCCAAGGGCGCCAGGCATGAAGGGGCGCCCCTTCATGTCTGGTTTCCCGTCTCGTCCTTCCATTGAGAATATTCGTCACTATACCTGTAATGGTAGCGAGTGGGGAAAGGACTTTTTCTAAGCTTAAGCTGATAAAATCCTATCTGCGGTCGACAATATCTCAATCGAGATTGACAAACTAGGCAACTTGGTCAATCGAAAATGAAATTGCAGAAAACATAGACCTCGATGCCTTTATATGAGAGTTTGCCGATAGAAAAGCTAAAAAAGTATATTTATTTTAGATAATGTTTTATTGAAATAAAACGGATCTTTAAAAAAAAAACTTCTGTTTTTTTTTCGTATGTGTTAATTGGAGAGTAGAAGAAGAGAGTAGTAGGGGGCGTTATAGACCTCGACCTCGCCCAGGGCGCCGGTAATGCTTAAACGGGCACTGGCTGCAACACCAAACTGTATCCCCCGATTTTGTTAACATCAGTTTTCTGAATTGCCTCCCATTATGGAAGCAATTTTTTTATTTTTTATTTCTAGGTTGATATGATTGTAAAATTGCTTTTTTTACTATTTCTAAGTTGGTAAATGTTGTTTATTTCCACGAGTACGATATCTCTCCGAATGATGGCCAAGTCAGCCATTATACGTGTACAGTTATACAAGTACAGCAGTGCTATTCTGTAACCATCTCACCGTGAAAACTAAGGTGTAGTGAGCGTGGAGTGAGCTGTCAATAGTGTCAATCCCAAGCATCAGGTGGAATTAGACGTCACTTCCAAGCTCACTTCACCTAAGTTTTCACCGTGAGATTTTTACAGAATTGCTCTACTGTACACGTGTGTACGCGTGTCAGCCCTGATTCGCACCATATACCGTGCAGGCAGTCAATTAAATAATATTAAAAACTTACCTCGCACGAAGCGCGTGACGCAACGGTATTTATATTACGCATTTACTTTATATAATTCACTGTTTCATTGATATTTTTCTGTAGAAATTAAAAGGTCAATGTCATGAGTTAACTTACAATTTAAGCTAGAAGAATTCGGTTGTACCATTCCTTATGTACACGCTGAGATCCTGTATCTTTTTAAGCGTGGTGATTACGAATCTATACTTCTAACTAATTCTAGCTATACTCCATTTATTATAACATTAAACAAATAACTGTTCTCACCCTTTCGTTATTTCGATGTAAACGTTTAATAAACTCCATTATTTCACGATAAATACAAAGCACCGTAATCTATTTACCATTTATATTATAAAAATAACTCTAAAGTGCAGTAATTTCAACAATATTACACAATAACTGTCGTTATTTAGCCGTTATTTGTCTAATGCTATAAGTAAATGGAGTATAAGTAGTTCTAAATATATATAACAAAGTCAGGTTATTTACACCATTTACCTATAACTCAAGAACGGTTGGACTAATTTTTATGATCTTTGGTTTGTTGGATTTGTCTCCGCCCCGAATAATTATTAAAGCAAGAGAAAGCTTCACGAAAAAAAAAAATCCTATTTAAAATAATATTACGAATAATATAACGAAACTAATAACTGTATCCCAAAAGCACCAATATCATATAACTTGCTCGGCTTGCTACTTCGGTTTCAGAAACAAGCCTCACTATACAGTACAGTATCTACGTCAGGGTGTCAAGCCAGTCGGCTACAGTGCTCCACTTGAGCCCAGCCGTCAGTTAGGGTGGACGCCCCCCATTTCGCCCGTCACTATACGCCGGACGTTTTACGAGAGATCTGTCCAAGGTTTATAACAATAACAGATGTTATTTGATGGCAAATAAAATTTACGGGTTATTGATTAATTTTGGACGTTATTGGTGCCGATTCCCTTGTTCACAAACTAAACTAAATTTAAGTTCCGTGCATCTTTTTCTTTCTATTTCATTGAGAAAAGGACAAAAGATAAATTTTAGTTTAGTCCTGTCAAATTAATCAGCGCCTGTCACTACTCCATATAAGTTTAGACGTGATTAAAAACTTGCCGACTAAAATTACGTCAATTTACGGCAAGCGCTGATTAATTTGACAGGACTAAACTAAAATGTATCTTCTGTCCTTTTCTTAATGAAATAGAAAGAAAAAGATGCACTGAACTTAAATTTAGTTTGCGAACAAGGGAATCGGCACCATTGTGTTTTTGCTAGATATGATATGATGTTGTTTTGTTTTGAGGTGCATTAAAACAGACTCCCGAGTGCCTCGTTTTGTCTTCTGGATTGGAATCCAGAAGACAGCTTTCAGCAGTTCTATTCTTTAAAAATCTCACGGTGAAAACTTAGGTGAAGTGAGTTTGACGTGCTTGGGATTAGGGTTGCCAGATAGTCTGGATTCGTCTCGAATGTCGGCACGGTTGGCGCAGTGGTTAAGCGATTGACTGCTGCGCTGCGTGTCGCGGGTTCGATTCCAGCACGGAACAAATATTTGTATGATCTACATGTAGTTGTTCCGGGTCTGGCTGTTTGTGTATGTGAGTTTAAATGTTTGTAAACGCACCCACGATACAGGAGAAATTCCTAGTGTGGGGCAACGTTTTTAAAAAGAAAAGAAAAATAAAAATACGTCCCGACATTTCATATGGTGTCCCGACTCCCGACAAAATACAAAATGTCCGACAAACAGCTTCTTGTAATAAAATGTAATAAAAAAAAAACATTGAAAATTACCGCGCGTTAAAAAACTCTCTCTGTTGCCCGACGTGCTTAATATTTCAAATGATATTGAACAGGAGGCCTTCTATAACGATTACTGCTGTCTTAGAGAAACATTTTAACACCTTCCAAAAGACAAGGGCAAAACAGTAAGTGTGTACTTCATTATTTTAATAATAAAAATTAACATTTTGAATAGTAATATTGATTTGTCCCGACAATAATCCCAAAATCCCGACTATTTGAAATTTTGCCCAGGTGCATTCAGCTTTGTTGCATGAGAAGACGTGGCAGGCGCAGACAGGCTGAGAACCTACTCCAATCTGGTAAGACAAACTAACTAACATAAATAATACACCCGATCAGTCTCTTGGTAACTTTACTCATTACATTAAAAGCAAAGCAGATAAACACATATATAATGGTAAAATCACTCTTGTAATTTTTGGAGTTACATTCTATTAGAACCCAGATATACAAGGATGTCTCCGTGATTTCATTCTTCTAGAATGTTCTCACTGTGATATCGATATATTGTGTACGTAGTCCATATCAGAGATGCGGCACAAATTATTGCGTCTTTCCATCTGGCAACCCTACTTGGGATTGACACTATTAACAGCTCACTCCACGCTCACTTCACCTATGTTTTCACGGTGAGATAGTTACAGAATAGCACTGCAGGTCGGGCAAAGTCATGTTATTAGGTTTTCACTTCAGAAATTTATCAGTAGCAGCCTGGAGTCTGGATTTGTGCCCGTTTGACGGTTATAGGCTTGCTCTCGTCATGGGATTCAAACATAACTCGCTTAATGCAGATGTATTATGGGTACTAGTGTTGAGGAGGACATACAAGAGGCGGTTTTGTCCCGTACATGACGTCAAAATGGAGCGCCTAGACATTTTATAATGTAATTCTTCAAATTTTAAGTCGCGGCAGTCGCGAAGTCGCGTTACTCACTGTCCGTCTCCGTACAACTATAGGATGAGGACAGAAAGGGAGCGAGATGCATGCTACAAATTACAATACGTCATCTTAATAAGTCATCAATGAGAGTTCATACTGTAATTGTACGTACTGCAATAACATCAAATGTCATAATTGTACTCGTAACTGGTACATTTTCAAAATGTTTGTACATTTTTGTTGTGTGAAAACGTCCACGTGAATATTGACCAGAAATAACACATTGAAGCAGTCAAATTAGTATTATTATCCTTGAACAACATTTTTCCCAGATGGGTTTGAACATTTCAGATCAAAATATTATGTCATTATGAAAAAAAATCGTCTTTATTTCCATACATCAACCCCGCGTCTCTAAGCACGAGCGCGATACTAAAAGTTTCATAAAGAAGAAACTACTCACATGTTCACTAGTTCTCATTGAGCAATATCTTTATGACTTTAATTATGATGTTAAGGATATACAATATAAATAAATAACCTAATCTATAATATAAAAATGAATCGCAAAATGTGTTGGTAAGCGCATAACTCAACAACGCCTGGACCAATATTACCAATTCTTTTTTTTTAATGTTCGTTGAAGTCCAAGGATTGTTTTTACGGCGACAAAAATTAGGGTAGGGTAGAGTAGGGTAGGGTAGGTAGGTAGGGTAGTGTAGTGTAGTGTAGGGTAGGGTAGGTAGGTAGGGTAGTGTAGTGTAGTGTAGGGTAGGTAGGTAGGTAGGGTAGGTAGGTAGGGTAGTGTAGGGTAGGGTAGGGTAGGTAGGGTAGGGTAGGGTAGAGTAGGGTAGGTAGGTAGGTAGGTAGGTAGGTTAGGGTAGGGTAGGGTAGGGTAGGGTAGGTAGGTAGGTAGGTAGGGTAGGGTAAGGTAGGGTAGGGTAGGGTAGGGTAGGGTAGGGTAGGTAGGTAGGTAGGTAGGTACGGTAGAGTAGGGTAGGGTAGGTTGGTACGTAGGTAGGGTAGGGTAGGGTAGGTAGGTAGGTAGGGTAGGGTAGGGTAGAGTAGTGGAGTTTATACTATAGCTTTTGACAGAACGAAGTCTGTCGGGTCAGCTAGTGCATAATAATAATAAGATCCTTTCTATGTGTGTCTTCATTTAATTCAATTTTGTTATTCCTTTTTGCAACACCAATATCAGTAGATATTTGAGGTTTTCAACTGTCAGCATTCTCAATTTAAAACCGTCAAATCAGATGACAACAGAACGTCTTTCCGCCATTTTGACAGCGGGTGCCATCAACAAGACGCGTGTGTTTGTTCCTGTGTAGTGATTTTCAACAATAAACTTTTCCTTATTGTTGCTGACCTGTAAAAACAACGGTACATCTGTCTCTTATTAATTTTGCGTAAATTTTAAGAATAATTTTGACCAACTTCGATAAAGAATCTGGATGGATAAGTCCACTAAAATTCTTTCTAAGCTTCAAATATTTGAGGTTGTAATTCAACCTCATGGTTGATTTCATTTTCGTAAAGATTTGTTACTTTTTTTGTTGCGTTACAAAAATTATGTAAAAAAATGAAGTAAACTGATTTCATAAAGAATATTTTTTTTTTTTTAATATGTATGTTTAATTTTTTTTAATGTGCATTTAAAAATGTTTTTTTTTTTTTAACAAATTAAACGAATTAAATTGGAACGAAGTTCTTAAAAAAATGTAAATGTCCATAAGAATTATAATTTTGTGACTGATTATAAACGAATAATTCAACAGACTGATTATATTTTTAATAAATGATGTTTTAATTATCTTATGTGAAATTGCTAACATGTTTCATTTTTGCAAATGTACAAAAAATTTCAAAACGACCCAACTTCAAAAGTAGCGCCGAGCTTCAGTACGCCTCGCCTAATTTTTAGGACATTGTACTGCTAAAAAGAGGCTACTCTTACAAACTCTTTTTCATATCGTGTCCTACCCAGCAATACTTAATAAGTACACCTCTGCCTAATCCTTCGGGGAATACAGGCGTCATGTTATTTATTATTTTGTCAATTACTATCAATTAATTGGACGTAGTTAAACGAAAAGGATCCAATCCACAACCTGGTCAAAAATGAGTTGACTCGCCGATATTATTGATATTTAGAATCAAATTGGTGAAATTGAGTCTAAATATCGATAATATCGGCGAGTAAAATAGATCCAAGCAAAAAACAAAAGTTTATCATTTTGGTCAACCTTAGAACCAGCCCACATGCACGGAAATATATGTTATATCTTTTAAACTTCAAACATCAGTATCTCTAAAAGGACTTTGTGTAGATTGGATCCTTTTCGTTTAACTACGTCTAATTCGAAGACATTCCTCCACTGTCATCTAAAACCAGTGGCTACGTCACAGACTCGCCTGTAGCCAAGTGCATTTGAAGGCGGTACATTAGTCGATAATACTGTTACTGTTGTCTGTCCACACCATGATAATTTGCGTTAGTTGTCACTGACAGATGACACTGCCAGTTGTACGTTAAGGGAAGTTTATTGACACTGATATTAGTTTGCATTGAGTATTAAGGCCCAGATATATGCCAGTGACCTTGAGTGGTTAGCTTGCGTGTTCTTTACTTAACTCACGCAAAGCGTCGTACGTCCAGCCATAGAACTCTCCCATCCAGGAGCACTGTCCCAAATAAGATGCATTATTAATTTATTATACATAAAACAAAAGGTATTTTAATAAAACACATATACTACAAGATCAATAATTAAATTATTTTTAAAAAGGTGAAGGTTTCAGAAAAATACGCTTGATTGATTTTGCGTGATTCTCCGTTTTTTATCCGTGTTAGACATAACGTTACAAATTAATTTCACTATGCAATATAAACATAATCTAAAATATTCATATATTTGTTTATTAAGAAAATGCTCTAATTTAATTTGACCCTGTATAAAACATCACAGCGTGTAGCTTCCAGAGTAAGCAGGCTGAAGTGGCAGTGGGCTGGCCATGTTAGTCGAAGGACCGATGGCCGATGGAGCAGACGAGTCCTGAAGTGGAGACTGCGCGCTGCGTGTCGGCAAGCATAGTGTGGGAAGCCTCCTCAGCTAGATAGACCGACGACCTCAAAAAGGTGGCTAGGACAGGCTGGGTGCGGAAGGCGGAGGACAGGGTGTTATTGCGCTGCCTGGAAGAAGCTTATGTCCAGCAGTGGACTACGATACGCTAAGTTGATAAAACATTCCCAATCACCATCTAGAAAAAGTTATTGTTGCTCAGCAAGCGATACTTGTCGTCAAAATATAACAATAGAGGCGAGGAAATGAAAGTTATTCGTTAACTAGTATAACGGATACTTTGATGTCACTTGCATAGTTAATGGTTAATTTCCTGGTTTAAAAAAAACATTGTAATATAAAGTGTTCTTTTTATTTGTATTTGTCATCTATACTAATATTATAAAGAGGTTATATTACCATACCCTTATCTCCGAAGTTTGCATAGAGAAAAATCAGAAATTATTATATGTGATAGAAGATTATGTAAAGATTACAGAAAACATAAAACGATGTCTCTAAATAGGACACTTTTTTAATATTGCAGTTTTAAGTCAGCGTCATCTCTGGACCGATAATGGAATTAATGTATTTCTTTTTTGTTTTTTGATGGTAAGTATGGAACCCTCGGTGCGCGAGTCCGACTCGCTCCTGATCGATTTTTTTTAATATGACGTGTAAAAGTGATTCCGATATACTATTTACAGAATAACGATTTAATTTAATTTAATTTCGTATACGACGGCTATGTGATGATTATTTTTCACACTCTGCAAGTATAAGCCATTAACCTTTGTATTTTACTTTCCGCTTTTGTGCTTTACTTTTTGTTTTTATTTTCTGCGTAGATAGATACAGAAATGGATATATTTGTGTAATTAAAACACAACTACACCAACTCCACAACTCCACAAGTTTCCTTGACAAGTCCTTCACTGTCCAAGTCGCTCGTTTGTGGAATGCATTGCCAGATACAATAAAACGCGCGCAATCCTTGCATGTGTTTAAAAGACTCGTGAAGGAACATTACTTGTCGTTGTGATTTTGTTCTCGTTGTTAGCTGTAATAATCTGTAGTCTTCATATATTTTCTTTGCATTTGCATTTTTTCTCTCAATAATAATGTAAATTAACTCAAAGAAGACTGCCCTTCAATACTGTTAGAGAAAGACAGAAGACGTTGTTAACCTCGTGAAATTTCTATATTTTGTAACGAATATCCAAAACAGCTAAGACCTCTTCCCGATAAAACTCAATTATCGGAAATATCCCATGTTTTTATTACGTTTGTTTACTTATTCGGCTTCTGATTTCTTACATGATTTTCCCATTCGAGAATATCTCTACATTGTGGGTGGGTTTTCATTCTAAAATAAAAGAAATCACCAAACAAATTATGAGGACGCCACTATGCGCTCGGCACCCTCTTAAGTCCTATGTAATAGGGGATGAGCATATTGCCATCAACCGGGCACAAATCCAGACTTCAGGCTGCTACTGAGAAATTCCAGATGGAAAAACCCATTAACATTTTGTACGATCTGGAACTCGAACTCAGGACCTCATGTTCAGCAGTAATGCTTGCGACCACTAGACAAATGAGGTAGGAAGATTTTTACATACATTTATTCAAATGTACACACATAAAAAAAAGTTTGCGATCACTTTGAAAAATCTAAATCTTTTTTGGTAGGTACGGTAGATTATATTATGATTCGGCTCGCCAGACTTAAACCCAATAGAGCCCGCGTGGCATGCTCTTAAACGAGCTGTTTGAAACCGTCAGCCACGTCCCCAGACAGTGCCAGAGCTCAGGGAAGCCGCTATTCAAAAATGGGACAGGTTACCCCAAGAAATACTGGATAACTTGATCCTCAGCATGTCCAGGAGGATCATCGCATGTGTTCGAGTCAGGGGAGGAGTTATAATATTAGTTTAAGTTTGGTTAAACAGACTTTTTCTTTCTATCAAATTTCTGTTACAATTACATTATGATTAATTACTCAATTTTTTTTTTTAAATAAAAATTAAGAAATTGTTTAATTTTTTAAATTTCAAACAAGGTATTTCTATTTAAAGAAAACACACAACAAAGATTTTTCCTTGATAAAGTTAAAAATTATATCAGCTTATGCTAGTGATCACAAACTTTTTTTGATGTGTGTATGTAAAAACCTTCAATAACATACAAAAATCAAAGTAATCTTCTAAACCGAATAAAAGCTGAAAGTTAATATTATTTTGACAGATCCCTCTCTATCCGCTTACGACATCTCATAGCTAGGCCCTCCATTAACGTCCACATAATAAGATATACTTAAGAATTATCACAAGAACCAACCTTCAAACTTTGAGAGGCACTCTCTCCTCTAATTCAAAGATCCGTCGTTAGCTTTACGAAGAATTTTTAGGGTTCTGTTAAACCAGGATGGGTTTACATTAGAAAAAACTGACTCTTCTCTCTAATAGTTAAAGATAAAGATATTTTATTTTGCAAATATGGGTACAAGTCAAGGATGTTACATAATATAAATACAGAAACAGCCATATTTTGCCAATTACAAGGCATGCAAAAGTATACTCGTAGAGTTGAGGTACAATTAAAATCCATATATCCTAATAATACATAATAATATTCTAATTCATAATTCATTAATAAAAATAATCAGTCAATAATAAAATTAATGTCACAATTTCTAATAGTTATTTAAATACAATATATAAAATAGTCAAACAACTTCTTTCTCCAATAAAAAATCTTCAACCCTATAATAAACTTTGTCTACTAAAAAATTTCTGTCTTCTTTTGAATAATGTCAAATTATAGTCCTTCCAACAACTTGGTATTTTGTTATATATTACCGGTGCCATGCAGCAGACACTCCTGCGCATCAGAGTTGTTCTAGTACTAGGGATACACAGACAACTATTGTCACGCCTATTCCGTGGAAATACGTCAGCCATTCGTGCGAAGCGATCCGGGTTTAATTTAACGAACACTGCCATTTCTAAAATGTACAAACATGGTAGGGTTAATAATTTATATTGTTTAAAATATGGCACGCAGCTATCGGTACTTTGCAAATTAAAAATAGACCGTATGCATCTTTTTTGGGCCTTAAATGCCTTTTTCTGTTGAGTTGCCCCAAAAGATAACTCCATATCGCAGATGGCATTCAACTATACCATAGTACGCAGTAAGGCATGCATCCAGATTAGTAATAGCCGATAAGGTATATAATGCATATGCCGATGAACTTAGTTTCTTACAAAGTAACTCAATGTGTTGTTTCCAGCTAAGTTTTTTATCAATTTCTAGCCCAAGAAATTTAGTACTAACTACCTCGTTAATTTTATTACCGTTATATTGCACCTTGAGATTGTCAATATCAGTCATGCGTTGGTTAAATTGGATTATTTTTGTTTTATTTAAATTTATTCTTAAGTTATTTTCCTCTAACCATTTTATAATCAATTTTAACGAATTATTAATGTCACTTTGGTATGTGTCAACGCTTTTCGAAGGTATCGTCACGGTACTGTCATCTGCAAATAGAGTCAAAGGTTGTTCAATCCACTCCGGTAAATCATTAATATATATTATAAATAAAGGGGGACCCAGCACACTACCCTGTGGTACCCCATATTTAACTTTTTGAATTGTATTGAGAAGAGTAAAAATCTAATGGGATACTCATGGAACCGGATAAAGTTAATGATGATACTTAAATCAGATCCATGTAATATGTAATCATCATCAAAAGATTCTATACTATCGGTCAACCGATTATCTTGGACTCTGTGAGAAGTATCATCTGCTACCACTGGTAGATTGACGTAAAATTGCAGACAGTTTATTCTTGTTGAAGATCCTCAATAACAATATTGATAACCTCGAGTTATTGTCAAAATTTTATTTTAATGTGCCAAGTAAAGTACAGACATATATATCTGTCAAATTTCTTTAATAGATTTTCAACTTTATCTCTACAGTATAAGGTTCAAGGTTGATTGCGAAAATTTGACAGTTTCGGGTAGCTTGACCTGCTGGCGTCTGTACTTCGTTTTAATCCACCAATACGTGTAACCTCAAACATCTTCGAATTATAGGCAGAACAGTTATATTGTGCGCGCAAGCAGGAATTTCAATGATATACGCAAGCTATACGATTTTGATCCATTCACAATTAGTGTGAACTCGGCCAGAAGGTGTTTAAGCCTCAATTTTTTCAAGTAGCGATAGGTTATATTATTTGATATTGTTTTTATTACTTTCTCTGCTAATTCAGTCACATAAATTGCAAATCAAATATTTATATTTATTCTTATTTTAATTTAGGCGAATTGTTTTTTTGTTTTTGTGCTCACACCATAAATTTTATTATTATATTTCTATACGTGAGGATTTGTAATTGGCTCTCTGGTGACTATGGTTTCCTTTTTTTTTATTAGCTGTAAGTCCTCCATGTACTAATAAATAAATAAATGTAATAAGCCAAGAACTAATTAGTGCTGTTATTTGAAAATATTGTAAAAGCCTACTATTTTAAAAGAGTAATCGTGGAGTTTCTTGCCGACTCTTCTCCATAGGAAACGACCAATCGGAACCGTGCACCTAGCTTCTGACGTTTCATAACTGCTCTATGTTGTTGCTCTACGTTTCATAACTGTTTATGTGATATAAAATATTTAGATTTTTGATTTTTTGCTAGCCTTTGAAATCGTTGGCGGCAGCCGTAGACGCCTCAAAGGCAGAGGTAACTGCAGCCGTGAACACGAGCCGTTCGTGTATTTGAGAACGTTCTCAAATACACGAGCGGCAGCCGTAGAACGCGTCGTCGCGCGCCGTCGACGAGTGTCGTGTCGTGCACCCATGTATATGAGCACTTAACGTGCTTACCGAGGCACGGACGGATCTCGGTAAGTAAAGATGGTGAAATTGATCCTAGTACATAATTCCACTCACATTTAACATTTATAGATACGGAACCTTTGATGAACTGTTACACTCACAAAAGGACATATTTTTTTCTTCTGGTATTAGCTTCGATAAGCCGATTTATAAATGTAAATGACCTTTATATTTTTACGTTCTAAGAACCCTAACGTTGGATGTTTTGAGGTAAATGTAGTTATTTAGCCCTTGCACGTACCTATAATATCAACATGTTGATAGGTCTATGTTCTATGTTAGAGGTTTTGGTTTCCGCACTTAGTCCTTAAGATGGACCATTGTGCGTGATGTTGATAGGTACGTACGAATATGACTCCGGTTATACGAAAACTGAAATGAATCGAAATCGATGTCTTGTTTATACCTTTTTAGTTGGCGTTTTTGTCAAAATCAAAATCAAAATATTTTATTTCACATAAACCTACATGGGCACTTATGAAACGTCAGAAGCTAGGTGCACGGTTCGAGTTAGTCGTTTCCTATGGAGAAGAGCCGGCAAGAAACTCCACGGTTACTCTTTTAAAAATAATTGGCTTTACAATATTATTAAATAACAGTGACAATAGGTATGGGAGGACAGTGTAGGCCTTTCAACAATTACCAGGTACTTAACAAAATAGAAAAGTGCCAACAAATCTACACTCTACTAGGCCTACAACGTTCTCACATTCACAAAATAGAAAATAACCTAAGTATATAAAATATTAATGTCATGATTGCAATTACAACTACAGTAACATATCTGAATAAATATCATGTCCACAAAATCCACTAATAAAGATGGGATCGTAGTTGGGTTTAAACTTTCTTGCTTTTGCCAATTGTTTTAAGTCCCACTAGATGGCATATGACATCTGGGCTGCTTAATACTGAGAATTTTCAATAGAAAAAAACCCAAAAAACTTAGACTCTGGTTATCAAACCTAGGAACGTTAAGCCAACCATTAAGTCATTCCAAATACCTAGTAAGTTGGTGTTATGTAAGTACCTACAGTTGTAGATTAGATGTCAAATACACCAATGCGAGATCCGTACGAGAACCAAGGGAACCGACATAGCCCGAAGAATTGCCAAACTTAAGGTGAAGCTAGTCGACGGCTCGAACTCGTTGGAGGGCGTGGTCAGAATGCATGCTATTTCATCCAACATCGTGTGCGAAAGAGACAGATACTGTGATGAGCAGTAAGAAGCTAGTGCGCGTATGGATACACACTCCCGTATAGTATACAAACGCTAATGACGCACCGCACACATGCGCGATTTGATTTTATGAACAGATTTTTGGGCATATTGATATAATGACAAAACTACTTAATTTAACTACTCAAAATAAAATTATTTTAACTTTTGAATAAATTATCTTATGCCTGTACGGTTTCTATTTTGCCATTTTCACACTACATAATCTATTTGTCTACGCCCTAAGGTTAGTGGAAATTAGTGTTGAAATATGGAAGTTTTGACGCTCATAACTTCCTAACCAAATATTCCAATTTCTGTTTCCATACAGGACTAGACACTGGCGAGACAAATTGATATCCCTCTACAACCACACGACTACTCCGGGTAGACTAAAAAGTCGCAGGAGCTTGTTACGGTCCACGCAGGCAATCAAAGACAGGCCATCTAGGGAGCGAAGTAAAATGTGGGAAGAGAGGTATCCACCACCTCAAGACTTCGTAAAGCCCCAGGAGCACCTCCCGGTTGCGAACTGCAGTGGCCTGTTTGGAAAACTCTCAATCGACTGCGAACTCAAGTAGGCCACTGCAAACATAACCTGGCGAAGTGGGGCATAGTTGATTCACCTAACACTCAATGCGAGTGCGGTGCTCCTGAACAGACTATGTCCCATCTGCCGAAGTGTCCCAATTGTCCGTTCGCCTGCGCCCTTGACGATTTGAACAATGCCTCTGACACCGCAATAAATGTGGCCACCTACTAGGCCCAAACAGTATAGATGTACCGTCGAAACGAAAAGAAGAAGAATTGATATTATTTTTAGTTTTGAATGTATACCGTCCAACAGACGAGTAATCACCATACTGCGTTTGTATGGAAGAAATGACCGACTAGAGTGTCCTTAAGTGGCAGTGGGCAGGGCACATTGCTCGCAGAACAGATAGCCAATGGGGCTGAAAGGTTCTGGAGTGGCGACCGCGTACGACGTGGAAGACGTAGCGTTGGTAAGCCTGCCACAAGGTGGACCGATGACCTTATGCAGGCTGCAGGAATCCGCTGGATGCGGGAAGCACGGAACCGGTCGAAGTACAAAGTGACGGCTAATATATATTAGTTCTATCTTATTATGCGGATTACTTCTTGACTATTCGATCTACTACACTTAGTAAGAACACGACTTTGTATTTGACTCCAACGTATTAAGGTCAGAGATTTTTTTATAGCTTTAGCTCCCAGAATCAGATATTCGCTTCTCTCAGTCTTCCATTGGTAATAAACACCCTGTACAAGATAATCGAACACAAAGCAAGTACAGGGTGATTCGTGTATCGGTTTACAGTCCAGTGCGTTCGCTTTAAGCCGAAATGTTGGCAAATACATGAATTTGTATAGGT
The DNA here is from genome assembly GCA_947523025.1 of Dryobota labecula. NCBI lineage: Eukaryota > Metazoa > Arthropoda > Insecta > Lepidoptera > Noctuidae > Dryobota > Dryobota labecula. The sequence continues at coordinate 11,310,487 of OX383306.1, read as the reverse complement.
TTAGGAGTGAATAAATCATTTTTTTTATGTAACGTGTGACATTATATGGATACCAAGCCTTTATTTACTACGTTTAATTTAGTACTAATTGTTATTAGGTATATACAGGCTGGAATTTCAGTATCTGTATCAATTTGTTCTTATTAATACATCGATGTGAACATTCGCTTTTCGCCTGTCCTAAGCCAAACGGATCTAAACAGCCAAAAAGATACCATTAATTTAATTAGGGATGCATCCGATACCGATACCGATACCGATGCCGGTATATCGGCGATACTCGAAGCTTGCCGATATATCGGCATCGGCGATATTTTTAAGGCCAATTCAACGATACTTTTCTCATCAATGTTAATTTTAATTACTAAAACTATTAACTAATCTCAACCTGTCTATAGTTTTAAACGGTGTTATTTTGTCCTGTTATTTGTTCTTTTTATATTAATAAAAAAAACAAAACTGACATGTGTGTCTTATTTATTTTACCTTCATTTTTTAATTCAATAAGCGTATCGGTATCGGTATCGCCGATATTTTTATAAGAGCATTGGTATCGGTATCGTATCGGCAAAAAGGCGTATCGAGGCATCTCTAAATTTAATATTACAATATTGGGAATCTTATTACAATAATTTAATTAAAGGTTTCCTTTGTGATTTTATCGTTGGCCATGTTTTTTCGCTAGCTCAATGCCAGGTTGTATTCTTTAATGTAAGTCAGAAGGAGAGTGAAATCACGCTCTAAAAAGCATTGGCAAGTTAAACAAAGTGATATGAGTGCTAATAGAAACATAGCACGCTTTCCCCGCACGAGATACTCGTAGGTAGGTATGTCCATTACAGGGAAGCCAAAGAAAAAATCGTTCAGTTCTCATAAACTCAAGATAACATTAAAATTGATTACCTCAAAATTTTTAGTGATTTCTTTACTTGTCTTAATTTAACGCCATCTATGGTCAAGTAGTAGAACTAAAGAGACGCTATCAGTGCGTTCGTGATTTAGGTTATAGTGTAGGTACGCGATTTTATAATTGTTTTTTATCTTATGAAGCTTTAAATACCAGTAATGTGACGTATGTATTCTATTGTTTAGTAATAGTAAACTCAAGTAGAGTCGTTCTTAAAGTTGGTAAGCCGTTAGGAATAGGAGCTTAGTAGACTTTGGACTTATTCGCGATATGCCTCATTTTAAAAATTCCCTATTAGTGAAATAACCTATTCTACTTTGGACTCATTCGCAGCAAGACTTATTTTGAGACCTATTTTCGATATTATATTTTTTCTAAGTGTTCTTTAATGAATTTAGGAATATACAGCGTGTTACGGAAAGGGTATATACATATCAAAGGCACGGATTCTTTTGGTGATAACAAACTACAGGGCAATATTTTTTAATACCTATACCCACATAAATAAAAAGTTAAGAAACATTTAACTAAAAATCAAATGTTTCCAATTGAATTCTACACATCACTAGACCAAGTCAGCTGATCGGTGTCAATAAACTACACACAAAGAAACGGCGGTAACACATTTGTTATGATTTAAATTTAATAAACTATCGAAATAAAAAAAATATTAAGCATTTTCTAGTTAGTGCTTTTGAGCTGAAATTTTGTACAGAGATTCTGAACCAGATACACTCTTCACCCCGTTTGTTTGGATATACCCATTCCGTAACACCCTGTATAGGTGTGTATAAAATCAGGTCTATGAGGTTGTACGAAGCCGTCGCCCCTGATAGGTACCTACTTAAATATGAATCATAAAGACTGAAGACTGTGGAAAGGATTAAAACACATTTATTTTTATTTTTTTCAAATTTTGTATATTTTATTATTTTTTTTATTTTTTTTTATTCTCTACAGAGAAGCTCTTGACCTTCATCTCACCTTATGGTAAGTGATGATAAGGCCGAAGGTGGAAGCGAGCTTCTCCCGGAATCCTCAACCACAGAGGAAAACTGGCTATCTCACCTCTAACTGCCGAAACACAACAAATGCTGTTAACATTGTTGTTTTGGCGACAGACTTAGATAAGATGGCGGTAGCTAGCTAGGCGGACTTAGAACAAGCCCTACCACCAACCAAACCGCGCAGATAATTTTGCCCAAGCTGGGAATCGAACCCGGGGACCTCTGGGTCTGAGACAGATGATCTTACCACTAGACCGCAGAGGTGGTTTAACTTGTAAAACAAAAAATATATTTATATTTTTCAAATTTTTTGACCTCTGGGTCTGAGACAGATGATCTTACCACTAAACCGCAGAGGTGGTTTAACTTGTAAAACAAAAAAAATAAAAAAATTACAAATTTTTTAGAAACACTGGATTCACTTCCACTGAGAAGAACTTTTTAACTAACTTTAAAAATGAAGGAATGTTTTCTTTGAGCAAAGTGTACCTACTTACATCCAATACAAAAGGGAAATCTGAGGGAGCTTTTCTTTTATCTACGCCTATCCGCCGTGTCGTTTGACGATACATAATCAGGGGCCTTACTCCCGAAAACGATGCTAGTTTGATTTTGTTTCCGATCCGAACTCGATTTAAAACCTTACTCCCGAACCAATTCGAATCGTAAACCAAGATCGACATAGGTTCGAGTATTATCAGCGTCGTTTTATGCGTATCCCCGTACATCATCGTCAAGTGTCTATGTCTTTTAGGTAGTTATCTCACTCGATCTGAATAAAGTAGCTTCTTTGATATCGTGTAATTTGACATTTAGTTTTGATCCAACAACTCGATATCTATCTGTCAGATGGCGTCCGGAGTACGAACTTTTCGATCCTAACGAATCTTTTGATCGAAGTTAGTTTCACTTCGAACCACCGCACGATCGTGCGCTAATCTCGGATTCAAGAATCCCATTTAATTCTAATCCAATTCGATTGATTCAGAACTCGATGCTGTCGGGAGTAAGGCCCCAGGGTACCTACGTCCGGCTTAACCTGGACGACCGTCCAGAAGTCAAATAGTCAGCCATTTGGTTAGCAAGGCTGACTATAATAGCCCTGCTAAGCAAATTGCTGATTATTAGCTAATCTTTTCACAACACTAGCTTTTCATATACCTAGCTCATGCGGTGTATTCCTGCTGTCCCCATCGCCCGTGTTCCCTTTAACGGTAATTCACATAAAATGGCGAAAAAAAAGATTCCATTTTCTTTTAAGTACTGATTTTAGAAATAATAATTAAATAATCTGTACTTACGAGCTATCGTCAACGCGAGCATGCTTGAAAAGCTTGTTGTTTCATTCAGCGCAATGTTAATGCTAACAGGCAAGTGAGAACGTTAACATTGAACGAACAATAGTGTGTGGAAATTTCATAAAACTTGTTCCAGGAAATACGTGTTTTTGAGAAAGCCGTACAAGTTTGTGAAATAAATGTGTGTTATTTAGAATCTCCATTACATATGCGATGTTTCTATGGAGATGTTTTTTTTTTTTTACAATTTATGTGTACAGTATGAACGGCCAAAGTTCAGGTAAAATGTGTGCAAAAAGCAGATTTTTGGAGGCTTATACTGAATTTGTTTCTGCAAGTTTTAATTTTTTGCTTTCATAGAAACCTAGATATAGTGCTCATGATACCATTTAGTTCAAAATTTTCATTAAAAGATGTTTCCAACGCCATAATCACGTACGAGCGTTTGTATGAAAAGTATGACGGGTTGGCCGCTCTTTTTGTTTTTCGCCATGTCATGTGAATTACAATTAATGGGGGCACGGTCGATGGGGACAGCGGGATACACCGCTCGTGCTATCATCCATCTTTCTTTTCGAAAACAAAAAGGAAGAATCAATCAGATCTATAATCTATAATCAGATATATCAATAGATATAATCTAAATATAATATTATAATCAATTATAAATATAATATATAAATATAAATATAATATAATATAAATATAATATATAAATATAATCTATAATCAGATATATAATCAGATATATAATCAAATCTAGTACGAAGACTAAAAAAGATAAAACGTTTAGAGTTAGTCTAGTGCAGTTTGAGTGAACATAAACTGTAGTGCAGATGTCTTTTTGACATGTTTTGTATTTTATTTTTGACATAATAATTCATATTTTGACATTAAAAATAATCCTAATCAATTAATCTGAATCAATATTATTGTATCAAATTAAAAATATAAATTTCAAATAAATTTTACTAATTATAACGTTTATTGTAATGTCTACGGTTTGCATGCACTTAGCTTAATTAATTTTTCTACACCAGCAATGGTAGTATATATGTAAATCAATGTTTAATTTTAGATCTCAATGTACCATATACTTAGAAATAAATATTATTATATTCTATTCTATTATTCTATTCCCCTTAACATAGTGGATAAGAAAGACGTTATTGACAATTTCTTAATTTTATCATTTCTTAGCAGTTTAAGTTATATTTAAATAACTTAATTTAGCTAATAGGCTAGATTGCAATGTGAATAAAATATCACCGTCTGTGATACTCTATAAATATTTAAAAAAATAAAAGATACATTTAAAAAAACAATTGAACGTTTAAAAAAAAAAAAAAAATCTTTCATTCCATTAAGTTATATTTAAATAACGAATTAGTTAATAGGCTAGATTGCAATGTGAATAAAATATCACCGTCTGTGATACTCTATAAATATTTAAAAAAATAAAAGATACATTTTAAAAAACAATTGAACGTTTAAAAAAAAAAAAAAATCTTTCATTCCATTAAGTTATATTTAAATAACGAATTAGTTAATAGGCTAGATTGTTATGTGAATAAAATATCACCGTCTGTGATACTCTATAAATATTTTTAAAAAAATAAAAGATAAATAAAAAAAAACAAATGAACGTTTTAAAATCAAAACAAATCTTTCGTTCCATTTTCAAATGGAAGAGAGGTCAAAGAGGGGCTCACTTCACACACAATTAGGCGTGGTGCCCACTGCAGGACAAAAGCGTCCCTTATCAACGAGCGAGCCACTGCTTTCTGCTAGCCTCACCTCGGCTTTATAGCCGTATAGATGTGGGCCATGAAGTCAGGGCTCGTGTCTGCGTAATTCTACTTAAAAATGTTTTTATTTTTTCCCTCCATTGATGTGGTTGTCATATTACTGGTTACACAATACCTTCATTTATACATAATTATGAATATGGTGCACCAAGCAAAATTACGATAAAAGGATGTAAGGATTCCCTGACATGAAAAATGAATTCTACATCAAAATTGACAGTAGCGTAAACATAATACATACGTATAGGTACCTTTTATTGCTTAACAGTGATAGCCTAGTGGTGTGACCGGAGTTCGAACCCAAGGCACGCACTTCTGACTTTTCGAATTCATGTGCGTATTGTATAATTATCACTTGCTTAAATAACGGTGATGAAAAACATCGTGATCCCATAGGCTATTTATAAGTTAACAATACTTATAGATATTCATATTCATTTATTCACATTTAAATAGAGTAAGTACAATCGGTGGTTCCACATGTTACATTATTTGGTCTTATATTCTATTTAGCCTTAGCTAGTATGGCATGTGCAAGATAATATTATAATGTAGCTTGTAGATAACGTAGCTCAATAATGTAATATAAAAAAATAGGTATTTAATCATAATCAATACATGTCTGAGATTCATAGTGCCTAAGAGGGCTTGTTAACGTTACCAAATAACAAAATAATAACCGTTACGTAACGTTAAATTTCAATGTTATACCTACTAACGTTACAAAAATTTAACGTTACTTGATTACATTACCAGTAATATAACGTTAATTAACATTAACAAAAATACGATAACTAACGTTAATTTAGCTACGTTGCCATTCTGTGGGTAAGAATCGGGCAGATTCAGGCCACGTTTTGATCGGCACGGCATCAGAGAAGCGCGAGGGCGGTCTCCCGCAGCGCCGCACGCCTCAGGCCCCACTACTTATGTACATCTCACCCGTTTAAAATAACGATAAAATCAATAGTCGCATAAATAACGTTAAATCGCTTACCGTTATTATAATAATAACGTTAACTCTGTCAATACAAGGTAACGTTATGAAAATTACCGGTATTTAAAGCCCTGGTGCCTAATGTCAATTATACCTGGCTAACTACAGTGTGTCCAGTACCTACCAGTAATATCAGTTTATTTTTTATATAATATAAAAAAAGAAAATTTAGAATAATTAGATTAGGTAAATAGGCCAGACTTCAGTGAAGTGAAGAAGATCCTGAGGCTCTCCTTGCGCAGCAGTCACGCCTAGGGTTGCCAACTTTTTTTGACAAATAAAACGTATAAAAGTGGTTTGGATAGGAAAAAAATAAAGTATTAGGAAGAAAAAAAAGTATATTTCAAATTTTATGTTTTTTTGCTTTAAAAACGTATTTTTGTGTGCTTTTAGCACATGATAACAATTTCTTGTTATCTTTAAATGTTACAAAGCTTGTTTGACAATCAATATTTAAATTTAAATAGATAAACAATTCGTTTTTAATTAAATTTATTGATGCTCTATTTCTCTCTTCTCGCCACTTCAGATTCATTACAGAAAAAACTCTTTCAGTAAAAGCTGAAGTTGCAGGAACGGAGAGTAGGTAAGAAATATTTTTTTTTATATTTGGTTAGTATTTAGTTGGTCAGAGTATTGATTTTTAGGAGTCACTGGTGTGTCGCTATCAGAATTACTCGTCATTTTCAGCATTAATATTTACTCGTCATTTTCAGCATTAATATTTACTTTAAAATGCATTCTTCACTTATAAACAAAACTAACGGACCAGTTTTGTACAATTTCGTCGATAATGAAAGACATCTGTGACAAATGTCACAACTGACATCTAACATTTCGTTCAGTAATTAAAAATTGTTTCCATTATCCGTTTTAAATATTTCGTTCAGCAATTATGAATCGTTAAGTACCCATAATGAGTATTTTGTTTTACGCACCACAGTAAAGGTTGACAATAAAGTATTTTTGCATACTTTATTTGTATGTAAAAGTATAAAGTATAATTACCAAAAATAAAGTAGGATACGTTATTATAAAGTATGGTTGGCAACCCTAGTCACGCCTGATGGTCCCGATGAGGCTCCTCCGTCCTCACTTGCAGCAATCGCATCTATTGGTCTCGAGGCTGCAGAGATCCGCATTCACCGATGCTCGTCCGAGTGTTTAAGGACGAGCCTGCCGTACAGCTACTTATTCCTCAGCAGATTTTAATTTTGATTTTGATTTTGCCTGATAGAAATTTCTCGATGGCATGAGTAGCCAAGTTAGAGGCCCATGGGTGGCATAAAACCTCAGACACCAGGTTGGTACTAACCACACGAAGAGAAGAAGAAGATTGCTCTGTAATTTCAAGGCAAAAGATTGACGAGAGTACCAATGTTGATCGTTTACTGCCCAAAGTACACTTGAGGCGTCTAATTTCAAAACACGCTAAAACGTTTTTCCTTGAAATCGACCCTTTCTCTTTTTTGAGTGTTCTCAATTCTATACTAAGTTACAAACTCATTTCCGAGCAAATACCTCTATAACAGCTTAGGTACTAAATTGAGTCTCTAACCTTATGCTTGGTAACCCACAAAATCCACTATAAATGGCACGGGTAAAATTCAAATTCCTCTATAGCGTAATCAACCAATCACAGCGCTTGCTTTTGCACCGAGTGACATTACGAGTAGTATTGCTGACCAATGGCGACTTGTGATGTGCAGAAAGGAGTGCAATAAATTTTATTGAATTTAAAACTCATCAGAATCAGAATTAGAATCTAAATTATTTATTTGTAAAACATAGGTTAAAGGTCAAGGTCTTATATAATAATTATATGTTGCGCTATGTTTTGTCATTGATGACATTCATATATCAGTGAAGATTATAATATAAATGCAAACAAAATTCACTATATAAAACAAACAAAAAATACCAAAATAAAACAAAATAAATGCATACACTACATTGGATTATTAATAGGTATAGTATATAATATTATAGTATGTTATCATCTAGGGCATAGTAACATTTCTCAACCAAAAATGTATGAAAACAGTTTTTGATTTGTTTTAATGGCATACTTCTTATGACATCGGGTATGTTATTATAAATTTTGGGAGCAACACCAAAGAAGCTCTTTTTAATTAATGATGTATTGCATTTTGTCGTACATAACAGATTGTTATCAATAACCCAATTTCCAGAAAAATCATTTTATCTGTTTTTTTTAATTAGACATCTCACTTCACCTACAGTAAACTACTACGAGTATACCATTGTTTTAAAGATCTAAAACGTCCATATTTCAAGCGAAGCAACATTGACAAAATCCCGGGACAACGTTGCTCTATAACTGTGAGCGCTCATCATCTCTCCGCTCTTGGGGCCTGAATCTTTTTGTATGACTTTATCAGCGGTACATAGCGTGTAAATTAGAGCTATGCTACATTAACCACGCCACGCCTGACCTTAGTAACGCGACTGTGGACGATCGCGCGGAAAATATACAATTTTGTTCTTTACATTTTTGCGTGGAACGTTTATTGGGAGCTGATTATCAGTAAATGTGTAACTGAGTTTTCTGTGCCTACAGTCATAGAGAATTGTCGTGCCTCTATCGGTATTCCTGAAGACCACGATATTTACCGCTGTGATTCACTAGAACAGCCTTCACATGTGCCGTTATAGTTAAAAACACACCTTGTGCTCACATTCTCTCAACTAGTTTTGCTGACTGGTAATATTCTTGGCATATCTAGTAATATTGTTGGCATATCTAGTAATATTCTTGGCATATCTAGTAATATTGTAGGCATATCTGGTAATATTGTTGGCATATCTGGTAATATTATTGGCATATCTAGTAATATAGTTGGCATATCTGGTAATATTGTTGGCATATCAAGTAATATTGTTGGCATATCTAGTAATATTGTTGGCATATCTAATAATATTGTTGGCATATCTGGTAATATTGTTAGCATATCTAGCTTGAGAGGTGCCACAGTGTTTTATCTCAAAAATCCTCAACGTTTAAGATCTAAATAAGGCTGTTAATTCATAACGCAGATTTAAGGTTAATAGTATAATAGTTTAGTGTAATAGTTTATAGTATTTTTCTTTTTAATGGTAATAGGATTTTAATAAAATCTATTTAAAGTTTAAAAGATTTCTCAGTATCCTTCGAGGCAGTCTTAAATGGCTACCTCCTTTGAATCTTGAAGCCATAAATAGCACTATCTTTTTTATTTGACTTAGCTATACCACAATTTTCATTCAAATGACGTCCACATAATACTATTTCAAGAAAATTCTTTAGTGAAGACCATTTTGGACCGATTTCTCTGCACACACATCAGGGTCATAAACTCATGAGCTTATACTACTCTATAGCAACGATGTAATCATTTCCATTGGTTGAGTTCATAGTGCTTCGTCAGCACATGTTACTTGTGAGATGTCAGTCGTTTGTCTAGCGAGTGATACTCGTAAACTGCCTAGTAGTGCTGAGCTTGCTTGGTGGAATTTACTACATCCCCAACAAAATTGACCACCTCAATCTTATCGGTACTGGTATATAATGAAACTAAGAGAGATCATTATGGTACCAAACGAGCTAATATTTTCACCTTAAGACGCAGATATATGCCAGTGACCTTGAGTGGTTAGCTTGCGTGTTCTTTACTGAGCTCACGCAAGGCGTCGTACGTCCAGCCAGTAATAAGACTCACCCATCCAGGAGCGCTGTCCCAAATAAGACACATTATTAATTTATTATAAAAACAAAAGGTATACTAAAAGATCAATACTTAAATTATCTTTAAAAAGGTGAACGTTTCACGAAAATACGCTTGATAGATTTTGCGTGATTCTCAGTTTTTTTTTTTTTTCCGTGTTAGACATAACTTTAAAAAATAATTTCTCTATGTAATAAACACATAATCTAAAAAAATTCATAGATTAAGTTATTAAAAAAATGCTCTAATTTAACATATTTTTTCCAAATCATTAACACTACTCGTTTAGACGTGATCTTCAGTATAAAATCATTAAAAATCGGTAATCGTCGCCTTAAATGGCACCTGTCGTGATTAACAAGAAGCGAGTGCGTGACGGCGGTGACCAGCGATTACCCGCTGATATGCGTATGTATCAAGCGTGAGTGTTCTGTTCACAGAACACTCGCTGAGCGAGTACTCTAATTGATAGGTCTTGTCGCTGCGACAAACGAGTACTTGTAGGCGGTGTTAACACTCAGCGATCGACTATGAATATGTTATATCTGTTATAGGATTTTGTTCCCGCACTTAGTCCTTCAGGTGAACCATTGTGCGTTGGCCATGGTGGCCATCAGTGATTATTCCAACCGGACCACCCCTCCAAAAGTTGATCACGTCTCCTGGTCTGTTCAGAAAATCAGTGAAACATCTGGGTGCCCCGAAGGTTTCCGTTCTAATCTGGGTGACGCTTGTGCATTCAAAAAGTACATTCGGTTTCCTCTGCCTCCATGCAAGCCCTGCACAGAAGACTGTCCGTTATTGCTATTGTGTGGAAGTGTTTTTTTAGCGAGCAGTGTCCCGTGATGGTCCCCGTCATCCCGTCGTTGAGCTCCTTAAATCCTGAGTTGAGCTACACGTTTACTGACAAATGCTTGCACTGACTGGACAGTTCCACTCAAAATTGTGTGGTTCTTTCCTCAAAATACCATTTCAGACACGGATCTACATGGTCCCCACATGATCTGACCAAGATTATGTCTGGACTTTAAAAGAGACTTTGACCCCTGAGTTTGGTTCGCCATTTCTTCTCAGGGGTAGTCAGATAGGAAATTTCGACTTCACCAAGCTTATTTTTATATTTCTTATATGACGTGTAAAAGTGATTCCGATATCCTATTTACAGAATAAACGATTTCATTTCATTTTATCAGGCGCAGGCCGTTCCTGTCAGTCATTTTAACGCCTGGTTAGCCTACCATCTAAGGATGGCACCCGGTAATGAGAGTGAACTCCTGTAGCCACCTGGGTAGCTGGTTGAAGGGGAAGGGTACAATAGGGTTGGGTCCACAGACTGACATGCTGGATGCTCTCCTTGCTTGTTCGTCAGCTGCGTCGTTACCTAATGATCCGCTGTGTCTTTTTATCCATTTCAGTGTCACTTTGTTGCGGTTATATACTGTTACTCGTTCTAGTACATGAATATAAATATGTATCCCTTTTACGTTTTTTGAGTGAGAAAATCATTGATAGCTAGTCGCTTCCTCGTCGGGCGGCGATGGCATAGGTGCCATAGACCATGACCTCCTTTAAGGCGAGGTTCTTCAAGTTAACCTCTAGGAAATGTATTTTTAATGCCGTTTTATTCAGAAACGGTAATGATTAAACACGTGAAAAAATTACATTATTGGATAAAGTTCGCTCGATAGAAAAAAATCCAAACATACCCTTATTTTGTAGATTAAAATCATTTTATTTCAATATTATACCACATTATGTATTGAAAATCACATCAAAATAAACGTCTATGTTGATGTAATGTCCGTCGGGTTTAAAATTGTTAATATCGTAAAACATATAATTTTCAACCCAAAATTAACGAAATTCACGGCACAATTTACTCGCGCCCAGCTGCCACCTCAAGAACAAAAATGCACGCTCGAAGAACCTCGCCTTAAAACCTTGTAAAAATGTTTAAAAACTTCACTTAACTTCGATTTAAATGCGTAAGTAAATATCAATAATTAAATAACAAAAGTTTCAGTTTAAATGAAAGCAGCTTTGATTTTCTCCTAAATTATCGACCGAGAGTCTGACATTATCCAAATCAGCGACCACCAGATTGATCGAAATAGGAGGAGCGTCCGTAAGCGGAAATGATGAAAACGGCAAGGCGTAGAACTCGTAGAGTTAAGGCTAACGCAAATCTGGGCAGACCGCATCGCAACGCAACGCTTTGTAAAGATCCTTCTACTTCACTTTCGTACATTTTCTGTGAACCAAAGCACACTGCAGACTGTGTCGAGTTGTGTAGATGGTGGGTTTGGACCCAGACAGGGGCTTTACTTTATGTAAATAATTTAATCGCCACAGCTCTTAAAACGGTGAAGGAAAACATCTTGAAGTAACCGGCATACCCTAGAACCAAAAATTCGAAGACATGTGACATTTACCCACCCGCACTGGGCCAGCGTGGTATAATATGCGCAGCATTTACAAGGTGGAACTTATAAGTGCACAGAGATTTGATCAATGACCCCCATTCTAGGTGGGGTCTGTGTTACAGGGGGGGGGGGGTATATAACATAGGTACAGCCCACTCCCTCTTGAAGAGAAGTTTTTTTCACGAAACCCGCCGCGCAATGCGTTCTAAGTTAATATAGGCGTCACGCGCGCGGCACACTCACGCATCATTCCACACTCGAGCGACACACACACATATCAAGTCGCTCGTACACCACAACGATACCGGCGCGTTCTGGTTACGTGGCAGGGGGCGGGGAAAGCACCCACTGTAGGTAAGCGCCAACCGACGACCTCGTTGCTAGATCGGCTTCTGCCGGGCCTTCCCCAGGGAACTGGGGATCTGACCTAGCAGAGGTCTGGTCGCACGGGCGTCATGAAGAACTTCGGACGCTCCTACAGTCACACCCTCAGAAACACACTTCAGATCGCTGAGGATAAACCCTTAAGCGACTAGATGTGCGAAAAAAAGCACTCCCATCCCTCCCAGGGGAGGGGGAAAAGAACCCAACGACGGGTACCCAATTTTGAGGACCGAGAGACCCATGCCTCGAGCAAGGGGCCCAAAAGCCCCAATACCGATTCCTCGCGCCCCCATCGGGGGCGCAGAGACGACTACGACGTGTGTCTTGAAGAGAAGAGGCATCATGTGTCCCAGCAGTGATAACAATAATATAGTGATTATAGTGCGTTGTGCTACGGCCCGTTGCGGCTGTTATGTGCGCTTGGCTTTATACTCCAAATTGAATCTAATTTAATACTAAAGAGAATTTCAAAGACATGATGAACACAAAAATTATAAAGCTCCCTTCAATGTCTGTCAAGAGGTAAGTAATCAGATCGAGATCTTCGCTTTGATCATTTGATGTCTATTCCCGGATTATAATTTCTAACAGGTTTCTCATTTTGTGTGAAACGGTTTTGGCCTAATATTAAAATGGCCTTCTAAATCAATTACGATGAAGTAATATCTCCATTTCTGTACCGTTAAGTAGGTAATAAACTATTCAATTGTTCAAGCAAAGTGTTTTCCACTTAATAGAAACTAACTAAAATGAACGTATTCTGAGTAATATCATATTGTATTTGAAGTCGAGGCCAAGCAACGGGGTGTTATTTACGCCTCTTAAATTGAGTCGCCGAACTTACGCTTTTTTTTTAATGGGACTATACAGTGTGTCTTTATAATGTGCACATATCGAAATGAGGGAATCTATGCGTAAATTTATCTATGGCAAAAATATAAAAAAAATATCTAAATATTTTATTTTATTTTTTATGGTATTTAAAAAAAAAAACCCAGTGTAAACAAAACGGTGTAACTTTTAAACTAAATGATCTATCACGATGAAACCAACTCCATAATGATTGGAAGTAATTAGGCGTCCTCACAAAATAAAAATTGGGGAAAAAACTAACCTCAATTGAAAAGAAACATGTTTTTTTTATCAAAAATCTGCATTTTTTTTTTTTTTTCATAATTTTTTACAATAATTGTAAAATTTCTCAATAAGGGGGCGCCTTATTGAAAAATTTTGCCAAAAAATTCCATAATTTTTTTCTCCGTAGTTAAAATCAAGCTTAGATTCCCTCATTTCGATATGTGCACATTATAGACTCAAATTGCAAGACTCACACTGTATTGCAATTTGAGCCACAGTAGGTATGCTAGTGCTAGTATGCTCTGAAACAGAAGTGGGCAAGCTATTTGGCTAGACGAGGTGATGGCAGGTGGAGTAGAGCCCTAACGTGTTGTCACACCAATAATAAATAACCAACATTCAATAGAAAATCACCAACATCCTTGGTCGCTCACTCCACGTTAAAATCAAACTACTGAACAATACGAGCTAGATTCTAACACGAATAAAGAATGAAAAAAGAACCACAGAAGAGGTTTCACTTCATGCATGAATTAAAAAAAACGACGCATCTAAAACTGTATCGATTTTCGATACCGTACGTGTGACGAGAATTGAGTTTCATTTGTAACTTTGATGTCGACTTCTCATTCGTCTAGTGATGATGATAAAGCCGTAGGTAAATAGGGATAGCTGGCAATTACACTGGGCCTCAAGTCTGCTATTACAATAGTGTCAGAATGGTCTCTTCATTGTGAGTTTTTGACAGATTTGCCATACAAACACTGTCAAATACTCACAATGGCGAGATCATTCTGACACTATTGTAATAGCAGACTTGAGGCCCTGGACTGTCTCGCGGTGGCGAAAGCACCGTTTTTCACGATTCCTACCGGCTTCCCTTCGGAAATTCGAATCACAATTTTGAAACGCATTTTTTTTCGCTAATTCGCATGTATTATTCATTCATAATAGAAAAGTAGATCCAAATTGGATTTAAAGAAACGGTTTATTGACACCGTTATTTTGTTAGGTAAACAAGAAGGGCTTATTCCACTAATCCCCCCTGAGAGAATCCCCCTCAGTGGAAAAAACTGAACCCTAATGTAAAAAAATCACTTTCAGGGGATCTTGGAACAAGTTATTTTTTGTTTTTTCAATTCTAGTTTTCCCCCCTTAGCGGGATTATCAGGGGTGAATTCTAGACTGTTTTCAGATTCCACTTTTCCTCCTAAGGGGGATTTTCAGGGGGGATTTGTGGAATAAGCCAACAAGAAGAATCGAAAAGCTTACACTGCCCTAATGAAAGTCCGAAGTGACGTCATGACGAATTTTTATTGCTCCGGCTTATCGCTCACCCTTCGTCACTGCTGCCTCGTTGGTCTAGTGTTCGCAACCGCTACTGCTGACCATGAGGTCCTAGGTTTGATTCCTGGGTCGTGCGAAGTGTTATTGGGTTTTCCCATGTGGAATTTCTCAGTAGCAGCCCGGAATCTGGATTTTTGGCCAGTTGATGGTAATAGGTTATTTATTTAAGATGGTAAGTACCTAACTTATAAACTTAGCCCCACAAAACCATTGCAATGGTTTGACTGTGCGGTCAGTGAGTCTCTAGACAATAATTCTTGAATACACTTACATATCCATATAATATATTTTTTTAATTTACTTCTAAAACTATTTGTTTCACTCCTTATGTCTGCCGGTAGACTATTCAATAGATATGGTATTCGTTTCTTTATGGTCCTGTCACCAAAGTAATGGGTGACTCTGGGTACATTGAATCTGTCAGCAGCAATAGATCGTGTGTTATGGTTGTTGAATACGTGATTTAAGCTATACTCTTGGGTACCATGATGGTTTACTGCTAAAAGATATTTATGTTTGTAAGTGATAGGTAGAATTTTACATATTTTAAATAGTTTTCTATAATCTCTTTTACAACTGTTTTTTTGTTTTTTTTAGTAACAAGTAGTTTTAAGAATCGGTTATTGTTCGCCCCTTAATACATGGGATTTAAAGAAATGACTTATAGGCGTCGAAACGCTGGTATCTAGGCTTCACAGCCCGGCTCATCGATGTAATGTTGCTTGCCTGTCGGTCTTCTACAAACTGTACTTCGGAGAGTGTGCGCAGGAGTCCCACAACCTGATCCCACCATCGCCTTTTTATTACCGGACTACCAGACGTACTGCAGGGTACCATCTGCTGTTGGTTGATATCCCGTCCAGTCGTACTCAGCGCTTCTCCTCCACATTTATTATGCGATGTGATGATGAGTTAATCTATATAAATAAAAATCATTTGCTGTTCGTTTGTCTCGCTAAAACTCGAGAACGGCTGGGCCGATTTAGCTGATTTTGGTTTTGAAATGTTTGTCGTAGTCCAGGGAAGGTTTAAACGGTGAGAAAATATGGAGGAAAAAAAACTATTAGTGAACGTTTGGACCGATTTCGCTAATAATTGTTTTAGGTAGGTAGGTAGGGTAAGGTAGGGTAGGGTAGGATAGGTAGGTAGGTAGGGTAGGGTAGGGTAGGGTAGGTAGGTTGGGTAGGGTAGGGTAGGGTAGGGTAGGGTAGGGTAGGTAGGTAGGTAGGTAGGGTAGGGTAGGTAGGTAGGTTAGGGTAGGTAGGTAGGTAGGTAGGGTAGGTAGGGTAAGGTAGAGTTGAGTAGTGGAATTTATATTATATTTCCTTTGTCTTAGACAAACTGCCACAGTCAACAGAACGAATTCTGTCGGGTCAGCTAGTAGTTAAATAAATAAATAGAAAAATATTATATATATATACCTGAGGGGATATTTGCTGGTTACCAAATATATATATATATATATATATATATTTATTATTATTATTTTTTTTTTTTTTTATTTATTTATTTACCAAATATATATATATATATATATATATATTTGTTAACCAGCAAATATCCCCTCACCTATAATTTACACTCCTTATTGTAATTTAGGCATCTGCCTATTATTAATACTTCACAAAAACAATTTCCCCAGAACAGCAATGAAAATCAAAACATGACTAAAATTAACCCGACTCCGGAGCACCAGCGAACCTTTAAATTGAATCGCTCGCCAATTGAACTGGGGAGCTAAGTCAGCTCTGTTTTACGTTACGAAGACAAAAATGAGAGTTTTATGAAAGGTCCACTTAATATGAGCAGCTCATTAAACAAGGCCCTTTGAGTGCTTAAATATTACAATCTGCTTATAATATTTTGTGTTGGGAAAGATATCCAGTAGAAGATTTGCCATAGCGTGACGCATTTAACAAAGAATACGGTTTCGGAAGTTACTGTAGTGATCTTTAGTAAGCGTTGCTTGGTGATCAACCAGCAAGTTTACATCATACTAGGTTCTGTCCCGCGCCACATCCCGTTGCCCACCCGCGCTTTTACTTCGTTTTCACATTGCGTTCTTTCTGACTTTTTTTCTTTCATCCCGGCCCATTAGGGTCGCAGCGTGATTTTAAAAAGCTTCTCCAGAAATTGAAAGAAAGAAATAAGAAAGAAAAAGTTTTTATTGGGACTCATACAGGAAGTTCACATTTTAAATTAAACACACTCATAGTAACACAAATAAAAACAAATCTGTACGGGGCCAAAAGGCTCCTATCTCAGCTTGATGCTGCGACATTTAAAAATGAGTGTCACAGCGCTGGTATTCTGATAGGGCCCGAAATTGTACTATCAAATACAAAAATAATTTTCGGAATCCGTTGAGTAGTTTCAGAGATTACCCCCTATATATGGTGTATCTGTTCAAACACGAAATATTTTAAGAGATACACCTATAGCTGATAAAGAAGCCATGGAAATGATTTTTTTTTTAATCTGAGTACATTATTTAAAAAATAAAATAATTAAAATTCACCGCGTTCGAGCCGCCACCTTTGCGGAGTCGCCGGGTCCGAGCGGGTCATTCATAGAATAAGTAAATATTGTTTTTTTTTGCAAAATGTCTCAAGCAATTTTAAAATAATAATAATAATAATTTTATGATTACGTAAAAATATAAAACAAATAAAATAAAAAATAACTAATAATAAACATGGGTGTCGTAAAAGGCGACTAAGGGACTTACTAGAGAATAGGCAGCAGCGTTCTCTATGCATTTTTAACACCATACTGCGATCGCCAACCCGCCTGCCAAGCGTGGCGATTATGGCAAATTCCCCCCCTTTTGGGGGAGGCCTATGTCCAGCAGTGGACGTCTTTCGGCTGAAATGATGATGATGATAAAAAACAGTTTTTTTTTTTTTTTTTCGTATCTATGGCTTTTTTATCACCTATAGATGTTTCCCTTAAAATATTTCTTGTATGAATAGATACACCTTACCCTAGTAGCATTTTTGTTGGCGTTTGGTTGGGCCACATACCTCTGAAGGTGGCCCAACTAAATGCCAACGGAAAATGCTACTAGGGTACATACAAACTTACTTTACAAACAAATTTTACCTATGATATAATAATGTTTAGTTAGAGAGCAGTGGTCGTGGGTTCAAACCTAGACAGGCTCTTTGCTTTGTGTAAATTTTTCCATCTCCACTGCTCTCAAAACGGTGAAGGAAAACATCGTGAGGAAACTGGCATGTCCTAGAACCAAACATTCAAAGACATTAGACATCTACCAACCCTCATTGGGCCCGCGTGGTGTATTACGGCCCAGTCGCTTTCACAGGGAGAAGGCCTGTGTCCAAGCAGTGGGAATCTACTTCTCCAAATTCCTTCACACCGTACCGGTTTTATCTCAAATTCTTTATTATTATTATTTATTTATTTTTTTCGAAATGGTAACTCAGAGTGTAACCACGAGGGGCTCGGACTCTTTAACCGGACTATCCTGTGGTGCCTTAAGCTCCTAACGGATTTTAAGGCCTCCAGCCAGGGGCATACTTAAAGCTAAATAGATTCCGTCTGCTCGCCAAGGGCACCCCCTGCGGGGTACGATCCTCGGCTTAGGGCAGAGTCGGAGGAGAGGGGAGGGTGGCAAGGGACCGTCGGTGGCTGGATAAAATCATTGTTTCGATTATTATCATGGGGAGTTTGGACTAAATGCTGCTCAGCTAAAACGCGTGCTGGCGCTTCGTTTGAAAGCAAGGGTCGGGGAGGACTGATTAGTCGAGGATTTCGCGTTGGGCCTCGGCGGCGAGGTCGGAATGACGATCGTGTATTGTGTGCTCTTTTACGAACTGTACTAGTAGACCTATGACTCTCCTGGAGGAGAGTGATGGGGTCGTCTGGGTCGGCCAGTGCATGCCGTGGACGGCGGGTCCTGCTAATAGTAGAGGAGGTATAATTGGCGGCCTTTACAACCAGAGGGTTGCGGTGTGTGGCGGCAGAATCAAAGAAGCGCTTTGAAGCGCGTTTTATGAATTGAGCTATGGTAGGGATTTTAAGCTCCAGGTGGAGGTTAGTGTTCCGAACGAACCAGGGGGCTCCCGTGATTTTACGGAGGAATCGATTTTGGCAAATTCTTACGCTATCTCTACTATAAAGCTCTGGAACACGCTACCTTTTGCCATTAAAAAATCTGAAAGCAAATTTACTTTTAAAAGAAAAGTTCGTAACCACTACATAAGTCAGACTAAATAACTCTCTACGACTAAATAGTCTTAAATAATAGTCTAGTCATACTAATTATTATTAGGTGGTATTTGTTAAAATATCTATTAGTTTATTTTATTTGTACATATCGATGCCTAACAGCCAAAAAGGGATAAGCGACATTATTTTGCGAAATCGACAAACAATAGACGCAGAAAAAAAAGCTGTTTCTAACCATAAAACAAAAGTCGATTTCGCAAAAAAAAAAAATGTCGCTTATCCCTTTTTGGCTGTTAGGCATCGATATGTATTAGTATCATAAAACTATATGAATTCTCGTAATCAAGAAGTTAGTACTTTAGACATTATTTTTGTACCCTATCAATATGTTTTTATATTTAACCCAAAGGTTGACTGGTAGAGAATGCCTTGTGGCATTAAGTCCGCCTATGTACCACTATTGTACATGAAGTTTAAATAAATAAATAAACATTATAAGCTGTTCATGATGATGATTATAAATAATGTTTAGTTTAGTAGAGGACAGAGGAAACCCTAATGATACTGGTAGAAGTGACTAAGGTTTTTTTTTATTTCCATGTCCTGTTACCTACTTTCCTGCTATTACCACGTCATCTCGTAAACGCCGGCTGTCGCTGAACACCGTTGGGGCTCTGTCTCGTATAGAGTCGCAGCATTCTGCTGAACGACACACATAATAGATATCTGAGGTCATCGGAAAACTTGAGACTAGAGATGCCAATGCATTCCACTAGTTTTTATGACAAGTCTTTTACAGTTCAAGCAGTACGGTTATGGAATGCCTTGCCCGTCTCGATAAGGCGTGCTCAATCTTTGTCCACTTTTAAAATTTTGGTTAAAAATCACTTCCTCTCTCCTTAAACATCATCATTACTTAAAGTTCCTTGCTCTTGTATCATGTTTATTATTGTGTGTGTGTGTGTATATATATATATATATATATATATATATATATATGGATAAGTATCTATATGCTTTCTGTATATGTATTTATTGTATATATGTAAGTGGTACACCACTAAATACCTGCAGTATTGTCTCTCCTTCTACTTTTTAATCCATCCAAAGGTTGTCTGTAAAAGATCGCTTTTAGCGATAAGACCGCCCATTGTGACACCCTATGTAACAGTTCTACATTTATATCTGTAATTTTTATGGTGTACATAATAAAGAGTATTCTATCTATCTAACGATGGCCGTTTTGCGTGGATGTGACACATATTTTCCCCTAACTTGTTATTTTTGTTTGTGTTCTTTCTTTGCGTCATGTTTACCTCAAATAATCGTATTTTCTTTCTTTTCTTTCAAAGTTTAATAGTCAAAGCTATATTTCGCGGCTGCATCTCCCAGTGTGTCGGTGTGCTAAGTTCAAGTAACCGCACCTCGACTAAGTTGTTGCTACTTGTCCCAGCTCAGTCTGCGAACTATGTAACAAAATGAACTTAACTCATGCTTATTGCAAACTCGCTGCTAACGATTTCAACTGACGTTTTGTGCATCTTTGAGCTATTTTCATTAACAATTTGGTTCATTTGTTTTTATGTTAGTGTGGCGACATCTACAACGCCACATGCGAACTACTCATCAATGACATGATGCCACAAATCCTGCATCGCGCAATCAGAGTTTACCGCGCGACTAGCATATATACAACATCCCAACATCAACTGTCGGGATGTTGCCCACTAGACACAACACCCGTCTGGTCGGAGGATCCTCCCTTTTCTATAGAGTATGAATGAACTTTACACCCTGTTCTTCATACCTCTATATTAGTATTCAAAATACGCGACTTATTTGAACTTGTGCGTTGACAATCATGCTGATCAACCGAGTTCAGCGAAATTAAGTTAAGGTGGCCGTTTTTGAACATCTACGAAGCAATTTATTCCGTACCCTTATGTGTTTTAAGAGCAAGATAACACCACCGTTGCCAAAGTAAAATCGGGTACTACGAAACATAAATCAGCCACGTTTGAAGTCTGAAAGGTACCCAACTAACTTCACCATAATTGTCTACAACTATAACTAACCCACAATCGGGTGGAAGCAACTAGATACACAGACACGGTCAAATTCTTCTGTAAACAATAGTTAAAGAGTTTCAGGTGAAACAGCCTACGAAACATCCACGTGACCGAAGTAGTGGGACTGACTTGTATATAATTGGTAACAATAGCATTTAACTGTGGGTGACAAAACATTCAATTTGACATGAAATGGTGAGATACTAGACATTTGTATAAAGTTCTGGGGTAAAACTAAATGGAATACAATTTTAAACCTATTGGGCATTTAAAAACTTTTTTATTTAAATAGTAATGTGATAGGATCTACCGCTGACAATCTTTGAGAAGAATCGTATCGTTCATTTGTTTTTGGTCGTGGAGTTATTGAAACTATAGGTACCATAACCTGCATTGACATTGAATTCTTCGTGTGTTTTTTTACCATTCTTGCTTGAGAACGATGAGAAAAATTGTGCCCCGCGCTGGGCGCCAAAACAATTTATAAGTTTAATATAAGGTTCTATTACACTTTCTGTACTTCTGAGACTTGTGGGATAAACCCTTTAATAACATACACTGAGAAACATGATTGAAAGTAAATGGAATAATAGTATTTGTCACTAAAATTGTGCCTTACGTTGGGCGCCAAAACCGATAACAAGATTAAGTAAGGCACTAATTCAATTTTTGTACTTTTTGAGACTGAAAAAATAACTTTGTATAAAACATACATTGAGAAACAAGATCCAAAACAACAGGAATACTTTTCAACGTCATTTAAATTGTGACCCGTGCTGGGCGCCAAAACATGTAAGTGGACTATTTATTAGAATTGCTACACTTCTTGCACTTCAATTAATCACTCTTTAATAAATGACAAGTTGTTTTTCATTTTAGCAAGTCAAATTATATTTACGCGATATATTTAATTAACAAAGCTGTCCAAATCCTATTACTATACAAACAGATCAATTGCAAACAGTCGCAAAGACATATATTAATGCAAACATTGCAGTGAGCGTGTGTCAAGGACAGAGCACACACGATTAGTGCGTCTCCCATACGGTCATGGTTGCGAGTGGCGGACTGACAGCTCTACTGTAAACATATCTCCAACTACCCACATCTAGCAAACTTTATTGAGAGGGTCAATTGCAGGGGTCAATTGAAACACGGTACTTAATGTTACAATGCATGTTCCGTAGACCGCTGTAGACTGTGACAAAGTGCAAAACCTACGCGATCAAAATGTATGGATAAGAAGTTTTTTTTTTTTTTTCATATTTCAGTTTTGTTCCCATATTCAAAGTTGTTCATATTCATGAGTACAAAGATCTCTATATGGTTGTCCACGTATTTATATTATACCTACCTAATGCTGAAAACATAAGATTAAAACTCTGTATCACCTGTTTTATTTTCAGTGTTGAAAACAGAAAGCATTAACCGTCAAAGAGCCGTGAATCACTTAAATTAATTGTACATGCGATGCGCAAATTGTCTAGGTCTATGATAAAAAAAATGAGCGCAGCGAGGTAATTGCGTATTGTAAAATACTTACAATAGAAATGTCTCATTTTGAAAGTTCAACTACTTAATTAACGTTGTTGAGCAAACGAAAATTTTTAACATATGAATATTTGACAATGGATATTATCTTCAAAATCTTTTGGATTTTGATGTGCAGGAAATGATTACCTACTTGAAAATTTCAGTTACGATATTAAAGAAGAGATAGTTGATTATTATCATACACAATTTGTCTCTTTAACTAGAAAATTTTCAACTACTAAATAATGTAAAATAAACTCAGTTATTTGCGACACAGGATCAAAATATAAAGCAAGTATTAACTCAGTGCAAAGAAGACCACAGTACCGTTTTCGACGAGCGACTTGACGTATTTGCTTCCACACGCAACGACAAGGCTCCTTACAGCCGCGACAAGTGTCACTTAAGAGTGATACGTGACAAAACCACTGCTTTAGGGAGCGGAGTACAGTATCCATCCGCCTTAATCTGGAGGTAAATAAAATTTACGCTGGTAAGTGGTTAGGGGCTATCAGAATCCCAAAAATCTGACAGAGTTGCTAAGTTGTGTAAGGGGATTGTTTCACGTCCACTTGACGCACGCTTAAACGTCATAAATGGCGCTAACTATCGTCAAACCAAAAAAGCATTGTTTCACAAAATTATGCCCTTAACGTTCGTTAAAAAATAACGATTACAGTAACCCACTGGTTAAAGTCATTTTATTCTTCTACATTTGAAGTTTGACGATCGGTTTTTTATGCAGTGAAACGCTTTTTTTTTATTTATTTTAATTTTACTATGGGTTTGCTCTTGACTCTAGTCTAGGTCTGGGTGACAGAGACAAAGTCTACGATGGAGTGAGCTTACCCAGAAGAAGCCTGTTCACTCTCACTTTGAATAGATTAGGGTTGTAAGCGTTCGGAAACACAGACGCAGGCAGAGAGTTCCATTCCTTTGCTGTGCGTATTATAAAAGACGCTTTGTATTTAACGAACGTTAAACATCATTATGTAATCATTATTATTTGACGTACGTATGTTAACCAACCGTTTGAAACAACCGGTCCTAAGGCCTGTGTTCACCAACATTCAAACCACCGGTTAGGTATTTAAACAGTTGGTTTATGTCAAATTTCCTATTAAATTTTAAGTAATCAACTGATTAAATATCTAAACAGTTGATTTAAATGTTGGTGAACACAGGCCTAAGGCCTTGCATAGAGCGATTGCCTAACTGACTAAGGCCTGTGTTCACCAACATTTAAATCAACTGTTTAGATATTTAATCAGTTCTTTACTTAGGAAATTTGACATAAATCAACTGTTTAAATACCTAACCGGTGGTTTGAATGTTGGTGAACACAGGCCTTAGTCAGTTAGGCAATCGCTCTATGCAAAATACTGGTATTCATCTAGTTAGACAGATAAATAAATAATAAATAAAAATGTTTATTTCATCAACTTATGTAAATTACATAATTAAGTTTGGAGTCACCTTTTAGAGCGCTTTCACATTTAGGCGACTTTAGCAGCGCGACAGTCGCGCGGCTGACGCGCGACTGTCGCGCTGTCAGAATTTCATAGTTTAAACAGAAGCGTGGCGGTCGCGCGCTGCCGCCGCGGCCGCCGCGTGCGCTCAGTCGGCGATGAGCCAGTGTTGCAAACGTACGTAATTATAGACTACACAATGAGCGAGTTTGATACCGAACGATTTATTATTGAAATTGAAATGCGTCCTGTTTTTTGGGACACAAGAAGCAACAATTACCACAACAGAACCCTAAAAAAGAATAACTGGCAAGAATTATGTGCATTGTTTATTACTGATTTTGAAAAATATGAATTTATATTCGTAGTGCGCCACACTGATCTAAACTGCGGCGCAACAGCCGCGCTGCTAACGCGCAGCTGTTATTATAATGTGAAGGACTGCGCTTCTGCCGCGCTACTGTCGCGCTGCTAACGTCCTAATGTGGAAGCGGCCTTAAGCAAAGATTTGCTTGTATTCAGTGGTTCCGCTCTTCCAGTTTACATTGATTAATACATTGTAAGAGAATAAACAATAGATAATTTTGAAAGCATGCCAAAGATTTATAACAATGAAAAAAATATATATAATTATGGAATAAGGAATGCGCACAGTGTTATGTGTGTGTGTGGGGGATGACAGATGATGATAATGATTCTTTCTTGATTGAGCTCATTGCCACCATATAAAATGGTAGGTACACACGGCCAAAAATCAAGCTATACATTTCCAGTTTAGGCTGATCTTGCATTGCTTAGGATTTCCATACAATGAGCGGTCAGCTTATACTGGAAATGTATAGCCTGATTTATGGCCGTGTGTACGAGTAAACTCAATTATACTTTACCACCTACACAAAAAAAATAAAAAAAAGACACCGACAAAGCCGTACCGTGTCTGCAAAAAAAGAAAAAAAAACGCAAATAAACAATTTATTACTGTCTTAATCTAATTTAAGTAAAACCAATCTCTGATTCTTGCCTGGTTTCATAAAAGTCGAATTCCTGTCAAAAAAAAAATGGTACCACCAAAAAATCCCCATATTGCATTCCCTTCATTAGGACTGCATCGAGCGCACAGTGGCGCCCTCATCGTTATTTCGGTGATTTATTTTATTTTAGAATGAAAATGCAGAAAATAAGCTCGTCAAGTTGTGCTTCACAAGACTATACGTTATTTGTACCACAAACAGTGGTTTTAAATTGTTATGTTTTATTGTAATCATTAAAACGGAAAATAGTGGCCACTAAGCTCCGTTTTAATGATTACAATAAAACATAACAATTTAAAACTACTGTTTGTAGTAATAATAACGTATAGTCTTGTGAAGCACAACTTGACGAGCTTATTTTCTGGATTTTCATTCTAAAATAAAATAAATCACCGAAATAACGATGAGGGCGCCACTGTGCACTCGGTAGCCTCTTAATATGAAAATGCAAAGCTCAAAGTTTCACATAAACAGTCTTTAGTTTCCCTAACAGACGCTCTTTGAGTTAGTACAGCAACACATCACTGAATGACGATATAAATGTAGATACTTGAGTACAGTCAGCGAAACAGATTATTATTATGTATTTATTTATTACCGTATCATTATTTATTAGGTACCGTGTGGTGCCGGACGTAAAGAATAGCACCATCCCATTTCCTCCCGTGGGTATCGTAAAAAGCGACTAAAGGACTTACTAGAGAATGGGCAGCAGCGTTCTCGATGCATTTTTAACACCATACTGCGATCGCCAACCCGCCTGCCAAGCGTGGCGATTATGGCAACCCCCACCCTTTGGGGAGGCCTATGTCCAGTATTGGACGTCTTTCGGCTGAAATGATGATGAGATCAGAATACTATCAGAATACCAGTGCTGCAACACTTAGTTTTAAATGTCGCAGCATCATGCTGCACTCCTAATCTCCTGCCTAGCCTTTTCCCAACTATGTTGGGGTCGGCTTCCAGTCTAACCGGATGCAGCTGAATACCAGTATTTTACATGGAGCGACTGTCTATCTGACCTCCACAACCCAGTAACTGGTTAACATGATACCCCTTGGTAAGACTGACTGTCAGGCTTTTGGGCTTCTGACGATCCGTAACGACTGTCAAAGATCCACGAATGACAGCCGGGACCAATGGCTTAACGTGCTTTCCAAGGCACGGAGGAGTCTCGGTATGTAAAAATGGTCACCCATCCTCAGACCAACCCGGCAAGCGTAGCTTAACCTGACGGATCGACCCGTGCGGCTGTTATTAATTAGCCACGAGCTCCTGATGCCATCGTCAAAGTCAAAGTAAAAGCATTTATTTCAAATAGGCACATAAATGGCACTTTTGAACGTCGACTGTACATACTGCTATACATCTATACCTAAATACATGTGCGTATTCCCTTTGTACAATTACAGAGATATTGTTAAAGTTGAACTTGTGAGGGGTGTCTGAACTATGCTGTATATGCAAGTGAAAGATACGTTTGGTTTTCATCTGTCAGCTAAGTGACTCAGAGGTGAATCGATCGTTTTATTGAGTAAAATTTTTGTGACAGCACTATTTTCTCGTGACTATGTTGCGTGAGTCAAATTTCTTTCAAGTACAAATAACAAGTACCTAACTTACGTTGGTAGAAATTAGAACGCTATCAGTCAATAATATGACAGATTGAAAACACTTAAGGCGCTATGATCGCTTGAACCAACTGAAGTAGGCTCGCGAAGTCGCGAGTGGTTGCCTCGCGCATTTGGTAGGTATTTAAACTAGGGATGGGCCGAATATTCGTTTTATATTCGGTATTCGGCATATTCGCCAGGTTTACCGAATATTCGTATTCGGCCGAATTGCGGCTATATCGCCGAATGTTCGGCAAAGTGGTACTCAAAGTTTTTACTGTATTGAGCCGTGTATGATTTATCATGAGTTGAGTGTTAAATGTGTTATTTTTATTTGGTAAGTAATTTACAGTGCAGCTTTATGTTTTTGTCGACACTGTAGCTTTATTTCCAATAACAGTAGATAAAAAAGATGGTTATTAAAAACAAAATATAAGTATGCAGCTGTTTCGGGCGAAGTTTTACTCCATTTACTCAAACTCAAACTCAACTCAAACTCAAAGCATTTATTTCAAATAAACCAATTACAGGCACTTTTGAATTGTCAAGGGGTCGGTCAGTCAGAAAGATGAAGCTAGTTGCCCATTCCAAAGCGTAGTAGGTTCCTATGGAGAAGAACGGACAAGAAACTCCATGGACACTCTTTTAAAACAAAATATTGTTACAAAATATGGGTTACATCATTCATGTTGAAGTTATACATGTGAGAACAATGTAGAAAGACGTGCACGTTAGAAGCGTCCGTAATAATAAATATTCGGCCGAATATTCGGTTCGGTAAAAGCTTTCCTCTTTATAATATTAGTATACAGTACAGATTTCATTTATATGAAAAAAAAAAACGTCTGTTTTGTAAACTAACTGGAAAAAAAAATATTTTTGTTTTTATTATCAACTAGCTTTTGCCCGCGGCTCCGCCTGCGTGGATGTCGGTTATTGCGTAAAAAAGTAGCTTATATCCTTCTCCAAATCTGAGGCTATATCTCTGCCAAATTCCATGACGATCGGTTCAGCGGTTTAGGCGTGAAAACGTAACATACAGACACAGACAGACAGACAGAGTTACTTTCACATTTATAATATTAGTATGGATAGTATGGATTAACTAAATCTAAATTAACTTAATTACCTATTTTGCATGGAACGTCATTCCATTCTGTATCTGGAGAGGGGTGTTGTTAGCTGCACTAACAACCAACGACGCCCTAAGCCGAGATCCGTATCCCACAGGGGGTGCTTAGCGTGCTATCACTTAGTTTATAAGTTTTTTGCCCTAGCTGGAGGCCTTAATTTACTGAGGCACACACAGAAAAGTCCGGTTAAGGAGATGACAACCTCCTAGGTTGAACTGCGAGATGCCATAGATTAAAAAATTGGTTGTCTGTAAAGTTGATTTACGGACGATAATTTAACGTGACAACGTCATAACAAAACATAGAACAAACGAGCGTAACGGGACAATGAGCGTAACGGGACAATGAACGTAACGGGACAATGAGCGTAACGAGACGATGAGTCATCCTTTTTCATGCATGCAGCTGGCGTTCATCGATTTATTAGACGTTGTCACGTCAAAAAAAAACCCATCAATTCACTTCGCTTCTGTGTGCAGCGATCACTCCAACTTTTAATTACGAGAATCTCGTCTAAACTATCGATACCTTTTCTAAGGATTTGGACCGCCATATTAGCATAAGAAAGGCGTTATATGTCATAAGCTTTCGAGTCTCGAACATCAGAAGCCGCGCCGTCCGATTACCAGGAGTGATAAGCCTCTACGTAATGGGTACTTTACAGTACCTACCTACACATTTTTAGGGTCGCGTAGTCAACAAGGAACCCTTATAGTTTCGCCATGTCCGTCTGTCCGTCTGTCTGTCTATCTGTCCGCGACTTAGCTTAGAGATTCTTAGTACTTGAAAGCTGTAATTTGGCATGGGTATACATATTAATCACGCCGACAGTGGTAAAATTAAATCAGTTTTTTTTTTACCCTACACGTAAAGTGGGGATGACATATCGCTGCTTTACATTTTACAGGGTAGCTATTTGAAAATTAAACAAAAATTTACCGTCATAACTTTTCATGTATTTGGATCAATAGAAGAATAAATAGAATGTATAAACCGAAAGGGCATAAATCAATGTTTAATAAAATAAGAACTATTTTGCATTTGGCTGTGTTATAAACTTATAAACCAGTATTTTCAAAATTTTGGTTTGTGCGGGTATTCATGCAAAGCAGCGATATTTTATTCCGACTATCCCGTGGTGGTTTTGTGGGTTTGTGAAAACCATTTTCATGCGTCGTTGAGCTTTAATGTGCTAATTTTTGTTAGTCTAGTGTGTCCCCCCCCCCTGTTATATTAGGCTATGTGAAAAATTCACAGCAGCAGTATACAGCGTGTGACGGAAAGGGTATATACATATCAAAGGCACGGATTCTTTTGGTGATAACAAACTACAGGGCAATATTTTTTAATACCTATACCTACATAAATAAAAAGTTAAGAAACATTTAACTAAAAATCAAATGTTTCCAATTGAATTCTACACATCACTAGACCAAGTCAGCTGATCGGTGTCAATAAACTACACACAAAGAAACAACTCCGTAAAAGATTTGTTTCTCCTGGTACTATTTGCGGAATGGGTTCCGCATGTTAGTTTTATTCCACAAAATATCAAACACTTGAACTTCTGTGGCAGGTGTGTGTACGGTCAGCTGCAGAGAAATCTCACCCCCAAGCAATGAATAAATACTAGGCTCGGGGGTGAGATTTCTCTGCAGCTGACTGTACTAGGCGCACAGACACAGATAATGGATAATGACCCTCGTAGTGCGGTGACACGTTTGTTATTATTTACATTTAATAAACTACCGAAATAAAAAATATTAAGCATTTTCAAAGTTATTGCTTTTGAGCTGAAATTTTGTACAGAGATTCTGAACCAGATACACTATTCACCCCGTTTGTATGGATATACCCTTTCCGTAACACGCTGTATAAGGTGTATCTATTCATACGTGAAATATTTTAAGAGAAACATAACAAACAAACAGGTGGTAAAGAAAACCATAGCAGCGGAAATATGTTTTTATCTAAGCATTTTATATTTTTACAAAATTATTATAATTTTAAAATTGCTTGAGACATTTTGCAAAAAAACCTTTACTTACTTATTCTATGTATCAATGACCCGCCCAGACGCGGTGATGTTGGCGGCACGAATGTGGTGATTTTTGATAATAATCATCATATCAAAAAAAACTTTTTACAAAAAAAAAAAAACCGACTTCAAAAAAAACACAAAAAAATTGAAAAATAACTTAAATTTTGGAAGTCGGTGTCTTTGGTTCCGGTTTTTCGTTTTTTGCCACCGACTTCCAAAATTTAAGTTATTTTTCAATTTTTTTGTGTTTTTTTTGAAGTCGGTTTTTTTTTTTTTGTAAAAAGTTTTTTATTTTTCACTTTTTAGTTGTGGTACCTACCCCACACATTGGTGTGGGGTAGGTACCACAACTAAAAAGTGACCACAATAGTGACAGGAAATCTTATAACATCATGAACATATACCGAGTGCATTAAATACCAGCTAAATTAAATTAATTAATAAAAAAGCTGTTCCATAGTAATGTTTACCTAGTGTTCTAAACTGTATGGTACAGCTGTTTATTTTTTCGCGATTTCAAACTGGTCCCATAGTAAAAGTTATTCAGTTCGATGGTGTAAAGCACCTCTGAGGAGCTCGTGGCTAAGTAATAACAGCCGCACGGGTCGATCCGTCAGGTTAAGCTACGCTTGCCGGGGTTGGTCCGTGGATGGGTGACCATCTTTACATACCGAGACTCCTCCGTGCCTCGGAAAGCACGTTAAGCCGTTGGTCTCGGCTGTTATTCGTGGATCTTTGACAGTCGTTACGGGTCGTCAGAAGCCCAAAAGTCTGACAGCCAGTCTTACCCAGGGGCTCATTGCCCAGGGGTATCGTGTTACCCAGTTACTGGGTTGTGGAGGTCAGATAGGCAGTCGCTCCATGTAAAATACTGGTATTCAGCTGCATCCGGTTAGACTGGAAGCCAACTCTAACATTTGGATTGGTCTAAAGCACCTCTTAGTTTTTAGAGTAAATTTTTTAACACCTTATACATATACACGAATTGAGAACCTCCTCTTTTTTTTAAGTCGGTTAAACATCATTTATAGCCAGAGTGCATCTCATGACAAATCCAATAAGCCCAAACACGGCTAGGATACATTGTTTTATTACGGAGTTCCATTGCCTACCTTCCGGCTTCATCATCAGATCAGTTTGATGGTACCATTTTGATCAGCATTTATTTAAATTTGCTTCATCATAGTCGCTTAACTATCTTAATCGACATATCTTATCGCTACCTGTGAAATACGTATCATTGACGAGTTCCGGTGGCCATCTGTGGTCTTCTTCATCAGTTCCGGTTCACGAAATGATACTTTCTGAATGCAAATGCTTGATTTGTTGATGAAAATATAAAAATCGCTATATAAATGCCTATAAAATTTGAGGAGTTCCCTCAATTCCTCATGGATCCCATCATCAGAACTGAATTTTGAAAAAAATGGGACCAATCCGGAAGTATATCCTTTCAAACAAAAAGAGAATTTTCCAAATCGGTTCATAAACGACGGAGTTATGCCCGAACATACATAAAAAAAAAAAATATAAACATCCGAATTGATAACCTCCTCCTTTTTGAAGTCGGTTAAAAAACACTTATTTTTTTTTAATAATACTCGTATACTCAGATTTTTTTTAAATCGTTTCCATGCCTTATTTACCACAAATCTCTTAAAATATTTCGTGTTTGAATTGATACACCCTATATATAAAGAAGTTAAAAGGTAAACTACTGAGGTGATGGTGAGGTGGTGGCCTTGTGAGGCTGCAGGAATCCGCTGGATACAGGAAGCAAAGAACCGGTGAAGTGGCGGTGCATGGGGGGAGCCTATGTCCAGCAGTGGACGTCTTTCGGCTGAAATTATGAATGTTGAAATACTATACTCCATTTACTATAGCATTAGACAAATAACGGCTAAATAACGACAGTTATTGTGTAATATTGTTGAAATTACTGCACTTTAGGGTTATTTTTTTAGTGCTTTGTATTTATCGTGAAATAATGGAGTTTATTAAACGTTTACATCATTTGGAATGGCTCAGCAAAGTACCAACTTGCTGCGCTTGACTCGGTGGAACGCAGAGCTAAGAGGCTCATTGGCGACGTAAAACTGGTGGATGCCAAGCTTCACAGCTTGGCTCATCGCCGCAAGGTTGCCTGCTTGTCGGTCTTCTACAGATTGTACTTCGGAGAGTGTGCCCATGAACTCCACGACCTCATTCCACCGGCCCCCTTCTACCATCGAACATCTAGACGCACTGCAAGTTACCACCCCTACCTAGTTGATATTCCACCAACTCGCACTAAGCGTTTTCAAACGTCTTTTATAATGCGCGCAGCAAAGGAGTGGAACTCTCTGCCTGCGCCTGTGTTTCCGAACGCATACAACCCTAATCTATTCAAAGTGAGAGTGAACAGGCTTCTTCTGGGTAAGCTCACTCCATCGTAGACTTTGTCTCTGTCATCCAGACCTAGACTAAAGTCAAGAGCAAACTCATAGTAGAATAAAAATAAAATTTTAAAAAAATAACGAAAGGGTGAGAACAGTTATTTGTCTCATGTTATAATAAATGGAGTATAGGTATCTAAAACGTACCTACCTACGTTTTATCTCTTCGAGTATTTCTATTTTTTAAATTAGTTTCCAACTTCTAAAGATTGCACGTTTACGTCAAATACATTGACATTCTGTCGATAGACAGATTAGCTAATCAAAAGTATCGATATCGAGAAATTCGTGAGAAATAAAATTTTGAACCGGAAATTAATAGCGTCCGTTGACTGGCTGGCTAGATTTTAAGATTGTAGACTTAGTACGCTAAAAAAATATATCTTTGAAAATAGAAAGTGTTTTTGGGGTTAAATTGTCAACAAGAATCTCTTATACACACATCAAAAATGTGTGTGATCAAGCCCGTTTTTGCTAATTACAAAAAATCTGGTTTTTTAATCATATTTTTTGTAACTCCTATGGATACTTTTGAGTAAATTTCGTCATTTGAAAAGGGAATAGTTTTTGAATTTCAGTCAAAAGATGAAAATCTTCTGTCAAGTCGTATTCCTATCAAACTCAAACTCAAACTCAAAGCATTTATTTCAAATAAACCAATTATAGGCACTTTTGAATTGTCAAGGGGTCGGTCAGTCAGAAAGATGAAGCTAGTTGCCCATTCCAAAGCGTAGTAGGTTCCTATGGAGAAGAACGGACAAGAAACTCCATGGACACTCTTTTAAAACAAAATATTGTTACAAAATATGGGTTACATCATTCATGTTGAATTTATACATGTGAGAATAATGTAGAAAGACGTGCACGTTAGAAGCGTCCGTAATAGAAACAAATCAAAAATTAAAATAAGCCGTGGCAGCTAAGAGATGACCAGTCCCAACTGACGGCGCCCGTTCACGAACATGACGCATGGATCAGCACCATTTAACTCAACCATTTTGAAGGGAACTTAATGATCCAACACACACGCCACCACCAGCGAGACATTTGAGTGAGCATGACATACTCTCAGCCGCCAGGGCACATTCAAGTCAATAAAAGACATATTACCCGGTAAATGGTAGCTCTATAGTACATAGTACTCACACCTGTGCTATGCAATTATATAATTCAAGGACATTGAGTTTATACAATGCAAAAATAGTTTACAATCTTCAGCAATAATATTTTCAAATGCTAATCAATTAGTTTATGCGCCCTTATGGAGCAGAACCAGCATTGAGCCAAGCATTTTTGTCAGCGATGTAATCCCCCAATTTATAATATGCTTGGCTGCATAGTGTGCGTTTTATACAAGTTTTAAATTTTGTTTCGTTCAATTGGAGTATGTGGGGAGGTATTTTATTGTAACATTTTAAACAGTACCCCATGAAGGATGAGTCTACTTTAGCCAGTCTGAAACCTGGTTGAACTAATTGGTCCCTATTTCTGGTACTATAATTGTGTCTTTCACCTCTTTTACTGAAAATATTTACATTTTTCCTTACGTACATGATGTTTTCATAGATGTATTGACAAGGTACCGTCATGACGTTAATATCTTTAAACAGTTCCCTTAGAGAATCGCGCCTGCGGAGGCCATATTTGGCTATATAATCCTACAACGGGTTTGAGGCCAAATCATTACAAGTTCTGCCATATTTTTGAGTGGAATCAATACAAAATAACATTATTATGGAAAGAATAGTCATTTGAGCCGAGAAGAAATTATATCAGAGCCGTGGAAATGTTGCATGGAAGCTGGTTCTCGGCAACGTGCTATGGCAATCGCTCTAGGCACTACGCAGAGTGCTATAAGTCGACTTCGGTTTGGACACGTTACCGCATCACTGGCAGCGTGACAGAGCGACATGGAGGACGAGCTCGCATCGCCACTCGCAGACCAGAGGCCCTAGTGTGAGTTTATTTTAACCATCTTGAATTTACGTGAAGGGCCAATCGGAGGCCAATCGGAGTGCCGAATGCGCTCGATGCGTAAAATCAAGATGGTTAAAAGAAACTCACACTAGGGCCTAAGATCGTAACATACAAATTACTGCTCGATGAAATCGTACAATGACCGCGATAATGTTGGTTACGAGGCTTAATTTTTTTATTTATTTTTTGTAAATGTTATCTCAGGATTAACCACGAGGGGTTGAGACTCTTTAACCGGGCTATCCTGTGGTGCCTTAAGCTCCTAAAATAAATTTAAGGCCTCCAGCCAGGGCATACTTATAAGCTAGCCGACTGCGCGCTAAGGGCACCCCCTGTGGGGTACGAACCTCGGCTTAGGGCAGAGTCGGAGGAAGGAGGGAGGGAGGATGGCAAGGGACCGTCGGTGGCTGGATAAAATCAGGGTTATGATTATTATCAGGGTGATTTAAAGCTATAGGCTGCTCAGCTAAAGCGCGTGCTGGCGCTTCACTTACAGGGTTAGTCGGGGATTTCGTGCGGGGCCTCGGCGGCGAGGTCAGAATGACGATCGTGTAGTGTGTACTCTCTTACGAACTGTACTAGTAGACCTATGATTCTCCTGGAGGAGAGTGAGGGGGTCGTCTGAGTCGGTCAGTGCATGCCGTGGACGGCGGGTCCTGCTAATAGTAAAGGGGGTATAGTTGGCGGCCTTTACAACAAGAGTGTTGCGGTGGGTGGCGGCAGAGTCAAAGAAGCGCTTTAAAGCGCGTTTCATGAATTGGGCTATTGTAGGGATTTTAAGCTCCAAGTGGAGGTTAGTGTTCCGAACGAACCAGGGGGCTCCCGTGATTTTATGAAGGAATCGATTCTGAAGGGTCTGCATCCTATGGATGATATAGGGTTTTGCGTGGGCAAAGACTGGACTCGCATAGGTCACGATGGGGCGACGAGGCTTCATAGCTCTTCAGGAATATTAATAAGCGATCAAACCATAAGAAGTTCCCGAAGACCGCTACGTGTACCACCTATTGAGCGCCGCAATCCCAGAGCCCGTTTATAATAAAAGAAAGAAAGAAAGAATAATATTTTATTTGGGACACGCACAAAAAATACAACCAGTAAAAATATAGCATTTAAAACTAACAAAATTTACATTGTAAACAACGACAAAAAAAAATGATAGAAAAAGACCTGTGCGAGGCCAAAAAGGCCACTATCTCAGCATAATGCTGTGATATTTAAAAAATAAATACCGCAGCGCTGGTATTCTGATAAGGCCCGCCGTAACGCTACGGACACACCTACGGAAATCTATAATGGGCTCATGAACACATAAATTGGGGAGAAGAAGAGTGGCATTTGTGTTTTTCTGCAGAATCTCGCTTTGATATGGGGCCAGGGGCCTTAATCCCGAAAACGATTCGAGTATGATTTTGATTCCGATTCGAACTCGCTTCTGGGCCCTTACTCCCGACAGCATCGAGTTCTGAATCAATCGAATTGGGTTCGAATTAATGCCGATCGATACTCTTGAATCCAACAATAGCGCATGATCGTGCGGTAGTTCGAAGCGAAGCTAACTTCGGTCAGTTTTAAGTTTTAAATCGAGTTCGGATCAGAAACGAAATCGAATCGGAATCAAAATCAAACTCGAATCGTTTTCGGGAGTAAGGCCCCAGAAGCGAGACGTAAGTAGATATACACGGTATGGAGGCCTCTGGACGCCATGAACTACGAGTAGACTAGGTGTATTGTTTCTTCCATTTTGTAGAACATGAGAAAATTTATTCAAACAAAAGTTTTTAAACCTTTTGACCGCCACAGTCATGTATAGATGACAAACCAAAATGTGTCCAGCACGCCACGGTCACGACTACACGACAAAACTTTTATACGCAAAACTGTAAATAAAGCTCATAAAACAACATTGTTTATTTTATTTCTTTTTCTAATTATGTTCCTTGACTCATCCTAATTTATATTAGTAGAACTTCTTTCTTTATATTTCATCTATATTGACATAAGACCGGGTACCGTGTGATGCCGGTACCGTGTGATGCCGGTACCGTGTGATGCCGGTCGTAAAGAATAGCACCATCCCTTGTCCTCCCGTAGGTGTCGTAAAAGACGACTAAGGGACTTACTAGAGAATGGGCAGCAGCTTTCTCTATGCATTTTTAACACCATACTGCGATCGCCAACCCGCCTGTTAAGCGTGGCGATTATGGCAAACCCCCCCAATTGGAGGAGGCTTATGTGCAGCCAGTGGACGTATTTCGGCTGAAATGATGAACATAAGATGACAAAAACTCGAAAAGACTCGAAAAGAATCTTGGCGCCCAGGACAGGTTTTTTGCTTTTTTGACGTAGCGGTCAAAATGTTAAATTTGATTGGTCGTCGCAAAAAGGGGCGGGAACAGATGTGGTCCCTTTATGATAATGCTGACTAGAAATCAAAACGTCTATGCCAAGTATTGCCTAAACCTTATTCTGACTATGAACCAAAATGCCTACCTTGCAATATGTCTATTATTTTAGGAGAAGAAAGGGAGTACCGTTTCTGGCGTTGTGTGGTCACAATTCTAACCTAACCTAACCCACAGTTCAGAGGCCCTAGTATGAGTTTATTTTAACCATCTCGACTACTTAGAAATTATTTCATTTTAGGCATTTTGCTTGTTAAACATTTTGATCTCTAGGCGATTTACAGCTTAGGCATTTGCTGTGTAGACATTAATTTTAGGCATTTTGCTTCGTAGACGAATTGAAAGTTAGACACTCTGATCATAGGGGACTTGTCATCGCGTGCACAGGATTTTGTTTTTAAGGTGTTTAGATTTCCGTTACCACGATAGTACAGCTTACTGTAAAACAATAACGTTGATTGTACCTATCACTGTATTGAACAAGTCTGCAGTGCACTTTAAAGAATTAAACAAATACACGCAATCTCTATTTATTTAGCTACGGCTGATTGAACTCGTGTAGTGATCCGCTAACAGAGAATGATGATGATAGTTTACTAAATAAATTGCAGGTACCTACAGTCAGGAATGAATAAAATTCTGCATAAATTTCCCACTGCTGGGACACTGGCAAAGTCGGGTTAGTTACACCATTTATAACTCAAGAACAGCTGGACCTATTTGTATGATATTTGATTTGTTGGATTTGCTCCGCCTCGAAAATCAGAATAACTATTAAAACAGGCGAAAAATTCATGTTTTTTTTTATATAAAGAACATTTATTTTCTCATACATTTTGTATGGAACGAATATTGCGGTGTTTTACGACTTCCACGCGAACGAATTCGCGTGCAGAAGCTAGTTAAAAAAAAGACAGCTCTAACAGCTCACATCATTATTAAAATTAACATCATGATAAAAAATAAATAAACAAGATTATTCAATGCCAACACAAAAAAAAAAAAAATATTGGCGGTCAACAATAACGCATTCAGGGTGCTGTTGGAGTTGCCCCGATACTGCAGCGCATCTGGGATGTTTGCGGAAGCTCGCGTTGACTGCTTCTACACTGTGATGCGGAAGCGGT
Source organism: Dryobota labecula (assembly GCA_947523025.1). Classification (NCBI taxonomy): domain Eukaryota; kingdom Metazoa; phylum Arthropoda; class Insecta; order Lepidoptera; family Noctuidae; genus Dryobota; species Dryobota labecula. Next base: position 11,272,490 of record OX383306.1, on the reverse strand, counting down.
GCGCATCCCTGGTTAGTAGGGTGCGGGGCAATATCAACAGCATCCTGTCTATGGTAGCAAGTAGGCTGGATTGTGCGTTTGTGAACCAGTGCTGCGAGGTATCGGCTGGGGCTGTCACCTTGCAGCAGTGATGTCACAAATTGTGTCTGTTAATGTTTTACTAACATAGTTTGTAAGTATATTGTTGCTAACACTCTGAGTCTTGTTGCTTGATTAAATGATGATCATTATTATAAGGAATGCCGACAGAAGTAAAAACTCTAAACTTTAGAATAAATGAAAGTCTGGCGCTACACGTCACGTATCGTCAATAATAATAATAGCCCTCCCCGTCCCTTGCCGCCGCTAAACGATGTGCCAGCATGTGGTTTAGCTGAGCCTGTAATCCAAACTCCCCATGACAATAATCAGAACCCTGATGTTATCCAGCCACCGTCGGTCCCTTGCCACCCTCCCTCCGACACTGCCCTAAGCCGAGGTTCGATCCCCACCTGGGGTGCCCTTAGCGAGCAGTCGTCTAGTTTATAAGTAGCTTTTAGTAAAAACTCCCCTGGCTGGAGGCGTAAACTTCTTTTAGGAGCTTGGCTTGCGGCACCACAGGATAGCCCGGTTAAGGAGCAGGAACCCCCAGCGGCTATACCTCCGAATTGCCATGCACAAAAAAAAAAACGTCACAAGCATGTCGCGCATTTCGGTGACGCGAATCCATACGTTTTTCCTCTAGCTAAAATCGCTCAACGCGGCTAAAGAAGTTTTCACTTCAAAAAGCTTTTCATATATTCATCGAAATAGTCTGTCTACTGTTTTATAGGAATTTGTATTTTTGTTCACCCAAAAGTACACATACATACACTTACACAGTATACATATAGCTCATGGAAAGCGTTCTGTGACGATGACGCCGAGTTCCATGATTTTTGTTCACCCAAAAAGTACTTACACAATCTTGTATACACAGTATACATATAGCTCATGGAAAGCGTTCGGTGACGATCGCGAACCCATGTTTTTCCTTACCCAAAATCGCTCAACGCGGCTAAAGAAGTTTTCACTCCAAAAAAAAAAAAAATGGATAGAAATCATTTAAAAATTATAGTCAAATAACAAAAAGAGTTCAAAGTCTTGATTTGCCTGTAAAAAGTACACAAAGCATACAATATGACCAGCAAGACAGTGTCAAAACTCAATATATTACAACAGAATGTACACAACTACATTACCGTCATAGAATAACTCTAATATTTTAAAAGCAGTACAACAAAGATGTCTCCTAAACACAATATCATTATAATGAAACATTTAATAAAAGCATGCCCCTGCTGCTATTAGATTTGCCCGCCGTAATGCAGCAGAGTGCACCTGGTCTGTTCTGTTTATTTGTTCGTCCAGCGTTATCTCTGTCTTAAGGCGAGGTTCTTCAAGTTAACCTCTAGGAAATGTAATTTTAATGTCATTTTATTTAGTAACGATAATGATTAAACACGTGAAAAAATTATATGTTGCTTTTGAGACCTTTCTGTAGGTACGTCGGGTACTCGTTACATAATTAGATAAAGTTCACTCGATAGAATAAAAATCCAAACATACCCTTATTTTGTAGATTAAAATCATTTTATTTCAATATTATACCACATTTTGTATTGAAAATTGCATCAAAATAAACGTCTATGATGATATAATGTCCGTCGGGTTTAACATTGTTAATATGGTAAAACATATAATTTTCAACCCAAAATTAACGAAATTCACGGCACAATTTACTCGCGCCCAGCTGCGACCTCTAGAACAAACATGCACGCTAGAAGAACCTCGCCTTAACTCCAACTATTGTTGGTAGAACCGCGTTTTAGCATAAATTAATTTGTCTGGATTTATTTATTTACTAGCTTCTGCCCGTGTGAAGTTTCTTGTTCCCCGGTACCCCAATCCGTTCTCCAGATATCATCAAAAAAGCCGTTCTGTACAAAATGTGACAATGGTGCCGATTCCCTTGTTCACAAACTCAACTAAATTTAAGTTCAGTGCATCTTTTTCTTTCTATTTCATTATGAAAAGGACAGAAGATACATTTTAGTTTACTCCTGTCAAATTAATCAGCGCTTGACGTAAATTGACGTAATTTTAGTCGGCAAGTTTTTAATCACGTCTAAACTTGTATGGAGTAGTGACAGGCGCTGATTAATTTGACAGGACTAAACTAAAAATTATCTTCTGTCCTTTTCTTAATGAAATAGAAAGAAAAAGATGCACTGAACTTAAATTTTGTTTAGTTTGTGAACAAGGGAATCGGCACCATTGTGTGTTAAAATTGACCTCACCCCTTTAGATTCTTTTTTAATGGGGTTATGTTAAAAATCATATATTATTTACCATAAATCCTATGCAACTGTAAACGAGTTAAGAACTGAGGTTCAACATTACGATTTTCAATATTCATCACAACTCGCTATTAAAAGTGACTGGGAATGAACATACATTTGTGTATCCAACAAAATGGAACTCATTTAGAGAAACGAATTAGTTAAGATTTTGTTGTTTTCCTTTCATTTAATTTATTATGTTTGTTGGAGAGATTTGACCCTTATGATTAACCCTATCGATTGATGCCATAAAAGTTCAGGATGTTATTTTTCCGGATTTTTGCCGGTTCGATTCCCGACTGTGGCAAGCGAATTTTCAAAAATCGTTGAATGCAGATTTGTTTCTTTTTTTAAATAAAGGAATGTTTTCTTTAAGTAAAATTTGCTATCTCCAGTATTTAGAGTACTTTCCCTACAAGTGAGGTTATAAAATTCCACCCTGTATATTACATTTATAATTTGTAATAGGTATATGTGTAGGTATTTTGTCATCATCAACCCGGTATAGAACTGCGATAAGACAAAAACCCGCGATCAACACTCACCAATAAGCGTATGCCATTTTGGCTCTGCTTTTGATTTTTCACTAGTATAGTAATCAACTATGGTCAGTTCTCGTAATCAGGAACGTTCAAAAGTAAGTCGTAATATCAATAAATGTTAAAAATTGAAAACATGTCGTAATTATGGGTAAATTAGAGGTATTTTTAACAAATTGAGACAGATGCGAACGTTCAATACGGCAATTTGTCCCTCTGGTTAGGAAGATAAGTCGTGTACGTTTGTTTACACCTAAAGTGACGCACTACTAACGGTGTTTGTTATATAATTACTAGCTTTTGCCCGCGGCTTCGCCCGCGTGGATGTCGGAAAAAATCCAACGGGAACGTACTACCGGGATTGAAAGTACCTACCCTATAACCGGGATTAAAAATACTTTTGAGTAATTCAAAAACTTAAAAATAAAAACTTTTGAGTTATTCAAGGCACGCAGTAAAATTCTCCCCTATAAACTTAATTACCCCTCATTCCCCTGTTTGGGATCAATTCTCAAAAACCCTTCGTAATCCTTCTTTTTTTGCCTAAATTTACATTTAGTGATTTTTCTTCGAAAATTAAGGACTTTTTCATCCCCCTTTTTAACCCTTCGGGGGTGGAATTATCAAAAACGCTGAGAAATGTATAAATTAATTTTCAATCATCAGCCTAAACACAAAATTTGAAGATCCTAACTTCAAAACTGACGGACTTTCATATCAACTTCTATCCCCTATTTTACCCCTTTAGAGGTGGAATTCTCAAAAATCCTTTCTTAGTGGATACTTACTCTTTACAAAGAACGCTCCCTCCAAGTTTCAAGTTTGTAGGTCCAGCGGTTTGGGCTGTGCGTTGATATATCAGTCAGTCAGTCAGGATTTTGAATTTTATATGTATAGAAGGAATTCTGAGGGGGACGGCGCGAACGCAGTCCCCCACTACCAAAAATAACGCATCCGAGTTATCCACATTAGGGATAATCGCAGGGGTCAACCCAACCGCAGTGCAATGGGAAGGCCTCGCCCTGGGGGAACCGCCTTCTTGATCACGGTATCCCCTATGCCAGGTAAGTATGATTATTTTAAAGAATCGCGCGAGGGTCATTCAACGGTGGAGGTTCTTAACACCGCGATTCAGCAACGTGACGTAATTGTCCAGCGCCATCTAGTTCAAAGATTGGAACTAAATCGCGCGGTATCTGTGCGTCAACTTCGCCGTACCGTACTTAGTCCTTTACTTAGATTGCAGTTTAAACTCAAAGTACAATGTAGACAAGTCAATATATCAAGTACCATTGACAATACTTACTACTGATTAAGTACTGCACTTAGTAAGAAATATCAGTAAGATAAATTGAGAACGATCAGTAACAAGATACTGACGGATCATACCAACAACCAACAAGGGAATTAAGTAATCATCTACAGTGCTGTGCTGTGATGTATAATTATAGGATTATACAATTATGAATGAATCATTTCAACATAAAGTATGATTCAAAAGGTACATAGGACTTTTTTTAAGCTTTTCTTGCGTAATAGCTTATCCATAAATGCACTACCAAAAGAGACAAACATGGGTTATTTATACATACATATAATACAGAAACTACAAAACGCAAACTGCTTCGATCCTTACATAACTTCATAGGCAGGCTGGGTTGCGAGTACCTACTACGCAATTAATATTAATAAAAAAAATACACTTGAGATAAATGATGTGATTTCTGTAAGTAGGTTTATACAAACACTTTAACACGTCAATCATATAATTTATTTTTTTAGAAAAAGAAAGTTGCCCCACACTAGGAATTCAGCCAGACCTGGAACAATTACTTGTACAAATATTTGTTCCATGCGGGAATCGAACCCGCGACACGCAGCGCAGCAGTCAATCGCTTAACCACTGCGCCAACCAAGTCGTCAAAAATTTTAAAAACTGGATGATGTCGGCGTCTTCTGTCTGACTACTCTGAGAAAGGCCGACACAAACTCACTCAACTCAACTCTTTTAAAGTCCAGACATAATCTTGGACGGATCATGTGAAGACCATGTCTGTAGATTGGTCTGAATGGTCTTTGAGGAAAGAACTACACAGATTGAGAAAATAATATTTATTTTTATTGACTTATTATAATTAAAGAATATACAATATATGTATGACGCAAACCATATAAACCTACATGGGCACTGAAGAAACGTCAGAAGCTAGGTGCACGGTTCCAATTGTTCGTTTCTTATGGAGAAGAGCTGGCAAGAAACTCCACGGTTACACTTTTAAAAATAATTGACTTTTACAATATTTTCAAATAACAGTGTTAATAGATATGGGAGGACAGTGGCCTTTCAACAAGTACCCAGTTACTTAACAAAATAGAAAATGTTCAACAAATCTACAGTCTGCTGGGCCTACAACGTTCTCACATTCACAAAAGAGTATCTATAAAAAAGATTAAAATAAAATGTATATAAAAATGAAAATCTATTTAAACCAAATGACATGATTGCAATTACAACTACAGTAACAAATCTGAATATATATCATATGTCCACAAAAGCAGTCACAAAGTTGAAGGTGACGTTCCAAAACGTAGGTTCATAAAATAAGACACATAAAATTACATAACAAAAGAGTGCTTTTATCAATTATCTACTTATTGTAACAGCTCAACCCGTGGGTATGTAAGCCTTAAGATATTTGGAGTAGTTCAGCAAAACTTAAGCGTCTGAAACCAAATGCGTAAGTGTCGAGATACACTAAAAAACCCGTGTCGAGTCAAAATAAAAAATCTGTCTATACTCCATTTACTATATATAGCATTAGACAAATAACTGCTAAATAACGACAGTTATTGTGTATAATGGAGTATATCGTGAAATAATGGAGTTTTCTCAAAACATGCATAGAAATATTGTCATTATTTTCGAAAAAAGAACACGCGAAGTACCAAATTCACGGACAAAGAAAATCAAATCCATTGCAGGAGCGTTTTTTGAATTTGGAACATTACAACGCTCCAGCAATGTTGCATGAAACGGCGTGCTGGGGTTAATAAATACTCTTTGATTGGATCTTTTATCATTCTTGGTATACCAAAGTAAGTCTCTTTGCTTAGCACAAATTGCGTTCACGTGGCTGTATAGTCGATTATGCGTTTGCCTTCCGGCACAGATGAAAAATAGAAAATTAGCGGCAAAGCTGAAAATTCGTCTTGATTTGTTATTTAAATACTTAATAAATATAAATTTAATAATTAAAATGAATTTCAACGGATCAGAGAGTGAAATGAAGATTGATTGTACTCCACCAGATTTAAGATCAGAAGCCAAATTGGCAATGGAAAACCTGCTTCCAGCGAAGTCGAAAGAAAAATACATGAAAGAATGTCTTATTTCCCTGCATTCTTTTGAGAAAAGCACTGTTTAAGCCTCGGCGGAAATGGCAATTGCCTGTCTCGTATGAGTGATTTCCTCGCCTACGGCTCGGCCTTCAAACTCATACTCGACCTGCAATTGCCTATTTTCCGGCCTTTGCAATAATGTACTATTATGCAATACCCATTGACATATACAGGGTGATTGGAAGATGGGTGCAAAGCTTTGAGGTGAAGATAGTACAGACAATTTAGAACCATTTAAACCATGGTTGTCGTAGACGAAGTCTTACCAATTTTTTTTAACCTAATTTTTAAGTTTTTTTTCGGAATTTCCCAAAATTTTATGTAAACTGCATAATTATGGCCAAATTGAATGATACATGTTTTTATTTTATTTGTATTTTATTAAAGTAATGTGTAAGCAATCCAGCAAAACATGGTTTAGGCTTCTGTGTCATTAGACATTTTTTTTACAGACATTTAAAGTTCAGAAAAAGTTTAAATTTTTTATCCTACGTTTCTTAAACCTTATTAAAAAAAAAAAAAATTGGTAATCCTTCGTCTAAGACAACCATGGCTAAAATGATTCTAAATTGTCTGTACTATCTTCACCTTAAAGGTTTGCACCCATCTTCCAATCACCCTGTATATTACTGCGGCAATACCTAAGTTTTTTTTGCTCGGGATAGGTCTTATCTTAAAGTTGCAATCGTTATTCACGAGAAAATTGGTTTTGAAATTTGCTAAGTGTCATGTCGTGTGTGGTTGTATGAAGCTTTGTCTCTGTTCATTTTCTGTACTCTGTGGTTTGGTTGAATTCCCAAGTCATTTGTCTCTATGTCGTATCTAAAAACACATGTTTAATTCAGTACACATACATACTTATAGGAAGAAACCGTTTGTTTATAGTTTTTGGCAAAAAGTATACATGACAGAGGGGCTCGTGGCTTAATATTCGGCCGTACAGCCGGCGGCGAACGGCTGTATACGGCGTATACAGCCGTTCGAGTCGAATGAAATTGTCTTGTGGTGCCGAAAGTAAAGAATAGCACCACGTACCACCTTCCATGTGATAGAAGTTTATGTAAAGATTACAGGAATAAATAAAACAATGTGTCTAAATAGCAGACTTTTCTAATAACGCAGTTTTAGATCAGCGCCATCTCTTGACCGATAGTGGAATTAATGCATTTTTTTTTTTTTTTATGGTACGGAACCCTCGGTGCCCGAGCCCGACTCGCTCTTGACCGGTTTTTTTTTAATAATGTTGCTAATAGCTGTTATTATAAGCTGCCACAGGAGGCGCTATCATGCAGATAAAAGGCTGGTATGATTAAAGGCATTATGCATAATTAAAATGAGTTTCTAGTACGCACACAAACGTAGGTAGTTCAAAACTTTGTATCTTACTGAGTGATATTGTGCCTGGCGAGCAAATATAATGAATATTGATGTAACATAGTTACATTACAGTTTAGGGGCGGATTAGAGTTCCCTTGGGGACGAATTATGAGTATGAAGTTTAGTGTTAATTGCTAATCACCACTCCCAGTTAAGTGACTTTTCAAAACGAATAATGTACTAATTGGTTGACTATTTGATTATGTTTACTAACGCGTGAGGTCAGTGATATTTTTAAAACTGCCAAGGACAGCAATTATTTGTCTGTTTACCGTTCTTACTGTGCAGACTGAAATGAAGACTCAAACTCAAATCATTTATTTAAATTAAACCATTTACAGGCACTTTTGAATTGTCAAGGAGTCAGTCAGTAAGAAAAATGAAGCTACATGCCCATTCCAAAGCGTAGTAGGTACCTATGGAGAAGAACGGGCAAGAAACTCCATTGACATTCTTTTAAATTATATTGTTACAAAAATATTAGTTACATCTATAATGTTGAATTTATAACTAAATGTGAGAACGATCTAAAAATAAAAAAATAAAAACTTGCACGTTAAAAGCGTCCAGAGTAGGTACAACAAATAGAAACAAAATAAAATAATTAAAATAACCCGTGGCAGCTAAGAGATTACCAGTCCCAACTGACGGCGCCCGTTCACGAACATGACGCATGGATTAGCACCATTCAGCTCAACCATTTTGAAGGGAGCTAAATGATACAACACACACGCCACCATCAGCGAGACATCTAAAAAAATCGAGAGAATGATCATTCTACAGGGTTTTCCAATAGAGAAAATCATACACAATGTTTATAAATATGTGAGCACCATGTACCTATCGTATTTATTATTTTTTCTGTCATTACTTCAATTTTCATTCTTTTTACCAATTGTGGTAAGTAATTTTTATTCTAGGTACATCGTCTTTACCTATAATTATTAATTAATGTATACAAACTATTGTTAACATTTTAAAAGAGTAAGTATGGAGTTTCTTGCCCATTCTTCTCCATACATAACTACCTTTTGGAAGGGGCAACTAGAATCAATTAACTATTCATGTAATTTTTGACGTTCAAAAGTGCATTTTACGTGCCTATTTGAAATAAATGATTTGACTTTGACTTTGAATTTGACTAGTATATAAAAAAGGAGGGGAAAGAATCAAGGGCATCCAAAATTTCGTCCGCATCGCTGTCAACAGGTAATGTGCCCAAAAGGCTGGCAGCATTGCCACGTTGTATGGCAATACTGATTCTTTGGCCAAGAAACAGGCCAGTCCTCTGGTCACGTGAACAGTCGATAGTTAAAGTAATGTAATAATTGAATTATCAATTCCCATGCTCCTCTACATCTCTAGGATTTCATATGAAAAGAATATTATCGAATGCTCAAGTCAAGATGGCGATTTCGCAAGGTCGAATAACTGTGGGCAGTTGCCATTTCACGAGTTTAAGGCCCAGATATATGCCAGTGACCTTGAGTGGTTAGCTTGCGTGTTCTGAACTGAGCTCACGCAACGCATCGTACATCCAGCCAGTAATAGAACTCGCCCATCCAGGAGCGCTGTCCCAAGTAAGACGCATTATTAATTTATTATAATAAAACAAAGGGTAATTTAATAAAACACGTACACTAAAAGATCAATATTTAAATTATCTTTAAAAACGTGAAGATTTCAGCAAAATACGCTTGATATATTTTGCTCGATTCTCAATTTTTCATCCGCGTTAGACATAAATTTACAAATTAATTTCACTGTGTAATATAAACATAATCTAAAATATTCATATATTAAGTTATTAAGAAAATGCTCTAATTCAACATATATTTTTTCTAAATCATTAACACTATTTGTTTAGACGTGATCTTCAGTATAAAATCATTAAAAATGATGATGGATGATGCACACACTCAATTTATCCGGCTCGAAGGACCAAATGTTGAGGACATTATGGGTCTTTATCTATTCGTTAGTTGAAATTTAAAAAAAATACTTTTACGTCTTCACTCGTAGAATATTTTATTAGAAGAGATCAATCCAACGACAGCTATAAAAGTACATGACAGGTGTAAAAACTATAGATAAAATTATTAGATATATGAGTGGACTGTATGAAATGAGATTTTAATGTATGTGTGCAGTACGCCTATGTAAAAGTAAAATGTATTCAATTTGGACACGTCGGATATCGTCGCCTTAAGAAGCGGAATATTTTGACGAATTCAACGCGTTGTGTTAAAGGATTTCAAATTTATTAAAATTATATTTAATAACACAAAAAAAGTACACAAGTTTCCAGCTTATAATCCCTCATTCCGAAGTGAAACCCCTTTTATGACTGGACCAGTTAGTTTAGCTGAGTTTGTCAAATAATTTGTAAAACAATGTATCAGACAGAGAATAAAAACTTCAGAAGATAAAATAGTGCCTCAATGAAAAGTTTCAGATGCTATCATAAAAAATTGGAAAGTAGGAAATATCTAATGACTAAATCAGTTATAATTAAAACCAAATAATCTTGGTCCTTAACATTGCAAAGTAAATATTTTTTATTCAGCTCTTCCAAACCTTTAAATGAAACTAAACATTCAAATTCGACTTATTAAAATAATCGCATAAAATATTACTAACAATCCTATTAACATTTCCAAAGTTCACGTCCTTCCAGGAAACCGAAATACAAAATACCAAAGTACTCAAAAAGGACTCACCTGCCATAAATCTTTAATAAGTTCCGATTTATTGGTTTCAGAAGTTAAAGGGCACTCGATGAAAAGTGTTTATTCACTCGACTTCTAAACTTACGTCGAAGTTTTGTGGAGCGCGACGCGAGACATGCGTCGTGGTCGACCGCCCGATCGCAACTGAATCCTGGCTGGTATACAGCGTGTACTGGCTGGCAAGGACAGGTGTTTCGTTGTCATTCTTAATGAAAAATACAGTGTGATTGCGTTGTTGCGTTCGCTTTTTGAATTTGAATTTGATTAGAAGTTGTGTTAAATTGTGAATTGTATTTGAAAATAGAACATGAATTAATATCCATTAAATAGATCTTAACTTTACTTATGCTAAGTGCATAACAAACATTTGACAAACTCTATCATACGTTTGTGAAAAAAATAGTCAGCAAAGAATCTGAAACTGTTCATACAAACCCTCACTTGCTACGGCGTAGTAAGGCGTCTACGACTCTGCTACGAAGCTACGGTGTCTACGAGCGCCATAGTAAAAGTTAAGCGTAGTATCCATAATGAATAATAACAATGTTTTATGCGAAGGGTACCATTTTATTATATTATTTTATTAGCTATTATCCTTTAGTACATTGTAAAGGTACATTTTGTAACATAATATCAGGAGTTTTGTGACCATACGAACGATAATGGTGTCTCTTACGATCAAGTTCAACCGTCGAAAATCGAAGAATTTTAAAGGCATAATACCTTATGTACAAATTATGTCACAGTCTGAACGGTTATACGGTCAAAACCACTTTTGATTGGTAAGACTTTTGGGTAGGTCGTTTGTTTTTGTGACCCTAGTGATTCTTGATAACTAGCGCGTTCCGTAAAAACTGATTTTTAATAGAGAAAACGCTTATTTTCTTAATAACGGTTTTGACTGAAACCAATCAAAACTGGTTTTAATCGATTAACAGTTTTGACTGTAACATACTTATACAAGATAATTATGTTGTATTTAATTATTTTGTAAAATTGATTAAAATATAATTATTACTAGCCTTTGTCCGCGGCTCCGCCCGCGTGGATGTCGGTTATCGCGTAAAAAAGTAGCCTATGTCCTTCTCCATATCCCAAGCTATATTCTCTGCCAAATTTCATGACAATCGGTTCAGCGGTTTAGGCGTGAAAACGTAACATACAGACAGACAGACAGACAGACAGAGTTACTTTTACATTTATAATATTAGTATGGATTTCCTTTATTTCAATAAATCCACATAAATTGTATTTTTAAATTTTAGAATATAAAACGTTTAAAATTATAAAAATAGTAGCCCACCGGTATCGGGAACAGGGTCCAAGCTACCAGCGGTCAGGGGCCCAAGTCTGCTATTTTTATAAATTCGTCACTCCAACACGATCCCATTGTCATTTTGCTAAAAGTTCGTAATCTGCTAAATTCATAATGGTCGATCATTGGTCGGTCAATGGTCTCGTAATAGAATTGTATTACAATGGCATTGTCGTATTGCCTTTATTATAAAACCCGTTAGTAGAAATGATTTTCGAAAAACTACTACTAAATTTGAACATTTATTCATGCCTGATTTCATGTATATATATTTTTATATATTATTTATTAGTGTTATAAGCAATCTGAAGTAGTAGGAAGTCGGAAGTTCAGTAGGAAGTTTCTTTTGTCATTATGTACGAGATTACCAATTCTTCCAATGGAGTGTCAGTGGCTGACCATTGGAAAGTCATAATGATGCCAGTATATTAGTAGATTATCAAACTTGTCAAAATCAATGATATATGATTATGAAATCAATGATAGACCATTCTGGCACTATTGTAATAGCAGACTTGAGGCCGGCTCCAGGGAGAGGACCCTCCTAACAATGAGAGCCGTGTCCAGTAGTACCGCTCTCTGAATCCAGCCCTTGATCCAGCTGCCTAACGAGAGCCTCCTTAGGTATTGGTCGAGGCTCTTGGCAATCTCGTGAGCCAAGTCAAGATACATTATAAAAAATATACATTATTATTGTCACAAAAATTGCATGCAGAATTTAGTAGGCGGAATATGAAGAACTTTGTGTATGTGTTATGAAATCTGTTAAATACCATATTTCAGGCAAATAAATCGTCCTAATCGTAGAACAGTGACGGATCTGACATTTATGTTAAACTCTGTCGCGCATGCACTAACAGCAGTCAGTATAAGTAAGTATAATTTTTGTCCAAATTTAGTTGAGCCTTGATTCGGAATCAGCTCATTGCGCTGATTCCGAATCTATGTTAGACTCAATGCTTGTAATGTGTCTTTAGGTACTATTAACTGTTTCAAGGACACTGAACGAGACACAATAGAAGTTTTATTGTTTTGACGCCAATGGGCTAAGTTTCTTTCAAAGTGTTAAGTCAGTTCCAAGTATTCATAAGTAAACACAGGGTTCTAAAAAATCCGATTTTTTTATATATCGGATATATATCCAGGCCAAGAAAAAGAGGCGAATTTCATTCTGTAAGGGGATTAAACACTTAAAAATGTGAAAGGAATTTGTAAACTAATATATGTAAGTGTCAATTTACCACATTTTTTATTTAAAAAAAAGTAACAAAAGAATTAGTGTTCATTTGAGAAATATTTTTTTAATGAACACTTAAAAAACAAGTACCTACCTATTATTATAATAATCTTCATTTGTTTGTGAGATAAATCAACTAATTTTAATAATAATTTGTAATCATAAAAAAATAATAAGTAACTTATTCTGAATTGTAGTTTTTCGCTACGTGTTGCCAGGGTAAACAAAGAAAACAAAAATTTTAGTTCAGAAGACAGGAAAAAATCAATTGATATACATCAAGATAAAAATCAATGGATATATATCATTTTTTTTATTTTTTTATTCTACTATGAGTTTGCTCTTGACTTTAGTCTAGGTCTGGATGACAGAGACAAAGTCTACGATGGAGTGAGCTTACCCAGAAGAAGCCTGTTCACTCTCACTTTGAATAGATTAGGGTTGTATGCGTTCGGAAACACAGACGCAGGCAGAGAGTTCCACTCCTTTGTTGCGCGCATTATAAAAGACGTTTGAAAACGCTTAGTGCGAGTTGGTGGAATATCAACCAGGTAGGGGTGGTAACTTGCAGTGCGTCTAGATGTACGATGGTAGAAGGAGGCCGGTGGAATGAGGTCGTGGAGTTCATGGGCACACTCTCCGAAGTACAATCTGTAGAAGACCGACAAGCAGGCAACCTTGCGGCGATGAGCCAAGCTGTGAAGCTTGGCATCCACCAGTTTTACGTCGCCAATGAGCCTCTTAGCTCTGCGTTCCACCGAGTCAAGCGCAGCAAGTTGGTACTTTGCTGAGCCATCCCAAAGGTGGCTGCAATACTCCATGCAGGAACGGACTTGTGCTTTGTAAAGGGTTAAAAGCTGTCCAGGCGTAAAGTATCGCTTCACCCTATTTAGGACGCCCAGTTTCTTGGCCGCAGTTTGAGCTTTGCACTCGATGGTGGAGCCGAAGTTGAGACCAGATGTCAACTCCATGCCTAGGAGCTCGAGCCGATCAGTTACAGGAACAGATGTACCCCGAAAAGTAGGAGTATATATATCATGATATATATCCGCTGATATATATCGGCGAACCCTGAGTAAACAATTAAAAGTGCTTTCAATAATTCCTCAATATTTTTAATCGGCTTACAGTTGTCGGCGCATCACTTAGCGCGTGATTGCCCGTGGGGAAGACGCGCGGTGTCGGGGAACCGAACTTGGGGATACGACGCCCGCTGCGTGCCCTCAACTACTCAGCTGACAGACGCGCGACACTACGGGCATTTTTTTATACTCTTCTATACGTTGATCATTGTTAATTGTGGTATTACACCTATTTTAATACAGTCCACTTCTTTTATTAGAACTCCCGATTGAGCCCATACAAGTCTTATTGTGAACGATCATTATTTTCGACTGCAAAATAATAACAACTAAATTACAACTCTATTCCTGTCAAGTTACAGTCAAAAGTTGATTAATAGAAGTTAATATTTTACTATATGCTTTGCGAATGGTTTGGTGGTTGAATTGTTTATCTTAAGTATTTTTTTTTTTTTGTATGCGTTAAGTTGAAATCTCCAGAGTAGCTAATTATAATTATGTAGTATCTCTATGTATTTTACTGTGTGTACATAAATAATAAAATAAATAAATAAATGAAACCCATTCCTACAGGGCCTCAAGTCTGCTATTACAATAGTGTCAGAATGGTCTATCATTGATATCTGAATTGTTGATTTTGACAAGTTTGGTAATCTACTAATATAATGGCGTCATTATGACTTTCCAATGGTCAGCCACTGACACTCCATTGAAAGAATTGGTAATCTCGTACATAATGACAAATGAAACTTCCTACTAAACTTCCTACTTCCTACTACTTCAGATTGCTTATAACACTAATAAATAATATGTAATAAAAATATATATATAAATGAAATCTGGCATGAATAAATGTTCAAAATGCCATTGTAATACAATTCTATTACGAGACCATTGACCGACCAATGATCGACCATTATGAATTTAGCAGATTACGAACTTTTAGCGAAATGACAATGGGATCGTGTTGGAGTGACGAATTTATAAAAATAGCAGACTTGGGCCCCTGATAGAGTGTATCCAGACCATTCCTACGAAATTACCCCGCTGATGGAGAAACGGATTTTCGTTTAGAAACCGCGTTTATTCATTGTTTGAGGAAGGAGGAAAAACCTAAGTGTTCAATAAATTTACTTGAAGTCTGTGAATGCTGCGACATAGATAATGATATGACAGTAGCTCAACTGGTAATTATGATTGAAATTGAAGTTAACAGACGATTGAAGTAATTTTATTATATATCTATTAAATAAGCATTTTTTACTGTACTGTTTTTACCTCTACTTATGAGAACTGCGGACGATTCTTCTCCAAGAAATATGGTAAAGTAACTTCTCCACTGAGAAGTGACATTTGCGAATTGAAAAAATAAATAAAAATTAAATTAATTAATAATAATTAAATTAAATTACATTTAAATTTTAAAAATTGATTAAATGTCTATTTTCCTTATAAATCTGAAATCTGCTAAATGCACGTAATAATAATATAGGCCAGTTCACATATTGCACGTAGGTAAATAGGTAAGATTATTGTTCTTACTTATTTAATTACCATTCAACTGTACTTAAAGGAACTAATTGGATTACACTGAAAAATAAAAGTAGTTGCCACAATCAAGATTTTGTTTAGATTGACTAAGTAACTTGTTTGCATCTGAGCCTATCAAGCACAATGATCACAGCTACTACTTTTATTTGATTGAGATTTGAAACAAGATCTTGATTGGAGTTATCACAAAACCTATTTGCAGCAACCAAGTCAAAACATATTTGATCCAACCAAGATTATTAAATTAAAGTTTCAATGATCTTTATTGAAGTAGGTAATCAAAATGCTTGATTGACACAACTAACTTACTTTGTTACAGTTAACATTTTTAACTCTGCTACAATGATGTCATGTTAAGGGTAATCGAGAAACTTGTTTGAGCGTTCAATCATTTGAACTAGTATTGCTGCAATCATGTCGTGATGATCAACCTAACTAAGATTTGATTAATCTAAACAAGATATCGTCAATCAAGCTAAAAAGTCACTAGATTGGAGTGCATTTTTTTCAGTGTACGTGAAAAATTATTTTAGTTCCATGGAACTACTGCGAGAAAAAAATCCCAGTAGTCCCATAATGGAACTAGAGAATGAAACTACTGGGATACGGCGGGTAAGACTGGTTGTCAGAGTTTCGATCTTCTGACGACCCGTAACGACTGTCAAAGATCCACGAATGACAGCCAGGACCAACGGCTTAACGTGCTTTTCGAGGCACGGAGGGATCTTGGTATGTAAAGATCCTCGGACCAACCGCGGCAATCATCCCATCCTCGGACCAACCGCGGCAAGCGTTGCTTAACCTGATCGATCGACCCGTTTGGCTGTTATTACTTAGCCACTTGCCCCTCCATGGACCCCTCCAGGACTTATAACATAACTGACGAAATGTACTGGGAGCGTTATCACTACAGGATAAGTATTTGTTTTTATTTTTTATTTAACAATTTATGTACACACATATAAACAGACAAGAAGAAAGGAACAGAAAAATACGTACAAAGGTTATGCTTATTTGTAATGAAATCTCTTCCAGCATACCTGCGATAGGAAAGTAGATATAGAGATGTAGACAACGTGTGTAAGTGTACAAGAGAAAAAATGAAATAAAAAAATATACATAAAATCAAAATAGCTATACACTAATATAAATACTTATAAACATACAATAAGAGAATATACTTACATACATACTTCCAAAATAAATATCACTCAAATATATACTTAGAACTACAATGTAGTGGAAAATAATAAATACATAATAATATGCAACTATGACGAAGTGGAAAGATAGTGATCTCTTACTCTTCTTTTAAAGGCTGCAACAGTTAAGTTTAAAAGGAGTGCGTATATTTTTGTTGGTAATCAGGTGCATAAAACTCAACAACTTTCCCCAAGGAACATAGGTCGAAATCTAAAAAATTATATTCAATTTCTCATACAAACAAGTCACGTGACCAGCCACTTTGTATGAAAAGTCGATATTCAATTTTAAGATTTCGACCAGAAAGTTGGAAGTTGAAAGTTGTCCAGTATGGTATGCACCTGATTACCTCCTAAAATATACGTACTCCTTTTTGATGTTCGCCTTGTAGAGGAATCATGATAGAAAAGATTGATTCCCATAATATTATAGGAAAATCAGCGAGCGGAAAAATTTGAAAGATGAGCACTTTTCTACTTTCTGTGCGACACACGGCTATTCTAAATTGGTGACCGTGCAAACATTTTTATGCGGAACGATATAAGAGTTACACTTTGTAAGTATTAAACAAAATAATTGTACATTATTGCAAAGGCCGAGAATTAGGCAATTGCAGGTCGAGCCGAAGGCGAGGACTTCACTAATACGAGACAGGCAATTGCCATTTCCGCCGAGGCATATATAGTGCTTTTCTTAAAAGAATGCAGGGAAATAAAACATACTTTTTATATTATACATTTAATTTAATTAATAATACAATTAAGTTACATTAGTCATATTGGGGCAATTACTAAAAGAAAATATTATTGATTTCCCCGGTACATTTATGTTTGTTTTTTGAACTTCTGATGAGGTTTGCAGGTGGGCATTGGATGTAGTGGTAGATGGCTGAAGTATGTAAATAACAAATCAAGACGAATTTTCAGCTTTGTCGCCAATTTTCTATATATCAACTGTGCCAAAAGGCAAACGCATTTATGGCTATACAGCCACGTGAAAGCAATTTGTGCTAAGCAAAGAGAATTACTTTGGTATGCCAAGAATGATAAAAGAGATCCAATCAAAGCAGCACACTATTTCATACAACATTGCTGGAGCGTTGTAATGTTCCAAATTCAAAAAACGCTCTTGCAATGGATTTGATTTTCTTTGTCCGTAAATTCGATACTTCGCGTGTTCTTTTTTCGAAAATAATGACAACATTTCCATGCATGTTTGAGAAAAACAAATTACACAAAATTCTACATAGAATTAAACTAGAACAATAACATAATTAAAGTACTGGTATGTATGCATTATTATAGGTTAACACAGCATTCATATTCATTCATTCATTGTATTGGTACCTCTGTTACTAGCTACTCTGTAGCATCCAGTCCGAGGCACTTAATCGAACTAGTTGGCTCAATTAGTTGACTATAGTGCATGGTTTTGGCGTCTCAATAGTTCTTATGTCAAAGTTCAAATTAAGGATGCACCGTCTGCTCGTACTTCCTCCGGTTTCGTCGGCTAATTAGAAATTATGAAGGCAAACACTTTATAGGGATATTTAGTAAATTACCAATATATACTATATTATATTATCTATCTATATAGGGTGTATCTATTCAAGCACGAAATATTTTAAGAGATACACCTATAGGTGGTAAAGAAGCCATGGAAACGATTTTTTTTTTAATCTGAGTATATTATTAAAAAAATTAAATAATTTTAAATTACTTGATACGATGATTAATTATTATCAAAAGGCACCGCGCTCGTACCGCCACCGTCTCCACGTCCGGGCGGTTCATTCATAGAATAAAAAAAAAAGTAACTAAAGGTTTTTTTGCAAAATGTCTCAAGCAATTTTAAAATTATAATAATTAAGTAAAAATATAAAACTCTTTCAAAAAAAAATTTTTTTCGTTGCCATGGCTTTTTACCACCTATATACTATGTTTCTCCTAAAATATTTCGTGTATGAATAGATACACCTTATATAAATAAAAACCAATGTGTGTATGTTTGTCCTCTATGCTTTGGACGCATTAACCATTGATCAGATTGTGTTGGAACTTTGGTAGGGGGACCAACGGCTTAACGTGCTTTCCAAGGCACGGAGGAGTCTTAATATGTTAAAATGGTCACCCATCCACTGACCAACCACGTAAAGCGTAGCTTAACCTGATCGATCGACCCGTGCGGCTGTAATTACTTAACTACAAACCCCTCCATAATTAGGAAAGTATATACGGTACCCGTAACAAATTTTTTTTTTTTTTAATTTTTGTCTGTCTGTCTGTTTGTTCCAGCTAATCTCCATAACGGCTGGACCGATCTAGGCGGGACTTTCATTGACAGATAGCTGATGTTGTAAGGAGTCACTTAGGTTAAGCCGCGGGCAGGAGCTAGTATCATGAACACAGTGAGAAGCGAGCGATGGCCAGTGGCCACAGAGTACTAATCGTCACTTAGTCCCGTATTACAGAACGTCACTCAATACTCAAGTATTACTTAAAACTAGTTTCAACCAATCAAATGGCTTGACTCTTGTTTTAAGTAATGCTTGAGTATTGAGTGACGTTCTGTAATACGGGCCTTAGGTTAAGCCGCGGGCAGGAGCTAGTATCATAAACACAGTGAGAAGCGAGCGATGGCCAGTGGCCACAGAGTACTAATCGTCACTTAGATTAAGCCGCGGGCAGGAGCTAGTATCATAAACGCAGTGAGAAGCGAGCGATGGCCAGTGGCCACAGAGTACTAATCGTCACTTAGGTTAAGCCGCGGGCAGGAGCTAGTATCATAAACACAGTGAAAAGCGTGCGATGGCCAGTGGCCACAGAGTACTAATCGTCACTTAGGTTAAGCCGCGGGTAGGAGCTAGTATCATAAACGCAGTGAGAAGCGAGCGATGGCCAGTGGCCACAGAGTACTAATCGTCACTTAGGTTAAGCCGCGAGCAGGAGCTAGTATCATAAACACAGTGAGAAGCGAGCGATGGCCAGTGGCCACAGAGTACTAATTGAAGGGCGATAAATCACGATCAGCCGTCAGGAGGCGCCGGCGATCATGTTACCACTATCACTTAACTACGATCGGGTCTTATAGATACCTTCACAGAGTAATTTCAAAAGGTACACATGGCTACATTTCCAGTATAAGCTGACCTCTCATTGTGCAAAAGTCCTATACAATGCGAGATCAGCTTATACTGAAAAGTATAGCTTGATATGTAGCCGTGTAAACGTAGTATTGTTGTTAGTTTTTTTTTCTATTTCTGGCTTTTGTAATGGCCAGTCTATCCATCATAAAAAAGTAAGTTGGAGTCTCATGTCCTGCGAAATATCGCTGGTTTGCGAGAATATCGACGTAATTCCAAATTCTGTCAAATTGAACACTGTATGCCAAACGATCATAAATCTTTAATATTTTATCGTGAACGGCAAATTTTCCTTGAATCAGTAAAGTCAAACATTCAATAAATCATTTACCTACATTTTTTTTAACGCACATAAACATTTATATAGAAATTTAAAAATTACATTCTCTAAAATCAATCATTTTTAGTTACGTCATTATTCTCGCAAACCAGCGATATATGGGCAAAGTGTTTTGCGGCTTCTGACTTTTCTACTACTCAAACCTCACTCGGTCCGACAGAATTTTTTGATTCTTATATGAAACAGGATCGATTGGCATCAAAAACAGTTTTTATGAAAATAGCCCATTTTCTTGCTGACTGTACTTTTTTTTTTTTTTTTTTTTCAACTGTGAATGAGGATCAATATTTCTCAAAAAAATAAGGATAGTCTCTTGAAACCGTTTTTCTGTTTTCTGTAACAACAGCGGATAAGGCAGCCCCGTCTCAAAAACCCACCTGTACCTATATCTTTTAACCGTAAAAGGTATCTATATAAGTATATAGGATCTCACTTACCAATAATTTTGCTTCATAAGCAAGACGAATTTAATGAAAACAATATGTTATAACCCTTTACGGGCCACTGATTTTTGCTACAAAAGGAATATTAAATTTGCGGCCATAGCTATACCATTACACCCGGTATTTTATTTTACCAAAAGCCTATTGAGAGTTTACCAATATTTGATAGATAGATAGACAGAATACTCTTTATTGCACACCATAAAAATTACGGATTTATATGTAGAAATTTTACAAGGGGGGACACAATGGGCGGTCTTATCACTAAAAGCGATTTTTTAAATACATCCTTTGGACGGATTAAGGGAGGAGAGACACTACTGCTGGTAGTCTGTAGTGTAGTACGTACCATTTACATATACACCGTGGCATTTGAGTCTTACAAAGACAGCCCACTTACTACGTACTAACCATTCATGTAAAAAATAGATTAGTGAAATGTTAGTACCTTATTCTCGATTTCCTGACTTTGATTGGAAGTAAGTTACAACTTGTTCCTATACCTAAAACAGGGCTTCCTCTCTCCTACCCTTTTGCTGTGCCCTACAGGGTTCATAATGATCTAAATTATATAGTTACATTATGGAAAAGCAATAAAAATATTGAGTATTGATTTCAAAAAAGTCAAAAGTTGCTCCCTAAACGGTGAAGGAAATATCGAAGACATGTGACATCCACCATCCCGCACTGGACCCGCGTGGTGGTTTATGGCCCACACAGAGAGGACGCCTGTGTCCCAGCAGTGGGAACGTTCTAGACTGATTCTGATGATTATGTTGATGTTGTAAATGGTCCACTTGAGCCCGATAGTAAGAATTACTAAACAAGAAAACTTAAATTAAAGCTGACTCGAGTTAAGTAAAACGATACGAGTTTGATTTTGATTCCGATTCGAAGTCGCTTTTCGTGCCTTACTCCCGACAGCATCGAGTTCTGAATCAATCGAATTGGGTTCGAATTATATGCCAATCTATACTCTTGAATCCAACACTAGCGCACGATCGTGCGGTGGTTCGAAGCGAAACT
This sequence comes from Dryobota labecula, assembly GCA_947523025.1. Taxonomy (NCBI): domain Eukaryota; kingdom Metazoa; phylum Arthropoda; class Insecta; order Lepidoptera; family Noctuidae; genus Dryobota; species Dryobota labecula. Next base: position 11,250,747 of record OX383306.1, on the reverse strand, counting down.
AACTTCGGTCAGTTTTAAATCGAGTTCGGATCAGAAACGAAATCGAATCGGAATCAAAATCCAACTCGAATCGTTCTCGGGAGTAAGGCCCCTGAATCTGTAACCCTACTACCGACCAAAAGACTAAAGGTCATGGCACATTATACCGACACCGCAACTGTACAGCTGCAGCACGGCGTCGCTTTGACTTTAGGTTACTGCTAGCCGCCAGTGCGCTAACTACGCATCGTCCGCGAGGTGCAAGCTCGCAGTCCGCGCGCTGGCCGCGACGTGCAAGCTTTTTTTTTGGGTGTGAAATTATCAAATAACTTCTCCCGCTCTGGACGGAGCGGGAGTCAGACTTTTACTGACTAAAACCCACCCGTGTTCCTTCAGTTGCCTGTGTGCCAGGGCCACGGTATCCCTTCGGGACAATCCCGCAACCCTGGCAGGCACCTAGCGGACCCCGTCAGTGCATGCTGACATCTCTTCTCATCTCGCGAGGTGCCAGCTAACTGTCACCGCGAACACAATTGTTATTATGAAATTTGTGATTGAACACGCCTAGGATTTGCACGTTTTCATAATGTCTCGGTTTACATTGACTTGTTTACATTGCGACTCGGAGACTCGGAGTTGGCGCGCAGTAAGCACCTAAGCACACGGTCGGCGCGCTATAAGCACGCGGTCGAGTCAAGTTGTATGGTAGCGGCAAGCTCGCTGACTGCCCACCGTTGGCTTTTTCATATTGACATTATATTATACGACACACGATTTAATGCTCTAATTTGAATGACAAATCAATTGCTGGGTTTGATTGGTGCCGTTGCGGTGCCGGTATAGTGTGCCGTGACCTTTACACGCTAAACATTCCAACATCTTGGCTCCTCAGCCATAATTAATAAAACATTTCAAAAGCTGTACAGTGAAAAGCTTAAACAGATCTGACCATAAATCGCCGCGATTCTCGTTGGATAGACGATTACTAGAGAGGCAGAGACAATAGGGTTGCGCGCGATTAATGCGCATCTCAAGACGAATGTCCGCTGAGAGCCGGCGTCGTTCGCGATAATCACTGGTCGTAATCACCACCATATTTGAATAATAGTCTCATTTTCTTAAATGAGATGTGTTTTTAGTTTAGCAGGTTTTTAAACAATTGCATTCGGGCTGCATTTTTTAGCACCAGTCCATAGTGAGGAGATTTACCGATGATTGGCAATGGGTGCTCATATCACTAGTCAACAGTGATTTTGTTGCTCTTGTTAAGACGCAGATATATGCCAGTGACGTTGAGTTGTTAGCTTGCGTGTTCTGTACTGAGCTCACACAACGCGTCGTTCGTCCAGCCAGTAATAGGACTCGCCCATCCAGGAGCGCTCTCCCAAATAAGACGCATTATTAATTTATTATACATAAAATAAAAGGTATTTTAATAAAATACGTTTACTAAAAGATCAATGGTTAAATTAACATTTGCAGTTGGAATGTATGGGAGAATATGTATTCCAACTACAATATTAAGTTTGTCATTAGGATAAATTCGTCTCAACTACCTACGGTTACATATTCTACTATACCGGGGCCCAAGTCTGCTATTTTTATAAATTCGTCACTCCAACACGATCCCATTGTCATTTCGCTAAAAGTTCGTAATCTGCTAAATTCATAATGGTCGATCATTGGTCGGTCAATGGTCTCGTAATAGAATTGTATTACAATGGCATTTTGAACATTTATTCATGCCAGATTTCATTTATATATATTTTTACATATTATTTATTAGTGTTATAAGCAATCTGAAGTAGTAGGAAGTAGGAAGTTTCATTTGTCATTATGTACGAGATTACCAATTCTTTCAATGGAGTGTCAGTGGCTGACCATTGGAAAGTCATAATGACGCCATTATATTAGTAGATTACCAAACGTGTCAAAAACAACAATTATGAAATCAATGATAGACCATTCTGACACTATTGTAATAGCAGACTTGAGGCCCTGGTTTTAATTCATAGCTAGCTTCTGCCTTTTTTTCTAAATTTAAAGAAGTCTTAGCCTTATTATAATTTCAGCTATCTGCTAGTAAAAGTCCCATTAAAATCAGTCCAGCCATTTCGGATATTAACCGGAACAAACAGACGGACAGACAGACAAAAAAAAATGTTATTTTTTTTTATAAGTACCTTAAAACTTTCATATGCATTTAGTAAAAAGCTAAATGCATAATTAAAGTTATTTAGGCATTCAAAACCGACACTTCGATTGTATTTATTTTTATAGACAAAAAGGTAATAATATTCTCTGACACGGAATAGACGAATATTTTATCTATTCCGTGTTTTCTGGCTAGATTTTAGCGGGCACAGCTAGTCAATAAAATAATAAACACCAACTTTACAATTTACAGCAATACTGCCGCGCTAACGAAGAATGCAATAACTCGATTTTGAGTTATATATTCGTTGAGTTATATATTTGGAGTCAGCGAATCGAAATCTATTAACTCTCTCTAAGCAACTTTTTATTGATCCTTCAGGAACTCGGTTTTTCAGTAAGCAAGAATGCAATAGCTAAAACTTCATAACAAATTCAACCGACCGACGACCATGGACCACGGACCGGTGGGGTTCTCCGATGCTTGAGCGCTGGATGCGGCTGCAGTGAACTAGCATACATGCGTTCTGGTGTCGGATTGTCCTAAAATCTATCTTTTATTATATAAGTTTTGTTTACTAACATTAGCTCTTAAGTATTTTCGTGTTACTAACAATTTATAGAGAAATCTGAAATAAATGATTATTATTATTATTAATAATCAAAAATACGATTCTCGGAAGCGGCAAAATCGAGTTATTGCATTTTTCGTTAGTGCGGCAGAATAGGTATCCTGAAATCACAACAATCAACAGCTAAATTACAACAACTCAGGATTTAAAATAAATCCACCACATAGCGCTTAATGGATTTCAGATTAATCCGCCCCGTTCCGAGAACACCTTCATTTTGTATTGGAAGTAACTAAATAAAGCTCAGAATTGCAGCCGAAGCACCTGGAAACCTGTAATTATTGAAGACTAGCTGCTACCCGCGACTTCGCCCGCTTGCCCGTGGCTTAAAATAAAAGTAGCCTTAAATATGCTTTTTAACATCAGCTATCTGCCAGTGAAAGTCCCGTCGAAATCGGTCTATCCGTTTCGGAGATTAGCCGGAACAGACAGACAGACAAACAGACAAAAAAATTGCTATAGGTACCGTATATACTTTCATAAGCATTAAGTATTTACTCGTATCTGATATTTTGACATTACAAACAGACACTTCAATTTTATTTATTTATATAGATGTTACAAAGAAGATCTCATTCTCTCTGTTTATCTCATCTTATTTCACTAATATCTATCTTATATTACCTATACTGATATTATAAAGAGAGAGAGAGAGCGATTTGTGAGTTTGTGTACTTACATATGGAGGGTAATCTCCGGAACCACAAAAACACTTTACGAATGCCTGGTGCATCGTGACTAGTAGACCAGTAGCGCCATCTAGTATTGAGTAGCAGAACTAGTAGACAACTAGCAACATCTAGTATCGAGTAGCAGAACTAGTAGATCACTAGCGCCATCTAGTATCAAGTAGCAGAACTAGTGGAGTCAAGATTCTTCTACAAAGTTCGATGCTAGAACTTTCTAAAACTATCGACATCTGGTCAGTCGGGGCCGGTATGTACTCAAACATTCTTAATGTTTCTACAGTAGAAGGTTCTGGAACTACCTGAGGACTATATAAGTCCGGTATGGCCCCCGACCCGGGACGGTCGAAAACAAGCGATCAAGCGACAAGTAAACTTCAAACGATACAAGCGATCCTCAAGTGCGACTTTAGAGTGATCAGTAGTGCAGTTGTGTTTTATAATTAGTGTGTTTGAGTTGTCATTAGTGTTGTTAATTAAAGTGTAATTTTTAGTTATTAAATCGGCAGTTTTTATTGTCACGAACCCCAAGCTCGTAACAATTACCAAACCACAAATTTAACCTCTTTATTATATTAGTACAGACTACAGTTACTTCTCTTGTTGGATTCGTTTCCAGTTTACAGTAAGTTATCAGATTGCGGTAGCTCCCGTCGGAGCCGTCATTACACGGGGACTATTGTCACGCGCCGCAGACATCTTGGGAATTCATCCGCGGCTTCGAATTACGTGTGTCAGCGAGCGGCCCGAACGCTGCGTTTTTTAAAAACGAAGTTCCTCATCGCGCGTAATAGTTTTTTTTTTTTTTTATCAACAACTGGGAAGCTCTGAAAAAGACGAAGGTAAAAAAAGAAAGAAAAACAAGGAAGCCTTCATCTCACCTGATTGTAATTGATAATAAGGCCGAAGCTGGAAGAGAGTTTCCCCCAAAATTTTCAACCACAGAGGAACTTGCTATCTTACCTCTAACTGCCGAAACACAACAAATACTGTTAACATTGTTGTTATGGCGACAGAGATGGTGGTAGCTAGCCAGGCGGACTAAGAGCAAGCCCTACCACCAACCAAACCGAACAGAAAATGTTTCCCCCAGCTGGAAATCGAACCTGGGTCTGAGACATGTGGTCTTACCACTAGACCAGGGCCTCAAGTCTGCTATTACAATAGTGTCAGAATGGTCTCTTCATTGTGAGTTTTTGTCAGATTTGCCATACAAACACTGTCAAATACTCACAATGGCGAGACCTTCTGACACTATTGTAATAGCAGACTTGAGGCCCAGAAAGGCACACTTAGCTTGGTGTCATGACGACACTTCTGTTACGTAACAAAATTAAGTGTCGTGACGGACAAAATGTTACACTTTTTTCGGTATAGCTCTCATTCGCCAATTAAGCGAAGCAAAAACGAATGGAACTTCTTGTTTTTGACATTCAGCTAATCGAGCCGGCTTTACTACGCTATTTAATAAAACTTCCTGTCACATTGGAAGTAGGTATACGAGTTAGTGTCGGGTAGCTACCACAACAAAAAAAAAGTAGCAGGAGTTCATACACCAGCTACCAGCCAAAATCGTCACTCCGTATAAAATACTGATATCTCTTAACAAACACAAAAACAATATGACAAACATTTAATAGTATATTTTGTATCGAGGGACTAAACTAAGCCATAATATACCAGAGGTGGTTTAATGAAACCGAGGGTATATTAAGTTGGCGTTTAGTCTCGAGGTGCAAACTGTACTTTTCACTTTGAGTGCGAGAAAAATAGTCAATTTAGTACAATAACATTTAATAAATATTATTCCTCCAGTCCATAAAACTTTCGTAAGTTTTTAGGTAAATCTTCCGCGATTTTGGCGGCAAAAGATCATCTAATATGTCTTTTGCTCTTTGCTCGACGTCAAACTCTTCACTGTCACTGGACATTCTTAATAAAATTATTTAAAACCGAACAAAACACTCGATAAAATTCTGAAATTTTCGCGGTCAGTTTTTTCTTCTAAACCAGTCTTAGATTTACAATTTAAAACGCATGGCGCCACCTTCTTTGCGGAAAAACCATGGAACTAAAACTCTCAACATTTTCACAATGAAGATGGTCCATACTCCACAGATAATAGTAAATTTACTGGCTGTTTGAGTTTGTCTATGTCACATGAAGGAAATTAAAAAACTAATTACTTTCACTCCCTAGAGACTAAAGTGGTCACTTTAGTCCCGCTTCGTACTTCTCATGCTCTAAAAGTACGTCATTATAGCCCTATATTGGCGTACTTTTAGAGCATGAGAAGTGAAAAGGAGTATGATTAGATGGTTTGGTCATGCTAAGAGGATGAATGAAAGGCGACTTACAAAAGGTATTTACAAGGCAGATGTGAGTGGAAACGCCGGGAGGGGACGCCCTAGGAGGACTTCATCATCATCATCATTTCAGCCGAAAGACGTCCACTGCTAGACATAGGCCTCCCCCAAGCACCGCCACCTCGACCGGTTCTGTGCTTCCCGCATCCAGCGGATTCTTGCGGCTTTCATAAGGTTAAATAATTAATTATAGTGACTTAATTGGTGATGTTTTTCAGAAAGTAGCTGCGTAGTACTCGCCACCGGCGTGCGTGTATGACCAGATGTATGAACGTAAAGAAGGAAGGAAGTAAAAGAGTATTTAAGGAGCGAAGCAGTTGGTGTTCTATAGTTTCTGCCTACCCCCATGGAAAGAAGGCGTGTGTTTATATCCTATGTATCTCTTCTTTGTTCAGGAAAAACTCCTCCTTAAATTACCTTCAAAAAATTCTGCCAATATTTATTAAGTTCGCAGTTAATTAACGTCATTTTGTCAATCGAGCTATTCCATTACACTGTTAATGGTGGCTCATTATGGAAAACAAGAAAAACTTTTGATTGGGTCATTGTTTCTTTGAAACTTGTTTTTTTTTTTTTGTGCTTTTAAACCTTTTCGAGAGAATGAAATATATTTAAAATAATATATCGTTCTTTGGCTAAAGAATTAGCATTGTCATTCAACGTGGCAATGCTGCCAGTTTTCTGGGCACACAGCGGGCGCGGCGCGGCGGGACGGGACGCCGCCGCCGACGCGACGCTGAGCAGTTGTAATATACTAGATATTACGGACGACGCCACACAGAGCCGTCCGGCTCGACGCGACGTGACGCGACGCTCTGTGTGGCGTCGCCCGTAATATCTAGTACATTACAACTGCTCAGCGTCGCGCCGGCGCCGGCGTCCCGGCCCGCCGCGCCGCGCCCGCTGTGTGCAGAGACCTTAAGTGTCATTTTGTTTTTGTATTTATTTGTATAGTAATAAGTCATATAATTTAGTACCTAGTGTAAATAGTTCTGTAAGAATTGTGGTATAGACAAATTGAGTAACATACGAATATGTTTTACTGCACAAAAATACAAATAGGACTGAATACTTAGTTACTTATAGTGGGAATAGAAGTGGCGGACGTGGTTAAAGATCACCCTGGCGTTAAATGGCCCACTTTCACAAGTTCAAAACTTCAAACACATCAAACGTAATTCAACATCTTCGTTCCCATATGGTATCAAATATGGTAAGTAATCCCAAAATATAGTAAATGTTCCCAAAATATGGTGAGTATTACCAAAATAACGTAAGCTTTCCCAAAATATGGTAAGGAATGTAAGGATTACCAAAATATTGTAAACATTTCCAAAATATGGTATGCATTCCCAAAATATGGTAAGCGTTCCCAAAATATGGTACCTAAGTTTTGCCAAAATATTGTAAGTATTCCCAAAATGTGATTTTTCCAAAATATAGTAAATGTTCCCAAAATATGGTGAGTATTACCAAAATAACGTAAGCTTTCCCAAAATATGGTAAGGAATGTAAGGATTACCAAAATATTGTAAACATTTCCAAAATATGGTATGCATTCCCAAAATATGGTAAGCGTTCCCAAAATATGGTACCTAAGTATTGCCAAAATATTGTAAGTATTCCCAAAATGTGATTTTTCCAAAATATGCAATTCTCAAAATACGCCACACAAAAAATATTCAAGTAGGTACTATAACCATTTTCGAAAAATTATAATGTTACTGCAGCAATTAAGAGAGAAGCACAGATCAAACTCCTTTAAATCCAAATCTATCATTTCAAACGCCAATAGACATTAAACGCAGCTTCCGAACCGCCAATCAGGCGCTTACCTTAGGGCGACGGGTGCTGGCGGGTGCCGGCGGGTGCTGGCGGGTGCGACCGCGGGTATTTTGCGGCTATTCCAATTATACGTCTTATGAAATAGCGGGGAACGGTGTCTCTTTCGCTGTGCTCGCAATATCGCGCCGATGCGATGGCCGATTGGAATTTTTGTTGGAATTCTCTGTGTGTTATGAGCGGAGCGGTATATTAAGATTATTGAAATGAAAACTTCTTTCGGCGCACTTTGCGTTCTTTCTGAACAGTGAAAGAAACCATCACGCTCGGCTCGGGTCGGTGAAGCTGAATGGGGTATACTCGGCTCCAGTCGTTCGGTGACCCTGAATCACGTATACTCGGCTCCAGTCGGTCGGTGATGCTGAATCGCATATACTCGGCTCCAGTCGGTGACACTGAATCACTTGTACTCGGCTCCAGTCAGTCGGTGACGCTGAATCGCGTATATTCGACGCTGAATCGCGTATACTCGGCGCTGTATCGCGTATACTAGGCTCCAATCGGTCGGTGACGCTGAATTCCGTATCCCGTATACTCGGCTCTAGCCGTAAGGTTTCTATCGTGTACAAGCAAAGTGTATAAGCACACATGCTCTCTTATTGGAGAGACTGGTAATCAACGCTGAAGACCAGTGTGAAGTGTGGAGGAGAAGAAGTCCCTTACCTTTCTCCGTGAACATATCGTATTTTTTTTTTCAGGCAACAACTTCGGCAGTTTGTCGTGGCATTCACATTACACCGCAGTTGCTGTTCTTAGTACCTACTTATTAAGAAATTCTTTCATTACAGTAATTACAGAACTTTTCTTAAAATCTTGTGGTCACTATTGAATATAGATTGGTGCAAAGAAAAGAAAGAAAGAAAAATGGGTTTATTAATTTTTCTAATACTATATGGGTGTATGTGTAAAAAACTTGCCTGAAATAAATGAATTTTATTTTTTTTTTTTTTTTTTTTTTATTGGCATTACAGCAAAAACTACACCTTAATAGGTACTATAAAAACAGAAAAAAAAATGATTGTAATACCAAAAGGGTCTCAGCATAATGTCAGATGACACACAATGTGTGACCTGACGCTGATTTTCAGCTGCAACCCACGAGTGCCACAAAATAATTCGGTTAATTTACACTTAGGATCCGGATAAGAGAATACCTGATCAGTAATGAGGTAGCAAGGCTAACTGCCATTAAAGTATTGGCCACTTATGGAGGTGCGCATTTAGTAAAGGTACTTTGAGCTGCTCTCATAGCACTAAAATAAATATAATAGAAACAAAACAAAATAGTCCTAAACCGGCGATCCGTGTGCGCGTCATCGAGACCTAACATTATGCCAGAATTCCTATTCGTCGCCTGAGTGAAAACCTCAATGCGCGCACAAAAACGCATCTTTGCAGAAAGAAGAAAAAACTGCGCCCTGATTTTTTTTATTACCACAGCTTCTTCATACACGTGGCTTTTAGTGTGCAATATTCAAAGTCGCCATAAATGGCGTTACAGTATAGCAATTCTGTAAAAATCTCACCGTGAAAACTCAAGTGAAGTGAGCACCAATACACAGTGTCAATCCCTAGCTGAGATGAGTTTTTTACAGAATAGCATTAAGTGATTGACACTGTTGACGGCTCACTTCACGCTCACTTTACCTAAGTTTTCACGATGAGATGGTTACAGAATAGCACTGCAGGTTGCAAAACTTTTTTTGTGTGAAACTAGGACGTGCGTTGCGAGGTTTTCTTTCAAAAAATTTTAGAAAATAATAATGAGCATATTTTTTTTTATATACAATATTCCCTCAGCTGGGGCTGGGACACGGGCCTCTCTGTAAAAGGGATTGCCGGGAGTATCGAGTGGGCCGTAATCCACCACCCCTCTGAAGCCCTCTGAAGAGAAAATATTCTGTGATAGACGAACAAAAAACTGATCTTGTAAAGGTTGCGTTTATCCTTTAACGCTCCACCGCTGCCCGCTACCGCTCCGCTAACCACCGTGGCAGCTACCGAAGGCACCTCACGCGCCCGACACCGCGAAGAATGAGAGATATAGCTTGACGAACAGCTTTTTAAATTCAGTCCATGGACGCTTAGCGGAAGGCCGTCTCATTTATTAGAATTTTTCATTTCTCATTGGTATTTCTTTTGAAAATTATCTCTCCTATTGATTGGGGTTTATTTGTATGATAGAGTTTTGTAAATTAAATGCTCCTGGTGGGGGAAAATGTTTTAGGAGTTAAAAATATGCGTAACATCCACGCAAAACGGCTATCACGCAGCATCATGCTGCAACCCTATGCGAGACCGAGCCCCAGCGCTGGTGTACAGCGACAACCCGTGTAATGGTACTGGGTAATGGTTAGAGATCTCGGTAATAGAATTCGTCAAAGATAAGTAGATACTATAACATTATACAATTTTTTAAATGTTAAGCATTGCAGCATTATGCTCAGTGCTCTTCGAGTCTCAAGGACATTTGTGCTTTTAAATAAGAGTCAATTGAGAAATTAAGTTCCGTGTGTAATAGGTAGAAGATATTCTTTAATCTCTTAATTGCCTTATCTCCTTCAACCACTATAATTAAGGTCAGGTGAGCGATTTCAGTGTTGCCAGTGATGACCTAAGGCACAGAAAAGTGGTCGGTCGCAATGGCCCTAATAAAAAAGTCACCCAAAGGGCAATGAGAAGGGCTATGCTTGGAGTTTCCCTACGTGATCAAATCAGAAATGAAGAGATCCGCATGAGAACCAAGGTAACCGACATAGCCCGAAGAATTGCGAAGATGGGGCCGAAAGTTTCTAAGAGGGCGACCGCGTACCGGAAGATGTAGCGTTGGAAGGCCTCCCACAAGGTGGGCCGATGACCTTGTGATGGCCGCAGAAATCCGCTAGATGCGGGAAGCACAAAACCGGTCAAAGTAACGGTGCTTGGGGGAGGCCTATGTCCAGCAGTGGACGTCTTTCAGCTGAAATGAATGAATGAGTAATTCCTTGTAGAAACCCAAACTACAGCAGATATGCCTAAGAAACCTGCTGCCCTGGATCAAACAGTCTTATCACAAAGCAACAGGTTGGTTGCTAAGTCTTACGAAAAGAATGAGTCAGTACATATACTTACATATATACAGGGCGTCCCACGACTTTGCCACATGGAGGGAAAGTACCTTAAATACTGTAGATAGAAAAAAATACTGAATGAAAACTTCATTTTTATTTTAAAAACAATACGATACAATAAAACACACAACACAGGAGAAATTCCTAGTGTGGGGCAACGTTAAAAAAAAAAAAAAAAAAAAAAAAAAAAAAAAAAAAAAAAAAAAAAAAAAAAAAAAAAACAATACGAACTGCATTTAAAGAATTTTAGCTAATCGCCTGTTTGAACCAGGAATCGAACCCGATAAATGTAAAAAAAAATACCTGTAATTTTAGAGTACCGATCGAAAGCCTCAATCATATACATTTGTCTTCTAAATAACATAGCATCTAAAATAAAAGGAAGACCATTAAATTTTACATATATTTAAATTGCGACAATTTAGTTAAAACAAACAATTTAATTCATTAAGGGCCGGTTGTTTCAAACAGTTCGTTAACGTAACATACGTACGTCAAATAATAACGATTACATAATGATGTTTAACGTTTGTTAAATACAAAGCGTTGTTTCACTGCATAAAAACCGATCGTCAAACTTCAAATGTTTATTTGAATAAAATGACGTTAACCAGTAGTTATGACACCTTATTATTAACATAAGCGGGATATTTACCATGTTTATTCATTTTTCTGAGTTCCCGATATTTCGGCGCTGTTGCAAGCACCATGATCACGGAAAAACTCAGAAAAATTAATAAACATGGTAAATATCCCGCTTATGTTAATAATAATGTTAGTGACCATGACAGTTTAAAAGTTATGACACCTGTTACTGTAATCGTTATTTTTTAACGAACGTCAAGGGCATAATTTTGTGAAACAACGGTTTGACGATAGTTAGCGCCATTTATGACGTATACGCGTGCGTCAAGTGGACGTGAAACAACCCGCCCTAAATGCTCAAAATGTCTCCCTTCCTGTTGTATACAAGTTGTAACTCTTTTATAGAGAAATTATAATTTCTCAAGTGTGCTGTGTACTCATTAGTAATACTTTGAAATGATAAAATAAATGATATGTAATGTATAATAAAGTAGAAAGTAGTACATAAAGTCAGTTGTTATAAGCACGACATAGTGAGAGAAAATGCTATTCGTTATTCTGAACAAAATTTTTAATTAAATGAAGTCTTCATTCAGTATTTTTTTCTATCTACAGTATTTAAGGTACTTTCCCTCTATGTGGCAAAGTCGTAGGACGCACACGTGGTTACAAACATACGTGCCATTTTGTCTTTCTGTCACGTCCATAGAGAATAGAATAAGAATAAACTTATTTCGCTAAGTTTACATTCAAGTGGATGGAATTCCTAAACCTCACACTAGGATTCCCCGTGTTGTGAGATCCAGACTCCTTCTTTTCGTTAACAATCCATACTATCCATACTAATATTATAAATGTGAAAGTAACTGTCTATCTGTCTGTCTGTCTGTCTGTATGTTACGTTTTCACGCCTAAACCGCTGGACCGATCGTCATGAAATTTGGCGGAGATATAGCCTGGGATATGGAGAAGGACATAGGCTACTTTTTTACGCGATAACCGACATCCACGCGGGCGGAGCCGCGGGTAAAAGCTAGTTTTATATAAAAAGGTACATTTTTTAAACTTAAATAATAGATATAAAACGAGAGTCATGGAAAGGTAACATCTTCACACTGAAGTAATTTAGATTTCATCCAAAATCGTGAGATCATGATTGCATCTACAATTAAATTTAACCTTAAGGAAGTCATATACCGGTCTAATACCAAAAACATGTCGGCCGGTGCCACCGTTGCCGCGTCGCCGCCGGTAGCAATCTATCCGGTTTAAGATTAAGCCGGGAAGCCGGCACTAACATCGTTAACCGACCCATTAAAATTAACATCCCCCACCTGTTGATTACAACCACTAGCGAAGATTTAGTTCTTCAGCCTCTGTTTAACTTACAGTGTACGTCAGCCTCAAAAAGATTTTTTCAGATTTATTGGAAAAACCCTAACGACCTCTCAGAACTACAGCAGTGGTATTCTGTAGAAATCTCACCGTGAAAACCTAGGTGAAGTGAGGTTGAATTAATAAGCTGTCAATAGTGTCAATCAGCAGTGATATTCTGTAACTATCTCACCGTGAAAACATAAGTGAAGTGAGCGTGAAGTGAGCTGTCTATAGTCTCAATCCCATGAAATTACAGCTCACTTCACGCTCACTTCACTTATGTTTTCACGGTGAGATAATTACAGAATAGCATTGCAGGCTCAGATGGAATGACAGTTCACTTCGAGATCACTTCACCTAAAATTTCACGGTGAGATGATTACAGAATAGCACTGCAGGTTCGCCAATTTGGAAGTATGCAAATTTAAATTTCAATTATTTTTATTAAAAAACCAAAATTACAGGATATTTTTCTATTATTATTTTACTAAGGCTTGGCAATTTTATACGAAAATTAAGATCAGCGTAATCTCCTCCTTTTTATTACAAAAAAATGCGATCGCTTTTCATTGTGTTTTTCATTCAATTTTCGCATACTTAGTTATCCCACTAACAAAGTCACAAATATTCTGCTTTTTGAAATCAAGCTTGACCACGACACGTTCCTTTTGAATAACCCCATACAAAAAAAGTCAGGACATGTCGCGAAATCCTCAATGATCAAAATGGTATTCGTGACTCTTAATGATTTCTTAGAAAAATTAGTTCCGTTTTTAAATTCGTTTAAGAACTTCAGGATAAAATTACTGAAAGTATTGCGGTGGTCATGTCTTATAGACTGTGCATAACGAATATGCCGCATTTTAACTAAATAATAAACAACAAACAACTGCAAAATTTGGCTTTAAATCAGCATGGGGGCAAAAAAAAGTTGATTGGCCACCCTGTATAACAAACATTTGAACATTTGGAACATTTTGGGCATGGCACCCAAAATATACAATGAGTTGCCAAAAAGTACAGACCTACACAAAACGGATCAATTCAAATTAGGTTTGCACGAGTTCCTAGTTGCAAAATGTTTTAAATTTTGATTTGACTTGTATACCGGATGACTTTTTTTACCGTCTCGAAAAAAATTGGGTATACTAGGTGAACGGAGTAGAAGCCTATGGCATAGCAATTTTTTTTTTTTTTTTTTCAGCAATAAAACTAAAATAAAAGATAAAAATATTGAAATTTGGGTGCGTATGATTTCAATTTAAATATTATTTATCGTATTTATTTATTGAATTATGTTTTTTGTTAAATTTCTGTGTTTATTGTTATAGTATGATAAGTTAACTTCAAATGTGTGTTATTTATCCATAGATCAATTTCTTTCTAGGTTAAAGAAAAAATAATAAAAACTATGCCATAGGCTTCTACTCCGTTCACCTAGTATACCCAAATTTTTACGAGACGGTAAAAAATGTCATCCGGTATATACTTTTTTTTTGACAATTCTATTTTTTAAAGTAACTCAATTAAAATGTATCCTGTATATTTAATGTTGCGATTAGTACCACATATATGAATTTGCACACCTCATTAGGTTATAAACTTATAATACAATGTACCTTTTATACCTGTAACACCTTTTTAACAGGTATTATGCAAATAAAATTATTTGATTTGATTTATAGATATTACTAACATAATAAAGAACAACTTATGTTCTATGACTTTTAAAAGTTCATTAGATTTTAATACAGACTTTCATACAAAAATAAAAATATTTAAATTAAATGCTCTTTAAATGTATAAAACAACGAAATCTTGAAGATATGTTTTTGGTAAATGTTTCAAACAAAGTCATAGAACATAAAAAAAGTCATTAAAAAAACTACGTTAAGACTTAAGTTAGAAAAAACAACTGAAAAGCTAAAAACAAGCTTTTCAGTTTTTTTTTTCTAACTTAATTACGTATACTTTTACTTTATTACTTCGCATATTCATATCATTCTCTTCATGTTCTCACACACTATTGTCTACATTTCTTTTTCATTTCTCCTTTCGCAGGTCTGCTAGAAGAAATTTCTTAAGAAATAAGCAGTACATTTGTACTGAAATTATAATTATGTCGTATCTCTATGTATTTTAACTGTGTGTACATAAATAATAAAATAAATATATAATTTTTATTACAAATGAAAAATACCAAATATTTTGAATTTTCCCATAACTATTATAGGCTTGGCATTTTTTATGAAAAATAATATCCGCCTAATCTCCTCTTTTTGCTAGTTTAAGATGCGATCGCATATCATCGTCTTTTTCACCAAAATTTCGCATCTTAATTAGGTATTCCACTATCAGAGTCAAAAATAAAAGAAAAACATTTAACATAGGTTACATGTTTTTCGAAATTATATTGGACGTCGATTCGGCTTCATCGGCCATCGCATCTCAGCGGCCAGGCCCCTGGAAAATAGCGTTAGATATGCCAATATTAAGATTATGGGGTTTATATATAAACGCTGCTTAAAGTTAAGTAATGATTAGCGACTGTTTAACCATACATTTTTGACGTTTGGACGTCACTTAATTTTAGGCAAAGTTTATGAATAAACCCATATAAGTTTTATAATTCACATAATTTATTTCGAGATGGACAGCCTAAGTAAGGGACAGATTAGAGGGTCAAAAATTATTTGTTTTCACATACAAACTTATATGGAAACTCTTTTTAGTAATCCACCAACCGTGACCAACCTCATGACCATGACAGTACTGAAAATGTCAACCACCTGACATTATCAATCAAAACATTCAGTGAAATCTTTACAAACCACAAAAACCGGTGTATTTTTTTTAAATTTTTACTCGTGTTTACAATAAAATCAGGTATCACATAGTATCCTATATACAATTTCTGTACCTACATATGCTAAAAGCATTTTACGAGATCTTCTATAATTATTTCTATCTCTTCAGCCTATCATTAACTTCACCCCGAAGCGTACAGTAGCCTATTTGGAAAGCTCTGAATCGATTGCTTGCTCAGGCAGGTAGGCCACTGCAAACATAATCTGGTGAAGTGGGGCATAGTCGATTCACCTAACATTCAATGCAAGTGCGGTGCTCCTGAACTATGTCTCTTCTGCTAGTGTCCTAATTGTCCGTTCACCTGCACCCTTGACGATCTGAACAACGCCTCTGATGCCGCAATAAATGTGGCCACCTACTGGGCCCAAACACCATAGATGTACCGTCGAAACGAACAGAAGGAGAAGAACTCCCACGGGGTTCTTCTTCTTCTTCCTTTCTTTGTATTCCCTGTTTATTTACCTTCTTCCTAGGCAATGCCATGTGGACCACCATCCCTATCCGTGTTAAAGTTTAGTTCTGCCAGGGACTATAATGTTTTTAGAATAAAGCCACATTCACAATATATTTCCACGTAACAATCACCATGCATTACCTATTCTGCTATGATATTTAAATATCTCAACTTAGCCTATCGCAGTCCACTGCGGGACATAGGCCTCTGCCAGGCTGCACCACAACACTCTGTCCACCGCCATCCGCATCCAGTCTCTCCCAGCCACCTTTTTAAGGTCGTCGGACCATCTAGCTGGGCGGCTTCCCACACTACGCTTGCCGATACGCGGTCTCCACTCCAAGACTCATCTGCTCCACCGGCCATCGGTCCTTCGATAAACATGGCCAGCCCACTGCCACTTCAGCTTGCATGCAAGCTCGGTAATTCCGGGTCTTTTCCTGATAATTTTATCCTTCAAAGAAACTCCGAGCACAGCCACTGAGCGACCTTAAATTTGTGGATCAGCCGACTATCAGTGTCCACCAAATCCAACAATTAAGTCATTAAATCAGCTAAAGGAGGAGGAGGAGAAGGAAGGAGAGTAGGAAGGCCTTTGCCACAACTCAACCTATACTACCTTTTGGAAGGGGCAACTAGAATCAATTTTATTTCCGTGTAAATTTTGACGTTTTTGAAATAAATGCTTTGACTTTATCTTTGCCTTTTATAGTAGTTCATTGGTGGACATAGGCCTCCCTAGCTACGCCACAACCCGCATCCGCATCTCCCTCGCCCTCTTCCGCATCTAGTCCGTCCCAATCATAACCCCAACCACCATTTTAAAGGCCTCTGTGGTCTAAGTCCGCCTGGCTAGCTACCACCATCTTATCTATCTGTCGCAATAACAACAATGTTAGCAGCATTTGTTGTGTTTCGGCAGTTAGAGGTAACATAGCCAGTTCCTCTGCGGTTGAGGATTCCGGGAGAAGCTCGCTTCCACCTTCGGCCTTATCATCACTTACCATCAGGTGAGATGAAAGCCAAGAGCTTCCGCGTTGTGGATAACCAAGATACAATTACACATAGATTTCTACTACTACAGCATCATTTTATCATTCTGTCTAGCCTTTTCCCAACTATGTATGTTAGGGTCAGCTTCCAGTCTAACCGGATTCAGCTGAATACCAGTATTTTACATGGGGCGACTGCCTATCTGACCTCCACAACCCAGTTATTCGTAACAACTGTAAAAGATCTACGAATTTCAGTCGAGACCAACGGCTTAGCGTCCTTTCCGGGGCACAGAGAGTTCTTGATATATAGGTAATGGATGGTCACCTATCCACGGACCAACCACGGCAAGCGTAGCTTAACTTTCGGTCGACCTGTGTGGCTGTTATTATTTAGCTACGAGCCCCTCTCTACTACAGCATCTTTCAACTTCTATAAAAACGTCATTCGTACTTGCCCAGACAGAATGACGGAAGGCAAGTGCACGTTCGGCACGCGCGCGCCGATTGATATACACATGCTCAACGAAATCATCTACCGGGAAGTCAAGCATTTTAGAAACTACAAGATTTACAGGCCTAACTTTGGATGTGAGTATAAAAGACAAAAGGTATTTTAGTCTGCTGATCTGCTGAGCATAAGGGTCTGGGTAACTCGGGCAAAGTGTTTTTTTTTTCAATCATACATAATATTATATAATACTTACTGCTTCCAATCATAGTATTTCAATAATAGCGACCCACCCCGACTTCGCACGGGTGCAATTTATATGTGAAGAGGTATTCTGTTCACGACACGTCGTACACAAAGTTCTGAGCAGTTACCTAACAAAAAGTACTAGGCTTCAATGAATTCAAGGTAGTATTTGATTAGTAGCCCGCAAAATTAAAATTTTCCTACGTTTACTGCAATTTGCAGGTCTTTCTTGAGTTTTAAGTGTTCGAACAAACCCGACTTTGTTTTATATATATTAAGATAATAATTATATAGCCTTTTTTTTTTCTTTATATTGTTAAAAGGCTTACACCTTCATCCCATACCTATTAACAATGTTATTTGAAAATATTGTAAAAGCCAATTATTTTTAAAAGAGTACCTAACCGTGGAGTTTCTTGCCGGCTCCATAGGAAACGACCATTTCGAACCGTGCTGCACCTAGCTTCTGACGTTTCATAAGTGCCCATGTAGGTTTATGTGATATAAAATATTTTGGTTTGATTTGATCTTCTGCAGCCATCCCCGTGACCGGCAAGTTCTACGCTGCCCACGACCAGTTGAAGGCTGAGACTAAGGAACAAACAAAGAAAGTGGAGGACTACCACGACAACGTGTCGCAGACCAGAGCCAAAGGACCACACAGCAAGTATGAGGCACCTGCTACAGAGAACCAAGTGTAAGTTAGTAGTGTGATTCAGCCCACTATCGACCTCCGATCTCCAGAGGGAAGTGATCTGGCGCCATCTATAACGCCACATGCAAAGTACGCATCAAAAACCTAGGCCTTACTCCCGAAAACGATTCGAGTTTGATTTTGTTTCCGATTAGAACTCGTTTCGATCCGAACTCGATTTAAAACCTTACTCCCGAACCAATTCGAATCGTAAACCAAGATCGACATAGATTCGAGTATTATCAGCGTCGTTTTATGCGTATCCGGCGGATTACGTCATCGTCAAGTGCTCTAATGTCTTTTAGGTAGTTATCTTATTCGATCTGAATATAGTAGCTTCTTTGATATCGTGTAATTTGACGTTTAGTTTTGATCCAACAACTCGATATCTAGATATCTTTTAGATGGCGTGCGGAGTACGAACTTTTAGATCCTCAGGAATCTTTCGATCGAAGTTAGTTTCGCTTCGAACCACCGCACGATCATGCGCTAGTGTCGGATTCAAGAGTATGGATCGGCATTTAATTCGAACCCAATTCGATTGATTCAGAACTCGATGCTGTCGGGTGTAAGGCCCCTGACGTCAAACAAATCCTGCATCTCGCAATCAGAGTTTACCACGCGACTAGCATAAACAATGTGGAGATAACAATACGACAATAAATAAAAACATTGGCTATACTAATACATACGAGTATTTTGGAACAACCTAATAAATTCTAATATCAAAATAAAAAAAGTGATTTTTCAAATAATCTAAAAAGTAGTGATATGCCGATTATGGGTTTTGCCAATCCTTGACCGGCTATAGTGACTAAACTATTGGATATATTTGATTGAATTTTCGCATGCAGACTGGGAACGGAATAACATATTATGGAGTTTAATTTATTGTTGTATTGTGGTCTCCACCCAACCCGACATCAACCGTCGGGCAGTTGCCCACCAGACATTATTATATATCATTATATATAATAATATATTAATAAGAAAAATTATTAATATTTATCATTTATACATCATTATTATATCCGTCTGGTCGGAGGATCCTCCCTTTTCTATGGTGGATGACTAGGTTTTCCTGTAATCTATAAGTATAATATAGAACTATTTTCAAAATTGATTTATTTATGTAACACGTCCGTGTTTGAATCACAGAAATTAACATGCCGTACAAATTCGGTTCGGAGCAAATTGGCTGTGCCAGACGGAAAGACAGATAGATAGACACACGAGTAATCCTATAAGGATTCCGTTTTTTTCTTTTAAGGTTCGGCACCTAAAAATAAGATTTTTGTAAAAACAAGCCGTCCCGAGCGAGACACCAATTCGCGACCACTTGCGTACCGTGCCATTCATCTGACCGCTGAGCTGCCGTGAGTCCGTGACTACTCAAATAAGTTAAATTTAAAATCCATTTTCCTATTTCTTACTTTTTTCACGTGCTTTTTACGCTTCGCGTAACATATTTTTGTTTCTTCACAAGTGAAAACTTTAACAACCCAACCCTCGCAAAGACTACCCTCATATTCTTAGTTGTTTCTTGAAAACTAATAATATGGGGGTAAGTGCCTCGGGCTAGAGAACTCTGAAGTTAATCTACGTACGACTGCAGTTGCCTGTTAGTAGTGATAGTTTGAGTTCGACTCGTTGTTTGGTGCACGACTTTTTATAAGGATAAAACTTTTTTTTCCTTTATTCGACTGCAAAGAGCAGGAGCTTTACTTTGTGTAACGTATAGGTATTCATCTCAAAACGGTAAAGGTAAACCAAAAAGTTCGAAGACGTGTAATCTACCAACATGTGTCCCAACAGCGGGATCATTATAAGCTAATTATGCAAAAAAGAGTTATGTATTATCTCATATTCCCTCGTAGCATCCCTTCTCCTTCTATGGTCGGAGGCATGCCGCGATCAGAATACTTGAAAAGTGATCTTATTTTGAACTTTTTAATTTTTCATTAGGGATTTTTAGTCCATCATTCTATCAAATAATAATTATTTAAATTCAGAAGGCACCTAATGTTTTTTTACGTGAAAACTTCTTCAGGCGCACTTTGCGCTCTTTTTGAACAGTGAACGAAACTGAGCCGTCTCGTTCGGGGACGTGTCGTGAATCTGGTATACTCGGCGCTGAATCGCGTATACTCGGCGCTAAATCGCGTATACTCGGCGCTGAATCGGGTATACTTGGCACTGAATCACGTATACTCGGCCACTCGTAAGTTTTCATTTCTATCGCGTGGTCATAAGCACACACTCTTTAAATTCTTGTTTCAGTTACGGCTGGTATGACAAGCCATTGGTGCCGATGAATCGCAGCGACAATCGGTTCTACTACCCTCAAGTGGAAAGCAAACATACGAAGATCGAAATCGTCATACTTATGTGCAATCCCAGGAATAAAAATAAAACATAGGTAATTTTTTTTTTAAAACAAGCTTTTAGTGAACGAAAAAGTACTAAATTTAACTTACGTAAATATTATATTTTCTTAAAAGCTTGTCCTTTAAGTGTAAGAAGGATCTAAACGCCTCTTCATTAATAGCTTGTTTTTAAAAAGATTTTTACCTAAGTACATTTTATTGTGTACTTTTTAGCATTAGAATTTGTTTAAATATCTGTTCTATCACCTTCAATTGTACTTGTCAAGATATGTAAATCCAAATGGCCGAAACACAACAAGGCTATCTTGTTTAGTTGCGGACTGCCCGTGACGATCTTCAGGCTCCATCATCAGACCCTGTATAATTACTTATCACTACATAATCAATCAGTCAAAACACGATGGTGTTATCTTGCTTGGTTGAGGGGTTCCTATGGCCCCCTTGAGGCTAAATGATCAATCCCTGGACACTATCTCGGACTATACTGCCGCGCTAACGAAGAATGCAATAACTCGATTTTGGACGATTTTTCACACAGTTTGAATTACATATTCGTTGAGTTATATATTTGGAATCATCGAATCGAAATCTATGAATTCTCACTAAGCAACTTTTTATTGATCCTTCAGGAACTCGGTTTTTCAGTAAGCAAGAATGCAATAACTAAAACTTCATAACCAATTCAATAATCAACAATACAATTCTCGGAAGCGGCAAAATCGAGTTATTGCATTTTTCGTTAGTGCGGCAGTATAGTACTTGTCCAGAAAAAGCCAACGACTTCAAAAACGATGGTGCTATCTTGTTCTGTTGAGGAATTCCTATGGCCACCTTCCGGCTCCATCATCAGACCCTGAACACCACCAAGTGTAAAAGCACTTGTAAGACAAATCTAATTAAACACACGACGGGGCTATCTGGTTAACTTGAGGAGTGTGCCCGACCTTCTCTAATCGATCTGCTTGCTCTAATCGCTATTGTCGCTCCGCTCACTCTAATCGCTCCGCTCGCTCTAATCGCTCATATCGCCCTTTTCTCTCTGCTCCGTTCGCTCTAATAGATCTATTCGCTCCGCTAGCTCTAAACGCTCTTATTACTCTAATCGCTTTTATCGCTCCGCGCACTCTAATCGCTCCGTTCGCTTTTATCGCTCTAATCGCTCCGTTCGCTTTTATTGCTCTAATCGCTCCGCTCGCTTGTATCGCTCTAATCGCTCTAAGCGCTCATATTGCTCATCGCTCTAATCGCTCTTTAAAGTCAAAGTCATTTATTTCAAATGGCACTTTTGAACGTCAAAATTTAAACTGAAATAACGTGATTCTACTTGCCCCTTCCAAAAGGTAGTTTCGCATGGAGAAAAATGGGCAAGAAACTCCACCGTTACTCTTTTAAAATGTTTTACAATACTTTGTATACATCCATTATATAATTACATGTGAAGACGATGTACCCAGAATAAAATTACTATACCACAACAGGTAAACAATAAAAAATGAAGCAATGACGAATAAATTAACTATGTGATCACAAGGTATTTTGTTGTAACATTTAACACAGTACCCCATAAAAGATGTACTTACCCAGATAGCAGTGTAAACTTGTTTCAGACTTGCAGCAAGTTAGAAATATCAAATGTGCAAACTTGCATCAAGTTTGACGAGGCAAGGGACAAACTTGTGGCAAGTTTGTATCAAACTTGTATCAAATGTCTAGTTTCCCTCTTTCAAACTTTGCATAATGTTTGCCAATGCAAACTTGACAAACTTGTGGCAATTTTGTATCAAACTTGTGGCAAGTTTCTATCAAACTTGTGGCAAGTTTGTATCAAACTTGTATCAAATGTCTAGTTTCCGCCCATCAAACTTGTATAATGTTTGTTTATCAGGAGGCTTACTCGCGAACGCAAACCACTACGACAAAAATTAAAAATTGTGTCGTCGTTTGCGAGTAGGCCTCATGAAGAAACAAAAAACTTGACGACATTTAAAGTATGAAATGAAATCCATTGAAATTAAAATTGAATGGGTTTATTAAAAAAAATATTATTGTATTAAAAACAAAGTAGGAACTATAAAGGACTAAACTAAACTCGCATCATAGTTGATTTTGTTTTTGTCTCTCGGCCCTGAAACAATGAAATAAAATGGCTGTTAGTCAATAAACACCTGCGAAACTAACTTTTAAATTAATGTACCATTGAAATACAACACAATTACAGTCACCCTGAACGAGCTGTCTTGTTATGAAATAAATAAATGTATGCAACTACCTATACAACTTTCAGTCATTGGTGTCAGCACCGGGGTTCGAACCCAGTACCAAGGGCCCCACTAGACTATCTACACCCGCTCTACAGAGTATTATTATAAGAAGAGAGTAATTTACCTTCTTGACAATCTCACTTTGCCTTGGTTTAGCCAGTCACTGATTATCTCTTTCTGCTTATCGTCAGTAGCAGTTCCATGCACTTTCTTACACATTTCTGAAAATATAAATAAAACGGCTATAGTAATGATAGTTGACAATAAGCAGCATGTTTCGTAATGTGACTGTTGGTTATGTAGGAATTAAAACAATAATAAAAATAAACAGATCTACCGAAATAGGTAGGTACTTACGAAATATTAATTTGCAAGTTTCTGTGTCAAGAAATGATTTCTTTTGAGTTCTTCATTTGTTTTCCCATCAGAGAATATTGCTCAACTACTGCATCCAGCAGTATTTTTCTCAGCATGTTTGTAATGAAAGGACGGAGGTTTTTACTGCCAATACCTGTCAAGAATTGTACCTGAAAAATTTAGGTAATGGCATATATATGGTACCTATAAATACATGTTGGGTGCATCATAAATATATTTTTTTTTTTTTTTTTTGTTAAATAAGGTTTATACATACAAAGTCAATAGTTAGTTGTGCAATTACTCAAGTAAAAGCCAGATAAAATGGCATGGAATTGAATTGACCCTTAATATTAAACATTATTATAAGTGTATTTAATAAAATGTCACCCTTACCATTGCCTGTTGATTGTCACTATTTTTTAATTGTCCATTTAAATGACAGAAACTGTCATTTACTGGCAGGTTTGTTAAAAACTGTGGCAGTGAAAAGGGATCATGCCTTCGTGAAGTTAATGGCTCTTCCGGCCGCCCTAAAATCAGGTCCATTTTTTTTTTGTTAGTTTCTGACACTTGTTTTGACAGGTCAGTCACCATCTGGATGAGATGACTTTGCTGGATTGCCAATTGTTTGCTTGTAGCACAGTCTGTAACAAAAATATTAAAATTAAAATATCATTAACATCCTCTGAATACTGCATACATCACACTAATATTATAAAGGCGAAAGTTTATGTGTGTGTGTGTGAGGGTATTTGCGTATGTGCTTCATACTCAAACAGCTGGACCAATATTGATAAAATTTTGTATGGAGGTAGCTGACACTGTAGGTAGCTGTCATGTTATTTTTGTAGCTGAGTATGATATTTCTTCTTCTGATTGGTTGTCACCTCTAGTTGCTGAAGCAAATGTCATATTTTCTCTTTTAATGCTCTTTAACCGGCCTTGTCTCGACATTTGTACAAACGGTTTTTGAGACATTTTTGCCGAGTACTAACCTACAAAATTAAGAGCTGTATGATTCCAAAAACGAATTTTATACAAATTAGGGGTAATTGGAGCAGTTTTACATGGGAATTGTTAACAACATTGTTAGCATCAGCTTGCTAAAAATGAAGAAAATTTTGAGGAAACATTAGGAAACCCGAGTACCTGAGGTGTTTATACAGGCAGCTGTGGGCATACAGTAATTTCCCTCTCTCTGAGAGGCCCGTGCCCTACATTGGGATGTATGTTGGCTGGTATTATAATTAGGGAATCGTACAACATTGCGAGATAGTTAGCAGCCATCTGTGACAAAAACTGTTATCAGATTATGGTAAGTTGGGATTTTTTTGAGGTTATGTGACTTTATACAAAGTTCTCAGGGGGTCTGCATTAGCTCTAATTGATTAAAATGATCACCACACTGTAAAGCCGTGTCCGCTGAGGTATGTTTTAGTGTTTTTCTAACACATAACGTGTTATCCATTCGACTCTGCACACAAACTGCGAACGAATAATGTGTTATTATCGAAAGTCGTGTTATTTTGTTAGCATTATACGAAAACATTCCGCAGCGGACCCGGCTACTACTAACCAAACCAAACTTACCATCAGTCAGTAGGGATGTTTTATCAAGACGATACTTAGTCCAACAAAATGCAATTTTCTTTTCATACACTTTTTGGAGGCTTCTTCAACAAACTCCTGGTTTTTCAATTTACAAAACCGTTTCAGGCATATTTATAGCAATTGTGCTAGATAAAATTTTGTTCATCATTAGGGTTGTAATGATCCTCACACCTCTTCAGCCAATCTGTATTTATGTTTTCACAAGCTTTAAAGAATTTAATTTAAAGTTTTCATGTCAATTTCGCACTGTAGAGTTTATCTCGTAATGATTATGGCAACAGGTTTGAAAACACAACACTATAGGGTCAATTTCGCACTGTAGAGTCTATATCTCGGAGTGGTTAAGACAACAATTATTCACAAACAATGTAAAACCGGCAGAAAATACGATTTGGAAAAACGGGAACAATTACAACAAAAAGTATCAGAAACAAATCCGCCATGTTAGAAATGAGTGTGGCCACTTCATAAAAAAAAATCGCCATACAATCATTATTTGGTTCTAAGTTTTTTCTTTTAGTCTGCATTGTACGACAAATTGAAACACAAAATAAGGATTTTAACTGTTTTAAATAATTGCTTTACAATATTCGAATGCACATTAAAATTATCACAGCTCTTTATCTCGAATCTGCATTTACCGAAATGGTGGGTATCTGTTCAACCGGGCATGTGACATCACTGATCTTGTTATCACTTTCTATTGTAGAGCAGTATTTCGTTTTTGCAAATAATGCCAGTGTTGGCATTGGCAGATACGAAAGCTGACTCCCTGTGGTTGTTGGCGTAGGGTCCGTGCACGAAAAAAACTCGTTTTTATCAATTTCTTATCTAATTGTCAGAAAACTTGAAATAATCGAAACATTAAGTCTGTGTAACTATAAAAGTACAGTTTTCATGGTGCTAAACCATTCGTGTCAGTCACAGCAGCTTTTAATGGTTTCATCATTTTTGTGCTCTCCAAAGTATAGTTTATTTCGCCATTGATTTACTTAATGAAGATATTGTTTAATCATTAAATAAAATTTTGATTATATTTCAAGGATAGCTGAAGACTAATTTGTGATTTTTAAATTTCTTGATATGATTTGCTAAATAATAGGAAAAATATATATTACTGACGAGGTTTAAAACAAAAAAAGGTTTTTTCAATATAATTTTTCTGCTATATTTTGTATGGAAGTTGAAAAAAGTGGTTACGCCACATGCAAGTAGACCATATAATGATGTTGATGATAATTTTTAATGTTCAAAATCAAAAGTAGTTTCTTGTAGAATGATGATCAAATGTCAGTCTCGCGTCATTTTTCGGAAAACTTGTTGCAAATATTAGTGATTTACCGTGAGTACTTAATTTATTTGAAAAATCCCTTTCAGCCACATGAAAAACAAAGAACACGACTTTTCAAATCTCAAATAGTTTTGTTTAAATTATGTTTCCCTTTCTCACAAACAATGAACAAAATTGATCAAAATCAGTCGATTTCGTGCACGGCCTCTTAACAAGAAACAAAAAAGCTCGTAACTCGGAAACGGTGCGTCGTAGGGCCTTGCTTTTCAGAACCGAAATGGTTTTTATGGTCAAGGTCAACCTGGTACTGTAATAAGATTGCAAATTATCATTTAAAAAAAAAAAAACGAAATTTTACTAAGTCCCAAAATAAATTTTAACGAAAAAAAATTTTTTTTTGATTTATTTGCTGCCCATAGTGCCCCTAACCGTATACTCCAACTCCTAAAACTCCGCCCCTAAGATGACCCACTGACTCGGAACTGATGGATGATGATTATGGTACAGGCCGAACCCTTGATGAGCTAGTCCAACTATCACTTGGCCGGATTTTATGGTTGTTATATTGATGACTGTAACGTTTAACGTGACAAGTTTATAGTAATAATGAATCAAACTTGACAGATCATACTTACATTAATAAGATTGCAACAGTATTAAAACAAACTTGCCGTATCTTTTTTACATTTGGAAGTATACAGCAAATTTGAAACAAATTTGAAACAAATTTGCCACGACAAATTTGACGTAACAACTCAATATCAAATAAAAAACAAACTTGCAGCAAACTTGAATGCTATCTGGGTACTTTAGATAATCTGAAAAATGGTTGATCTATTTTATCTTTATTTCTAGTATTAAAATTATGTCTATCACTTATTAAAAAGATGTAGGTTTTTCTTACATAAATAATATTTTCATAAATGAATTGGCTAGGTACGGTCATAATATTAATATTTTTATAAATGGCTCTGACAGCTCGCTTTTGCAAAATAAAAATGGATTCAATGTCAGCAGCCCGACCCCACAATAAAATTCCATACGACATTATGCTGTGGAAGTAATTAAAATATATACGTAGACCAAACGCGTGGTTTCTACATCTCGCTGGTTTGCGAGAATACTGACGTAACTAAAAATGATTCATTTTAGAGAATGTAATTTTTAAATTTCTATATAAATGTTTATGTGCATAAAAAAAATTATATGTAGGTAAATGATTTTATTGAAGGTTTGACTTTACTGATTCAAGGAAAGCCGAAAACTTTTTATCCAAAGAACTTTTCAACCACGAACGTTTCGCCAACATAACTTTACATCAGTGAATGCTTAACCAACAGTGTTTTGACCAATAACTTTTCACCCAAAGAACAATTGGCCAACAGACACCGGGACAGGTGAAAGTAAATGCAAGCTTGTAAAAATAACTAAAAAAAAATATGATAGTTTTTACCAGCAAAGTTAACAAATAATAAAATTATATTCAATGTTAAACTCAACGATAATGTTATGTTCAAAAAATTGATAAAGGAATATCTTACATAGATTTGTTCACTTTGTAGGTAATAGTAATTAAAAACGATCATATTTTTTTTTTTTTGTTGTTTTTACAAGCTTGCATTTACTTTCTACTGTCCCGGTGTCTATTGGCCAATTGTTCTTTGGGTGAAAAGTTATTGGTCAAAACACTCTGTTGGTTAAGCATTCACTGACGTAGAGTTATGTTGGCGAAACGTTCGTGGGTGAAAAGTTCTTTGGATAAAAAGTTAATGGTTTAAAGACAATGTTGACCAACGGTTCATGGACCAATCGACTGTTGGTAAACCGTTTCAGATTCGAGCTTAGGCGCCCCGCAAGAGATGTGATATGAGGTCCCCATTTTAATTTCTCGTCGAGCTCTTATTAATCGACGAGCAATCTCTAGGGGGCAGTCACAACACAGGGGCCCGAAAAAAACTATATCCTTTACGATTGGCAATTTTCCTATTCATTTCTCATACTTGGAAAGTACGCTTGGCCTTTGCTAATGTGTATAAGTACAGAGAAACGCAGTTTCAGTTCTACAGCTATTGTTTATTTATTCATCTGATTTCTTATCCTCGGTGGCATACTGGTTCCATTTGCGGGCACATTTCTTCTTGAAGTCAGTATTATGTAGCGGATCCAAGTGAGCTGCTGCTACGCGGTCCCTGGAACCGAACCAAAATGTTTAACAATGAAGAAATAGCACATTATTGCAAAGGCCGGGAAATCCTCTGTTTGCATTTCGACAGCTACAAATGCAGGCAATAACTTAACACTAAAAAATTTATCAAAAACCCATTAGAACCTTGAAAAGATACTTGAAACGTAAAAAGTGTGAACATTTTTGGTTGTTTTATTTTTAAATGTATTCAAAAAACTAGACGTTAAGATACCTTTTTTAACTTTTTAGGTGCACACAAATATATATTATTATTTTTTTATTAAAAAAAGAAGCAATATTAAGGCGGATTTGTCGATAAAATAGATCATAATGCTTCGCCCAGACATACTGTAAGTAGGTATATAAATATCCATTGCTGAAAATTAAATGCTAAGTCGGAGGGCTGCAATTAACTCTAGGCTCAAGTGTCGAGCTCGAGAAGCAAACTTTTAAAATAGGTTTCGGTACTCACGCAAATTCTTCATACGTCTTGGCAGTGTAGATGGCATCACACTTGACGTCGTTTACCTTCCAGTACCTCCTGTCTTGATCCACAGAATCTTTCAACTGATTTTCAATGGCGGCAAAATCATCTTGATTCAGTGGCTTATCCATTTTGAAAACTGAAGATAGCTCGGTATTTCTTGCAACTCCTCGAAAGTAAGATATAAGAAAGTGTATTTGCTAATATCCTGAAATATAGTTTGCGCGATGCCTCTTTTGCACGATGTCGATGTCAGAAACATTGATGTATCAGATGGTTGCCATGGAAACAGTATATGTTTTCTTTGTTCAAACCTTCGATTGATAAATAGGTAATCTCCATGGAAACTGAAATAAGTTTACTCCACTGTTTGGAAATTCATCCCTACTACGGAACGCTTCATTGTGCGTGGTCCGACACGCACTTGGCTAGGTTTTAGGATTCCGTACCCAAAGGGTACCTAAAACGAGACCCTATTACTAAGACTCCGCTGTCCGTCCGTCCGTCTGTCACCACGCTGTATCTCATGAACCATGATAGACAGTTGAAATTTTCACAGATGTATTTCTGTTGCCGCTATAACCTGCTATTACAACAAAAACTAAAAAACAATAAAATAAATATTTAAGGGGGCTCACATACAAAAAACGTGATTTTTTTGCTCGATATTGATAACGGCAACAGTTAGACACTTGAAATATTCATAGAATATTTAGTTTTAAATTAAAATAAAATAAATATTTAAGTGAAAATAATTATTACTAAATTTTTTTTTTTTAAATATCCCATTCAACAGACATGATTTTTTTACCGTTTTTTTTTTAATGGTACGGAACCCTTCGTGCGCGAGTCCGACACGAACTTGGCCGGTTTTATAATTGTCTTTACCTGTGGTATAGTAATTTTATTCTAGGTACAGACGCCAGCACATCATGCTACTCGTATACGAAACTGTCAAATTTCTCCAAACGATTTTAAACCTTAAAATGTTGAACGTTAAGTTCAAAATCGAATGAGAAAGTTTGACAATTTGTGGTAATTTGATGTGCTGGTGACTATACATCGTCTTCACTTATTAGAAACGAGCTTTTGCCCGCGGCTTCGCCCGCGTGGATGTCGGTTATCGCGTAAAAAAGTAGACTATGTCCTTCTCCATATCCCAGGCTATATCTCTGCCAAATTTCATGACGATCGGTTCAGCGGTTTAGGCGTGAAAACGTAACATACAGACAGACAGACAGAGTTACTTTCACATTTATAATATTAGTATAATAAAATAATAAAGAATAAAACTAAAACTTAAAAGTTATCGGGAAGTGCCCATATTCAAGACTAGCTTAATATCCATACTAATATTATAAATGTGAAAGTAACTCTGTATGTCTGTCTGTCTGTATGTCTGTCTGTATGTTACGTTTTTACGCCTAAACCGCTGAACCGATCGTCATGAAATTTGGCAGAGATATAGGCCGGGATATGGAGAAGGACATAGGCTACTTTTTTACGCGATAACCGACATCCACGCGGGCGGAGCCGCGGGCAACAACTAGTGTGAAATAAATGACTAATAAACTGAAATGAAAATAATGCTTAATCTTAAATAAATGATTGATTAATGTTTAGTATAATATAATGTAATGAATAATTGTAATAATTAGAATGAATAACATAATACGTAATTCAATAATTTGATAGGAAACATTTGCAGTGCCCTTACAGGGTGCATGTCTTAATACTGTGTCATGAAATTTCAATGCATGTAATAAATAAATAAAATTTATTCAAAAATAAAAATTGGAAAAATACAGTACAAATCTTAGAAATAATATAGGTATTACAAAGTATGATGCCTGTACTAGGATAAACCTGTATCACATTCACAGTATGGATGATATAATTGATGTACAGACGCCAGCACATCAAGCTACTACAATCTGTCAAATTTCTTTAATAGATTTTCAACTTTATCTCTACAGTATAAGGTTCAAGGTTGATTGCGAAAATTTGACAGGTTCGGGTAGCTTGACCCGCTGGCGTACTACATACAAAGTATTGTGAAACAGTTTAAAAGAATAACGGTGGAGTTTCTTGCCCATTCTTCTCCATACGAAACTACCTTTTGGAAGAGCGCAACTAGAATCAATTTTATTTCCGTGTAAATATTGACGTTCAAAAGTGCCATTTATGTGCCTACGGCATCTATAACGCCACATGCGAACTACGCATCAAAGACCTGACGTCACAAATCCTGCATCGCGCAATCAGAGTTAACCGCGCGACTAGCATATATACAACATCCCGACATCAACCGTCGGGCAGTTGCCCACCAGACACGACACCCATCTGGTCGGAGGATCCTCCCTTTTCCATAGAGTATGAGTGAACTTTACACCCTGTTCCTCATACCTCTATACACCTATTGAACATAAATGCTTTGGCAAAATTAAAAATTAACTATCTGTTTTTCATAAAACTTCTAATACTAATACCTCGTTGGTCTAGTGGTCGCAAGCGCTACTGCTAAGCATGAGGTCCTGGGTTTGATTCCCAGGTCGGGTAAAGTCTAATTGGGTTTATCCATCAGGATTTTCTCAGCACCCAACCCGGAGTCCGGATTTGTGCCCGGTTGATGGCAATAGGCTCGCCCCTATTACTTGGGACCTAAACATAAATGGCGAAATGTGGGTGTACTATTAGGTACACCTCATCCCAGGTAGCATGTTTACGTCATTATGTCGTCCGTTTACGGTACTGCTCGACGTAAGAGATGTCATGTCTTGACGTCGAGGGGTCCCATCAGATGACGTCAATTTGTCACAGCCTCAAGACATGACGCTAAATCGACGTCACCAGGACGTTCCGTTGAGTACCAGATGTTAAAATGACGTTAGTGTGACGTACATAATTGACGAATAAACTACGGACTCTAAAATGACCTTGGGATGAAGTCATTTTTTTGCCGCAGACGTCATTTTGCTACCTGGGAGCCCAACCTTTCGGAGAAATAAGGCATGATGTTATGTTCTAATGATAAGCACCGATCGAGTGAAGTAACAAAGAAATGTAACAAACTTATTACAAAGCAACACGTGACCAAGAAATCAAACGGCGGATTTGAGCCAGGGAGCGCGACGCGGCGACGTGGCGACGTAGGTACGTAGCTGCACTTAATAACACAATCATAACTTATCTAAGCATATAGTTATACAGGGTGGGCCATCTAGTGTTTTAAGTTAAGACTACGCCGAGCGCACAGTGGCGCCCTCATCGTTATTTCGGTGATTTCTTTTATTTTAGAATGAAAATGCAGAAAATAAGCTCGTCAAGTTGTGCTTCACATGACTATACGTTATTATTACTACAAACAGTCATTTTAAATTGTTATGTTTTATTGTAATCATTAAAACGGAAAATAGTGGCCACTAAGCTCCGTTTTAATGATTTTCATTCTAAAATAAAAGAAATCACCGAAATAACGATGAGGGCGCCTCTGTGCGCTCGGTAGCCTCTTAAAGAATCGGCTATTAAAAAAAAAACTACTGATATTTTTTTTCTAATTTCTGGTTTTATTGGAAAGGTTGAACTTTGTCATTTAAGAATGGAACACAATATCATTCATATGACTACCACGACCGGCTCGGCAGTACCCCATCCGATCAACCCAATGTTTCAGTACATCTCCCACACAGTTTTTAGCTTTTGTAGCTATCACCGTTTCTATTGTAATTAAGTCAATTTGTTGTTGTTCCAAAATAAAAACTTTTACTTTTTTTAATTTATTTTCGATTGTTTCAGCTTGAATTTCTTCAAGGAAACTTCGATTTCATGTTTCAACGCTTCAGTTGTCTCTGGATGGTTTTCGTAACATTTATCCTTAATGGTTTTCCACGGAAAATAATCCAAAGGGCTCAAATCACAGCTGACCGAGGTGGCCAATTGACATCAGCATTTCGGCTGATTATTCGATTTTCAAAAACAGTGCGCAAAAGATCGATGGTTACGTTGTCTGTGTGACATTTGGCCCCGTCTTGTTGAAACCAAATGTCGTCCATGTCATTCTCTTCAATTTTTGGAAACAAAAATTCGTTGAGCATGGCACGGTAACGCTCACCGTTGACGGTAACGGCGACTCCTTGCGCATTTTCGATGAAATTCCAGCGTAGATATAGCGTCCCATTTTGCAAATGTCAAACATAAAACTAACTTCCTGTCAAAAAATGAATGTACTACTACCTTTCAAAGTCGAAGTAATAGGTACTTCAAAACACTAGATGGCCCACCCGTTACTTATACTAGCTTTTACCCGCGGCTCCGCCCGCGTGGATGTTGTTTATCGCGTAAAAAGTAGCCTATGTCTTATTCCATATCCCAGGCTTATATCTCTCCAAAATTTCATGACGATCGGTTCAGCAGTTTAGGCGTGTAAACGTAACAGACAGAGTTACTTTCACATTTTCAATAATATATAAAACAAAGTTGGGTTATTTACACCATTTATATATAACTCAAGAACGGCTGGACCGATTTGTTTGATCTTGGATTTGTCTCCGCCCCAAATAGCAGAATAACTATTAAAACACGCGAAAAGTTCACGAAAAAAAACCAACACATGTTTACTTTCTAACATTTGAGGGTAAAATATGCAACTTTACATCCATAAAGACATATCCCATAGAGCATTAACACGTTCACTGTTCTCAAAGTAGACACAATAGTTAAACAATCAACGTGAACCAATGGGGTTCATTAGACAGGGAACGTGAAAACGCCCTGGACGAAGCTACGCGACTTCGCATTGCCAGCCTTTTTAAGACTACTCGGTGGATGTACCGTTCATTGCATTATGTAAGATTAGGTAAACATACTCACGACAGAAATAAATTCTGTAGGTAATTTTAAATATAACGGTATTTTGAAAATACCGTTCTATTTTGCAGGCCGGCTTCCCCCAACCACCGTCCAAGTCTACGTCAAATGACAGATCAAGAACTAGTCGTAAGACATTTCCTTACAAGCAAAAATTACTTGCAACTTTTAAACGACAAGTACATATTATGTGTAAGGATAAAAGAATGCAATGCTGTTAAACTGGATGCATTCCTAGCATTCATCGCCAATGAACGCACCCACTACGATCGATCGAGCTTTGCCGTACTCCGCGTGCCACACGCTAGATGTCGCTAGTATCAATGAACTTTTGACGTGAACTTGATTGAAACTTAGAATAACTTAACCAAAATATTCTAAGCTTTTTATGTGATGTGAATAGTGATAACCGTGGGAATATATATCTAAATAACAACATTTATATTACAATACGTGAGAAATGCACATGTGTGTTTTAAATCGTAGAATACTGCATCCTGGTTTCTCTTTCTAAAACTGAACAAATCCTTAGGAAAAGGTATGTTGTGTTATTTACTAATAGAATAAGCATTATTTGTATAGGAACTGAGTTAATTCAACTCAATATTTATCAGTAATCGTAGGCATTATGTTAATTTTATCAATTACCAGTCCGCGAAAGTCATATAGCCCACTTTCACGCGCGTATCAACTTAGTAGCAACTTATTAATTACAGATTGTTATTATCCGTTTCCTCAAATGACCAACATCTTAAAACCTTTAAGATACTAACTGATAACAATTTTTGCCACATTTATAATATTTATTCTGAAGTTTTGTGAACTTGTTTGGTGTTACTTGTACATAACTTAGCATTATCTGATATTTACTTATTACATTTAAATATTACTTATGTAAACAACACACAAGTATAATATTTATGTAATCATCATCATCATTTCAGCCGAAAGACGTCCACTGCGTGACATAAGCCTCCCCAAATGGGGGGGTTTGCCTTAATCGCCACGCTTGGCAGGCGGGTTGGCGATTGCAGTATGGTGTTAAAAAAATGTATAGAGAACGCTGCTGCCCATTCTCCAGTTAAGTCCCTTTAGTCGCCTTTTACGACACCCACCGGAGGAAATGGAGTAGTGCTATTCTTTACGTCCGGCACCACACAGTACAATATTAATATTTATAATATTTATGTGTACTTATCAAATCCATTTGGACGTAGTTATGAAGAAATGTTCCAACCCACAAGTCACCCGAAATCGAGATAATGTGATCAAACTACCTTTTATGACACTTAGAGTCAGATTTGCAATAAGGTTCCAAGATAAGACTTAAAACTTGGAACCTTATTGCAAATCTGACTCTAAGTGTCATAAAAGGTAGTTTGATCACATTATCTCGATTTCGGGTGACTTGTGGGTTGGAACATTTCTGCATAACTACGTCCATTTCATTTTCACTCATGATGCTTTCAAGATTACTTTCTGAGAGATTTTCTAACTAATACTGAACAGCTAGCTGGGCTGCTGGGGAGTTTGTTGTGCCACTTCTTCCCAGATAAAGCACTAGAAAGTGGTGACTGTCTTATGTAATTTTGATGTTCAAAAGTGCCGATTCTCAGCCTAATTTGAATAAATGACTTGATTTTGATTTTTGAAGACCATGGCTATAGTAGGTTACCTACTTTGTAAAAATGCAAATAAACAAGGACATAAAAACTAGTATGTTATCACACTATCACACTTATCATCACATCACATCACATCACATCACACTAATATTATAAAGGCAAAAGTTTGTGAGTGTGTGTGTATGTTTGTCTCTTCGTCACGCTCAAACGGCTGGACCAATTTTGATAAAATTTGGTATGGACGTAGCTGACACCCTGGATTTACACATAGGCTACTTTTTATCCCGAAAGAATGTAGTGTACATTCTCTCACTACATTCTTTCAGGTTAAATATATTTTACATACATACATACTTAAACTCACACCTTCTTCCCATGGGGGTAGGCAGAAACTATAGAACGCCACCGTCTACTCCTTACATACCCCTTTTGCTTCGTTTACGTTCATACATCTGGTCAAACATGCACGCCGGTTGCAAGTACTACGCACCTGACCTTTCTGAAGAACATTTTTTGATTTAGTTACTCTCAAACAGTGGTGCCGATTCCCTTGTTTACAAACTAAACTAAATTTAAGTTCAGTGCATCTTTTTCTTTCCATTTCATTAAGAAAAGGACAGAAGATAAATTTTAGTTTAGTCCTGTCAAATTAATCAGCGCCTGTCACTACTCCTTATAAGTTTAGACGTGATTAAAAACTTGCCGACTAAAATTACGTCAATTTACGTCAAGCGGTGATTAATTTGACGGGACTACACAAAAATTTATCTTCTGTCCTTTTCTTAATGAAATAGAAAGAAAAAGATGCACTGAACTTAAATTTAGTTTAGTTTGTGAACAAGGGAATCTGCACCATTGTTAGTTTATTTAATTGTGCCTGTTATTTATTACTTAATATACAGCAAAAGGAACTTCATTTCAACTGGGTGTCCCACGACACCTATACCTATCCTTTTTCATACACAATAATGATATAGACGCTTGAAAGGCAATATTGACTACACGACATGTTGCCAACCACTAGAGCATTTTAAAGATTTTTTTTCCAAAAAGAAAAAACTTTAAATGCTCCAGTGTATGTATACCTACTCTATTAGAGTATACTCCACAAAAAATATAAAACACCTATTCCATTTAAAAAAAATTTTTTTTTTTTTTTGGAAATAAAATAATTTATAATACTCTAGTGTAAATTTGCCAACATGTTGTTTTGTCAATATTGCCTTTCAAGCGTCGATATGGTTTGTTTCCCCTATGTTTTACGCCTTGATATTTGAAGTAGGTACCTATTTAAAAAATTAACAATTTTGTTGATGGAACTGCATTGCTACGCTACTGCAAACAGCTATAAAAAATCTACCGTCAGGTATTGATTCAGTAGACATTCTTAGTACTAACAATATAGGTACAGTAATGTTTCTTTTTTCGGTCTAGCTTTCATTCACCAAGCAGAGTATAATGTGCGATTAGAAACTTTGATCCAAAAAAAGTGTCTATGAGATACTTTTTTTTGGAGCAAAATCCCTAACATCAGGAAACCAACTTTGTTGAAATAAAAAGTAAAAATCTGTAAAATTATTGCTTTAATAGATTCAAAGTTACAAACCATGGCTTTAATGATAATATTTGCACTAATTAAAACTTATTAATCTAAGTGCTTAAAAATAACAATAATCAGCCTTAGTTTAATTGTAAGTATTCCACTTACTACATAACTATGGAAGTATAATCGGGGTTCCTAATATTTAACATAATAAAAAATTAAAGTGGTGCAACAACAACAATAGTTGTATTTAGTCTAGTTGTAAATTAAATAATTAGATCTAAAGATAATTCATATGCCTCTGAATTCTGTAATGCATTTGCTGCCCAGTTCAAAAATATTTTTTTCTTGTATAAGCCATAAATTGTTTGGCAAATTTACATACTTAGATTTGTTGTCGCTAGTCGGGTCCTGGGCATGAACAGAAGTCATCTATAGCGACTGCTCGAATGCGGGTTGTAGGCACAAGAACGAATTATTTTTTGACATATATGCTGGGTGCTGGGCAGTGAATGGGTTACTACAACTTATCTGCAGCAAATTTAGCAAAGTCCATACATACTTCTTTTTACATCCATATTACCTATTCCCATTCGCCTGAAACACAGGATTACCTAGTTCAGGCACATAAGTCTTAGGAATATAATTTACATTTAAGCAAAACTGAACTTATTTTTATACATTGTAATTTATTGAATACATTTTTTTTTTTTTTTTTTTTTTTATATTATATTCTTTGCTAGTTCAAATCCTGTCCTGTAGTTGTAAATACTCTTTGTTAGAGTATCCCATAATTAATATCAAGTGCAACTATGTCATTATAGTTCAATGGAATCGGGTACAGGCACACATGTCAGGCATATGAAGGCATGTTTCATAATGTGTGAATATA
This sequence comes from Dryobota labecula, assembly GCA_947523025.1. NCBI lineage: Eukaryota > Metazoa > Arthropoda > Insecta > Lepidoptera > Noctuidae > Dryobota > Dryobota labecula. Next base: position 11,212,806 of record OX383306.1, on the reverse strand, counting down.
GCTACCTACATTAACTTAATCATTTATTTACTTTGCTAACATGTGTAATATGGGGGGGGGGGCTCGTGGCTAAGTAATAACAGCAAATGAACCTACAGTTATCAGGAAATCATAAACATTATCAGAAACACAGACTATAAATTAAAATACAACCACAAATGTTATTTCCTACTTTTTTTCTTATCACTGTGAGACTTTTTAGATTTCGACTTTTTGGACTTCTTCTTATGTTTCCTCTTCTTGTCTCTGTCTGATTCACTGCTGGATGATGATGATGATGATGAGGAGGAACTGCTTGTTGATGATGTGCTTGATGATCTGTGAGCAGAATATATAACAACAATATAATAAATATGTAAGATTCTTAAAAAAGAAACAATGCAGCTTTAATTACTATGCTTGTAATCACCTAACTGCTTGGATGATTATAGTAGAATAATTGACTATTGATAAACAAAGAATATTGCTGAGAGAAAACGACAGTCCAACAATTACTTTTTCTAATCAAATTTTACTGGCTCTGTTGAAGATGAGGATGACTAAAATCTTGTTGAAAACACATTTTCATTCCTTTTGCGTGTATTTCGAAGATTGAAGATATTTTTTACAAGAAGTGACATATAAAAACAAAACATAAAATGTGTAGAAGAAATAAAATAAATATAAGAAAAAGGTTAGTTGCTGGTCGTCAACAGGCTCAATAGTGTGTACTTTGAATAGATGCATCTTGCAAAAACTCAAAAATGGCTTGAGCGATTGTGACAACTTTGGTAAGTTTTGTTGCCAAGGAAGGTTCACAAAAAATAAATAATGAAAAAGGCATTGCACCGCATGCCGGGCATTGCTTCTTGTAATAAACATTGGTATAATCTTTAATCAGTGTAAAATATTGTCTGTAATCTGTCAACAAACTATGTTCCTTGACCTACCTAGACCTCTTTCTCTTCTTGCTCTTCTTTTTCTCCTTGGCCTTCTGTAGCTTCTCCTGCAGTTTCTGCCTAAGTTCAGCTTCTCGGAGCCTCTGCAGTGGCGTTGCATACTCCTCTTCAGTATCACTACTTGTACTGCTCACATCCAGTACTATCTCCTTGTTGGGGTCCACCTGGAAGCAAATAGCATAGTATCATTAATACTATACCAGATATAACTACATACCAAAATCAATAGCGTGTGGCTATTATTGTATCAAGTATGTTGCGTACCCAGGTAGGCCACTGCAAACACAATCTAACCAAGTGGGGGATTACTGACCCATCCAACACTTAGTGCTAGTGCGGTATTCCATGTTGTGACCATGTCCCACTTTTCACTTGCACTAAAGAAGACCTAATCAACATCACTGATACCGCCCAATCAACATGGCCAACTATTGGACTCAAACAATACAAAAACAAAGTACCATCAACACGAAAACAAGAAGATGGTCTCAAGATTGGTAGCCAACTAAGCATTGGAATAAAATACCCAAAGTCCCTAAAAAAAAAGTGAAATACTTAGATTTATTATTAGTTACCTTAGTGACGTAGACATAGGTTTTGAAAATAATATTTAACAAAATATTGCAATAACAAAGTATTTATATTAACCAGTTTTGTATAGAGCAAAGACAACATAATTATGAACAAGAAACCGAAGTTAAAAATTAATTACCTTGATAAAGTTTCTACATTGAAACGTAAGGTGTCCAGCATAGCCACACTTTTTACACGCAGCCCGAGACGTCTCCTTGCCGAATTTATTCACTAAATCTGTATAATTAGACATTATTGCGTAAAAAGGCGAATAAAATACTAGAATCCAAAGTAACCAACAATAGACTCGAGTCGAGATGCGAAACGTCAACAAACAATGCCGTTCCGTTTCCCTGTAGGCCTGTAGCGCTTAGTAAGCTTTGCGCTATGCGTCACGGCATTTTATTAGTTTAAAAAGTAATAATACTTTTTCCAAGTCCTAACTAATCAAAATAAGGCGTAAGATAAACTAACTGTAACTTTGTATTTTTAAATTAGTAAAATATTTCTAATAACCTCAAAAAACGCATCAGTAAATTGAAACGAAAGGTTTGACGAAAACGTTCCGTTCCGCACAATGGCTCTCCGTTCCATTTTACAATATAATTAATTTAAAAAAATATTTTCTTTTGCAGCAAATGACGGAAATTCTAGAACAAATTAAAAACATTTTGTCAAACATTAGTAGTTGAAAGAAATGTTCGGAAATGGCGGAGTTCCTGCCGCTGTGCGACGTGCTATTCAACGTGATCTCGCTCGCTGGGTACTTCTGCGACGTGGTGTTCGACGTCGTCATGGGCTATGCGTTGCTCGAACGAGGATATAAAGGCACTTTCGCAGCCGCTATATCTATTGTTATCACTTCGCTACTTATATCACAGGTGTGTATTGTTTTTGTAATACAGCCTATGTTAAACGAAACGTATTTTTCCTTTGGCACCTTGGCTTTTTAGCCATTTTTAGACAACACAAGTCGAGACTATAGTCAAAACTAACGAGTCTAGTTAAACTACAAATGCTCTAATACTGCAAAGCTGCAAAATAATATCAACCTAAAAGTTCATAACCACTGCCAATAGACTTTAGACTCTGTAAAATAAATACCTCTCTATTCTTCCCAGGTGCTATCTCTCCGCTGGTACCTCCACGTCTGGTGGGCGGGAGAAGGTCGTAAGGGGCGGCCGCCATGGCTGCCCATAGTACTGCACTGTCTACAGCTCGGTGTATTGTGGCGGTATGCAAGGCTGTTGGTACCGGTAGAACTTAGACGAGTGAAGCATCAAGTGCGGGACTTATGTGAGTATACAACATTATTTATCAGGGGCTCGTGGCTAAATGATAACAGCCGCACGGGTCCATTGAAGGTTAAACTACGGTTGCCGAGGATAGTTCGTGGATGGGTGACCATCCATTACATATCGAGAACCCTCCGTGCCTCAGAAAGCACGTTAAACCGTTGGTCCCAGCTCTCATTCATAGGTCTTTGACAGTTGTTACGGGTAGTTAGAAGCCCAAAAGTCTTGATAACTAATCTTACTAAGGGTATCATGTTACCCAGTAACTGGTTTGTGGAGGTCAGATCCGGTTAGATTGGAAGCTGACCCATTTGGGAAAAGGCTAGACCCCTATTTGGGAAAAGGCTAGACAGATTCTACTGAACGCCTCATCACGCTAGCCGTATGACGTTCTATAACTCCAGTATAAACGTATCTATGTAACATTCTCATTCCACAGGTATGCTCAGACTAGTCCACGCGTTCTGCGAGGCTGCGCCGATGTTGCTGCTGCAGCTACACATACTGTTCAAGGATAGCAACAGAGAACCAGCCAGCGACCTCGCCGTCACACCGGAGCCGAGCATTGATGAACCTTCAGGTATAGAACAATTGACCTTTCCTCAAACATGCATGGAAATATTGCCATTATTTTCGAAAAAAGAATACGCGAAGTATCGAATTTACGGACAAAGAAAATCAAATCCATTGCAGGAGCGTTTTTTGAATTTGGATCATTACAACGCTCCAGCAATATTGTATGAAATGGCGTGCTGGGGTTAATAAATACTCCTTGATTGGATCTCTTATCATTCTTGGCATACCAAAGTACGTCTCTTTGCTTAGCACAAATTGCGTTCACGTAGCTGTATAGCCATAAATGCGTTTGCCTTTCGGCACAGATGACAAATAGAAAATTGGCGGCAAAGCTGAAAATTCGTCTTGATTTGTTATTTACATACATATAAATTTAATTAAAATGAATTCCCACGGTTCAGAGAGTGAAATGGAGATTGATTGTACTCCACCAGATTTAAGATCAGAAGCCAAATTGGCAATGGAAAACCTGCTTCCAGTGAAGTCAAAAGAAAAATACATGAAAGTATGTCTTATTTCCCTAATTTTTTTTGAGAAAAGCACTATATATGCCTCGGCGGAAATGGCAATTGCCTGTCTCGTATTAGTGAAGTCCTCGCCTTCAGCGGCTCGGCCTGCAATTGCCTATTTCCTGGCCTTTGCAATAATGTTTTTTTTTTTTTTTTGTGTTTCTCTGCAATGCAAAAACCTTCCCTTCACACTTGAGACTAGAGATGTCAATGTATTCCAATAGCTTTTATGACAAGTCTTTAACAGTTCAAGCATTACGGTTATAGAATGCCGTGCCCGTCTCGATAAGGTGTGCTTAATCATTGTCCACTTTTAAAATTCTGGTTAAAAATCACTTCCTCTCTCCTTAAACATCATCGTAACTTAAAGTTCCTTGCTCTTGTATCATGTTTATTATTGTATATATATATACATATTTATATGGATAAGTATCTATATGCTTTATGTATGTATGTATTTATTGTATATGTAAATGGTACACAACTGACTACCTGCAGTATTGTCTCTCCTTCTACTTTTGGATCCATCCAAAGGTTGTCTGTAAAAGATCGCTTTTAGCGATAAGACCGCCCATTGTGACACCCTATGTAACAGTTCTACATTTCTAACTGTAATTTTTATGGTGTATATAAGAAAAAGTATTCTATCTATCTATCTTCCCTCCTTCCAATTATCCCTAGATCTACTACTGTTTGTTTGCAATCCTTATGAATAAAAGTCGAGTTCGTCCCGCCGTCCGTTCGTGGCCGTCCGTGGGTCCGTTTGGGTCCCACTGTGTATTAGAAGATAATAATGCCTTTATAGCTACCTCGGAAAAATGGATTGACCGTATATTAGGCCAATAATAACAACAACTTAATAACTGACTGGTACGTACTGTGTGGTGCCGGAATTAAAGAATAGCATCACCCCATTTCCTCCCGTGGGTGTCGTAAAAAGCGACAAAGGCACTTACTAGAGAATGGGCAGCAGCGTTCTCTATGCATTTTTAACACCGTACTGCGATCATCAACCCGCCTGCCTAGCGTGGCGATTATGGCAATACCAAACGGGGGAGACTTATGTCCAGCAGTGGACGTCTTTCGGCTGAAATGCTGATGAATAACAAACACAACAAATTCCTTTATTAATTACCAGAAAACAAAGCGTTTTCGGAACTGAACGTGATATCTGCGTCACTGTCTCTGTTCTCCGTGTGCTGGGCGCTCGCGAGCTTCAGCAAGAATGTCCGTCTGCAGAACGTGCACCGGCTTGTGCTCACCTGGCTCGGCGTTATTTTTCAGGTAATTTATAATTTTTATACCTTGTACCCACTCCCTCTCGAAGAGAGGAAGCCTGTGTCCCAGCAGAACGAACATTATTATTATGTTATGCACCTTGTGAAAGCCGCAGTAATCTGGAATTCGCTGGATGCGGGAAGTTCATAACCGGTCGATGTGGCGACGCTTGGGGAAGGCCTATGTCCAGCTGTGGACGTCTTTCGGCTGAAATGATGATGATGACACTTTTATACAGGGTCTACTACTCGGACTCAGACTATATTACTCCGGCCCTAGTCCAGGCCATGGTCCGGAGCGAGAGTGCATGGGGGGAGGCAGTCACCTCCTTCTGCGAAGCAGTAATGCTCGCGAAGGAGAAGGCGGAACGCGTGAGGGAGCGGCAGTCTGTGCGCCCTCACGCCCTAGTCGCCGCAGGAGACGCCCTAGGCGGTGGGAATCGGTAGCCGATTCCCGGCTACCGAAGGCGCGGGCTTGCGGACGGCGAGCTATGGGCAGCTCGCCGTCCGGTAAGGACCAGGCCCGGGTCGACGGCGCGTTGTGTTTCACGCATGCTTCAAAGAGATGTCAGCACGCACTAACGGGGTCCGCTAAGACCGGTGCCTGCCAGGGTTGCGGGTTTATCCGAAAAGGATACCGTGGCCCTGGCACACAGGCAACTGAAGTAACACGGGTGGGTTTTAGTCAGTAAAAGTCTGACACCCTCCCGCTCCGCCAAAAGCGGGAGAAGTTATTTGATAATTTCCCACCCAAAAAAAAAGGGGTATCCAGGAAAAACACTCAACTTCACCTACATGTCCGGGGTTTTATAAGTTTTTGTCCGACGTCAGCCCTACCCATGGCTCGAACGGTTCAGTAAGATAAGGCTCACCGGTGAGCCCTGTGACCAGAATGGAAATACTCGATTTTCCATATGGCGTTCAACGTGTTAAATGTTGACACCCCTCTCGTCTATGTAGTTTCCCAGATAACTTAATTTGACCTTGTATATAAAATAAATGCGTTTATGTACAGTTCCTGTGGCGGCTGGGCACGATATCGGCGCGGATCTGCGCACTCACAGTGTACGCTCTAGTCTACGAGTACTGGGTCTTCTTAGTTATAGGTAAGTTACCGTATCCTGCCTTTTCGCCGAAAATTTTATAGCAGATTATCACTTGCCAACCAACGATTCGCCGATGTTTCACTTTGACAACTAACCATTAGCAAATTTTTGTATGAGAACGTTTCATTTGGTAGAATTATTGTTAAGCTGATTATTATAATGACACAAAACGTTTGGGACATTTATCATTTGTCATACATTTCACTAGGCCACACAACTATTAGACGAATTTGTCAGTGTAATTTTTACAAGAATCTCAAAAATAACATTAAACCTTTAAATTGGCAGCAATGCAGAGCCATATTACGATAGGTTAGGTTAGGTTAGAGTATGACAAACAACGCACGAGACGAGCGAGCGAAGCGAGCGTGCCGCGGTAGCAACCGTCGATGTGCCAGAAGCGAACCGCTTTTGTAAAAGGAACAAACTAAATCATTCTGCTACTTGAAAGTTGGCATTTTAAAAAGTGTCATTATGAAAAGCAGGGGCCTAAGTCTACTAATTTACAAACGTTGAAATGGTCTCGCCATTGTGAGTATTTGACAGTGTTTGTATGGCAAATCTGTCAAAAACTCACAATGAAGAGACCATTGCATCGTTTGTACATTAGTAGACTTGGCCCCCAGATCAAACGTACAGATGGTAACTGTGAGGTTGGGAAATAACACAAAATTATATGATAAGTTGGCAAGTGAAAATCTGGCAAATAATTTTCGGCAAAAAGGCAGAGAACCGTAAGTTACATAATACTACTACTACTTGTAGAAAATATAACAAAAGTAAAAGCAATGTTTCAACATTAAAGAAGTATTTTTGGGAGTAACATATGAATAAGCATTCGAATATACAACATGAAATAAAATCGTAACTTCACAAAATCACATTTTACTGAAAAAACTGATCCATTTTTTTTTAGTTTTTTTTTTTTTTTTTGTCAAAGTCAAATCATTTATTTCAAATGCACTTTTGAACGTCAAAAATTACAAAAATAGTTAATTGATTCTAGTTGCCCCTTCCAAAAGTTAGTTGGCGCAGTGGTTAAGCAATTGACTGCTACGCTGCGTGTCACGGGTTCGATTCCCGCACGGAACAAATATTTGTATGACCTACAAGTAGTTGTTCCAGGTCTGGCTGTTTGTGTATGTAAGTTTAAATGTTTGTAAACGCACCCACAATACATGAGAAATTCCTAGTGTGGGGCAACGTTTAAAAATAATAATAATATATATTATTAAACTCTTACCCGCTCCAGGTCTCCACTGGCTATCAATGTTCTTATGGCTGATATCTCCTAAAAACGTGTTCCACGGCGAACGCATCAGTCGGCCGCGCAAGGCGTACCTGTCTGCGCTCATCGCGTTTGTGTACGTGTTTGCGTATGTCAATCTGCAGGAGCTCAATCATAGGCAGAAGATGGTAAGTCATTCAAAAAGAAGATACAAAAGCTTCTTGCCTATACCCAAAGTCTCTAATTCAGATAATTTATGTAAACAAAGTAATGTCAAGAAATGTCACTGTCAAAATGACAGGACAGTGGTGCAAAACATTTTATCTTGTTTTTTTTTTATTTTGTGTTTGTAAATAGTCATCGCTAAAATTAAAGTGAATTAATTATAAGAACTAAGCAAACAAAATACCGTTGCCAAACAATGTTTTGTGTAGTATGTCGCAGACACGGCATATGATCGTCATAATCAGCCCTTTTAAGTCCTAGATGCAGGCCTCCCAAATCGATTTCAACTCGAAACAGTTTACAGCCGTTTTCATCCAAAATGTGGCTAGATATGTTACTTACAATATGAATCTATGAATGAGAGTTGTAATATTAGTGTTGTAGAAGATGTAAAAAATTTGAAAATGTTTGGATTGTTACCACAATCATAGAATATTTTATACCAGAAAATCTCCTTTTTTTAATAACTTTGTTTAAAACAGAAAATTTATAAAAATAATTATGGTATGATTATCTTTTAATTATTATTTCATAAAATCAGTACTTAAAAGAAAATGAAACCTCTTTTTTTGGCCATTTTGTGTGAATTACCATTACCAAGATATTTTTTTGTTATGTTATCCCTTTTGTTTACATAAATTATCTGAATTTGAGACTTTGGGTATAGTTTGGATGTCAAAAATTTCAACAATACTCACAACTTAAAATATACAACAATTTGGTACACAAGCCACGATTACGAATTTACTATTATACAGTGCCGATTCCCTTATTCACAAACTAAACTAAATTTAAGCTCAGTGCATCTTTTTCTTTCTATTTCATTATGAAAAGCACAGAAGAAAATTTTTAGTTTAGTCCTGTCAAATTAATCACACAATGGTGCCGATTCCCTTGTTCACAAACCAAACTAAACTAAATTTAAGTTCAGTGAGTTTTAAGTTTTTAGTTCACAACTACTTGTAGATCATACAAATATTTGTTCCGTGCGGGAATCGAACCCGCGGCACGCAGCGCAGTAGTCAATCGCTTAACCACTGCGCCAACCGTGCCGTTAATTGCCGTGCCTTGTTTCCCACATGTACTAACAATGATGCCGATTCCCTAGTTCATAAACTAAACTAAATTTAAGTTCAGTGCATCTTTTTCTTTCTATTTCATTAAGAAAAGGACAGAATATAAATTTTAGTTTAGTCCTGTCAAATTAATCAGCGCTTGACGTAAATTGACGTAATTTTAGTCGGCAAGTTTTTAATCACGTCTAAACTTGTATGGAGTAGTGACAGGCGCTGATTAATTTGACAGGACTAAACTAAAATTTATCTTCTGTCCTTTTCTTAATGAAATAGAAAGAAAAAGAAGCACTGAAATTAAATTTAGTTGAATTGGCACCATTATCATAGAGTGTCCCATATTTGGACAAGATAAATTAATTTTGAAGAAGAAAATGAAGTTAGAATAAATTTAGAAAATATAGCAATTATTATGAAAAACAATCAAACTAGACAAAAGTTTATAAAATATTGCAAAAAAATAGCTGCCGCAGTTGTAAATAGAAACAAAGTATGAAAGATGTACTTTCAAGTATTTAAAAAATATATTGCTAAATAATCATTGTAAACACTTGTTAGTAAGTAAAAAAGCTACAAAAACACTAGAGTTAAAAAAAAATAAGTAGGTTCTACTAAAATAAATGTCAAATTAGGAACTATATAGATTAAGAAACCCCGTACCCTGTTATATTAATAAAAATGCAAAAAAATGTCTCTGTTTAACACGTCAGAGGAAACATGAAACGCCCTGTGATGACGGGTTAAGACTGCGCCGATTTCACAGTGGCGCCCTCATCGTTATTTCGGTGATTTATTTTAGAATGAAAATGCAGAAAATAAGCTCGTCAAGTTGTGCTTCACAAGACTACACGTTATTATTACTACAAACAGTAGTTTTAAATTGTTATGTTTTATTGTAATCATTAAAACGGAAAATAGTGGCCACTAAGCTCCGTTTTAATGATGACAATAAGACATAACAATTTAAAACTACTGTTTGTAGTAATAATAACGTATAGTCTTGTGAAGCACAAATTGACGAGCTTATTTTCTACATTTTCATTCTAAAATAAAAGAAATCACCGAAATAACGATGAGGGCGCCACTGTGCGCTCGGTAGCCTCTTAATAAATAAAAAAAACTGCAGTACTGCTAGCTTGGCCCCCCATGAACATAGATATTCCTGCCTCTATTCCCAGGTGACGTTCTACTGCGTGATGTGCATCGAGAACTGGTTGCTGGTGACGGCGTGGTGGTGGTCGGGACGCGCCGTGCAGCCGGCGTCGCTGGCCGCTGCGGCCGGCGCAGCCTTCTGTGCCGGCATCGCCTTCATGCTCATATACTACAGGTGAGCATCTTTACAAAACCTCCTTGTCTATTCCCACATTTATCTTGAGGAATGCATGTACACTGCTACAGCTCTATTCAAACTTGATGGCGGTTCTGAAGTGCGCTACTCGTCGCGCAGTACTGCACCCCTCGCTCGCTCGGCTCACGCGTGGTTGTTCACAGTTCTAACCTAACCTATTTCACCCAGTTCAAAATGACGAATCATACCTACATTCTGCCGCAGAAATGTTCACTATTGTCTACTTATCTAGTCGCAGGCAGATTGTATGATTCTTTATTTTGTTCTCTAGGTGATTTACAGCTTAGGCAATTTCCTGTGTAGACATTAATTTTAGGCGTTTTGCTTCGTAGACGAATTGAAAGTTATACACTCTGATCATACAGCCTCACCGCCGGTGACACGTGATTTTTTTACTGCGCAGCGACTCGCCTCGTGTTCCGAGCCGCCGTAAAGTTTCAATCGGGCAATTTTTCGAACATATGAAGCAATGGATTAACAATATCCTTCAAAATCGTTCTATGGCGTAATTGCGTAACAATGAAATATATGCGTAGTAGGAATGGGTTTCATTTTGACAGTTCAACAATAATCATTACGTTTTTTACGTTTTTTGAGCTGACTAATTTTTCGAACATATGAAGCAATGGATTCGCAATATCCTTCAAAATCATTCAGATTGCGATTGATGGTGTGATACACAATTAGACTGCAGATTTACTACTCCTTCTCTCCTTCTTTATGTTCTAGTGTCCTGTGTGTTTTTGGTTATACAGGGTGTAAGGGAAACTAACAGGGTGCATTCAGCTCCTTATTTTGAATCATTTATTCCACCGGAAATTTGCTCACGATTTTTTTTTTTTTTTCGTTTTTTCAGTTTCAGTTCAAATTACATTCTCTGTAGGCAGCAATCCATTTATGTAAAAAAAAACAGCTAAAATAAAAAACCAGCACTGGATGTTGAAATACTCTAACGAACGACGCGCGAAATCAGCTGTTCACTTTCTGCCTAGCTACAGAGTTCATCGATCTCACTCGCTGCGCTGCCGTTCGCTACATGCGTTTTGCCACGGTAACGATACATTGCGTCTGAGGTAATAAAACTAATCAGGGTTATTGGATTCCCATAACGTTCCTGAAATTATTTCATGTACTGGTCATCTTAGTATGATATACTGAATTCACCCCATCAGTCTGCGGAGGGCTGTGCCTTACACGTATAACCAAATAATCTAAGACATGTGAGAGTAGGCCTGTGTCCCAACAATGGGAACTTCATAGGCTGATTATCCTTTATTTGTAGTAGTAAATAAACTACGGTCAGCTTCCAGTCTTACCGAATTTAGCTGAACAGCAGTATCTTACATAGAGCTCTTCATGCACTTCATGGAGCATTCTGCTGCCTATCTAATCTCCACAACTTTCTTTTCCTCAGATATTTCCACGTGAGAAGACTGGGCTATATGCTAGGTGAACATCAACAAGGAACGAATAGCACTAATACATCGTCACAGAATAAAGATGGTATGTTCTTTGAAAATATTTCTAAAACCTTATCTTAATTATCTATCGATATAATAAAAATAAAATACTGTTCGTTGGTAAGCATAAGAAATGAAATAAGCATATACAGGGTGTGGCGTAAATAGTAGTCCAACGTAAGAGGTCGATATACCGTATATTCAGCTATCACATACCACGATGTGAATCATTTTTCATAGTTCCCCGATTTTTTTATAAGTTTTTTTTTTTGGTTGAAAAATTTACAGCTAGCTTTACATAATTGGCTATAATTGACTTAAAGTATTATAAAAAAAATATATATAATTAATGTCATTTCTAGGAATTACAGCCAATTTTTTTTTATTATTTATTTATTTTTATTAAAAAAAACCTTGCCCCACACTAGGAATTTCTCCTGTATCGTGGGTGCGTTTACAAACATTTAAACTCACATACACAAACAGCCAGACCCGGAACAACTACTTGTAGATCATACAAATATTTATTCGGTGCGGGAATCGAACCCGCGACACGCAGCGCAGTAGTCAATCGCTTAACCACTGCGCCAACCGTGCCGTAAAAATAATAATTAGTAAAGTAAGATGTCAACTTAAAGTAAGGAACACGGGTGGGTTTTAGTCAGTAAGAGTCTGACACTCCCTTCCGCTCCACCCAGAGCGGGAGGGGTCATTTAATGATTTCCCATCCTCAAAAAAAAAAAAAAAAAAAAAAAGGGTGTCAACTTTTCAAACTTTTTTTAAATAATATATTATTCGAAGACCTATAAAAAAATGTTTAAATTGTGAAATGTATGTGATAGCTGAATATATGGTGTATCGACCCCTTAACGTTGGACCACTATTTACGCCACAACCTGTATACATAAGCACTTCAGAACGGCTGGACCGATTTAGCAAGTTAAACGACTTTACAGACAACCAATTTTTTTTTAAGAAGTTGCACGTCTATCACGTGTACCTATGCAATAAATACGTAATTCGCAGTGGAAGCGTACTGGGCCCATAACCTAATGTAATGAAACACAAAGATATAAATTAGAACTAGTATATTCAATCGGTTACAACAACGGAGAATGAGTTTGCAAAAAGGTAAACCGCTGACAGAGATATGTTCGTTTAGAAACACACTATTATAGGGGCGCGCGAATCGTTCAGAAACAACGCGGTTGGGTTTATGTTCATATTCCGATAGAGCTGCAGGCGCCATTTTACTAATAATTCTTTATAACTTTGTTTTTATTTCTAACTAGCTGCTGTCCATATCTTCGCCCGCGTGACTTTTTCTACAAGAAAAGTTTTTAATCAATGCGCAAATTTTGACAAATTAAACTTAAACGTGTTTCATTATACACCAATTTCTTATTTTGATAATTATGTCATAGTACAAAAAAAAATGAAGTTTTCGTTAACGAAAGATGTTTATTTTGAAACTGGTATAATGGATACTCGTCACGCAACGCGCCGGGGCGGCACGGTCAGTGAAGCGGAACGCAGTAGTAGGTACCTATCAGCTGTGCGCTCAGCCATTGATATTATTACGAATAGATTGTATCCATATTTTGCTGATTTCAAGTGGACCAAAAAAAAAAGTATTAAAAAAATTATGGAAATGTGTACTATTACTGACACTGAACCACCAAAAAAATATTACGCACTGGTTAAAAACTTATCCTGTATACAATAAAATAAAATTGAAGTGTCTGTTTGGAATGTAACAACTTTTTTTATCCACGCGGGCGTACCCGCGGGCAGCAGCTAGTCGAAAATAAAAGTCTTAGTTACTCCTTATAAAATCAGCTATCTGCCAGTCACGGTGGGCCTAAAGCCGCGACAGGTTGCATTAAAATGGTCACCAAAACTGATTGCACCACTCTTTAGTTGGTTAATCACAGATCAAAAAACCGTTCGAATCAAAATCCTAGCTGCTCCTGTTTAGAAGTTATGCGTATTTTAAACTTTTTATCCGAAAATCTCCATTTTTGTCTTTACGATCTTTAAAAAGAGTATTATAATCTCATTATTTTACCGCACTCATCATGATGGGTAGTAAAAGCTATAAAAGAAACATATTTACCTACATAAAAAAGTATAAATTTCCTTATAAAATAATTATAATAATAATAATAATAATAACCCCACCGCCGTATCTCTACGTTGACGTCGTGGTGGGGCTTGCGCGCTCCAAACTCTAGGTCTGTGCCGGTAGAGTTTACTTTACCGGAACATGTCTAGGGTGAGGAGCCAGACCAAGAGAGATACAGAAACCCGCAGGGCAGCATGTGGCGAGCTGTTGGGCAGTTGCGACCCCACGGACCCTATCTCCCGGGAGAAGTCATATTCCTCATCTCTGGCTTGCCTTTATTGGCCGGCTGGAGTGAACGTTGACGAGGAACTGAGCTCCCACCTCATTCTTGCCTTTATTGGCCGGCTTGAGTGGAGATTCGCAAGAGCAAACGTGCTCGGAGGAAGGAAGTATTCCAGTAAGTGCTTGTAGGGATCTTGACCATCTTCCGGGCTCTGGGATTGTTCTGAGAGCCGTGGAATACCTCTCCACTCCTCGAGCACCTCAGGACATGTTGCCCCCTTGTCGCTACGTCACTATGTACTAGCGACCGTTTTCGGGGGCCCATTATTGAGTGTGCAAGTCACCCCCTGCCATTTTATCCGTGTATAATAAAACATTGATCAGGCAGGGGCCATAGTCCTTCCATAGTTTTTGGTAACCAGTCCATTTTAACCACCCAAACCCATAGTCCAATATCTTTGGTTCCATATCCTGCAATAGTCCTACACCAACCGGGGGTTGTCCTTGGGTGCACTTGCATGTTGCGTACAGGGATAATCGTCGGTTGGTGCTTCATTCAATTAAATAGCTACTAACGGGCCTCTGCGAGTTGGCTTCGGCCCCTCGTACGCCTTCCAAAGGTCCGGGACCCCAGGGTCCCGAGATATGTAAACACATAAAAATAAAATAATAATAATACTATATAAAATATATCGCAGTGTAAGAAGGCGAGCTAAGCTTGCGCTGCATACATCATGACAACCTCGTATTACATTTGTATGTATAATGCATAGCTTTACGTACTGATAATAAATTGGATTATGTTAAGACTCCGAGAGTCGTCGATAGGTGGCGAATCATACAATAATTTTCGCACCCGCAATAACGAAACTAAAGTTCAGGGCTTACATACCAGTTGATTTCAAAGTAAAGTCATTGGGATTTTGTAAGAAATCACTTTTCTACTCATCATGAGTCGAAACAATAATGTGCGAATTAATTCACACTTGGATCATAAATGCGATCATGAGGAGAATAGAATTAAAGTATGTGCGCCATGTGGACGAAAAATAATATTTGGTAAGCGCAAAATTTCTAACTTTGCAATAACCGAATATCTAAATAATTCATTGAAAAAATATGTTAATAAGAATTTTGATAAATCTGATTCTAGGTTTCCGACCAGTATTTGTAGCTCTTGTAAAATTTTTATTGTTGAACGAGAAAAAGGTATTTTAAAAAGGCCTGTTCCAATCATGCCTAATTATCAAGATATGAATTTGGCCAAGGAAACTAGAAACATGTCGTGCAATTGTTATGTATGCTTGACTGCACGATTTACAGGGCACACTGCGGTAAAAAAGGGTAAAGGCTGTAAGCGTATTTTTTCTGCTTCTAAGATTACCAAAGATAATGGCCTCGAAGGTACTATGAAAAATTTACAGGTAAGTAGCTCGCATTCGGGTAAATGCGGCGAAGCAATCGTACCTAAAACGTCTATGAACATATGTAAAAATTGTTTTCAGCAGCTGGGAAAGGGAATATCACACAATTGCCAAGGTGCTTCTTCAACTACTAGTTATAGCTTTTACTACCCATCATGATGAGTGCGGTAAAATAATGAGATTATAATACTCTTTTTAAAGATCGTAAAGACAAAAATGGAGATTTTCGGATAAAAAGTTTAAAATATGCATAACTTCTAAACAGGAGCAGCTAGGATTTTGATTCGAACGGTTTTTTGATCTGTGATTAACCAACTAAAGAGTGGTGCAATCAGTTTTGGTGACCATTTTAATGCAACCTGTCGCGGCTTCAGGCCCACCGTGCAGTGAAAGTCCCTTCAAAATCGGTCCAGTCGTTTCAGAAATTAGCCGGAACAAACAGACGAACAGATACACAATAGTTTTTTTTTTTTTTTTTGTAAAAAAAATATATATTTCGAGCAACCTTAACCCATATTTGGAGTACACACAAATACAGAAACACAATAAAAACTATAATAAAAATAAAACAAACTAAAAGCCTTTATCTAACCGGCCCTGCTGACGGCAAAATGCCTACTCGTATCACAGCAGTGCCGTATGTATGAGCAATGATTATAAGTACCGTATAAAATTTTGTACGCATTTATTTTGTTTTGAAATTACAAACAGACACTTCAATTTTAATTATTTGTATAAATATACATCGCTGCCTACCCCTTTATGGAGTACTGGCGTGATGTTACATTGATGTTGTGCTATATTTCATTTCTAGGCAAGCAGTCGAACCAAGCGGACAATCCAACGATACCGGGAGTTTTCAACTGTAGATTCTCCAATCCAGTCAGTAATAGGTGAATATTTATTTATTACTAGCTTCTGTCCCGCGACATTAATATTTTTTTATTTTTTATTAATTATATTTATTTATTTAAACTTTTAGAAGTATTGTATTTATTTTATTTCTTATTTTGTTATTTTTGTCTCATATGCTGCACCGGGTGACGTCATCACGTCAGCGCTGGGGCTCTTGTCTCGCATAGGGTCGCAGCATTATGCTGAGCGATGGCCGATGGTGCATATTTTCCCCCAACTTGTTATTTACGTGATTGTGTTCTTTCTCTGCGTCTATTTTCCTTTTTTTTTTCTATTTTTGACCTAAGAATTGTATAAAACGTATGAATATTTGAATTTCGCGGGCTATCCTGATGCTTTCGCCTTTATTCAGTTTTTTTGACGTGACAACGTCTAATAAATCGATGAACGCCGGCTGCATGCACGAAAAAGGATGACTCATTGTCCCGTTGCGCTCATTGTCCCGATTCGCTCATTGTCCCGTTACGCTCATTGTCCCGTTACGCTCATTGTCCCGTTACGCTCATTGTATGCCTGCGCCACATAAATGTTTTGTTATGACGTCACATTAAACTATCGTCCGTAAACCGACTTTACAGACAACCAATATTTTTTGATTAATTACTTCAATCAATCTTTCTGTATGTTTGATTCCAGCGCCGCGAACGGTCGCAAGAAGAAGAAGCCGACGTCTTTCGTCCCGCCGCCCGCCGCGCCCGCAGCCGCCTTCTGGAGACGACCGCTACCCGCCGCTCATAACCATCACGTGAGTTACGTAATCATTGCTAGCCAGCCAACTTCATTACACTACTGGCAGTCGTGACGTCATCCGCTGATATTCGGGGTCTATCAGAATACCAGCGCTGCGGCACTTATTTTTAAATGTCGCAGCATCATGCTGAGATAGGAGCCTTTTGGCCTCGTACAGGACTCTGTTTTTCTTTAAAAAATCTTATACAGGGTGTAAGGGACAGCCCTCCGCAATTAACAGGGTGCATTCAGCTCCATATTTTGAATCATATTCCACCGGAAATTTTGCTCAGGAAAGTTTTCAAAGTCAAATCATTTATTTCAAAAAGGCACGAAGATGCACTTTTGAACGTCAAAAATTTTCATTTTTTTAAATCGCTTTTTCAGTTACTACGAGGGCGGCACTGGAAATTTCGGGAATCAAGGAAGAGACACAACGTTACTATTTAAAAATGTATTTATTGCTTTTCGAAGTATTCTCCGCGAAATTTGACACATTTTTCCATACGATGGAACCAATCATTGAAGCAACCATTCCATTCGGAAGTTGGGGTCTCCAAAAAGGCCGTTTTGTAGGCGTCCACAGCTTCTTCAGGTGATGAAAATCTCTGTCCACGCAATTTATTCTTTATTTTAGGGAAAGTATAGAAATCATTAGGGCTTAGGTCGGGGCTGTACGGCGGATGGTCTAATAATTCTATGTTTTCTTGCTCTAAAAACTCTTTTGTTCTGTGCGCGGTGTGAGAACTTGCATTGTCGTGATGAAGGATGATGCGGCGGTTGCAGTTCTCTTTACGGAGTTCAGAAACGACCTGTGGCAAACAAATGCTAGCATACCATTCTGCATTAACCGTTCTTTGTCCCTCAAGAGGAATAGTCGTAACATGGCCGGTTTTGGAGACAAACGTGGCCACCATTTTTATTGCAACACTCCGAACAATTTTTGTTGGCTTTAACTCATTTTCGAACACCCAAACTAGTGACTGGTTTTTTGTTTCGGGTTCGTACGCATATATCCAGGATTCGTCACCTGATACGATGTTGTATACAGCATTTGAGGATCCTGCGTGGAATCTTTCGAGAGTTATGACGCACCAAGTAACGCGAGCCGCTTTTTGCTCTTCATAGAGCGAATGCGGTATCCATCGGGAAAACAACTTTTTTACACCTAATTGTTCATGCAAGATTATTTGTATTTGACTCATGCCAATGTCTAAAGTTGCCTGAATTTCGCGGTATGTCACATGTCGATGTTCCTCAATCAGCTTACGCACAGCATCAACGTTTTCTTGGGTGACTACAGTTTTTGGACGACCTTGACGGGGATTATCACTGAGCTTGACACGTCCACGTTGAAATTCAGCAAACCAGCGATAAATTGTGGTTTTGGATGGGGCTTCATCACCAAATGCAGAAATCATCCGGTCAACACACTGTTTTTGTGTTGAACCACTTCGAAAGTCATAATAAATCATCGCTCTTGAATTTTCTCGAGTCAATTGCATTTTCTCAACGACTAAACAAGTTTGACAAAACCTTGTGACAAGACCGAGAATCTTTTTTTAAAATAAATAAATGGTATTCGATTTTTAAAACCAAGGAGTTTTCAATTAAAAAGATTTTAATATGACAGGAACAGTGGAAATATTCCATACCCGATACTTTTAGTGCAGCCCTCGTATTCCTTTATTTCAATGTAAAATTACATTCTCTGTACGCATCACTCCATTTATGTAAATAAAACAGCTAAAATAAAAAAACCGGCAATGGATGTTGAAATACTCTACCGAACGACGCGCGAAATCAGCTGTTCACTTTCTGCCTAGCTACAGAATTCATCTATCTCACTCGCTGCACTGCCGTTCGCTACGTGCGTTTTGTCCGCGTGAAATTTCGGCCCCCGACCCTCCGCGTAACTTCCCGTTGCCCACCCGCGCTATTTCTTCGTTTTTAGATAGCGTTCTTTCTGACTTTTTTTTTTTTTCCTTTTGCCCGTCTCCTTAGGGTCTCAGCGTGATGTTAAATAGCCTATAACCTTCTCCAGGAATTGGGCTATCAAATACAAAAATAATTTTTAGAATCCTTTCAGGAGTTTCAGAGATTACCCCTACATGCACCAACAAATTTTACTTTTTTATAATATTAGTATATATAAACATCACGATATTATTTCAGGGCGGCTCATCAGAAAACGAGGGCTCAAGCGTCGGTTCACGCGTCAACATCCAGCAGAAACTACAGGAGAAGAAACAAAAACAACTCGCGGAGTTACGCGTCATAGAGGAAGAGATCAAGCAAGGCAAACTGGCCAAAACTACTCCTGTGGCGGCCGAAGAAATATACAGCAGCTTGCAACGACAGCCCATACCGCGGGCCAAGACGCACGCGGAACCACCAGCATGGCCCAGCATCGAAATGACACACTCCTACCAAAATTACCCCATTTGCAACATATACCCAACATACACAGAGATAAAACCAGACTTCAATATCAATATAACTTTTCAAAACAACGATTCGAACAACCCCACAGATTTAAACGAACCGTTAAAAATCCGAAGACTTCCGAACAGATACGACAATACCCGAACGTTTTACGAGAACCCGGCGAACATGAGAAACGATGTCACACGAACACCTTTACGATCACCGAATTATTTAGAAAACAGAAACTATGAAGCGAACTGTGGCAGTCCTAGGAATGTACTGAATAATAGTCCTAGGAATTATATGCCAGATGTTAGTAATAATTATGAAACTGGGTTAGATAAGCCTAGAATAGCTCAGAATTCTATTTATTCAGAAGACCATAGACAAATGGGGGAGTATTCGGGGTATTGCGAAGGCAGTCAGTACCCAAAATATGAAAGTAAAGATGAGTATGTGTCTGCGTTACATAATGTACACAATGCTTTAAATGTTCAGAGCATAGAGAATATTAGGAATAATTATAATGAGGTTGGTTGTGGATACAACCAGAATTGTGAGAGGTTTCAATACCCGATGGGGAAGAAGGCTGAGAATATGAGGAAGATGCAGAGGTGTAGGACTCCTGAGATACTGCTGGCGCCGCATTACCTAGAAGGGTGTAATAGGCAGGTATGCTGCCATTGGGGAGCACCTTATACGTGAGTTTCATTTACAATTATTTTTTTGGTGGGGCTTGTGAAGTAATAACCAGAGATCGGAATAGGTAATAGTACATTACTTACAAAGGGCTGTAAAAGAAAGAAAGCCCGAAATCGCAGGTATTGTGAACCGAGCCGCAGGCGAGGGTTGTAAATATGCGATAGAGGGCTTTCTTTTTTACTGCCCGTGGTGAGTACACAATTTTACGTCTTCACCTGGCCACAATGCGAATTTTACTGTACGCGTAGCGTGCGGTAAAACTCACATGGCCAGGGCCTCAAGTCTGCTATTACAATAGTGTCAGAGTGGTCTCGCCATTGTGAGTATTTGACAGTGTTTGTATGGCAAATCTGTCAAAAACTCACAATGAAGAGACCATTGCAACGTTTGTACATTAGTAGACTTGGCCCCCAGGTGTGACGTAAAGTTAATTTACCTAAACTTCAATCAATCAGTTTATTTGTGAAACATAGGTGT